>OZ004337.1:2517666-3776500 GCA_963924445.1 Philereme transversata | reverse complement strand
CAACTCAGTTGACGCGCCTAAATCCGAGAATTCTGCGCTTCATTGCTAACAAATGTTAAGCTTAGATTTTTTGCTTCCGACAAAGACTAATAGGAGTCAAAAGCGTTTTGAAATATCTCGATAATAACTCCACAGCGTAGAAATAACGCGGATCTATAGAAACATAGAATATAATAAAACACAGTAGTAAACGCTTTATTGTGTACCAAAATTATACTAACAAAAAAAATCATATTTAAGCGTATTCTTAGGTATAACCCTAGATAGCTTCAATGGGGCCCTCACATTGATAGGTTGTCGAAGAGACTTAGTTCTGGTTAACTGGAAGAGAATGCTATCTAGCGTTAAGTTCGCCTATGTACATATTGTTTTATTTTGTGCAATTAAGAATTTTTCATTCAACCATTCATTCATTCTGCGGCATACGCAGTCAAAAAGATCCGTCTTTTGACAGACGCAGACACAGCTAGACTAGTTTACTTTATCTACTTCCACAGCATTGTCATACAGTATACTGCTGTGGGGGAGTGCTACAGATATACACACCGTTTTTGCGCTGCAGAAGAGGGCGGTTCGTGCAATTTATAAATATGGGCCCCAGAGAATCATAACGCAATAAGTTTAAAGAAATAAATATTATGACATTCCCTTGTCAATACATTTATGAAAATCTGATGTATGTACCCAAAAATATTAATTTGTTTAAGTAACTTAGCGATAATCATAATTTTAATACTAGAAATAAAGATAAACTCGCTGTTGCTACTTGTAGACAGTTAGTAAATCGTTTAAATTGCAAGGTGTACGCTTTTATCTCCCAAGTGATATACAAAAATTGACAATTAACAAATTTAAAATCGTAATTTAACAAAATTTTATAAAAAAGCCTGGTATAAAATATCGGATTATTTGGATGATAGAGAAGCTTGGGATTGAAATTGCTCCATCTCGTTCAAAAATGTTACAACTTAGACGTGATTTATTTTCTTTATTGTTATATACCTATTCTAAAAGAATCATTAAAAAGAACCACCAGCCTGGTTTCTTGCCTTTCTTTCCTGGCTTGGTCGCGAAGGAACAGGCTAAAATTGACGGTTCAAAATGATCTTTGTGATTTTAATGAATAAAAAGATTTTGATTTTGATACTTAAAATATTTAGGTAACTAGATACGCAATAGTACAATTGGCGGTCTTATCGCTAAAAGCGATCTCTGTCAGACAACATTTGGATGGAATAGATTTTACGAGAAAGTTACAGGACGGTAGCTTTATAAATAAAAAGAGAAACATCTCAAGTATTAGAATAATAATAAAAAGCCATCTCTCAATCGTTGATTTTATTTTTCAAATCTTATAATAAACAATGGCAATATCAATCGGAGACAAGTGGTCGCTCATATTGCTAAAAACCAAATTATACAATTTCGATCATTTTCCGTTTGAAAACGATATCAAAGTGTTGTTAACTTGTAAAAAGGTTTATTGTGATGCTTGAAAATCAGTGCTTATTATACCTCACATAGTTTGCTCGGAGTCACATAAAGATATGAACAGTAAGAACAACAATTTGTTACAAAGGTAAGCTTCGAATAGTGTCTAGGTCTAGGAATGAAAATGAAACTTTATATTTAAGCATAATAAGCAAACCACTATCTCACACTACCACATAAATCTTTGGAATAGTTACATCGTATTATTATTATTATTATTAATGAATTAATAATGCACATCCCCATCTGACCCCAAACTAAGCAAACCCAGTACTTTTTGAACCTGACAACTGATAGAATACTTACATATATATTTTTTTGTAAGTTAATACTTATTGTTTAAAGAGAAACACACAACCCTGAACAAACACAAAACCTGAACATCTTTAGATCATGCAAACGTTTGTGTCGCGGCGGCAATCGAACTCCCTACCAACCTTTTACTGAATAAATGAATTCACGTCACAGCTGGTTATTCGCCCACTGCGCCACGGAGGTCGTCAAAGTGTAACACGACGTAACTACTTCGTGTTTACGGAAACAGTTCAAGTACGGAACTTGTTGATCGACAAATTGATGTTGAAATTCGACAATAACGTTCAATCTCGTCATTTTCATCGTTAAAATTTTACTGACATGACGTCAAGAAATTTTTACGATTTTGTCGATATTAAACGTTTCATTGCTGTTTAGGCTTGCGCAAGTTAGTATTTTACAAACTTTCGCATTCACTGTACATAATTTCTTATTTAAACTGGTATTTATTGCGTATGAACTCGATAAATAATATTGCGATAAATACCCGTTTAAATCAGTAATTTTGCGTATGTTAGCTTACTTTTCATCCCTCTTACCTTGTTGTGGCATTTCCAGGGTGTTTTATTTGCATCTATTTGAATGTAAGACAGGTTTTATCTGTCCTTTGTTTTTGAATTTTAATGACACGCAACGGGATGTCTTTGTTAACGGTGGAAATGTAAGGAGAAGTGACTTTGAATGAAGTGCTTACGGGTGTTTTATTACTGCTAGTCATGATGTTTTAGTTGCTGTTGTATTAGATTAGATTAGATAATGTGTTTATTGCACACTATTAAATATAAATATATAAAACAAAATACACTTTTAAATCATAGGAACAATGGGCGGCCTTATCGCTTAAGGCGAAATCTTCCAGTACAACCTTTGATATTTTGGATTATTATGCCAATATTAAAAATACGGCATTTATCACGAACCTTTTTATCGGTGTTTCGACTGACAATGTTTGAAATAATAATAATGATTGAAATAAATCACAAAAGTTTACTAAGTAAAAAGATTAGTATGTATTTCTAAGGAAATAGATAAATAACTCTTTATTGAATTACCACACAAACAGAAATAATACAAAAATAAGTACTAGGCTAGAATAAATAAGGCAATACAATGAGCGACCTTATCGCTGAAAGCGATATCTTCCAGGCAACCTTTGGATGAAGAGAAATTTAGGATTCGGAGTGCGGTGTACTTTGGAGGATACATTTACACATATATTCTTAGGTATAATAAAATTATATATAGCATAGAGTCGTACAAGAGCGATTGCTCTGGAAATCTATGGGAATGTATATGTTTATCAGTAGACATCCTATTAGCTTTGGTAATTATTACGATTACAAAATGATTTATTAAGATTATTATAATTATTAACTTTGTGATTAATGCAGCGGAAATCTATCTTCGGATATATATTTTCCATTTTAAAATGGATATATAAATCGTGTGCGTCAAATATAATTTATTCCTTGTTAATCTCCATCATGTACACGAATACGAAGTATTGTTCACATGGATCATGTTTATACAAATATTGTTTGTGGTGTGAAATTAAGATATCTTATCTCACGCAGATCGGGGAAGATGTCCCACTAACGTGTAGTCAGAAAAAAGTCCAAACATAAAGATTGATACTTTCAACAGTATTGTAACTAAACTTTGTCAAAGTCAAACATTTATTGCGTATATGTTGTTTTACATAGGTCTTATTTTAAGTTTTTCTGTTTTAAATATGAACCCTGCAATTTTTCGCTAGGTGGTGAAGTGACTTCTTAAATAATAGGTTATACATAGGTTAGGTACAAAAATATAATATATAAATTAATAGAAAATCAACAAAAGTGGAAAATAAAAAACAGGTTACCTCGGTAATAATCTTCTTACATTACTTATATACTAAAGTTCTGTTAGCACTTACGCTTTATACTAGCTAGCGCACTGGCCGTTATCTCGCATGTTTTTGCTCAATAAACATGATTATTTATTTATTCACAACTCTATCTGCTTGCATGAATACCGTAGTTCGTAGCAAGTGCCGCTAGCTACGGCGTAGCGCGTCTACGAGCGGGGATTAAGTTACCGAACGTTCTACGGCCGCATAACGAGGTATTCGTATTATCATCATCATCCACTGCTAAACATAGGCCTCCCCCATAGATTTCCAGAGCGACCGATCTTGTGCGAACTGCACCCAACGACTCCCAGCAACCTTTAACATATTGTCTTTACATCTAGGGGGGGGGGGGGGGGTCCTACGCTGCGCTTTCCAGTGCGTAGTCGTGAACCTTTCTGTCCCAGCGGCCGTCAGTTCTTCGATCTAGATTCGATATTCGTTTATAATTTTTAATATTAATAAAGAAATATAAATATTAATTTTACTTAAAAAAACAAAATCTCACCTTCAAAAGAAAACTTTCCCTTCCAGCTTAAGACGTTTTAGACCTACTATTGCAGCATTGATTTTAATATGTAGTAACGCTTTTTTAAGTACTTATACGATCCTGAGGATTACAGATAAACTCATTCATTCATTCAATAACCCCAAGAACGGAAACCCAGGGAAAATCGATCATCTATATTTGACATCTCTTTGTCTCTAAACTTAAACAAAACAGGGGCACTTTATCGTATAAACCACATCGGTCAAATGCGAGTGAGGCTAGCCTGCCGAGGGTGCAGTACCTATATGTTAATGTAGCAGTGCCATCTAGTTTTGTGAGCGGTAAACCCCGATAACGTATTTAAAAAAACCGTTTTATTCTTTCTGTAGTATTTACATACTTACATGTCAACCATAATTATTTCAGTTCAATTCAATTATTTTATTTCATTTTAACTTAGCATATATCAGTTATATTATTTTTCAACATAACTCCAAAACTATTACTTAAAAAATACGCCTTTGGGATATGTAAAATGAGCGTACATAATAACCCTGTTTTTGAATTTTAACCCCCACCATTTTAGACGATCAAAATTAAAGTGTTTTTCTTTTTTTGATACTTTCAACAGAGGTGGGCCAGTATAATATTAATTCCAAATTACAAGTCGATACCTTCAGTAGTTGCTGAAATAATCAGCTGTGATAGACGGACGGACATGGTACCATTTTTACAAGTATTAACCCTATAAAATTCCATGTCCCTATGTATTTTAACTAGCTTCCGCCAGCGGCTTCGCACGCGTTGTTTGTTAACAAAATGTTGATAGATTATGATCTGGATTCAAACATATGATATGTTTGAATCCAGGTCATAATCTATCAACACACCAAATTTCATCGAAGTCGGTTTAGACGTGATCGAGTATGAGTAACAAACAAATAAACAAACATCCAAACTTTCACATATATAATATTAGTGTGATATACAATTCCACAGGTGTTTCGCAAGTTCAAGTCTTCGAAAAAGCATAAAAACGAATCGATAAGAAATTTAATTTCGCAACAGCCTAGAACGTACTTAAACAATCTTCAACTTTCGTTTTTCGATGTTTCTTTTTCTTTAGAATTCTTCGGCACTTGAAAAGAATCTTGAAGAGGATCGATGGTATTTTTACTGCTCGTTCGAACTCATACTGAAGAAGTTGCGAGATGGGATTTGTTCTGAGAAATATATACATGTATATGTATAATCATTTGCAAGTATCTAATTGTGGAAGTGTGCATACTAATATTATAAATGCGAAAGTAACTCTAATTGTTAGTTTGTTGGTTACCGTTTCACGACAAAACGCCTTAACTAATCATAATGAAATTTGGCAAGAAGGTAGATTATACCCTGGGGAAGAACATAGGCTATTTTTTCTCGCAATAAATAATCTTGACGGGGGTGAAATAGGGGTTGAAAGTTTGTATGGGCAATCCATAATTCCACAATTCATCTAAACATTCATATTTAGGCTTTTAGTAAGAAATAAAAAACAACTGCGCAGCCGCGGGCAAGTCAACTAGTAAATAAATATAATTATTATTTAGAGATACGTTTAAGCGACGTTGTGGGTATAAAGTTTGTTCATTTGTTTGCTTCATAAAGTATTAGTACATAGGGAATTGTATGTTTACTACTAGCTGATCCGCCCCGGCTTCGCACGGACTGTTATCAAAATATAGTCTATAGTATTCAGGGATAGTGTAGCTTACTACAAGTAAAATAATTTTTAAAATCGGTTAAATCGTTCTGGAGATTACACATAACATACAAACATACACTCAGTACACCCCTATCAACATATATTTAACAAAATCGCTGTGACCCGTATCTAATTATTTGTTAATTTGATAATTTTAACAGTTATTTCAATTTGAGCGCCAAGAACCGTTCCGTTTTTCGGTTGTTTTTTCTTAAATGTTATTCCATAGTTTATGGTATTATTATACTAAGTTTCATAAAAATCCATTTTGTAGTTTCAGCGTGATTCAGCGTGACAAAGAGACAGACTGACAGGCAAAAATGAATAAAAAATATTTTTGGCCTCTTTATCGCTTACGAAGTTAATGTGAATTCTATCGAGGGCCTCCCATATGGATTTCCAAAGCGACCGATGCTGTGCAACCTACATCCAACAGCTGCCAGCAACTGTTATCAGATCGACTTTACGTCTTTTTTCCATTCCTCACCTGATATTAAGTGATGGTGTGTCTAACTTACACATGCAAGTAGGCACTAAAAACATATAGGTACTCGGTTGGTGTGCGATATCTCCTATATTTTGCTCTGCTCTCTTTTATGTAGACCAATTTCTTACTTACATAATGTCGGAAAGCAATATATTTTGTTTGTCTGCCCTAGATTGTTAAAGGTGTGGCTTAATCTCGATAGATAGTGTCCAATATTAAAACTACGCAAGGGCATGCCTTTACTGTATATTACTATTTTATGTATCAGTACAGGTTTTACTTCTTTTGAAGGTAATATAAGTAATAAGCTTCCTTCCGCGTCTTCGCACGCGTCGATTGTCATTGAAAAGTTATTTATTATTTATTTATTATATTTATAAAAGCATTGCACCGCCCTGCGTCCATCAACTTGAGGCATATTGTTGTAGAACCTCATGTGCCTCTAATTTCAACGCCCTTAAAACTGAAAAACAACAATGGTGCTTGAAACTGATTGCAACGGAAGTTACAAAACCGCCCCGCTCTATAATAAAAGGTGGCGTATATTAGTATATGAATATGTAGTTTAGTCTAAGGCTTTATGGGCCGTAGAATAAGTTATTTACTATCCTGTAACTATTTTATTGTTTCCTGAATTAAATGACTTATTATTTAATATTATTATAGAAAAAAAAAACACTCGCTTATAAATTCAGATGCGTAAGAAGACAATCTTCATAGAAACACAGCACTCGTAAAACCTAAAACCTGTTATTCCAAATCGTATTATAACATCGTCGAAACTAAGTTTTCGAGCTACCAAGATAGGGATCTTGCGAAACCTATCCGGACACACCTCAGAGGTAATCTAGGTCTCGGCCTTACGACTCTCTGGGGTCGCCCAGATCCACTGTAGAACTGTAATGTACCGACTCTAATATCAGACTTGAGGTTGATTTTGTAATGAATCCATTCGTATCAGTCTGAAGGCTAATGCTGGAAGGTGTATCAGTTTTTAGGCTTCCGTACCTCAAAAGGCAAAAAGGAACCCTTATAGGATCACTTCGTTGTCCGAATTGACTGTCTGTATGTCTGTTTGTCTGACTCTCAAGACCCTTTTTCTCAACGCGTGAAGATATCAAGTTGAAATTAATATCAAATACGTAGGTCTACGGTCCCTTGATCTGTAAAAATCAAGCTGCTAATTCAATGTTATCAAAAATACAGTCATTTATGCCGTATATTTAGGTAATAGCTATAACATAAATAAAATATAACAATGGAATACATACCTGTATTATGTATATATTTTTCTGTTTGTTTATGATCCGTTCTGTGTATCATTGTGTTCAAATACATACACATACTCTATCCTATTATAACTATTATCGTTATATCGATGAACAGGACGCATAGTCAAAAAAAAACTTAATAAATCAGGTCTGTACGACATAACGCGCATATAGCAGAACCCACTAACCAATATATTTTGTACACTATGTAGTTGAAAATAAATATTTTATGTACCGCAGAGTTAAAATACCACAACCCGGAAATCCGACCGTAGCTGGATAATTCAGTGGCACCCGTGAAACCAGGTCGACACCTCATATATGGAAATCCGTCAAGCCATTCCGCCCCCCGATTGCGCCAGCAAAACGGACCGATGACCCGTTAAGCTGACGTTAAGCGTTCCCTGTGCCTGTAATACAATTGTTACATTACCTCAAAGCAAGGGCTAGCTAGATGGGGAATTTGGGAGCTTAACCCCCGCCCCCCCCCCTCAAGTACTCAAAAGATTATTATTATTTTTATAAATTTTCTCTTTGAAACCTAAATTCGGGGGGGGGGGGTAAGCCTCTAACACACGGTTTCATTGTTATCACTCTTGTGTTAGTCGAGCCCACTTTTTCCCGGTTATACTTCCAGTATTATTCGAAACTTATATTGGGGGATTTTTTTCATCTTATACTCTTCCACTCCTTATAAAAGTTTTGTAGTTTTGATAAGTCTGTCAAAATGGCCATTGATAAGGCATTCATAGCCATATTACTACTGAAATTCGGGCAGACTGCTGAATAAAGACAGGCGTACCTTTTTGTGTGTGCGGAAGTGATATGCTGGCGGTATTGTGCATTAGCTACCTGAATAAATCCAATGGGATCTACTCGTACATGGCACGAACACCTAGCTTATAAGGGTATTGTTATATGCATGCTTTGGCTGACAATGATGAAGATGAATTTACTTCTTCTATTTATTTCTAGCCATTTCTATCACACTGTTGCAACTGAATGCTTCTATTCTTAATAATACGTTAATTAATAATGCTGGACATTTCACACACCGCTCTAATCTAATCTAGCCCTAAACCATGCAAAGCTGTGAACGAGTTACCTGATAGAATAATTAGGTGTATTTTGTCATTAAAAACGTGATTTGTCGATTTATTATATATATTAGGGATTGCAAAGGAAATTGTGCAAGTAATAATAATTAATTATTAGTTATTTATTGATTTGCCGACACTAATAAGTCGTAACTAATTCGATACGCATATAAATAAATAAATAAATATAGCTGGACATTTCACACAGCGCTGTCTAGCGCCAAACTAAGCAGAGCTTGTACTATAGGAACCAGATAACTGATAGAATACTTATATACTTTTTTTTTGTAAATACATACTTATAATATATAGAAAAACACCCAGACACGGAATAAATATCTGTAGATCATGCACACATTTGTTCCGCGGCGGGAATCGAACCCGCTGCCTCCTGCATCTCAGCCGGCTATACGCCCACTGCGCCACGGAGGCAGTTTATATATATGTTTAGACATTTGTACTTTTCAGTTATCTAGTGAATGTGCACTGATGGTTTGTATAGGAATCGAACCACCTTATGTCATATCACAAGTCATTTATTCTTTGCTGATAATATGATACAAAATAAGGTCTTAAAATTAAATATAATAGTGCTTTAAGGTATTATCTGCCGTCTAGGGCTTGCAAAGTTTTACAAATTTTAATTAATTTCTCAATAATATTAAAATAATCTTAAATAATCGAGTTATATATTCGATATTGCTTGATTGGACACAAAAACGAAGATGTACTCACGTGGGGACTTACCAATATACCCTCAGGTAGGCTTTTTATAAGCCCCTATACCTAGCAAAGTACAGAACAAAGATTGTAAGTTTCCCCTGTTCAATCAAGCTGTCTCGGATAAACAAAGTCAAAGTCAAGTCAAATATTTTTATTCATTAAAATCACAAGGATCACTTTGAAACGTCAATTTTACTGCCTGTTCCTTCGCGACCAAGCCAGGAAAGAAAGGCAAGAAAACCAGGCTGGTTGTTTTTTTTTAATGATCCTTTTACAATAGGTACATAATACAGAAAAGAAATTACGTCTAAATTGTAACATTTTGAACGAGTTGGGGCAGTTTCAATCCCAAGCTTCTCTATCATCTAAATAATCCGATACTTTATAGTAGGCTCTTTTATAAAGATTTTGTTTAATTACGTTTTTAAATTTGTTAATTGTCAATTTTTGTACATCCCTTGGGAGTTTGTTATAAAAGCGCACACCTTGCCCTTTAAACGATTTACTAACTTTATGGAGTCTACATGTGGCAACAGCGAGTTTATCTTTATTTCTAGTATTAAAATTATGATTATCGCTATTTTTCTTAAACAAATTAATATTTTTGTGAACATACATTAGATTTTCATAGATGTATTGACAAGGGAATGTCATAATATCTATTTCTTTAAACTTATTGCGTAATGATTCTCTGGGGCCCATATTATAAATTGCACGAACAGCCCTCTTCTGCAGCACAAAAACGGTGTTTATATCTGCAGCACTCCCCCACAGCAGTATACCGTATGACATAATGCTGTGGAAGTAGCTGAAGTAAACTAGTCTAGCTGTGTCTACGTCTGTAAAAAGACGGATCTTTTTGACTGCGTATGCCGCAGAACTAAGTCTCTTCGACAACCCATCAATGTGAGGGCCCCATTGAAGCTTATTATCTAGGGTTATACCTAAGAATACGGTGGTGTCCACAAGAGCCAACTCCTCGTCTTTGATTTTTATGTCTGCTTTAACTTGTGTAACATTAGGTAGTATAAATCTAATACATTTTGTTTTCCTTTCATTTAGAAGTAGATTGTTTACATTGAACCATTTTACCACCTTAGAGATTGCATTGTTTACATCGTCAAAATCGGTTTGTCGTCGCTTTAATTTAAATAAAAGTGACGTGTCATCTGCAAACAATACAACCTCATGATCGTCCCGTACTAGATGGGGAAGATCATTAATATATACTAAAAACAAAAATGGTCCCAGAATTGATCCCTGTGGTACACCCATTTTAACCAGAGACCCCGGAGAACGCTTCCCATTCACGTCAACTCTTTGCACTCTGCCACTTAAATAAGAAGTGAGAAAGTCTAGAGCAACGCTCCTAATGCCATAATGGCGTAGTTTCCTGATTAATGTGTCATGGTCTACGCAATCAAATGCCTTGGACAAATCACAAAAAACACCTAAAGCGTCATGAGACTCCTCCCAGGCATCAAATATGTGCGATATTAACTCAATACCAGCATCAGTGGTTGAGCGACCCCTGGTAAATCCGAATTGTTTATGATGCAGTAAATTATGTGAATTGAAATATCTAAGCAGTTGATTTAAAATTAGTTTTTCAAATATTTTACTAAATGTCGGAAGTACTGAGATTGGTCTAAAATTACCAGGATCAGAACTAGTGCCTGATTTGAAAAGTGGAGTTATTTTACTGTGTTTCATTAAATCAGGGAATACACCACAGTCAATACACTCATTGAATATTAAAGCTAGTTCAGGAGCAATTATGTCAATCAATGTTTTTATGATGCTAACAGAGATGCCCCAGAGGTCCGTGGTTTTCTTAACATTTATCAGTTTGAAAGCTTTTATAATGTCATCACTATTTACATAATCAAATCTGAATTGTGATTTGCATTCCGTTAAGTTTGCTTTTAACAAAGACTCTGCGACTATGGGAGAGGAGTTTAAAGATTTTGTGGTAGAGACTGGAATATCGGTAAAAAAGTCTTCGAACGCATTAGCTACATCACCATCCTGATTGATCGTGGCATTGCCAATTTTCAAATTAAACTTATTGTTCTTAGTTGCGACTCTTCCAGTCTCGCTGTTGATTATTTTCCAAGTGGCTTTTACTTTGTTTTGACTAATTTTTATTTTTGAACTCAAATGACGCGCTTTTGCTTCACGACAAACATTTTTAAAAATCTTTGAATATTTTTTGACTTTTTCTTTAAACTCCTCATTAAAATTATATTGTTTTTCAGCATAAAGATCATACAATGTTTTTCTGCTTTAATGTATTCCCACTGTTGCCCAATCACAGAACTTTTGACCATCAGAGACCATGATCGATTTAGGTGTAAAAATTGAATTAAACACATCACAAAATTTCTTAAAAAACGTGTTGTATAAATTATTTGGATTATTATTATTATGTACACATGGAAGTACAGAAGTTAAGTTTAATTTAAGTTTGTCCAATCGATTAATGGTCATAGGTACACAAGTAATTTTACTTTACTACCTTACTAACCTAACTGAAACTCCAACAAAGTGGAAAGCAATGTTATGTTGTGGACCGCAACTGGTCATAACAGGTGATCGTAAAATAGGTATATCGCTCAATCTGATGGTATACTCGTGTGTTCTATGTGACCTTAAATAAAGATGCGTTCATAATGTAGCTTGGATAGTCATTGGCATTTGATGGTTAAGTTATGCCTCCGTAATTAAATCCAGTCAAATATGGATTTAGAGCTGAAAGGTTCTTGAGTCGAGACCACGCAATGGAAAGCGCAGCGTAGGACCTCCCCCCCAGCCACATACACCTGTAATTTCAGCGGAAACCATACCCTTTATACCGAAATACAGCAATGCTGTTTGGCGACAGAAATAGGTATGGTCTTAGTACTTCTCCGTGCGAGCGAGGAATTACAATGGAACTACATGGAGATGGAACAAGCTTATGACCCACCTGATGTTAAGTGGTAACCATCGCCTATAACAAAGTATTGCCTCGTAGGTCACGAAAAATTTTCATGTTTGGATTGGCCTCTGTCTACCCCCTTATGGGATATCTTCATGGGTCTGGGTACTGGGGATCCATCATGGGGGATTAATATAATCGTGAGCTCGATTCCTTTCAATACAACATACAGTGTTATCACGCAGCGATTGAAGTTATTGGAAGCAGGTGCTGGCTCTATAGATCGTAATAAGAATGAAAGTTGACGAAAGGGGGTTAAAAACTTTTGGCATGGTCTCTGATCCGCTATTTTTTTTGGCGGATCGCCAAAGTGATTGACGCAGTGCATTTTGCAATCTTTAAGTCTAATTACCTCCATAACGTGACACTTTAGGACATTAGGCATTTAGGCCGACTTGCAAAACGATCCCTAGACGTACTTAGCGACTAAACATGTTTAAATTTGATTTGACTACGCCTTAAATCGAATTTAGCCTCGAAATACGTTTAGGCATCGTTACGCAAGTAGTCCTAACATATTTTTGCTCGTCGGTACGTCCCCAATTAAAATCTAAATATATAATATTGAGACGCGACTTTGAAAAAAATAATGGCGAATCGGTGAATATGCCAGCCTCTATACAAAAACGTTGTAAGCCCTTTTATTTAATTTTATTTATTATTACATAGATTCGCAGTTACATGAACTAATGAACATAGCACTGAACTTACACCAAATTGAATCTACATTTTGTAATCATAATTAGAAATACGGGATTTATCACGTACCGTTTTATCGGTGTTTCGACCGATAATGTTTCGGTTCAATTCGTGAAGCTTTATCAGGGTGAGTGCGATCCGCTCCGAGCACCGTCTCGCCTCGCACATGCATTATGTAGTGGTGTAAACGTTTATAATCTGACACGGCAAGTAGCCCGCCTGTTTACTATAACATATCTATTATGAAATAAATAAAAGTTTAAAATAAACACTTCAACTAACTGAGTATTACAGATTCTGATTAGAATACATAAATAACTAGTTGTTCGCCCCGAACTGAGATCTCGCAAGTCTCCGAATAAAACAAAAAAATATTATTGTTGTGTTATTTATTTCGTGGCACTATTTTGATGGTCAAAGATTGACTATCAAAATAGTGCCACGAAATTAAAAACCAACTAACTTGACCTACAGTTTCATTCAAATTACAGGTAACGGGAGTTCATGTCATGTTGTTCTTAATCAATTGATAGGAAAATTAAATAAATTAGTTGAAGGGACTTTACTAAAAATAAAGACGGAGTGCAAATGCACTAATGAATACCTTTCATTTGATGTCCCATGTGACCTATAGTCTCATTTTTATTTTTTTGTACCCCTCTTGAACCCCCCCCCCCCCCCGTTTTGGCTCATTTAGTCACACTAATGTATCAAATGTACCTATGTATCAAATTTCACGATGCTCGGATCAACGTTTCGAAAGTTATCCTCGGACAAACAAACATACACACATACAACGCCGATTTGCCCAAGATGATTTAGAGATCTCGCTTCGCTCGATCAAATAAAAGAAGCGCCCCTTGAACTACAATGTATATTGTCGCTTGATCGCATTTGGAGTGTGTTATTCCCGAAATTTGCGATACTCGTTGCTATCCAGTTTTTAAAAGTATAGGCAAGTAAAGTAAGTCGGCTATAAGCAAGTATTACAGAAAGATGATCTGACCTAATAGGCAAGCTCACATATAAGCACTTTAACCTCTGAACTCCGTAACGCCTGAAGATATTTTACACGCGAGATGGTAATAAAAGTTGATGAATGTGTACAATAACGTAAGCAGTGTTGCTTGATGGCAGGCTGTAAATTATTTCATGCTTTTATTGAGATTTACGTTTCTCTGATAAGATATACGAGTATAAGCAGATGTAGTTTTGGAAATCAATAGGAGATTTTTTAACGGTAATACTGGTATAAATTATCAGCCTTTGTAATAAAAACACCTTAGTGCGAGCGAAGCGAACTCGCGCACCGAAGATTCCGTAATTTTTTTTAAAGAACTATCTATAAATTATAGATTTTTGATAATTATTCCCAGTTTTCTGAGTAAAATATCGATTTTTGTTTTTTTTTTGCCCATACTTTTGCTGTGAAACCTTGGTTCTTGCCGAATTTCATGATCCAAGGTCAACGGGGCCCTACCTATACTTGTTAATTTAGATACGTTGTTAATTTGTATTTTTTTATTGCGTTGATTTTAGCTTGGTTTTTCTACATCTCCCAGGGACCGTTGGCCTATGTATTTGATATTCATTTCAACTTGATACCTCCATGCGTTCCTGAAAATAAGGGTCTTGACAGACAGACAGATAGACGTACAACGAAGTGTTCCTTTTTTCTTTTGAGGTGCGGAACCCTACAAGCATTATTTTAAAACAAATCTGACATTGTTTATGTGTCGTATCACATTAATATTATAAATGCGATAGTTTTGATGTTTGTTTATTTATTTGTTTGTTTGTTACTCAAACACGTCGTAACGGCTGAGCCGATTTCGATGAAATTTGGTATATCAGTAGATTATAACCTGAATATGCTTATGCTACCTTTTATCCCATAAATCAGTTCCCATGGGATAAAAATGGAGTGTCAAGTCAAGTTGAAACAGTGAGTTTAGCTTTATTTCTAGGCTACCTACACATTTAGTAGTGTAACACGTACGAAGTCGCGGGCAACAGCTAGTTACTAATAAATTTGAATTATCCTGGGAATAGCTACAACGCGTTTTGATTTTAGCATACAAAGGTAGTTTGAAATCAGATTGAAAATATTTTATACAAGTCTGTGTAAATATTTTATGTATAATTTATTAGTAGGCTCTTAATAAGTTAAAGTTTTATTATATTTAAAGTAAAGATAAAACATGATAGCGAAATAAAGCTATCTTCGTATCTGTTTAAAAATATTCGTTCAAATTTAAGTTTTCTTTTGATACTTGAATATAACTCGTTAAACGAACCCTTGACTAAAATATGCTGGTAACCTCATTGCAACGTTAATATTTTCACGGGGAAAGTTGAACTTGCCCCGACGCAACGACCCCGCAGACTTCGTACCGTTGCCATCGAAGCCTCCGCTAAATCTTCCCCAATCGAATCCCGCCTTACCCTAGCCGCCCGCCCTACAGTGCCCGTCAGTTCGCCGAGCTGGTCGCACGCCGCCGCCCGCCGGAGCCGTATCGACCGCGTGTTTGTTTCTGTGTCTATTGTTGTGTTTGTTCGCGCTAATAAACACGGTAAGTTCAAAATACAGAAGCTACGGTAGTTATTATGGTTTATGCTGTTAAATTAAACTGTTTTAATCGTCAAAATACGCCGGCGTAATTCGAAATGTTTTATAGTTTACGACTTGTGGGCTTCAAGCCGGTAGGCAAATTTAATGGTCGATTGTTTATTGATATTGAATTTTATCCTTAAAGTATTATCTTCGTTTATACTTCGTATTGTTAAAATATCAGGGGAAGTTTCCGGTGTATAACTTTGTAAATAAATACGGAACATGCCGGTGTTTCTGCAAACATTATATTCGAACAACAAAGATTTGCTGCGCTACGGAACTCTAGACTCCCAGCATTGAAATTAGGTTCGTAACTTCGGAAAAATATTATACTTTCAGTTATTTGAAATGCTACGTGCATGCTTGAAGTTATGGACACATAAACATGTAGCGGCGCCGTTTTATATTTATTATATCCGTATAACAGAGTATATTTCTCTAACTATATTTCTTCTATATTTGACGACCTCCGTGGCGCAACGGGCGAAAAGCCGGCTGAGACGCAGGAGGTAGTGGGTTCGATTCCCGCCGCGGAACAAATGTTTGCATGATCTACAGATATCTTTTCCGGGTCAGGTTGTTTTTCTATACATTATAAGTATGTATTTACAAAAAAAAAGTATGCAAGTATTCTATCAGTTATCTGGTTTGCATAGTACAAGCCCTGCTTAGTTTGGGGCTAGATAGCGCTGTGTGAAATGTCCAGCAATATATATTATTTATTATTTATCTCTGTAGGTATTAAAGCTGTTGCTTTTGCAACGGGTGAAATATATATATTTGTAAAATTAAAATAATTTTAACGAAACAGAAAGAGCCGGAAAGAACGTGGGGTTGTTCCTGCGGACTCAACAGTGGGGCGCATTAACTTGTAATTAATAGATTTCAATTGAGAAGTTGTTAATTGTTCACAGTGAGATTCTAGCCGTTAATATTCCCCTGTAGGTATTATTAATCATTTATTTTCTAAATTGTTTTGTTGCAACTGCCTGAACTGCCTCATTGAATTTTCTTAATTGAAATAAGTTATAATTGTTTTCGCTGTTATGCGTAGACCTAACGTTTGGACTTTATTTTATCTTTTCACTAGATTTTTCTTGGTAACTTTGCGTAAAGTCAGTGATTAAATTGGGTCATAGATGAACCTGAAAAGATATCTAGAACGATTATTGATACGGGTCACGCTCGCATTCTTTTTCTTTATTTGATGTATGCAATCGTTTGACCACTTCTTCCTCTTCTTCATCGCCTTCTTCGTCGCTATGATTCGTAAAATTAAATATTAAATTTTGTATTGCAAATACTTTCAGAGTAGTAGAGTGCTTTGTGAAAGGGCTTACCCGGAGAAGCAAGCCAAGCAGCATTGCTGTATTTCGGTTTGAAGTTATGGTTGCCGCTGCAATTACAGGGGCGTGAGGCTTTACACCTGTATGCCTCAAGTAGATGAATGCAGAGCAGTGCTTCGTAGGGCACGTTCCTGGTGTGAAAGGTGCGTAACCTACGAGGCTACACTTTGTTAACATTTATCATCAGGTGGGATATGTAAAAAAAAAAATTCGCAGCAGCGTGATCTGTAGTAGTACAA
The DNA here is from genome assembly GCA_963924445.1 of Philereme transversata. Lineage (NCBI taxonomy): Eukaryota > Metazoa > Arthropoda > Insecta > Lepidoptera > Geometridae > Philereme > Philereme transversata. Next base: position 3,759,107 of record OZ004337.1, on the reverse strand, counting down.
GTATCTCTCAAAGAACAAGAATAAAAGCACAATGGGCAGCTTCGTGTGTCATAGTCTGAAGGTCTGTACCACATGGAACTAGTCGCCGACTTTCCAATGCATCCCCATATACCACTGCCTTACCTTATGGTAAGTGATGTGATTCTAAATGTTAGTTTTAATATTTATAAACGTTACAAGACAAACAAAATGATATACAATATCAAAGTTGATTATTTGAGACCTTATGGACAGTATAATTAAAGTTTATGGCCGATTTACCTTGGAATTAAGCTAAATCTGGCTGTCAAGGAAATGTTTAAGAGTCTCTGAATCTGAAGAAAGTAGTTATATTCTTGGCACAGTATTTTGGAGAAGGTAGTTTTTAGGGTTTTGGACCGAAATGATAAAAGTTGAACCTTTTTATGTCACACCCGTTTTATGCTATCTAACTAACTGAGCTTAGGCCTGCCTGGTCTCTGGCCGCCTGGTGTACATCTGGCCAGAGAAGAAGATAAAGAAAAGATGGCGTCTTCTAAGAAGAAGACGTTTCGGTATTCTGACGTCCACTAATCTCTCTACGTAGACCCATTGGACACGACCAACACAATTCTAGCATTATTACTTGGTGGTAGAAAAAGGTATCGTGGAAGTACCTTTCCGAACAAACTCATTCACATGGAGCTCTACTGATAAGAGTATCTTAATGATAAACAAGCTAACTCTACACCAAAATATTTTTAAATAGGCTCCAACTTTGGTTTCAGAGAATACGAACCGCCCAAAGACCATGGCATAGGTAACGATCGAATATGGCCAGGGCAGACACCTTAACTTACCTTCCGAAGCTTAAAAGAGTTTTTGTTTTGTTTTATAAATTATACGATAGCGTTTGACCGCGATCTCGCCTGATGGTATGCGATAATGCAGTCTACGATGGTACTCGCTTGTCTAGAAGAAACCTATTCACTCGCGACTTGAAGACCCCTAAGTTGTAGTCAGGAAACACAGACTCAGGCAAGGCGTTCCACTCCTTGGCGGTGCGCGTAATAAAAGTGGAAGAGTACCGCTTTGCGCGTATGGGAGGTATGTCTACCATGTAGCAGTGGCGCACCGCGGAGCGTCTGGTTATCCGATGCGTTTAGTTCAAAGTACCACTAACTGTCATCCATATAACTGACAAGTTTCTACCTTCGGCTTCGCACGCGTGGTTTGTCAATAAAAACATTAACCTTTTTCTGCGCAGTCGGGTAAAAAGTGGCCTATGTCTCAATTCCGATCTATCCTTATTTCATCAAAATCGATCCAGCCGTTAAATCGTGAAAACATAAGAAAACTGGCAGAGTAACCACGTAAAACACGTTTATTTTTGTATCAGGACAACTACTGAAAGAGCGCTTAGAATATCTAATATTTTCCTATTACACAGGGCTTTTAAGTTTACCCGATTAAATCAATTAGTAACTCTATGTTTAAAAGGGATTCTATTTAGTTTGGTATTCAATTAAATCGTAGTTATGGTGGAGCTCGAGCATTTTGAATATTTAGCTTACTATGAATGCTGATGCCTTGAATTCAGAATACGGAGCGTAAGAAATTCTGGTCAGGAGAGTTATCTTCCTATCGATATATTTAGTAATAAAATGTCTATTGAAAAGTTACGCTATCCACCGGGCTCCATGATCAGATAAGTTCAATGGTACTTATTATATTGTGAACTGAATTACATACACTTTCAAAGTTTGAAATCTGTATATATCTCTCTGTATAGGTTGGATACTGGGGCTTTATTCAAAGTCCTTGACTATGATACGGTTTCATAGACTTGTTCCTAGCCATATGTTAGACATAAACTCGGTATATTGGACACCGGGGCTTTGTACAGCGACGCCTTGAGCATAGTCTGAGAAGGCGGGCCAACCAGAAAATTATTAATAGTGAGTGTGTTGTGTAGCCACCGATTCATAAACGAGATAGTTGTTTGAATGTTGATTAACTCGTGCTTTTACTATTAGACATTTTAGGCTTTATCGAATTACAAGCGTATTATTTATTTATTCATTAATACAACAATGGATCCATTTTCTTACTAAAAAGCTTAAATCTAGGGAAGTTAGTACTTAATTACTAATTGCGATTTAGTCCTCTGTGTGAGCTTCCACATCAGAGGCCAATCGAGTTTCTTGGCGATGACGTTCAGAATAGTGTTGTTGCTCTCACGTACCGTGCGCAGTAGTGAAGCTGTTTTTCTTACGCCAGATGGCATCAAAGTTCTCTGCGCATGTTTTAGCGAACATGCCTATGTCTCAATCCAGTTCATAATCCATCGAAATTTAGTCGTGAAAACGTAACAAACAGAAATAGATTTATTTTACTGTTATATTGTGTTTCATACTGGATATGAAACTTATCGAGACTCCTTTCAAATTCAAGAAAGGGCTAATTGTTGAAGGGGTGATTCTATACAATTGATGAGATAATGGCATTTAATAATATTAAATAGTGATTTTCCAATGTGTAGAATAATTTAATGAATTTCTGACGTCATTGTAATAATTCTACGTAATTTTATTTTTCTTTGTTGACTTTTATTATTTTTCTTTTGACTTTTTCTTTATGTTTAGGATATATTTGTTTTATTTTGTTATTATTAATTTTAATTGTATGACATTTGCTACTTTTTAATATTATTTATTGTACTTATCATAATAATCGTATTTGAAATCATTTATTGTAAATATATTATTCTGAATAAATGGAATAGGTGTGCTTACCTGTCAACTTACTAAATTAAACAGAAATTTATGCAAATAACCTCTTTCTTTTCCATGCATGTATGTGCAATTGCAGTTAGCAGCTGTATTGATCCGTTGTAAAAAAGGTGAAAGTGGACGGTTGAAATGTCAGCGTATTTGCGGACAGGTGGGTTAGTTAATAAACGTGCTTTGTCCGCGGACTTTCTTTAACCCTGTCGCCTGAGGGTATTGACGCGGTACAAGTTACTACTGGCATGGAATTTATGGAAAATACACCGTGTTGTTCGTGACACCTCTTTTTACCTTATAGGTAATGTGGTGTAGATAGGTTGTGGAAACGAAAATAAAAATACATGCCTTGATATACTGAACAAGTAAATAATAAATAAATAATAAAAAAGCCCCAAACTAAGCAAAGCTTGTACTATGGGAACCAGATAACTGATCAAATACTTATATACATTTTTTTTGTAAATACATACTTATAATATATAGAGAAACAACCAGACCCGGAACAAATATCTATAGATCACGCAAACATTTGTTCCACGGCGGGAATCGAACCCGCAACCTCCTGCGTCTCCGCTGGCTTTTTCCCACTGCACCACGGAGATTGTCTTTTATATTATGTTAATAATTTTATTATTATAGTAATTATGTATATGTGCTGTTATCATCTTGATGTTTGTGTCTGTAATTGTGATGACATTTGGAATGCAACGTAATTAGTGATAAGAATTTAATGTGTTAGTATTCACCATGTATAAATAAAACTAATAAATAAATAAATACCTTGTGTATATTATGTAACTAGGTAAATATTAAATTCAAATTTTTAAGGAAACTTGGTGGTTTAGTTAGCTTTATGTGAAATAAAAGGTTAACTGAAAGAGAATACTATGTAGCATTAAGATTGGATTAGAATAGAATAGAATACTCTATTGCACATCAACAAAATTAAAATACAATAAAATTACACAATAATTAAGGTAAGTAGAATGGGCGGTTTTATCGCTAAAAGCGATATCTTCCAGACAACCTTTGGATGTATAGGACAAAACAAAATCAAAAAGACGGCGGTGTATCTACGATTATGTTCATAAACCTACATAAACTACCTATACTTACTAATCAACTAAATATATATACTTACGAATATAATAATATATACTTATATATAAACTACAATAAAGGAGATAAACATAACGATAAACTAGCAGTGCGTAGACAAAGAAAGGAAATGGTTGTATACCTTAGCTTTAAAATAGATATACTCTTTATTGCACACCAAATAAAAATACAGTTACAAAGGAAATATACAGTAAATAACGGTAGAATGGGCGGTCTTATCGCTAAAAGCGATCTTTTCTAGACAACCTTTAATTTCGCCTATGACAGATTATTAATTTGTTTTGTTTATTGTGTTGTTGTATTTTGTGCAATAAAGAATTTTCATTCATTCATTCATTATAACCCTAAAAGTTGTAAGAATGGCGTAGGTACTGGGCAAGCCTACTTTAAAAAAATGTCGAAGTCTGAGCGCACAGCATTCATTCGTTCAAGTACGAGTTACAACCTGCTTTTTAATAGAGGCTAAAGCACTTTACAACCGACTTCAAAAAAAGGAGGAGGTTGTCAATTCGGGTGTTTTTTTAAAAGTTTTTTCACATAACTCCATAATTTATCAATTGATTTGGAATATTCTTTTGTTATTACAAAGGATATACTTTCAGATTGGTCCCATAGAAATTTTATCAAAATTGGTGGGGTAGTTTGGGTTTTAAATCAAAATAAAAAGTAAAAATTTGTCAGTTAACTAAATTGCGTATTTTGCTTTCCTGTGACTTTATCGATTTAATACTTATTATTATTTATTATGATACTTTAATAATATTGTTAAAAATTACCTGTTATTTACTCTATGTACCCTACTTTTATAACCGGTCTATGAACCAAAAATTTATCGTTGGATTTAGCATTCATAGAAATGTAAAGTACTCCCTCTTCTTAACAGAAGAAACTCCCTTCTTAATCTTCATTACAAAGGCTTGAAGACTTATTTATTGCTAAAGTAAAATAGTCGTAAAGTCCCTGAGAAGGAAGTACTTTATTCTGTGTCACAAAGTACTTACAGAAGTTTACTTTAATTATACGAAAACTGAAACAGCATCACGTCGCGAACGATAGACAGCGGGGAAAAGTACTATTTGATTTGACAAAATTACCGCTGATGTAAATGACGATGATCGTGTCTAAAAAAACATTTATAATAATAAAAATAAATAACCAGGCAAGATAAGCATATCCCACGGCGAACCGAAAATGCCTGGAGGAGCTATTGGTCCATGGCAGATTGGATGAAGGGTGACCTTCCTCTTACAATCAAGCGAAAGTTGATGGACGTATGCATCCTCCCCGTTCTTTTTTATGGTGCGCAGACCTGGTCTTTGACGAACATCCAAAAGTATGTATAAACTAAAGGTTTGCCAACGTGCGATATAGCGCAGCAATCCCGGAGCCAAGCGTATTGACCGCATACGCAATACCGAGCTGTGCTCCCGAACATAAATCGCCGATGTGGCTACGAAAGCCGCCCAACTCAAGTGGGATTGGGCTGGCCATGTTTGCCGTATGTCGGATGATCATCCGTATGTCGTATGTCTTAAGCTGACCACCGAGTGGAACCCTGACACAACCCGAAGACCTCGCGGCAGACCAAGGAAAAGATGGAGGGACGAGCTCACTAACTTCCGAGCAGATTGGACCATCTTTGCGCTGGAATGAATGTGGGGAGGCCTTTGCAGTGGGACATAGAGGGTTAAAAATAATAAAAGATAAATAATGATGGACATTTCACACAGCGCCATCTAGTCCCAAACTAAGCAAATCTTGTACTATGGGAACTAGATAACTGATAGAATACATAAATACTGTTTTTTTGTAAAAACACTGTAGATCATGCAAACATTTGTTCCGCGGTGGGGGTCGAACCAGGAACCTCCTGCGACTCAGACAGCTATTCACCCACTGCGCCGATATTAAGAAGTTATAAAATAAAGAAAAAAATTCTTAAAAAGATTTTGATGAATTGAAAATCTTCTACTTTTTATGAAGTCGGTTAAAAATAATATTAGCGTTACGTCTTAATTATAGCATAGCGAAACGTAACTAATTTAAATTAAATGTGACATCTATTGCTATTATGTAGGTTATACAGAAGTATAGCCGGCTGAGACGCAGGAGGTAGCGGGTTCGATTCCCGCCGTGGAACAAATGTTTGCATGATCTACAGATATTTGTTCCGTGTCTGGGTATTTTTCTATATATTATAAGTAAGTATTTACAAAAAAAAGTATATAAGTATTCTATCAGTTATCTGGTTCCCGTCGTACAAGCTCTGCTTAGTTTGGGGCTAGATAGCGCTGTGTGAAATGTCCAGCGATATTTATTTATTTATTTATTTAATATGAGTATATCAACCATTCGCACACACCGTTTTGGTTCTTCGTTCTTGATGCGTACATCTAAGGTGTGGAATACTTTACCGTCGTCTGTTTTCTCTAAATACAATCTGGGCCTCTTTATGGTAAGAGTAAATAGGATTCTTCTAGATCTTCGTGCTTCATCTAAGACCACATCATCGCTTACCATCGCCTAAGATGGTGGTAAAACGAAGATCTGACCAGTTTAAAAAAAAATGCGCACTGTAGGAATGGAAAGGACGGAAAAGGAAAGGGCCTGCCGGAAGGCGGGCGACAGCGACTAACCTACGTAATACGGCCGGTCTGAGGCCCACGTTCTAAGACGTTTGCTGATCTCATTTCGTGCAGCCTAGCCATATTGAGTATAAAGAGGTAGCATTATAGCTCATTTTACCCTGGAACCTGATTTCAAGTAACGCTTTTTGTCACAATAGAGCCATTTGTCCCAAATCAGCTGTAAATCTAAAACGACCTATATTGATTCAGGTTATGTTGCATTAGTTTTCCTTGTAAGTCGCCCTGGGGGATGATTGAAAGGGGTTTATCGTAACAGATGTATTGTTGGAGAATATATTTACATTTTATGGGAAATATATCTGGTCTCTCACTATGGGCCTCATACGGAGGCTCAAGGTCGCTCAGCGTGCTATTGAGAGGGTTATATTTAGTGTTTCTCTACGTAATTGAATCAGGAATGAGGAGATTTGTAGGCAAACCAATGTCACTGACATATCCCAGAGGATTAGCGGTGAAGTGGGAGTGGGCAGGGCACATAGGTCTAAGAACTGACGGCCGTTGGGGCAGAAAGATTTTCGAATGGAGACCACGCTGTGGTTAGTGCAGCGTAGGACGGCCCTCCACTAGATGAAAAGATGACCTGATAAAGGTTGCTGGGAGCCGTTAGGTGCAGGCCGCATAAGATCAACTCAGGAAGTATATGAAGGAGGCCTATGGGCGTGGACGTCCTGTGGCACATATTATGATGATGATGATATTTACATGATAGATGAAATAATTGAAAGTCGTAGAGGTAAACTTGATCCATATTTTTTTTAATATTGTGTCATAGGTGAGTGATTTTTCGTGATGGATCTGAGTGCCACTTTCCTACACGATCCCCAATGTCTTTTATGATCTTTTTTTTACTATACGCTTTTAAATTAAATCTTATGGTCTCAAACAATAAATTGCCTTTTTATACGACCTGGAGTTGGAACAAACATTTGCCCCACCTGATGTTAAGTGGTAAGGTAACTATCGCCTATAACAAACTATCGCATTGTAGGTCAGGCACCTTAGAAATGTGCCCTACTATGCACTGCCCTGGGTCCATCAACTTAGGCATAAAGCTGTAAATCCTCCTGTGCTTGTTATTTCATGATGAATAAAAATATTTGACTTTGACTTTGACTTTCACCGGCAACAATACCCTTCAAACCGAACACAGCATTGCTGATTGGTGGCAGAAATAGGTATAGTAATAGTACTTTCCCGAACAAACCCTTTAACAACTCAACTGTCTACTCAACGTCACCGATCAGAGAGTTTCAGGGGTAGTTTCAAATATACGGCTTCCAAGTGCTGGACCAATTTTCCACCATCAGTTAGAAAGGCCAAAATTGGTAACAGCTTTCAAAAGATATTCAAAATATTTCTAATGGATGCCCAAATACAACACATGTAACATCAATGTTGACCTCTCTTTGATCTAGTTACCCATATTTATATAGACCTTTAGATTCTACATAAGTCACGTGACAAACTTCTTTATATTATATATAATATATATTATTTTAGAAAATTTCTATTATAAAATGTATATCTATTTAATATATTAATAAAACTGCACACACCTTTTATGTACTCCCTTCTTTATTTATTTTTTATTTTACTTCGTCGCTGCTGTTTTACCTTTGCTTCTGGTTTCAGCTGAAAATCAGCGTTGGATCCTTAACATCCAACATTATGCTGAGCTGAACGCCATTTTGGTACGCAGACACATGACTCAGAATGTCTTATTAGATTCAATTGAATCTACAGTTCCTTATAAATGGTTTCATGTGTCATTTTGTGTGTACCAAATAAATTATTATTTTATTCTATTCTACTCAAAAGAACTCTTACAAAGTTACCTACAAAATCTTAAACATTTAGACCACCAAGTCTACCCTGAAATTCGACAACTAGCAGACAATTTCACTCTATTGAACAACCGTCTAAACCAATAATTCTTTCATTGCTGGAACAAAGAAAATCCATTTATTTTCTACCACTCTCAACTTGACACAGTAGAAGCAATAGCTAACCTAAGAAGTTTCACTTTCACCGAAATATTATTTGAATTTTTAGGGTTCCACCCCTCAAAAAGAAGAAAGGAACCCTTATAGGATCACTTCATTCTTCGGTCGGTCTGTCTATTTGCAGGATCCGCCAAATGAACACACATACATGGTATACTATACATACATATAACAAAAACTTTACGCTTCGCAGTCGGGTAAGAAAGGTATTGTATCAGTAAATGCAGAAAAAAGGACCACAGATATGGAAGGACTCAGTACACGTCCCAGAAGATCTCCCTTGGACTACTAACACTATGTACTCTAGATCCTTGTGAAAGGGCTCGCCCTGGAAAGTACTACCACCGCCTCCCCCTACTTTTGCTGCCAAGCAGCATTGCTGTCTTTTGGTTGGAAGGGTATGGTTGCCGGTGAAATTACAGTCACATGAGGCTTTACACCTATATGCGTCAAGTTCATGTACGCAGGGTACGGCATCCTGGGTCGCGTTTCTAAGGTGGGTGAGAGCGTGACCTGTGAGGCGAAAGTTTGTTATAGGCGATGACCACTTAACATCAGGTGGGGCATATGCATGTTCTATCTCCAGGTTAAAAAAAAAGTAGAGAAAATACAATCTTATCTAAAGTGATAAAGAGCTCATTACGCATTAACGACCGATTTGGTGAGAAGTATGCCTACTTTGAAAGCCTTAAAGCAACTTTTTGTGGTATTATGGAATTTCGTTTTGGAGAACGGTCCTCGATTATGCTTTAGCTTTTTGCGTTAGCCCATGTCATTTAGACCAGATGAGATTTTATGAGAAAGGAAAGCGTGTCTAAAAACATTCAACCTTAATATTTTACTGACGGGTATGTTCAATGAACTAGATAAAGAAGTACCATTTAGGTAACTTTACTGAACTACCAACTTTTCTAGCCTTTTGAGAAGAACCGGTCCTATAAAACTAAAGTATCTTACCCATTCAGTGACAAAAATCTTCCCGAAACCTATTTCAAAATCCTAAATAAAGACACAAAAGTAAAAGAGTAGACACGCCACTGCAACACAAAACTCTAAACTTTACTTTCTTTATCCCTTGAAAGTTGAAACATGTCCAAACATTATTCTACCATGAAAAATGCTCCAAACTCTGACAATACAATAAACAGAAAAGTAGAAACTTCAAGCGAAATAATTTCTTTTGAACAACAATTAAACGCCCTGAGAGCCGATTTATGTGCAAAAACTCTGCAGTGGATATTCTGAAGTCACGCGACGATAATGATACCACTAATAAAACATGTAGACAAAAAGACAAACTAAATTATTGTAATGGATTTGGATGGTACGTTTATATGGGTTTCGGATCAAAATGGTAAAAACGGAACCTTTATGGTGCGACTTATGTCCGTCCATCCGTCTGTCACACTGAACCTGGCTTGAAATTTGAAATAGTTTAAAATAATACTGACCTTCCTATATTGCAAGTTATTGCGGAATATTGATAGAATTTGACGACCTCCGTGGTGCAGTGGGCGAATAGCCGGCTGAGGCGGAGGAGGTGGTGGGTTCGATTCCCGTCGCGGAACAAATGTTTGCATGATCTACAGATATTTGTTCCGGGTCTGGTTGTTTCTCTATATATTATAAGTATGTATTTACAAAAAAAAATGTATACAAGTATTCTATCAGTTATCTGGTTCCCATAGTACAAGCTCTGCTTAGTTTGGGGCTAGATAGCGTTGTGTGAAATGTCCAGCAATATTGATTATCTGTTTATTTAAATTATAAGTAGACATGTACCTAATTTATTTTATTTTATTGAAACTTGTTACATTGTGTAAAGAATAGAAAAACATTTTTTTATGACATGGAATTGACAGTAAATTTTAATTATTTTATGTAATGTTTGCACACCGGGACAATAACTGGTAGAATGTTAATCGAGCTTAAATTTTATGTAGGTACCTATACATTATGATCAGTGTAAAATTATACTGATAAATGATCATTATCTTTATCATTAAGTTAAAAAAAACATAAATATTTTAAGTTTGGTGGCCAAAAGAGCTATATTATGAAAAATTACAAAATTTCGAGTAAAAATATCTCTGAAGGGTCTTCATAAATTGGTTATTTGATACTTGACTACTGACTTTCATTATATTTATTTATTTCTCACTAGCTGACCCGCCCGCGGCTTCGCATGCGTGGTATTTCAATAAAAACATTACCCTCCTTTTGCGCACTCGGGTAAAAAGAAGCCTATATCCTTCCCCAGAATATAATCTATCTCCTTGCCAAATTTCATTACGATCCGTTCTGCCATTTAGTTATGAAAAGGTAACAAACAAACAAACAGTTACTTTCGCAGTTACTATATATGTATTATACATATAACCTTCCTCTTGAATCACTCTATCTATTGCTGAAAACGGCATTAAAATCTGTTGAGTAGTTTAAAAGATCTAAGGGAACAGACAGCACAACTTCATTTAATACTATGAAAAGAAGATTTTGTTTTATCTAGCTTGTAAGATTTATTAAATAATTTTCATTAATTCAAAAGGCCACGTTACGTAAATGGAAAGATGGTGATTATGGTGAACAATCATAAATATATCATGTCCCTCCTAAAGTTTGTATGTTAGTCGAATATATTTCTACTTAAATACACGTGTCAAACTAACCCCAAGAATTCAATGAACCATGCTCCGAAACATTCGCAACAGCCTCTCGAGTTTCACTTCCGGCTATTTATTCATTCCACTTGTGTTTTGTTCGTCCGTTTGTTTGTAACAAGTAGCAATTAATTAGGTTAGTTGCGGTCGCAACGCGAGTCTTTTTGAGTGGTGGTTTATTTGCTGCGATGTATTTTTGGGTCAGGCCGGAAGTTCTTAAATAAATAGGTGATATGTTACCATTTATAAACAGAAGGAATATACAATTATTTACAAGACTATAAAATACAGGCCAACAGTTGAATCATCTAAAGACCGTTGCAAACGATCTATAGATAGCTCACCTGCCCAGATCATTACCAGGCGGAAGTGTCCCCAAGGCATTGGCTGCATTGCCCGCTGAATTGCAATGCTTATGCGTTGACCCATGTAAGCGCCAGCTCTCGGACCACACGTCGTATAATAATCCAGTGATGTATCTGTATTTTACTTGAAACTAATTCTTCCAAAGATTTCAAAAAAATATTAAATGACCTGTTAGTTGCGGATAAGTACTTTATTGTTTATCATCCGTCAATAACCTACAAAGACGAAACCATATTTTTTTAAACACGTTTCTAAGAAAGGTATTAAAACACAGCATGTTCCTAGTTTGATGTTATTATGAAAATCACTTTCTCTACCATTTACACCCGAGATTTCCCTAAACCATCATATTAAACCAAACATGATCCTCTCTGATCCTCTTTAAAATAAACCTCTTTAAATTTAATATTCTCGTTAATCATTCCTAAATACGGCCATTTGTAGGTCCCTAAAGGGCCGAATATATTTGAACGAGTGAATTAAGGAACAATTTTAACCGTTTTGGGCGAAAACCGTCCAATTTCAGCCTATCTACGCATGAGGCGAACGATAAATTAAGGGTGGTATACTTTCGTAGAAGTTCTATTTGACGCCGACGACAAAATAAAAAAGGAAAGCAATTTCCTGTTAAATAAACTGTTTTTTCTATAATATACCTATAATTTATTTGATTATTACCAAACCAAAGAACCATTCAGGTTTGGTCTAAAAAACCTCTTAAAATATAAAGGCGGGTGTAATACTTTTCAAATTCTTAGCATCTTGGCTGGCTTGGTATCATTTATCTGAACATAGCTTCCACCAACGGCTTCGCACGCGTGGTTTGTCATATAAAAATTTACCCACAAATTAATAGTATTGCATTCTTGTGATTTGTATTATTTTTAACTATACTCGTTATAAGTAACAAGTACCTATAGCTCAATAAAATGCATTGATTGTCACCAGCACCTATTAATATGTACCATAAATATACTTAGGTTTTATTATTATAAATTTACTTAGGATTTAAAACTATGTCTCATATAAGTGAACGGTATCTAATATTAAGTTCTTTTGTGAATAAAATCTTTAAACCGAAAATTACCCTATATGTCAATTCAGGTCATAATCAATGGACATACCAAATTTTATCAAAACTGGTTCAGCCATTATGACGTGATTGAGTAACAAACAAACATACAAACTTTCTTATTTATAATATTAGTGTGTACATTGATTATATCAATGATTTCTTCAATATCAGCAGGTATAAGATTTGTAATCATCCGTAAAATTATGGACCAGACGGGATTTAAACTCGTGATCTTCCTCTTAAAAGGACGCGATACCAAGCCACTACTCCACTTAGAAGTGCGAAATTACCAATTAAGATGTTATTAATGTTTCAAAGTGCCGTTTTTTGTTTTTTTAACATTTTACTGTGAGCGTCGATTATTATTATTATTATTATTATTTTAGCTAACTGCTAGGCAAAGACTCTCCTATTATTTCCAGTCACTCCAATTTAAAAGCAGTAGAGTTATTTGTGAAAGCGCTCACCCGGGGAATACTACCATTTATTTTAAGTTATTATGTTTAGTTGAATTTACCATCTAAACGTGTGAAGCTAAATACGGCAACAAGCTAATGAGCGCATCTGTTTGAGCTGCATAAATATAAGGTGATGCAATTTAAACTAATTGTATTGGCGAGATGATTACTATACAAAAAATAAAAAAATATATGTATCCATAAAATGTTCTTGATTTATCCACATATTACTAAAAAGTTACTACGAGCTCTTCAATGACCCCGCTAGTTCAATGAGATGGCTCGGTCAATGCACCCAACCAGTCAACAGAGCGCGTATAGTGCGTACGGCATGGTGGTAAATACCTACATGTTAGGCACAAAACCTCAATAATAAAGTTTTGAGAATTGAACAAAAAACATATTTTATTTATTATTTAAAGTCTCAAATATATGTTCCGTCATTATTTGTAGTTTAAATTGTAACACCTTATTTCGCTGTGCTTGTAAATGTTTGCAAAATGTGTTCAACCATTTGTATATGTAAATAGGGATTAATTGCGTTTAACGGGGTTTTGGTGTCTATTGACCGTGATATCCGACATTAATGAGGGTAGAATCTGGTATTTTCATTTCAAGTGAAGTGTGCAGAACCTTAATGTGACAACTTTTCTACCAAGCCTACTTTTCGTGAGCTTGTTCGTTCACTGTGTATTGTGCAGTTAGAGAGTATTGTGGGGTTGGGCCAATTCTATGAACTGTTTATTATCAATTTCATTAATTGCGGAACGTAAGTATGTTGGTACCACTTTACTACTCAAATTTAACACGACCAACAAGGCTAGTATGAACACAAGTTCGCTCTACGGAAGAATTTAGTAACTTTTCTAGGGTGTTCATGCTAGTCTCGCTGATCAAGAAGGATAAAATAAATCACATAAGATGTGAAAAAATACGGTTCATTTCGGTCAATATTACAAATCTTCTACGTTTAATTCAACTTATTATCCAAAGGTATATCCATATCCAGGTTTATCCAAGTGATTATCCATTCCCTCCAAAGGTTGTCTAGTAGAGATCGCTATTTAGCGATAAGACCGCCAATTGTATCCATAGATTTACGTAGTTGTTTTTTTTATGTATTTGTTTCGTGGTGTGCAATAAAGTATTATCTAATCTAATCTAATTTATTTATAAAGGAGCAACTTGCGCAACGATACCTAAATATGATTTAGAGAGAGATCATGCAAATACGAAATTTAAACATGTTTAGTCACTAAATACGTTCAGGGATCGTTGTACAAGCCGGGCATACCTTACAAATTTTTACGAAATTAAATTTTGTGTTTTGCTTAGGTTAACCGGTAAAAACTGACTTAGCTAAGAACCACAACAGTTAAACTAGCTTTGTATTAAAAAAAACCGTGTCCAAATCGGTCCATCCGCTTGGGAACTACGATGCCACAGAGGTCAAATTTATAACATTCTTTTTGCATCTGGGGTAAATTCGATTAAACAAACTGTATCACTGCTTCAATTATTTTGACAAATGTACAGACTGACTGAAGCAGAGTTGTTTTATTTGAATGAAGTTGAATTCAAAGCTACACGTGTAACTGCTACTCGTAAAACAACAAGCAAACAGAACCGAGTTCCGAACTGATGCCCGCCGTCTTAATGGACAAAGTTTTTCTACCACAAATCCTGGACCACAGAGGCTTAACTCTTCAAGGTTGGGCGTAAGTTAGAAGATTTCCGTTTAAGAAAATAATTTTCAGAAAAGTAAATCTGACACAAGCTGACGGGCCTACTTCGTCGCCTATAGCCGAACTTAATGCTAATTAGCATTTTCTTCCAGATAACCTTTGTGTAGTGTAGATTTAGCGGTAGTTCTAGAAAATAGATTTAACACATACGTATTTTTATTAAAAAAAAAAACCCTATAATATTAATTTATTTTTAAAGTAAATTGTGAATAATAGGTAGAGTACGTCTCTCTGCGTTCTTACTCAACCTGTGGTCCAATGCAATTTATCATAACTGTTGTAAAATGTTACAAACATAAGATTTAGTCTTTATTATTCATGATTTATTATATTATATTTTGATTATCAAATCAAACTCAACGTTGAATAAAAAAACGTATAAATCTTACACCAAACCCCAATCCCATTAAGGTACGTATACCTATCGCTCATGTTGACCATTGCGGGGTCAGTCCGTGTTTTAGCGTCCGTAATCTCAGGCACGTCCATTCGTTACCATGGCAATGGGCCAGACAGGAGTTTACTTTCGACTTTTGTAAGAATCAGTCATTTTCTTTGAAAATTATAGTCAGTCAGTTTCACTTCCTAACTTTATTGGCATTGGTGGCGATTCTGTTGTTTATCCTGACTAACTAAAATTGTGTTAAATACAAGTCTTATTTTGTTCATATTAAAGATCAAATTAGAATGACATTTAAAATGACATTTCTAAATTTAAGTATTTTTAAATAAGAAGGTGTGTTTGCGGGCTAGTTTTAGTCAACACCAATTTGATTGATCACTAAAACTAGCCCGCAAACATGCCATCATAACAAAAATTACTTAATTTTAGAAATGTCACTTTAAATTTCATTCTAATTTGATCTTTACTGTGAACAAAATAGGACCGTTCGTATTTTACTCAATATTAGTTTCAGCGTAAACAACAGAATTGCCACCATTATCGCCAATTTACGCCAATGTACAAATATTTTTATCGTATCAAACTTAATCTAGACATTTAATGAAAGAAATAAAGAAAAATATTTATTTTGTGTCCATTTAACACTCTACGAATACAACAATTATACTTATACCTAATACAAGACTACAAAATAGGTCGTCACTCAGCGGTGTGCCACCGTAACATACAGCTACTGTAGCGCTGGTATTATGTGACGCCTTTAGTGCGTGTGAGCAGCAGAAAATAGAAACACGCGTTTACAATATTAATTAACATATGAAAGTATACAAGATTCACAAAAAACAAAAATTTTAAATTTAAATAAATATTTTTACACAATAACTACTAAACATTGCACATACGAGGCATGCCTTTTAAGTTTTGTCGTTTGAAGAAAAAAACACAACTAGAACCTTATAGTACGTTTTATTGTTTTTCAAAGTATTCACCGCGTAGCTTAATGCACTTTTCCATTCGCTCAAACCAGTTATTATAACATTTATTCCACTCTAAAGTGGGGGTGTTCAAAATGGCTGACTTGAAAGCGTCGACTGCTTCTTCACCGGACTGGAACCTTTGACCATGAAGACTTTTCTTAATTTTAGGAAATGTAAAGAAATCGTTAGGGCTTAGGTCAGGACTGTATGGAGGATGGTCAAGAATTTCTACTTTTTCCTGCTTCAAATACTCAATCGTTTGACGAGCGCTGTGTGAGCTTGCGTTGTCGTGGTGCAGGATGATGCGTCGCTTTGAGTTAGATTTTCGAAGTTCGGCGATGACTTGTGGTAAACAAACTGTAGTATACCACTCTGCGTTAACCGTTCTACGATCTTCAAGTGCAATAGTCGCAACATGGCCGGTTTTTCCAACGAACGTGGCCACCATCTTCTTTGAAGTGCTTCGAGAAGTATATAGGTATATAAGTAGGTATTCTATAAGTTATCTGGTTCCCATTGTACAAGCTCTGCTTAGTTTGGGGCTAGATAGCGCTGTGTGAAATATCCAGCAATATTTATTTATATATTTATTTACTATTTGACAAGAGTCGTGTAAAATGAAGTAAGGTCCCCAAAACACCATAAAGTTAGAACAAGCATATGGCTCACCTTATGTTAAATGGTAACCATAACAAAGTATTGCCTCGTAGGTCACACACACCTTAGAAACGTGCCCTACAATTCAATGCCCCGCGTCCATCAACTTAAGGCATACAGGTTTAAAGCCTCATGTGTCTGTAATTTCACCGGCAACCATACCATTCAAACCGAAACCCAGCAATGCTGCTTAGCGGTGCAAGAGTAGTAGAGAGTTCTATGTGAAAGGGCTTGCCCGGGGAAGTGCTACCACCATACCTATATCTGCCGCTAAGCAACACTGCTGTGATTCGGTTTGAAGGGTGTGGTTGCCGGTGAAATAACAGACACATGAGGCTTAACATCTGTATGCCTCAAGTTGATGGACACAGGGCAGTGCATCGTAGCGCACGTTCCTAAGGTGCGTCACCTACGCCGCAATACTTTGTTATAGGAGATGGTTACCATTTAGCATCAGGAGGGCCATACGATCCAGGGGGTACGAGTACCTAACTTATAAAACAAGACTATTTATGAGATCAAAACTAAACAATAAATATAACAGTAAAATAAACAACAAATTTCTGCAAATAATAAAATAAATAAAATATTAAATATTTTGCGGAATTATTAATTTAACATACAATAATAATGGGTTTCAGGCCCTCTTTTAAGTATTAAATATAAATTTAAAGACAACATTCAAAAAAAGTACTTTACTTTTACAGTGCTATTAGGCGTTTTTAGGCGATAGATAACGCTTTATTGTTTCCGCCAGCGGCTTCGGTCCAGTTTGTTTGAACCCAGGTCAATAAATAAAATAATCTGTCAACACACCAAATTTCATCGAAATCGGTTTAGCCATTACGACGTGATTGAGTAACAAACAAACAAATAAATAACAAACATGCAAACTTTCACATTTAAACACAAATTACAACATGGCACCCCCCCCCCCCCATAGATTTTCAATTGCTGTTCTACCTTTTTAAATTACTGATCTAATGTTTTTTTCTGTTACAGGTAAATTTGTTAGTGGTGATTGAGAAAAAAAATATCCAAATAATAGGTAAGTTATGAACATTATTTAATGAATAATCATCACTCATTATTTTAAATAAAATACGGGATTTATAACGTACGGTCGAATCAGTGTTTCGACCGACAATGTTTCGGTTCAATTCGTGAATCAGGGTGAGTGCGATCCGCTCCGAATAACGAATAAACCGAATATATCCTCGCACTTACCGATACTTAGATTTATCACTTACGTGATAATTCCCGCATTTATAATAATGATTGAAATCAATCACGAAAGTTTTCTAAGTAAAATAATAATTACCATATCAGCCATTGACTTAATTCAGTAGTGGACGTATCTACTGTAGGTGAATGCCGATACTGGTACTGTGAATACTGATGATGAAATGCCGAATATTGAAGCGACATTCATAAAATTTTAATAAGGTGTTGTTTTCGTGATAAAATTACATATTAGCTTGTAAATATGGCTGTTAGTTATCAAATTACCTACGTGTTTAATTTTCCCTGAAGTAATTATGTGTAATCACATTACGGAGAGAATAATTAACTGAGAGGGGAAAAATTACTACTATTGTAGAAGTTGTAAATTAAATATTACCCTAAATTAATTTAACTTTATTACTTACCACATATTTAAAAGTTAATTTAATCAGAGACCACTTTACGGGTTTATTTATTTATTACTAGTATTACATAAAGCACTGTAAAACCGTAAGGGTCTTACCATAAAAAAATTAAACACTGTTTAGCGCGTGTTTAAAACATGCAAATAGGTACAATGTTATGTTATTTTGGTGAACTCCCTTTTCCGTATTCAAACTCTGTATGTGGCATTATGCGTGAGAGAGTTGACTATATGGATAGCTAACCTAACTCCGACTAGAAACGCAGAAGTTACCTGGGGTCTTTCAAAGCTTGACCTTGGATATTGCAATACAAAAATTGATAAGGAATTTTTTAAACACGCGCTAAACAGTTATTTTATTTTTATTGTGGTAACAATGTTTGTCTCGGTGCTTAAATGGTTAATTGCGTTAATCTATTATGCCAACTTCAAGTAAATAAAATCAGTTATGACCCCAAATTATCATGTTTTTTTTTAGTTGTTTCTGTTGGTAAAAAACTATGAGAGTTGTATTGTTATATATTGTTTTTTTTAAAGTCTTGATATTTTTCAGCAAGTGAAAGAGATCCATTGATATAAAAATATAATTTAATTTATTTTTAGGAAAACCAACAAGTTTTTACGTATATACAACAATATAAAAACAGAAAAGATGTGAACAACCAATCGACGATTAACTAGCTGACCAATCCGCAGCTTCGCACACGTCATTTTTCAATAAAAACATTACCCTCTTTTTGCGCAGTTGGGTAAAAAGTAGCCTATGTCTCAATCCCGGTCATAACCTATCTATATTCTAAGTTTCATCAAAATCGGTCTAGATATTTAGTCGTAACAACGTAACAAACAGACAGAGAGACAGAGTTACTTTCGAATTTATAATATTCATGTAGTTTTCGCAGTGCATGCGATGAAAGACATTTGATGACTAATTTTTTTACACCTTGGGTTACATTATTGAAGTTTTAGTAGGGATCCCTATTTTTTTCTAGTAATAAATATAGCCTATGCTACTCAGAGATAATGTAACATTCTAATGGCGAAAGAATTTTTGAAATTGGACCAGTAGTTTTTGAGTTTATTCGTTACAAACATACACAAATTCAAATCATTCTTCTTTATAATATAATTATTATTGTAGACAAAGAGTACCTAACCTAAACTACTTATCACTAAAGAATTCATGATAAAACTGCTGGTTGGAGAACCTATGAACCACCTCACCAAAAGTTTTCAAAATAATATTATGTAAAAAAACTTATAACTATTATTGACACGCTCAGAAGAAGAAAAGTCGACCTAAGTAAGGAAAAAAAGTTATGCATATTTGCAGACACAACAAAATGAAGACATAATAAATAACAGGAAGAAAGTATATGGTTACTGGAGTCATTGGGTTCAGGCCGCGCAAGATCTTACGATCTGTAAATCTATGGGAGGCCATAATAAAATAGTAGGTAATTTATTTATTTTATGTTCAACAGAAGACTATCGCTGACCTTAAGTTGTATTTCATTCATTTTTAGAATAAGTTAATTGTTGAAAATTACTTTTTCAAAACAAGTTTTTATAAAATTCATAATCGGAACCGCAAGCAGATTCAAATGAGCCCACACAAGTAGCCTACAATCCATTCAGAAGTTCCATTGTCTAGCATCCGTCTCCATCATGAGATCACCTCCATGGTACCATATTATTACATTGTCACCGAAGTTACATACATATGTATTCCAAATTTCAGCTCAATCAGTTGAGGGGAACAGGCTTGAAATTCAGTAGCAAGATTCCACCCAGAGAAACATACACACATTGCAAGTTAATACTCGTATAAAGCTTGTAATAAATGATAATTTGAAATGGCCGCACAAGATCGATCTGGAAATCTATGGGGAGGCTATAATAAAACTATTACGAATTTATTTAAAATTTTAGATAACATAAATTGAAATAGGATAGAATGATCATTTGTTTGGTACACACAAAATTATGAAGCACATTAGGTAAAATTGCATTAATTAAAACAGTTCGTCTCATGTATATGCGCACCAAAATGGCATTCAGCTCAGCATAATGTTGATTTTTAGCTGATACCAGAAGAAAAGGTAGTGCAGCAGCGACGTAATAAAAAAACTTAAAATACATAAAGAAATGGATAATAACAGGTGTGTGCAGTTTTATTAAATGTAGAAATAAACTGTATACGCATACTTTAGTATGCACAGACACAAATGATGATGATATTATGTTGTATTCCACTCAAAATAAAATAAATGAACAGTTGATTGTGAAACAATACAATTGAATTCCATACATCCAGCTCATACGAAGTATACCGACGCGTTTGGCACGGCTCTAGATTAAATCCAGAACTATTCGCGGCTGAGATAAATGGGATTTCGTTCGTGCCTACTAACCTTTACTACGAGCGTATAGACTCTAGTGTGACTACTGACTAGTGAGTAAAAGATGCAGGTGATTCATTGTTGTTTTCGTATCACTCTCTCACTTGAACTGACAGAAATAAACATAGTTATGAGAGCTTCCCGTTATGTAAGGAAACTAGAAACTCACAAATCATGAATAAACATGATAGAGAACTTTAAATTCTATTTAAGCTCAAATTAGTAATATATTTACAGTAGTAGCCGAGATCCATACACTGGCCTAAACTCCCTAAACTCTCATATCCATACTAATTATAAATTCTAAAGTACTCGTAACTCTATCCATAACTGTATGTTTGTTACTATTTCAAGGCTAAACAACTGGATAATATTTGTACGATTTAATAAACTATCTAGCAAACGATAACATAACTCATTATCATTATTATAAGGACGGGATTTAAATACGGGTTCAATTCGTGAACCTTCATCAGGGTGAGTGCGATCCGCTCAGAATAATGTCTCACGGTACGTGATAAATCCCGTATTTATAATAATGATTGAAATAAATCACGAAAGTGTTCTAAGTAAAATAACTCTTTATTGTAATTACCACACAGAAAAATAATATAACACTAAAATAAAACTAAAATGGCAACACAATGGGCGACCTTAACGCTAAGAGCGATCTGTTCCAGGCAACCTTTGGATGGAAATCGTTGTGTACACCTATATCAGGGTAAGTGGTTTGGTAGTCCATGAAATAAAACACAGGTATAGTTAACACACTGTTTAGGTGTGCACACGTCCGTACCGCTTGGCGGACCGCAGTCGACTGACCCGCAGTTTTTTTTTTCGAATGGACAATACTCGCTGTTGGCCTCTGAGGCCGTGACAGCTTAACCAAACTTTTGGCGAGCGCAGATGGCGCTCAGCCCAGTAAGTTATTTAGGCAACTAGCGCAAGGGCACCACTTAGGTACGAGCCTCGGCTTGGGCGGTTGCCGGGGTGGGGATAGGAGAGAAACGCCCGGTTACATGTCTGTACCTCGTATAGGCGGCGACTGAAGGGACTAGTCGACCTCGCCGGCGAGGTCGGTGTTTCTGTAAAGTGTTTGCTCTGTCTGATGTAGATGACTCACATATCGCTTCCGCGTTAGCGGAGGTGATTTCGTCATCCGGGTCTCCGAGAACGTGTCTCGGACGACGGAGGATTTACTGACCCGCAGCAAGCGCTGCTTGCGTATTTATACCAAAACATTTACTCAAAACATCGCAGAAATAAATTAGTGGAATATAACGGAATGCCCTAATAACGAATGTGAACGTTCTAATAAAGTTTAGCAAAATAATTTAAAATTCAAATATGTAAATAGTTATAAAATAAACTAATACATACCTATCTTTGTTGATTATATCTAACAAGTAAAATACATAATTGATAAACTGTTTTAAAATATTTAAAAATAATTGCTTAAAACGTTACTGGGGTGACATTGATAAGTACTAAAGCTTATAAGGTTTCAAACTTAACACCCTTTTGCATCATTTTGAGACATGTTTTTCACAACTCTAGCGTCTCTTGTGCAATAAAATTCTTACGTAGCTTGCAGGTGTCAGATAATGCATAGCTGCAAGACACGTAAATGTACAATTCGTCGGCTAAATTCGCAAACCCCGTGCCTCCATCAACGTGAATTTTACAGTAGGCGCAAGAAAGTGAATTACTAGAAATAATTATATGATAACCGTACTATAATAGTTTTGGTATATAGGTAAAGGGGGCTTAGATATAAGCTATAAGCTGCCTGATATTTATGATATGATAAGAAAGAGAGTTACGTTGTCAAATAATATTTATTTGTTCCCCTTTTGGAATTTCGCTGAAAACTGCATCTACTGAAGAAGAAAATAACCCTTTCGCTAGCCGGATAAATAACACCGGATCGACAAATAAATAATGCTGTACGAAGTTTGCGGGGTCAGCTAGTCTATATATAAAATTTCATCGAATTTGGTTATGCCATGTATTCGTCAAAACGTAACAAAGACACATACACAATTAGAATGGATTCAGTTAACAGACAAGTACATAGGATTATACATAAACCCGAGCCCTCCATACATAATACGCTAAAGCTGCGCTAAACTATGTCTACAATGTAATGACGTTACAGTATTTCAAGGCTCATCGCGCCCTTGAAATAATACCATAAACTTACGAAGCTCCCAAGTGATGTACAAAAATTTACAATAATAATAATAAAGCCCATTTATTTCCAATCTTCATTTACTAATACATGCATTTCTTAAGTTAAATTCATTAGAATATTACTAATAAAATTATATGTATCGCTTCTAATATGATAGTAATTAATAAATTATAATTTTTTTTGACGACCTCCGTGGCGCAGTGGGCGTATAGCCGGCTGAGACGCAGGAGGTAGTGGGTTCGATTCCCGCCACGGAACAAATGTTTGCATGATCTACAGATATTTGTGCCGTGTCTGGGTGTTTTTCTATATACTATAAGTATGTATTTACAAAAAAAAGTATTTAAGTATTCTATCAGTTATTTGGTTCCCATAGTACAAGCTCTGCTTTGTTTGGGGCTAGATATCGCTGTGTGAAATGTCCAGCAATATTTATTTATTTTATTTTAATCACTATAGCTACTGTTTCTATCACCGGAGATCGGAACCCCTTCTTGGGTATAGGCCTCCTCCAGCTTGCTCCAGGCCTCTCTGTCTGTTGCCTTCTTTATTTGTCCCAAGTGATGTACAAAAATTTAAAATAAACAAATTTAAAAACGTAAGTAAACAAAATTTTTATAAAAAAGCCTACTATAAGATGTCGGATTATTTGGATGATAGAGAAGCTTGGGATTGAAATTGCTCCAACTCGTTCAAAAATGTTACAACTTAAACGTAATTTATTTTCTTTATTGTTATATACCTAGGATTATTAAAAGGAAAAACTAGCCTTGTTTCTTGCCTTTCTTTCCTGGCTTGGTTGCGTAGGATCTGGCAGTAAAATTGACGTTTAAAAGTGATCCTTGTGATTTTATCGAATAAAAATAATTTTATTTTAGATTTTTTTTTGAGCATTTAGTTCCACTTTATCTAGGAATCTTTCTAATTTACAGTAAACAACTCTTGATAATTTTATTTTAAACTCAGTTTAAAGGTTAAAGTGTTATATAAACAGATCTATCAAAAACTTTTTAATTTTTCGTTCATGATTTTTAAGCTTATTGTGTTATGAAATATTCGTATTTTTTAAAATAATACCTTAAAACCAACTTTTTAATATGACCTTCATGAGTTGTTTTTATGGTGGCCGCGTGTAGGGTTTGAACTACCAGATGGTAGGACGACATCTAGTGAGTAGTAGAGTTCTTTGTTGTTGTAATAGTAGAAAGGGCTCGCCCATGGAAGTACTACCACCATACCTACATCTGCCGCCAATCAGCATTGCTGGTTTTCGGTTTGTAGGATATGGTTGCCAGTGAAATTACAGGCACATGAGGCTTTACACATGTGTGCCTCAAGTTGATGGACGCATCGTACATCAAAGGGCACATTACTAAGGTGCGTGACCTACGAGGCAATTCTCTGTTATTGGTGTTATAGGTGATGGTTACCACATAACATCAGGTGGGCCATAAGCTTGTTCCATCTCCAAGCTCATAAAAAAATAGCACTCCGGTAGTGCCCACAGAAGTGAAAAATTTAGCTCTCAATGTTTGGGTATTCAAAATTTAAAAGCAATCTACACTACAGATATTTATATACAGAGGTGTCGGTAACGGTTAGTGTCGCGAGTTCAATGGTTTTTTCCATCTCAAAAAATGCCAAACGCGCCTAAAGAAGTTATCACGAAAAAATGGCTGGAGAGAGTGGGGTGATAACGAGGAGGCCTTTACCCACTAGTGAGTTAATGAGGGCTGAGTAGATAGCGAGATTGTAATGATCGTGTTTAATGTGCGTATGTGTGCGTGACATCATTCGAAGGCATGTAGTTAATAGTTTACGCACTGTATAACACGGTACGTGTAAGCTATGCGTTTCAAGCTACAACGTATATGAGCCGAGTAATTAGGCGTCTTCACACATCTGAATGTTGACACACTTCAAATTCCGTAATTTGAAGCGTGAAGGAATTTACGAAAGTAATTTTTTTGCTCATTTTGACGCCTCTGCGTAATTGGCTTAATCTTTTTTTTTTACTTTGCTTTGGTATATAGATTAGAGTTTAAAATAATGAAAAAAATATACCCGAAAGACTTTAATTTAACCCGTGCTCAAATGTGTTCAACATGTTCTAAAGTTAACAATACATTATAAAAAATTGTTAGATCAATTTTTTTGGGTTAGTGCTTTTTCGTATGAAAACTGTATGATGTGTTTTGCTTAGTTCCAATTCTTAGGGCGACTTGCGCAACGATGCCTAAACGTATTTAGTCGCTAAATATGATTTAAAGAGTTGTTAAATCATACAAATACGTTAAATTTAAACATGTTTAGTCGCTAAATACGGTTAGGAATCGTTATGCAAGCCAGGCTTAGTTTTAACAATTTGATTTATAATAAACTGATATTTCTGATATTATATAAATAAATAAATATTTGTGGACATTTCACACAGCGCTATCTAGCCCCAAACTAAGCAGAGCTTGTACTATGGGAACCAGATAACTGATAGAATAATTAATTACTTTTTAATTTGTAAATACATACCTATAATATATAGAAATACATCCAGACCCGCAACAAATATCTGTAGATCATGAAAACATTTGTTCCGCGGCGGGAATCGAACCCGCTACCTCCTGCGTCTCAGTCGGCTATTCGCCCACTGCGCCACCGAGGTCGTGGGTCATAATAATTATCTTAATTTGACTAATTACTCAAACTTTTAAAACCAGTACGCTAAAGCCAACGTAGGTAGATAATCTATATTAAATGATTTGTGCATAAACATTTAGTCCATAAGTTTATACGTCACCTCAGCGGATCCTGTGGATGTCACAAATGAAACCTCCTCATAATACCATCTCATTAACTTGATTATGTTTCACCACCTCAAAGAATTGAAAGCACTAAAAGAATCATCATCTTACGCAGGATTTTACACCCTAAAGCAAAGATGGTAAGGTTTTAAATTGTGTGAGGTTGGCCGATGTAATTTTGGATCGCCCGCCGGTATAGTTATGAGAGAAAAATTGAAGAGAGCCTGAATCGTGAGTGCGGGGGATCGTCCAAAGGGGTGGATTATGGCTCAGTTCCTATTCCGTGCCCGATATTTAGGACTGTGAATGCGGAATCTATTTATTTTGGGCACGTTATGGTAACGACTTGGTTTACGTTTTGGCCCTATGTTCATCATTTTCATATTCATATTCATTTATTCTGCTTACATGTACATATAAATTTTTTAGCTTAGATCGTAGGTAGCTAAGGAGTAAGTACATATACCCTGTAAGGGCACTGCAAATTGATTTTGCGCCTTTTCAAAAAGTACAGCATTAAACATAGAATTAAACATGTCAAATCAATTAAATTATAGTACATTATGATATAAGTGCGGTAAGTTGAAAATTACAGCCGATGCGATATTGCTACAAGAAAGCAGATGATGTAATTATCAAAGCGCACGTATGTCATACGACGTTTTATAACATATTTTGCGAGGAAATAAATAAAACTCGGACTTTCTTAAACGAATAAATCTTTAATCTTTTCGCTGCCTCTGAAACTTCTGGCGGTGTCGAATTAATAAATTCATCATTACTTGACGACATTTTCAAATAAAAACAATACAGCAAAAAGAAAAAGCGCGCGGAATAATTTTTACTTATCGTCGTTTATCGTTTTAGTCACGTAGTTTTTAGTTTTTTAAACAAAGATACAGCCAGTTTCCTAAATGAATCCTAGATGTATTAATCTTTTCACCATCGGTCATCACACTAATATTATAAATGGGAAAGTTTAGATGTTTGTATGTTACTCAATCATGTCGTTACGGCTGAATCGATTTCGATGTAATATGGTATGGTACGTAGATTATAACCTGGATTAACACATAGGCTACTTTTTGTTGACAACCAATGTGTGCGAAGCCGCTGGCGGAAGCTAGTAAGTGATAAATCCTGATTTGAACAAGTCAAATCAGGGTTTAAAAACCAATGATTACAGTAAATGAAAGAATTACACTAAATTGAAATCTTGTTCGTGTTTTTTTATGATGAATGCCTCATGGTAAGATAATTAAGATGTATCTTCTAGCTGACTTGCAAAATAGCTCTTGGCATCCCTCACATCTCCCTATTTTTTAAGGGTACTGAAATGTGACGTGAACGCAAATGTTTCTTTGAAAATCAGTGATTCGGAACAACCTTTACGTAGGCTGTGTTTTTATATTATCTTGGATAATGAGATTTCCTAAAGCTAAACAGAATGTGGCCGCGGTTCAGGCAAGCGCAGAAAGTAGATTTTGTGCGTAAAAAGCATATAACTTTTATCTACGAATATAAATAGACCGCTTTCTAATTCCCGAATATTTGTTTTGCTACATTTTGTGACTCACTAAAACGAAATGGTATAAGAATAATCAACCATAGCATATAAAATTATAAACCTCTCAATTAACAGTTTTTTATTTATCAAATCCGAGCAATAGTTTAAAAACCCTGCGGTAAAGTTCCAGTAGACCATAATACAATATTCGTAGCCCTTATATGCGCCCCCAAACTTACATTTCCAGTATTTTTAGTGGGCGTTTGATTATACAGGATATTTGCACAAATATAAATCACACTCATTTCATTCTACGTGTCTAATTTTCTCCCGCATAAAATACACGAAGACACGTTTGATCCATCTCATTAGCTCTGTTGAGAACTGCTATTGTTCTGTGACTTAATATTCCTAATCTTGTGTGTAAACAAGCTGAGAGGTTTGCCTGACGTCATTACCCTGGCTTACAATCGTACGCATTTTCTTCTTGACTTCACCGATTAAGTCAACGTTTTTTTCATCACTGAGAGAAGTGAATGAGGCTCGTGCATTAATTATAAGCTAAAATGAAATACAATCTTCATGAAAAATCCTTAATTCTACTTTAAAATAAAAGAGGTTATATTCATAACTGCTAAAATTATATACAATCTCCATGACAAATCCTTATTTCTATTAACACATGAAGTTTGTAAAAACGGGATACTAGTGTTTGGGCTCATTTGAATCTGCTTGCGGTTCCGATTATAAATTTTATAAAATCTTGTTTTGAAAAAGTAATTTTACAACATAAGACTTATTGAAAATTAATTATCAAGAACGCACTATATCTTCTGTGTACGTTTTGAATAAATTCAAAAGTATTGTGGCTGCTTCATAGAAAAATGCTTCAAAGAACATAGAAATAGGGGGTTGCTTTGACAACAGTTAGAAGCTCCAAACTCTACCGTGTCTCAACCCATTTTGCTAAGGTGCGAAAGGGGTTAAACATCGCAAAGTTTATTTGTCGACTATATTGATTTTCTGCTCATGACACACGTGACTTGACATACGTCTCTCGGCTTTTATTTGCACTACGTGCCAGACGGTGTCACACAATGCTTTGTATTAACCTAAGTTATAAGAGAACATCATTATTCGTGTACTTAATGTTCGGGCTTAGGTCTCTTTTTTATGTCTCTCTCTCTCTCTTACTCCAACTATATTGTCATTCGTGCAATAGGATTAGGAAGCTAAGTTCTGTCTTGCCAGCCATAATAAGGCTCACGCTAAAAATATGTAAATAATTTCTAGTTAGTTAATTTGGTTTGTATATGAATTATTTTTATAAAAATGTGAATTCTGTTCTAGTTAATAGTTAATTTTGTTTGATAAATAATTATTTTTAGCGTCACTTTATTAATTTTAGGTTATAGTGTTTCTTATTTACCTGAGATCGCCGTCATCGAAACTGATGTGGAGGACTATATATATATTGTCCTCTTTTCGGCCATATACAATATAAATACATATAAGATAGCAAAAGAAAATGCGATGTGAATCTACAATTCATAAAAAAAATAAAGCCATTACAGGTAGGCAGAGACCACGGATACTTGCTACAATCCTCACATACTTTGTGTGTCTCATTCACTGTCATCACATTATTCATACAGGCGGTTAAATAAACCAAAAAAGTATTTATTTCAGACAGTAAGATCAGAATACTGTATAGAATTTCCCCTTACTGACTAATTTACATGTGTAAGGTACCCTAAAGTTCTAAAGTTTTCCTCTCTCTATTAACTATAAAAAAACTGAAATATTTATTTCTTAATTTATCAAACAACATCAACACAAAATAGTTGTATATACGCACCAAATCTTACAAAGGGACTTTTAGTACTTGAGAGTCAACACAAGATTGCGACTCGTGACGTCAAATAGAACAGAATTTAAATTTAATTTTATAAGATCTTTAGTCGGAACAATCTTATGGGGCACCTGATGTTACGTGGTAACCATCGCGTATAACAAAGTATTGCCTCGTAGGTACCTTAGATTCGCACGCTACGAGGCGCAAAGCCTCATGTGCCTATAATTTCACAAACAACAGAAACAAAGCAATACTGCTTGGCGGCAGAAATAGATATGGTGGCAGTACTTTCCTGGGTGAGCCCTTTCACAAGGAACTCTACCACTCTTATACACGTCCTATACAAATACAGTATCCTATACAATACTTAGCGTCGCTCTTCGCGTCACTTTGTCACTCACCTAAGACATTATCTGAGTCGTATCACGCGACCCTTCTACTATTGTCACACTAGATCATGTCTATCACACTCCTTTATAATATTTGTGCCCTTTGTACCTTTGCCGTTTTTCCTCAACGAAATTGACTATTTTCGGCTTCTTGAGTCCGTTTGGCGTTTATTTTTATTTTCCTAATGTTCTTTGCAAGTTCATGGTTATTAAAATTATTTAAGTCTCGCTTTTCAGGTCTTATTCAAGTTTTCGTTTAACCCCTGCTTTTAGTTTATGATTCGTTCTGTGTAAATTATTATTTAAACTATTTACTAGGTATGGGTTTTTTTATGTGTGGTTTTTAAAATGTTTAATTTATGCATGTTTAAACAAGATAAGATTACGAATATTATCGGGATGAGTGGCTTAAACAAAAAGAGGTATATGCCCAGCAGTTGATTTGGGCTGAAAATGATGGTGATATAATTCCATAGCGCAAAAGTGATAGATGTATGAACATAATTGATAATATATGTATGACTTTTTTGTAAGTAAATGTACCTAACCTAGATCATAGAACGCGTTTGTTTGGCTTAGGTTGTAAGTTTTATGAGCATCTGATTGTAAATAAAGAATGAAGAACTGGTATATTTATACTTTTATACTTTTTCTAAATACATACTTTATAAATACATAGAAAAACACCCAGACTCAAAACAAATATATGTAAAAATGGGAAATTCTGTGGCGGGAATTGAACCCACAAACTCACGCGACTTAGCCGGTTATATGCCCACTGCGCTGCAGAGGTCGTCGGCTACTGGTGTAGTCGGGCTGAGGATGATAATGATAAAGACAAATCTTAGAACGCAACTACGAGATATACAGTATTTGCATTGCAGTTCTCGGGGTAGATTTGGATTGAAGCTCCCTCAGTAATTCCATCGGGAAGCTCGCTTACAAACTTTAGCTTTGTAAGTTCTAAACAATAGAATATAATATATAAGCATTGTTGCCGGTTAAAATTAAGCCGCGAAATGAGAATATTCTCCGTATAACTTCTTTACATTTATCCTTTGAAACCTGCAGGGAGAAACTTACGTGAAAGTAATTGTTATTTTTATTTGAAGTTTTATCTTTTACCCGCTTTTATACGGTCGGCACCCAACGACTAGTAACATTCACTAGGTCGTCTTTCCATCTAGTGGGGGGCCGTTCTACGCTACGCTTGTCTGCGTGGTCTCCACTCAGGAACCTTTTTACCTCTACTACTTCTATAGGTATTTAACCCAAATTGCTGTACCAGTTACGGCAACATACATCGTCACGTACTGTTAATAAAATAGGTTTTTACAACTGTGTTCACAATTCAGAGTTCAACATCACAGCCAATACGGAATGTATTTGGACATTGCGCGATTATCAGCATTTCCCTGTCGTGTTCCGATAGCCGCAACAGGTGCGCTGGACCGCCGCCAGCTACAATGCACTGACATGTATTGAGCTGCAGGTTAATGGGACACCACTTCTTGGAAACACTGTTAGGATTATTGAACTGTACAATAAAACGTTCTAACGCTTGTACTGTCATCACCATCAGCAGCCTGATTCAACTGACTGCTTGGTATAATGATGTCAGTGTTGAACTGTCTATTATTTTTACTACCTAGAGATGGAACATATGGCCAACGTGATAAATAAATAAAATAAATATAAATATTGCTGGACATTTCACACAGCGCTACATAGCCCCAAACTAAGCAGATCTTGTACTATGGGAACCAAATAACTGATGGAATACTTATATACTTTTTTTTTGTAAATACATACTTATAATAATATAGAGAAACAACCAGACCCGGAACAAATATCTGTAAATCATGCAAACATTTTGTTACGCGGCGGGAATCGATCCCGCTACCTCTTGCGTCTCAGCCTGCTATTCGCCCACTGCACCACGGAGGTCGTCGTGATGTTATGTAGCATCGTAACCTGTAGGTGTCACACCTTAGAAACGTGTCCTATGATGCACTGCCCTGTGTTCATCAACTTTGTATTTTTGTATTTATTTATTTCCACTTACATCTATCATTACAGGCCTAAACCTAATACAATAATGTAGTCAACTTAATTTCTAACTTAATTCTAACCTATTCTACTTAAATTTGATTAATTAATGTACTAAACAATATTTACAAACATAAAATACACAATGTGGCCTTTGCGAATTCATTCCGAGAAACATGGAACACATCTAACTTGAGGCATACAGGTGTAAAGCCTCATGTCACCGAAACACAGCAGTTCTGCTTGGCGGCAGAAATACGTATGGTGGTAGTACTTCCCCGGGCAAGCCCGGAGAATTCTACTACTCTTAAATGAATACGAGTGGAGTATATTAGACTAGAAATAAATAAAGCACTGACTTGTGCCCTTAGAAACGAAAAACAATTCACATCTGCATCTATACGGCCATTATAACGTTATTTAACAGTATAATAAACACGATTACGACATAAACATACTTTATTTTGCGTTTATAGAAACTTAAGAACTACCAAAAACTCGCTACTGACACATGGCCCATAATGAGAAGAAATGGAATATATGTCGTTGTTAACTGTACTCCCTAGTTGCCGTGACTACATTAATTAGCGATAATCCATCACGTCCCTAATACTAGCAAACCGAGGTTTCTCGGAAACCTGCAGCGGGTCGTTGCTTCTATAAAAGAAAATAACAAAAACGGAAACGGAAACCGGGTTGCCTATCATTAAAATTACTCAAATTAAGCGTGCCGGTGTGGGTTATAGCTAATAAGTTTAATCATGTTTAGTTGTTCACTTTACGTAAACATAATCATAGTCGCTCGTACGTGACGGGTCTACGAGTAGGTATCTAAATAATGTGTAGCGGTTCGAGTTTCTTTAAGCACCAAGACAAACCTTGGCTTACAGTGCATAAGGTAATTAAAAAAAAGTGTAGTTTGCCAACCCATTCATTCCATCTAAAGTCTTTAAAGGTTCTAATAATTTCAAGGTAAGTTCTTAGAAACGTTGAGGACAATAGATGGGATTACGAGTATTGCTCTGCAAATAAACTGAGTTGCTGAATAGACCTTCATTGCTGTTGAATAGTTAGTTGGCATGCATTCAGTTATACGTGTTAAAAGGTGGCAGAATTATTTATATCAATACGTAGAGGTAACATTAATAACAAGGTGTTTGTTATGTATCAGTTCATTTGTATTATTTTTTAATAAGAAAATACTACTTATCTGCGGACAACATAGTCAAATTCACGGGTCGTCGATAGGTCGGTCTAGCACAAAATCCCGGCTTAAACTTAGTAAGGTTACTCAGGCTGTAGATGATGAATCAATGAATGAATGAATGAAAATACTTTATTGTACACCACACAAGAAGCAAACATAAAAATAAAAATTCACAAAGCAACAAGTACAATGGGCGCTCTTATCGCTTAGAAGCGATTTCATCCAGACAACCTTTGGATGGAGAGGATTTATTTAACATTACAATAATGGAGGGGGATGTACATTAACAAAACAATAATTAAATTTAAGGAGAGCGCTGATAATTTACAATAATATAAAACAATATACTTAAGTAAATATACCTACATTGACAATAATATACCGTCAATAAATAAAATCAAATAAAAATATACATAAACATACAAACATAATAGGTTGGGGAAAAAGTCTTTTCGCATTATAGTATGTATGAACTTGTAATAAAATCTCCTTGGACTATTTGTATCTGGCTGGTTTTGGTATCATTCAAAGTTTAAATTTTAAAGAAGATAATTCCAAATTCAAATTAGGAAAATGTGTGATTTTTATTGGTTTTTCGTACTGTGAGTATGTATGTACGTATGATGAGTGAATCTAATGAAGAAATTCGATACATTTTAAAATTTTACTACAAAAAAGGTAAAAATGCAACGCAAGCCGCGAAAAAAATTTGCGATGTTTATGGGTCTAGTGCAGTGTCTGTGAGAGTAGCACAAATTTGGTTTAAGCGTTTTCAATCCGGAAATTTTGATGTCAAAGATGCACGTCGCTCTGGTCGCCCTATTACGGATAAAATGGATGCCATTTTTGAAAAAATCGAGTAAGATCGGCATATCAGTAGTTACGACGTAGCTGAAAAACTGGGAATTGACCACAAAACAGTTTTGGCGCATTTGAAAAAAACTGGGTACACAAAAAAGCTCGATATTTGGGTACCTTATTTGGGTATTTGGGTTTTTTTTTGGGGGGTAGACGTGAAACTCCATATACATGTCATAAATCTTTATTACTGTTTAAAATTATAAAAACTAATTATTTGCTAAGTTTTCATGCAGAATCTAGAAAACTAACACTTCTTACCTGCCATAAAGTGTTATCCAATCTCTATCTAAATTCTACCACTTTTTCTACACTTTTATCACTTTTGACTGTTACACTTCGCACTTGACAAAATGGAAGATATTAAAAATACAATGTCGGAGATGGTCCAGTCCTTCACCCAGCGGATGCACTCCTTCGAAACCGGTCTGCAGAGGAGCATTGCGCCTTCAACCATCGCAGGATTGGCAGCGGAGTATGCTGACTTCAAAATGTTTGTCACCGGGGCACTTCGGACTCTTCAGCTGCAAATTGAGTTCATGGCCAAGGAGATTGATGGTCTTGAGATGCGAGGAAGGCGCAAGATCCTGCTAATTCATGGTGTGCCTGAGCAGCCCAAAGAAGAAGTTGCACAGGTTGTGGCAGAGACTGTAGCAGAGCGTCTCAAGCTAAGTGAATTTGTAGCAAGCGATCTCAGTCGATGCCACAGAATGGGTCGCACTACAACGGCAGGCCGCCCTAGGCCAATCTTGTTCAAGCTCCGAGACGTGTCAATGCGTAGCAAGATCTGGTCAGCCAAAACCAACCTGAAAGGCTCGGGCATAACAATGTCTGAGTTTCTCACAAAGACAAGGCACGACGCTTTCTTGGCGGCACGTGAACGCTTCGGTATATCGAAGTGTTGGACGACGGACGGCATCGTATATGTTCTGGGAGATGATGGAGTGCGTCACAGGGTACGATGCGTCGAAGATCTGAACACCGTTAAGCCCGTCGCCGTCGTGAGCCGACAAACAGAGGCCGCAGTGCCGGCTGTAGTGAAGGACACTGCTAAGCCAAAGCGCGCTGCAGCATCCAAGAGAGTGTAGTGTGTGATAAGTTGTTCCATCCGACCAGGTAACCATGAGGTAGTCAAGTCACCGCCAAATTTAATTTATTTTATTTTATGTAACCTGCCCCCATATTTATTTAATAAAGTATTTTCTTTTACCCGCCC
Source organism: Philereme transversata (assembly GCA_963924445.1). NCBI lineage: Eukaryota > Metazoa > Arthropoda > Insecta > Lepidoptera > Geometridae > Philereme > Philereme transversata. The sequence continues at coordinate 3,724,126 of OZ004337.1, read as the reverse complement.
GCTCACTAATAATTATACGTTTCTTTTTATTTGTTGACTTTGTTGTAGGTACCTAATTTGGTTGGTGAGTGTGACTGACATTGATTGACTTTCATAGACTGACAGTCGGCACAATGACACCTGGCGGCTTGATATTGATACTGTATTACGTTCCATTCCACAATTTGTTATTATTATTTCTTTTTTTAATCTTTTTGGGTAAATTTTAACTTATTTTCTGTTAATTAATGTTTAGTATTTTTAGGTATAAAAATCTGATTGGATGAGCTGTCCATTTCACATTTTGTTAGGTTTTTGTGTTGTAGTTTAGCAACATTATGTATTTTTTTTTATTATTAATTATAATTTTTCACAATCCTGTAAAGCACAACTGGCAGGTGGATATTTATAGTTGGACAAAAGTTATAAAGTAGTTATTTATGAGGTGTTTATTATTATCTTCACTTTATATATTTAGATAATTATTTAAATATTGTTGTTTATTACATTATACTATGTCTCTTGGCGAAAATGATTCGGATAGTGATGAATACCTTTCCTTCTCTGATGGTGAGTCTGGCAGTGATGATAGTTTCAGTAGCATACCTTCTTTATCGTGCTCAATAGGTTCATTCCTTTCTGACGTTCATAAAAATCTCAATATTCTACATATAAATGCACAGAGTATTCCGGCACACTTTCCTGATTTGTTAGCGTCTTTTGAACATAAAAATATTCATGCAATTCTAGTGTCTGAATCCTGGTTTAAGCCATGCCTTCCTTCCACTTCTTATTCTCTCCCTGGTTTTAAGCTCATCCGAAACGACCGCACTGGAGTGGTTGGTGGGGGTGTCGCCATATATCTCCGTTCGCACATTCCTTTCTCCATAATTAGTACGTCGGCACAACCGCCGCCTTCCAATGCGGGTGAACACCTTTTTATAGAAATTAGCCTCTTCCATATTAAAGTTTTGCTAGGGGTATATTATTGTCCTTCCTCTAATATAAATTATTATCTATCTCTTGAAACACTCTTAGAAAATTTAGTTGCATCTTATGACCATACTATTTTAATGGGTGATTTCAATACGTGTTTGCTTAAACAAGACTCTCGGTCAGCTTCATTAAAATCTCTTGCAAGTGCTTGTAATTTATCCATTCTGCCTCTTACTGCAACTCATTTTTATCCTAACTCAATCCCATCTCTTCTAGATCTCATTATTGTATCTTCTCCTGCGCATGTTGCCAAGCATGGACAATGTGCAGCGGGAGCCTTTTCCTACCATGACCTATTGTATCTCTCGTATAAAATACGACCTCCTAAAGACAAGCCCAAAATTATTCTTCAGCGAAATTTTAGTGGCATGAAGCTAGAAGATCTGCAACGTGATGCCGATTCTGTAGACTGGTCGCCAGTTTTCGATGAATTAACAGTCGATGGCAAAGTGGAAGCTTTTAATGCACTAATTACCAAACTGTTTGACCAACATGCACCACTTAGGGAGATTAAGCTCAAGCACCTACCAGCTCCTTGGATTACACCTGAACTAAGAGCCGTCATGCATAAAAAGCTAGTAGCAAAGGCAAACCTCAAAAGCCGGAATTCCGATATTAATAAGGAAAAATATATCGAATGTCGTAATCGCTGCAATAGAGTGTGTAGGGACGCGCAACGCCGTTATATTCATAAATCAGTCGAGGACTCTGATCCTGCTAAGGTTTGGAAGTTCCTCCGGTCATTGGGAATTGGAAAGTCACGTCAACAAGATAAAATTCCTCAACATATTAATTTAGATTCATTAAATCAGCACTTCACATCATCTTCTAATTTCGACGTACACGCGAAATCACAAACATTGCAACATCTTTCTTCTATTCCAACTCCTGACTATTCATCTTTCAATTTAAATCAATTCACTGATTGTGATGTTAAGAAGAGCATTGCATCTATTTCGTCTAATGCCATCGGCAACGACAGTATAAGTCGGAATATGATTGTTCCTATCCTCGATCAAATTGTCCCAATAATCTGTCACATCCTTAACTCCTCTATTACCAACTGTGTTTTCCCTACTTTCTGGAAAGAAGCTCAAGTCACTCCTCTCCCAAAAAAGAATAATCCAGCTTCTTTCTCAGATTTCCGTCCAATCTCTATTCTTCCTTTCCTATCCAAAGTCCTGGAACGTCTTGTTCATAAGCAACTGAGCACTTTTCTTTCCAGGAATAATCTTCTAAATCCTTTCCAATCCGGTTTCCGTCCAGGCCATAGTACTGTTTCAGCATTAGTTAAAATAACTGATGATATACGAGATGGCATGGACAATGGAAAAGTAACAGTACTATCACTTTTAGATTTTAGCAACGCTTTCAACAACGTTGACTTCGAAATTCTTCTTGGTACCCTACGCTCTCTTAACGTATCTCCAACAGTGATTGAGTGGTTTCACAGTTATCTGAACGGGCGCCGTCAGCGTATACGCATTGATGATAGTTACTCATCGTGGTGAACGATATCAGCTGGTGTCCCTCAGGGTGGCGTTTTGTCACCTCTTCTATTTGCAATTTTCATAAACTCAATATCCCAACAATTAACTTCATCCTACCACCTCTATGCAGACGATCTTCAAATTTGCACACAAGATACAGTAGAGCGGCTGCCTGAAGCTATATATAGAATAAACCTTGACCTAGACCGTATTCTGGACTGGAGCAAGGCACATGGTCTTAGAGTTAACCCACTCAACACTCAAGTAATCGTCGTTGGGGGTTCTAGGATGATATCGAGGATAGACTGGTCTTGCCTTCCACAAATTATATTTGATGGCACCTACGTTAAGCAGAGTGAGACGGTGAAAAATTTAGGCGTTCTCATAGACAGGCAACTGTCATGGGGACCTCAGATATCTGAAGTCAGCCGTAAGATGTTTGCCTCAGCGGGTTCTCTTAGGAGATTGCGTAACTTCCTTCCGACTGCCACTAAAATTTCGCTCGCGCAGTCTCTTCTTCTCCCGATACTAGACTATGCTGATGCTTCTTATCTAGATCTCACTGAACAGCAACTAGATAAACTTGAGCGCTTGCAAAACTTTGGCATCCGGTTCATCTTCGGCTTGCGGAAGTATGACCATGTGTCCGAATTTCGCAGTAAGCTCAAGTGGTTACCCATACGCCTTCGCCGGGATACTCACATCCTTCAGCATTTATATAACATCCTGTTCAACCCTTCCTCACCTTCCTATCTTAAAGAACGCTTCCATTTCCTCTATCAATCCAATCCTCGATCCTTGCGTTCATCTGACACACTCCAACTCAGGACACCTGTACACTCCTCCTCCTACTTTGATAAGTCTTTTACAGTGCAGGCTGTCCGGTTATGGAACGCGCTGCCGGTGGCTATCAGATGTGCCAAGTCACTTGCCATTTTTAAACGTATGCTCAGAGAACACTATCTGAGTATTTGTCGCTAAATATATATGTATTTATTATTAATTATTTGTTTCTTAAATAAGTCTAAGTATGTATCTATGAATTATAATGAGTAGTTATTATTTAGATTCATGTAGTTTTCATTTATGTAAGTTTTATATTTTTTTATTTTTATATAATTAGTATTAGTATGTATGTACATGTAGTATGTCAGGTACACCCCAGGTAATGTCTACACAGTCCATTCCATCCAAAGGTTGTCTGGTAGAGATCGGTAATTAGCGATAAGACCGCCAATTGTATCCATAGATTTACGAAGTTGTTTTTTTTTATATGTATTTGTTTCGTGGTGTGCAATAAAGTATTATCTAATCTAATCTAATCTACCCCACGAGCTCACTGAAAGAAACCTAATGAACCGTGTACTCATTTGTGATTCTTTATTACGACGTAATGAAACCGAACCATTTTTGAAGAAGCTTATAACTGGTGATGAAAAGTGGATCACGTACGACAAAAACGTGCGAAAAAGGTCGTGGTCAAAGGCCGGTCAGGCTTCACAGACTGTGGCGAAGCCCGGGTTAACACGCAACAAGGTGATGCTGTGTGTGTGGTGGGATTGGAAGGGCATTATTCATTATGAGCTGTTACCACCAGGTAGGACCATCGATTCTGAACTCTACTGCGAACAACTGATGAGATTAAAGCAAGAAGTTGAGGGAAAGCGGCCGGAATTAATCAACAGAAGGGGTGTGGTTTTTCATCATGATAACGCTAGACCTCACACATCTTTAGCCACTCAGCAAAAATTAACAGAGTTTGACTGGGAGGTGTTAATGCATCCGCCGTATAGTCCTGACCTTGCATCTTCAGATTTCCACGAGAGGACTGCCAAAAACACTTGTCGCGGTATTTTGATCAGAAGCCCCAAAATTTCTATAGCAATGGCATCATGTCCCTACTTACAAGATGGCAAAATGTTATCGAACAAAATGGTACCTACATACTTTAGCTAAATGTAAATAAACTATATTAAAAAATGTTTTAAATTTTCTTAAAAAATGCGAAGAAAAATATATCTATAGCGATACTACGTCGTTTCTGAGAGATAAAATATTTTCACTCTTGTTTTAAATGTGGCTGTGGTAATGTGGTTGTGGTGTGTGATGGAGCTTGTCGTATTGAGACCGGTAATGTGTTCCAAAGACGTGTTGCTTGAACTGTAAAGGAATCATCATAGAATCTAGTTCTATGAACTGGGGTCATCAGCATCAAATTTTCAGACGATCGGAGCGGGTGATGATGTTATTTCTGTAAATATAAGTATACTGGAGCACATAGTTAGAAAGGCACAGTTCGTTTGGAGCAGAAAGGTACTCGAGTAGAGATCACGCACTAGACGAAAAGGCGACCTGATAAACGTTGGGTGCAGGCCTCACGAGATCGGTCGCTCTGGAAATCTATGGGGGAGACCTGTTCAGCAGTGGACTTCCTGTGACTGATATGATGATGTGTTACTTACCTGTGGGACCAGATGGAGGTACTAGTTTCGATCTCAGTATTCTTTTTAAGCTGATGTTTAATGAGATAACTGAAGTAAAGAACAGTGAAAAGAAAGCTGGATATTAAAATGTTTCCGTTGAAATAATTAGTCCTAAGTACTTTCAACTACTTAAAACGTGATAACACTAGTGGTTCGCCCCGAATCTCGTGAATGTTCCCATAAAAACAAATAAAATATTATTTGTACCTAATCTTTGACCATCAAAATAGTGCTACGAAATTGATAACCAATTAACTTGACCTACAGTTTCATTCAAATTACAGGTAACATGAGTTCATGTAATGTGGATACTAATTTTTGGAATACAAATTGCATTTATTCTGAATTTCAGACTTTTTCCTATATTTGTGTCACTCAAGCTACACGTATACCAAATTAAAGCACTGTAGGGTCTGTCAAAGTTCAGTTTTTATTATGGATAATAACTCAACAACTATAAGTACTTTACTAAAAAGAAAAACGGAGTCTGAATGTACTACTAAGATTTAGGTTATTAGTTGGGTATATTTTAGTCTATCTTTAGGTATTTATTAAAGTGGAACTTTTATTACATCGTCTCAAACTTTTTCGTCTGTGTGTTGCATGTCGCGTGACGGTCGGCCGCGGAGTAGGGATAAAGTGAAAGGCACTCGTCAGAGCAGCCGAGGTTAATATGGCGGCGCCTATAGTTCGCATCCGCTGACAGTGTAGTGTATAGACTATTACTCATTTGTGCCAACGAGGACAAATGTCTATAATGTGAAACAAAGTTTCACTTTTACCGTGGTTTCATAAAACCACATAATCCTTTTTTTATGTCTTAGTATTATAAGTACTTACAGATTTTACTTTTAATTTATTACTTATTACATATTTACTTATAATTTTTATATTTTTTATTTCATTCGTTTGTAAATAATTATACTCTATGCACTGCTGTCCATTACTGCTTCGCTAGTTACTTTCCATCCAAAGGTTGCCTGGAAGAAATCGCTTTCAGCGATAAGGCTGCCCATTGTACTTTATTTAGCTTAAATTAGTTTTTAAGTATTCCTGGTCTACAATAAAGAAGTATCCTATTCTATTCTACTATGCTACTATACTTCATCACTATGTTTTTATTACTATGTAATGAAGACCTTTCATTTGACATAATACTCTCATCTTCTTTTTTTTTACCCCTCTTGAACCCCAATATCTCACTAACGCCCTTACATTTTTAGCTCATTTAGTCACACCAAAATTGTGACATCACTACCTACCTATGTATCACGATGATCGGATCAACGCTTCGAAAGTTATCCTCGGACAAACAAACATACATACATACATACAAAGCCGATTTGCCCAAGTTGATTTAAGCATCTCGATCAATAGGAATTTAAGGTAAATTTGGGTGATTTTTGATTGAAGCTATTCTCCAGATTCTCCCACAGGTATTGATCAACTCTTTGACCCCGTCTCGGCCGATTAATTGTTCTCATTCTGGCACCCCGCCACGGTCGGCATCATGTCTTGTCGCCAGCGACGTAGGCGTGGCCCTAGGTAGGCGGCATTGTCCGGCCAATTGCTTGCCACTCATTAATGTACGCGTCGGCGCAGCTATGCTTGTTATGGGTGTGGTGGAATGGCTGTACAGTTTGTAGACCTTTTTCAAATATCTTATATATATATATATATATATATTTTTAAAGTCTTTTGTAATCTAGACTACCTGGTTTTTCCGGGCCACTATAATCATCATCACTTACCACCAGGATAGGTAGTAGTCAAGCGCTCTACCACTACCTAGGTATAATTTACCAATTTTTCTTTGCACCTATAGTCAATGGCACCTCAGTAAGATGTAAGTGATTTTAAAACTATTAAAATTTATACATAAAGATTTAGATTGATGTAATAAAAATCCTCCCATCTACATGTTTAATCTACTCAAAATAAGAAATGATGAAGATTTGTGTTCCGGAAAACGATTTGTAAATACCTACTTGGATTTGCGAACTTTTCCGCCTACTACCAGTTGCCCAAAAGTTTTGGGTTTTATTTGTACTTTCCTTGAATCTATCAATTAGATTGCCGAGATTGACGAAGTATTAGCAATTCAAATTATGTTTTTTTATTATGCTACGTTAAGTAGTGTAAGGGTAGTAGATTTCTTTGCGAAAGGGCTCGCCTGAGGAAGTTCTACCACCAGATCTATTTTTGCTACCAAGCAGCAATGCTGTGTTTCAGTTTGAAGGGACAGTTGCCGGTAAAGTTACAGGCACATGAGGTTTCGCACCTGTATGCCTCATGTTGATGGACGCAGGGCAGTGCGTAGGACACGATTCTAAGGTGCGTGACCTACGAAACACTACTTTGTTTACAATGCGTATTTTAGCAAACATATCTCCATGTACTTAACAATCTGAACTCAAATATAGCTCATGTTTACATTGTAACTGACGTTCGCAAATCATAGTTTACAAATGCGCTTGCGCAGTGATTTAACTAATCGCTCACGAGTGCCCTGTCAGTCGCTAAACGGGCATTGAATTAATGGTTTCTTCGGGTTATTAAGTGGCCATTTTATGAATTGAACCATAAATTAGGTGTATTTTTGGCGATGGGCAGTACGGACTGTAATAGAAGGTACGACTTTGGTGTCTAGATATGTCTTGCCTAGGCGATACTGTTTTCCATCAGGTGGTCAGGTGGGCCGTATGTTTGCTTGGCACCTTAGTGGTATAAAAACGAGACCGGAAAATACAAGTAGGACTCGTGCATTGAGGGTTCCAACCCTAGAAAGGTTTATTTAAGTTTATTACTCAGCGCCATCTAGTAATGTGACCGGTAAACAACGTAAACTTTAAGGACATCTCTATAAAACTGTTCGAGATAAAGACTTCTTAATAGTTTTCCTGTAATCTTTGGAACATTTATAGGATCACTTTGTTGCTGGTAACAAGTTTGTATTAAAATCGGTACTCAGGTTTATGGTCACCACTTAGTCATCACTAAGACCTTGGGTACATTCTGGTTTGTACGGAACACTTAGGGCGGGAGTTCTACACGCACTTGACCAATATTTTTTCATTTTTGTGCTACGGTAATCGAGTGGTCTACAATCCATACAGACACGGCAATTTCGGTTACTGAACACGGAAATTCGAGATTTGGCTATTGGCAACACTGATCAGGAGGCCCGCCTGCTTGAGTCCTAATACATTTAATTTAATAAATGTATCAACACTTAACACGAGGTGTCCTTTGTTTTTTTAATTCATAAAATACTTGTGATCCCATATGGAAGTTATCGTCGAACAAACAAACATACATACATACATACATACTTACATATACATACAACGCCGATTTGCCCAAGTTGATTTGGAGATCTCGCTTCACTCGATTAATAAGTAGGAATATCTTAATAAACTGAGTATATTTATATGACACAAACGTCCCTCCAGTCCACTTTAAAGTGTTTTCAATGGTTGAAAAAAAATTTACAAATAGATAAGACGAAATGAATTAGTTCAATACATTAATGTTCCGCCCTCATTGTCTTTGTAAATTATCGCCATCAGCTGTTGATCATAGGTTAATGAATAGTTTATATTCAACATAATTTGATTCGTAGGAAATGCTACTTCGTTTTAGAATTTTTATGTCTTATTTTATTGGTGAGCGTGCTTTTGTCTGCGACTGTGCTCGTGTTATTTTTAAGGTTTCGATAAACTTTAAAATGTGAATATGAAAGCGTATTACACATATACAAAGTTTCATGTTATTGACTACATTAAATTAAAACACGGGTTGGGCATTGTTGTAAAATTATTTCGTTGTATTAAAATACTTTAATTTTTCAAATACACCTAATATCAAGTCCTGAAAATATCAAGGAAACAGCCTATATAAAATAGGTAAACCAATCATATTCATTCATCATGTAAGTAGGTACCTGATAAACTGACTAAGCGGCATCGACACATAGAGGCCGCCGATTTGATGTTTAAAAATTAAATAAATTGTTGGAGGCGATTCTCAATTCGGTTGTATTTTTATGTTTTTTACCTCAGAACTCTGTCATTTATCAACCGATTTGGAAAATTATTTTTTTTTATTTGTAAGGATGTACACGTACTTCAGATGTATCCCATAGAAATTGATCCTCTAATCTTGTCCTAGTGATCAGACCAAGAACTAACTAACAGTCAAAGCCACTTCAGTATCCGTGAGGTGGAATTCCGCGAAACTGCATTTTACGAGTGTATGTACGTGATGTCTACGCGAGGTAGCCTACTCACCTGCTTTAATAGTTTAATTTATGGCAGCATAATAATTTTACTACCGTTTATTTTCGTTTTATCTCAAAGTGTCCATTCATTTATTATTAAGATTTGATAGGGAGATCGTTAAGTGGTTAAGAAAAATACTTTTAATGCGTTGCATAAATTGGATACCAATTTATTTGTGATTTTATGTTATTAAATATCTCGTATAAATATACATCCCAAGAAGGAAATTTATTTCCAATTCGTTTATGTTTAAAATTGATTAAATATGTGACTCGCATGGAACCTGACAGATAGCCCAAATAAATTACAGGATGGATACCCGTAGACTGCAGATTACGACGCGGTCGCCTGAGAACACACTGGCGCGATGATATAGAATGGCCGAGCGAATCTGCCGTACCACATGCTGAGTGGTGGCCATTTTTCTCACAATTATCTCGTTTAAAGCTATTTTTAAGATTCTTTGTATTGGTGACAAAATAAACGCATTTAATCTTTATCTATGTCTTTAATAGGGATTGGGTAGAGATGGTCAAAGATCTATAAGAATGGAAAAAATTTGGAGCATTGGGACAGTATAGGAGTATAAAATTTCGCTGCAATATATATAGAAAATAAAATATTTTAAATCATTTATTTTCTTAACACCGCTAGGTATGTAAGGTAAATAAAATGCAAGTGGGTTTGTGTATGAGAGGTTGTTTGCATTGTGTGGGTGTTTCCTGAATGTATGCGTAGGTGGGATTGTTTTAAATGGGCATATTATTTTCCAAGTATTTTCGCCCTAATTCAGTTAACGTTGAGTAAGGAATAATGAAGTCACAGCTTGTATCGATCCCTGTGACTTCAAACAACGTTGCATTTTATAACGAGCAACTATGATATAAAAGTAGGACAAGTCTATGCGACATTTTCCATCTGCTAATAAAGTCAAACTAATGAATATACTTTTACGTTTTGAAAGAAAAAAGTGTTGGTAGAAAAATCTACAAACCATTTTTTGATGTTAGCTTCGTTTAACTACAATCCCACTTGATGGTAAACGATGATGTGGTCCAAAGTGGAGCACAAAGATCTGGAATACGTACCTACAAAATTCCTTTGAGAAGTTAAACATTATATTGTGATGTTAATCATTCTCTCTTGATCAATGTAAACAAACTCTTATAGCTAGACTTGTGCGGGGAAACCGTGAAAATGTTTTTAAAAAAGACAAAAATTTTATGTTTAAATATAATTGATTTTTGAATTATAATATGTCTTAATTAGGTGACAACTTAATCGCGACTGCCCGCTCTAAAGCTTACATCTATCATGAAATAAATTCAACGTCAGCAAATCCGACCGTGAGACTATGCACGTGCAAAACAACTAGGAATGCGCTGTTTAAGCATTGAATATGGCCTGACTGGTTGACGTTGGCAACATAACAAGCTAATGCTTAAGGTCAATAACAGATAATCATATTATAGACATCACTTCTTAGAAATTAATCACATGACTATGACATGAAGCATTTAGTTATAAGAGTTTCTTTACATTGATCAAGTGCTGTTGATTCTATAATGAATGAATAAAAAAAACTATAGAGAGATTTTAGTTTTTCTGAGAAGACAGTATATACCCATTCAGATAACCACGTCTTGGCCTGTAAGGTCTTGCCGGCTGACAGGATTCACTAGCCTGATCCCCGTGAACTCATCAGTTCATCAGAATCCCCTTAGACAAAATAAGTTATTAAAGTGCACATAGTGTGTTATTATTTAAGACATAAAATCAAGACTGACATTTCTTCAATTATAAATAGGACGCGACTCGCGACACGCGACAAATACTCAAGATCATTCCAACAATTTGCGTTTTTGACGTGATCCACTTATTCGCACCACTGATCTTATGTTTAAGAAAATAATGCTGTTTTGGTTGTATTATGACCAAGTTTTAATATGCTCGCAATATGAGCATGGTAGGCTTGTCTACCTAAAAATTGTTAGGACTATTACTTGTAAACAGGTAAATTAAGCTTGATTTCTTGACATTAAAAATGCGCACTATACAAAGTGCTCATGTGAACTTTTTAATAAGTAATTACTTCTGTATTATGTTTGGTAAGTACATAAAATTGAGAAAATTGATTTACAAAGTGCAACTCTATTATAAATAGTAATTTTATCAAAAAACTTATAAAGGTGCTATAGCCTGCTGAGTTATTCTAAATCAAGATATTATTATACTAAACGGTGTTTAGCTGTAATACGTTTATAGCATTTATGTTTAATAAATACCTTTAAAAAAAAAACTTATTCGCACCATGGGTCAGCATTATGCCCTACGCGGTAGAGTGTTACCGGCTAGCTTGGCTACGCGCTAGCTTAGCTTAGCACACGTTCATAGTACGTGCGGCTCAGGTTACCTATGAATATGGTTGCCAATCCCACTATAATCAAATACTATATATCAAATACTATATTTCTATAAAAATATATACTAGGCGAAACTACTATATTTTGCGTAAAGCGGAACGCAGCGTTAATCTTTTTTTGAAGTTTAAAAAAATTAATGACGACATGAAGACGTAATGGAGAGATGAGCGTAACAGGGCCAGTTTGAATTTAATAAAAGCAGAATTAGAGGTGTTTTTCAACTTAAATTTGGACTGTCATCAAGCATATTATGAATGCTGTCTTAAAAATAAAAAAATAGTTATTAAGGCGCAGAGCAGCAAAAAATATTCATTTACAAAATAAATATTTTTACTACATACTATATTTTTTTAGTTTTTTGCCTTTTTTCTATTTTTAGAGGTAACTGCTTCGAAAATACTATATTTTATAGAAAAAAGTTGGTAACACTACCTATGAACGTATTTGTTTATATTATAGTGATTCTAGTTCTGGTTTTAACTGGAACTAGAAATACATTACTCTGCATGCTAAAATAATTACTTTTACAATAAAAATCCCATTTAAGTAGGCCGGAAGAAGAACAATCAGCTTGGCCACTGTTGAAAACCCGACCTTGTTTTACTTAAGCTAGTGGTTTGCGTTGAGACCGAGACGGCTTCATGTCTTTATAATTTAATTTGTTCAGGATTAGCAACCTGAAGTGGCAGTAGACGGGGCGCATAGCTCGTAGAACTGACGGCCGTTGGGGCAGAAGGTACTCAAGAGATCACGCACCGGAAAGCACAGCGTAGGACGTCCCCCCGTTGGATAGAAAGAAGATCTGTTAAAGGTTACTGGGAGCCGTTGGGTACAGGCGGCACAAAATCGCTCACTCAGGAAATCTATTGAGGATGTCTATGTTTAGCAGTGGATATGCTATGGCTGATGATGATGAGACAGAAGACTGCAGAATTCAATAAGTGGTTTCGGTTTCGCGTATGTTTCCAGTCCGGACATGAACCGCCAGTTTTAGAAGGAAAATACGAAAATTAAGCTATAAACGTGGAATTTTTGACGGTGCTCATCCAAAATGAAATGCTCCTGATAGAGGCACTGAAAATGGGGTCATTCCACAAAAGAATGCGTGACGTTACGTCCGTTTGATCGTCTTCTAATAGCCGCTCAATAGCGGATAAGTTATAGCGGTCAGCTGCGTCTGACCCATATATAGAGGCGATAAAATGAGAGTGTCTGTTTGTTTAGGAGGATGACATAAAATGTCACAGTCTTGGGTAGTGTTCGTTGGTACGTAAGCAAGATCTTTATTGTAAAGTACTGGAGGAAAACATAGTCAGCACGTGATTGTTTCTTGGATAGATACTGATAAGGCACACCTCTCGTGTCTATAAGAGTCGTAAATTATATTTATAAGATATAGCTCCTTTAATTTTACTAACGTGGGATGCTCAGCTTGTGTGAATAAAATAAAAGGAATTTAAGGAATAATTTTAATTGAATGCTAAATGTTTTACTTCATTTGTGTTGTAGAGTTCCTCTGTTAAAAGTTCGGTATTTAGCAGAAGGTACTGTTTTTTCATTCTTCTTATGTTCTAGGTTAACAATTAATAAGTTTTTAGTTAAAAAGTTTCTTTTTCAAAACAAGCTTTTATAAAATTCATAATCGAGACCGCAAGCAAATTCAATTGAGCCGAAACACTAGTAGCCTACTATAATCCATTCAGAAGTTCCGATGTCTAGCATCCGTCTCCATCATGAGACCACCTCCATGGTACCATATTATTGCATTGTCAGCGAAGTAACATATGTATTCAAAATTTCAGCTCAACCCGTTGAGGGGAACGGGTTTAACATTCAGTTGCAAGATTCCACCCGGACAAACATACATACATTGCAAGTTAAGTAAAAGCTTGTAAAAAGAGCGCACTTGATGATCACAATTTTGGATGAAATCTTCTCATGCTAGACAAAGACATAACATAACTTACGACCAGTTACCTCTCTCTTGACCGTCCGCCACAAGTGTAATGTTGTGTTTTAAAAGTGAACAAATGAATTAATGAATGGATATTATTTATTAGCTTGTAAGGTAGGCTAGACACAATAGTTAAAAATAAATATGAAAACAAATAAATGTAAGCATAATGGGCGGTCATATTGCTTAACAAAACGATCTCTTCCAGACAATCTTTGGATGGATAGGAGTGAATAAATGTGAAAGCTTTACAGGCTTATTGAACACTCTTGAGTGGAGTAGAGCATAGTGAAACTTATTTAAATTTAATCCGATGTAATATAATCTATATTCTGGCAATAAATTATTTGAATTTTGCCTTCAAATAAAAAAAGGCAATATTGTTTACTTATTAAATTATTAGGTAAGATCACTAGCTCTTTGGGAGTTACTTGTGTTAAACTTTATGGGTATTATCACAAAAAAAACAATGTATAACGCTTGTTTAAAAAATCCTATACAAAAATTGGTAAGGATTTTTTTACGCGTTAAACAGTTGTTTAACTTTTTTGTGGTAACAAGGTTACTTTTTTCTTTTATTAATTAAATACTAAAATAAGATATCTTGAGTGTAGTTAAACCTTTCATAGGTTTTAAATTATTTAAAAAAATGAACAATACTGGACATTTAACATAGCGTCATCTAGCCCCAAACTAAGAAAACTTGTACCTACTAAGGGAACCAGATAACTGATGGAATACTTATGTGCTTTTTTTATAAATACATACTTATAATACATAGAGAAACAACCAGACCCTGAACAAATATCTGTAGATTAAGCAAACATTTGTTCCGCTGAATCAAACCCGCTACCTCCTGCGTCTCAGCCGGCTATTCGCCCACTGCGCCACGAATGTCGTCCTTACCTTCTTAATTATTTATAATCTGTACCTACTTTTCTAGTTGGTAAATAAATAAAAGTAACTGTTATAAACTAATTGTAACTAAAACTATTGTTAACGAGTCGAACTGTCTTATTAGATTCAATTGTATCTAATGTTTCTTAAATCGTTTCATGTGTAATTTTGTGTTTACCAAATAAATGATTATTCTATTCTAACTCCTGAGTATTCCAATCATAATTATCAGACGAACAAAGAAACGAAAGGTTAAACGAAATGAACTGAATATATGTCACCAAAAACTTCCACTAGGTACATGGCCAACGGGTAGATAATTACAATCGGAGATACACGTTGTATTACAATTGGAATAGATGTGCCATTTACACACATGTATCTATCATTCGGCAAAAAACTGATCAGAATTAGCAGATGTTGACTTTGTATTACATTACCGATTGAAATAAATAACCGAATGATAATAATCATTTTATTGACCAACATATAAAAGGTATGCTGATGGTTGTTTAGAAATAATCAATATTGTTGATTTTGATGCGCTGTTCTCAATCATAAACATCTCTAAATAATATAACAATTTATTAATGGTCTATTTTTCTGTTTTTAGAAAAATATGGAAACATCTTGAGTGTTGTGAGACTTTAGTCTAATAATAGACAAGATCTAGATAGTCGATCTGCCAAAAAAGATAATTATTAACTTTAGGTAGAAACGCAATTAGTTTTACTACTGAGTGTGTCAACCCGTGACCACGACTGTTGCAACCAAGCCGAAACGTCAGGATAACAAATAAAAAAGGTACATACGCGATAAATACCCGTTTTAATCAATAATTATGTACAATGATCGCGAAAGTTTGAAAAATACTAATTTTACTACTTTCGTGATTTATTTCAATCACGTACCTACCGTTTTATTGGTGTTTCGACCGACAATGTTTCGGTTCGTGAACCTTCATAAGGGTGAGTGCGATCTGCTCCGAACTACGTCTCGCCTACATTGCATCACATTGTCGGTCGAAACACCGACAATGTGATGCAATAAAACGGTACGTGATAAATCCCGTATTTATAATAATAAGCAAATAGTTGTTGATTCTGATTACGCCGGTGAAGTATATTTAATATTTATTTGGCCTTACTCTTAGTTACAAAACAAGCTAATCAGCATTTACGCAAATGAAGAATGCCAAATTACGTGTAACACGTAAATAGTTATTTTGCCTTTTTTGTTTGGTCGACAGATGGCCTGGCTTGGAGCCAGAGCATCGATCATTTGGCGCGATGCCAAGTAGAAAGTTAAGAAATGGAAACAAATCCTCATAGGTATACACACTATAGTAACTAGAATATTGAAATTTTCCATAGAAAACCTAGGATATTCGATATTAAATGTTTTTTTTATAATATAGGCTTGTCTTAATAAAACTAAAAAACTCAAGAAACATTGTGTCCTAAATGTATTGTTATCATTGTCATCTTTCATTTTTTGAAACTACTTATATCTACTAGCTTCGGTCCGCGACTTTCCACGCGTGGTTTGTCAGTAAAATGAAGTCTATATCAAATCAGGATATTATTTATCCATTGTGCAAAATTGTATACCATACATTACATTTCATAAAGCCATTACGACGTGAAAGCATAACAAACTAACTCACTTTCGCATTTATAATATTAGTATTATATATAGCTCATGAACATAATTTTAACTAAAAACGGGATACTATGACTTGTAATAAAATATTGGGGCTATCAAAAACTCACAATAATATCATGGTAAATATCTCGTTCTGCGGTGTCCAAAGGTTGCCTGGAAGAGATCGCTTTCAGCGATAAGGTCGGTCATTGTATTTCTTTAGCCTTGTACTTGTTTTTGGATTATTTCTATTTGTGTGGTAATTTGAATGAATATTTATTTATTTGATACAATATACAAGTACAAAAATACAATATATAATTATTAGGTAGGTACATGTAACAAAAATTAAGATGATTATTATGTGACAACAATTATGTATGAGCCTCAGTTGCCTAAACTAGACTGAAAAGCCTGTATGATAGGCAGCTGTGCTCCCTCTGCTTAATATAAAGTGGAATAAAAAATAACAATACATTAATTTTATATAAATAAGACCAATTATTATTGTGTATATGTATATATGCAATTAGAAGTACATTAATATAAATTAAAATACAATTGTGCTGTATAATATTTGATTTTTGCAATAATAGGAACACGGATTAGATCGGTGTTATGGCCCGAGTGTGTGCGAGTGTAGATATGAGTGTGTGTGAGTATGTTTGTGTGAGTAAGGGTGTGTGTGTGTGTGATTGTTGAGTGTTGTGTTATGTGGGTGCCTAAGTATGAGTTTGTATGATCCATGAGGGATGGTAAGTTGTTACAATAATTGTAGGTAATTATTAGGTTTATTATACTATTACTTCAAAACATTAAGTAGGTGCTCAGTTTCATCGTGCGAGTAACTCAAAAGAATTTGTGTGAGGCACTTTTTAAATTCATAAGGCTTGAGATGACACAGACAATCCTCAACAAAAAGCTTGTTATAGAGATACCCACCTAAAAAACAGGGAAAACGATTAGTGAAAATGGTATTAAATCTGATACTATCAAATACTTTGTCAGTGCGCCTCTTATCCTGTTGCAGTGGGCGGATCTTGTGCTGTTGTTCAATAGTCTGAGTATGAATAGTTGAAGTACGGACAGCACATTAGCTTCCTTATAAAGTGCCGAGGTTGGGAATTTAATAAAGAGTTATCTATAGGCTCCTATAACCATTCCCTGAGCAATTGTATCAACAAATTAGGTTATTTCAAATGTGTACCTTACCTCATCTAGAAGTTTTAAAGCCCAGAGTGAAAAGATTATTTCGAAGCGTGCTCCATTTTCGACCACACCATCACTTACCATCACTTCCTATTAGTGTTCAAGCGCTTGACTATCGCCAAATAAAAAAAAAAATTCTTGAAATTTTGTATGAATAAAATGTTGTTTTCATATAATTTTATTATAACAGGATTACCTAAGTAATCCACACAACGACCTAAAATATTTCAAATATCTCAAGCTTTGGCTTCAGTTACATTAGCGCAACGATTTTGAAATCCTCGGCTGAAGCAAGTTTTGAGTTAATCCGCAGAGAGTAATTTTAACTTGCAAATCGTGGAATTCACTGATAGGAAAGTAGTTAAACTGAACCGCTATAAATATAGAAACTAGTTCATACGATTCATATTTTATAGGTCGTAATTACTGGCTTACGTATGAAATTTACTTTTTAATATTTTAAGCGTTTTATGGGTTATAGCATCGGTTAATGCGTTTTAATTCGCTATTTACGGTCTTAGCTGGTAATAAGTTTTTTGTTGAAAAATTACTTTTTCAAAACACGCTTTTATCAAATTCATAATTAGAACTGCAAGCAAATTCAACTAAGCCCAAACACTAGTAGCCTACTACATTCTATTCAGACGGTCCATTGTCTAGCATCCGCCTCCATCATGAGATCACCTCCATGGTACTATAATTATTGTATTGTCACCAAAGTTAAATATGTGTTCCAAATTTGAATGCGTATACAATGTTCTTGTCTGTGCTGTTGACCATTGAGGAGTTCCTTCTTGGAAGCCGTCATGGTGGAAATTAGAACAGGATATTATAATTAAATTCGTACACAAAATTACGTGTCTGTGTTGTTGACCGTTGAGGAGTTCCTTCTTCGGAAGCCAACTCGTGGTGCAGTAGCCATGACATAGTGGAACTTAGAACGGGCTATCATAATTAAATTCGTATACTAAATTTCGTATCTGTGCTGTTGACCGATGAAGAGTTCCTTCGTTTGGCGCCAATCCAGGGAGTAGAGTCAGGTCATATTTACTATAAATATGCATTGTTCACATAAGAAAGGTGGCGGGCAGAAACTGGATGAGAAGAGCCGAAGACCGGGCTCAGTGGCACGTATTGGGAGAGGCCTATGTCCAGCAGTGGACTAATGTAATACATAATACTTATAGCACTAACCATAATAGATAAACACACATTATATACATACATAGATATACCAAAACAAATTTAACACTATTAACGTAATTAGATTACAATTAACTTTACTTTAAATTAACACATGATATTCATTTAAGTAGATACATCATTTTAAATTTAAATTCACTTGCCGAACACTGCACTACCATGATTAACCTTTTTTGTATTTGATCTCCACAATACAGGGAATCCTAGTGTGGAGGTCAAAGTTAATGCATAACATTGTTAAATAATTATTACTTAAGCTGATTTATATAATTTCCTAATGGTTAAGCATACATCAAAATTATAATTATAATATGTAAACTAGCACCTATATTTAAAATTGTTTATGACATATTTTTTGTGGTTCCAATAAAAGTTTATTATTATTATTATTAATGTGGGCTGATGATGATGATAATGATGATGCATTGTTCTCCAAAATAAGCGTGTATTCCAAATTTCAGCTCAATCGGTTGAGGGGAACAGGTGTAAAATTCAGTTGTAAGATTCCACCCGGATAAACATACATACATTGCAAGTTAATAAAAAGCTTGTAAAAAATAATCATAATGGAATATTGGAAAAATAATCTATCAGTATAAGACAGCTTTAACAATGCAAATGAAACAAAATCTAAATGAGAATTCTACTTAATATTCACAATCAAAAATATTTTTCACCGCTACACATTCTCAGAATTACCGTATTTACCTACCTCGTTAATTTGTTTAGAAAAACGTCAAGCTATAAAACGAAATATTCAAGGACATGTGCCGTCATCGGTTAGTATTCTAAAAAAGGCAAAGGCTTAATCGCGCCTTAATACGCCTTAAACTGTCACGTTAATACCTAACTTACTTCCTATGAAAAAAGTGAGCATGTATCAAACGTTATGTTTCTACTGGCCTCTGACTACCCCCTTGTTGAAAAACTTAACGGATCTGCGTACTAAATAAGAGATCCAAGGATGGAAGGAAAGTGTGAGCTATTTTCTTTATTTCCATTTGTGTTACTACTTTAGTTCGGTATATTCTCGAAATCCCCACCGCTACGTCCCCACGGGTGCGTAGAGGCCTCGTAACTAAGGCCCGTTTCTGCTAATTTGTATTAACATTATTTAACTATTATGATTATTGTTCTTGTCATAGGCTGTCAAATTTTCAATGGTGTCGTCATAGCTTCGGTCATAGTAAAAATATTGTGTTAGTAGAGTACCAAAATGTATGTATGATGGCGATTTTACAACAATACCATTGTCATAGTGAAGCGATTGGTTTAGTGGAATTAAGCCCCTGGGCAATTACTACAAACATACGAGTACATGCTTGAACTCGGGAATATTCTTATCAAATTACTTAAAAACTAATTTCCCATGTTAAAGCATGTACGTTTGTAGTATTTGTCCGGTTACGAGGCATCTACGCACCGGTGGGGACGTAGCGGTGGGGATTTCGATAATGTACCCTTAGTTCTCATAATTCTCAAAATATATAAAGCCTTGTAGGTATTTGGGATTGTTCCGACATTTCAAATATTACCTACGCAATTATTTATTTTCTCCTGTCACAATATTCGAGTGATATGACACGTCATCTACCTTTATTTGTTTCTGGCTGATTCTAAAAAGGTATCTCACAGTCCCTCCGGCCCTTTTGTGAAATGCTAACCTGGTGTCAAATGTAATATACAAGCAATAGTAGGCCCCGAACTAAGATCTCCCGAGTCTTCCATAAGAACAAAAAAATATTATTTGTAATCTTTGACTACCAAAATAGTGCAACGAAATACCCAACTTACTTGACCTACTGTTTCATTCAAATTACAGGTAACAGCAGTTCATATTAATTGGTTACATTTTTTTGAGGTAGAAATTGCAGTTATTCTGGATTTCAGACTTTTCCCCATATTTGTGTAACTAAAGCTACACGCATACCAAATTTCAGCTTTGTGGGATCACTGGTGTACCCTGTGAATTTTTCAAAGTTCAGTTTTTATTATGGCTAATAACTCAAAAACAAAGTCGCAAAAAAACGCTTCGAAAGTTATCCTTGGATATAAAAACATATATTACATATATACAACGCCGATTTGCCCAAGGTGATTTGGAGATCTCGCTTCGCTCGATCAATAAAACCACCATTTTCATTACTCTGATCTCCATCGTTTTACCGTTTTAACCTGTCGACTTGACGTTAGGATTATTGTGGAAATAACTAGATAGATAGATATAGACTTTTATTTCGTCACAAGTAATAAACACACAGAAACTACATACGGTGGATAAGTTAATACAGACAATTAAAAACACGTTAACTTAATCAAAACAAAAACAAAAGACACGTACCCAGTCACAATGATCCCTGTGCCGAACAAGGGCTATGGCCACAGAAGCCATAAAACAATAGTGAAGTACACCCCCTTGGCTTGTCACGTGCTTCTTCTTCTTCTTAGCGTGTCGCCTGCTGATTCACATCAAACTGATTACTATACAGGGTGTCCCAGAAGTCAACGTCAAGCCGAAACGGGGTGACAGGATTGATCATAACCATCATGAGAAAAATCTGAAAAAAAAATCTATCCCATGCAGTTTGAAAATTATGGGCATTTTAAGAAAA
This sequence comes from Philereme transversata, assembly GCA_963924445.1. Classification (NCBI taxonomy): domain Eukaryota; kingdom Metazoa; phylum Arthropoda; class Insecta; order Lepidoptera; family Geometridae; genus Philereme; species Philereme transversata. The sequence goes on along the minus strand of OZ004337.1, from coordinate 3,702,956 downwards.
ACCTAGAAATTTGATCAAACTGTACCATTTTTCGGTTATTGTGGTTATTCTCTTTTAGTTTTGTTCATTTGAACTTTGGAGACGTAAGTCTAAATAACATTTCTAGAATCCCAATAAAAAATAATGACACAATTGCCTCAAGTTTCCGAGAATTAAAACTATTTGTTAAACTACGAATTTAAAATTTTCAAGATACGTCGACTTTGACAGGCCCTCCTTTAAAAAAAATGTACTAGAGTGAATTGGCAAGTAGCATTAAAAGTTGGCGCATTTTATCAGGATTCTAAAATGATACAATACTTGTTAGCTCCATACAGTAAAAAGAGTAAAAAAATTAAAACCTCAAGTAACCCGATTTTTGCTATCTCAGTTAAAATGTTTTTGATTCGCACAAGCTCTAGGTAGGTTCTTAATTTTAAGGCAAAATGATGAGAGAGATGGATAGTGGGTATGTTTGCCATGAGTGAGCGAGACAAATAGTGACGCCACTTTTACCAAAGTGAAAAAAGTTAGTAAAATTAGTAAAATAATGAAAAATCTTGATCTAGTTTAATTTAGTTTTGCTGGAATAAAAGTCAGATAGAGAAATAACATTTTTTGTTACAATAAATGTTCAAATTGTTTACCATCAGCCTCAATACAAGCCCTACATCTTCTTAAAAAAGATCTACTTATTAGTCGGGCATATCTTCGAGAGTTGATCTCCTCAGCTGCTTGAGAAATGCGTTCACGCAGGTCACGCAAGGTTTTAATTTTTTTACTCTTTTTACTGTATGGAACTAACAAGTATTGTATCATTTTAGAATTCTGATAAAATGCGCCAACTTTTAATGCTACTTGCCAAGGCACTCTAGTACATTTTTTTTAAAGGAGGGCCTGTCAAAGTCGACGTATCTTGAAAATTTTAAATTCGTAGTTTAACAAATATTTTCAATTCTCGGAAACTTGAGGCAATTGTGTCATTATTTTTTATTGGGATTCTAGAAATGTTATTTAGAATTACGTCTCCAAAGTTCAAATGAACAAAAATAAAAGAGAATAACCACAATAACCGAAAAATGGTACAGTTTGATCAAATTTCTAGGTTTTTCTTAAAATGCCCATAATTTTCAAACTGCATGGGATAGATTTTTTTTCAGATTTTTCTCGTGATGGTTATGATCAATCCTGTCACCCCGTTTCGGCTTGACGTTGACTTCTGGGACACCCTGTATATACGGCATTCGTCTAGTCTCATTACATTGAGACTAGACGAATACCGTATATACAAAATCTAAGCTAAATAAATAAAAACTTTAGTTTCTCTACACAAAAGATTCACAAAATAAGTACAGCAAATTAATTGTGAGGACTACTAATAATAAACTAGATTACTGATTAACTACCCACCTCTAAAATTAGTTTATACGATTCCTAATATGTGTTTTGAATTAATTTCGTACATAACGAAACAGGTTGTATATACCTTATTCCATCTCCTTGTTGTATATAAAAGCTCTCGAATCACACGTTGCATTGACCCGACGCCAGTTTTATTAAGTTATAAACACGATAATATATAGATAATGTGAGTATATCCCAAATTCACTTGCTTGAGTTTGTGTGATTATATAAATATAACGAAGGAATAGTATAGGACTATCTATAGGGTGTTTGTTATTATACGCACAAAAATAAAAGGGGTTTTTTGATGAAGATAATTAATAAATTTGTGAAATGTTTACCATAGAAATGTGAAATTTATTTTGGCATGTAAAAACAAACACTATTAAACTTATGTTGTGCTATTGCATAATGCTTGCCATCTAACCACAGAATATTGATGACGTCTCGAGATATCTCATGTTGTTCCCTTCTAACCTAAAACGATATCAAATGGGTCTTTATTTTTGGATCTCGATTACAAGAGTAGGCAGTAAGTTTTATATCAAACTATTCACCTAAACTTAGTCGATTTTCTTTAAAATTTGATAATATAACTATTAGTTTTTTTTTTCGAAAAGTATTTTTTTATGTTTTGAGAAACCGTCACTAGAACATTGTCAGTATATTACCAAACACCCTGTATGTTTACTCAATCACGAGCACTCTAGCTGTAATAGTCATTGATATAATTATACTAGGACCATTAACGCATCAGCGCTGACAACCGACCGCATCACTTACTATGCCAATATTGATTAATCCTAGGATTAACTCGCCAATCACTCTCTGAAATGATTGCACCAAACAGCTGTTGCTATTGTCACGTCAATATCAAGAGGGCAAATAATAAAATACGTAATCAAATGTTAATGGAACAAACAAACGCGAATCATTAGAAAGAACGGTACATTCAGTTGGCGGTGTGCCACGACCATCGAAATGATCCCAGACAACATTAATATTCGTTTATTGGATGCACTCACGGCTGAGGCCTGGTTAGTCTCTGGTCTTAAAATGGGTAATGAGACGGTATTGGTGGAATTGGCCTTCTCTATACTAAAAGCATGACAAATATATTTTAACCCGAAAGGGACTTTTGTTTTACTAAAACAAAATTAGTGACTTTTCGATATTTGATGTATTTTATTGATAAAACGTTTTTTTTATTATTTCTAGATATTTCACAATGCACTAAACTAAGCAGAGCTTGTACTATAGGGAGCAGATAACTAATAGGATGGTTATGTACTTTTTTTAATACATACTTCAGAAAACATCCAGATTCTGAACAGATATCTATCTGTAGATTTGACCTTTGTTCCGTGGCGAGAATCGAACCCTCGCTCTCTTGCATCTCAGCCGGATTCGGATAATGAGCATAGGAGGTCGTCTTATACCACTGAAACGGTAAACAAACATAAATCCCACCTGATGGTAAGCGGCTACCGTAGCCGTAAGAATGTTTGTAACACCAAAGAGAGAACACACGCGTTGTCGATCCTTTAGAAATTTTAAAACACCCTTATTGTAGAACCTTGTACTGTATCAATGGGAAAACGTCAGCAGGGAGGACATTACACAGGCGAAATGTTTGCGGGAGGAAAATCCTCTGGGACATTACGGTACACGACCACAACGTCTTCAAGAGTTCCCTGTCGATGGCAACCGGTGCGATGATAAAAGGAAGCTGCAGACACCATCTCTTGGTTTGTTTATTTTATCAACTATTTAGGTATGCACCTAGGTACATAATTGAAAGTCAATTATTTTGCACAATAAGTCTTACTAATAGGCACGAAGATCAAAGAAATAGTTGATTACTATTACAAAGTTAATTAATTTGTAGCATAAACGTTGTAAAAGTTAACAATGTTTTTGACACGAATTGTATTACATAAACATTTGCCTAAATTAGTTTTTCTAAACTATATCCAAGTTACCTAATTCAAATTAGAGAATTTAATTTTCAAGTAATAACTGACCTAGACAAAGATTCTAAGAATCTACCCATCAGTCTCAAAATAGAAAGGTTGGATTGCAGAGAGTATGCCGACTCAATTTATATCCATTCTGTATATCTCTAGGGATAAACCACTATTTTTTTATATTCCAAAGGGAACAAGGAATAGAATAAACACCAGGGTTGAAAAAGGGACCTAATATGAGTGGTTGCTCCGTGAGTAATATCTTAACAGTTACTTAGGGCTTACCGTTATCTCCTTGTACGTTATTCGGTAAAAGCTCTCGACTTGCAAGAGCAACGAAATTGTTTTACTAAATCCGTTTTGCAATAAAAATATATCATATTTGAGCCTATCATCAAAATGATTATCAAGGTTGGTTCATTTTATATACGTACTCACCTCAGATTACTCTGATATAAAAAGACAAAGATTTTTATCGAAAATATTGCATCATGTACATTCCATAGAAAACAATTTTTTGTAGTTATTATTAAGGACGACCTTTTACAGATCAAATTTAAATACCACGTACTATTTTGCCCTTCTTATTTTGATTCCCGAGACAGCGTGATGTATAATGGAAATCAGGCACTGTCGTTAGTCAGATTTGCATATTGTTTGATGTAAAACTTGGGGTTTCCACTCCACAAAGCTCTACCAAATTTTTAACAAAAACGTTTTCAATCAACCACGTTGTTGGCAAAATCTTTCATGAAAACAGCCTCAAAATCTCAATCAAACGCCAGTATTGTTCCAAAAACAATAGCGTCAACGTCAGCACCAAGAAATAATATCGAAATGCTCTCCAACATTCGAGTCTAGTAGACCCCAGACTGCACAGATAGACAAAATCACGCAAAGAAACAAAGCGTTTTAATCCGTACAGTAATCCAGATTTCATTGCATTTCAAGACCTACTGTATAAGCATGTCGTATAATGGAGACAAAAATCAAATATCATATTCAAAGGCCGGAGGCAGGGTTGCTCCGAGTGGAATCATAATGCCGAATTTTATTATTCCAATTCGAATGCTGTTTATGTGAATTATTTTTAAATAATACTCATACAGGTAAATTATTTGAACTACATTTAAATCAAGAAATAACTATTGAAAGGCAAAGAGAGCCCTACAGGGAGCCTGAAAGATCTCTCGGGTCACCTAATAAATACTCATGTCTTAAATATATGTAAATAAATCAAACAACACGAAGAAATGTTATTAATTTTAAATGTTTTTAGAACCTTTGTTTTCATATACAAACTAATGCAAGCCGGCAAAGTTGTTTTTGCCCGAGAGAGATGTAAAGTCTTAACCAGGACTTCGGGCCTCCCTAGTCGAGGGGGTGCCACAATGAAGCTTAATGCAAACACGGGGGGAGCAAAAACGCTTCGAACGATCGTCGATTGTGGGATGGAGGATGTTTGAGTAAATACCGCTCTATGAAACAATGGTCTATGGTGCTCGACGGACATGTCTGCTGAATAGGGGGAGGGGGGAGGGATGAATGAAAGGATAGTTCGAAAAATTTTAGGGTGACTTCTGAATTTTGAACGAAGAATTTCGTTTCTATTCTGAAACGAAAAACGTATTGCTGAATTTTGAAGGCCTAGGCTGGGAACATTTTATAAAGTTCTTTGAATAAATGGTTATGTTTCAACAAATAAACATTCAAACCTCTGAAGCGGGGTTGCGTGAACATCCGTTAAAGCTATTTACAATTGGATTGGAATGTTTTATATTTAAAATGAATAAGAATAAGTCCTCCTCTCTCCAAAATATTATTGTGCCCAACATGGTCACGGTTTATTACATTGTGGAATACAATAAATGATTGAGTATTGAGTAAATTGTTTTATAAAAGTAGGAAATAGTAGACTAAGTATAACTTTTGAAACTATCATGGTTATTAACACTATTTGTACTAAAAACGGGATATTTACCATGATTTGTGAGTTCTTGAGTGTCCCGATATTTCGAAGCAGTTGCATGCGCCATGATCACGGGTAAACTGAAGTCTTTGCGAGTGGATAGTTATTGGCAGATATAACGATCTACCCTCTTTCTTAGTCTCTTGCTAGGAATGAATTCAGTAATACTATCACTACTACCGGTTTCATTCTCGAACATAACTCTATTCCGACACACAACACTCACGGTATCAGGGCGCGTAATTGACACTACACTTCTTCGGTTCTTACACATTCTCACCACAGGATTCCAGGCTCCAGATAGTTGAAAACCATCTTCACGATTGAAATTCTTGTGTTTGGTAATCTAAATTGCCTCTTGAACCAGTCTTGGGATGTAATGTCGCTCAGTTGAGATTACTTGTGGGTTGTGTAGCTCGATCCAGTGGTTTGAGCCTGAGTCCAGCAGATGTTCCGCTATGGCAGACTTTTGTCTGTCAACATTCTTCACCGCCCTGATATGTTCCTTCACCCGACAAGCTATTGTGCGTTTGGTTTGACCAATATAAGAACTCCCACAGCTACAGTCTATCTTATACACTCCTGGCTTTTCTAGTGGAAAGCAATCTTTTGGTGAGCGCAGGTAGTGTGTAATTTTCTTTAAAGGAGTAAAGATGGTCTTCAGTGAAATTTTTTTTTAAGACAAGACATTGCTTTTGTGTTACGTCATGCTAAACCTCCAGAACCGAACATCACGTATGAAGAGTTGGGTGCGTTAAAAGACTTACGCCGAGACAAAGACCTGATAATCCTTAAGGCTGACAAAGGGAATGCCACAGTGGTGATGAACGTCACAGAGTACGAGGATAGAATCCAAAGCTTGCTTAGTGACACCAACACCTACAAGCCAATTAACTACAATCCGACAAGTCGAACGCAACGAAATACCCAAAAGTTAATCAAGGAGTGTCATCATGCTATAGGTGAGGAAGTCACCAGTTTCCTCTTACGACCAAGAAACGTCCAGCCGCCTAAACTATATGGTCTGCCAAAGGTGCACAAGCAGAATGCTCCGCTACGACCTATTGTGAGTCAAATTGATTCTCCTACTTATGAATTAGCGAAACATGTAGCTAAAGTATTGCAACCGACGGTGGGACGTACATCGTCTTTTGTAAGGAACTCGTGGCATTTCATACAGATACTTAAGGAGACAGAGGTACAGGGTAATGAGATGATGGTCAGTTTTGACGTAGAATCTTTCTTTACGAACGTCCCCGTGGCTGACTGTATGAGGGTAGTTGAGGCGAAAATACAGCAAGACCCGGCAGAGTATATCAAGCTTCTGGAGCATGTTCTTTTCACCAACTTCTTCATATATAAGGGGCAATACTATCTTCAAATAGATGGAGTAGCTATGGGAAGTCCTGTTGCTCCCGTGGTGGCCAACATTTGGATGGAGTATTTTGAAAATATGGCCATCTCGTCTGCCCCTTTACCAATAAAGTTGTGGAAAAGATATGTAGATGACGTCTTCTGTATTTTGGAAGGAAACACGGCTGAAGTGGAACTCCTTTTGGCACACCTTAACGACGTACATAGTAAAATTAGGTTTACGTACGAGAAAGAATGTGATCGTCGTTTGGCATTCTTGGACGTTTTGGTTCAGGTTCGAGATAATGGTAGTTTGGGCCATTCAGTTTACAGAAAACCTACACATACGGACCGATACCTACATGCTGATTCACACCATCACCCTCGACATCTTAATTCGGTGGTAACATCACTTACCAATCGTGCATTCGACCTGTGCGATGAGGACCACATTCAGGGTGAATTGGCACATGTCCGTAATGTTCTAGTTAGGAATGGTTATAAATTGCGGTCCTTACCATTTCGACCAAGACCTAAACCCCACAGTTGCAGGGTGGAACGAAAACCTGCTTTTCTACCATATATTAAAGGAGTGACAGATAAAATCGCAAACATTCTACAAAAATTTTCACTGAAGACCATCTTTACTCCTTTAAAGAAAATTACACACTACCTGCGCTCACCAAAAGATTGCTTTCCACTAGAAAAACTAGGAGTGTATAAGATAGACTGTAGCTGTGGGAGTTCTTATATTGGTCAAACCAAACGCACAATAGCTTGTCGGGTGAAGGAACATATCAGGGCGGTGAAGAATGTTGACAGACAAAAGTCTGCCATAGCGGAACATCTGCTGGACTCAGGCTCAAACCACTGGATCGAGCTACACAACCCACAAGTAATCTCAACTGAGCGACATTACATCCCAAGACTGGTTCAAGAGGCAATTTAGATTACCAAACACAAGAATTTCAATCGTGAAGATGGTTTTCAACTATCTGGAGCCTGGAATCCTGTGGTGAGAATGTGTAAGAACCGAAGAAGTGTAGTGTCAATTACGCGCCCTGATACCGTGAGTGTTGTGTGTCGGAATAGAGTTATGTTCGAGAATGAAACCGGTAGTAGTGATAGTATTACTGAATTCATTCCTAGCAAGAGACTAAGAAAGAGGGTAGATCGTTATATCTGCCAATAACTATCCACTCGCAAAGACTTCAGTTTACCCGTGATCATGGCGCATGCAACTGCGTCGAAATATCGGGACACTCAAGAACTCACAAATCATGGTAAATATCCCGTTTTTAGTACAAATAGTGGACTAAGTAGTTTAATAATCACACAGCAGTTGCAATAACAGTTAATTCCTATATAATCATATTATTCCATGTCTCACAATTCCGCGCAAAACTCAATGGCTCACTAACCGTCTTCGCCGGAATGCACATATTCTATCACTTCTTTTTAACATTCTCTTTAATCCCACTTCACCTTCTTATCTACAGGAGCGTTTCGAGTTTCTGTATCAGGCACACTCTCGAAACCTTCGTTCTTTCGAAGCTCTACAGCTTCGAACTACCGTCCATAGTTCACAATTTTATGGTGACTCCTTCACAGTACAAGTTGTACGACTGTGGAACTCCTTCTCCATAAGGTCGTGCCAATCGCTTCCTATTTTCAAAGTCAAGGTATAGAACCATTTCCTTTCGTTGGGAACTGCTAGTTAGTATTTATGTTATTTATTCTCCAAATATAGGGTAGTTTATTTTTATATTATTTATTTTGTATGTAATTTAGTTCATGTTTATCTGTATAATCAATAGGTATATTTTATTTTGTGGGTTCTGTTCATGGTACACACGGCTACACCTCAAGCTAAACATTCCAGTATAAGCTGACCTCGCATTGTGTAAGTTTTCCGTAGAATGAGAGGTCAGCGTAGACTGGAAAAGTATAGCTTGATGTGCAGCCGTGTGTACTCTTACACAATTCTTACACATCAAAAAAAATTTTTGTCGTTCTCTTTTCTACTCATTAGCATTGCCTATAAGGCTTTCCTTGTTTGTTCCTCTTATTATTTTTTATCCGCACTCTTTGGTTTCAACATCAAATACCTTCGATGTACCTAAATCAAATAAACATAGGCATTTCAAACAATTTTTCATGTAGCAAGATAGTATTTTTAATAACCAAGTTAAATATTCACCAATATTTTGCATAGATTGGAAAGAATCCGATTGCAATGTCCAATTCAGAATTCAAATAAACAATTAAGTTTTAGTTGGAAATTCGTTTAAATATTTTGCATCCCTCACGATTTATGTTTTTGAACGCACATTTTTCAGCTTTACCGTGTTTTTTATTTTGTTTTAGAGATTAATTCACGAGATTGTGGACAAACGCTAGCCTATAATTTAGTAAAAAACAAAGAAAAAAGTGATTAAATTGGTTAAGCAATATTTAATCGCGCGGTGATCTGGCAATAAATCATGATTTTTACAAGCTTTTTATTAACTTGCAATGTATGTATGTTTGTCCGGGTGGAATATTGCAACGGAATTTTAAACCCGTTTCCCTCAACCGATTGAACTGAAATGTTTAATACATATGTAACTTCGGTGACACTGCAATAATATGGTACCATGGAGGTGGTCTCATGATGGAGACGGATGCTAGACAACGAACTTCTGAATGGATTATAGTAGGCTACTAGTTTGGGGCTCATTTGAATCTGCTTGCGGTTCCGATTATGAATTTAATAAAATCTGGTTTTGAAAGAGTAATTTTTCAACAAAAACTTATTAATATTGATTTTTCATATTTATATGAAAAAGATGTTTCTAAATATAAAGTAACAATTTACGCATTCGTTAGCTAAAAAAGTAAGTAGGAGTTTATTTATCCATGCACGTGTAAATAATAATAATAGTTACAAAAATACAGTTGCGAAGCAGCATCGCAGGGCGTACTGCCGCACTACATAGATGGCTTTCATTGAATTACTTCTATTCAGTTAATGAGTTATAAAAATAATATACAAAACAATCGTCACGTTAAACAGTGAAAACGATAATTACATCTGAATTTGACATGTACAAGTTGGCACTTTCTTAACTGACATATTATATTTTACTAGCTGTTGCCCGCGACTTTGTACGCGTTACACTTCTAAATGTGTAGGTAACCTAGAAATTAAGCTAAACCCGCTGTTTCAATTTGACTTCACATCCCATTTTTATCCCATGAGAACCGATTTTTGGGATAAAAAGTAGCTTATGTGGTAATCCAGGTTATAATCTACGTATATACCAAAGTTCCGCCGTTACGACGTGATTAGTAACAAACAAACATCCAAACTTTCACATTTATCATATTAGTGTAATGTAAAAAAATTGCACAAAACAATACACACTAAATTAAACTTCTAAGACAAACTAAAGAAAACTATTTTCTTCTGACCAAAATGTTCTACTCGTAGTCCTTACCATTTCAAATTTCAACTCTACGAGTACGTCCGTATTCATTGTTAAAACTAAATTTATTTTGATTATTTTGAATATTCGCATATAGGTATATATATATAAAGAAAGCTGGAAAAAATTGAAGGGGTGTGTTTGCGCATGTGTGCACTCGCGCACGAAAATACTAGGCCTATTGTCTTATTTTTGAACTAGCCTTTCGTTCGCGGCTTCGTATATTGGTTATAGGTAGGTACATTGAAAAATATATTAGATAGAATATCATTAAATAAAATTAAAAAAATGTTGATCGCCAACGTTCATTTTACATGACGCGATCTATACCAATATTTATTGAATTAGTGGAACGACAAATACTTTAATATGAACTACGTACTTACACATTTATTCTGCGAATAAATAATTCATAATTCATTCAGTATAATGTAAACGCTGGCTGTAATATTCCCATCTGCAAACATATTTGACGCTCTCGTAGCTACGCAGCTTCACACCAATCTTCAAAACAATTACTGCACAGTTATTAACACATGACTAGCCGCCGAGTTTAAACGTCATTACCGCTTGAGATTGAACCCCGGCACCATCTCAATCTAACTTTGGTTACTAACTATTAATGCGAATAGGTGAGAAACATAGCATATTGATGAACGAGTAAAGTAAAGACCAGCGAACTGCAAACTTTAATATCCTGACCTGGCAACATTCTGCCAGGTTTCGGTATTAAAGTTTGCAGTTCGCCGGTTAGATCACTCCAGACTTATCCGGTCTGGAGTGACCTAACCGGTTCAGAGTTTCAGATTTCAATAATGTATCAGCCATCACCGTACCACTTACCATCAGGTGGGCCGTATGCTTACAGAAATGTGCCTTCAGTTGCTTTAACAACTAATCGCCAATCAGTTGTTAAATCACAAACAATGTTCGCTAATCAGCGTAAGTAGACGGATCCTATGATGCTACTCAAAGGCGTAATCTCTGCTTCCCCTATAAGAAACAGGTGTAAGTTCTTAGCTAAAATAGTTACCCAGTCTCTCTTCTTGTTTTGTATTTTGGAGTAACAAAACATACTACATAATATTTTGGTATTGAGTTAGACGCCTTTTGTGTCATCGTCTAGTTATAATTGTGAGACACCCATTTGTTAGGTATTGTTTTTTTGTGTGTACCCTACTGTGTGCTGTGTGTGTTTTGTTCAGTCACAAATAAATGTTTTTTCGCTTTTTCTTCAAAAACATTTTCAAAAAAGTCACCAACGCGTGGTTGACGCATACCTATTAGGCTACGCTTACCATCAGGTGGCCCGTATGCTTGTTTTTCACCTTAACAGTGTAAAAAAACAGATTTTCTTTAGACTTAGGTGACAAACATGCAGTAAATGTATTTATCATTATTTCGTAGCAACATTTTTCTTTTTCCATATCCCTCTAGCCGAATAATGCACTTGCTTACCTAAAGCGATTTCAGTTCTTACCCAACTGTGAAACTAACTACATTTTAAATACTATCACGCTAAAATCATGACATTAAAACAGTTGGAAGCTAATTGCAAACTCCTGCATTTTGCGGCTTATGACACAGCTTAAAAGGAAACAGCTAGATCAATCGACTCTATTTCATCCCTTGGTGTTAGCGTAACCGTGGCAAGTCTCTTTGCACTAACCATTTACCATAAAATAAAACCCCATTAATTCCCTGTTAAAATGTCCAACATCAACTCATTAGATTAGACGGACTTTTGGTAGAATTTATTTGTAGTACAAAATAACCACATTTTAAGCCATTGAAGCCAATAAAACATATATTTTATCTCCCATGAGAATGTAAATAAAGGATGGAGTTATTATCTTAACTTGTGTAACTCAGAGTACGTATTATCTGTGTCAAGATTCAAATTACGTACGAAAGATCAAATTGAATCTTAAGCCAGCGTGTTATAGCTCACTTTACCTAGCAAACCAATTTGAAATGATACATGATGTAAATTAATATGTATGGTTATGTTCGAAGTTGCAGCGTCAAAGAGCTTACTTCTCATTCAAAGGCGGGTCTCAACTTAAATTGAGATGTTACATGCATGTGTTGTAGGATTAATTCCAGCCATAAACAAACCCAGCTCAGACCCAGCTAAGCTATCCACAGAATAAAATAGAATAGCACAGAATAAACATTTAATTACCGCGTTTAGATATCTGCGCCCTGGGGCGGCGTAGGCCAATACAAAGCTGAGACTGAGTCGTTTGGCCCACTACAGCACAGAGCTTTCGGCGCCTACTCCTCTAGGTAACATATGGTATGTTTGCGGTATGTAAGATGATGGATGCGTAGGTACCTATTCTTTTTAATCTGTCTCCTAATTTCTAGAGCCTTCCTACTTACCAAATATGAATGAATGCGAAAAAAACTATTTATCAATATTGCTAGCTATAATCCCTGAGTGCTATAAAAATTAACATCGTACAGATTGTATATTATATAGATACACCGCCGTGATTTGATCAATTATTATCCTGTCCATTCAAAGGTTTTCTGGAAGAGATCGCTTTTAGCAATAGACCACCCATTGTACTAAATCTATTTGAAAAACATATGTTCTGTATTTTCTTTTAGAGAACAATAAATTTATATCTGATCTTACCTCCTCATATTTTATTATTTTCTTAATATCTATATACCTACTTGTGTTTGATTTTACTTTAATATGATGTCTCTTCATTATTATAAATACGAGATTTATCACGTATGATGTCTTTTGTTTTATATTGTCTGTGCTGTTATCGTGTGTCAAATGAATATTTTCTTACTTACTTAAATATGTATTATGTTGTAAGTTAATAAGTTAATAACAGTGCGATGCGAAACGCCATGCGCATGCGGATCGGATCAAACCCGCCCTGATGAAAGTTCACAAATTGAACCGAAACATTGTCGGTTGTAACATCGATAAAACGGTACGCGTTATTTCCCGTATCTTTAATAATGATTCATTTGGTACACATCTTTCTTTATCATCTGCTTTTCAGTGCAGGTGATAAATTTTCATTATCTTGCTCCTGAAATGAACCTTGTGGATAATGGGGACCGTTATAGCTCAACCAGCTCAACCATTGTTACATTTCCCCTATCTCTTTTAGCTGCAAAGTTTTCAGTGTATTAGTAAGGCTTGATATTATTCGATGCAAGTTTTTCCCCACAAAACATTTTTTTTTATACCACCTGGAAATAGAACAAGCATATGGTCCATAATGATGTTAAATAGTAACCATCGTCTATAACAAAGCATTGCCTGGTAGGTCACGCACCTTAGAAACGTGCCGTACGATGCGCTGTCTTGCGTCCATCAACTTGAGGCATAAAAATGTAAAGCCTCATGTGCCTATAATTTCGCCCGCAACCATACTCTTGAAACCAAAACCCAGCAATGCTGCTTGGCGGCAGAAGGTATGGTGGTCTTGTCTCAATTTTAGCTGCAGTTTTCAGTGTTTTTCATGGTTTGTTATTATTTTATTAAAAAAAATTCCACCCGAACCATTATCTGGTTGTCTAAATAAATAATCAAACGTTTCGTAAGCTACACCTAAAATAAATTAATAAGCTAAACGCATGTAGTATTTTCCTTATTCGCATCAGCAATGTTTGAATTATAAATAGGGTGGTCTGGACATTTCTTTTATCCCTTATGTCTGAGAGGATCTCGCCTCCCGCCGGCACTCGTACTCGACCAGTCTCCCGCATATCCGGAGATTATTGGAGCGGAAAACTCAATTTAATTTTCGACGGCCTCTGTGACACAGTCGGCGGGCTGAGACGCAGGAGGTTGCAAGATCGATTCCCGCTTCGGGATAAATGTTATACAGTCTACAGATATTTGTTCCGTGTTTGGGTTTTTTTCTATTTATTATAAGTATATAATATAAGAAAAAATAAAATTATATAAGTACTAGCTGTTACCCGCGACTTTGTACGCGTTATAATACTAAATGTGTAGGTAACCTAGAAATAAAGTTAAACTTGCTGTTGCGACTTGAGTTGACACCCCATTTTTATCCCATAGGAACTGATTTATGGGATAATAGGTAGCCTATGTGGCAATCCTGGACATAATCTACGTATATACCAAATTTCATCGAAATCGGTTCAGCCGTTACGACATGATTGAGTAACAAACAAACAAATAAACAAACATCAAAATTTCGCATTTATAAGTGTGATTCTATCAGTTATCTGGTTTCCATAGTACAAGCTTTGCTCAGTTTGCGGCTAGATAGCACTGTGTGAATATCAAGCATTAAAAAACCGGTACGCACTCGTACCTACGTACGATATATGATGAAGGATTGTAAATTTTACTAAATAAGAAGGTAGCTCTACTGATTCAGATCACTACCAGGCGGAAGTGCCCCCAAGACACTGGCTGCATTGCTCCGCTGAATTGCAATGCTTATAGGTTGTCCCACATAAGCGTCAGTTCTCGAATCACACGTTGCTATGCCCAGACACCCAGAAATAATTTTGAATACGCGAAGGGTGAAATATAAATGTTATCAAAAGTGACACCGAACCAACACAATATTTTATAAATAAAACATTTAATACCACTGTATAAATAGGTAAAATTCGCCTGAATAAATTTTGTATCATTCCAGTAGATTGAAATTTATTCAAAACATCCGAATAAGCTCGCAAAGCAAATATGCAAAATGATAAGCCCTTTCATCTGAAATGTTGCATAAAACACGATTTCAATATGCACGTTATTTTTCAATGGACTACATCCCTCTTCAGTTCGAACTCACATACAACTCCGATACAATATTCCGACTGCGTTTCTCACGTCGGAAATATAAGTGTTAGGGCAACTAACTTATACAATGATGAAGCCGGAAATTACCGGGTTTTTAGACGTTAGCTTGGCATATAATCAGTTATATTCATTGTTACTAAAGTTATTTGTTAATTTTTTATTTTGTTTTAATGTTTTATTGTATTATGTGCTATAACAGCAAATAAATGCCTACCACTACTATTAGCCCATATTGTCCCATTGTACATATTGTTGGGCAAATGCCTTCCCGCATTTCCGCCACTCACAACGGTCCTGTGCCACCGTATGCCAGTTCCTCTCAAAGCTCTCCTTAATCTATCTTTATGCCTAAAGAAGCATCGTTTTTTAAATTTTCCGAAAAAACTTCAACCGGGATGTAAGTACCAAAATTAAAAATGTATTTATTCATTAAAATCTCAAGGATTACTTTAAAACGTCAATTTTACTGCCTTTGCGACCAAGCCAGGAAAGAAGGGAAAGAAACAAGGTTGGTTGTTCGTTTTAATGATCTTTTTCGAATACATATGTACCAATAAAGAAATTAAATGACGTCTAAATTGTAAGATTTTGACACCAATTTAGATTGTCACATGTTTTAAGAAAATAACTTTTTTATTGTATTTTAATGGGGTTGATGATAGTTCTGTAATTATTTGCATGCTTATATAAATCAAGAACACGTAGTAAATACTAACGCAGAGACTGGTCGACTGAAAGGTTAGTGACGCGTATTATTTTATGATCTATAACTGTCAAGATTTATAACCATCGGCGCCGCTTCAGTACTGAATTCTAAGTGTTGTTTGAATTTAAAACTTTTTTTATATGCTGTAATGACGGCACAATGGTCTTAGCTTATGGTCTTAGTGATGTTAAGTAGTTTCCACAGATTTTTACAAAAGAATTAGCCCACAGGTTACTTTTAGGGTTCCGTACCTCAAAAGTAAAAAGGGAACGCTTATAGGATCACTTCGTTGTTGTTTGTTTTATTTCTTTATTGCTCAAACAGAAAAATGTGCAGATAGAAGAGTTAATGCTAAAAGCATTTTCTACCAGTCAACCGTGACAGGTGTGCTTATCTAGGTTGTTCGTCTGTGTATCTATATATCCGTCTGTCAAGACCCTTTTTCTCAAGTTGTAATTAATATCAAATACATACATATCAGTAGGTCCCTTGAAGCTGTAAAACCTGTAATATTTTTTGTGAATACATACTTACAATGTTTAGAAAAACACCCAAACCACACATATGTGAAGATCATAAAAACATTGGTTCCGCAGCGGGAATTGTATTCAGTATTCAATATTTTATTGCGGTCATACAAAGTGGATTAAAATGTTACATGTCAGATCTAATTGACTAGTCAAGAGTCCAGCACTTCATATGTACTCTGCAAGTAAGGGTGTAGCAATATTAAAGCTAACTAGACAGGTCTAGTGGAATCGAATTGAACCCGTAATCTAATTCGTCTCAGCCGGGTATCCGCCCACTCCGCCGCCGAGGTCGTCGCGGTAATTTCAGAACAATTTGTTTAAATTTGTGTACCAATGAAACTCCGGCTTTTCCCGAAATCTGAACAACACTACGTACGTGGGCGTAAGCTGGTTCTAGATTTTATAAATGTTCAAAGGATTTAGAAGTTATATTCGTCTAGATTTCGTAAGGACTTTGACTAGTTTACCTTGGAGCTGCATGGATTTTTATAAAAGATTTGTAATGCATAGCAAGCTGCAGTGCCTACATAGTACCTAAAGTTCTTTGTGTTCTACCTTGTTAAGGTCTATCTTATTGATACTTCAGGGATCCAATTCTACTAATCCAATCGCTTCACTAATGACAATGTTTTTTTACCTGATTGATATTTTAGGAATCCAATTCTACTAACCCAATCGACGACTGTCTCCGTGGCGCAGTGGGCGTATAGCCGGCTGAGACGCAGGAGGTAGCGGGTTCGATTCCCGCCGCGGAACAAATTTTTGCATGATCTACATATATTTGTTCTGGGTCTGGTTGTTTCTCTATATATTATAAGTATATATTTACAAAAAAAAAAGTGTATAAGTATTCTATCAGTTATCTGGTTCCCATAGTACAAGCTTTGCTTAGTTTGGGGCTAGATAGCGCTGTGTGAAATGTCCAGCAATATTTATTTGTTTATTTATTTAATCGTTTCATTTATGACAATGTTTTTTTTTAATTTTAATTGTTTTTTTATTATATTATAGGCTAGCATTTGACCACGATCTAGTCTTATGCTAAGTCTATGATGGTACACGCTTGCCTAGAAGAAACCTATTCACCTGCGACTTCAAGACCCCTAGATTGTAGTTATCAGGAAACCTCTGGAGATTGGAAAACTTGGAGGTGGAACAAACATATGGCCCACCAGATGTAAAGTGGTAACCATACCCATCACGCACCTTAGAAACGTGCCCTACGATGCACTGCCCAGCGTCAACTTGAGGCATACAAGTGTAAAGCCGCATGTGTCTGTAATTTCTCCAGCATCCATACCCTTCAAACTGAAACACAGAAATGGTGCTTGTCGGCAGAAATAGGTATGGTATTCTTCCCGGGGCAAACCCTGTCACAAGGAACTACTAGTCTATCCTCTATATCGTCCGAATGTGGCTACTATGGATACCTTTTGATATTCTACTAACAATGACCGCCGTTGCTATGACAACAGCGTTGAAAATTTGGCTCAGGACAGGAACAACAATCATAGTAAATAATGGTAGGTATTATTGTTTTTCTTATAAATTAGCAGAATTGTGCCCCAGGCTATGTGATATACATATATCTTCTTTACGTATTGTTTGCAATGGTAACTTTGTTATTTCCAACGATACAGAGTGTATATTGCTGCTGAGTGAATGATATGCAAAGCTGAGTGTGCCTTGAGGAAGTTGAAATGAATAAATGCGATTTGTATTTACCAAATTGTGTTCCCACAACAATTACAAGTCTTAATTAAGTGAGCATGAGAGAAGAATGATGGTCATAGTACATAAGCATCTACTAACGACTTACGCGCGTCACTATTTAACCTGTTTTGTTATGTACGACATTAATTTAAAACACACATCCGGAATCATATTAACTGATTATAGAGGTGGGTTTAATACCGGTAGCTTGAATCATCATCATCAACAACATAATAACAGTCCACTGCTGGATGTAGGTCTCTCTCAGGGTGCGCCATTGAGCCCAATTCTCAGCTCTTCTCATCTAATCCTTGCCAGCCACAGCGCGCAAATCCATCTAGCCGGAACGCGTCCTACACTTCGCTTGCCTAGGCGTGGTCGCCACTCCAGAACACGTTTACCCCAATGGTTATCGTTTCTGCAGCAGATATGAGTATTAGTAGCTTGTAGCTTTAATATTTATCCATTATTCGATAGATTTCCAATAAACAATTTTTAACGTAAGTCGGAGCCACCTTTGGGACTATGCCATTTAGTCTGTTTATCAGGTGCCTACTTACATGAAGAATGAGTATGATTTGCTTACCTATTTTATACAGGCTGTTTCGTTGATATTTTAGGACTTACATAATATCAAGGTTTTTTGTTGTTGAAAATTTAAATTAATTTATGGTAATGAATTTGAAAAAAACCTGTTTTACAACAATACTAGCTATTAGCCCTACCTGTGTTTTCATTTAATGTACATACCGAAACACGTAGTATGTAGTGTGTCCTTACAGTACACAATATGGAATAATATTACAGTAATTGTATGCTCTATTACATGGCACTAAGACTCAATTTACATTGCCACGAAACGGAATAGAACCGAGATAGGTCCCGCGCATTCTCTCTATATTTAATATTCAATTATTTTTATTAAAAGCTACCGTCCTATAACGTTCTCGTGAAATCTAGTCCATTCAAAGGTTGTCTGGAAGAGATCGCTTTTAGCGATAAGACCGCCACTTGTATTTCTACGTGTATTGTCTGTTTTTTTATATTGTTTTATATATTAAGTGTGATTTACAATAAAGCGTTTTCTATTCTACTAGTATTCTATTCATTCTTGGGAGTTCCAGAAGGACAAACTGTTTTTAGCTCGTATTTAATGTGTGAACTTTATGTCATTTAACAAAAAGTTCACTAAGCAGTTTGTTATAAAAATTCGCTTCCATTCTGGTCTGCGGCAATGTTAATTGAGCCTAATATTTTATGAGGAGAAGTGCGCAAACACTTAGACAATTTACTTTTTTTTCCAAACAATAAGGAAATTGGTCCACAAAATATATTAGTCAAATTACAAAACAATTTGTTGGTGCCCAAGAAACGTCCACAATCTTGCAAAAAGGGTGATAATCACTTATGTGCATTAGCGAAATTTTCCTTTCGTTTTAGCAGCAAATTTTATTATTTCATAGTAGATTAGATATGTAAATTATTGACACCTATAAGTTTGATTTTATAGGTGTGTTTGTCCTACTCTCCAAATTTAGCTTGCAGGCGTTTTTTGCAGCTGTTGTTTTAGTAAAACTTAATATGTTATTAGTTTAGTTTTGTTTGGCGCAAAATATATGTATTGTTGGTGGAATTTAGTGACATACATTATTATGATATAATGAAAGTTTCGTAACAATATCGTGGTTATTTTATGAATAAATTATGCTGAAAATGTACCACAGCTTTCTAGCCCCAAACTAAGCAAAGCTTGTACTATGAAAACCAGAGAACTGATAGAAAAATTCATCATGATATCAGCCACACACAGAACATAGACTTCCCCATTTCCAGAGCGACGGACCTTTCTGCCCCAACCTTAGAGCATTAAACCAACCGGAGGCGCCATTGACAGGCGTTCCCCTCTGCCAAAGGTACAAGACCGCCGGTCATACCGGTTATATAAAACTAGTTGCCGCGCGCCTCGCGCCATTCAGCGGATCACAGTGAGTGCGGAATGACGTGAGCTGAAAATGCCGAATTGTAACGTGTTTTCGTGTAATAAAAGATCAAAAACATCTAGTGTACAAAAGGATAACATTACTTTTCATCTGTAAGTATTATTACGTTTAAATATTATCAAATAGTACATTAAATTAGCAAAAAACTAAAAAATATTGTCAATATAAAAGTGTTGCAACTTAATGGTAGTAGATCTACTTTAGGCCAATTTTTAAAGTTGTCTGTATAAATATTTAATTAAAAGTTCTTTTTCACATTCGTTAATATTAACATAATTTATTCAATAAAGAAATGGTACTAACCATAAATAACGTGAAATATAATTGTAGATGCTGATTGAATTAACGATGAATTAGAATAGAATAGAAAAACGTTTATTTTGCTTCACGAATGTACATTACAGCTTAGATAAATGAGTTTATATTAATTTTGTTTCTACCAATTATGATAGCTTGGGTCTTCTGTGGGTTTACTGTAAGGCCAAAGGATTTGCTCCAATCACAAATTCGGTCCAAATCTGAATTTATTATGCTGATTGCTCCGTTAATGTTATCAACCGTAGCTTGTGTATAAATTTGTAAATCATCTGCATACAGGTGGTAGGAAGAAGATAATTTTTGAGATATTGAGTGAATGAAAACAGAGAAAAGAAGAGGAGATAAGACGCCGCCTTGAGGGACACCAGCGGAGAGACTGCACCATGAAGAATAAGTATCTCCAATACGGATGCGCTGCCGCCGTCCAAACAAGTAACTACGAAACCAGTCAATAGCCGTTGGAGATATGTTAAGAGAGTGTAATACACCGAGAAGTATATCGAAATCGACGTTATTAAAAGCATTGCTGAAGTCAAGGAGTGACAGTACTGTCACCTTCCCACTGTCCATTCCAGACCGAATGTCATCAGTAATCTTGATGAGCGCTGTGACTGTGCTATGCCCGGGGCGGAAGCCAGAGTGGTGAGGATTTAACAGGATATTATTGGATAGGAAGGTACTGAGTTGTTGGTGTACAAGACGTTCAAGGACTTTTGATAGGAAGGGAAGTATGGATATGGGGCGATATTCGGAAAAGGATGATGGACTGGGTTTTTTAGGTAAGGGAATGACCTGTGCTTCTTTCCAGGCGTCAGGAAAGGAGCCGGAGTCGATTGAGGCATTCAGGATGTAGGTTTTTGTAGATTACGGCCTTTATTTTTGAATGTCGATTGCAAGAGTAGGCAGTACGTTTTATATCGAATTCATCACCGTAACATAGTCGATTTTATTTAAAATTTGATAATATAACTAATAGTTTTTTTTTCGAGAAGTATTTTTTACGTTTTGATAAACCCGTCACTTGAATATTGTCAGTATATTACCAAACACCCTATATATAAAATTTTCAGACATTAATTTAAACTCACATCCGGAATCATATTAACTGATTTTAGAGGTGGGCTTAATACCGGTAGCTCGAATATTTATCCAGTAATCGATATATTTCCAACTAGCTTCCTCCCGCGGCATTGCGCGCGTGGTTTTTCAATCATAAATAATAGTTTAGAAAACCTAAAAAACACGCTTTTGTAGATACCGAATTAAAAAGTATTTATACTCATTTATACTGGCTGTTTCATTGGTATTTTTGGATTTGAAATTAAGGATGTTCGAAAATACAAAACATTTTTTACATTTTAACATTTACAAAAACGTTTCCATGAATTTGAAAAAAAAAACTATTTAACAACTATACTAGTCATTAGCCCTACCCGTGTTTTCATTTAATTTCGTACATAACAAAACACTTAGTATACGATTGAGTACAGGTTCCGTTGCTATCGATCGTAGGCAACAGAGAGGAGTTCCCCACTTGATTATTGTTCAAGCGTAGAACTCTTTGTTTCTTTGTTTGAATTTGTTAATGTGCTGCAGCCGTGAATTGTAAACACATTTTGAATTATTACATTTTCCAGGCCAGTAAGTATTTGTATACTATTTGTATTTGTACTCAGCATCTTAATTTGTCATTATACATAAGATCAATCAAAGGGAATTTAATTTGAAGATACTTCGTAGATTCATGAAGACGCTGATGAGCTTTATGCGTTTATGGTTCAACAGATAAACTCATCGTCGATTTGTTCTTAGCATTATTTCCACTAAGAACGTGATATTTACCATGATTTGTGAGTTTCAACGGGATAAACTCACAAATAAAAAAATGTTATTATGAAACTATAGGTAGGTATAATAAGATGAAAACATAACGCAATTTCGGATTAAAAAAATACAGTCAGCCTAGACTTATGTTTCCCATCAGGAACATTTTTCTGAAAGTAACTTACCAATTGAAATCGTAAGATTTTTTTTTTTAGAAATAAATCTAAACTTGTTGTTGCAACATGACTTGACACCCTATTTTTATCCCATGGGAACTGACTTATGGGATAAAAAGTAGCCTATGTAGTAATCTAGATTATAATCTACGTATATACTAAATTTCATCGAAATCGGTTCAGCCGTTACAACGTGTTTGAGTAAAAAACAAACAAATATCCAAACTTTCACATTTTTATTATTAGTGTCATTCATGTTTATGTCGTCGTCACTCTCTCGTGTACTATTGAAAACTAATAATTCATGATTACTGATTAAAACGAGTATATATCGTGTATGTACCTTTTTTAGTTGTCATCCCGACGTTTCGACTATGTTGCAACAGCCGTGAATATCCGTTTTAATCAGTAATTATGTACAGTGATCGCAAAAGTTTGGAAAATACTAATCATTCATGAGTTCACACTTTCACCAATGTGAATAAAAATAGGTTTGACTATAAATTACTAGTTCACAAGAGTTCACTCCATTTGTCTGGATAGACCTTGCCGTCTCATCTATATATAAAACCAAGTCGGGTTAGTTACACCATTTATTTGTTGATTTGATTTGTTGGATTTGTCTCCGCCCCGAATAGCAGAATAACTATTAAAATATCGGAAAATTTTACTAAAAAAAAATAATGACGAATATTCATTTTGTCATACATACTCGTAGATGTAGCTAATGATGGCCGATTAACAATAAATTGGCAGCCCGCGTCGTATGCATGTCAAGGCGATACGTAGTTCGGCGGGTCAGCTAGTACTAAGATAAATCTAATAGATCTGATTTGACGTCTATTATTTTGCATACCGTGATAAGTTTGTACGAACGTCTAGACAAGAAATCGAAAAACCGTCATATAATGCCAAATAATTATTATGTTACTCATACACTATAAAAATATTTAAAAAAAATATTTCTGGACATTTCACATAGCGCTATCTACCCCCAAACTAAGCAGAGCTTGTACTATGGGAACCAGATAACATATAGAATACTTTTTTACTTTAACAATTATGTATAATATAATATTGCGCATCAAGTTTCACCTTATATTGAAAAATAACACTCAGAAGAAACACTAGTTAATCCTGGATGAATATTTCGACAAGATAAATTTCCAATTGGTCCATCCATTTGGTTTTGCTGTTCATTGGTAGTAATTTGACACCTGCCTAATCCGAACTATTAGATTTCCACTGGTAGGTATAATGTTCGTGTAGCTATTTCCATAAACCCTTTTCAAAGCAAGTTCTGGTAACGTTAGGAGCCGACTAAATGAACATTCAGCAACTTTGATTCATTAAAACGTCTATCCTTTGTACGCGGTGAGGGTACTTTTGTTGATGCTGCTCCAATGTGAAGGTGGAAGCGTTGTGCCATGTGCGGAACAAAAAACTACATTAATCCGACCGAAAAAAGTACATTTAGTTATTTAGATATAAAGTCCTTATAAAAAGTACAATTAATGTATGTTTATCGTATTTAACTAATGTATGTTGTGAATATTATATATATTATAATTTTGTATAGGTATTATATTATATTTAGGTATATAATTTAATAGTTTATATAAGTTTATTTGTATTGTAAAGTAGTCAGTCTTAGTCTTAAATGGGCACCCCCGACCATATCCTTAACGTAACTTAATCCTCTCCATCCAAAGTTTGTCCGGAAAAAATCGCTTTAAAGCGATAAGAAGTAGAGAAGAAGGTACAATGATGGAGAAAATAGATCGGGGAGATGTAATCTTTTGTGCTGTGTGCGCGAAACAGGCCCCATTTAGGCGTTATAATGCCAATTTATGCGAAATTACGAGTTAACATAACCCAGATCTGGTACAAATATTTGCTATTTTATGTATCCTCTGTATTTTACATTGCGTCGATGTATATTTTCCCATCTCGTACCAAATTATGTCTGCGTCGACACAATGATTCCTCAGGTGGTGTTTGAAATGACAAAGTCCTCAAATTTTAATATTATTTTCGTATAATCAACTTAATGATTGGTTACAGAGTTTGTGGGTGAAACTAGCAATGTTTCCAGCATGTCTGCCCTGTCTTTGAGGAACGTCAACAAGACGTTCTTCAAGATTGACTTGGAGTCACCAGATTGTTTTAATAAGTGGTCCTGTGATGTTCCCACTCGCGTTGCTTCGAAGCATATTATCTCATCTTGTTGTAAACTCCAACGACTGAAAGTTTCCAAGCCACGCCATGGTCTATACATATGCGTGTCTATCACACCTACCTAAAGGCTATAGAAGGCTCAAGTCCGTTTAGAAGGCTCACGCCTCACCGCGTAGAGTTAACGAGCGCGATTTTATTTCACCATTTTCTCACATTCCTCTCCTTGGGGGCTTTGGAGGTATATTTTTAGCCGTAAACTTGGAATTATAAAACTTATTTGATGTTACATCGTTTATTTTAAGAATGCTTATAGACTAATTCTTGCAAAATAAATGTCAATGTAATATTTGAACTTTTCATCCAAAGTTATCGCATTTAGCGATAAGGCCGTCCGTTCATTGTACCTATACTTCAAAAGTGTATTTTATTTCGTTAGAAATGTTTAATTGTGTGCAATACATGTTATCTGTTTATCTATCTTTTTCTCTACTGGAAGTAGTAGAATGTTCTAGCAAATACTCAAGAGTTCGAAATACAAATTTACTTAATTTTTTTGTGTTTTCGTTTCAAAACTCAAGACTTATATAAAGGTGATCCGATGGTATATTTTCCGCCAAAACTGTTTCCTTTCATTAGTCCGGACATCGCAAATAGGTACAATACAATTCTACCGCTCCCTAATTGGTTATTTTTCTTACAACATTTTTTCTACTCTTATTGCCTTCTAAATTACAACTTATGACCATATTAGGCGTTTAAATGATAGGGCGGATTTACAAGCAAAGCAGGTTTTTCTTGCTTTTCACTACCTAGATATCAAAATGAAACCGAACTGTTAATTACGTCGGTCTTTCACAAGTGCAGCGGCCTATCCGCACGCGGTTTGGACGTGTGGGAATTTACTGTAGGGTTTATTAAATTATAACAGACATCAAATTAACAGAAACAATCCTAGAAATAAGTATCGTTAACATAGACGGTTCCTGGTGGGATCGCATTAGTATCCAAACTAGGTAAACTTGTGTTATGGCATACTAATATCTTCCGGCGGGCTTGATAGTATATAACATAATTACAATTGAATTTAATAAATCAACTTAGAATTATTGTTATAAATTAATTACTAAATACATTGATAGATAAAATAATAGTAATAGTTTATACTTGAAAAGACATTTAAATAGAAATCACAAAATTATACATACAAATTACAAAATAATATTAAGACATAAATACAATGGTGCTTAATCTAGGAGAGAGCGTCTAGATTTAGAAGCCAGTCTCTGACTATTATTTTACATTACTATGTAAAACTACATTTACTATTTTAGGGGCAACGCTATACGTAAGCTACGTGTCGCTTCTTTACGTAATAATAGTTAGTATTATTGGGTCTGGTTGCCCGGTAAAAGAATAATGGCGGGATCTGGAACCTGGTTCGACTGTAAATGCGTCCTTAATGTTTTGTTTGCTTGGGGAAAAACGGAGCGGCTGAAATGGTGCAACTCTGCTCATTAACCTCGGGTTGAGAGTCAGCCCCTTGAATGAAAGCAAAATATTGCGCTAACCAACCCAGCTGCATTGTCTGCGCTTTGAGTGTTTGTTTTTTTTAGCGTTGACTTTTATTAAATAAGTATCTTCTTGTGGTTTCCTGTAAAGTTTTGTTATGTTCCTTTTTATTTCTTGAAAAGAGAATCTTTGTTTGGCATGACTCAATTAACGTCGTTACTAGGTATATTCAACCCATATACCATGCTAGGCATGAGCCTCCTCTAATTGAAGCATTTATTTTATTTTCTGAGAGTGCATTATTATTTTTAGTTATAATCTGAGTTATTTCATTATTTTACTACTTAGTGCTTCGTCCCGAACTGAGATATTGCGTTGTCCATCACAAACCTAAATTTTACCTATAAACTAAAAATATAATAAACACGCTTTGTTAGTTTTCGAATGGAACTCGATTGTGGTGTGCAATTTTACTCGGCCACAATACAAACAACACCAAAGTTTCAGTTCAATCAAACGTTTCGGACAATTTTCTGAGGAGTTCTGTGGAACAGCTCCTGACTCCATCATCTGATCAGTTTGCTGTCTCCATAATATTACTATGTCGTCGAAATTATATACATTTGCAAAGTTTCAAATGGATACGAGCATTATAAAACCATGGCCACAACCTGAACTTGCCGCTTAGCTCGCTCGATCAATTACATACAGGGTGTTTGGTAATATACTGACAATATTCAAGTGACGGTTTCTCAAAACATAAAAAACATACATTATTCTCAAAAAAAAACTAGTTATATTATCATATTTTACAGAAAATCAACTAAGTTCAGGTGATTAATTCGATATAAAACTTACTGCCTACTCTTGCAATCGACATTTAAAAAAAAGGCCGATTTGATATCTCTTTCGGAAATGGCTGCTGGTTTTGGGTTAGAAAGGGACAACAAGAGATATCTCGAGTCGTCACCAATATAGTAGGTAATAGTACCAATATACTATCTTCGGTTAGATGGCAAGCATTATGCAATAGCACAACATAAGTTTAATAAAGTGTTTGTTTTTACATGCCAAAATAAATTTCACATTTCCATGGTAAACATTTCACAAATTTATTTATTATGCTCATCTAAATAACCCCTTTCATTTTTGTGCGTATATTATCAAACACCCTAAATAGAAATATGTTTTATTATATGAGTAATTGTAATGACGGAACAAGCTCATAGCTAACTCAAGCCTAACAACAAAAACCAGCTCCAAAAATTACATTTAGTACTCGTAACCACATAAATAAGTTCCATTCTCCAACTAAGGTTTTTCTAGCTAACATTGCGTTGCCCGTCACTCTATGAGATACAAGTAAAAAATAGAATGTGCCTGTAATTAACCTAATAACCTAACCTTCGATGAAATAACTTCGTCTCTCTCCATCAAAATTCAATTTAAATCTTATTTCCAAGAACCCTGAATATATCATCACAAAATCCGATCCAATCCAAATCCAATAAGTTTAAAATTATCAACTCAGTTATTCAATCGTAACTCAGTCTCTAAATACCTTTCATCACATCACTCAAGCGAATCAAAGCGAAAGCGCGGCGGCGGTGCTGAAAAAAATATAACAGATGTTACAAGATAAATAAATGGAAAAATCTATGACTTATAAAGAAATGCTCCAACTTCGCACGGACGGATGTCAAAGTAAAATCATTTTTATTTATTAAACCACAGGGATCTTTTGAATTAACGTGTTTTAATTAGCAACCGAAAAAACATCAGGTGTTGGTTCATCATCATCCCTCGTAGATTTTCAGAGCGACCGATCTTGTGCAGCCAGCACCCAACGGCTCCCAGCAATCTTTATTATGCGCACTTTCCAGTTTGTGGTATTTAATCGAAAACCTTTGCCCCAATGGCCGACAGTTCTTCCGAGCTATGTGCCCCGCCCCCTGCCACTTCAGCTTTCTAATCCTCTAAGCTATGACAGTGGTCATGGTGTGTCTGCTATAGGTTTTGGTTATTTAATTTTATATAACTTTTCTTCGAGGTTAGTAATTTAGGTAGTATACATTTGTCCGCCGATTTTGACCCAGTTAATTGTACTTGTTGAATTTTAGCTACCATGCAATGTTATGGAGAATGCCGCCCACTGCTTATGTTTAGTAGTGGACGTCTTCTGGACATGATGATAATGAGGCTGATTAGATGAACACGAGAAAATACCAATGAAACGAATAATGCATATTTGTTATAAATTAACTAATCTGTTGTAAAATCATGTTTGTTTGTTCTCATTCTAAATAACATTATGTTGCCACCTACTGTTTTTCTTGTATGAATGCTTGTAGAAATAACCTTTAATCCAAATAATAACTAGACTTTGACCGTTATCACTGCCAATTGGAGAAACAGCTAGGTACTTTCTATAATCTTAGAATATTCAAATCCAGACAACAGGAAAATATATTCTTTCTGGGAAGCGTGCTCCATCTTCGACTATACCATCACTTACCATCAGGTAAGATAGGGGGTCCAATAAAAAAACAGCTTAACTTTTCAACATAACAAACCCTTTTCGCTTGAAGATTTGATAAAATATCAACTAGACGTTAATATAACAGATCTGTGAAGCGATATAATGTGACTGAAACGGCGCATTCGAGATTTGAGAGTGGTTTACGAGATTCCTGTCGTTGAATAAATATAATCGTAGTTTAAAAGGAAACAGCTTACAAATGTATCACGTCACATTTATGAGAAATATCGGTACGTGTTCTATTTATTTACACCTGGATTTACATCGTAAATCTTAACAAGGCGTTTATATCTTCACCAGTATAATTCAAGTCTTTTAGATCTCCGTGCTCCATCTTAGACCACATCATCGCTTACCATCAGGTGTTAGAATGTAGGTGACAAATTATTTAAAATTGTCTATGGTCAGGTGCAAGCAGAGCCATCTACTTTTGTGTAACCAATTGAATAAATGTCAGTCGATCATGAAAAGCTAACGTGTTTTAATAAGGTTGTGGTTCGGGGAACATTCGTGGTCAATACTCGCGTTGCATTATGCTGAGAGGTGATTTTTTTTGTAGTAGTACCAGCAGTCTACTTGTTATACTCGTAAGTAATTTTTGAAGTGAAAACTTCTTTAGGCGCGTTGATCATTTTTTGAGATGGGAAAAAACCATTGAACTCGCGACACCGCTACCGTTACCGTCACCTCTGTATTTAAGTAAGTTTAGTGTAATTTGCTTTTATTCAAGTTTGCATTTCTCTCGGCACTCCCGGAGTGCCACTTTATTTTAGGAGCGTTTGGCTGAAGGCCACATATGATCGATCGCTCTGGAAATATATGAGGGAGGCCTATGTTCAACGGTGGATGTTCTAGTGGTGGCTGGTATGATGATAAATGTTTTCTTATCAAAAATAATTTAATTGCAAAGGCTTTCACCACCTATCAACAAAGATAAAATAATATTCGGATATTGTTTTATTAAAACATCACTCTCCGGAAGTTTGCATAAAAAGGCCAAAGTATGTTTATAAAGGACCATAACACCGAAAAGGACTTAAAGTACACATCTCCAAAACATACAGAGGCACAAAGGGTCAGATTATGAGAAATGTTTCAAAAATAAAACCGCGAAAAGTTTTTGTTTGATTTAATTCGACGTGTAATTTTGCGAGGCCTTCCGCTGACATTTTGTTTCAAGGACTTGTCCTCAACCAATGTTTTTAAGTTTATTTTTAGCGTTGATGGAAATAGAGCGTAAATATTTCTGGAATGCAAGTATTTCCCTCTTTTTAAACATTTGTTCCTACTTTCTTTGTTGTTTGACGTTTTATTTTTACCCTCAACCATTGATTTAGTATTATATTTTAATCAATGACCCTAATGCGAAAAGAGTAAATTGTATATTTTTGGTTGTATTACCGACAAAACGGTAAGTAAACGGTGGTAAGTAACGCGCCGTACAGTCTCCGAAATGTATCTGATAAAAAACCGAGTTGCTTGCAAACTTACATCGATGCTCCAGGCAATGGAACCTGGCATCTACTAGCTCATCATTACATATGAGCTTTTAAATAGTTTTTGAAAACAAATTGATTTTGAAAAGTAAATTACTACCTAGCTGACATTTATGCATAAATGGTCGGTATTTTAAACCGGAACATTACATCATTGGACGTACTGTCGTATTTCATTGAACAGTCAGCGCCATTTCCAACATTGTTGGTTTATAGTTTCCATGGAAAGTTAACTTTAGTATCGCCAGGTCTATACCACTTTGAAAATCAATATCGAGCACGAAAAATCGTAGATTACTAGCGTTCAATGTCTGATTTTGTCAAGTACATCAACTATCGCCCGCTAACAAATTCCCTCTCTACTCAAATGGAATAGTACATTCGTTACAAATCCTCAATCATCTCGAAGACCGTACTGAAATTTAGTCAAATTCATGTTTTGGCCTGTCAATGCACGTTTCTGTAACGAAAATGAAGATCACTTTTCACGTAACTGAAAAGTCTCCTTCATTGTTTGTCTCATTGTATCCTATTACTTGGGTTCGACTCTCCTCGTTCTTATGCGCCAAAATAATATGTTCTAGGGTTCTGCTGGTTCAATTGGTCCTGTTCCAAGTCCTTTGATATAGTGGACCACCAAGTAGCTGGAGGATATCTCACTTTTCTGTTTTTGTTGGGGAGGGCTAAAGCAAGCATGTGGTCCACCTGATGTTAAGTTGTTACCATCGCCTGTAAGAAAGCATTGCTTCGTACGTTACTCACCTCAGAAACGTGTCCAACGATGCACTGTCCTTGAACTTGAAGCATAAAGGTGCCTCACAGCCTCACGTACCTGTAATTTCACAGGCATCCATACCTTTCAAACGGAATCACAACAATGCTGCTTGGCGGCAGAAATAGATATGGTGGTTTAATACCTTCCCTCATGACGTGCCCATACTATCTCAAAGCTTTTCAAAAGCAGATAAGTACCTTATTCCGTAATGCGATTAAGTTTACTAATTATTATGGCATATGCCTTCCTTGTAGTTCACTGATTTCCTCCAAATGCTGCAATATCATTGATCCATGGGACTAGTTCAGTTCCATCCATTTTGTGATCGGAGTGAGATTTCTCTACTCAGTAACTCGTATTTATTATGTGATGTTGGCGGGAAATAAACCGCCGTACTAGTTGTAAATCATTGGGAAATGCTTTAAACTATTGAAATTACTCTAATAATAGGATGGACTGTTTTAATGTCCATGTAGCTAATAGCTTCAGTCATTTTTTTTTGTTTTCAATTGAAACCAACCCATTATTTCTGGTAATTACCGTACACTGCACGTGAAAAGTTGCTTTCGGACGTAACTTATTTGTTTTTGATTTCAGTTTTTAGTCATGGAAATAAATTAATTTTATCCATAGACTTGGGCCGTTGCAAATCGTAATCGACCCCTGGGATTCGATATATACCACTTTGGGTATTATCGGGTTAGGGGATCAATTCAAGGTGGATCATCTCCTGTTCTCAAACTTAGTACAGAAGTCACAAATCTATAGGTACTACCTATACGAGTACTTTTGTTCATGGAGCCATTGCCACCTAAGAGTGCTTACCAGTTGCACATATGTATACCTTCGATTTATATCCTGTATCAAGATTTTTGTGTGTTTACGAGGACATAATAATAGCCTTACTGCCGGCATTTCATCGGTTATTGTTTTATGATTTTGCTGGAATCAACGCGAACGTGTTTTGCGAACAACGAAGATAATTTATACGGCTCGTGTGACGGTCGTGCCCATTTGTTTGAAGGTTTTCTTTCGTAAGGATAATGAGTAACATTATTTTAACCAATGCTTATCTCTCAGCTCTTTTTAGTCAATCAAATGGTATCTACGTGGTATCCACGTGATATATAACCAAATAGCGTCCATTTCAAAGAATAAATCGCTTATACCCTAAGAGCTCTAAGTGCAGCCATAATAATTTTAAATAGGGTAAACACTTAGAGAAGAGAGATGAATGGAAATGGAAGATAGCAAACTGCTAATTTTGAATAAAATTCGTGAAAATGTGTTCGTCTCTTCGAATCGCACTGTTTTCTCTCATACTTTGATATGTTCACTAATAAAAAGTAGAGATAAGTGGGGTTCTTGTGTGCAAATCAGAACTAGATGGCGCTAGTAACTTATGGTTACTGATTGTTTTTGAAAATCTTAACCTAGCTGATCTAAGATAAGCTCTCTTTAAGGTAAGAGTGAGGTGTCTTCTAGATCTTCGTGCTTGATCTTAGATCACATCATTGCTTACTATCAAGCGAAATTGTGGTCAAAAGAAGATTTATTCGTGATAAAAAAAATGTCTACTCAAGCTCAGTGATAGTTATAAGATGTAATTAAACCGCGAGATACGAGGCTCTACCACTGGTAGGGTGTTTATACGAGGCATGCCTTTTAAGTTTTGTCGTTTGAAGAAAAAAACACATCTAGAACCTTATAGTACTTTTTATTGTTTTTCAAAGTATTCACAACGTAGCTTAAAACACTTTTCCATTCGCTCAAACCAGTTATTATAACATTTATTCCACTCTAAAGTGGGGTGTTCAAAATGGCTGTCTTGAAAGCGTCGACTGCTTCTTCACCGGACTGGAACCTTTGACCACGAAGACTTTTCTTAATTTTAGGAAATGTAAAGAAATCGTTAGGGCTTAGGTCAGGACTGTATGGAGGATGGTCAAGAATTTCTACTTTTTCCTGCTTCAAATACTCAATCGTTTGACGAGCGCTGTGTGAGCTTGCGTTGTCGTGGTGCAGGATGATGCGTCGCTTTGAGTTAGATTTTCGAAGTTCGGCGATGACTTGTGGTAAACAAACTGTAGTATACCACTCTGCGTTAACCGTTCTACGATCTTCAAGTGCAATAGTCGCAACATGGCCGGTTTTTCCAACGAACGTGGCCACCATCTTCTTTGAAGTGCTTCGAGAACGAACAACTTTAGTCGGCTTTGGCTCGTCTTGAAAGACCCAGATTGTAGATTGTTGTTTGGTATCAGGATCGTAGGCATAGATCCAAGATTCGTCACCACTTATGATGTCGTAGACGTGATTTGACTCCCCTCGGTTGAACCTTTGCAGAGTTTTCTTACACCATCTGACGCGGGCCGCCTTGTGATCGTCGGAAAGCAGATGCGGTATCCAACGGTAAACTAGCTTTCTCACACCAAGCGTTTCATGCAAGATCTTCTGAATGGTTGTCCCTGAGATGCCTAATAGAGCCTCTATCTCTCGATATGTCACATGACGATCTTCGAGAATTAGTTGTCTCACAGCAATGATGTTATCTTCAGTGAAGGCGGATTTTGGGCGTCCTTCGCGAAATCTGTCACTAACACTAGTATGTCCACGCTGGAATTCTAAATACCAGCGTTCGACAGTCCGCAGACATGGGGCTACATCACTGAACACAGATGTTAGCTCTTCTAAACACTGAAGCCGTGTCAGGCCTCTTCTAAAGTTGTAGAAAATTATTGCACGAACATTTTCCTTAGAAAGATTCATTTTCGTACGTGACCTGACAGATTCAAATCGAAACTGTGACTAAACAATAGCATTAATCCTAATACTTTCAACTGTTTTGAGATTCAAAATGTAAACACATTCGAATATAGAACAGTTCCAAATTCAAAATTGCCGGAAAATATGGAAACGACAGAACTTAAAAGGCATGCCTCGTATCGTGTAAGGTAATGAACTAATTTGTCTTGGCCCTAATGGAATCTTAAATCTGGCCTCGGACCGAAATGGCGCCGGGTAATGACATGTGTTATGTTGAACATTATTTCCCGCTTTTATATAAGAAAATACACAACACAATTATTGTTATCTTAAATGTAATAATATTAGGTATGATTTCGTTTAAATTGTACCTAATCGTTGGTTTTATTTGATGATTATTTGTACTTTGCTCTTTTCAGTTCAATGTACATACAATAATCAAAATCAAATCATTTTTAATTCAGGAAGAGTTTCAAAGTTTTTAATACTTGAAAAACTACTTTCAACATTATTAATACAGAATTTATCACGTACAGTTTTATCGGGATTTTGACCAACAATGTATCGGTTCAATTCGTGAACCTTCATCAGGGTGAGTGCGATCCGTTCAGAATTCAAAGCACACTAAGCATAGATGCACGCATGATAATGCGTGATTCGGTGAACACCAAGCATATTGCTCTCCATAGCATGCTAAGCGACCTTTAACCTGCTTATGAGGCCCTTAGTGAAAGACCACGTTTCTGTACCATTCGTCATCACTGATAATACACACTGATCAAAGATTAATTTATTACATTCAAAATAATATTACGAAATAATTGACGGGTATGTACCTTTTCTATTTGTTATTTGTATTAGCCGAAACGTCGGCTGTGTTGCAATAGTCGTGGTCACGGGTTGACTGGAGTACTTGGAGCTACCGTCGAGAAGTGTGGGTAGCAACTACCCTCACTTGGTCTTCAGAATTAAAAATGTCCTAATTCATATTAGGGCACACTACACTAACCGTATCTACGCACTGAGTCGACCGATCACGACGCGCACACCTAGCAATCACCGGGTTCCAGACGCTGAGAGTCTATAGCCATCTTTCTGATTGAAATTTTTAAATTTCTATAATAATACAAACTGAGCTAAAAAATATAAGCATGCCAATGTCGCTAATATTCTTCCAGCATTCCAGCAAATTACTTCTCGCCAAAGACTTTTTCCTTATGACGAACACGAAAATAAAAACACCCCCATCGTGAAATTACGAAACGACATTACGTACACTCACTAAAAGCTATCGCTGTGTACGCATCACAATGTTAAGGGTGCTGCAGATCTCATTGTGGACTTATTTATTTATTAACAAATAGCAACGTCAATAGCATACATATTTTCACACATACTGAAATTTTAACATTGTGTTCTAGGACTTAAGGATGTATAAAAACCCTATACATATTTGAATACATTTTCAATTCATTGTAAATTTTGATGATATAGAGGCCGTATTTCTAGTTTCTGACCATCATGTTTTTTTGTTGTGTATTTTGTAATAACTAAACCTGAATGCGAATATTAATAATAATAATTCATGATATATAATTAATTTATTTGCTTCAATGTGGTTTAGGTACTGAGATATTATTAAATAATATTATAGTGGTACATTGGGGAATGTGGGCCACTCCACATCCGGGATGCAAAATTATGTACACATTCTTTTTAGCAAGTATTAAAATAAATGCATAGGTATAGTCTTTAAACTTGTAACACTACTCATTCTGCGTTAAGGGTTTAAAACTAATCAATTGTTTTTAAAACGACACCTCCTGAACAACTTTACCTTCCATAAACTCCTCACCATCCTAAGGTGGTTTGGAATAAATCGCGTTTTTGTTATTTCTAGTTTCTGACCATCATGTTTTTTTGTTGTGTATTATGTAATAACTAATTCATCTATGTAAGTCTTTATATATTTGTGTCGTAACTTTTGCACCTTAGACATTTCAGTAAAATTTCTTGGCTACAAGTTGAGACACCGCACTTGACCGTACCGCGCCGCCCAGTGCAATCATAAACGTGTAAATCCACCCTTAGTCACAACACACACGCAGACATAGTACAACCAGTAAATATACCTACCTACTCGCACATTAAAGCACATGCATAAAACTCTGCGTATTCAATCCGAGCGCGTTACCGGTTTACGTTTGCAAATTAGGGTTGTCAGACGTCTGTCGTCGAACGACGCTGTAAAGGGAGCCTTTTATTCCTGAGACGGTATTGTAAAATTTAGAAAATGAGCAGTTTTTGTTTTTATGAGTGTTGGCGCTTTGGCGTTGATGCGCTTTTGGAAGTTTTAGTAGGTTGTTGTGCGCTCGCCTTTTTAATAATGCATACGCTTGTTGACGTACATATAAACATACAACGTACAACTTGAAACGTTTTGAGTTTAAAAACTAAAAATATACTGCTGCGGTACAAATATATGAAAACACTTACAAGTATATGCCTTTCTTTCCTGGCTTGGTCGCGAAGAAACAGGCAGTAAAATTGACGTTTCAAAGTGATCCTTGTGATTTTACTGAATAAAAAGATTATTGGTTGTTGATTATGATTTTGATATAGCGAGAAAATCAACTAACTAACCATCTTTTGCTATGAAAATAAATTAGGAATATTTTGTTCCTTTGGATTATTAAAAATTTGGTTTAAAGTTTTAATATAATAATATTTCTTTTTGTATAAGAATGTTTTTAACTATTTCACATTGAGTAATATTACGATTCACGATATTAACAAAAACTGCATACACATGTATTATTAGCAATAAATTAATATACGCGTCCAGTCAGTCGTTAGTTCAAATAGAGACCAAGATTTCGCACAGCCACGTAAATATTTACCCTATGACGTACCGACAACAATGTCGCCGTTATGTTAAAATACGGCAAAGGATAATAAATCTTATTTCCCACCGGATAGAGCAGTAAATATCATGGCAAATGCATATTAGCAGAAGTTATTACACAATGGGAGTGATTAAATAAATATATGCTAATTTTGGTGTTTGCTCGCGATTGCACAAGTTGGTATTCTGCATAAAATTTACGCGGTAACTTTTGCTTGTTATTTTATTTTATTCAGTGATTGTTTTCATTCAAATAACTTAAATATTATCTGTTATTTATAATGGATCCCTTATATTAGGTCACGCACCTTAGAATCGTGCCCTACGATGTACTGCCCTGCGTCCATCAACTAGCGGCATACAGGTGTACGGGCACATGAGGATGTACACCTGTTGCAAATTTGCCTTACAGTAGAAATGGGTATGGTGGTAGTACTTCCCCGGGCGAGACCTTTCACTTTTATTATTGTTAAAGTGTATGGATAACTTAATAATTATTTTGCATTATGTGGGTGAGTAGACAAAGGTTTTCAAGCAATGTGTCCTGCCTATCCTAACATACGGGGATGAAACATGGCCGCTCACTAACGAACTTGTTCACAAAATTAGAGTTGCTCAGAGAGCAATGGAGCGTGCCATCTCGCGGTTGGATCATATACCCAACATCGAAATACGACGCAGAATCAAAGTCGTGGATGTGGGTAGAAGGATCAACCAGCTGAAGTGGAGATGGGCTGGATACTTGGCAAGGAGAAAAGACGGAAGATGGACGAGGGCAGCAATTGAGTGGTGGCCGCGAGAAGGGCGCAGACCAGTTGGCAGACCACCAGTCAGCCGGTCGGGCGACATCGCGAGAGTTGCGGGTAGGCAATGGATGCGCTTGGCACAGGACCGGTGAGAATGGTGTGATAACGAGGAGGCCTAGACACAACAGTGATTTTCGATTTATTGTGTAGACATTCGCACAAAGTTATCACGACATGCAAAATGATAGACGTCAAATCGGATCTATTAAATTTCCATTAGGACCTTTTAGAAGTAGGATTTAAACCCGCTTTATCAGGTTTTAGTTTAGAGCCCGGTACACAACAGCGAGCTGTGAACTGTGTTAGTCGAGCACACAGCTGACGCTTGATTTGGGTATTTTAAATTACACATGCATATGCTAGTATGTAAATGAACACTAAAATGTACTACATATTTGTTGCACAAGTTTTTAGGTAGTTTTGTTTGGAATATGGCTAAACTAGTTAAGTATAAACTCTTTATTATACCTTATTCAATGCAGAATTCGTTTCCTATTTACTACCGTAAACTCGGTGTCTTCAAGTCCAGAGTTAACAGGTTTTTTCTCCAGGCAAGCGTTCCCCATGTTCGACTTCATTATCTCTTACCGTCAGGCAAGGTTTTGACTATTGGCAATCATAAAAAGATTTCCAATTAATAAGTTATTCCTATTTACCAGAATTCCACAGTGATCGCAACTTTACCTTCTGCCAACTTTAGGTATTAGGTCCTAGATAAAGTCATAGGTATATTTCGGTAAAATATAATTTTCATAACTCATGCTCTGAAAGTTGGTCATTCTTAGCTCGATACCTGAGGCGTAAATGCGAAATACAATCTCCATGACAAATTCTTATTTCTGTGTAAAAATAGATAAAGAATTCTATAAAAACATAAAAAGAGTTCTAATAAAGAAAAAAAAACAATGGATTCGGGACAGGCAAATTTTTTTTTAGCAACAAGGTGTTATAAAAATCCTTTTTTAATTTCCTCGCACTCGAGATGAAAATGTATGTCATATATCGTGTTACGTACGACATTAAAAGAAAATACGGGTAGGGCTAGGGGCTAGTATTATTGTAAAATAGGTTTTTATCTAATTCATTACCATAGAAAATTTTAACTTTTCAAACAACCATAATATGAAGTCCTAAAATATTAATGAAACAGCCTGTATAAAATAGGTAAACAACTCTTATTCATTCATCATGTAAGTAGG
The DNA here is from genome assembly GCA_963924445.1 of Philereme transversata. Classification (NCBI taxonomy): domain Eukaryota; kingdom Metazoa; phylum Arthropoda; class Insecta; order Lepidoptera; family Geometridae; genus Philereme; species Philereme transversata. The sequence goes on along the minus strand of OZ004337.1, from coordinate 3,664,567 downwards.
TACCTGTTAAACTTACTAAGCGATATCGTCGTAAAGGCGCCGCCGATTTACGTAAAAAATTGGTTATTGGAAATGCATTGATTAGAGAATAAATATGCAAGCTACCGGTATTAAACCCCCCTCTAAACCAGTTAATACTATCCCGGATATGTATTTTAAATTAATGTTGCACATAACAAAACAGGTTGTATATGATATAGAGAAATATATCACATTTTACGATAATGTTTAGTGTTTCAACATAACAGCGATTCCACTTGCAATAATCAAAGGAATCCTCTCGGTTCTTTAAATAAAATAAGTGGTGTTGCGACGCATTTCGCGTAATGGCCGGTTTTTAAGCGGGCAGTAACCGTAAACCGGGTCCGTGGCGGACGGGTGCACTGTTGTGTCGTGTCGTAAATCTACGTGTCGCGGCGCCGCACGTGTGTGTATGCCCTTATTGCGAGCGAGCGGAATGAATGGCCTATGTAGAACGCAATGGAGGTCATACTTACTGCCGTAATTTTATTATTTAAAGTAGGATGCAAATATTTTTGAAGAAAAACTTCTTTAGCCGCGTTGGGCATAGTAAAAACTTCTTTAAGCGCGTTGAGCATTTTTTGAGATAGGAAAAAGCCATTGATCTCGCGACACTGTTACCGACACCTGTCTTTGACTACTGATACTGAATGTTACTGACACCACTGTATATAGGATGTTTGATAATATACGCACAAAATTGAAAGGGGTTATTTTGATAAGTCATTAATAAATAAATTTGTGAAATGTTTACCATAGAAATGTGAAATTTATTTTGGCATGTAAAAACAAACACTTTATTAAACTTATGATGTGCTATTGCATAATGCTTGCCATCTAACCACAGATACTGTAGGTATTGGTGATGTCTCGAGATATCTCTTGTTGTCCCTTTTTAACCCCAAACCCGTAGCCATTTCCGAAAGAGATATCAAATCGGCCTTTATTTTTGGATGTCGATTGCAAGAGTAGGCAGTAAGTTTTATATCGAATTAATCGCCTAAAATAAGTCAATTTTCTTTAAAATTTGATAACTTATAACTTTAAATTTTGATTGGTAGTTTTTTTTTGTCGAGAAGTCTTTTTTTATGTTTTGAGAAACCGTCACTTGAATATCGTCAGTATATTACCAAACGCCCTGTATAAGTATCTGTAGTGTAGTCTGCTTTTATTCAAGTTTTCACTTCTGACGGCACGCCCGGTTTGCCACTTTTTTTTTGTTTAAATGTTTAATTGTAACATTAAGCTATACCCTAATAACTAATGCTTTATAAATATTTCAAACTTTTTTGTTCCTTGTCACGCCCTTATAGGGTACATACTTTTGGGAAACTATATTGAATAAATAACTATTAATTACGTTTTAGGGTTCCGGCCCAAAATAGTAAAAACGAAACCCTTATGGTGCGACTTTGTCCGTCCATTCGTCTGTCACAGCTGATTATCTCAGCAACTACAGAATATATCGCCTTGAAATTTGGAAAAGTTATAAATAATTACTAACCTTCCTCTATCGGAAGTATTAAAATTCATAAATATTTTCACAGTGGGGTATCATATCAAAGAGGCAATTTTTTTTTTAGTAGAGTTTTGATGAAAACTGACGAAAAAAATACCGTTCCCTTACAATAATATCCAAAGATTACAGGAAAATTATAACAAAGTCTATACCTAGAACAGTTTAAATATCTGTCTTAAAAGTTTGATTGGTTTACCGGTCACATATGTAACTAGATGGCACTGCTTAATCAACATAATTATACCTATCTAGGTCCGGTCTTGTTTTTTTTTTGCTATAAAAGGCTGGAAAGAAATAACGAACCCTACAGGAAAAGTACCTTTAATCAATAATATTATCATAATAATATTAATTAATGAATTATTTATCAATAATATCGTAGAAGTGAAGGTTTTTTTTTATCGTGAATAGATCTGCGTTTGGCCACAATCTCACCAATAATTCAATAATAATGTAAGCAATAATGTGGTCTAAGATAGGGGTCAAAAATCTAGAAGACACCTATTCACCCTTGCCCATGCCGATTTATCCGTTAATCAGGTACTTAATTTCAAAAACTAAAATTGTACGGCTATACAGAGTATAAAACACTTTTTGTTTTCATTAAACAAGTTACTTTTAATAAACAAAAAATATAATAGTCCTCAGAAAACAAGAAGTCCAAACCAGTTATTTTGATTTAAAAAACAAACTACTTAATAGATTTAGATGAAAAATCTATGGGAGCAATCTGAAAGTATACCCTTTCAAATAAAACAAGAATTTTCCAAATCGGTCGATAAAAGACAAAAATGTTCTGATGTAACAAACATTTAAACAAGTAACTTTTTAACAAAAATATAACCGACTTAACGAAACTACTTAACTGATTTTGATGAAATTTCTATGAGACTAATATAAATCCTTTCAATTAAAAAAAGATTTTTCTAAATCGGTTTGATAAATGACGGAGACCCGATAAGTTTTCCGAACATCGCAATCGAATTGCAGAATTAAGTCCGTATGGGCAAATTTAACAGAAGCAACAAAAAAACTGATTTTCACACAAATATTGAAAGATTTACATTGAGTTACTCCTACTTTAAGTATAAAATGAGAGTATTTTTATACCTTAAAGTACTAGCATATAGCCCACTTGATGTAAAGTGGTAACCATCGCCTATAACAAAGTATTCCCTCGTTAGGTTACGCGCCTAACCTGGGTCCGTAGCCAAATTACATTCGCCACGAATCTATTCAATTTCTACATACATTTCTTGTCGCTGAATCACGTGGTATTTCTATAGCATGTGTCAAATCCCATACATTTTCGGACGTATCGACTAGCGTCATCGCTAATCGACTGTAACTTGGCTAAACCCTCAGACCACCATTCGCTGCCCTACGTCCATTATCATAAGGCATACAGGTGTAAAACCTCATGTGCCTGTAATTTTACCGGCAACTATGCACTTCAAACCGAAACAGCAATGCTGCTTGGTGGCAGAAATAGGTATGATGGTAGTACTTCCCTGGGCGAGCCCCTTCAGAAGGGTCTCTTCTACTCTACTCTTATGGATATACATAATAGGTAGATATATTATACCCATAGATTTCCAGATCAATCTTGTGCGGCTTGCACCAAACGGCTCCAGTAACCTTTATTAGCAAGTGTCGTTTCTCATTTGTCTGTTACGAATTCACTCTATATGAAGTGTATTTTAGTGAAACTTGGCGTAAAAGCCACAAAGCCTTCTCACTTTATCATAACCTACTTACTTGTGACTCATGTAGTCACCTCAGGGCCTCAGAGACCCTGTTGCAACACGACTATGCGACACAGGTATGTTTCCTCAGGAGAGCTCGGATGTTAGGTGTTTCTGTTACACATTTAATGAGGTTAATAATTAATAACATTAATCACATTCTCACCGCGGAACAAATGTTTGCATGCTTTACAAATATTGGTTGTTTCACTATTATGTATATTATAAGTACGTATTAACAAAAAAAAAGTATTATATCAGTTAGCTGGTTCCCATAGTACAAGTATTGCTTAGTTTGGGGCTAGATCGCGCTTTGTGAAATGTCTAGAATTATTTATGTATTTATTGATTATGTAGATCATTTTAGTTGGTGTTAATGTTGCAACGACAGTTTATTATTAACCCTATTGAACAGGTTTGGCGGCATATGTGTTCTTTTCATGGCTTTTTAGGCGTATCAAAGGCCAAGTTATGATTTATGCGTAGTATAATATTTATCTGTGTTATGTTATGATGTTTCCGACACAGATACCTCAGTTACCTCAGATAGCTTCATATGAACATATGTTTTTATGAGATAAACTGCATCATTTATTTTGTTATGTAAAATCATATATAAAAATTGAGGATAAAAGCTAAGTATTATGTAACGTAAGAGGAATTTCCTCCCGCGAGCACTCCGCTTGTGGAATGGTCTCCCTGCCGAAGTTTTCCCCAGGGACAGTATAGGGTTCTTCAAAAAAGGCGTTTTGAAAATTTTAAAGGGTCGTCAACGCGCGAGTCATACCTTTGTTGTTACAAACGTACGTAGGCTACGGTATTTGCCATCAGGCGAGCCGTATGCTTGTTTGCTACCTTAGTGGTATGAAAAAAAAGTAAAAACAATAATAAAATAATTCTGTAAGTACTATAAATGAGATCGTGAAACTTTGCATATTTATATGATGCAAGTGCCATATGTTGCGCTTTTGTATACAGTTTTACGATACATTTTTGTTTTACAGTTTTATTTGGTTTTCGCTTACTCACGATCATCACTAAAACATATTGTCGAAGGCCTACAAGCAGGTCATACGACACCAGGTATACGACGTCATTTTGGTACGCCTTGTGCCTACGGTACTTTATAATTGTGTCATTTTGTGAGTACCAAATAAATTATTATTTTATTATATTCTAGGTTTGTTCATTATTTCATACGAATACATATTTATATAGTCACGAGGTCACCTCAGGGCTTCTGGGGCGGTTATTGCAACAAGTCTATATGTCGCAGGAACCCTCCGAGCTCGTTGCTTTTGCCCTCTTGAGAGTACTTGTATGCATGAGGTATTTCGCTCTGAATAATTTTATCATGTCGATGGTACGAAGGCATTTTAGTTTGAATTTTAAGGTTGTGGTGAAGTAGATTGGTGTATATATTCTAATAAGCATTGTTGCGATATTTTTATAAAAACTTAAAATTACTATTAAGTACAGTGAATGTAAGAAATGGACCCTTGCCCAACAAGGATAAAATATGGGTAGCTATTACCCATTTTTGAAGTGCCTTTCATACCTTCATACAGAAGATCTAGGAGCGTTGGTATTAATCAAGAGTTTTTTTCTTTGACTTTAATTTTGACACATAGTTTTTTTATCTTTATTAAATCAAATATAGAGGGTTTGTTCAGACATGATCATGGCACCCTCATAGATACACTCACATTTTACAATTTACCTACGTTTTATTCATATTTGAACAAATGCATATAGCATTTTGCTCTCCTCTGACACACAGAGAACAATGAGGATTACTTAACTATCAAAATTCAATATTTATTAAAATATCAATGATCATTTTTATACTAAATTCTACCGTCTTTCTTCGCAACCATGCCAAGAAAGAATAAATCCCTTATCGATGCCACTAAAATCAATATGTTTTGAAGTCGTAAACGAAAGCCAAGCCAAGTGGGCCATCGATATTTAGCTGCATATCATTAAAAGCGATGTCCTGTCCTGTTCCCGTTGTGTAAACAGGCGAACATGCTGCTGCCTCTTTATAAACAACCGATATCGAAATCGCGTTCACTGGTAGAGTTTATAAGTAGGGACGTAGGTACAAAGAACGAGGATATTTTAGCGCTGGTGTTAGTCCAGAGCAGGGATTCCCCAAGTGGTCGACCCCAAAGTCGAAATCGGTTTCCCAGGGGTCGACATATTATTTTTTTATCTTTACTTTGCGATTTTAATGTTTTTTTCCAAAAAATAATTACCTACTTAATTATTTTTACGTAATTTGTATGAATAATTATTAATTACATTTGATATTTACTGAATTTTATGTCTATTTAGGTTGTTAAATTAAGATGAGTAAATGATGTCAAGTTTTCTCAATTAACCAACCACAAAGTTTATTTTAAATTGGTGCAAATACCCTTAGTATTTGTACCGAGTTCTCGGCCACCAGCGAGATGAAATAAAATAACATCGAACGTGGTAAAAAGGATCGGGGCGAGTGACTTAATCAAGGGAGGCAGTGCGTTGAACTAGCTGAAAATTATGATAAATAAATAAATATTGCTGGACATTTCGCCGAGGCGCGAGTAGACTGTTTCTACAGTACCATGCGCAAGCGGTGCACATCCCTGGGGCGCAGAATTCGGGCCAGCTCCAACGGTATACTGAGTACGTTCGCAAACAGGTTCGACTGTGAGCATCTAAACCATTGTTGTATGGTACATGCACAGTACCTACACTAGATGCTCACATACCACATACTTTATTTTTTCTGACATATTTATTTAACTGTTGTTATGTCACACTTGTACTAACCATTTGACATGTATAATTAAGTTTTTACTAACTAATATGGATTTTTGATATCTGAAAATAAAAGAATTGAATTGAATTTCACACAACGCTATCTAGCCACAAACTAAGCAGAGCTTGTACTATGGAAACCATATAACTGATAGAATACTTATAATATATAGAAATACACCTAGACACGGAACAAATATGTTTAGATCATGCAAACATTTGTTTCGCGGCGGCAATCGATCCCGCTACCTCCTGCGTCTCAGCCGGCTATACGTCCACTGCGCCACGGAGGTCGTTAATAAAACTATGTTATAAACCTATTAAAGCATGCATATGACAAAAATTTTCATGGCCGTCTTAATAAATACCACGGCAATCTTTCTAGTGTTGCTAAGTATTCTAAACAAACGAAATAGATCCTACCAAAATTTTTAATCGGTACAGAAAGTAGCACTTATTGGTAACCCATCTTTATGTTTAAATTGTTTTGTTTTTATGGTGTGTAATTAAGTATTATCCTATAACTCTTACAACAAATGATGCTAATATTAAATGTCTCTTTGTTTCAGGTAAGGACATTTCCATTACAAGTTCGTTACACTGCTCGACAGCGTTCAAGTGCCTGACGGGCGGTAAGATTCAACTATTACTGGATAAGTCTTTAATATTTACATTATGTAGCAAACTTCGTTCGCTCTCGACACACGCAGACAGGTACATCCTTATTGAAGCTTACTCTATTTTTTTATTGAACCCTAGCTAGACCGTTATTACACTGGTGATTTGCGAGCGTCTTTTCAGCGAGTCGATTCATAAACGTGTTTGTCGCGAGCTCGCTGTGAAACAACGCGGGCGCTGCGTTCGCTCTATAGATTCTCTCTCTTAGTGAGTCATATTGTACGAATAATCGCTCGCAAATCGCCAGTGTGATAACATTCTAATTTAGGTGAATACCTACTTGTTAATTTTTTCTTGAAAATCTACGAATTCAGTACTGTAAAACTTAACTCTTTATATTACCATCGATATGAAATGAATGTGTTAAACTTTTTTGGAACGAAGATTCTTATCGCACGGTACGGACTTGGCGGATGGGGGCTAGGCGAAAAAAGTATAAGAGTTTTTCGTCATGACCCTTTCTTCGTGTAGACGGTTATCCATAGCGCGTATGCTTTAAAATAATAATATAATTATTATTATAATATTAAATACATATAAAATGCTTTGTACTGAATGACTGACTGACGGATCAACGCACAGCCTAAACCGCTGATTGTAGAGACCTGAAACTTGGTGGGAGTGTTCTTTGTAAGACGTAGGCATCCGATGGGAAAAGGATTTTTCGAAATTCTACCCCTAAGGGGATGAAAAAGGGGGACAACGTGATTCCTTGGTCCAATCTACTTCAAATTCTGCATAAAGCTTTTTTAACAGAATTGATGGAAGACGTGTTTCGTATTTTATTGAAGTTCATCCTCTAACGGGGTTAAAAAGGAGTAGAAAGTTATTTTGGCGGTGATTTGCTTCGAAGTTGATACTCCTTTAAAATTTTATTTTGACACATGTTTAAAAACTCAATCCAATTTTATTCAAAAAAGGTTGAACTCACATAAAAACTTAAGCAAATACTCTTTCAAATTGGAATGTCTCTAAAGGCACCATACTATATAAGTACCTCATTTCAAGGTTTCTAAGCGTAGAGGTTATGCACTTTTAGGACACGGCCTCATAGGGACGTAGAGTTCGAAATTTGAAATGGTAAGGACTAGAACATTTTGGTCAGAAGAAAACAGTTTGCTTTTAGTTTGTCTTCGAAATTTAATTTAGTGTGTATTGTTTTCGCAATTTTTTTACATTACACTAATATTATAAATATGAAAGTTTGGATGTTTGTTTATTTGTTTGTTTGTTACTCAATCACGTCGAAACGGTAGAACTGATTTCGATGAAATTTGGTATATACGTACCTAAATATAACCAGGATTACCACATAGTCTACTTTTATCCCCTAAATCAGTTCCCATGGGATAAAAGTGGGGTGTCAAGTCATGTTGCAACAGCGAGTTTAGCTTTATTTCTAGGTTACCTACACATTTAGAAGTGTAATGCGAACGAACTCGCGGACAACAGCTAGTACGATATAAAATTAATATTATATTATATTTAATTATATATTTAATTTATTATTAATATTATTATTTAATAATAGTATACCAAGGAACTTCGTTCCAACCGAGTGTTCCACGACACACTAACGCATTTTTATCCTCACAAACTAAATACAACTGAGTATTTAGCTTTGACATGATAAGACAACGACAATAAGTCTTAGTCTATAAGTCTCAGCATATTAATGTTCTACTCTAGATAAGCTTGCATGTTAAAAAAAAATACAAAATAACTAAATAAAACAATTGAATAGGGGATAAATTAAGATAATATGAAAAAATTACAAAATGGTGATTTATAATGCAACGAAATTTAATATTAATGTAGTGTTAAATAAACAAATGGATAAAGTGCGGTCTTATCCCTCAAAATAATATGAAAATAAATTAAAATAAGGGGGAAAAAATCATTAACTCGGGGTCTTCCAGTCCGGAGTGACCAAGTTATTTTGGGCAAGCGTGCTCTATCTTCACTTACCATCAGGTGAGGTAGTGGTTTACCACTACCGGTGACTACCAACAAAAAAAACCAATGATGCCATTTCCAGTACCTAATAATCTGAGTGGAATCTCACTACAAATCTTCCCCGCTTCGGATAGACTTGGTACTTCTCGGCGAAGTAGATGTAGTCTGCGAAGTTGTACCGCAGACTCGTGCAGGGCTCTTTTAGTTTCGCCTTTCCAAGTTTTCTCTTAGTTTATATGTTTTTAAAGACTAGGGTTTGTGTTCCAGGAGTAAATGCTTCTTAGATTTTACAAGTATCGCCCGCGGCTTCGCACGCGTGTTTTGTCTATAAAAACATTACCCTCTTTGGGTGCAGTCGGCTAAAAAGTAACCTATATTTCAATACCGGTCATAATCTATCTATATACCAAATCTCATTGAAATTGGTCCAGCCGGTTAGTCGTGAAACGTAACAAAAAGACAGAGAGACAGAGGTACGTGCGCAAACTTTTATTCCCTCTGCAGGAAAACAATGTTTGCATTATCTGCAATTATTTGTTATAAATCTGGATGTTAGGTCTTAATTTCCTTAACACACTCAAGGACTCAGTTTTAGTCCCCCCCCCCCCCCCCCCACCATAACACCCAGATGGTGTTATATGGTCTAGTGTGACACCAGATTTAAAACAAATATTTGCAGATGATGCAAACATAGTTTTTCCTCACACACACTAGACCAAAAATATGTGTGTGTGACTTCAAAAGTAATCATATTTTACTTTAACAAGTCTGGAAAAAAACCTACGAAATAACGAGAATGGTTGTCAAGCAGGATTTTACGTCTCAGATGTTTGGTATTCACGTCACTTCCTGTGCGAAAATTGGTAAAATTCACGCTGACGTTTCAAGGCAAGTGCGTAAAAAAACGACTTTAAACAAAGTTAAATTTGGTGCGAATTGCCACTAAAATGCCGCTTTGGTAGTAGACGGAAAATTGGTTGCCAAAAATGTATGTTTAGTACAAGGAGAAATGGTGTTAAAAAAAAGTGATCGTACACGACGAAAAAATTGTTTTCCAAAAGTAGATTTAGTGTAAACACCACAAAATATACCCTTTCAAACGTTATACTAATCACAGACCCACGCTTCGTTACCTCGAAAAACACATTTTATCCATCAAGAGGAAACTTTCCATAATTAATCTTAACTCGTTAACTAAAATACCTTTGGAAAATCGGGACTGCAGCAAAAACTTGCAAAGTCGTTTAATTTGTTTGCACTAGGTACAGTTGCTGACAAAAGATGTTCTTAAAACGTTACTGGTAGTAAGAAATTGGATTAATTAAAAAACTTTTAGAGCCTCAAGTCTTAGCCTTTACGGAGCGGTTATCACAACTCTTAAGGCCTCTACACAACAAACCCGGCGTCTCAGCGGCACAACCCGTCGAGTGAGTGCCGGCGGGTTGCCCGACAGCTTCAGAAAGTTGCAATACTTGCAAGTTGTATAATCTTTGTCGGCGGCACGAGAGCCGCAGCATCAGCGGCTGTGCCGACCGCAGTTCTGCTCAATGAAAGGCTGTAGGCAACTGAGCGAGCGGACGCGGGCCGGTGGCATGCCGCTGGCCTGCTGCGGGCACTACCCGCCGGCACACCTTACCGGTATGATTGTTTCAAAATAAGTATGGCTGGTTGTGCCGCCGGGCCAGCGGATTTGGTGTGTAGTGCATATTAGTGTACACTAAGTATCACTGAGTGAAGAAGCGTTCTGCGTGGCGTGTAAAACGAGGCGGCGCGGCGTGCGTGCGCCTTAGTATTTAATCAAGACGCCACGCTCCATGCTGCTGCCGGACTGTTTGACTCAAGCGGGCACTCAGGCACTCATTTGTAATCAATAATTCTATATTCATTTATAGCTATAAATATGATAAATTCAATTATAACTTATTTTTTTAACCTAAGCTCCCAGTGCTGAAAAAATGTTTCCCAGATTAACTATATCAACGATAACGTAAAGTGGCGTAGATTTTGCGTGATACTGTGGCACAGGAGGCATAAATAGAAAGTGGGACGCCGAGCAGTGGGGGGTATGGGTTTAAAGAAATAAATTGACAGCATAGTGACTTTTTATTTGGTTTTAGTTTCTGACTGTACATTGGTTTTGATTTTATGAAGCTATACACCAATGTTAACGTTAAACTTTTTCAATGATCAAATTATTTTAAATACGCTTTCGAAAAGTTGTGTTTATGTAGTTTAAAAGATTACGTTCGATGATATTTTTTTTTATAATATTACTTGACATCACTTGGCCCACATAATAAGCGGTTTCCACTGCCTATAGACACAGTCCATACTTAATTTGATATAGGTAACAATTGCGTAAATAATATTACGAGGTTACGTCCAAGTATAATAAGTCCCCACGAGCGTACATGTTCGACGATTTGGCGTCCAATCGAGTAAGTTCGAACGTTTAGACTGATACAACTTAATGCTTCATGTTCGAAGTCGAACCGAAATGCTTGATTATAATATTGTTAAATAACAATATTTATGAAACGGTTGCGATCACTTAATCGAGTATTAATCGTGTATGCACCTTTTTTATTTGTTATACTGATTGTGTTGCATGCAACAGCTGTGGTCTTGGGCAGACTGGAGTCTTGGAGCCACCGTCGAGAAGTGATGGCAGCTGCAGCAACTAGCCTCACTTTGTCTTCAGAATTAGAAATGTCCTCGTTCTTATTACGACACTCTACACTAACCGTATCTACGCACTAAATACCCGTTTATATAGTTAATTATTGTTAATAATGTTCGTTGTTCCATTAATACCATTAACTGGCCAAAGTTATTATTAAATATTCTTAAATGAACGACCTCTGAGTGATTAAGATAAATAATAGGGTTTATTCATGATTGTGTCTTTATTGGGTCTTGAGATGTGCCTACACGCTTTTAAAAACACGTTTAAATTACAAATCTCTGTTTTGTATCATCCAGTACAAACGTTTGTTTCAAATATGATACGAGCTCGTTAAATTGTTATGTTACGAGTTCCCCAAATTAATTTGACTTTAAACAGATACCTTTATTTATTTTTATTTCGTAATACACGTGCAAAGATCAAAAGAACGCGGGTGCGTTTAGGCTGCGGCCAAACCAACTGAATGATATCCATACTTACTAATTTAAATGCGAAAGTAACTCTGTTTGTTAGTTTGTTTGTTACCTTTTCACGACTAAACGACTTAACGAATCGTAATGAAATTTAGCAAGGGCATATATTATACTCTGGGGAAGGATATATGATACTTTTTACCCGACTGCACAAAAGGAGGGTTTCATCAAAAAATTACACATAAAATACCATTTAGCGCTGACACTGTCTGCGGTTTTAAATTTCCGTATACTGTGTCATAATAAATAAGATTATTTCATATTTTTTTAATCAAATGTACGATGTTAATTCGGCGTCATCATTGTCATCAACATACATGCATACTAATATTATAATCAAAAATATCTCTGTCTATCTCTCTGTCTCTCTGTTTGTTACGTTTTCACGGCTAAACGGCTGGACAGTTTAGGATAAAATTTGGTATACAGATTATGACCGGGGTTGAGACATAGGCAACTTATTACTAGACTGTTTGCTCTGCAAGTCTATAGGGAAAGTCCCTATAGACTTTCAGATATGCTAACATGAATGAGTAAAGAATTTGGTGCACCTCATGAAGACATAAGGCGACGTGTGATCAATCATGTAACTAATATATTATGATTATTGGGCTGGCGACAATAAGCGGTATTTCCCTCTTCGGTTCGTCGCGTCTGTTTGGCTGTAGCTTTAGTTTAATTATGAAATCAATTGATGTGCTTGTTTGTTTTTGCGATTTATGGGAATTTGACTTTTTATGGAGTTTGCATTATGTCCGTTTTATTATGTAGTTTTGGAGTTGAGATGTAAAATGTCGAAAAAGTACATGACAGCACCAGAGATACAAAAAAAATGCCATTTCAAATAATTTTAAAACATGTTCAACAGTTCGCTATATTACTTTTGCAAAGGAATATTCTCTAATGAGCTGAACATCACAGTACAGTATTGTTAAGCATGGTACATACTATCAGTCGCTGCGCTCGCTCGCTTATTTAATAGGTACGCTGACAACTTGTCGCTTACTTATTACTTGCTCGTCGAGCGGTAGCTTTACACAATATACACATGTCTTCCGCAGGCTTGTGTGTACTAGGGCTTTGTGTCGGAGTGCGATATTTATGTAAAAAAATACCGTCCACTTGAAATTTGCTGTCGTTATTCTTATAAGTATTTTTCAATCTCATAATTTTTTTAACATTATATACATGACTTTAAAATACATAAGAAACAGTTGAATCATATAAAGACCGTTGCAAATGGTCTATATATAGCTCAACTGCTCCAGATCACTACCAGGCGGAAGTGCCCCCTAGACACTGGCTGCATTGTACCGCTGAATGGCAATGATTATGCGTTGACCCTGATAAGCGCTTAGTTTTAGGCACCCTAACCCTATTCTATTCTTAACTGTCCTTTGTGCCCTTTGACCTGCACAAAAACGATTTCAGTATAGCTACCAAAAATGAAATAGATGTGGTCAGATTGGCCTCAAGAAGGCTCAAGGTTCCTCAGCGTGCTATGGAGATGGCTATGCGTGGTGTTTCTCTACGAGATCGAATTAGAAATGAGGAGATCAGTAGAAGAACCAAAGTCACACAAATTATGAGTTGTTGAAGTGGCACATAGCTCGAAGAACTGACGGCCGTTGTGGCAGAAAAGTTCTCGAGTAGAGACCAGACACTGGAATGAGCAGCGTAGGATGCCCTCCCACTAGATGGAAAGACCTGATAAAAGTTGCTGTAAGCCGTTCGTTGTAGGCCGCACAAGATTGGTCGCTCTATGGGGGAGGCCTATGTGCCGCAGTGGACGTCCTTGTGCCCCGCCCACCACTAGGCATTGGTGACTTTCAATAATAACTTAATTTCAAACCTTGTGTGTGATAAACACCATGTAAAATGTATTAAACTCCCTATTAGGGAGTACACGGGCCAAAGCAGCGAAACTTCTAATGTCACGTCACAGGCAAGTTTGACGGCAGATTTCAAATTTCAAACGATTGATCGATTTTCAATGAGGCAACAACGTGGCTAGATTGAGTTGTGGCAACAAAGGTTTAACTTAACTGACAAGTTTGCCCCAGTTTTGATACAAGTGTATCCTTTAGTAGGGACTTAGTAAACATAATAACGCTACAAAGTTTTTAGGGTTTGGTACTCTTGGGAAACTCTTGGATATTATTTGAAAGATATAATTTAGCGTGTGCGTGTATTGTAGTATTTTCGGTGGGGTATGTAGAGTTCGTCCGGGGTTTCGTCCACCGCACCTGTTTCTGCTATTTCTGCCGCCAAGCAGCGATGCTCGCATTGCTGTATTCCGGTTGGAAGAGTATGGGTACCGGTGAAATTACAGACACAGAAAACTTTTCCCCTAATATGTCTTAGAGTAACAACGCGCAAGTGATGCCTTTAGTGTTACAAACGTCAAAAGGCTACGGTAACTGCTTACCATTAGCTGGTTGCCATCTTAGACGTATAAAAAAACGGGTACGCCCGGCAGATGTGTTACATATTTTTTTTTTGTTTTTTAAAGGATCGATGATGAACATTAATAATTGATGGTTATTGAAAGAATTTATACTTAAAGTGTATATATCGATGACGCTGGCCAATGCATCGTAGGGCACATTGCTAACGTGGCAATTCTCTGATATAGGCGATGGTTACCACTTAACATCAGGTGGGCCATAAGGTGATCACACAGACACGTTATGCCGTGACGGAATACGAGTCGGTCTTACTCCCACCAAAGGCGCGCCAATAGATGTTTCACATCTAAAAAGTAGACCACTGGTCATCCAGTGACTATATTATCATTCAGATATTCTCAAAAATATTTGTTTATTAACTAGAAATTAATGTGAGTTTGTAGAAGTGTGTATGTATGTGTCACACTCAAAACACATAACTGGTCAAAACTGATTTTGACAACCAAAATCAGTCAGAACTTATTTTAACGAACTATTCTCATTAAGTCTATCTGGTTGGCGGTAGGTACGTAGTTATGTTTTTTTTATCGCACTTCTGTACATATTTCTTAAATTATTCCTTACCTCTAAAATAAGTTTTGATCGACCGACGTCTCTAGGTAAAAGTAGTTTTGACTGATTTTCGCAGTCAGAATCGGCTTCGAACGGTTATAAGTTTTGGCTGTAACATATGTACTGAGTTCCGGACATGTGTTATCTTTGGAAGTGCTCACCGGTGGCTTGTGCCGGCTTTGCCGAATCTAACGCATCAGACGCTAAGATTATATTAAAAGCTTTAGATATATCTGCGTCATGTTTAAATTGAGTTCAGGTATTCTGAAGAATTATTGAGAAACTATAATTTATTAAATAATTTCTGTGAAATCGCACGAATATGTGAAAGTTTGGGTGTACGTTTGTTTATTATTCAATCACATGATTTCGATGAAATTTGGCATTTAGGTAGTATAGGTATGACCTGGAATGAAACATAGCCTAATTTTTGATCGAGCGAAGCGAGATCTCCAAATCAACTTGGGCAAATCGGCGTCGTATTTATGTATGTATGTTTGGTTGTCCGAGGATAACTTTCGAATCGTTGATCCGCTCATCGTAAAATTTGATAAATAGGTAGGTATTGATGGCACAACTTTGGTAAATTTCTAAATGAGCTAAAAATGTTACAGGGTTGATAAGATATTGGGGTTCAAGAAGGATAAAAAAAATGAAAATGAGACTATTAGGTCAAGTGGGACGTCAACTGAAACGTCTTTATTAGTACATTTCAACTCTGTTTATATTTTTAGTTTAGTCTTTGTAGTTTTTGAGTTATTAGCCATAATAAAACAAAACTTTGACAAAATTCACAGGGTACATCAATGACCCCACAATGCTGAAATTTGGTATTCGTGTGGCTTTAGTGATGAAGATATAGGCAAAAGTCTGAAATCAGAATTACTGCATTTTGTACCGCAATAAACGTTAACCAATTAACATTAACACTCCCGTTGCCTGTAATTTGAATGAATCTGTAGGTCAAGTATGGTAGTTATTTATTTCGTTGCACTATTTTGATAGTCAAAGATTACGAGTACGTATAATATATTTTTGTTTTTATGGGAGATTCGCGAGATCTCAGTTCGGGGCGGACCACTAGTTATTAACAAACCACGCGTGCAAAGCCGCTGGCGGAACTAGTGCCAAAATATTACAATTATTGTTTTTATAACAATGTAATATAATCAACTCGCATGTATAAACCCAGTTTTAATCAAAAGCTTGAAGCGTCTGTAAACGCACAACCAGATTAAGGTACGAAATAATAGTTTTGACGAAATCGCACGCTTTCGACGGAGTTAATGGAAATTTGGGGGTTAAAGCTGTTATTTCGCATGTCTGTACCTAGTTTTACAAAACATTTGCTAAGCTAAATAGCTTTTGTTTAAATTAATACTTTTCGTAAGTTTTGCGACCGCCATTTGGAAATATGGGGTGGTAGCAAAGAATTGGTGTCATTGATAATTTTGGTTATGGTATATGAAGAAACAAATATATTATTTGCATGATCTACAGATTTGTTCCGGGTCTGGATGTTACCTCTAAATATTATGAGTACGTGTTTACAAAAAAAAAGTATATATATATTTATATGTATTTTATCAGTTATCTGGTCTCAAAGTACAAGCCTTGCTTAGTTTGGGGCTAGATAGCGTTGTGTTAAATGTCCAGCATTATTATTGTTATTAAGACAATTTTACCAGCCTAGCCCGAATGCCTAATGGGGGAAGTGGCTGAAGGCGGCCAAAAAAGCCTTCGTGAAGAAAACATCGAGCAGGATAGAAAAGGTATTGTAGATGAGACTTCAGCTCAGTAGTGGGACACTAAGTATGTGCTGCTAAAACTATTCAAGTAATAAACATTTGTCGGAAAATAATAATTGATACCAATAATGGTAATGCTATCATTGCTGTGTTTGTACCCTTATTGCATAAGCCAATTGCTGTCGCGTCGCTGTCACTTCTCAGATCGTCCCTTACACATGTCAGATACGCATTTTTATTCTAAACTAGCTTCTGCCAGCGGCCTCACTCGCGTTGTTTGTCAACAAAAAGTAGTCTATGTGTTAATCCAGGTTATCATCATCATACATCCACATTAGTCCACTACTGGACATAGGCCTTTCCCAATACGCACCACTGAGCCCGTTCTTTGGCTCTTCTCATCCAATTTCTGGCCGCCACCTTTATTATGTCATCGCTCCACCTAGCCAGTGGGCGCTCCATACTACGTTTGCCAATCCAGGTTATAATCTACGTAAATATCAAATTTCATCAAATCGGTTCAGCCGTTACAACACAATTGAGGAACAAACTAACATTCAAACTTTCGCATTTTTAATATTAGTGTGATAACATTAATTTGCAGCTATACAACCTGTTTTGTTATGTACGACATTAATTTAAAACACACGTCCAGAACCGTATTAACTGATTTTAGAGGTGGGTTTAATACCGGTAGCTTCAATATATACTCAGTAATCGATACATTTTCAACAAATAAAAAGTTTAATAGGTACCAACTTACATGATGAATAAATATGACTTGTTTGCCTATTTTATACAGGCTTTTTTATTCATATTTTAGAATTTGATATTAAGTTTATTTGAAAATTTTAAGTTTTTTCTAGTAATGGATATGAAAAAAATCTATTTTACAACAATACGGGCCATTAGCCCTACCTGTGTTTTCATTTAATGTCGTACATAACAAAACACCTAGTATACGATAGAGTACAGGTTCCGTTACTATCGATCGTTGGCAACAGAGAGGAGTTCCCCGCTTGATTGTTGTTCAAGCGTAGAACTCTTCTCTGGTATTTGTTGATGTGCTACAGCCGTGAATTTTACCGACACTTACATTTTCCAGGCCAGTAAATATACAACTCAGCATCTTAATTTGTCATTATACACAAGATCAATCAAAGGGAATTTAATTTGAAGATACTTTGCAAATTCATGAAGACGCTGGTGGACTTTATGCGTTTATGGTTCAACAGGTTCAACAGTTCATTTAATGTCATACATAACAAAACAAGTAGTATGATAAAAATTATTTGACGAGATACCAGTTCTAGTAAAGTTGATCTCATAACATTGTTGAGTCGATCGTACGTGTTTGAGACAGTGTGCTACCCTTTGCCATTAAATCAACAGCAATTTTATGAACAAAAGCCCTCAGTATTCGAACTTGCATTGAAGCACTAAACTTCAAAAGGAAGACACTTTTGTTGGTGTTTCTGCACAAACTAACACGGTCTTTGAACAACTGGCTCCAGACTTGCGTTTCCTGTATCCCACTATACTCAGCTAGCAGCTAGCTCATCACACTAATAATATAAATGCGAAAGTTTGGATGTTTGTTTGTAACTCAATCGTGGCTTATCCGATTTCAATGTTTATAGATAGATAAATTGAAATTAAACATAGTTATATACGGCTACATAGGCTTTTTATTGATCGAGTGAAGCGAGATCTCCAAATCAACTTAGGCAAATCTGCGTTGCATGTATGTATGTTTGTTTGTCCGAGGATAACTTTCGAAGCGTTGATCCGATCATCGTGAATGTTGGTATATAGGTGGAGTGCTGGCACGATCCTGGTGTGACTAAAGAAGATAAAAATGTGGGGGGGGGTTGTTGAAATATTGGGGTTCAAGTAGGGTACAAAAATACAAAATGAGACTATCAGGTCGAATGGGATGTCTAATATAAGGTTTTTATCAGTACATAAAAAAAAAAGTAAAAGTAAAAATTTATTTATTGACATAATTAAGTATGACATAGTCAAATTTGAATCCATAGGCTCCCGAACTAGTTAAAAAAACTGTATTTCAGGTGCCAGTGGCTTCTCCCATCATGTGTATATTTTAAATTATGTCTAGCAAAGATAGGATAGTTAAGTTTAAGCATTAATTAAAAAGAATAAATCATATGACTAAAAAAGTAAGTATTTAAAAGAAATGCCTAAGCTCTCTCAAATTCAAGTCTGTTACGTAGTAGGTGCTATACTTAAGTGCATGTTTTGCTTAGTAATTAGATTATAATATATATTTATATACATTGTTTACAATGATCAGGATCTATAAATATATGTATGTATTTAGTGTTTAAGTTATTCGCGTATGTAGGTAGTGTAGTGATAGGAACTTAGGAATACAACAAGAAAACATCAACAATAAAAGCCATTTAACATTGCTTCAACACCATCGTAATCAAATTCTTTGAGCCAGGTAAGTATTATTTTTTTTATTTCAACGTTACTCTTCTTCTTCACCCTGAGCACTCTATTAAGCACATTATACAGATGCGGAACAACGACATTATATTGTTTTTGTGCAAATCGGGATCTAACTATTGGAACAGGACAGCGGTCAACCCTTTTCTGTAAATCAGGTAGATAGGGAACAATTTTTCTATGGTAGCGACGTAAACCTTCATAAATAA
Organism: Philereme transversata; assembly: GCA_963924445.1. NCBI lineage: Eukaryota > Metazoa > Arthropoda > Insecta > Lepidoptera > Geometridae > Philereme > Philereme transversata. The sequence goes on along the minus strand of OZ004337.1, from coordinate 3,645,235 downwards.
ATAATTTTCTGATGCTAAGCACACTAGTTTTCTCATAAACGTCTGTAGTAGGGTGCCTGTAGGGTAGGTATAAAAGTACCTTTAGAACGGCACGTTGTGCACGTTCAGCGGTGATGAGGTGAGATTTTGACGCTCTACCCCATGCACAAATGCAATATCTTAGGATACATTCACATAAAGCCTTATATGTTTGTATAACAAGTTTGGTCTCAGCAACTACTCGAAGAGTTCGAAACACATAAATAAGTTTTCTGATTCTAGACGTCATTGTTTCTATGTGCACGTTCCAGTTAAGCTTGTCATCTATAACGAGTCCAAGGTATTTAATAGTATTAACACGGGTCAAATTAGAGCAATTACATGATTCACGACTGTTACGATTACAAGGAAAGGTATGTATCTTTACATTAATATTGGTTCCTGGGTCTCCCGCGGCCGTCATACTGTAGCACATATATTTCGTTTTACTAGTATTTAGTGTAAGGAGGCTATTCTCTAACCATATCGTCACCTTTGAGAGGCAGTTCTCGGTTAGCGCTACTGTTTTTTTCCAAGTTTTATCATGAAGTAGTAATACAGTGTCATCTGCAAACATCAGCAAGTCGAGACCAGGCAAGGTAGTACTGCATAGGTCATTAATGTAGACGAGGAAAAGCGTAGGCCCTAGAGTACTACCTTGTGGTACGCCAAATGTGCACACTGCTTTGTCGCTTTCATGCCCTTCGATACGTACTCGCTGCGATCTTTTGGTTAAATAATCCTGAAACCAATCGTGAGCTAGGCCCCTGATTCCAACATTTTCCAGTCTAGTCAGCAAAATCGGGATGGAGACAGTGTCAAATGCTTTTTGGAGGTCCAAAAAAACACCTATACACTTGTCTCCGCCATCCAGATAGGATGTAATTTTAGATGTTAGCATCAGGACTGCATCCTCGGTGGACTTTCCTTCTCTGAAACCGTATTGGTTTGTGCTTATGAGACTATTATTTTCGAGGTATCGCATGACTCTTCTCTTAACTAGCTTTTCCAAGACTTTGGACAGCGTGGAAAGAAGAGAAATGGGCCTATAATTTGAGGGATTATTTTTATCACCAGCTTTAAAAATTGGACAAACCACAGCTTGTTTAAATGCGGTGGGAAAAGTCCCTGTTTCTAAACTTAAGTTACAAATAAATGCTATAGGTACAGCGAGGAACATTATAAATTGTTTGAGTAACTTCGCAGTAATTTTGTCCCATCCAGGCGCACTGTGTGATTTAAGTGCAAAAATCATGGCTCTGACTTCAGCGGGATCCGTAGGTGTCAGGGACATAGAGTTGACTGGACTGTTCGATGTCCTCGCTAATTTTGCGAGTTGACCTTCTGTTGTGCTCATTTTTGTTAGAGTCCCATTTGCAAGCGTTTCACCAACAGTTGTAAAGTACGAATTAACTTCGTTCAGTGATTGTGTTGGATTATTACTAGTTTCTAGCAACTCTCTAGATATATTTTTTTTTGGGGTAAAATTACACACTTCTCTCATTATTTTCCATGTTTGTTTGATGTTGCTCTGATTTTCCAGCAATTTGGTTTTATAGTAGTCTCTTTTTAACTTTTTAATAATATTATTACACACATTTCTATATTTATTGTATTTATCTCTTAGCTTTTCGTTATTTAGTGCCTTTTTTGCTTTTTTATGTAGTCTGTCTCGCTTCCTTATAGATCTTACTACGCTTGTTGTAATCCATGGCTTTAAGGGTTGATTTCGTTTAGAAAAAGTTCTGATCTGAGTGTTCTGATTAAGAATATTAATTAGTTTTGATGTAAACAGATCAGTTGCATTATCTACATTATCAATCAAGTATAAGTCTTCCCAGGACTCATTAACAAGCAAATCATTGATACCTTCATGATTCATAATAATTTTATTATATGTAATGCTAGTTTTAGTTACCCTAGTATTATTAATAAAGAGTAGGATAGGGGAGTGATCAGTCAGTGCTTGTTCAAATACCAAAGTTTTCCAGGAATAATTAGTTTTAACCATGAAATGATCTAAGCACGTAGCAGCTCTAGTCGGAAGATTTATACCCTGTCTAAGTCCATGCATGGCCATTATATTCAAATAATCTGGGGCGTAGTCTGCTAGATTATGAGGCAGGGTATTCAAGTTAATGTCGCCGGTGAATATTACGTTATTGGTAGAGACATTCAATAACACAGAATCAAGGGATTCTAGATATTTACTAGCACTTTGAAAGCATGGTGGTCGGTAAGAACATATAACCGTATAATCCGGTGATATCGTAAGTACAAGACAATTACCATCTAAAAAAGATGGTTCATATGCTGAGGCTTTCAACTCTTGTCTTACGTATGTAACAACGCCATCATTCTGGTTTAGCTTGTTTTTCGTCCAAAACATAGTGTAGTTATTTAAATCGGGTGGTGGATTAAGAGAACTCGTCCTGCATTCTGTTAGCACAAATATATCTACAGATACATTTAAACTAGTTGTAAATGCAAGAAATAAATCAAAATTGGCGTTTATGCTGCGTATGTTCTGGGTTACAATTGTTAGTGAATGTTTACTATTGGATTTTGGATTCAGTAGTTTATGGCAACTTATAGAGTTACCAACTGAAATGCATTCAATCTGCTGTGAGTTGTCTACTTCTGCAATAATGAAAGAATTATCATCCATTATAAGGTACAGAAGTACTCAGGTGCAAAAAAATTGTTGTGTAAAATATATGTGTATTATACAGGTTGTTTGTGTGTGTAACGTTTTTAAAATTTTGACAAAAGCAAAAATCAGCAAGTGGAGTTTGTTTGTTAGTACGAGTACACTCGTAGGTGTAGTATGAAATAAATTGTTTTGGGTATTTATGACTTATATCTAGTACGCATACAAGGAACTGTTGAGAGTGAGAGAGCTTGTAGTAACTACCGGCAAAAAATATGAATAAACCAGTGTAACTCAAAAAACATTCAAAACAAAAAGTAAGGCTAAGGATAGCAGCCAAAAATGATAATGTAACAGTTAGTCATTTACTCTTAAGATTCTGCAAGTCGCTCTCGTTGCGACATTTCGACTCTATTTTATTTTTAGTTTTAGCCTTGTAGTTTTATTTTATTAGCCGGTGCTGAAATTTGGTATACCTATGTATAGTTTTAGTGACACAAAAAAAAGTAACCAAAGAACATGAACTCCCGATACTCGTAATTTGAATGAAACTTTAGGTTATTGGTTAATTGGTTATGCATTGTGTGGCACTATTTTCAGAGTCAAAGATTACAAAAAATATTTTTTTGAAGTAAAAATTTCTTTAGGCGCGTTGGGGATTTTTTGAGATGAGAAAACACCATTAAACTCGCGACAATGTTACCGTTACCGACACTACTGTATATAAGTATCTCGTAATTGTTTAAGTTTTCACTTCTGCCGGCACTTCCGGAGTGCCACTTTTTTACTATTATAGGGTACTCGCGAGATCTTAGTTCGGGGCGAACCACTAGTTTACAAATTTTTATTGTAATTTTTTGTTATGCTTTTGACAACCACCTTACCAACTGATAGTATAGTGATGGTGTAGTGGAAGATGGATCATGCTTGCCTAGAAAGGACCTGTTCACTCTGGACTTCACATCATGTTCAGATCTACCTATGGGAAATATAACAAATTATATTCGGTGTAGAGACGCTGTTTGATTGCTAATTCATAAATGTTACAACGATTTTTGAGCGAAAAATCATTATTAACTTTCTATACAACCAACCAAACCGCTGATTAAATAAAATAACGGTTATCGAACAGAAAATTGTTACGGCAATATTAGGCTGTGGTACATTTGATTAACCCCGAGCTAAAAAAGAGGTAAATAAACTTGAAGCCTATGTGTGTGTGTGTAGATGCGTTTTTTTAAGCTAGTGTGTTTGCTAGACCGGTATAAACATGTTCTAAACTCTAAACTCGGTTCTAAACTCCAATTACGTTTGGTAAAAACTGGTGCAACCGGTTTATATTTCTGGGATTTTAAATTTATAAAACGTCACGAAAAGTTTCCATCTAATGTTTTGTTTGCCGTTCTACCCTGCGCTTTTCAGTGTATCCACAAGAGGATCTTCCCCAACTTCTGATGACCTAGAAACGGTTGCTTGTACCAACTGCACAAGATCGGTCGATCTGTGAAAACTATTGAGGAGGCTTATGTTGATGATTTGGATGATGATGATAACAATACTTACATATTTTTAATGTTTTAATTGGACATTTTTTTATACTACCTGGAGATGGAATGAGCGGATGACCCACCTAATATTAAGTGGTAACCATAATTTGCTCGCAGGTCCCTAGAAACGTGCCCTACGATGCACTGCCCTGCGTTCATCGACTTCAGGCATACAGGTGTAAAACCTCAAGTGCCGGTGATTTCTAGAATGTACTAGCTGACCGCTCCGCAAGATGAGCTAAAAGCTTGTCTAGCACATGTGTGCCCTATCTGATATGTTGTGAAATTCTCACAGCAGGGAATCAGATTACTGGACTTTAGCACGTTTTGTGTAATAGTTTTCACCCTTCTATAGTACAAAGTAATGAAGACTTTAAGCACTTGATAATAGAGTTCTAAATAGGGTAAAGCACATCAAATTAAGCACAGGTTTTATTGTTTTCACCGTGTGCATGAACGCTAAATCTCATATTTATACTTTAGTGCCAAATTTATAAAACATCACGAAAAGTGTCCATCGTTAGAATTTATCGTTTAGAATTGGAATAATGCTGGATTTTTTTTCTTTCTTCAGTATTTAAGTTTCAGTATCTAGTTTTTAGGATATTTTCAAGACCAACACTGGTTACGCAGGGATCAACAGATTTTTGATATCAAATTATTGAACAAATCAAATCAATAGAAATCTCGTACGAAAAGCAAAATTAAGATTATATAAACCTCGGCTCGGCTATAAACTTGCGTTTACCAGCTAGTAGTAGGTAATTTGGGTTTTAATTATCTCTCAAACATTTTTAATTATTATTAAGTGTTGTTCCGTTATTAATAAGTCCAGGATTAGTAAGATTAAAATATTACCCACTTTGCCCATAATTTAGGGATATAATTCTCTAAAGAGATAATAAAATATTTTGTAGAAGAAGCTGTATTCCAATTAAATTACAATTTGCAAAATTGTACCTACCATAAGCATCTACCCGAAGTACTTGTAACATTTTTATGAATGTGGATGGCACTTAATCCCGAATAACGGTCCACCATGTCAAATAGAGCGCTTTTACAACCAGCCTGGTGATTCGAGAAGGTGACGTGAATTTTCTCACTGCAACCTTATCTCGTACTAAAAACCCTGCCTGGGCTCACATTATTTTTTCAAAATAAAATATAGCCTATATAGCCTTCAGGTATAGTGTCGCTACTGGCAGAAAACTAACCAGTGTTTTACCAGTGAACGAATTTTTATAATGAGTCGGTGAAGTGTGTGTAACCTATCTATAAAAGTTACATACCATGCTTCTTTCAAATTAATTTCATTTAATTTCACCACAAACATCAAACTTATGGACTAGATTTTTGAATTTGGTACCTGTGTTATGGTGTAAATCCAGAGAACTGAACGTTATCGAGCAAAGGTCTACAGAGCGTAACATGTGTCAATGTTACAGATAAGCATCATGAAGTAGCTCAAGTTAGTTTTCGTAATCGCAACGCAGATGCTGTTAGTGAAATAACGTTTGGTTATCGAGGTGGTATTTTGAAATGAAAGGGTGTCTTTAACCACTTTTTGGGCGTTAAAACATCATTTAATTGGTAACCATTTTAGAGGACTTTATCAAAGCTAAACGAAACCAAGGCAGAAACGCAGTAAAACAACCACTAAATCAGAAATTTCGTAGCTAAGTGTCACTGCATATTAACATACTGTCACATTCAGATAGTTAGAGACCACGGATCTCCACAGCTTCTGACATAACTTTTTTGCTTCATTTACTCTTATTTTATTCATAACTGGCTGACCCGCCCACGGCTTCACACGGGTGATTTTTCAATAAAACATTACCCTTATTTTGCGCAGCGGGCTAAAAAGTAGCCTATGTCCTTTCCCAGGATATAATCTATCTCTGCAAAATTTAATAATTATCTGTTCAGCTGTTACAAACTAACAAACAACAACATAGTACTCTTGGCCTTTCAGCCAGATGTCTAGTGCCTGCAAATGCCGCGGCTGCACGCAGTCGGCCGCAGCGCCTCTACTGGTTTGTTTGTATTTCTATCACAGACGTTCCGAGCGCTGCTGCCGACTGCAACTGCCGACTGCACGTGCAGCTGCCGTGGCGCGCGGAATAGTAGGTACCTTAACTTGGTTAAAATACGTTCGCAAAAGTCATCCTCTTCCAAAATTGGAATGGGTCGGAGTCGACTTTCAATTGAAGCACCAATCTTATTTATGCTTCGGAAATAAATCTTCCATTTAAAGCTCACTTTATAAATAAGGTGTTAATTGCCAATCTCAATACAACATTAATATTAATAAATGGAGTGTGTTCCCTTTACTATTAAAATCCAAGATCCCCATCTGACCGCCATATTGTTTTATTCATGATCTGAACTCCTTCAAGTCCAGTTCGTTACATTATTGAATCCATTGGAATATTTAACCTGATCCTCAATACGCTCTATTTCCCTCCAAAAACCTTGTTTATTCCTCTATTACAAGAAACCGCCTTGCAGCTGAGATACTAGCTAGCTCACTCATCCTATATAATTAAAAGGTGTTTTTATTAAACTAATGTATAAACAATACTATTATGATAGAAACACTTTATAGTAGTGAATTTAGTTACATTCTATTTTTTTTTATTTGAGAATGGACTGTTAGGGTTCCAAAAAACCGCATATCCTACAACTTTTTCCCCACAAGTGAAGAAAAAATCTTACTATGACACGAGTGAACTATGGAAAACTAAGATCTAGAAGACACCTTTTCACTCTTATCTGAAAGGCCTGGATTGTAGTCTTTAGGAAAACAGACGACCGTCCATACCTTATCTGCACGAATTAAGAACTTAAAACCAAAACGGTGAGTGCGAATGGGTGGTATATTATCTAGGTATGGACGGTACTGAGCCGGGTGTCTGCTTATCCTTTGATGGAAGGGTTATTCTTGATGGATGGCTAGATATTGTAGCAAACTTCGCGAGTCCAACCTGAATGAGGCAGGCACAGGACGTTTCAATATAGTCCTTGTGATTTTATTAATAAATTAATATTGAATTTTGATTTTTTACAGTGGAGAGTTCTCGAAGAGGCCTATTTGTTTGATGATCATGATGATGATTTGCATTGTTTAGAGTGTACTAGCTGTTTATCTTTTCGTGTTATTTCCTTTGATGCCCAATGCGAATCCATTCGAGTTACCCCTTCGAAACGTTCGGTTTATATTTCAATATTCGCCTTGCAAGTTTGTATAAAAAGGTTGAGATTGTTTACTTAAGAGTGAGGTTGTTGTGAACTAGTCAAGAAATAGATAGGTATAGGCGAAATTATTGCTTAAAAGCATTATCTTCTTGTTATCTTCTGTGTAAGTTATTGTGATGATGATGGGATGGAGCAAAATTTTACCTCATTAAGGGCAGCTACCTTTTCTATTGTAGTTAGAAGGTTTTGTTCTTATGGAAAATATGTTACCTGTGATTTATTCTACGAAAATGAAAATGAAAAAATTAAGAATTAAAAAATATATATTAAGAATATGCAACAAAATTAAAGGATATCAATATCAATAATTAAATAAATATAGTATCGACATATTTTACACAATTCTTAAAAATATTGATTTTATTTTGTTTGCAATTTATTGTTTATATGGTGTACAATAAAGTGATTTCATTTGTTCATTCATTGATAGAAATTTCTAATCAACAAAAGTGATCGTAGATTATTTATTTTCAAATAGCAATTTAGCATAAAATAAGAGACCAGATTCTCTTTGTAAATGTTTTTCCAATTCCAAGTAAGTGTTTTCCGTTCCAGGAAAATGTATTGTCACAGCACGCAGGTACCAATTTGCTCTTCATCCGGGCTTCACATCCAATTTCTAAAGTGACAATGACATAAATTCATACTTTGTCTTTTAGCAGGGTAATGTACAGGGTACTTCCGAAAATGTATGTTAAACAAGGGGATTATTGACCTTACTGACTTGATGTCTTTGTTTATACTCGCAAAGTGGGGTCTGGTGACCTGTATGTACTACATATGAACCTGCTTCAGGCACCAGTCTTTCATAAAGTTATTAACATCCAAAATTTTTCCTTTTGTAGTTAGACTTTAACTACTACCTTATAAGACAAAATATTGAAACCTATTTTTATTATTACTAACACGAACAATCATTATTATAAATACGGGATTTATTACGTACCATTTTATCTGTGCTATGACCGACTATGTTTGGGTTTTACTCGTGAACCTGCCTCAGGATGAGTGCGATCCGCTCCGCACCGCATCTCGCCTCGCATCGCACTCAGCCACAGCTCTCAGCGCAAAAAATGGTATAACGATAAAACGGTACGTGATAAATCTCGTATTTATAAGTACTAATGATTGAAATAAATCACGAGACTTTTCGAAGAAAAATAACACGAATAAAGTTTGTCATACTATTTTTCGAACTTAGAGATATTTTTTATTCAAGAAACACATGGTCAAATTCAGCATTTTTTGAATAAATTTTAGTATAATCATGTATGTTTATGTTAGGTCTCAGGTCCAAGAATCTGATTTGAAAACGGGCTATAAAATTATGATTAACTAGCTGACCTTCCCGCGTCTTCGCAAACTTTAAATTTCCCATTCCCGTGGGAACTTCGGGATAAAAACTATATAAAACAGTCTTGTCAAAGTGACTTAAAGTCAATGAACGATGGTTAAATTATATGGATATTGGTTATACAAAAATACTAAAATCACGATATAAAAATGTGGGGTGGGGGTAGGAGAGTGAAAAATACTTTACGACCTATTCTCATACCTACAAAATATAAAAAATATCATTAAAATCAGTCGACCCGTTTTGGAGGAGTGCGACCATAAACACCGTGGCACGAGATTTTTATATATTGAATTAGATTATTTTTTTTACAAAAAAATTATAGAATGTTGTTTTAAGTTTTTGTGAAATAATTTACTAAATATATCTAATTTTGTTTTTAGTTTTATGAAAAGTAGTTTATCTTCTTGGTACAACTACTCTTATTTTGGGGATTACATTATTAAAATAAAGTTGTCCCAAACAAAAAATCGATTGCAGCTTTGAAGTAACCTTACTGAACTTAATGACCCATACAGTTAATCCCTTTTCCGACGAAATCTTCTCACTCTTCATCAGCGCCGCACACAATTTATCACGTTATTCTCTCAAAATTTATACACTTCAAAATTACCGTACCCTTTTGTCTAATATAAATTTAGTTTCCAAAACAAGACCAGGCTTCCAGTACGTCCAGTTACAGTAATTTCTGGGTGCTGATTGTTTTTTGTAATTAAAATGTATTGTTATTTGCACATTAATTTTAACAATTGTTTGTACCAAAATAAATTCAAATAAATAAACACCTCGATTCCAAAGCACCCTGTATTAGGTATTGGATTTGAACTGTCAAAAGTAGGTGTCAGAAATCAAAGTGTAAGTGACAACACGGTATCCCGTCAATCCACAGAGGAAGAATTGGCAGTTTTCCATCACAGATGTTTATAGCAGTTTGTGCCTTATCGTTATTGTGAAGGAGTAGATATTGGCTCGGCGGTTTTTGTGTGGGGACTAGGCCTGTCGTGTCAAATGTATTGGAGCTTCTCGATGGATCATATTTGGCGACTTCCTGATATTTAATGCAAGTTGTGACGTGTGTAGTTATTCTCATCTACTTTACTGTCATCATCATTTCAACCATGACGGACCAGGACGTCCACTGCTTAACATGGTCTCCCAATAGAGTTTCATGCATTGATGTGTGACCTGCAGTCAACGGTTCCCAGCAACCTTTATTAGGCCGTGTTTTTATCTCGTGGGGGTTGTCCTACGCTGTGGTTTCAGAGCGTAGTCCAACTGAAAACCTTTATGTACCAACGGTCGTCAGTCATGCATTGTCATATTATGTGAAACAAGCACCGCCCGCAGCTTAGTGCGCGTAGTATGTCAATGAAAAGTAGCATATGAAAAAGGAAAAATGATTTATTGGTTTAAATAAGAGTAAGTACAAAGGTATCACATAAAAATAACCATATTGTTATATTGCGCTGGGGTAAAAATAATTATATTAGAATCTATAACAAATCCATTAGGAAATGAGTACCTAAGTAAGTACTATCAGTATAATGATGCGTCAAAAGCCGGACTAAATTTTCTCAATCCAGGTTAAAATCTATCTATATACCAAATTTCATCAAAATCGGTTCAACCTTGTCTTGAAAATGTTACAAATACAGACAGACAGAGTTTTTTTAAATTTTATAATGGTATTTTCTCTATAAAGTATTTTGTTGTTTACGAGATATACGAGTTAATACTTTCTTGAATATTATATAGTTTTTAAAACATAAAGGGTACGAGTCTCGTGTAAAGCGTAAAGTTAGCGTACAGATTTGAATACCTACGTACTCAGAGCAACAAGTACAAACTGAAGCTGCAATATGTAATGACATTCACCAGCTGCTATGGTCTGGCTTGGCTCGGCACGTAATGAACATGTGCTCAGTTTAGCTTAGCTAGTCGTGACAGTAGCTTGGAGCTTTTTGGCAAGCTCATTGGTAGGCTATAAATTCTGCTACATACGTGTTACAGCTTCTTTCGATTCGGGTTCAGGGATTGTAATATAACAGGCAATTTTAAAGTAAACTGCTAGTTGAATATACTGGTAATGTTCTTCTACCGGGAACTTTAAGGGAGAAAGTAGGTACTAGTACTACTCATTATTGATAAAGTGAAGCGAGATCTCCAAATCAACTTGGGCCAATGAGCGTTGTATGTATGTATGTATGTCCGAGGATAACTTTCGAAACGTTTATCCGATCATCGTGAAATTTGATACATAGGTAGGTAGTGATGGCACAATTTTGGTGTGACTCAATGAGCTAAAAATGTTGGGGGGTTGTTGAGATATTGGGGTTCAAGAGGGGTACAAAAAAATCAAAATAGAACTATCTGGTCAAGTGGCACGTTTAATAAAAGGTCTTTGTGAGTACATTTTGATCCCGTTTTTATTTTTTGTTTAAACCTTGTAGTTTTTAAGTTATTAACCATAATATAAACTGAACTTTGACAAAATTCAGAGGGTACACCAGTGACCCCACAATGCTGAAATTTGGTATGCGTGTAGCTTTAGTGACACAAATAAAGTCTGAAATCCACAATAACTGCAATTTCTAGTCCATAAAAGTATAACCAAATAACATGAACGCCCGTTACCTGTAATTTCAATGAAACTGTAGGTCAAATAATTGGTTATTCATTACGTGGCACTATTATAATAGTCAAAGATTACAAATATTTTTTTTTGTCTATATGGGACTCGCAAGATTTCAGTTCGGGGTGAACCACTAGTTATTAATAATTTAGCGCTATGATGATAAAATGTTTACGAACAGATGCACACCGGAATCCATAATTATTATAACCTAGCTTCTGCCAGTGGCTTCGCATTCCTTGTTTATCAATAAATAGTAGCTTTAGTATGAATCCAGGTCCTAATCTATTAACAAATCTAACTTCATCAAAACCGGTTCAGCCGTTACGACGTGATTGGGTAACAATTGTTTATTTCACTTTAGATTAATAAGAATGTATAATCTTTTATTTTTAAATAGAAATAAGCATGTATAATGGAGATATTATTGTTTTTAGCTTATTATGAATGCAATCAGGCTCATTTAATTTTAAAAATTTTCTACGACCGTAAATCGCATTACGGAGCCGATATAAAGTTTACAATGACCAACTTTCAGAGAAGTCTTTGTAATTCTTCTCCTCCTAAACGGCTTGATCGATTTTTTGTATGCTACATGGAGATGGAACATGCCCACCTGATGTGGGTATTGAAGTGGCACCTTAAAAATGTGTCCTACGATGCACTGCCCTGCGTCCATCAACTTGAAGCATACAGGTGTAAAGCATCATGTGCCTGTGATTTTGTTTAGTTTTTTGTATTTATGGAGTCACCTGGATGGTTCTTAGCTTTGCCCATCCAGGTGAGCCGTCAGTCAGTTATCCTATTTTAGGGTAATCTAGTAAAGTACAACATTCTGTGGAAGTAGGTTCTTCATTTGGCTGGCATTTGCTAAGCTAGCGATGTTTCTTGGAATATCTCGGCAAGTCCGTCTTGCGAGTTGTAGCGAGTCCGCTCCAGTTTTCTACAAGTTATTGTCACAATCCTAGACCGAAGCCGGTAGACTGCTGAGTGAGACTGAATTCACACAGAAAGCAGTACCAGTAATCCAAATATTACTACATGATAGGTTTTATGATAATAAAACCCCGTGACTCAATGTCGCTCAGCCTCTCGACAGCTAATTGACCGAGCTAGCGAGGCATCTCAATTTCGAGATTGGCCAAAAAATGCTTCTGTCCGTCAGTCTGTTCTCGCCTACAGGTCGCATTTTTCAACCGATTTTGACAAAAAATGGCACACAAGTTCTTCGATTTATGTAATTTTTTTAAGTCAATCGCGAGTTTTGATTGAGGGGAAAATAGGGGGGAAAGGGGGAAGTGTGCTGTAGCGTTACACATCCAATTTTTGAAATTTTTTCGAAAGTTTTTTGCGTACCTTTACCAATCAGACTACGCAGTCCTCTTCGCCTTCATGAGACAAACCTGTAGACACCCGATTCGGCTTCCTAGGACCAAGGGAACGTGAGTAATCGTGAACGTGAGTGACCCGTACAGTGTTCGGTTAGATTTTGTCTTTTGTATTTTGTTGTTGCTTGTTAGTATAATGTGATTCTATCAGTGGAGACCTTTAAATGGCCTGCTTATAACTATTCACTGTAACTGTTGTGTTTAATATGTGCTGATGGTTTTCCTAAAATAAATAAATAAAATAAATAAAAATAAAAATGTATACCAATATATTGCTCAAAAGTCTACATATGTAAGCGTATTAAAAAATTCAAGCACCTGCAATCGATTTAAAATTGAACATTCTTTGTTAATTTTGTTGCGCAAATTACTTTTTTGACTTGTATGTGCATTATAACTAATGATTAAATGAACTTACCTTTAGTTAAGTTAAAAATTATTTTAGGCTAAAAACTTACTAACAAACTAATTTTCAACGAAGTGCAGAAGAGTGGAAGCACCTATGCGTTACTACATGTGTAAATAATAACTAACATAATTTACTAATCTCGATAAACTAGACGTGAAAAAAAAGAGAATGTCCAGCCTGTGTCGGTTAATGCATTGTTATGGACTCGCGAGATCTACTGTTCTCACAGAACCACTCGTGATAATGTTATGTCGATTTTCCAATATCTTTACACATTTACTTGCAATTAATTATTATTACTTCTATTTTCTGTATTCTGTGTTTTATTTAAATTTTTAATTTTTGTTTTTTGTTAATCTTGTAAACTTTTATATGTTAATTAATATTGTAAACGCGTGTTTCTATTTTCTGCTGCTCACACGCACTAAAGGCGTCACATAATACCAGCGCTACAGTAGCTATGTATATGTTGCGGTGGCACACCGCTGAGTGACGACCTATTTTGTAGTCTTGTATTAGGTATAAGTATAACTGTTGTATTCATAGAATGTAAAAATGGACACAAAATAAATATTTTTCTATTTCTATTTCTATTATGAATTGTTTCTTATTAAATTGACGTTTCAAAATGATCCTTTGAAACTATTTTAATGAATAAACAAATTAAAAAAAAAATCAAGTGCGTGTCTGACGAATGGTGATGGTTTCCGTAGTCAGTAAGTACGGCAGCCGTTTATCAGTGGTTTTAGATAAATAACGTCATGACATTTTTTACGTTTAATTTATTTCTAGGGAATGCGCAAAGCCAAAAAAAATTGTGATTTGAAGGAAAATAATTTGTTTTTATTAAATACCTTCTGAAAAAAAAGTTGTCTTGTAAATTCAGTATATTCTAACTACGTAAAAAAGTGACACGGTCGGCGCCGGTTGATTGTGTACCTGGTTCCTTCGTAAATGCAACCTTTTGTAAAGCGGAGAGATCGCAAGTACTGAATATTATCGCTCGAAGCATAATAGCTTGTAAAACTTGAAAGCCTGAAAAGCTCTTTCCCATTTCCTTGTGAAGTACTCCAGGCTTCACGATTTATTCAGTAGTCTACAAAATAAAATTGAGTGTTTAGTGATTGTGTACCCTAGATGGCGCTGCACTTGAGAACCAAACCTTGTTAGTTCGATTCGCTCATGTGCGATGGTCAAGAGTATGTAATCGTAGCTGAATGTGATACAGATATATACTACGTATTTTGTTGTGTAGGACATTTAATGAAAACACGGGTACGGCGAATGCCTAGTTTGTAAGATAGGGTTTTTTCAAATTCATTATCATAGAAAATTCTCAATTTTCTCAAGTCCTAAAATATCAATGAAACAGCCATTATAGGTTAACATTTTGTAAGCTTTTTTGTATGTAATCTATTTGCGTAAGAGAAAGAATAAAGAATGATGGCTTAAAATGGTCCAGTGAATGATAGGTACCATTTATTGTTTCCAAACAGTTTCAAAAATCCTTTAAAAGTGAGGGTAGTACATAAACGTGATTCTGATTGGCAGTGTGTTTGTTTACAAACAGTGCTGTACAAACGATGGCAGAATTGAGCGTCGACAAATACTGGATGGACTTTATTCCGCTGTGCTTGGGGAATACCTACAGGTTGATAGAAAAGGTATCGTTACCGATATATTTTAAGTATCGATATATTTTTATCAATAGTTTCTTTGCTAAACGTTCTTATACTCTTAACCTAACCCTATAAGTTAATAATAAAATTTAACAAAATTCATCTACAAATCGTTCGCCTCATGGTTGCCCATAGATACGCAATATTTGTGATCGATCGGTCCACAAACGAGAAGATAAATAAATTATTTTGTATATTTCACACAGCGCCATCTAGACCTAAAATAAGCAAAGCTTGTACTATGGGAACTAGATACTGATAGAATACTTAAATAGATTTCTTTTTGTAAATACATATTTATAATATATAGAAAAAAACCCAAACCCGGAACAAATATATGTTGACCATACAAACACATAATCGCTTACCATCAGGTGAGATTGTGGTTAAACGAAGATTAATCCATTAAAAAAAAAACATTTTACCTGCAGCGGGAAGCAAACTCGCAACCTGCCTGTGTCTCAGCCGGCTATTCGCCCACTGTGCCCCGGAGGCCATCATAAGATAATATGTTACATAATAACTGTTTTGACTGCCTCCTTGGCGCAGTGGACGTAGTGGACGTATAGCCGGCTGAGATGCAGGAGGTAGCAGGCTCGATTCCCGCCGCGGAACAAATGTTTGCATGATCTACAGATATTTGTTCCGTGTCTGGGTGTTTTTCTATATATTACTAGCTGACCCCGCGAACTTCGTACCGCCTTAGATGTTCTGTTGCTAAGTTGAGATAGGGGTTGGTGGTAGAAGGGTAAAAATTTAGGGTTGCATGTATTTTTGTATGTTGTATCATAAAAAAATAGAAATTAAAAATTTTGTCTAAAAAATAAAAAAAAAATTTAGGGGTGGACTACCCCTAACATTTAGGGGGATGAAAAATAGATGTTGGCCGATTCTCATAGATATCGGATAAGCACAAAAAATTTCATCAAAATCAGTCAAGCCGTTTCGGAGGAGTATGGCAACGAAAACTGTGACACGAGAATTTTATATATTAGATAAGTATGTATTTACAAAAAGAAAAGTATATAAGTATTCTATCAGTTATCTGGTTCCCATAGTTATAAGCTCTGCTTAGTTTGGGGCTAGATAGCGCTGTGTGAAATGTCCAGCGATATTTATAAAAAAAAAATAAGGTCTTCTGGATACATTTCAGAAACGAGCGTGAAAAGGCTGCACTGTATAAATGCTGGCCGAGTCGTTCAGGTCTAGTGACAAGCCCGTCAAGACTTTGGTGTAGGCCGCACAATATCGGTCGCTTTGGAAATCTATGGGATAGGCCTATGTTCAGCAGTGGACGACTTTTAGCGAATGATGATGTTGATTGGAATTTTTATTCAAAAGAGCGTAACTTAAAGTCTATTTAAAAGTTAAACAAGGCTATCTGGATAATGAATAGCAAACAATGGCGGAGCTTAGTTTATGTGAAACTTAAATATACAGAGCTTTTATTAGACGCTTTATAATTAACATTCGCCGTAGCTCAGTCTTAAATACTAATTTTAAAATAGTATGTAGTTTAAATTTAAAATCATCACAAAAATATTTCATAGAAGTTCTCGGCTAGGCCGGTGAAAGTATTGGCATATGGGGCTTTACACATACTCGTATATGCCTCAAGTTGAAGGAGGCAGTGCAGTGCTTCGAAGACCGCGTTCCTAAGGTACGTGACCTACGAGGCAATGGTTTTTTGATGGCGATGGTTACCATTTTACATCAGGAGGGCCATTTATTTGATACAATTTTGAGTGGAAACATGCAAATGGCTCACATTATATTATTCAAAAGCTTTTCCATCTTAATGTTCTATAAAAAATAACTCGCAAATTAGACAAGTGACGAATGTACCGTTTACTCATGCGAGCTGTACACTCACTTCATCGCAACGTCTATTTTCAGAAACCAAAGCAAGTTAACTAGACAGCTGTTAACTGCGACACTTGTCAACAAAGACGAGTTGAAACAAGGAACTGACTTTAATTGAAATAGTTCATTTAATTTATTCAGGTTCTTCTGTACGCTTGTGTTGGATTAGATTTACTTTTTATAACGACGAGCTTTTAATTCGAAGGGAAGAATAAGAACTGACGCTAATTTTATTGTGTAAATTTGCATATTGTTCAGGGTTCCGGATATAAATGGTGCTAACTGAACTCTATTACTATGACAAATGGACAGACAGATAGGTTTGTATGCCCACAAGTGTTAACTTAACATAAAATATAAACAAAAAACTAATCGTTACAAATGTTTTCTATAATTGATGTTTTATAACTATTTCGGTTAATCTTTATTTGGATAATATCTAAATTGTTTAATAAAGTTACTTTTCGGTCTGGAAGACAGTCTAAGGCTCGGACTATATAGCATCCGGGTCTCCCCGATCCTGCGAATCCGAAGCATGTCTCGGTTGCTTCCAGGTAAAAATTGGAGTCGGATAGCCTCGGATCGTGTGTAGTCGATGCAAGAAAAATTCAAATGTTTGGTTGTCCAACGGATTGGTCAGTTGCCTTTCAAAAATGGTCCCTGACAAGCCCGGATTCCATATAGTCCGAGCCTTACTACGTGAAATGGAATAGACAACCATAATAAAGGTTGCAAAGGGCAAATTGCACAACAATGCCTAAACGTATTTGGTGGTTAAATCACACAAATACGTCAAATTTAAACATGTTTAGTCGCTAAATATGTTTAGGGATTGTTGTGCAAGCCAGGCTAAAGCGTCAGCGTCATATTGCTAGCGCAATTAAGGTGCAGATTCTGACAGGTTGTTACCAACATTTCAATACCATTGGCAGATGTCAATACACTCCAAAATAACGGAATGTCCTCACGGAGGCATTACGATGCGAGGCACGATCTGCCAAATATATTACCGCCAAATCGGTGATGAAGGCTTATTCGTATGCAACATACGTTTTGTTTACCTTTTCGCTACAAAACAGGAGATGGAAAAATTAAATATCTCTATAAATACAAAAAGGTTTTGGGGTAGTGAACATTCTGTCTGTGTTGATATAACTTTTTTTTTATCACAGATAGATTTTCATTTATGTTGTTTTTTCCGAGCGAGCGAATCGTCTCAGTTTTGAGATTGGCCAAAAAATGCTTTTGTCCATCTATCTGTTCTCGACCGCATTTTTCCACCGATTGTGAAGAAAATTGGCACACAAGTTCCTTGACTTTTCGACATTTTTTAATCGATCAGGTTATTTGATGGGGGGTAAAGTAGGTGGGAAAAGGTGGGGAGTTTGTTGTAGCGTTATTTATCGACGGATTTCAATCAAATTCGAGAGGCACACTAAAGACTTCATTTTACACAAGGTGTTGTGAAAAAAAATCCAAAAGGGGGAGTGGAGGGGGGGGGGGAGTTTGCTGTAGCGTTATGTATGGATGAATTTCAATTTTTGAATTTTTTTCGGAAATTTTATACGTCTCCGTCTTCACAAGACAAACCCATAGACACCAGATTCGAACTTCTAGGACCAAGAGAACGCGAGTAATCGCTAAAACTTATACTAATATTTTGTTCAAAAGTCTACATAGGTAAGCCGATTGGAAAATTCTAGCACCTGAAATCCGATTTAAAACTGGAGTTACTTTGTTAATTTTGTTGCGCAAATTACTTGGGCTTGTATTTGCATAAAGCATATCCGGCTCTGAAATGACTTTGCTAAGCGGAAAAAATGGGTGAACCTTCATCAGGGTGAGTGCGATTCGCTCCGAATAACGTCTCGCCTCGCACTGCGCGCCGCAGCCCTCTGCGCACGAGTAGGCGAGCGCGGTGGTGGGGATTGAGTCAACGGTGGCCCCCCAGCGCGTTGACTCAATCCCCACCACCGCACCCGTCCACTCGTACGTTATTCGGAGCGGATCGCACTCACCCTGATGAAGGTTCACGTTGTTGGTTGAAACACGGATAAGACGGTATGTGATAAATCCTGTTTCGGTCGAGACACGGATAAGACGGTACGTGATAAATCCCGTATTTATAATAATTATGCTAAAACTTTTTACGTTTGACGTTTAAGCGCTTAAAACAAACTAAAACAATTTAACTTGAAAATCCATCACACGCCGACAACATAGAATGTAGCTTATTAAAATTTCAAGCTAGCTCGGATTAAGTTTGAAGCATCATAATGGTTCGTGGTTCATCAATCTTTGGCTGGAAAAGGCGAGTGTATCTAGTAACATACCGAAAAATGGCTCGGACATAACGAAGAGAAATTGCTTTCCATATCATAAATCAAGTCGTATTGAATTACTGACCGAGGGGCCTTACTATTGGAATGCAGAGTATTGAGGCGATGCCATGCAGGAGAAAAAACGCAATTTCTGTTATAAAAGTACCATTTTCTACAATATCATTTATTTCATAGTAAAAACTATGTTAATTACATTAATACATAGGTACACAAATAAGAAAACTCGCTGGTCCATCCAGGAGACGCGGTCACTATTTTCCTTTACAATTAAATTTGCCTTTAAAATCATATAACATTTATTAATGTTTTAAAAAATGTTTTAAAATATTGTGATCGTCTATTCAATGTCATTCAGATATACCGACCTAAAATCCCTTATTTTTACACTTAGATAGGTACTTAATAGGCAATTAATTTAGGGCTGAAGATCGGACTCAGTGGCGTACCTTGGGGGAGATTTTATGATGATGATGAATGTATTCGCTGAATCAAGAATTTCGAGAACAATTGGTACGTCTCTTGTCAACAGATGGGGCGTCATTCGTTCCCACATTTGTGATGTAATATTTATATGTATGTATCAGATCGGAATCAGCCTGTCTGTGCTTACTTGGAAATTAATAATACGCTATGTTATTTATGTGATTTATGGTATTCTTCCACTGATTTAATCCACTTTGCTCAACAATATACTTTTATTAGGTTTATAAAAAATAATTTGAATAGATATCCGTCTCAAACCGCTTACACAGGAGTGTTTCTTAGAAAAATCCCGGGCAAGAAGTGACGTCAAATCCCGGATGAAAAACTTTAGCATGAGCGTCATAGAAAGTTAAGGTAAACACTAACGGAATATAATATGATACCTAGTATTAATCCACGTTAGCTAGCTTAACTTTAGTTCTACCAGAACTGTATGACAAACACTTTCAAACCCCGATTTTGTATGACGATATTTATTTACGCATACGCAAAGCAAAAATGACCGGTATGTAAGGAAAAAAGAAGTGTTTAATAAAAAATGTGTTGTTTTGTCGTGGGTTTCTGCTCGGACTATGTGCCATTTAATTTCGAAAATAAACGGCACTACAAACAAACCAGAATCAATACGGGTAAACAAACAGTTCGTAAGTATACTAAACTCAGTAAATAAGCGAGAAAAATCAGACATAAGGTACGGCCAGCAAATTGGAAGTAAAAGGTAGTAGATTAACGCAGGTAACAGAACAAACTTCCTTCGATCGGAAGAACCGATGGAAAAACAATTACCCACCTAATGAAAGTCTATCAAATGCTGAAAATGTAGTCTTTGCGAAACATCGCCTGTTGATTTGCAATTTCGAGTTCTATATCAAGGGAGTAACGATTGATGTTATGTGTTGTGACTTTAATTGCATATTAGTTGGTACCTATGGTTATTGATGGTGAAGACAGCGTCCGATACGATTTATCGATGCGATATATGGACGTAGGAAAAGTAGCTTAATCTAAATGAATTATAGCTTCGCTTGCATTGTGCGTTCATAAAAAATCCAGATCATTAACTAAATATTTGCAACGGAACAAATGTTTGCATGATCTACAGATATTTGTTCCGGGTCTGGTTGTTTCTTTATATATTATAAGTATGTATTTACAAAAAAAATGTATATAAGTATTCTATCAGTTATCTGGTTCCCATAGTACAAGCTCTGCTTAATTTGGGCTAGATAGCGCTGTGTGAAATGTCCAGAAATATTTATTTATTTATTTATTATTTATTTAACTTAATATAATATCTAAGTCTTATATTTCTTATACTATAAGTAATTAAAATTAAGTATAGTATAGATATTTTCATAAGCCATGAGCGATATCAATCCCAAAAAAAAAATGTTTCCGTCTTGGCAGATGTGAAATATCTATATCGATGGTTATTGAAAGAATGTATTATTAAAGACAATTGTTTACAATCATCTTATCTAAACATACGAGTGACGACAAACTATTCCCTTATCCGTACTTTTGGTAATTAATTGTAAATAAAATATTACTAGTAAATCTTACCTTAAATCTATTAGACGCATGTGCCGGTCTTGACCTCATTCCTCATTACCTCCAATAGATGTTTCACATCAAAAAAAATCCTCTCGATAGCTCGCTCAGCGACCTTAAGCTTTCTTGTAAGAAACCATGTTTCTCTGCCATATGTCACACACTGATAAGACTTTTGTAATAAGACTATGAGGTATTCTGGACGAAAATAAGTTAACATACCAAAAATGAAAACAGTTAGGTGTAAACGCCCTTAGATAGAAGCGTCTGCGTATACAAAGCCAGTCAATATCCGCTCCGCTCGATCCGAAGTTATGACTTAACCTTTATATCTGACTGTATGTGCGCTGTTTATATCGCATGTGTATTGGAACGCTTTGTTTTGAGTTGAATAAAACATGATAGTATCGGGAAGTTGGACCGAATTATTGGTAGCGAGTGCCTTTGGCCAGGACGATGTGGGTTGAATAGATTGTGCTATATCTTTTATCTAACTGCTGGCAATACATTTTCAACTATTGATAGAATTGGGTGGATGTGTAATAATAAACGTATGGCATAACTTATGAAGCTATATTGGTTATGAATTTTTTCACTAAGTACGGGATATTTACCTCGATTTGTAAGTTTTAGGGTGCCCCGGGGCTCCCGTGATCGTGGCGCATGCAACCGTTCCGGAATATTGGGACAATTTGACCTTGGGACCTTGGGTCCATGGGGTACCGGGGCCCATCGCGTTTCTGGGCTTTATATTGACGTGTGACCCGAGAGCTGGCGCTTATCTGGGTAAACGCATAAGCATTGCAATTCAGCGGGTCATGCAGCCAGTGTCTGGGAGGCATTTCCGCCTGGTACGAGGCATGCCTTTTAAGTTCTGTCGTTTCCATATTTTCCGGCAATTTTGAATTTGGAACTGTTCTATATTCGAATGTGTTTACATTTTGAATCTCAAAACAGTTGAAAGTATTAGGATTAATGCTATTGTTTAGTCACAGTTTCGATTTGAATCTGTCAGGTCACGTACGAAAATGAATCTTTCTAAGGAAAATGTTCGTGCAATAATTTTCTACAACTTTAGAAGAGGCCTGACACGGCTTCAGTGTTTAGAAGAGCTAACATCTGTGTTCAGTGATGTAGCCCCATGTCTGCGGACTGTCGAACGCTGGTATTTAGAATTCCAGCGTGGACATACTAGTGTTAGTGACAGATTTCGCGAAGGACGCCCAAAATCCGCCTTCACTGAAGATAACATCATTGCTGTGAGACAACTAATTCTCGAAGATCGTCATGTGACGTATCGAGAGATAGAGGCTCTATTAGGCATCTCAGGGACAACCATTCAGAAGATCTTGCATGAAGCGCTTGGTGTGAGAAAGCTAGTTTGCCGTTGGATACCGCATCTGCTTTCCGACGATCACAAGGCGGCCCGCGTCAGATGGTGTAAGAAAACTCTGCAAAGGTTCAACCGAGGGGAGTCAAATCACGTCTACGACATCATAAGTGGTGACGAATCTTGGATCTATGCTTACGATCCTGATTCCAAACAACAATCTACAATCTGGGTCTTTCAAGACGAGCCAAAGCCGACTAAAGTTGTTCGTTCTCGAAGCACTTCAAAGAAGATGGTGGCCACGTTCGTTGGAAAAACCGGCCATGTTGCGACTATTGCACTTGAAGATCGTAGAACGGTTAACGCAGAGTGGTATACTACAGTTTGTTTACCACAAGTCATCGCCGAACTTCGAAAATCTAACTCAAAGCGACGCATCATCCTGCACCACGACAACGCAAGCTCACACAGCGCTCGTCAAACGATTGAGTATTTGAAGCAGGAAAAAGTAGAAATTCTTGACCATCCTCCATACAGTCCTGACCTAAGCCCTAACGATTTCTTTACATTTCCTAAAATTAAGAAAAGTCTTCGTGGTCAAAGGTTCCAGTCCGGTGAAGAAGCAGTCGACGCTTTCAAGTCAGCCATTTTGAACACCCCCACTTTAGAGTGGAATAAATGTTATAATAACTGGTTTGAGCGAATGGAAAAGTGTATTAAGCTACGCGGTGAATACTTTGAAAAACAATAAAAAGTACTATAAGGTTCTAGTTGTGTTTTTTTCTTCAAACGACAAAACTTAAAAGGCATGCCTCGTAGTGATCTTGAGCGGTTGAGCTATCTATAGTTCGTTTGAAACGGTCTTTAGATGGTTCAACTGTTTCTTATGTATTTTATAGACATGTATAATAAATCTGTTATAATATTTATGACATTAAAATATTCCGAATTCGTGAAAATAATCGCACAGTGTTAGTTCGGTTTTCAGCTCACATTTTTTACCCACTACTATTAAACTTCTATTTCAGTCTTATTGACCGAGCGAGCGAAGTTTTGACTGGACAAAAATGCTTTTGTCCGGCTGTCTGTCTGTCTGTCTGTTCTCGCCTACAGATCGCATTTTTCAATCGATTTTGACGAAAATTGGCACAAAAGTTCCTTGATTTATTTAAATTTTTTAGTCTATCGCGATTTTTGATTGGAGGGACGAAAAGGGGGGAAGTTTTCTGTAGCGTTATTTATTGACGGATTTCAATCAAATTTGAGAGGCACTCTAAGGACTTCATTCTACACAAGATTTTGCGAAAATAATTCCAAAAGGGGAGAGAGGAGGAGGGGTGAAGGGGGGGGGGAAGTTTGTTGTTACGTTATATATGGACGTATTTCAATTTTTTATTTTTTTTCCGAAATTGTATACCTACCTTCCAATCAAACTACACAGTCCTCTCCCCTTCACGAGACCAAGGGAACGCTAGTTATCGCTAAAACTTATACCAATATTTTGCTCAAAAGTCTGCATAGGTAAGCCTATGTGAAAATTCAGGCACCTGATATTCGATTTAAAATTGGACTTTCTTCGTTATTTTTGTTGCGCAAGTTACTTCTTGGACTTAGGACGCGAGGTCTACTGGTCTCACAGAACCACTAGTAAGTAGTTTGGTTTTGTCCCGCTCAATTTATTTATTTTTATTTCTTGTTACCCCAAAAATGTATTATTCCTGTCTCAGCCAAATTTTTATTTTACTCTGATAGAGAGCCGTCTGCAGCGATTGACCTAGTTTTATACACGCGCGTATGTAATAGTCAAACGGCTGCAGATTATTTTCGACCATAAGGTTTACGAATTAGTCAACATCAAATATAAATAAAAATATGTCAAAATTCATCTAGAAATACTTCGTTTATAATCATTTTCGAAGATCAAAGTATCAAATGATAATGTAGTTCAGAACTGGTTTAGGAAGCGTAACTCATGTCTGTTTATCCTTCTCCGCACAATTAAACCTCTTTCTTGAAATGTACAAAGGAAATAAAACTATTACGTAATATTTTCAGTTTACATCAAAATAGACGGCACGCATCATATCCGCCATTTGAATGGACGAATTACGATATAGAACTAAACAGTAGATAAACGCACGCTTTCTGTATTATGTAAGCGTTGGTCTGACTTGCTTTTCCTTTCAATTAAAACAGTCAGCAGGGCAACAGTAGTCTTATGAAAGAGGGGATCTCAACAGTTCCCAGCAATCCTTATCAAGTTGGCTTTCCGACGAATTAATAAATAACAATAATCATTATTAATTTAGTTGTTACTCTAAACGTTAATGTGTCGTCGGCCTGTTTGATTGTAGCCGTATACATGCTCCAATCATTAAATAAACCAAAGAAATGACCGAGTCAAGATACTGTTTAATATATTTACCGTGGCGAAATGATTCAAATGAACCAAAATAAATCATTCATAGCAAATAGCCTGACACTAAATGATCCATAAAATCTCTTTGAGGTCGGCAGACATCTTAATGATTTTAGGTATGACTATTAATAACTGCCGTGTCTGGGTTTTTTCAGAAATTAAGTAACCTTTAAACACGTGCAAAAACTGTGGACGGACCGACCGACGCCATATTGCTCCCTAATGAAGTGTGCGTAGCTATACGGTGCTGTCGTAATAATGATTATTCTATTTTATTCAGTAGAAATTCCTAAACATATGCGTATCGAATTACTTACGTCTTATTATTGTTTTTTATTATTATTTTATATATATGTTACTTATTATTGGTTTACAATGAGATGGTCGAGTCCAGAAGAGTTTTTAAGTCTAAGTTGAAATGGTGTCAAAACAACCAGCAACAACTTAAAATGGACAGTATCTCACAACACCACTCCAACAAGGACTTTAAACTCTTTTGGAAATCGACAAATAAACTTAGTCCGAAGCCGAGCCTTCCCGTGAGCGTCACTGGTGTGCACGACCCTGCTGGGATAGCTAGAGCCTTTCAGGCGCACTTTAAAGTTGACTCGCCCCTAGGACCGTCGTCGCCTGCTCGACGTCGACGTTGATGATGAGTGTCGTACTGACCAACTGACGGTCAGATTCTCTGTCAAAGATGTTGGGACCGTAATTAAAAAGATAGTTCGTGGTAAATCTCCAGGTTACGACTATCTCAGCATCGAACACCTGCAGTGCGCCGGGGTCCATCTACCGAGGGTGCTATCTTTGCTTTTTAATCTTTGTCTGAGTCATTCATATCTACCTGACAACCTAATGCACACAGCAGTGGTTCCCATAGTGAAGAATAAAACTGGCGATGTTTCGGACATGTCCAACTACAGGCCTATATCGCTGGCTACTATTGTGGCTAGGGTGCTGGACAGCTTGCTTGATCGACACCTACGCATACACGTTCAACTGAACGTTGCTCAATTTGGGTTTCGTTCAGGCTTATCAACAGAGAGTGCTATTTTATGTCTCAAGCAAGCTGTTAAGTACTATACAGCTAGAAAAACACCAGTGTACGCCTGTTATTTGGACCTTTCCAAGACATTCGACCTAGTGTCATATAATTCACTGTGGGAGAAGCTGGCGCTTGAGTCGGACTTGCCAAGAGAGTTGACGTCCCTATTTCGCTACTGGTACAGTCACCAAACCAATAGAGTGAAGTGGGCGGACTCCTACTCGGATATGTACAGGTTGAAGTGCGGGGTGAGGCAGGGGGGTGTCTCTTCTCCGGGTCTTTTCAATCTGTACATGAACAGTTTAATTGAGGAGCTCAGTGGCACCAAAGTTGGCTGTCACATAGATGGGGTCTGTATAAATAACATTAGCTACGCCGACGATATGGTGTTACTGAGCCCTTCGATCGGAGCCCTACGTAGGCTGCTAAAAATTTCTGAGTCCTATGCGGAGGCCCATGGGCTCAGATATAATGCTAGGAAGAGTGAGTTTATGGTGTTTAGGGCTGGCCCCAAAAGTTATCAAAATGTGCCACCTATCAATCTAGACGGAACTACTCTCGAGCGTGTTACTAGATTCAAGTATCTGGGCCACTGGGTCACTGAGGACCTAGAGGACAATGATGACATAGAGAGAGAGCGCAGGGCGTTGGCCGTCCGATGTAATATGGTGGCTCGCAGGTTTGCTCGCAGTTCCAGGGAGGTAAAGGTGACGCTTTTTAAAGCCTACTGTCAGTCACTTTACACCTGCAGCCTGTGGGTAGCCTATACGCAAAGGGCGTACAACGCGCTGCGCGTACAGTATAACAATGGGTTCAGAGTGCTGATGGGGCTGCCACGTTTCTGCAGTGCATCAGGTATGTTCAGTGAGGCGCACACGGATGGCTTCCACGCCATTATAAGAAAGCGGTGTGCGTCGCTCTTGAAACGCCTGCGTGGTAGCCCCAACATCATTCTGAGCACATTTGCGGACAGGTGGGACTCTCCGTTTCTGGGGCACTGGTTAAGCCTCCATGCAACCCCCTTATAAGGGACGTTGCCCCAGTCACGGATAGTCCCTCGTGTCCGCGAACGTGTATGTATGTATGTGCGTTTTTGATTATGATTAAATTTTACTGTGTAATTTTATTTTTATTTAATTTTATTTGATTTAATTTAATTTTGTTTGATTTAATTTAATTTTGTTTGATTTGATTTTGTTTAATTTGTTTTTAGTAATTTAATGTTACTTTTATTTTCGGGTTCGATTCCCGCCGCGGAACAAATGTTTGCATGATCTACAGATATTTGTTCCGTGTCTGGGTGTTTTTCTATATATTATAAGTATGTTTTTACAAAAAAAAAAAGTATACAAGTATTCTATAAGTTATCTGGTTCCCATAGTACAAGCTCTGCTTAGTTTGGGGCTAGATATCGCTGTGTGAAATGCCCAACAATATTTATTTATTTATTTATGAGTCAATGGCTTGAAATAAACAATTTTTATTTGTTTTATTTTTTTATTTTATTGTCCGAAAATTAATAAAATCGCGCACATATTCATAAATATACTCATCACTTTCACTCATTTAAAATGAATTTATAAAGTGTTTTTTCGAATTATTATGTCTGTTGTGAATAAAAGAGTGCAATTTTATTGATTTTTCGACATTAAGACTAATTTGATACGCATATGTTCAGACAATTCTGCTGTCAGTCATCTAGTGAATTGCCTGAACGAAGGATTCGACCCACCTTAAAAGCGAATCAGCGCACTTGGAGTGTGCCACTTTTAGCTAGTTGTACTTACATCTAGAGTCTTTGTATGTCTGTGCATTGGAAGTAACAAGCTAAAGCTACGGATATCTGAATGCAGATTTCCTCCTCGAAAAGGTAAAAAAAACAGTCGGCACTGGTTGTAGGTAACCCCTCTGTAGTTGTATCAAATTAGTGCGTCACAGATTGAGAAAAGTTAAGTTAAAGACAGGGCTGCTGGGTATACGTACTGAACATGTGCTATGCATTGTGATATCTGGACATATTATTTCTAACACCTGGGCGAGTTCGGAAACGATGCCTAAACGTATTTAGTGGCTAAATATGATTTGAGGAGTAGTTAAATCATATTCGAATGATAAGAAATATACCTAGTTACTTATCTTAAACAGACCGAATACGGAACTTCGTACTACGCTCGCAAACAAAGATTATGGATGTCACAAAAAAATCAGCACAACTCAAGTGGGATTGGGCCGGCCACGTCTGCTAAATGCCCGAAGATCTATGGGCAAAGATCATAACTGATTGGGTCCCTAACGCAACACGCCCACGCGGCGGACCACCACGGAGATGGCGTGATGACTTAGATGTGCATTTACCAGACTGACCCACTACAGCAAGGGACAGAAAAAACTGGAAAGAGGGAAGGGAGGCCTTTGCCCTGCAGTGGCACAACACAGATTAAAAAAAATAAAAAATAACTTATCTTAAGCAACGCAATCCCAACTCTCCCTACAATTTTTCTATTATAGTCTAGCGCTTGACTACTACCTTATCTGGTGGTAACTGATGGTGTGGCTGAAGATGGAGTACGCCTGTCTAAAAAGAAGCTGTTCACTCTGTACGTGAAGACTCCGTTAATAGTGAAATATAGGCCACTTTTTATTGACAAACCACGCGAGCGAAGTCGGAGGCGGTAGCTAGTAGGTAAACATATCATAAGGGCCAAATATATGTATCTACTTATAAAATATAAATAATATCAAAATTATAAAGAGATTCTTTGGAAATCTTAACCACTAAAAATACGGGATAAAAATTTTCCATCTCGATACTGCGTTTACTAAACTCACAATCGCCGCAACAGGTATCGATATTATGTCCACTCAGCCGTGCGATACCGTACCTGTAATAAATACCGCTTCATAATACTTCGTCGATACTAGTATTATTACGGGAAGTTTTGTTGAAAGATAAATACTGATTTAGTTTTAAACGTTGTTGTAGAGATCTTCAAGTCTTTAATTGCGCGGTTCACTATTTTATTTTGTCAACGTCAGCATTAATATGGTTCGCCTTTTAAGAAATCACTTATCTTTAAATAATTTAGTTAGTTACGAGCATTAACGATTTTTCTGCGCCGAAACTAAATTCTTTATCTTTGATCTTATATGAACTTGTATGTTGTTTGACTTTGAGTATGAAAATTCGTTTAACAAAAACCTAACTAACATAAATGTTTTAGAAATTTCACCCGACTAACGCTTCGGAAAACTATTTCAGTTAGTAGGAACTTGTACATACATGTATTCATTGTTCAATTTATTCTTCTGTACTTCTAAATTGCAAACTGTATGTGCCAGTGAGACCAGGCTGTCGGCATAAATTTTAAATTTGGAACGTGATTTGTATTTTTAAAAGATTCTTTATTCAAAGCAACGTACCCGAGTGCGATTATACCTGTCATGGCGGTCAGGGATTGCTGCGTCACCGTATTTTAAAAGGATTAGGCAAAAATGCGGGCTCTATTTTCATTTGCTGAATGTAAAAAATATGGACTGAAAATTCTAGGTTTACGTTTCAAATCTGAAACGAATCACTTGTATATTTTGGGTTTTATGTTTATTTTTTGTCTGTGGTTGGTGTTTTTTTGTACAGGGCAATATCAATGCATTTTTTAGACTCCGCTTGAATGTTAAATTAAAGAATAATAAAACTGGATGTGTATTAGAGTTTAAGCAGTAGAAAAAAATAACATTTACGGGAGAAAAGTGCTGTGCTGTTTAACATGATTTCGCAACTGTCTTTGAAACACTTTTTTGTTACTATGTTGCAAGTAAGCTAGGCAATCCTTGCTCGTCAAAACTTGATATAAAAATATTTTTATTTTCCGAAACAAATTAAACATAAAAACTGAAAAAGTTTTGAACCCAGCGAACTATAACTGAACTCCAATACTTTTCAGTTCAATATTGAATTATTTCAAAGTAAACACAAAAAGTAGGAAGCAATTTCTACCTTCAAGTAGTAAACAGTATTACACGCTTCGAGGAACGTCAAAGATCGAACTTTATCATTGAATTGTACCACAGCAAAATTGCATACAGTAGTTAAACTTACAGACGCCATTTTGTTTTTGTCTGTGTTTAGTAACAAAGACGAAAACAAAATGGCGTCGCAAAAGTTTCTAAGCGAGTCACTGACGATATTTGAAAAACTCGTAGACAAAACTTGAATGAAGATGCACAGAACTGAAACTTTTGCTTCCTGATATAATAATGTATTTGTTTCGTGGTCTGCAATAAAGTATTATCTAATCTAATCTATCTAATCTAGTGTTAGTCACAATTGGCCAAAGCTTTCAGCAATTACAATAAAAAACATAACGAGGATTGGACCAGTTCAATATATTCCTGTGAACAATACTAGTGGTTCGCCACGAACTGAGATCTCGCGAGACTCCCATAAAAACAAAAATACATTATTCGTAATCTTTGACTATCAAAATAGTGCCACGAAATAAACAACCAAATGGCATGACCTACAGTTCCATTAAAATTATAGGTGACGGGAGTTCATGTTGTTTGGTTACTCGCTTTTGGGTTACAAAATATAGTTATTCTGGATTTCAAACTTTTGCCTATATTTGTATTACTAAAGCTACAAGAATACCAAATTTTAGCAATCCGGGGTCTCTGGTGTACCCTGTGAATTTTGTTAAAGTTTTGTTTTTATTATGGTTAATAACATTAAAACTATAAGGATTAACTTAAAAATAAAAACAGGGTTGAAATATACTAATAAATACCTTTTATTTGACATCCCACTTGACCTAATAGTCTCATTTTAATTTTTTTTTTACCCCTCTTGAACCCCAATATCTCAACAACCCCCCAAAATTTTTAGTTCAGTGAGTCACACCAAAATTGTGCCATTACTACCTACCTATGTATCTAATTTCACGATGATCGGATCAACGCTTCGAAAGTTATCCTCGGACAAACAAACATACATACTTACATACATACACACATACAACGCCAATTTGCCCAAGTTGGTTTGGAGATCTCGCTTCGCTCGATCAATTATCTATAATGATGTTTAAATAAGTTCTTCTTTCTGACCTTTTCCCACATTAGGTGGGGTCGGCACAACATTTATGTTTCTTCCATACCTCTCTATGCTGTCATCTCCGTTGTTACTTCTTTCTCACCCATAATCATTCTTCACACAGTCCATACATCTCTTCTTTGGACTTCCTCTACTTCTATATCCATCCACATTCATATCTTACACTCTTTTAGTCACATGATTTTTAAATAAAGTTAAAAGTACGGGATTTATCACGCACCGTTTTATCGGTGTTACGACCAACAATGTTTTGGATCAATTCGGTAAAACGGTACGTGATAAATCCTGTATTTATAATAATGATTGAAATAAAACACGAAAGTTTACTGAGTAAAAAAGTTCGTATGTTCATGTTCTATTTATTATCAAAATTTTAATGATAAGTAGAATCGCATTTTAGATGGAAATATATTAAGCGCTTGCGAACTTTATGACTATACAATTATTTACACGACTTTTAAATACTTAAGAAAAAGTTAAATCATCTAAAGACCGTTGCAAACGATCTCTAGATAGATAGACATACTAGAAACAGTATGAGCTCTGTAACAAACCTAAATCGATAGGTAACGTTACGACCGTCTGTATTTATGCGTATCTGTACACAAATATTACAAAAAGGTAAAAGTTTGTTTGTTTGTATGTAGGAGTTATCTCCGGAACGAATGGTACAATCCTGAATTCCAATAATACGCCCTGAGTGTTCTAAGCATTTTGATAAAAATCTGTGCAAAGCCAAGACAGCTAGTTTGATATCAATCTACAAACCTTAGTGGTTTTTAAATGCTATTTGCTTACATTACTGTGTGTAAAAAAAAAAGTGATACATAATGCAAAAAAAGTTTATTATTGCTTGTAAATTCTTTGGTCTGGTATAATAAAGAGTTTTCAGTTGTTATTGATTTTCCTAAGAATAAATAAATTTAAAAAATACTTATATTGTTCAATAAGTAAATCTACTGCCTTTATCCTTAGCTGTAACTAAACAGTATTTTTGACTCCATATAATCGAACGCGATAGAATAGTGAGGGTTGGAGCTGGTTATTTGAAAAGGGTCCAGAAAGAAAGAGGTTTAATATCTTTAAAGGGACGATGAATAAAGTTTAGGAATATATTATATAATATTAAAAGGAAGAATTTCATTAGGTTTCGATTAATCAAATAGGAATGATTTGATATAGAAGAGGTAGATATAGAAAAGGGTCTTGAGTGGAAACCATGCAATGGAAAGCGCAGCGTAGGACGGCGCTCCACTAGATGGAAAGACTACCTGATAATGATGCTGGGAGCCGTTGCGTGCAGGCTGCACAAGATTGGTAGCTCTGAAAATCAATGAGGGAAGTCTATGTTCAGCAGTCTACGTCTTATGGCTGATATGATGATGAGGATGAGGCTATAGAACAGATGGATTGCTTTTGTAAAAGATGATTTAGGGATAGGTACAAAAAAATCATGTGCCCAACATGTTGTTGTTGGTGCTTAACTCAAAATGATTCATTTTTACGTGGCTATATAAGGTTACTAGATCTAAAAGAGGCACCCATTGATTTGGAGTTCTCGCTTCGCTCAATGATTTGTGTAATGGTATTAGTTTATGCCTTCGACGTACAAAAATATTTCGTTTTTACTGTTTTGATTTAATTAGGATATTAAACGTACCCAAAACTAAAGTTTTTTTTTTAATTTTACTCAGAAAACTTTCGCGGTTTATTTCAATCATTGAATGATTGCAAGGAGACGCAGTGCGGAGCGGATCGCACTCACTCTGATGAAGTTTCACGAATTGAATCGAAACATTGTCGGTTGTAACACCGATAAAACGGTACGTGATAAATCCCGTATCTAAAATTAATATTTTTATATTTTTTGCAGTATGAAAATGTGATAATATTTTCGCAGATTTGCGGTAACATTTGATCGTCAACCTCGTTATAAAGCGGTCGTGTGACATTTGTCCATTCCTATCAGTTTTCGCGGGTCAAGTAGACCCTTACACTGTAATCCCTGGATTTTGAATGCAATCCTTTGAAAAGGCGCCGGGAATTACCGGACAATAGGCTGCGGACGGTAAGATTGGGGATGTATTATAAAGCTGACAGTTAGATCCAATACTAAAAACGTACTTTGTATGTTATTCTGCGAGGGGATAATTATGTTCATGAAAATTAAAATTTTTTTTTTAACCTACTTCTAAAAGAGGAGAAGATTGTCAATTCGTCAGAATATTTTATTTTTATTTTTATGTATGTTCGGCGATAACTTTTTAGAATGGAACAGAAAATAGCATACCATAAAACAAAATAATTACATAAGATAAACGTAGATCCATGTTATCAATTGGTAGTCTTATCGCTAAATAGCGATCTCTACCAGACAACTTTGTCCAGCCTCTTTACCACGTCGTCTGATTTCAATGATTCTTCTTTTGTTAGAAAGGGGTATTTCAGGGGTTTGGTAAAGATATGGTGATGAGAAAATCATCAAATCTTCAGTTTGCAAAAGCATCTGCACGATATATGGGCAAACAATTTTTTACCACGTCAACTGATTTCGATGAGTACCTGAAGTTAAAAAGTTTAACTTATAAAGACGTTTGAAGCTCTAACTATAGTTATTCAACTTCAATGCAAAACAAACTATAGAAAATAAAATAAGTTAAACACATTAAAAAGTGATAAATGCGATTTACATACAAAAACAAATCATACAGTTGAGACTAGACAGTAATGTGTTCTTTTTATATCGTTCATTGAAATATCAACAAACATATTTAAAAACACAATTTCGCGTAATTTGTATTTGTATGTATTTTCACCGATAACATAAAAAATAAACGCGAAATATTCGAGGTAATGCAAAGCAGTAAAATATTTTATGTATGAACGTATCTGTCGAGTGGTTATCCCAATTTACTATCGATTCTCTATCGACACGAAGCGTTCAGAAATAATCGGAACGTACGCTATTGAGAGAAAGAAAATTTGCAATAAATATTTATGGATACACATGAAAATAAAATAGAAAATGTATCCATCAGCCCGCATCCACCCACTGCTGGGCATAGCCTGCTTATTTGCTAGTAATTAAAAGCTCTTACGGGGCCAATACATGGACTACCTTTAAAATAAAATGAACAGACTAAAAATACAAAATTATAACCTTTTCTAGGACACCTTGCCACTTTTCACTGATGTACAACTTTTTATACAATGTCATGAGACACTTGTTATTTAAAAACACTAGCCTTGTTACCACAAAAAAGTTAACTGTTTAACGCGTGTTAATAAAAATCCTTAGCAATTTTTGTATAGAATTTTTTTTAAGCACGCTCTGTTTAGTATTTTTTTTTTGTAGTAAGAGCTCGTTAACTCCTTTAAACAACCAAGCTGATTCTGAAAATCTCGAGCAAAAATAAGCTTCGTTAATTTCTAAATCGTGTCGAGAACTTTGAGTAAAGTTTCAGACATCAATGGAGTTGTGACGCCACAAACTAACGGCCGCTCTGATTTATGTTATTTTAATTTTTTTTCTACGTTGGTTTGGATCACGGTCATCTCGTATGTATAAAAAACATGTTTTTGGCGCTTGTTTATCATTAACCCGGCGCCGGCATCAGCATCAGAAATGTATACACATTAACAGTAATTTTTGAAATAGGATTGATGCAGTAACTTTATTGGCATTTATTTTAAGGCATACTTTCGAAAACAAGACGTTTCTGCTTAAGTTTATTAATAGGTAAACGTACCCATTCGGTACGTATACCTATTTAGCTATGATAATCATATAGAGAAGACAACGGGATGCTACCGGTAAAAATAACCCAAACTGTAGACCT
This sequence comes from Philereme transversata, assembly GCA_963924445.1. Classification (NCBI taxonomy): domain Eukaryota; kingdom Metazoa; phylum Arthropoda; class Insecta; order Lepidoptera; family Geometridae; genus Philereme; species Philereme transversata. The sequence continues at coordinate 3,610,321 of OZ004337.1, read as the reverse complement.
GGGTTCTGAAGCGTCTACTGGCTTGACGTCGATAGCCAGCTTCCTGTCTCAATGCGGTGTATCATGCGAGGGAAACGTGGTAGCATCACGTGAAGCTACGATTCATGACGTAGTCCATACGTGCACTACAGATATGTATATATAGTAGAGTTTTATGAACGAAAGGAATGCTGGAGGTTAAACTCTTTTATGTTTCATCTGTTATTTGCAGAATTGGGTTATCATTCGTTTTGGGTTCGCAGAGTAAAATAATTGCAAATGTTTAATTTTTTTTGTAGTTAGGACTTAACGAATTTCGCCCCAGTATTGTTACGAGGCATAACTTTGGCGATGGTTACCACTTAACATCGGCTGCAATGGTTGTTAATTTCCAGGACTAATAAAAAAACGGTATGCCTCAAATTGATGAATGGCAGTGCATCGTATGGCACATTCCTAGGAGCTTGACTTACAAGGTAATGCTTTGTTACAGGCGATGGTTACCACTAAACATCAGGTCGGCTATTTGCTTGTTTTATCTCCATCACACTAATATTATAAATGCGAAAGTGTGTATGTTTGTTTGTTACTCAATCACGTCATAACGGCTCAATTTTCAATAAAATTTGGCACGTCGATAGTTTATGACCTGGATTGCTACTTTCAATTGTCAAATGTTATAATAATTGATTTTTAAATATAGGCTACTTTTCATTGACAAAACACGCAAGCGAAGCCGAGAGTGGAAGCTAATGTTGCATAAAAAAAAATTCCCTGCCTCTGTAGATCGTAATGCGACCGAAAGATTACCGACGGATAACTAAGAAACTCCATGAACGCTTCTCTTCTTTACATAATATAAACTACTCAAAACAAAATAGGGCCCACTTGAAATATTTCGATATTTTGCCCGACACATTTTTTTTTGCGAGTTGTTGGCATACTTATGTATGGAAATGTTAAGTAGGCATATTTATTGATCATAAATTAACACTTAAACGCCAAGTTTAGGGTAGTTCTTAAGTGGGTAGACAAGAAACAAAATCTTACGATATACCGCAGAATCTGTGAGTGCCATTACATTGGTGCTCAGTGGGGTTTGTTGTGTCTAATGAAGAAGTTATCGTAACCTTACCTTTAATTATCGATTACATTACTGTTTGCATAAACAATGCCTGGTTCTCGACATCACATGGACACGGAATCCGGGACTAGAGCCTTGTTTTGGTTCAGCAGGGAAATTCGCAAAGATCGGTAGCTTCAAGCTTAGGTGTGTCAAGACGAGCTATTCGAAATGTGTGGGAACGCTTTCAAGAGACAGGTAGTGTGAGTAGGAGGCGCGGTTCAGGTAGAACCCGAGCGACAACCTCCCAGGAAGACCGATACATCCGACTCTCTGCGCGTCGCGAGCGAACTGTAACTGCATATTGAGAAACCGCTTATGTGACTCCCACTGGAACGCGAGTGAGTGACCAAACTGTTCGCAACAGACTTCATGAAGACCAACAACGCTCCAGAATGCCAGTTGTTCGGCTCAAATTGACCAGAGCCCACCGTGCAGCGCGATTAAGGTTTGCATGTGATCACCTCGAATGGACCATGAATAATTGGAGGACAGTGCTTTTTACAGATGAATCTAACGTAAAGTTTTTTAATGATGACAGATGCGTACGAGTTTGGCGACGAACTGGAGAACGTTTTACAGAACCATGTATTCGTGAAACTGACCGCTTTGGTGGACCCAGTATTATGGTATGGGGTGGGATTAGCATAATGGGCAAAACCGAGCTAGTGATTTTGGATGAGGGCAATGTAACGGCCGCCAGCTATGTTCAGCATGTCATCCGACCTCATGTGATCCCATATTCACAGCGAGTAGGCCCTAACTTTATTCTGATGCAAGACAACGCTCGCCCTCATACTGCCAGAGTGACCCAAAGTGCAATCTCCGAAACTGGTATCGCAGTTCTACCCTGGCCAGCCATGAGTCCGGACCTGAATCCGATCTAGCATATCTGGGACCAGTTGAAAAGAAGCCTTAAAGACAACCACACTGAAATTCATAGCCGACAGGAGTTGATAACTGCTTTAAAAGTGTGTTGGGAGCAAATTCCAGATGAAAACGTCATCCACCTTATAGAGTGTTCCAAACCGACTCAGAGAGTGTGTGCGCAATAGGGGAGGACCTACGCGTTACTAAACATAAGGCATTGAAGCAACCCTAATAACATGTTAAAAAAAATGTGCTCGTGTCTTCAACGTGTTGTTTTGGAAAACCGTGTAATTTTAAGTTAATGTGTAAAACGCGCATTTCTTGACGATTTTTTGGCAAAAATAAGGCATTGTAATGTTTTTTTTAATGATTCTGAATGTGTTAACCTATTTCTAAAATTAAACTTGAAATAAATTGTACGTATTTTTTTTTATTTTAATTTAAATCATATTTTATTGGGTGGGCCCTATTTTGTTTTGAGTAGTTTAAAATGAAATCGCTTCCGCTGTCTGTTACCTTAGATCTTTTAAATTACTCAACGGATGCAGTCGTAACGTAACGTAATGCAGTTTTCAGCAATAGATACTAGATAGAGTGATTCAAGAGAAAGGTAAATATGTATAACTAGCTTCCGCCAGCGACTTTGCACGCATTGTTTATCAACAAAAAAGTAGTAGTAATGTGTTAATCCAGGTTATAATCAAGTACATACCGATTTGAAAGTAAGTATATGTATCTCTCTGTCTGTTTGTTACCTTTTCACGACTTAACGGCTCGACCGGTTTCGATTGAATTTGGCACCTATATATCTAGATAGATTATAAATGGACTTGAGACATAGGATACACTTTACGCGACTGCACAGAGGGAGGGTAATGTTTTATTGACAAACCACGCATATGAAGCCGCGCGCGGGTCAGGTAGTATAAAATAAAGAAGAGAAACCATAAAAGTTATTAGCATGACAATACGGCAACTTCGCTATTTCAAATTTATTAACGTTTATAATTTCAACTTTCACCATTTTACGCGAAAGGTTAATACAATTTCCATAAAATTACATTTAAATAAGTTATAATTATGTTTGAATAATGAACCTGGAGGTGCTGAGACAATGGGGGCAATTATGTTGCCTAAAATTATTGCCATCCTGTTTTGTTCCTTACGGGCATAGAGTGGCAGATGTCATTTTAATACTTTTATAACTGAATTTAGTTTAATGTTGCCACATATTACTCTAAATGGGTTATTACTTTTATAAACAATTTAAAACTGATGTTGGTTGAATAGTTCAACCAGCATTGCTGTGTTGGTCACGCACCAACACAGCAATGCTGCTTGGTGGCAGAAATTGATATGGTGGTACTTCCACGGCCGAGCCCATTCACAAATAACTCTACCACTACTACTCTGAAATTGAAAATTGAATCGAGACACAAGCATTGATCATTATTATAAAAACAGGATTTATCACGTACCGTTTATCGTGAGCGGATCGCTCTCACCCTGATGAAGCTTTTCGAATTGAACCGAAACATTGCCGGTCGAGACACCAATAAAATAAATAAATAAATATTGCTGGACATTACACACAGCGCTATCTAGCCCCATACTAAGCAGAGCTTGTACCATGGGAACCATATAACTGATAGAATACTTATATATATATATTTTTGTAAATACATACTTATGATGTATAGAGATACAACCAAACCCCGAACAAATATCTGTAGATCATGCAAACATTTATTCCGCGGCGGGAATCGAACCCTCCTGCGGCTCAACCGGATATCCGCCCACTGCACCACGGAGGTTGATAAAACGGTACGTGATAAATGCCGTATTTATAACAATGATTCAAATTAATCACGAAAGTTTTCTAAGTAAAACAAGCTATACGGGAATTTAATAAAAGGCTGATGCGAGAGCGACTAACCTTGATTTACTCCGTCTTGCGTTCTGCATGCTCTTATGAACTCCACAATTCCTCTATACATAGGCTGCTGTGGTTGATGATAAATATGTCGTCTTCTTGAGGGATGTAACACACGCCAAAACTACCACTTGGCTACTGGACGGCGCCGTACACTATTTGATATTTGGTAGGTCCAGTGCTGCTTGCATTAAGAGAGGCGCGTGAGGACTGTTCGGGCCGTTGAGACGCATCGACAATCACCTTGGTATGTCACTGCACTCAGCCAATGAGGGTAGGTATATCAAAAAAAAATAGGGTTGATGTACCCTCCAAATTTTGTGATATATTACTAATCAATTACGATACGGAACACAAGCATTGTTTTTAACAGTTTCTACATTGAAAACTATCGAAAAAATAGGAACACGTGTTTTTTATACATATAAAAACGCGTTTGACCACGAGCTCGCCTGATGATAAGCGATGATGCAGTCTACGATGGATCACGCTTGCCTAGAAGAAACTTGTTCACTCGCGGCTTTAAGACACCCAGGTTGTAATTATCAGGAAACACAAACTCCGACAAAATTTTTAGTTCGTAGTTAATTGACGTTGACTGACTCCGTGGCGCAGTGGGCGTATAGCCGGCTTAGACGCAGGAGGTAGCGGGTTCGATTTCCGCTGCGGAACAAATGTTTGCATGATCTACAGATATTTGTTCCGTGTCTGGGTGTTTTTCTATATATTATAAAAAAAAAGTATATAAGTATTCTATCAGTTATCTGGTTCCCATAGTACAAGCTCTGCTTAGTTCGGGACTAGATAGCGCTGTGTGAAATGTCCAGCAATATTTATATTTTTTTCATTTATATTTCTGTTTTGTAACGAATGTTTGTATTTATATCAAAATGAATGACTAAACTGAACATATGCACGTGGAAATCCTGTGACATATTTGAGATACTGTAACGTACGTACTCGTTAGGTAGAGAGCGGACGTATCTATATTCTAAAGGTAATAAAGTTTACCGTGACTTGTATATCTCTAGACAGAGTGATTTGTATTTCGACTGCTTTTATACACAGCGGCCGAACTCGATGCCGTCCTTCAAATAATTGCGACATGGCAATTGTACGAAAACCTTACAAATGAATAGAAAATATTTTTTTGGTAATGGAATGGTAATTATCGCCCTGTGTAGGTAATAGAAAATACATTTTTCTAGTAGTGGGATGGTAAATGTCACCCTCTGTGGTGACCCCAGGTGACCAGCAGGTCTACCAAAAATAACTTGTGTTTATTTTGTTACTTGCCTTTTTATCAATATTTATCTAATTTGGTATAATGAATTCATAGTCGTAGGTACATATTATGCATATAGTTATTGTTATTAAACGAGTATTTATCGCGTATTGCAACACAATCGTAACGTCAGCATTATAATATACAAGTATTATTACTGAGAATAAGAATATAATAGAATGTTTTATAAACGCCCAAAATAATCCTTAAGGTGCCTTTTTGTATAATAAGGTCACAGGTGATTATTTTATCATGACGGTGTTAATAAGTACCTACTGTATTTTTATAATACTTGTTATACAGTCTGTCGCCACATTAACGACATTAATTTCAAACACATATGCAGAATCGTATTAACTGATTTTAGAGATTACTTTAATACCAGTAGCTTGAATATTTATCCAGTAATCGATACATTTCCAATAAATAATTTTAACGTAAATCGACGGCGCCATGCCGCTTAATCTGTTTATCAGGTACCTACTTACATGATGAATGAATATGATTTGTTTACCAATTTTATGCAGGCTGCTTCATTGATATTTTAGGACTTGAAATTTAAAAAAATTATGGTAATGAATTTAAAAAAAAACTATTTAACAACAATATTAGCCATTAGCCCTACCCGTGATTTAAATTAATGTCGTAAATGCTGTGACACGTAGTATATTTATTACAATAATGTGTCTATTGTTGTGAAAAAAATACATATGATATTATATACAAATTATATATACATATGTGACTACCTGGACACACCTTGCACGGTTTATATTAAAGTTATATTTCAATTTCATTTATTTACTTCAAATGTCAAAGATCCATATGTGTTAGTAAAAATAAAAAACTTAATAAAACATGTCAAATGGGTTAGTACAAGTGTGCTTAGTTAATTCAATTTATAATTTAGTTATATTATACTCATTACATTCATATACACAAATAATTAAAATAAAATAAAATACATATACGATATATACATATATAATATATGAAATTGATATTATAATATGGAATATAAAAAAGTAGAGCGTGGCATGGCACTAGTGTTGATTTTACTAACGAATCCACCCAGAGACAATAGATCATTATCTATTCCTAGCTTTTCAATACTCTCCACTTCGGCGCGTACGTGGACTGACAGCTAATGTGATTGACACACACATGGTGGATGTTTATTTGTATTTTTGTGGCGGTTGGCAAGCGAGGTGTTTTAGGAAAACGCTAGGCCTAGGTATGTCTGGTATATGGTAAACTAGCTGTCGCCCGTGGCTTTTCACTCCTCATTTCTATCTTACAGGAACTGATTCATGGGATGGATAGTAGACTATGTTCTATTCCAGGTCATCATCAACCTATTTTCAAAATTTTAGCTAAATCGGTTCTGTAGTTTTGGCGTTAGATAAGTACAAACATCCATGTAAACATCCAAACTTTCGCATTTATAATAATACTAGCTGTTGCCCGCGACTTCGTATGCGTTACACTACTAAATGTGTACTTATCCTAGATATAAAGCTAAACTCGCTGTTGCAACTTGACTAGCTTTCGCCAGTGGCTTCGTACAATTCAGCATGGTTTATCAATAAAAAGTAGCCTATGTGTCAATCCAGGTCATAGTCTATTGACGTACCATTTATTGACATACAAAATTTCATTGTAATTGGTTCTGCCATTATGACGTGATTGAGTAACAAACAAACATCCAAACTTTCACATTTATAATATTAGAAGTGTGATATTAGTGGAATTGCAGCACATCTTTTTATACTAACCCAGTTAAATTCGCGAAGATTTTGTACACGGAAATTTGTTTGCGGAAAACTCACGTAGTTTTGAACGCTACATGGAGATTCTGTTACATAAATTCAAACTTTGATATAATAAGTGACATTGTGATCTGTACCGCGTTCACCATTTACTATAGTTAGCGACTGAAACTAAGGATGACTTGCATTACGATGCCTAAACGTATTTAATCATTAAATATGGTTTAAGGACTTGTCACATCATACAAATACGTCATATTTAAACATATGAATACGTTTAGGGATCGTTGTGCAAGGCAGCCTAAGTGTAGTACTTATTTTATTAGATACCTGTCAAAAGTGGCCAATATTTGTTTACAACATTTTGGCCACGTAACCACTTCGTAACATTTCGTTACTAACGGAAACCATCTTCTAAAATAATGTCTTCTTGTCTTAATTTTATTATTTATGTAGAAATTAATATTCTTAGGCAAACCTACATTTCGGGACGAATTAGCTATTATACATTTTTATACTGCAGGAAAAACTTTATTATACAGAAACAAAGTTGTTTTTTAATAATAAAGTAACGCACCTCTTTTTAACTTTACTAGACTCGTGGGTTATAAAAATGTTGATACAATCTCAAGGCGACACTTTCTTTCGTAGCGGTTTCGCGTAGCACTGCTACAGAGCTTAGATTCGTAGCAATACGCTACGGCATTCGTAGAATAGGGTCATTGCCTATTTGTAAAATATTCTATTTTATATACAGCAGATATAAAGCAATATTTATTAAAATAAAATGTGTGTGTACATAATGTACGCACGTAAGAAGTTATCCTTCTTTGGCGTAACAGAAAAGAAATAGCTAAATATATCATCTCGTATGCCACAACTCTTTGTTTGTAGCCTTGCCTACCAAATTTAAATTATTTTATTTGATAAATAACCTATTGCGTCCAACTGTTGGGCAAAGGTTTCCTCTAAATCTTTCAACTTGTCACTGTCTTCGACAGACTCACTACTCCATGAAAACAGCAAGATTGTCCCACCAGGATCAAGTGATTAATATTAGAATTATTTTTACCCAATAGTATGAGTTTTGATCAAATTTAGGAATTGAGCATACTTCGTAGTGTGGCCACCACCTTTTTATGAATGGTTAAGATATTTCTGAAATTAAAAGAATTTCAATTCGCACAAAGATATTCAAATTCCTTTACAGTAGCAAAAATAGCATTTTATTTTACGACTAAGAAAACCGCAGAAAGATTACAAAAGAAGATAAACGCCTCAAAACTGTGACTGCTAACAGACATAATTTATAGTTTTCTTGTGTATAAATATGACAAGTTGATTTATTCGCGGACTGACAATAGCCGAAAATATTCCGCTGCAGCGTTTGGTCTATTCATGTATTTGAGCGAAACTGGAAGTTGCCTTGACTCGTAAAGTAGAGATTGTGCGATTCTAGAATGAAGTTTTCATTTTGAATGCTGCTGCAATGAAACGGATTTAATAATAGCAATGCTGGACATTTCATACAGCGTTTGTACGTACATCAGCATTCATACATACATCTTGCCCCAAACTAAGCAAAGCTTGTACTGTGGGAACCAGATAACTGATAGAATACGTACATATATTTTTTTGTATTCTTATAATATATAGAAAAATACCAAAACCCGGATGAAATATCTGTAGACAATGCAAACATTTGTCCCGCAGCGGGAATCGAACCCGCAACCGCCTGCATCTCAACAGAGATCGTCCAAAGGATATTAACTGCCAAATAAATAAATAGTAGCGTAGCTTGGGTGTTCTATCAAAATTATCTGGTAAAATGTTGATCAGCGTAAGGAAAAATCGGATCGTTACCACATTTTGACAGTACATATTGGGTTGGCGTTACTGAGTTAACTGACGACCCGTGGAGTAAGGTGCTAACCGAATGGCGTTCATTAATCGAGTTAGAAACGCCAGTTACGAGATGGATAGCCGATGTAGTGGGTCTACCTCGATAAAGCTGGACAAGACTGTAGAGATCGGCACAGGCAAGAAGTATATACCCAGCTGTAACAAACGTTAGGTTTTAGATGATAATGATATGATACTTAGCCTCTAAAGCCACTTGCTGAGTTGTCGATATTAGCTTAAATAGTTAACAAGAATCTCAAGAGCTTTAACTTGTGAATAAAGGGCATTATCATCATAATTTCAGTCTATGTCGACCCACTGCTAAGTAATAGAGTTATCTTAGTGTATACCTTGGGTCAGTCTGACCATGTACGATCCACGGTCTTAAGAATGCAGCTCATCTCATCTGTGTACGTTCCTCAGTTTAAGGTCCCCTAAATAAAATTAATTTTTATCCCTATCTATCAAATAATTTCCCCCATTTCAGAGCCAAATAAAATATTCATATGATATATTCATAGCCACGCCAATGCCCGCAACACAGTCGTTCTATAAAACCTTCTACTTCACATAAAAAGGTGCGCAGACTTTTATAAATCGGCCTTATTATCATACACCGTTTCGTAGGATAATAAACAGCCGTCTCCTTCACGCTCGAGTGATTGCGTGTATATGTCTCGCTTTTTGCTATGCTTATTGAAGGTAATAGGTGTGTAGCTTTAGGTAGCCTCAGGGAGTGTTGCCATTTACGCATCGATGGTTACTGCACGCTAAATTGAAATATGGTTTTGGTATTTTATATCAAACTCGTAAAATAAACAGCTTGGCAAAAGATAAGGGCGCATGATTCTTAAAAAGATTGTAATTGAAATGTCCGAAACATACTCACCATGGGGCCTAATTCAACTAAACCAATCGTTTTACCATGACAGTGGTATCGTCGCAAAATTGGCACTAGATACCTTTTGGTATTCTACTAACACAATCTTTTTTCAATGACCGCCGTTACTATGCCAACACCATTGAAAATTTGGTAACTTATTACAGGAACATCAATCATAATTGTTAAATAATGGTATGGCTCCATAATAGTTTTACCGATACCCAGCAGATGGAATAAATTTTTGATCGAGCGAAGCGAGATCTCCAAATCAACTTGGGTAGATTGGCGTTGCATGTATGTATGTTTGTTTGTTCGTCCGAGGATAACTTTCAAAGTGTTTATCCGATCATCGTGAAATGTTATATATAGGTAGGTAGTGATAGCACAATCCTGGTGTGACTAAATGAGCTAAAAATGGTGAACTGTAAAGATATTGGGGTTCAAGAGGGGTAAAAAACAAAATATGACTATCTGGTAAAGTGGCACGTCTAATGAAAGGTCTTTATCAGTACAATTTGACCCTGTTTTAATCTTTAGTTTAAACCTTGTAGTTTTTAGTTGTTAGCCACCATAAAAAGTTAACTTTGACAAAATTCACATGATACATCAGTGACCCCACAGTGCTGAAATTTGGTATGCATATAGCTTTAGTAACACAAATATAGGAAATAGTCTGAAATACAGAATAACTGCAATTTCTACCCCAAAAAAAATTATAATATTAACAGCATACCTAGTCACACATACATCTTAAACTGAAATGTTATTGGCTAGGTAACTAGTGTAGTGCACAACGCTGACAACTTATTTACTAATATTATTATGTTCGATTAGTGATCCTCACACTAGGCCTGGTTAATTATTGAATATTTAAAAACACGTCAACTTTTACTGAACTGCGATTTGCTCATCATAACACATTACAATATCTGTCGTTTCGTCCATCTGACTTGACACCCCATTACAGAAATAAATGACTGCATCGAGGGCTCGTATTACGTCATTAACTTATTATTCATGACGTCATGTGTGGATCCGTGACGTCATACGTGCGAATATCGCGGCTTTATGAAAACGTGTGAAAAATTGAGCTCGTGACGTGGCGATCGATAGGCTTATGATGAACGAGGTTCGATAATTGATTGTAGGATAATATTGGAGGTATTTTTTAAATTTTAATGTAATTGGAGCTTAAAGACATTGAGTGAGTGAGGTGCCGTAAACCAATAAAGAATGTCGAGATCTTATCTATCAAGTCAGTCTAAATCCACTCACTGCTGGATGGATTAGGTCTCTTCTTTTTTTTAGTCAAGTAACAAAAAGGGCTTTGTCGCTCATGCCATTATGATACCCTGTAGGGGGGTAGATCTCGTAATCACGTTACTCTCTCTGGTCCTGTGCCAAACGCATTTATTGCTTTCTTATTTATCGTCCAACTATCTAGCTGGTCATTTGATTTGAATTAATTTGTATTTCTTTGTGATACAAACGGCACTTAGGAACTGTTTTTTTATCTAAATATACATCTAATAACCATTATTATAAAAACGGAATTTATCACGTACCCGTCTTATCAATGTTTCGACCGACAATGTTTCGGTTCAATTTGTGAACCTTCATCAGGGTGAGTCCATCTCGCCTCGTACAATCTAATGACCATTTCATCATCATTATCCACAGCCGGCTTCACCCACCTCTGTGTAAAGACATATATTTTATTTCGGTAAACTTAGTCTAGGATATACATTTTGGGTTGGGCCCTCCTTTAAGTATATACCTGTTGTTTATCATTATAACAGCCATAGGACGACCACTACTGAACATAGGCTTCCTCCATAGAATTTCAGAGCGACCGATTTTGTGCGGCCTACACCCAACAGCTCCCAGCAACCTTTATTAGGTCGTATTTTCAACTAATAGCCGTTCTACGCTAATAACCTTTCTGCTTCAAAGGCCGTCAGTTTTTCGCGATGTGCCTGCACTGCCAATTCAGCATACTGTAATTATAAAATATTTGCATTACTTAGTAAAAACACATCCACTTACCTTTCTACCCCAAAGGCCGTCAGTTCAACGAGCAATGTTCCACGCCCACTGACCTTCGATTTTGCATTAGGTATTTAGTAGAAACAAAACCAACCAAATTAATCAAAGAACAATAGTTCAATATTCTTCTAGCAAAAATATTGCGTAATTTTTTTCCATTCTGACAATTACTAAAAGTTCAGTCACAATTGTTAGACAGCCAGTTTGATAACGAAACTCAAATTAACGATTTAAGTAAAATCGAAGCGAGTTTTTGCCAGAGACGTCTGAGGGGCCAACTTTTAATTGAATTGAGGTAATACCTTCGAAGTCCATACGAACTTCTATAATAATTACTAACGGCACAGGTTAGAGACGACTCTCAACTTCGATGAATTTTGAACAAAGAGTTCGAAGAAAGTTATTAATTTTTAAGAAGAGGAACAAACAAAGATTTTTAATTATGCAATTTCAATGAGTAGAAAAGAGAACGCAATTAATACTTTTTGAGGTTTTGATTAGAAACGGGATATTTACCATGGTTTGCGAGTTGTTGTTATAATTTTTGATGTATGAAGATTTTATATATATTATACCAACTTTTGTATGTGTGTTTGTACGTTTCACATAAAACTACATAAGTATGTCCGTAGTAATTGACTACAGCTCGTAAAATATTAATTTAATATATCCAAATATGGTGATGATTCAAACTTTTTTGTAGCGGGTCGAAAGTCTTATCTTTTGTACCGCACAGAGCTTTGTCGGAAAGATATCCTATCGGAGTTTTAACACCAATTGAATTCCTATTTTCTGATGTCTACCACTTTTATTTTAACGGAGTATCTTGATATTTTAGTAAATGTGATCAATTTCAAATTAGTGCGTTTGTAAAATCACGGATGAAATCTAGCATCTAGCAAAAAATACGATCTCTTTTTCTTGATCCAGGTCCAAAAATTCTGGTTACCTCTATAAAATCAAATTTTAAAACTCAAAACATGTATGTTTCATATGATTACTGCGTAGTTGATTATAATCAGTTACAGAGTAACTTTTCAAGTTGATAAAACTTGACATTGACTTCTTTACTTTCCATGGAAGCTTCTACAACGTCTCAAGATCCGTAATTTATATTTCCAACCCCAAGAGAGTTTGTTTAATATCATAACAGCTTACCTAATCATGCCTCTTTCACCCGGCAGGCTCACAACTGATTGGAGACCTTATGCCATGCTAATGATGGTCGCCATTCCTTTGTGGTGAGCGGTGATTACATTTCTTCAGATGCCAAATTAGAGAGCTTGAATGAATTTGTATGAAATGAAATTGATTGCTTGCGTTTTGTAAAATGTTTTCACAATCTCTTTTGTCTCTATTTTTTGTTTTCGGGACATTTTGTTCTGTAATAATTGTGGCCTGCTCTTGAAGGAATTTCGCGTAGACATTTAAGGTTTTATTGTTAAGGCCACTCGAAACCGTACTCTACTACAAATAAAGGCATGATTTTCGGCATGAAACAAAGAGACTAAGTCTATGATTTTTGACTGAAAATTTATGAAAATAGAGTACATATAAACTTAAAGTACCGCATTGATTTATTTTGAGGGTATGCAATAATACCTTGTTCATCACTAGTTTGCCTAAATTTTTTGTCGAATAATGGTAGATACTGAAATGTAGGTTATTTGTGAAAATGCTAGGTACAGCTCCGAAAATACACTATCAAACAATAAAACTTATCTATTAAGAACATAAATAGCGTAATAAAGATCGGACTCCACCTCAATCCCGATAAAAATATCAAATATTAATAAAAAAACGATAACCTAATCCCTGCAGATAAAATAATACAGGTTCGCGAAACATCAAATAAAGTGAAGGAGTAAATGTAAGTTACCTACGAGTACGATTATCAAACTGATGATACGCTATTTTTGTTTTATTTGTTTATTATTTTTTTATTAATAGGAGTCATCAACATAGCATACACTGACACTATTTAGCGGTTACCTAGCTATTTAATAAATACAATCTTAAATCTAATAAATCTGCTCCTAGAGTATACCTGTCTTACTAATAACATTAAGCAGTAAAAACTAGTTAAACTATTGTTTAACTATTATTGTACTTTGCACTTTCTATGTAATGCCTGTTTGTGAATAAAAATCTATTTAAATAAAACAAAGTTGTGTTAGTTATACCATTTATAACTCAAGAAAGGCGGTACCGATTTTGATAATATTTGATTCGTATCTACCCCCAATAGCAGTAGAATAAATAAATATTGCTGGACATGTCACACAGTGCTATCTAGCCCCAAACTAAGCAGAGCTTGTACTATGGGAACCAGATAACTGATAGAATACTTATATACCTTTTTTTTTTGTAAATGCATACTTATCATATATAGAAAAGCATCCAGACCCGGAACAAATATCTGTAGATCATGCAAACTTTGTTCCGCGGCGGGAATCGAACCCGCTACTTCCTGTCTTCCATTCGCCCACTGCGCCACGGAGGTAGTCGAAATATAACTATTATATATAACTATTATTTAGAAAGTATAACTATGATTTTAAAAAATTACGCAATAAAAATAAATAAATAAATAAATATTGCTGGACATTTCACACAGCGCTATCTAGCCCAAATTAAGCAGAGCTTGTACTATGGGAACCAGATAACTGATAGAATACTTATATACATTTTTTTTTATAATAATTTATTAAAATATGATGCAAATTCATTTTCTCAAACATAAATGTAGCTAATTGATAGCCGATTGAGAATACATTGGCAGCCTGCGTCATACGCATGTCAAGGCGGTACGAAGTTCAGTGGGTCACCTAGTAAATAAATAAAATAAAGCTGTGTAAAGAATAATCTGGATATCCTTAGGTAAGAGTGTATAGATGAATTAGATCTACGTACTCTTAGAGTTATTATACCTATCTTAGAGTTCCATGTAGAAAAGTTCTATCACAGTACCTATTTTTGCCTCCAAGCAGTAATGCTCCTGAGACTTTGAGGCACATGAGACTATTTATCTGTATATCTCAGCTTGGCCGGTGCAATGCCAAGTCTTAGTTGGACCTCATCATCATCAGCCTACATTAGTCCACCGCTGACCATCCGCCTCTAAGCCGGGTCTTCGGCTCTTCTCATTCTATTTCTTCATAAGGGAGCGCCCCACACTACGTTTGCCAAGACGCGGTATCCACTCAAGAATTCATTTACCCCAAAAGTGACGTAACCTATGAGATATTGAAATTTAAGGGCAGTAATAATTACTAACGTCACGTAAGCCTTGGGGATGTGATATAATGTTCGAAATTCTAACGAAGATCTATTTATGTTAAAGAATGTTTAAAAATTACGCTCTATTCATTCAAATTATTACCAAGAAAAAAATTGACTAAACGTCAGATATTTCAAGAGGATTCTGAACTTCCAAGGCTTACTGCTTATACAGCTGAAGAGACAGCTGGCTTTTATAATTAAAATAGCTTATGACATTGCTTGCATTCATTATGACGGCTTTGAACACAAGATAAAAGCAAAACGCCCATTGTCCTCCGAAGTATTCAGTAAATCCCTGTGGATATGCAATTAATGTTAATTCTATGTAGATTCTATTCCCGTGACGTCATAGCTTCCGAGTTATTGGGTACATTCATTACTTTATGATGATATTCATTGTTTTTTTCTATTTTAATGCGCGTAAAAGTAGGACCGTTATTATGAAAATGTTTTGCAAATATAATCCGCATAAACTTCATCCTATGAACAGTGTTTTTTATACAATGGATCGTGTGATTAACTAAACTATATACTGAACAAGATTTTGTTTTGATTAAAGTATACGATATATCATTTCGTGTACTTTGTTGCACGCCCCTATCCTGCTCATCTCCGTCAGGACTTTTAATATACTTCCTAACTTAACCCTGAACAAGTTTCTGAAGGAATGGCTGAGGCTACACCTCTATTATTGACTGGAGTATAATGGCATCTTGACTTGCGCTGATATATTAGCCACATACGGATAAAACATCCAATCCCTAACTAAAATTTAACCCAGTCACCATAGCCGAAAACGGCTAGATGGGTTATTATTATATCAGGCAAACCGATCATTATGTTACAATTATCTGAAAATTAAAAAAAAACATAATTTTAGTTTGACATGACTAATTAAATTCATAAATATAATTTAATTAATAAATGTAATTTATTCTGCATTTTATCATAACTACCTTGTCCATCATCGCCTGACCTTGCATTGTTACAGAATCAGATCAGATCTCAATATCTGGCAATGAGATGTAACCATTATTGTAATAATTACACTATCGCTTTAATTACACTAATTGTTCAGCTACTGTTAAACTTGGCCGTGGTAATACAAAAATTAATCTTTTTGTATGATAAAATGTATTTTCGAGTTTCTTTTGTTAGATGATGCTTATTGTTTTATTTTTATAACTTTTCAAGTTGTTTGCGGAGGAAATATTAGGCACTCATGCATTTTTATTAAAATAAAATATTTGACTTGCTAATAATGCTTAATACGTCTGAGCTATTAAAGCTTAAGGAAATCTAACTTTGTTATGTTTTTATTAAATTAGGGAGGTGTATATATACATAGATTCGAACAAAAGTAGAATTTCCGGGGACCATTTACTGCTGTAGTACACAGTTACCAAGTTCTCTTTTGTTTTTTGTCTCAATGATTTGTATTGTGTATTGTGTGCAGATTTAGTAAATAAATGACTGTCTGTGTCCAATTAAATGTGTTTGAAACGGTGTAGAAAAACATCGTGAGTAAACCCGTGGCTCTGCATATATTGACCATATAGGAACCACATCGCTTGCGTCCTTCACTGGTCATTTCCTGGTTCCTCCACTAGATAGCACTAACTGCAACTGCCACCAGGCGCTGTATAATCTTTAATTGACAGGAATAAACATAAGCTTTTTTACAGAAAAAAAACTAATAACTATTTTATGATTTTGTTTCAGGTATGTTCACAAAGTAATAACATCGATCCTAAGTCAAAACCGAAACGCCTGGGGTAAGAAAACAAGTATTTTTCATAAGATTCTACTCTCCTACTCCTCTATTCCTCTGAGATAAGATCCTTTTTTCTTTATTCATCTAATGTAATAAACCGAAGAGTTTTGGTGAACCTTTTGACCATTATTTATTTTATTGGTATCGTAATCAAACAACTCCTTATCACACATCGTGCCCAGATACAAGTAACAAAAGTTCAGACGTCTAAAGTATTAAGAGTATTCGTTATTGTAATAACGAATGTTCCGGCCTGATCCGTCACCGATACACGCCATTCCTATAAAGCCTTATAAAACCTTCACTATAATTAGACCGGACGGTGGTGTGTGGCCTGTGACCGATGAAAGTAATAGAATTGGCCAAATGTAAAATTGGGCATAACACGTTTCGGAGCCAATGGGAGGTAGGATTTTATTAATTTATTAGTAGTCTAACTTGGTATTTTAATTTCCCTATTGGTCTAAGAGCCGGTGATGATCGACCTTCACCGATCTGATAACCAGATGAGACATATTTTTTATCAAATATAATTTATAAACAAATATGTCTATAATTACTTGCCTACCTAAAAGTGCTCTCTAAAAGTTTTTAGCTAGGCAACAGTACTATAAGTATGATTTTTTGCAGGCAATGATTTTGAAATATGACTGATTTTGTAATAAAATAATCTAAAATTTGATATAATTTTCGATAAGTTAGCAGAACGATGTAGTCACCTATATTGACTTACCTGTTCACATCGGCTTGCCAGGTAGCTATACACAGAAATGAGTAGGCAAGCCTACTGAGGCATATTATGTGTGTTAATAACTAACAGTGAAATAAAATTCATTTGGTTATCAAAAGAATGAAAGTGATGAAAAAAAATCGATTAAAGTTAATTTAATTAAAAATAACCATAAGCACTTTTAGATAGGCAAGTAATTATAGGCATATTTGTTTATAAATTATATTTGATAAAAATACGTCTCATCTGGTTATCAGATCGGTGAAGGTCGATCTCCACGGTCTCCTCTACTATATGGATAGAAATCGACGATATGCACTGATTTCATTTAATAAAAACAGTACTTATGGTCCAAAAAAAGTTAGAAACTAAATCAAATTTATTTACAGATTTGATTTTAACCTTCCTGAAAACTGATATAGTCAAGAAACCCAACAATCATATTAGCGTTCTATGTCCAAATCGGTCTATCCATTTGAGAACTATGATACCACAGACACTTAGATATACAGACAACACGCTAATATGCTGAGACGGGGCTTATTTGGTTCACACAGCACGGAAGACCATATTATCTAGTTGCTCTCCTACCCATGTATATGTACTCAATCTTTATCTTGTGTTTTTCCTGTGTTCCTTTATATAGACGCCGAGACTTTCAGTTTTTTATAAGATTCATTTTGGTGAATGTGCGCAAGAACTACATGACCTTATCTCTCCTTCCCCATTCCACCACCGGACAAGCACTTGTTGTTAGCGCAAATATGGAGTGGACCTCACTTCTGGCGTATGTTTTTCCGAACCAGTATAGTCTCGGAGTCTTCAAGTACAGAGTGAATAGGTTCTTTCTGGGTAAGCGTGCTCCATCTTCGATCACACCATCATTTATCATCAGGTGAGGTATGGTCAAGCGTTTGGCAATCATAAATTTAAAAAAAAATTGGCACTCCGGGAGTGCCGACAGAAGTGTAAATTAGCGGGTAACGGTAACAACGTCGCGAGTTCAATGGTTTTTCCCCATATCAAAAAATGCTCAACGCGCCCAAAGAAGTTTTCATTTCAAAAAATCATCATCATAATCTTTATCATTTTAATCATTTATAATCTCTATGTAAGAAGGTAAGTTTATTCTGTTCAGAATGGTCTATGTGTCATAGTGTGTGTGTCAAATAAATGTATTTTCTATCTTTCTTTTATCTTTCAGACATAGGCGTCAAACTTATAACACTTATTTTTGCTAAAAATGTTGGTTAAAAATAAGTGTCTTGTGCTCATTCTGATCAACTTGCTTTCGAGTTGGTACTACGTACTAATTTTATGCTTAAGCAAAGTGATGTTACTTAATTTTAGTGTTTATTTGCGGTAGCCTTGAAATTAAAAAGGTCAGTTACTTCAAGATGGCAAAAGCAATTGACCTCGAGTAAGAGTTGGGAAAGTGTATGTCCAAAACTGGAAATTCGAGGCTAAAGATAATGAGAATGGATGAACTTAAACATTGATTCAGAACTACTTCGGTAAAGATTTAACACGCGAATGTGAAGATGAATGGAATTTCTATCTATTAACTTTATTCGTTCGGCTATTATCCGAAACACTTCCGCGGTATCAAGTCAGGTCAGTAGGGTGGAAACTACCCCCTCAGGGGTGGAAAGGGATTAACATAATGTTACCATTAATCTATGCCACGATTTTTTCACGGCACGCAGCCTGTCTGTGCGTTGCGAAGTTGTGATTTAGAGTGAGCGTTAAGTAAAGTTAGTCGAAGGTTGCGGGTACGGTTCCCGTTACGGAACAAATGTTTGCATGATACAATATAAGTTTGTATATTATTTACAAAAAAAAAATGTAAGTATTCTACTATCAGTTATCTGGTTCCCAAAGTACAAGCTTTTCTTAGTTTTGGGCTATATAGTGTTGTGTGGAATATTCAGCATTTTATATTTATATTTACTATCAGCATCATCATTTCATTATCCGGACGCGGTTGTTGATGTCGACACAGTTTAATACTTCTGCAGATGTCAGTGAGTGTATTGCGTTTTTTTTTAGGGTAAATTGATCTTCAAGTTATTGATCGAGCGAAGCGAGATCTCCACCTCGAGTTAGATGAATCGGCTTTCTATGTATGTATGTTTGTTTGTCCGAGGATAACTTTCGAAGCGTTGATCAGATCATCGTGAAATTTGGTATATATGTAGGTAGTGAGGGCGCAATCTTGTTGAATGTAAATTTTTACAAAATTTGTAATTATTTCCTGAGTGAATCATTTCGGAAAAAGCACCTGTTTCTACTGAAGTTTATTGTATTAACACATAAACTAGTTTAATCTGATGATGTACTCAGTTTGTATAAGTTTTATTTCTTAAAGCCTACCTATAATGTCAAGTCCAGGTTTACATAAATGGAATAATTGCTTCAAGTTAAGGAATGGCTATCGTTGACAAACAAACTGTATTTACTCGTATAGGTATAAATAGTCTTCGTACTGTTTTCTGTAAACCACTTTTTACCTTCACCGCCCGCTAAGGCTTTGACGTGGTCGAAAATGCAACTGGCTTACCTAGAACCGCAGTAAACTTGTTCTATTATATGTATGTGGAAAACACAATTGAATACTTTGAGCGTGAATAATAATTATAATAAGACTAGCTGACTCGCCCGCTTGAAATTTCCCGTTCCCACGGGAACTTTGGGATAAAAACTATATAAAACACTCTTGTCAAAGTGACGCGACACATGTAAATGACTTCACGTCAATGAACAACGGTTAAATTATATGGATATTGTTCATACAAAAATACTAAAATCGCGCTTAAAAAATGGGGGGGGGGGGAGTAGGAGGGTGAAAAATACTTTACAATCTATTCTCATACGTCTACCAAATATACAAAAAAAATCATTAAAATCGGTCGACCAGTTTCGGAGGAGTGCGACCACAAAAACCGTGACACGAGATATTTATATACAAGACGAGATTTTTATATAGCTACTAGCTGACCCGCCGAATTTCGTACTGCCTTGACATGCATATGACGATAGAATTGTCAATCAGCCATCATTAGCTACATGTATGAGAAAATGAATTTTCGTCATATTTTTTTTACATTAATTTTTCAAATATTTCTATAGTTATTCTGCTATTCGGGGCGGAGACAAATCCAACAAATCAAAGATCTTCAAAATGAGTCCAGCCGTTCTTGTGTTGTGTATGGTGTAACTAACCCGACTTTGTTTTATTATATAGATTAGATTAGAAGACAAAGAGTGACTACCATAGCGTAAACGCTATTTTATTTTATTAGATTAGGAACGACAAACAGTTATGCATGGTGTTGTAAGTTACATGACATGGTGTGAACAATAAAGAGATAATGTGCAACCCACGACGTCATCCACAGATTACATATTTATGAAATTTATAATTCGCTCAAGTCTATGTTGCTTTACGTGTTTATGTGCTTCTTCTTCTGTTTCTTAGCGTGTCAAGAGTTCTATGTTTTAATTTATACTACGTTAGACAGGTGTTTATATTGCTTATGTAAGTACACTGTTTATTTAATATTCAATTATTTTTTAATAAAAGCTACCGTCCACGTTCACGAGAAATCCAGTCCATCCAAAGGGTGTCTGGAAGAGATCGCTTTTAGCGATAAGACCGCCACTTGTATTTCTGCGTGTATTGTTATTTGTTTTTTATATTGTATTTTGTTTTAAGTGTGATTTACAATAAACCGTTTTCTATCTATCTATCTGTTTATGTGCTTATCAAAGAGTATAACATTGGGGTGGGAGGCAGACGTTATAATATGACAAACAACACAAAATAGAACATTTAAAAACAAAATAATACTAACAACCCTACAAAAGAAAAAAACAATATAAGATTTTTAATTTTTAAGATTATAATTTTGTTGCTCAGCCAGTAAGAGTACTTGCTATCATTATCTTAAAAGTGATTTCTGAGTCAAAAAAGATAGATAGATATACTCTTTCTTGCACACCAATCAAAATTATACATACAAAAAATAAACAAAAATCTCAAAGATCTCTTCCATTTGTCTCTTCCATTCTTCCACCTTTGGTTGGACGGGAAAAAACAAACAAAAAGACGGCGGTGTATCAATGTTCATAAACCGACATAAACTACCTATACTTACTAATAAACTAAATATAATAAAATATATGTATATATAAACTACAGTAAAGGAGATAAACAAAACGATAATCTAGCAATGCGTAGACAAAGAAAGAAAATAAGTGCTTTAAAGATAGGAAAAAATATAGATGATCTGATAAAGAAAAGTAAGGCGTTCCACAGCCTCACAGCTTGAACTGTAAATGAGTCACCATAAAATGAGAACTGTGGACAGGGACTTGGAGACTTAGAGCTTCAGATGAGCGTAGGTTTCGATCATGCGCCTGGTGCAAGAACACAAAACCCTCCTTTAGATAGGATAGTGAGGTATTTTGAAGGCGTTCAAGTTTGCTCAATTTGACTTCGGAAAGGTAGAGGTAGCTGGCGTCGCCGTAATCTAAGATAGGGAGTAGAAGGGATTGAGTAAGCGCAATATCGATGTCAATGAATCGCTGGTTGTGCGTTTGCACCATGCATTGTATGGGAGAACGTTCAGAGGCATTGGTATTCGCTATGGAAGTATAACGCTTTATATACCTACCATAAAATAAAATAACAGAGAAAGATAGTGGTCTTAAACTTTCCATTTAAAAATTGAAAGTTTTAAAGTTGAATTGTTTGTAGTAGGTAATTTAATATTCGTTATATTTATGAATAAAAAACCACAAAATTGCCCTTTAGTACTCGTATATCAACAAAAAGGGGGTTTAACGGCATGAATATATTCAAAGGTTTCTTTCATCGTTTTACGATCATAACCTTCAAGCAAGGTTAGTTGTCATAACTAAGCTGACTCGAATGGAGAGGAAGTGTGGTGATTAGTAGATACTAATCAATATCAATTATAAAAGGATTGTAAATTTAGTGAGGCGAGAGAACAGAATTTTTACAATATATTTGCGTTAAAAAAACATTGTGAGATAGATAGAAACAGTTAAAAATATATTTATTAGATACAATTAGACAAATTATGCAGGACATTTCACAAATCTAGCCCCAAACTAAGCATAGCCCACTATTGGAACCAGATACCCGATAGAATACTTATACTACCTGTTTTGTTATGTACGATATTAAGTAAAAACACGGGTAGGGTTAATGGTTAGTATTGTTGAGGTTTTTTGAAATTTATTACCATAGTAAATATTAGATTTTCAGTTAACCTTAATATCCTGCTTGTATAAAATACGTAAACAAATCATATACATTAATCATGTAAGATGGTATCTGCTAAACTGACTAAGCGGCAACGTCGCAAAGGCGGTGTCGAATTTAAAAAAATTTGTGTATTGAAAATGTATTGAATACTTGATAAATATTTAAGCTACCAGTATTAAACCGACCTCTAAAATCAGTTAATACGATTTCGGATGTGTGATTTAAATCAATGTCGTAAATAGCAAAATAGGTTGTACCTATATACAGAGTGTTTTTTAACTGGGACAGTACGGCAGCACCCGTAACCAGAAGAGATACAGGTGCAGTTTCTTTTAAAAGATCAGCTCGCTTTCGAAGAAAAACATTTTGACATTAAAATGTTTTTGGTCAAGCGTGAGTAGCGTCTTAAAATGAGTCCAGTTGGTAAATTTTTATTTTGAAGCCAATTGACTCTGTCTTATGTAAGGATCATTTTATTGTAACGAATGAAAAAAATCTGAGCAGCGGAAGCTAGTCAAATTTGATAAAATGTATTCTCATACAACAGTACAAAGCAAAATTCCTCCAACAAACATTTTATTAGATTCTAATTGCACATTAAAGAAGTAATAAATAAATAAATAAATATTGCTGGACATTTCACACAGCGCTATCTAGCCCCAAACTAAGCAGAGCTTGTACTATGGGAACCAGATAACTGATAGAATGCTTATATACTTTTTTTTTGTAAATACATACATATAATATATAGAAAAACACCCAGACACGAACACAACACACACAGACACACACAACACGACAGAAGTATTAATACTGTAGCGATTAAGAAGTTTAGGAACTCCATGCTCTCATGACCAATTCAAAAACATTTCGTATTTCAAAACAATTTTGAATTTCAAACATGGTTCTTGCATCTGTCGGACTTTTATATCAGTCATTGCATCATCTTATTTGTCCTATCATGGCATTGTCAAATACGCAAAAAGTAGACTTAATTGAAGCATACTTCCTTAACCGACGAAGCCCAACTAATGCGTTGAAGTGGTACGAGTATCAAAAACGCTACCCAGACCGCGATGTACCAAATACAAGGTTTTTGAAAAATTAATAAAAAATTTAAAGCAAGAAGGTTGTTTTCAGCCTAAAAGAAAAAAAACAACAAAAATAGATGAGTTGACCACCATTGCCATCTTGGGGTTTTTCGAGGTCTATCCAAAAGCTTCATTACGAGAAGCAGCTGAAGTGTAGATTATTGAATCATTTGTTCCGCAGTAGGAATCGAACCCGCAACGTCTTGCGTCTCAGCCACTGCGCCACGGAGGTCATCTATAAACGTATCTCTATGGATTTACCATTAATCCAAACGAAGTTATTTCTAGCTAATACCAACTTATTTTTAACTACAGTTATCCTGTTTACCTACATTATAAAATATTGGATACCTGCTTCAAACTGAACGTTGGACTGTGATAAGGTAAAATCAGGACCTAATGAAATCCAAGTTAACTCAGCCCGAGAAAACTTAATATACAAAAATTATGCAAATGATTTTCGTAAATATTCATCAAGCTTAGCCTTGACTTGCCGTAATTATTGTAGACAAAAGAAGTCACGGCAACGAGATAAATTGACATTAAATAAAAAAAAAGCATTTATTGAGAAACAACAAATATACAATAATGTGTACAGTTTGAAACAATGATGCCTGTATTAGTATGAAAACTGTGTTACAATACACATTACTTAGTATGAGCACCGTCTGTTTCTTCCATAAAGTCTTCTCTATCTTAAGGTTGTATGAAATCGCTTTAAACTATAAGCCCGCCCGTTTTGCATTTCTGTTGTTATTAGTTTTTAACTATTCTGAGATTAGTATTATGTGCGAGTACAATAAAGTAGTTTTTAAATCAAGCAATTATGTGCTAATTATGTCATCGTCTACTGCGTGTACAATGCTCCTTGATTGGAGACAATACACTAAAATACGCAGCGCGGGACGACCCTTTACATGGAAAAACTAACATAAAAAAGAAAGTAAGACTGAATAGTAGATTATTAAACGAGGGGATAAAGCAGTGTCTTGCGTCACGGGCGCTATATTGAATCCCGAACGTAACGAAGAATTCTAGAGTTAAGTCACGAGTGGAGCGAAGGAGGTAAATCCGGAGTGCAGAGAGGGATTTAAGCACGTCCAAGATGCAGACAGCTTTATCCACCAGGAGAATACTCTACTTTGTACACTTTCTGCGAGACAATAAAAACCAAATCTGGTACAGAATTCATCATTTACACTTGACATTAAATTAACGTTTTGCCCGACTACTGCATAACAAAAGAAGGGTTATGTATACGAGTCTTCAGTTCCGGCCTTGGCCTGTTTCTAACGTGTTATTATTATAATAGTACGAAGTTTTGACAAAATGCGAGGGTAGGGATTGCTAGGGGAATCGATCGACTTGAGTGAGGTTGAAAATAGGGCAATCGACCTCGTGCAATTTACTGCCTATTTTAATGTTACCGCCATAAAATAAATGTACTTAGTTTTTAAATTTAGCTCGGTTGTGTTATGAAGTAGAGTTTATTGGTCGTGGTTCCGTTTTATAATGATTTAAAAGCTTGGTTTGTTTAATATGAATATTCAACAATGATCATCGTCAATTGACGACCTCCGTGGCGCAGTGGACGAATAGCCATAGCCGGCTGAGTCGCAGGAGGTTGCGGGTTCTATCCACGCTGCGGGACAAATGTTTACATGGTCTTCAGATATTTGTTCCGGATTTAGGTATTTTTCTATATACCTATTATAAATACGTATTTACAAAAAAATTTAAAGAATATTAGAATTCAATCAGGTAACAAAAGGGGGAAAATGGGTTATATTTAATAACAGAAAGCATATACAATTATTTACATGACTTAAATAACAGTTGAAAACTGTAAAATACAGTTAAATCATCTAAATACCGTTGTAAACGATCTATAGATAGCGATAACTGCTCCAGACTAGCAAGCGGAAGTGTCCCCAAGACACTGGCTGTATTGCCCACTGAATTGCAATGCTTATGCGTTGACCCAGATAAGCGCCAGCTCTCGGATTACACGTTGCTTCGACCAGACGCCCAGAAAGAATTTAGAAAACGCGATGCGTCCTGGTACCACATGGGTCCAGGGCTTCGACCCCAAATGGCTCTAATACGTAAGCTCTGTCGATATTTTCTCTTATAATTATTAGTCAACTCTTGATATAATTCCTTGTCATAGCATTTTTTTTTTATTGTTGGATTTTTATGTGTAGGTATATTTGCATGCCAGATGCAATATACTATACATATATATAATACTAGCAGCCCATCCCGGCTTCGCACGGGGTAGACAATTATTTATTTTTGGAAATTTGGACATAAAACACTTTTTTTCATAAATATTTTTATTTATTAAAAAATTATTATTTATTATTTATCTACACTAATTATCATTATATTATATTATTATTTATTATTATTATTATTATTTTGGTGTTGTATTTTTTACACTCGGTTGTACTATAACCGGAGATATACCTGAGCTGCACGGGCCTAAGCCAAGTGCATATCAGTACCTAACGTATGATTGATTGGACTTTCACTTGGAAGGTCCGTTTGCAAGAATTTTCGCACAATTCTGCAGGTGTTCAGTATAGCCGCTTTTTGCATGAGAATATATGTGTGTTTTGGAAGGTCTAATACGGCAAGTGATTGAAGCAGTTGCTTTGGAACTACACCTGTACTGGAAATTACTATTGGTACGATTGATACCTTCTGCAGGCGCCACATCAGATCTATGTACTTGGAGAGCTTTTCTGATATAGTGTTCTGTAGGTTATGAGTGTTTGGGATGGCTATGTCGATAAGAAGTGCTGTTTTGTTGATTTTATCTAAAAGTGTCAAATCCGGTCTATTGAAATGAGTGGTCTTATCGGTCAGGATAGCTCTATCAAAATAGAGTTTATAGTTTGCATTTTCTAGTACTATTTCAGGTATGTATTTATAGTAAGGTGTGGGCTTTGAAGACGTGTCGATGAGGTTGTATTTTGCGGCTAGTCTTTGGTGGATGATGTTGGCCACCTGATCGTGCCGGAATTTATAGTCCGTTTGTGCTAGCGCCTTGCAGGCCCCCGTTATATGTTGAATTGTTTCGGAAGAACTGTTGCAACGTCTACATAAATCTGTTTGCATGTTTTTTTATTTTCATGATATGTTTTTGATAGTTCCGGGTCTCAATTACTTGGTCTTGTATTGCTATCATAAACCCCTCAGTCTCAGGAAAGAGTTCACCTCGACTGAGCCATTCGTTCGACGCCTGTTTGTCGACGGTGGGTTGACTCAAGTCATGGTGGTGCCTTCCGTGGAGAGACTTACGCGCCCATTCAGCAGTTAAAGTCTGTCTGTTAGTCAGTTCTTCATTATTTTGTAGACTATGGTTTTGAAGGTTAAGTGGTGAATTTTTACAGTCTAGTTCAACTATGGCTTTATGAATGATTGATGTCTCAGTTTTAAAATAAAAGTAAGATCTTAGCGTTGAAATTTGCCGGTTATGTAAATTTTGTATATCTATTATATCTCTACCTCCTTCTGACCGTTGCAGGATCTGCCTCTGTTTATTATTATTATTATTATGGTGTTCAGATATTTTCTCTACTCGATTTTCTAAGAATCGGTGATAACTGGGGGTCATATTATTATAAATTATAAAGAGGAAAGATTTGTACCTATTTTTGTATGTTTGTAATGAATAGGCTCAAAAAGTACTGGGCCGATTTAAAAAATTCTTTCACCAATAGAATGCTACATTCTTCCAATTTGACATAGGCTACATTTCATTTTGAAAAAAATTAGGGATCCTTGGTAAAATTTGAACAATGTAACCGAAGGTGTAGAAAAATGAGTCTTAAAATGTCTTTCGTCGAATGCGCTGCTGAAACTATTAGCGATAGAACAAAATAATGTACAACAATATTGAAGAACATCATAATGTCTACAAAAAACTCCGCGGTAGCATATGTCCAACTATTGTAGTTATGTCACTACAACAACTTTTTTCATTTTAAACATTAATGAAAATGCTAACCAAATTCAAACCATGCTATTTATGTATTTATATTAATCCTTATCCAAATAAATTATTTTATGGTCAAGACCATTTAACTACATATAACATAGTTTTAAAATTATTTAAATTGGACTTTCCATTCAAAAGATATTACGAATTAAAAAATTCAAACAGTAAACAAAACCGCCATAGCGCCGTGGCCGTTGTTTGCGATGCAGTCTGAAAAGCGCGCCGGGCATCGCGGCGGGCGGGGTGGAGGCTATTATCGTTAATATATAATTAACTAGCAGCCCGTCCCGGCTTCGCACGGGGTAGACAATTATTTATTTTTGGAAATTTGGACATAAAACACTTTTTTTCACAAATATTTTTATTTATTAAAAAATTATTATTTATTATTTATTAATTATATATTAACGATAATAGCCTCCACCCCGCCCGCCGCGATGCCCGGCGCGCTTTTCAGACTGCATCGCAAACAACGGCCACGGCGCTATGGCGGTTTTGTTCACTGTTTGAATTTTTTAATTCGTAATATCTTTTGAATGGAAAGTCCAATTTAAATAATTTAAAAACTATTTTATAGGTAGTTAAATGGTCTTGGCCATAAAATAATTTATTTGGATAAGGATTAATATAAACACATAAATAGCATGGTTTGAATTTGGTTAGCATTTTCATTAATGTTTAAAATGAAAAAAGTTGTTGTAGTGACATAACTACAATAGTTGGACATATGCTACCGCGGAGTTTTTTGTAGACATTATGATGTTCTTCAATATTGTTGTACATTATTTTGTTCTATCGCTAATAGTTTCGGCAGCGCATTCGACGAAAGACATTTTAAGACTCATTTTTCTACACCTTCGGTTACATTGTTCAAATTTTACCAAGGATCCCTAATTTTTTTCAAAATGAAATGTAGCCTATGTCAAATTGGAAGAATGTAGCATTCTATTGGTGAAATAATTTTTTAAATCGGCCCAGTACTTTTTGAGCCTATTCATTACAAACATACAAACATACAAAAATAGGTACAAATCTTTCCTCTTTATAATATTAGTGTAGAAGTGTAGATAGGGAATGTGAGTCACGATAATGTGTTATAAGATTTCTGTAAACCATATTAAAACAAATAAATGAATTATGATTTGCAGAATTGATTTATTTGTCTTGACCAAAATACAACTACTTATGTTGTGTTTTAGCAAGCAGACAATACGAGAATTATTTGGCAAACCCTCAAAGAAACCTAGATTAAAACTGATGCCGGTCTTGTGTACTAGCCGTGGCTGTTTATTTTGACGACCTCGTCAAAATGAGATCGAAACGAAGTGAGTTTGTAAATAAACGAATAGATTTTTTTAATCTGCAATACCTCAGTGTCTTAATATGAAAGTCTTTGATCAGTGTCTGTAATGACATATGACACAAAAACGTGGTCTCACACTATTGCCCTCATAAGAAGCCTCAAGGTCGCTCAGCGTGTTATGGAGAGATTAGATCAGAAATGAGGAGATTCGTTGACGAACGAAAGTTTACTAACAAAGCCCAGAGAATTATCAAGCTGAAGTAGCAGTGTGCAGCTGTGGCCGTTGGGGCAGAAAGGTTCTCGAGTGAAAACCACAAACTGAAAAGCACAGCATACGATGCTCCCCTTCTAGATGGAAAGACATAAAGGTGGTTGCTGGAAGCCGTTGGTTGAAGGCATGATCGGTCGCTCCGAAGATCTTTAAGGGAGGCCGATGTTCAGCAGTGGACGTTATATGACTGATATGGTGATGATGATTAACCCTTTATATCATGCCAAACTGGGTTGTTTATTTGATTTTTTTGTTATAGGTTATTACAAAGTTTAAAGTTATATATTTCGTACCTTTGCTTTGTGTTTATAAAGCTTTTTCAATTTTAGCAATTATTTTTAATTTTTTGTCGCATTATTTAAATATAATATATTTTTTTAGAGTGTGTACCAGCCAGGCTATCATACTCTGACCACCCTCCAGAAGTTTTTCTCTACGGAAGACTCCACGATAAAATTAAATGTAACTTTATTCTTCCGTAGAGACAAACTTTTATACGACAGTCATGCTGGTCTAAATTACAGCTTTTAGAATAACTAAATTCGCCAACTAGTAACCAAATGTAAAAAAATGTGTCGTTTAACTAAGTCTATAATGTCCACGTGTCGAATCAGGTCGCTATAAATAGACGAATAATAGAAGAGCCATGAAAAAAAACTGTCAAAATACCAACTACACATCTGTGAGATTTTCTTACTCTAGATTATATAGTAACTATTCATTATTCTGTGGTGTTAGTCAAATGGTTAATAGTAAATGTTCGATTGTCTGTGGCAGTAATGTATGTTCCGCGTTGGCACTCGACCAGTTTTCTTACAATTAAACAAGTAATTGTTCAAATTAAACCTAATGGTCTCCAGCATAGCATTCTAGAGAAAAAAATATTGAGGTGTCGATATTTTTATTCAGATAGATTGAGTAGGTATTTAAATTAAACCTCTCCCTCTACCAAATATGCACTACCTATTATAACTGTTTGTCCGTATTACAAAGGTTAACTGGAAGAGATTGCGATCTAGCATTAAGTTTGCCTGAGTACAGATTATTTTTATTTTGTGCAATAAAGAATTTTACATTCATTCATTGTTTAGTCAGGCAGCACAACCATACAAAAATGTATTAGTGTGGTCCTCGACGAGTTATATCTTTATTAGTCAACATTTTAAAGAAACATAGGAAGAAAAGTTGTTATTAGAGATATAATAGGAGACCCTATCATCATCATCATCATATCAGGACATCCACTGTTGAACATAAGCCTCCGTCACAGATTTTCAGATCGACCTTGTGCAACCTGCGCTTTACTGCTCCCAGCTACCTTTATCAGGCTGTCTTTCCATCTAGATTTCCAGTACTTGGTCTCCACTCACGAACCTTTCTGCCCCAACGGCCGTACATTTTTCGAGCTAAGTGCCCCACCTATTGCCACTTTAGCGTGCCAATTCTCTGGGCTATGTCTGTGACTTTGATTTGTCTACGAATCTTCTCAATTTTGATTCGATTTCGTAAATAAACACCAAGCATACTCGTAGCCCTCTCTGTAGCGCACTGAGTGACCTTGAGCTTTCTTACGGAGCCCATAGTGATAGACCACGTGTCTGTGTTTCTGTCATCACTGGCGCTAAAAACCATCTCTTCTAGGCAACCTATGGATGGACGGGATCTATGTGAAAAAATAAAGACTTTTAAAATCAAGTGCATTCATTTATGGCATTGTCGAATACAATTGCCACTACGAGGGCACATGCTTTTCAGAAAATACATAATATGATAATCAACTTTATATAATTTTATGAATAAAATAATACTTTCAGCAAAATAACATAACTGCTGAGTTTGAACTAATACATCAATAAATGTTAATTTGTAGTTAACTGAGAATTATAATCTGTTATTTAAACTAGCTGTTGCCCACGACTTCGTACGCGTTACACTACTAAATGTGTGGGTAACCTAGAAATAAAGCTAAACTCGCTGTTGCAACTTGCCTTGACACCCCATTTTTATCCCATGGAACCTGATTTATGGGATAAAAAGTGGCCTATGTGTAAATCTAGGTTATATATGTATATGTACATATCAAATTTTATCGACGTGATTGAGTAACAAACAAGCAAATAAATAAACAAACATTCAAACTTTCACAGAAATAAATAAATAAATATTGCTGGACATTTCACACAGCGCTATCTAGCCCCAAAGTAAGCAGAGCTTGTACTATGGGAAGCAGATAACTGATAGAATACTTATATACTTTTTTTTTGTAAATACATACTTATAATATATAGAAAAACATCCAGACCAGGAACAAATATCTGTAAATCATACAAACATTTGTTCCGCGGTGGGAATCGAACCCGCTACCTCCTGCGTTTCAGTCGGCTATTCGCCCACTGCGCCACGTAAATAATATATAATATTAGTGTTATTCAAATATGCTTAATGGGTTCAGCAGATAATTATATTAAATCAATTGGTAGACTACACACACACAGCCTACTAGATGGTAACACTATCTCATTAAGGTTGCTAGTGCCGTCGGGAACATAAGATCGGTCGCTCTGATAATGTATGGGGAAGGCCTAAGATCAGCAGTTCATGTCCTATGGCTGATGCTGATAATAAACCCTGGCTTTCCTCAATATATTAAAAGGTGTTGATGCCATTGAAAGTGGATGTAACTAATTAAATTTAGAGACAAAGAAAAACCCTACGTCATTGCGTGTCAAAACGACGTGGTTCATTACCCAAATAAGATGGTGGGTAGATCTAAACCTTTACTTAAATCTGCTTTCAATGAAAAATGAGCTTTGTCGCCCTGGTAATTAGATTTAAAGTGCACGCAAAGACGCCTACTGGCTAATTAGGAACATATTGGATCTATGGGCGATAATTTTTATGATATGACAATAAATATTACATGATCTGCCTATTGATGGAGTTTACCGAATAAGAACGCGGTACCCAGTCCCATTCGACATGTAATTCCACTCACCTTTGACAAAAAAAGTGACACTCTGGGAGTGCCGATAGAACTAAAAACTTGAACAAGTACGAAATACTTATATACAGAGGTGTCGGTAACGGTAACAGTGTCGCGAGTTCAATGGTTTTTTCAAATCTGAAAAAATGCCTAACGCGTCTAAAGAAGTTTTCACTTCAAAATTGATTACATCTACCAATTTACATTGTGATTATGATGATCATGCACTGTTTTTAGGGTTTCATACCCAAAGGGTAAAACGGGACCCTATTACTAATACTCCGCTGTCTGTCTGTCCGTCTGTCACCAGGCTGTATATCATGAACCGTGATAGTAAGGCAGTTGAAATTTTCACAGATGATGTATTTCTGTTGCCGCTATAACAACAAATACTAAAAACAGAATAAAATAAATAATTAAGTGGAGCTCCCATACAACAGACATTATTTATTTGCCGTTTTTATAGATAGTACGGAACCCTTCGTGCGCGAGTCCAACTCGCACTTGGCCGGTTTTTTTAGATTGCTTTGGTCCATTTTCGCAATATTTTTCAGATTAACGGTTATAAGTTCGATTTTAACCTCTTTCTTACACACAGATTTATAAATAGTATTGGAGTGAAGTTTTGACAAGTAGTACCTTTGCTTTCTTCTGTGGTACCGGCGAGAATGTCACACTGCTTCGCTCCTCGCGAACAAAAGACATAACTCGCGGCATTGTCCCAGTCTTCATAATGCAAAATACATAGCATAGCCATTCATTCCCAGCTTTGTAATAACGCGCCCCTTTTCCTGAAAACTGCCTTTACCCCCGAGGTGGGTACGAGCACGTGTGTATGCTGCTCTCTCGCTCTGGGTAATACGTTTGAGATAGTTGCCGTCCTTGTCTGCCGGCAGCGAGGAGCGCACGCATTGCAGGTGAATCCGCGGTTCTACAGACAGTCGTCTCTAAATCGCTACGTGGGTGGACGTTCGGCACTCGCTCCGTTTACCGCGAAAATTTACGTACGGCCAAAGAATTTCCTTTTTTTTTGCGTACGAGTCTGTAATATTTTCTCGTTGTTAATGTTGATGTGTGACGTTTATTAATTTTTAACTCGGTAGTGTTTGAAATTTAGTGATTTAAAGGCGGAAAGAAGGACCGGTGTCACGGATTTTGTTTAGTTTTTCAACGTTTTAATATCTTCATACGGTGAGTCTTATGTCTTATCTATTTGTGGTTTTAGAAGACATTTACCGAAATCTTTTATTAATTTTTGATGGATCCTATCATATTTCGTGTTATTTGTCTAGTTTATTTATTATGCAACGAGTCTTACCATATCAAAAGTTGAACTCCTTCTAAATCATTAAATCTTATGCCCCAGTAAACAATTTCAACACTATATGAGACCATCTTTGGAATATTTATCAATGAACCCCAAAGTTGTTTTGTTAAAATATTTAGGCTTCGGACTCCCGGGGCCGAATAAAATTTGTTTCTCAAACGATGTGAGGGACGGAAAAGTTTTGGGTCAAAGTTGATTAAAATATTTTTACAAGATAAAACAGCATACAGCTGTGGAAACCGTATTTTTTATTCATTTTAGAAACAATGGTCCATTTGAGAAAATAAAACATTAATGTTTTTATTAAAGTCTGTGATTTCTGATCTCTGATGATTTTATTATTATTCTCTATTATTAAAATATCTATTTTTCTTATTGTAAACTTATTTTATATGTTTTAAAACAAAGCTTTAATTAAAGAAAACACATTTAGATGTATGTAGGTATATTCTTCTATTTATTATTACTAAATAAGTCTAGTAATATATAATGTCACTTATATTAAAGTAAAAAGCGTTGGTTCAAACGAATTACGGCGAGACAAAATAGCACAAGAAACGTAGCTTCGAAATGCATTTTCTATTCATATTCCGACATCTGGCATCATCATTCAGCCGGCGATCGCCTGTACTAAACTCAGAGACTTTCATTGTGGTTACTGTTTCTTTTTTTATAATTCGTTTGGATTTAGGATGAATTCATTAAAAAGATGAATAAAGAAAGCAAATTTATGAAATTCTTTGATTCAAAAAAAAATAAACCAGTTTTTTTCAAAATTTACTTTTATAATTTATTAGACGTAACTTTTGTAAAATGCTAGATTAGTGTGTTCTAGCTATAAATTACTTTTGTAGTAAAGTAGTTTTTGATAAATTCTCATACAATAACATAAATCAGTGCTCTAAGCATAGTTTTCTAGAATGCAGTGAGTAATAATTGAACACAACAAGAAGAAGCCATTGCAGATAATATGGCCTTGGGTTTAATTCTGTTGCTATAGCCACAAGTTAACGCAGACCATAATAATAAAAACTGCATTTTTGCAAACTATGAGTTTTGCCTTAAATAATTTAAAGTGTAATCTTATTTTGACTGCCTCCGTGGCGCAGTGGCTGAGACGCAGGAGGTAGCGGGTTCGATTCCCGCCGCGGAACAAATGTTGGCATGATCTACAGATATTTGTTTCGTGTCTGGGTGTTTTTCTATATATTATAAGTATGTATTTACAAAAAAAACTATATAAGTATTCTATCAGTTATCTGGTTCCCATAGTACAAACTCTGCTTAGTTTGGGGCTAGATAGCGCTGTTGAAATGTCCAACAATATTTATTTTATTTTTATTTTTTTTTAGTTGGGGGTTTTAAAGCATATCGACTTAGGTATTATAATTACAAGCATAGTAATTAAAAATGTTTGCTATATTTCGGTGTTTTTACGCTATAAATTGTTATTTATCTTCCAAAATTTAAACAAAAATACATTTTACGTTTCGTAAGTTCCGCGGTAAGGGAGACTTACTGATCCAGTGACCTATGTTGTGGCCATAGACGAATGTTGTGGTTTATGGGCCGTTAAAGTACGTTCTATCGGAAGGACAGGAATGTACCGTAGGAAGTCCTTTGTACATGACACCGCTATTTGATACAATGGGCTTGATAATGTTATTTATTGTTGATCCATAATGGTAAGAGTATTCTAGTGTTTGATCATTGTATTGTTACTCATTATCAACGTACATTTGACTATCACGGAGCATAAATTTAGCATTTAGAACACCTTATAATAAATTTAACAAGCGTGTACTCGTATATCTTTAAATTATATGAAGTGTACAACGCAGTATTTTCTATTCTAATCATATTTACAGAAGGTATATTTTTTCACACTAAACTGTGTATTATCCCAGTAAAGAAATAAAAGATTTTTTTGGAACACGCAGTAATTTTCAAGATATTAATGAAGATGAGTTATAGGCAACAATGAAAGATATGATTTATACAGGGTTACAGGAAAAATCGTGCTAGATCCGTTAAGGGCGTGGAGTACCCATCATTTTTGACTTATTTCACTATGAAACACCCTACCCTAAACTTAACCCTTTTTCGAGATATTCGACTTTTAATTTTTTTATTGAAAATTGCCGATTTTTAGGCTACTAAATTTATTTTTGTTTATTTTGTGTATCTTATTATTATTATTATTGCATTTTTACATGTGTAATAAGATGCTTTAGGACGTCAATCATTAAAATAGTGCATAAGTTAATTGAATAGACCGTAGTAGACAAGTGAAAGTTAAGAAATAAAAAAAAATATTAGAAAGTTTATTTTTCTCTAAGGGATATCTAAAAAAATATTACGGCAATGGTTCGGCAGATGTTTTTTAAAATATCTACGTTTCATCAGCTATCTAACGAGGTATAACAATCTAGGGTTTGTATTACATTTCGTGGAAAATTCGTGGACTTTTGCAGATTTATGCTAAATGCTGACGTAGAAGACCCAGATTTTCTAAGAAATATCTTGTGGACGGATGAGTCCAAATTTGATAAAGATGGCATAACTAACTATCACAACGCCCATTACTGGGCCCCAAAAGAGCTAATGAATCCCAATAAGAAAAGAGTGAAGGGGTCCCAACGAAGATTCAGCGTGAATGTGTGGATGGGCATTATCTCCAATCATTTGATTGGACCTTACTTTCTCCCGGATAATCTAAATGGGGAAAGCTACGAAAATTTCCTGAGAGCAGACTTAAGTGATTTGCTGGATGATCTGCCACTCAACCTGATCAGGGACATGTGGTTCCAACACGATGGCTGCCCTGCCCATTTCAGGAGAAGTGTCAGAGACTGGCTGGACACAACTTATCCAAACAAATGGATAGGACGAGGTGGACCGTTGCCATGGCCAGCAAGAAGTCCGGACCTAACCCCCATGGATTTTCACGTGTGGGGGTGCATGAAAAGTCTTGTGTACAGCGAGCCGAATCCAGTTTCGTCTGTGGAAGACTTACGAGAAAGGATTGTGGATGCAGCCAATAAAATGAGGACCACGTTAACCACTGGAGTAGTAAAGACTGGTCTCCGTAGAAGGATGCGACAATGTATCAGAAATAGAGGCGGCCATGTTGAACATGAACTGTAGAATAAGAAAAAGTTGTGTGAAAATCTTTAATAAATGACATTTCATGCTTACCTATTATTTTATTTTACTTTTTAGCGCTAAGTATAAATTTTCTTCTCCACTGTCGCCTATAAAACTAAATTTTTTTCAATGCATTTGAATAAAACCCTAGATTATTATACCTCGTTAGATAGCTGATGAAACGTAGATATTTTAAAAAACATCTGCCGAACAATTGCCATAATATTTTTTTTAGATATCCCTTAGAGAAAAATAAACTTTCTAATATTTTTTTTTATTTCTTAACTTTCACTTGTCTACTATGGTCTATTCAATTAACTTATGCACTATTTTAATGATAGACGTCCTAAAGCATCTTATTACACATGTAAAAATGCAATAATAATAATAATAAGATACACAAAATAAACAAAAATAAATTTAGTAGCCTAAAAATCGACAATTTTCAATAAAAAAATTAAAAGTCGAATATCTCGAAAAAGGGTTAAGTTTAGGGTAGGGTGTTTCATAGTGAAATAAGTCAAAAATGATGGGTACTCCACGCCCTTAACGGATCTAGCACGATTTTTCCTGTAACCCTGTAGAAACTTCGACATCGATGACATCGAAATAAAAAAAAGGAATTACTAGGAAATCAAACTATTTCAAGGAATTATACAATAGAAAAAAGATTATCGTCTAAACATGGTTTACTTGGTACTATATTATGTCTTAGTGAAATATTCTTCATTCATTATTACTAAGGATATCTGGTCTCGTCATCATCATCATCATATCAGCCATAGTATTTCCACTACTGAACGTAGATTTCCTAAGTGACTGTGATCTTGTGTGGCCTGCACCCAACGGCTCCCAGCAACCTTTATCAGGTCGTCTTTCCATCGTCTTATGCTCTGCTTTCTAGTGTGTAGTCTCTCGTCATCAAAGGTCTAATAAGCTTTAATTATAGTTCAAAAAACCTAAAATACACACTTCTCGCAATCGAGATTTACAAAACTGTATTGGTCTCGTCAAAACCAACGAAATGAGCCCAAACTTGAGCAGTTTAAAAGGGAGTTCGGATGACACAATACAACAACTTGGTACCATCGAGCTTCTCTGATCATGAAACCAGGAGGTGGAACGTTTAAATTGCTTTTATCACTTGAATTTGGAGTCATTGTTTTGACGAGTCACTTGGTGATAAGATAGCGAGACTCTTCGGTGGTCACTAGTAATAGTAACTCTTCGGTGGATACTAGTAATAGTAACCACCGAAGAGTTCCACTATCTTGTCACCAAGTGACTCGCCCAAACTACGACTACAAATTCAAGTCAAACAATTGAAACGTTCCACCTCCTAGTTTCATAATCATAGCAGCTCGATGATTCAAAATTATTGTATTGTCATTGATTAAAACGGGTATTTATCGCGTATGTACCTTTTTTATTTGTGCTCCCGACGTTTCGGCTTTGTTGCAACAGGCGTGGTCACGGGTTGACTGGAGTACTTGGAGCTACCGTCGAGAAGTGTAGGTAGCTGCAGCAACGACGGAAGCTAAGCTAAAAAAACAGAAAAAAAGAAAGATTAACTATATTTATAAATGTACTATGATCGCGAAAGTTTGAAAAATACTATTGTATTGTCATCCAAATCCCCTTTCAAAGTTTCAAATCGATACAACAATAGAAGTAGGCTAAAATGGACATCCTAGATTTGTTTACATATTTAATACATATAACACATATTATATGCAAGTGAAGTTATTATAAAGTGTTGAGGAAGTAGAACTATTGACACGGAAAACTACAGGGATAATGAAATGTCAATACAATTTGTATATGCTAAAGGGACGCGTTCGGACGATCTGAACCAGGAAATCAGAGTTTAATAGAATACTAAAATAGAAACACAAAAAGGCTGAACAGAACGTGAATGCAGACCAAACGATTGTCGCTTTGACTAAAGTCGAACTAGTACTGTTCTATTTCGATCCCACTCTCGCGACAGATAGTTGGCTAACGGCCGGACTTTCCGTATATTTATTTTCGTAAAAAAAATACAATCACCCGAACCTTTTGTTTCACAATTCGACCGCGTGCCTGAAAAAATGAATACGCTTATGTTGCCAAAAAGTAGACTAAGACTGTTTCCTTGCAGATTTATTGTGTAACCAGTGTTTGCCTGCGACCCTGCCTGCTTTAAAAATTTAAACTTTAATTCTCACTATAAACTAAACTAGATTTCTTAATATGTAGTCGATATGAAATACTTTATTAGACCTAGAATCCTAAATTTAGAGTTAAATCTATGTGATACAATTGGTGGTATTATCTTTAAATAGCAATATCTACCAGATTACTAGTATAAACAGTCAATTTCGCCTTAAGACTTCTGATGCCAGAATTATAACAGTAACTTATGATATACAAAAACGTTTATTAAATAGCTACATTATAGATTCACCATCATCATAATCAGCACAGCCATCCACTGTTGGGAATAGATCTAGTTTTTATTATATTTATGCCACTTAATCTACTCTGAGCTGACCGCACCCATGTTTTTTTATGTTAGATAAGTTATATTTATAAGATAAGCACACAAGAAATTCAATAACTAACTATAACAGTCAAGAAACATCTATGAAAATCTGATGTATGTTCACAAAAATATTAATGTGTTTAAGGAAAATAGCGATAATCATAATTTTAATACTAGAAATAAAGATAAACTCGCTGTTGCCCCTTGTAGACTCCATAAAGTTAGTAAATCGTTTAAAGGGCAAGGTGTACGCTTTTATAACAAACTCCCAAGTGATGTACAAAAATTGACAATTAATAAATTTAAAAAAGTAATTAAACAAAATCTTTACGTATAAAAAATCCTACTATAAAATATCGGATTATTTAGATGACAGCTTGGGATTGAAACTGCCCCAACTCATTCAAAAATATATTACGATTTAGACGTAACTTATTTTCTTTGTTGTTATGTATTCTAAAAGGATCATTAAAAAAAAACAACCAGCCTTGTTTCTTGCCTTTCTTTCCTGGCTTGGTCGCGAAGGAACAGGCAGTAAAATTGACGTTTCAAAGTGATCCATGTGATTTTAATGAATAAAAGATTTTAACTTTGACTTTGATACATTTGTCTTGACTATATTTTAAAACTTTTATACAGACAGTAATTTTAGAGAAAGTTGTTATATAGATGAGAAGATTTGCGTTCAATACACCTGCTACACATTATCGTGAAATGAGAATTCCGCTATCGCTCTTTGGGTAATGACGTGCTAATTATGTTTCCAACGTGTATTTATAATATATATTAGTCTCAAGGGATGACAATGAGCTATTTCGAGCAGCTCATTTTGTGATAAAGGTGCTTGTAGGCTCTTGATTCCACGAATAACACATAATGAAAGCGTTTTGGCATACATTTGATTGCATGTTACATATCACGATGATGATCCCGTTTCCCGTTTTGGGACTAATGTAATGGTTATTACTTTGAAAATGTATTGCTTACGTAATTACTAACTTGCTTCGAGTAGGTAGACAGTTCTAGCCATTTCGGCGTACTTCAATTCAATAGAATAGGAACAAAAAGTGACAATTCAATTTAGCGATTATTTGAGACACCTCACTATATTTGTAAAATAAATTGTGAATTTGTTTGTTTTCGTCACAGGAAGCACTTTCAACAAGATTAAAACGGAAATTATGTAATCCAGCATGGTCAGTGCAATGAGGAAATAAAACGGAGGTTATAAAAATGGATTTGTTCAAATAATGCACAAGATAAATTTACCGATAAAGGGTTCATATTTCTCTGTAAAATACAAAATATTTATAATTAAATATAAAGACTTTTTAATTACGAAATAAATAGCGTGCTATTCACTTTTATTGAGATTAAAAATATAATTTTATTACATGATGGATTGCATGTTACAGCCCATCTCGGCTTTCCATAGAAAACTCATTAAAAACAGCTTTATTGTCTTACTTCATTATTATGATTCAACTTCCTGGTAAGTCCTGGAAAGCTACACAACACATACATATACACATCAATAATAAAAATATATAAGTTTGGATCTTTGTTTGTTACACAATTACGTCGTAGCTCCTGAACCGATTTCGATGAAATTTGCTATAAAGTCAGATTGAAACAGGCTACTTTTGTTTAACAAATCACGAGTGCGAAGCCGCGGGCGCAAGCTAGTATTAAATAGAAACAAAAGGCGTAAAATCAAAGCTTTTGTTTTAACACGTCAATGACTTCTCTTTCTGATTCCGTTATTGCCATTGAACCATACGTTAATACAAAACGTGTTCTAACATAAGAATATATGACATGAATTGGCTTTATTACTGGCTTAAGAAGAACCACCACTGTTGCTTCGGATAAAAGCGCAGCAGAAGCAAGATGTGAACTTTGGATAACCAAGTGGCTCCCTCCATTGGACTTTATCACCACGGCAGAACAGCCCGAAAGCACAACCTATATATGCGATACACAAACCTGCAGATTCTGTAATGTGAGGCGGCAGAATCGCCCCTACATCTGTTAGGCGAGTGTGCTCCACTAATGCGCAAACGTAGTATTAATCTGGGCAAACACATTCTTAGCCCGAAGGAGCTAACAGTTATCCCCCCTAAGAATATTATTCAGTTTTCAGAAGCTATAGGGCTTAGTAGTGAACTTTGAACACCCCCATAACCTAGAAGCAACATAAAAACAAGAGGTGATCACAATATGGCTCGTGGCCGCAGTGAAGCTAGCCGCAAAAGCTAATAAAAAAAAGAAAAAATCACAACCTGCAGTAGCCTATTTGGAAATCACTTAACAGACTCCGTGCCCGGCCGTTGTAGAAGTAACTTGGCCAAAAGGGGCATAATCGACCCAACTCATGGTCAGTATGAGTGCGGAATCCCCAAATAGAACATGCCGCACCTGCACTCTGGAATAGCTGAATAAGGCACCTGATGAGTTGAGGTGGACATGGCTGATCTAAATTAATTTAATTCTGTAGATTTAAGAGTAGTTTGCACGAGAAGAAGAAGAATAAGTTATTTTATAAAGGGCTGGTGTAATAACTAAAAATTTACGAAAAACATGGTCTGCCTTCCTGTTGCTATACTCTGCCAGGGTTCATATGTGAAACTATCTATCTGTAACACTTTTGTGTAACACCATGTGAAAGCAAGTATTGAGTATTGGTAAGCTTATTCCATTGCAGCTAGAAACCTGTACCAGGCATTAGAGCGGCTGTAGCCTTCACCCAGCTAGTGCTCCAACTTACCCTTAGGTGCTATAAAAACCATCCTTAGCGTCTGTTCAGATGGGCTACAACCACACCATAGGACAAAAATAAATAAATAATAAATAAATAAATATTTCTGGACATTTCACACAGCGCTATCTAGCCCCAAATTAAGCAGAGTTTGTACTATGGGAACCAGATAACTGATAGAATATTTATATACTTTTTTTTTGTAAATACATACTTATAATATATAGAGAAACAACCAGACCCGGAACAACTATCTGTAGATCATGCAAACATTTGTTCCGCAGCGGGGATCGAACCCGCTACCTCCTGCGTCTCAGGCGGCTATTCGCCCACTGCACCACGGAGGTCGTCAAATAATGTGACCGGGCAGTATCTAATGTGAATGGAAACCATGAAATGCGTGAAGCTGCGTTGTGGCCAAGATGTGGCTACGATGTGGTCGCGCTCTCGCCGAATTGACCACACGTTTTTTTGGCCGGCCACATTTTTGTCACTGTGGTGTGGTTGACGCCCGCATGAATGGACGCATGCCTCATGTTTGACAAGCAGTTGAAATAGTCAAAGACTATTGGAATCTTAAAGAACTTGTGGTATTTATCTAACCAAAACGTCAAATTAATTTAGTGAAAATGGTAACAGTTCTATCCTACCTTCATGAATTTTCATTGAATTAGTACACGTGTCTACATGACAGATGGAAATAGACAGAAATTGTTTGAAGTGTCTACAGACATTTAGATGACAATCCATGAAGCGGGAATGACCTGAATAAATATGATGGTAGATAGTGTAACTATAATTAGGCGGGACAGGACAAAGCTGGAACAAAACATGGCTGCTCAATAGACGCTAGTGATGGCGTCATCGAGTTAATTAAGTTAGTCATTACTACTATTACCATATTGTCCCATTGTTAGGCAAAGACCTCCCCCCATTTCCGCCATTCACAACGGTCTAGTGCCACCGTTTGCCAGTCCCTCTCAAAGTCGTCCATCTCGTCCCACTACCACCGGCGTGGTCTGCTGCGGCACCGGCACTGCCCTATCTCAGGGCTACATGCTTTAAACTAAAATTTAAAATTTCTATATTCATTAAAGTCACAGTTAAAGTAACACTTTGAAACGTAAATTTTACCGCCTGTTCCTTGCGAAAATGTAAATCATGCTTTCTGATAGTAATTAAACAGAGATAACATAATGTTTAAGTATTCCTTCTAATACGTAACTAACAGTTAAATCTAACGTTCAATTTGAAACCCTATCTGAAGATTAACAGGTTTATCTCCAACCATAATTCTAACATTATCTTGTGTGGAATACGTTCCGTTTTATAGGCTTTGTGGAATCCATTTTGTTTGTTTTCGTAGGGCTCCTAACATCAGAGTAAGGATAAAATAGAAGTCCTAGTGTACGAACCCAATTTACAGGTACGAACGCCGAACGCTCAATAGTAGACACCTGAACAAATGTTGTAAATATCTCATGTTTTGAAAATTATACTTCCGGATTTTAGTGAAACAAAAATGTATCAAAACCTATCGATTAAAGTATCAAAATAAAGGTATTTAAAAGACTTTTCCAAAAACATACAATACCTATACGTAAAAAGTATATGTATGTGGTAAAAAAAAATAATTATAGATATTCCGCCCTCATGACCCAAATTTTGTGTGCTAAATATCAATCATACGCACTAAAAACAGAGAAAAAAATATTACTTGCGAAAAGAAAATTACTTAGTTTCAGTTCGATTTGCACTCGGATTTTTGATTTATAACTTTTTTTTAATAAGTTCTGATGCAGTAAAGTTTTAAGTTCTTACCGTTGATAGAAATTGACATGGCAACGTCACATATGATAGAAGGAAATTTTGACTTGTTCTTTTTCCATTCTTAGATGCTATAAAAGCAAGTAAGCTATTTATTATTACTCCACGTTTTATAGGCTATGTAAAATACTGTTTGATTGTTTTCATAGAGCTCATATCAGTAACCAAGGTAGTGCGGGAGCTATTGATGATTGTCATACATCATCTAAGACACCGTTGTTG
This sequence comes from Philereme transversata, assembly GCA_963924445.1. NCBI lineage: Eukaryota > Metazoa > Arthropoda > Insecta > Lepidoptera > Geometridae > Philereme > Philereme transversata. Next base: position 3,565,993 of record OZ004337.1, on the reverse strand, counting down.
CGACCGACCATGACTGACGTCTTTACCGTCAACATTTTTGAAGTTTACGTTTAAGTAGAATCAGTGCTAATTCGATTGTAATCTGTTTTGTGGATAAATAAATAAAATAAAAAGCATAAACCTATTAAGTTATCCCAAGCGCATTAAGGTATTTTTGTATACTCAAAACCAAACTTTGCACTAGAGGCGCTGATTCGATTTCCATCCAAAACTAACGTCAACATGCATATTATTTGATCAGTAGCTAAACCTCAATTCATTAGTTCAACGATGTTTCGTATTCCGGTAGTAAGCTCGGAATACCGATGTATTTAAATATCAATTCTGAATTTAAAAATGAGCCCGGCTTGCACAAAGATCCCTAAACGTATTTAGTGACTGAATATGTTTAAATTTGTCAACGTCTTAAATCATATTTAGCTACTAAATACGTTTAGGCATCGTTACGCAAGTCGCCCTGAGTGTATGTACATCATGACGTAAGTAAATGTTCGCAAGCTCCAGCTCTGTATCCATAAACAAAGCTCTGTTTACACGTTCGATCTACGAGTATAACATAGTTTTGTAAACTACCTTCCTGATGTACATTTACGATTGTGTGTTTATTAAATATGCTGTCTGAGTTCTGGGAGTTTTTATTTGTTTGATTTGCACTGTTATTGTCCTTTAATCGTTTTGTCTATTTCTGTTGTTTTTAGTACATGTATTTTTGTAGTTTTTATTTAGAAATGATTCATGATTTATTGCAATCATTTACAATCAAATACGCGAAGAAAAAATTTTGTACATTTTTGTAAGCATATTGAGCGCAAGGTAAAATTTGGCATAGTTAAAGTTCATATGGAGGGACGAATGCTAAAATTAAGATAAATAAAAAAAACACTGCAGTGGTAGCGAGTTATTATACACGGGATTTATTATGTACTGTTTTATCAGTGTTACGACTGTCAATGTTTCGGTTCAATTTGTAAACCTTAATCAGGGTGAGTGCAATCCGCTCTGCACTGCGTCTCGCCTCGCACTCCGCACTTATCTGCGCGTAAGTGGTGGGAGCTCCGATAAAACGATAGGTACGTGATAAATCCCTTATAGTAATAATTTCTTAGTTCTGTTATGTTTAATAATTGGTATGTGCATTAAAGAGTTATATTTATCTATATTGTATTAAAACCAGTGCACATTAGTCCAGTCTAGTAACCCAGTGCAACCATTCCACCGTCCCCTTCTTTTTCGTCGGGGGGTAAACAGCTGGCATAGCTAAGAACCACCCCAGTTAAACTAAATTTCTATTAAAAAAACGCATCAGAATCGGTTTATCCGTTTGGGAACTTCGATGCTACAGGCAGACATAGGCCTCAAATTTATAATACCCTTCTTTTTGAGTTGGGGTTTAAAAAAACTGTTGCCTAGATTAGTATTTTTTTTAACTTAGAGTGTCTTGCGAAACAATGCCTAAACGTATTTAGTGACAATTTTCTTTTTGTTGTATTCATCTCCGTTTTACCACAATCTCACCTGATGGTAAGCGATGATGTGGTCTACGATGAAGCACGAAGATCTAGAAGAAACCTATTTACTCTACGATTTAAGGAGTTGTCAAATCATATAAATACGTCAAATTTAAACATGTTTAGTCACTCAATACGTTTAGGGATCGTTGAGCAAGCCTTAGATTATTATTGACGTCACACAAGTAACAAGCAAAAACCTAAATAACGTTCAAAGTCAATACGGATGCGGGTACAAAAACAATTTCCTTAATTATACTCAAACTATGCATAATTATATGTAATTCTGTGATTTGCTTAAAATAAATGTATTGTAAAAAAATCAGGTAAATCCGAAGTCGGAAAAAATAGATGTACAATGTATCATTGTTGAAGTGTTGCGACCTTGTCGCGATCTTGTCGCGGTCTTACACACGACTCGTCAGCGCGACGTGCTGCGGATCACCGCATGATAGTGAGAACTTTTCTCCTCGCTCGCCACCTTCAAAGACAGGGACAACTGGAGGGGGGACCGAAGCCACCGACCGCGAGCACGCATCGCGACCCACCACTCATTCCAAATCGACGGACAAATTAGGCGCGCGTTCTTTACGTCCTAATATATCACCTACATACCTACAGTCCACTGCTTTTCTTTTACCATTGACGACCTCCGTAGCGCAGTGGGCGAACAGCCGGCTGCGACGCAGTAGGTAGTGGGCTCGATTCCCGCCGCGGAACAAATGTTTGCATGATCTACAGATATTTGTTCCAGTTCTGGTTGTTTTTCTATTTATTATAAGTATGTATTTACAAAAAAAAAAAGTATATAAGTATTCTATCAGTTATCTGGTTCCCATAGTACAAGCTCTGCTTAGTTTGGGGCTAGAAAGCTCTGTGTGAAATGTCCAGCTATATTTATTATTATTATTTATTATTTCATTTACCAACTGAGGAACCCCAACAATGTTAGATAATTGAGTGGAGGCCGAGAACTCGGCCAGCAGCGAGATGGGTCGACGACAACAAATAACATCGAACGTGGTAAAGGGGATCGAGGCGAGACTTAAACAAGGGAGGCCTATGATCAGCAGTGCGTTGAACCAGCTGAAAATAAGAATAAGAATAATTTTTATTTGCCAGAACTTAGAAAACAGTTGTACGTAAGTGCTAAGTTTTTATATAAATAAACATACGATTTGTTGAGGGTAGATTTGCATTACGCACGAACACCTGTAACTGTGTTACGGCAAAGTAAGATCTTCGTCCCATACATGATGATGGTGAATTATTGATATTAATGGTAATTATGGGTTTATATCGCTTTTGTACCGTTTTCTCTCAAAGTCTAAACGCGTTGATCTTATAGTTGTACCTAATATAACACAATACTTACCTAAATCTAACATTAAAAATAACAAAAAGCTGACGAACAGACAAAAGGTACCTTAACCATTTGAATAATAGAATTACAGTCAATACTATAAAAAAGCACTAAAGAAAACGTTTGCGTTGATTGAGATGTCTTTAGACTAGTTTTTTGTAAATTGGCATTGTTAGCCAAAATTATATCAAAACATTGTTGGATTTGGAACCTGAAAAGTAGGGTTGATTTTCTAGCAAGGTTTTTTAGTATCAACCTTCTCTTTTAAAATTATTATGAATTCGATAAGTGCTGAATAAAATAGAAATACAAACGAGAGTACAAAACTGTTTTCTCGTGAAAACCGCGACTTACCGCGGTCGTATAAAAGGGCCATAACTGCGAGCAATTGTAAATATTATGCGATGCAGTGAATACTTAGTTGGCACGGACTAAATTGAATAAAATGAGAATATGCATAGATAGAAGTTACTAGGTATACCGACGTCATCAACATCATCATCATAACAGTCATAGGACGTCCATCGCTAAACGTGGATCCCCATAGATTTTCAGAGCGACGATATTGTGCGGCCTGCATCCAATGGCTCCCAGCAACCTTTATCAGGTTGTTTTTAAATCTAGTGGGAATCCGTCCTATGCTGCACGTTCTAGTGCGTGGTCTCCACTCTAGAACTTTTCTGCCTCAACGGCCGTCAGTTCTTCGAGCCTAGACAAGACTACAATTTATAGATAAAAACAGGGTATTTTTAGAGCCGAGTGATGACTTCGTAGCTTTTTTTTAAAGCATGTGAGAATCCTACTTCCAAAAAGGGGAATGTATTTATAGTATTCCCTTTTTTGGATAAAGTGTCTAACCATACATGACTTGAACTATTTTTTAAATTTACATCTTTGGAAACAAATTCAATACGTTATTGTCCAGTCAATGTAATCTTTTACACCTTTATTCTCGTACAAAAATGTAAACTTAAAAAATAAGATAGAAGATAGTTGTTTTTGAATCGTTTTCTAAAAATAAGATTGCAGAGGTATTCTAATCGCCCCGAGTCGGCTTCTTGAAAATATTTTATCTCGTAAAGCGTTTAAAGGGTCCACTAATTGGTGTATGCTCGCATACCGTGTGTCTATGGTTTGTTAATGGGTCGGTACAATGGTTGCAATAAATAACTGATGGGATGAATCCGTTTGTGTAACTGTCTGTGATGAATTGCGAATGTGAAAACTAAAAGTAGCATTTTACTGGTGAAGAGGAATTCGATTTATTATAATAATAATAAATAAATATTGCTGGACGTTTCACACAGCGCTATCTAGCCCCAAACTAAGCAGAGCTTGTACTATGGGAACCAGATAACTGATAGAATACTTACATACTTTTTTTAGTAAATATGTACATACTTATAATATATTAAGAAACAACCAGACCCGGAACGTCAAATATCTGTAGATCATGCAAACATTTGTTCCGCGGCGGGAATCGATCCCGCTACCTCCTGCAATGAATTAATGAATGAATTAAAATTCTTTATTTAATTTTATACAAATGTTTGCATGATCTACAGATATTTGTTCCGGGTCTGGTTATTTTTCTATATATTATTAGTACTTATGTATTTACAAAAATAAAAGTGTGTAAGTATTCTATCAGTTATCTGGTTCCCATAGTACAAGCTCTGCGTAGTTTGGGGATAGATAGCGCTGTGTGAGGTGTCCAGCATTATTGTAGGTAGTGCATATTTGTTACAGAGAGTGTAATATAAATTCTAAAACAAATAGTTATAGCGAAACCTTGTAAAAACAAGGTATTTCCAAGAATCTTTTTTCTACTACTTAATACATAAATTTATAAATATCGTTATAATTTAAATACTACATAGACTTAAACATTGTTTCGTTGTTTGGTTTATCTATACTAATATTATATAGAGGTAAGATTTATATTTTTGTTTGTTTGTAACGAATAAACTCAAAAACTACGGGTCCGATTTCAAAAATTCTCTCACCATTAGAATGCTACATAATCCCTGAGTAACACAGGCTATATTTATTACTTAAAAAAATAGGGATTTTTACTAAAACTTCAATAATGTAATCCAAGATGTAAAAAAATTTGCAATAATTTTTTTTTAATAAATATCCACCCGTGCGAAGCCGGGACGGGCTGCTAGTTTTGTATAAATTACAAAGTTGTTTTTTTGCCATATTTGATGAATGCTAGTTTTATCATTTTCAGGGCCCTTAACCTGTCAAAGCCCTGAGTTAAAACAACAGATTTGAAATTGATTGTGTTTTAATCCATTTATGGCTCGATATCGAGTCAGCTAAGAGTCAAGACGGGAGCATAGAGCTGATAAAAACCATTGTAATAGTACTACTAGAAACTTAGGTTTGATTCAAAAAACTCGTTTTTGATGAAGTTTTCACACTACATTATTTTACGAGTAGTATATCAAATTCTCACGTTATCATGAATATATGATACGAGTCAAAAAAGTTATGAAACTCATAGTGTTTAATGTATTTTTTTTTTATTGTCTAGGGTATTTTTATGATAAAGTAGGCACAATTGGCAACGGGCCCACCCCACACCGTAGTACTGGTTTCATTTAATGGTTTCAATACACGAAGCGTATCGTTGCAATACGATCACAACAGAGATACCCAAAAGGTACCTATTTACCTACGCCACGTGAAAAATGAAACTGCTGACCCATTGTTAACAGACTTAAAAAAAATGAGGAGTTTCTCAATTCGGTATTTTTGTTTGTCACCTCAGAACTCCATGTATCTACCGATTGAGATTTTTTTTTACACTCAGATTGGTCCCATAGAAATTTCATCAAAATCGGTTCAGTAGCTTGGTTCGTTTTTTCTGTTATCTGGAGTCGGTTATATTCTGGTTAAAAAGTATTGTCTAAAAACTGGCTATATCATGCTTAATGGGAGCTGGACTTCAAGAGACTCAAATGTAATCGTCGAAACTGTAACTCTGTAAAATTATATATCAGTCAGCACCTTGCTGAGCTAGATTCCATTAGATAACACTTTAAGGATGATTTATGCTAGACCGTGCCGGGCCCGAGCAGTGCCCCGTACGAAGCGCGGACGGGGCGAGCCGTGTTCGCATCGTTCGGGCCCTGTACGTGCAACACGTCCATATTACACCGAGAATTCTCCGAGTACGTACGCCGCCACAGTGATTCGGTTAGCTGAGTAGGGCGCGAGTCGGAATCGTGCGGAGCACGGCGCGGGCCCGCCACGGTCTAGCATAAATCACCCTTTATACTCCCTATTTTTATTCTCAACGAATTAGTAATCAGTAATCAACTCGTTGAGCCACTTTGCGCGAGCTATTTCAGTGATCGAAGAGTATATAAAATTCTGGATATTGTCTAGCCAGCAGTTTAATAGGATAATAAAGATGAAGAATTCCCGTAAATAGTTTTACTCGATACGTGGGCCTAAGCTTTTACGAATAATAAGTTTTCCTTACAACTTCACCCCAAACTAATATCTCACAATTTTCTGGTGTTATGTTTGTCCGGCGATAACTTTCAAATGATAGTGAAATTGAAATGTCATATTAAGATTCATAAGTTGTGTAGTATTATAAGTATTCATTAAACTTTCACTTTGTCTTTGAAACGTCAATTGTACTGCCTATACGCATCATCTATTCGCAGAGTGGTCTATAACGCTCTACGTGTTCAATATAATAATGCCTTCAGGGTTCTGGTGTGGCTTCGTCGATTTCGTAGCGCCTCGGGCATGTTTGCTGACGCTAGGATAGATGACTTTTTTGCGATCATGCTCAAAAAGTTAATCTCGCTAATACGCTGAATTCGGGGAAGCACCAACGGAATCCGGAAGATGATTGCTGAGAGACCTGAGTCCGCAGTACTGGGGAGATTCATGGGGCTGCATGTCTTGAGATGTATTACTCTTTGTGTCTCTTTGTTACTGTATGTTAATCTTGTTATTTTCTGTGTTTTGTTTTATTCTGGTTATGGCAATAACTTAGATGTAAGAAATAATTGTTAGCAACAAAATATGGACCTGGTCTGAAATAATTTTTTTATTTTTTTTTGTAAGGATTTAAATGTAAAAAAATAATTGAACGAAGAGTAAAAAGTAATTGAACGCAGAGTTTTTTATAAGTGATGTATTTTTTTTACGTCAAGACCCGTTATGGAACTCAAATGGTCTTGGGTGTTGAGCAGGGTAGCGACAGAATGGTGCCCGAGGAGTGGCTGTAGAAGGGTAGGACGTCCGGCAGCAAGATAGGTGGATGATATCGTTAAAGTCGTAGGCCGTCAATGGATGAGCCTAGCGCAGGATCGTGGTGGATAGTATAAACTTGGGGAGGTCTATCTATACCCAGAAGTGGGTGAAGTCGGGCTGTGGATGATGATGATGAAGTAGTTTTTTTATTATATGACGAGCTAGGAGAGTTAAATGAAATATCAGATCGTGTATCAGAACTCGAAGATCTCGTTTGGTTCGCTCGCTTGATCAAAATTGGTTTTATGGTTTTAAAACCCTCATTATTTATATTATCCGGTAAATAATACCCACCGGTCTTTCAGGCCTATACTCACAGTGGCCGGTCTATCCGACCGGTTGAGAGTCGCATAATTTAAATAATCGAGATGCAAGTCCAAGGCAAGTCATTTAAAGTTCTGTTCATAAATCATTTGGTAATTATACAGGTGATGTCAACGAGGCTTTATAGAGTTATTTATTTAATTATCTGAGAGCCTATAGTTGTGACTATAGAAGACCGTAATTATTGATTTTAGACAGGTTTTATCGTATGCAATATATGCACTTTTACTTGCAATTAGTATACTTTTTTATTCGATTTTGTAGAGCTATATGTGGTCGCGGGCAGAGACAACATAATGTAGAGCCACGTTCCAAAATACTCCCAATCAAATCATATTAATATATAATTATTAAATTTTTTGAAATTAATATATAAGTAAGGAGGGAGAGAGGGAGACCTTTGCCCAGCAGTGGGACAATATAGGTTAGTAAAAAAAATATAAGTAAGTATATAGTTATTTATGTAAATATGTAAAACATTATGCAAAAATAATATTAGTTCCTCTTCAAATTTTTATGTATGTATGTTATGTTGCAATTCTGCGGGTCATGTAGACATGGGTCTTGGGGACACTTCCGACACTGGAACTCAAAACTAGTTGAGCTATCTATAGATCGTTTACAACGGTCTCTAGATGAGTCTTTGTAGAACTGTTTCTTCTGTATTTTATGGTAAATAATTGTATATTCTCTCTATTATTAAAGGCGTCATGTACGATTGTTTATCTCCCCAAATAAATAAAATAAAATGATTAGATCCTTGTCTGTGCACCACCGATACGACATTATCTATTATATGCAAAGGTTATCTGGAAGATAATGCTCTTCTGCATTGAGTTCGCCTTTGTACTATTTTTACAAGTAAAATTATGTTTTTTTTATTTTCTTTTGACCCTTCACATCCTGTATATTAGGATGTAAAAGGTAAAAAAAATATCATCTTAAACCTTGCATATAAGTAACCTGCATCAACTATGCGTAATTTAAATGATAACTTTATCAAACTATTAACTGAATACTAAAAATAAATAAGAAACAAAATGATCTCGACAAATATTCAACGCCAAACCGAATCCATCCTGAATCTCCTATAAACATGAGCCATAAAAATCTGAATAATTTGAAAACTCCAATTAAACAATAAATAAAATCAATTAACTGTACACCGTAACTAAATCACAATCCGCTCGTAACGAGCTTACGAGTACATCTTACATCGTGACACGTCGGTTTTTTATCGTCGCCGTATCAAAAGCACCGGCCGGCACTGGGGCTACCACCAACTTTACTTCATTCAAATGTATAAAAGGTGTTGCAATTTTGACGACCTCCGTGGCGCAGTGGCCAAATAGCCGGCTGAGACGCAAGAGGTAGCGGATTCGATTCCCGCCGCGGAACAAAGGTTTGCATGATCTACAGATAGTTATTCCGGGTCTGTATGTTTTTCTTTATACATATTATAAGTATTTATCACACAAAAGTGCATATAAATATGCTATCAGTTATCTGATTCTTATAGTACAAGATCTGCTTAGTTTGGGGCTAGATAGCACTGTGTGGAATGTTCAGCAGTATTTATTTATTATTTAAGCTACATATAATAACGGAGTATTGATCAAACAACAAATTGGGCCAGTATACTAAATCAATTAAAAAAAAATCTGTATTTGATTTGGTTTAAGTACATTACAGAGCTAAAAAATATATATGTTGTGCGCTGACCCTAGGTGATGTGGGAAAAGGGCAGGAAGATGATGATGAATGAGATATCCCGTCTAAAATAGCTTAGAGACAAAACGGAATGTATTCATTAATTTACATGGTACAAGAGCGTCGCTCTTGTCGTAGCAACTAATTCAATTCCCTTTACTCGTATTTATTTATTTTCTAGGTGGTAGGTATATTCTTCTTAGTGTTTCTTGTAAATTTAAAGGTATATTGTAAAGTTATACAACAATAGATGAGGCCAAACAATATTAACATAAAATATTACCCGTTTAGAAGCACTTTACTAGATGCGGCACTCCACTAGATGAAAAGTTGACCTGGTAAAGGTTGATTTGACGCGTATTGTGTAGGCCGCACAAGATCGGTCACTTTGCAAATCTTTAGGAGAGGCCTATGTTCAGCAGTGAACGTTATATGGCTGGTAATGATAATGATGATGAGTAGCACCTTTAGATTAAAAGATAGTGGTAAGACCTCAGCACTGGCCAGTCCCGAATCGGTAATTAAAAACATTTTCTTTCATGTTCGGTTTACGGCAGACGTGTGTTTGGTAAATAGTAAAAAAGCCGAGTCACGCTTGTAATAAAGATCGGTGATTAATCAGGGGGCATTATTCTTGTGGACGTGTTGGGATCGTGTGCCCTAATTGTATACTGAGCATCGTGTTTTGTATACGTGGGGCTAGACCACCTTGGGCCTGTATTCCTGGAATCTCTAATGAGATATGACGTCATTTCTCTTTTGATCGCCTTTTAGCGTGCCTATGATTTATAAGTGTATTGTCTTTTCATTTGTTTATTTTTAATTGTGTGCAATAAGGACAATATCTACGGCTGTTGTGACACAGTCGAAACGTCTGGATAACAAATAAAAGAGGTACTTACATACGCGATAAATACCCGTTTAAATGAGTAATTACCTATCTATATATCTATGTAAAGACTTTACTCGCACCATATTCTATTGTACTCTTTTTGGACAGAATTACCCCTAGTATTTTTTTCATACATTACACGCTTGTCCTTGACCTTGTTGTGTCATTTCTTTCTTGGACACTGTTAATAAAGGTACTTCTAAACAGGTACAATAGTGTTTTGACCCGAGTTGTAAACCCTTAGTTTTGACTAATGATTTCATTTAAACTGTCATAGTAGTTGTGTAACGAAGGACTCCACTACATAGTTTTTTTTTTATGTAGAAAGATTCCAATTGGATCAAATCCATACTAGTATTATAAATTCGAAAGTAACACTGTTTCTCTGTTTAACTTGCTTATTATGTTTTACGACTAAACGGATGGACCGATTTTGATGTGGTATTGTGACCGGGATCGAGACATAGTATGCTACTTATTACCTGACTGCGCGAATTATATTTCTACATAACTAAGCGTTTGTATCTATTGTTAAAGGGTCTAAATCAATGCACAGTACATCCGTCCCATCTTTCATTTTTACCAAAAGAACAGGATTGGCAAACGATGAGTCACTTTCTCGTATTATATCATTAAATAAAAAAAAATCTTAAATCTGCTGCGGGCACTTAGAAACACAAAACTTTTAGCAAGTTTCAACTGCCAAAAATAAAGCAGTGACGAGCAAATTCCCTATTGTTAAATGTACTATAAAAATAAATAAATTTTGCACATTTATCTGTAGTTTCTGCGTGTAAATCGGGTGCGGACAGACAGACAGATAAATCGAAAGCAGTTGAGAATTTAGGCACGCCGTAAATTCCCGTCGCTTCGACGTTGTTAAACAACGGACGATTTTATTTTATTTATTGTTTAGGTAATGTTAGTTTGAGCCAAAGGGATTAAGGTCAAACGGTCGCCAAATTGGCTGTAACTTGTCATTGGCAATACTAGAATAAAATGGTGAGACACATTTAGGTATATTCTGCATTATAATGGGCGTCTTTCCTGGACCATTTGGTTCAAGGTTATTAGTGTAACAATTCTTGCTAGCTTTGCTAAAGAACATCGGTGATTTATGAATTGGTCAATGTTATAATAACAAATTAATTAACGGAAGTTATATGTCAGATAAAACATAACATTATTTATAAGAAGTAATATTAGCATTAATACCCATCTGTTGTTAAGCGAAGTCCAAATAAGACTTGACCTATATTGTGCCCGTCACCTTGAGACATAAAGGTGAATAGTCTCATCAGAACAGCCACGTCCATTGCTGAACATAGACCTCCCTATATATCTTATCTTATTTATAAATAAATTACATTATTTATATAAATATAAATTTATAGCTCAGGTCAAATTATCAGGTCGTATTTCCATCTAGGTCTATTTTCATCATAGCCCTCTCTCTAGCACGCTGAGCGACCTTGAGCCTTGTGAGGCACATACTGAGAAACCACGTTTCTGTGCCATACGTCATCACTGGTAGTGGTAACTCACACTGATCAAAGACTTTCGTCATAAGACACTGCGGTATTTTGGACGAGAAGACGTCACAAAGTTTGCCGAACGCTGCCCAGCCGCGTTAGATTCGTCGCCTGACCTTTTTCTCGAAGTTGGACCTACCTAACTGGACAACTTGGCTGGAGTTAATATAACTCATTTTGCCTACACTGGTTCATACAATTCATATTCAAAAACAATTCACAAAAAAGTTATTTTCTAAGTCACATACCTATTATATGTCGAAAGAAAGATACGTGAGAAGATTCCTAACATAGGATTCGGTTTATAGAAACCCTCGAACCTCATTGAATTTGTTAAAAATAACGTGAGCCGTAATAATTTTAGCAGAACAGAGAGGAAGAAATTACTAAATCGCTGTCCCTATTAAATTATTTGTAGCGTAAAACAAGCATGTACGAAAAATGAACGCCCACGCACGCAGACATCCGGACTTCCTAACAGTGTTAATAAATACATTATCAGCTATGGTATACAATATACTATATACAATGAGGATACTATGTATAACCATATTGCGTCATCGTTAAGTTAATTCTAAGAAACCGTAGGATAAATACAATAAGTTTGAAAGCACTATAAAATGCATATTGTTTATAAATTCAAGGTATGATATACATAATAGATGCGCTATTATTATATCAGCCAATGGACGTGCACTGTTAAACTTCTTTCATAGATTTCCAAAGCGGCCAATCTTTTGCGGCATCATCCGGAATCCAACAGCTTTTATTAGGTCGTATTCCCATAGAAAAAACGAAAGAAAAAAACATTTATTCATATCACCACTTATTTACTAAAATTATAACTAACTTAATTATATAGCGGCATCTATCGCTATATGGAAGAACTACTTTGTCATCAAGCTAACCTACAGAGCGAGCGTCAATAGGGAGACGATGAGACGGCGACGACATCTAACGTCAATTACAAGAACCAATCCTAGATCGCGCAAACGAAATATTCTAACGATTCTAACATATATAATACTTCTCAATAAGACCTGATGGTCTTAGGACCCCGAGCCAAAAGTCGCTCGGTAGGGAGATCTCCCCTTTGCCTTGGCGGACATCTATCAACATGTCGTTTGTTTGTTGCCATTCTGCTCAGGGCAGTGTTAACATCACGGACATATACATATATATTAACGATATAGAATTAAGATTTGTATAAGAATTAGGATTATGCTATATGCATTACCTACAAATTACAAAACTCAAATCAATCATCTAGTGCATGGCCGTCTTAAGCTGAGCTTTTCAGTGCACAAACCTTTCTGCTTGGCTATAGATATCTATCATAATAACAGATGTCAATGTCATAATAACAGAATGCATTATAACAGTCAGTGGTAACAAGTACAAGTCGCGTGTCGTATCTAGGACAGTTGTAATTGCTCTGCCGTGACTTGAAAATGTTAATTGTAAAGCAGAATAAAGATTTGTCTAATTTACTCGTTTTACACAATGATGATTATTATAAGTTTAAGTAGACTTTTTTATGGGCGATGGTCAAGTGCTGATAACCAGTGATGGTGTGGTCGAAGATGGAGCACGCGCCTAGAAAGAACCTGTTCACTCTGGACTTGCTAACTCCGAGATTATAGTGGACCAAAAACAGACCAGTTTTTGTTTGATTCTGTTTTAATTTCGTCGAGAAGAACAGGTATAGAATTGACGATATTGAAAGTTTTTTTTTTTAATGTTTGGTGGTGATCTAGTAACCCTATTTTGAAAATTGGACCCACGCCAAACAAAATTAAACTATTCCAAATTTCAAGTTAATAGCTTCAGTAGTTGCTGAGATACTCAGCTGTAACAGACAGATGGACAAAGCCATAACGTTTGGTTTTTTTTATACTACTTGGAAATGGAACAAGCTTATGGCCCACCTGATGTTAAGTAGTACCCCTCGCATATAACAGAGAATTGCCTCGTAGGTCACGCACCTTAGAAACGTGCCCTACGATAGTCTTGGTTTTATTTCACCTTTCTAATAATATGTACCAACTTATTGTATTTTATATAATATACCTATTTATTATTAATTAGCTGACCCGCCCGCGGCTTCACACGGGTGGTTTTTCAATAAAACGTTACCCTCCTTTTGCGCACTCGGGTAAAAAGTAACCTATATAGTTAAGGTAACAAAAAACTAGCAAACAGTTGCTTTCGCAGTTATTATATATGTATTGTCGCTAATTAGCGATAAGACCGCCAATTGTATCCATAGATTTACGTAGTTGTTTTTTATATGTATTTGATTCGTGGTATGCAATAAAGTATTATCTAATCTAATCTATCTATTATACAGATTAACCTTCCTCTTGAATCACTCTATCTATTGCTGAAAACTACATTAAAATCGGTTGAGTAGTTTAAAAGATCTAATCTTATCTTTATACTATGTAAAGAAAGATTTGGAATATTTATGTATTAATCTATATTAATATATACCTAATCGATAGATGAGTACTTATTAAAAGCTACCTTCCTGTAACGTTCTTGTGAAAAGTTCATCCAAAAGTTGCCTGGAACAGTTCGCTGTTAGCGATAAGACTGCCACTTGTATTTCCGCGTTTCTTGTATATATTAATATATACCTAATCGATAGATGAGTATTTATTAAAAGCTACCTTCCTGTAACGTTCTTGTGAAAAGTTCATCCAAAAGTTGCCTGGAACAGTTCGCTGTTAGCGATAAGACTGCCACTTGTATTTCCGCGTTTCTTGTATATATTAATATATACCTAATCGATAGATGAGTATTTATTAAAAGCTACCTTCCTGTAACGTTCTTGTGAAAAGTTCATCCAAAAGTTGCCTGGAACAGTTCGCTGTTAGCGATAAGACTGCCACTTGTATTTCCGCGTTTCTTGTTATTTGTTTTTTATATTGCTTTTTTTATTTAACTTATTTTAACCATTTTGGTGAGGAACCCTAAAAATTTTGTTTCGTCAAAAATACAAAAGCTCAAACGTCCAAGGCCATATCAATAGCATATATAGTTAATGTTGTTTTCGTACAAGTCGACTCGATACGGGCTCTTACATCACCACCGTACGTTATCAACACGTTGCTTCCAATAGAAACATCGTACATTGCCGCCTCAATGATGATTTATCGAAACAAGCAGATCAGATCAATCAGAGAAAATCAGTATAGCAGTCGTAATAGATCATACACAACGTATTTTAACCTCTTCGAAATTGTCTCATCAAGTTCTTGATTTTAATACCTATAAAACCTGTATGAAAACACAGATAGGACTAATGGCTGGTATTGTTGTAAACTAGATTTTTATATAAATTCATTACCACGGAAAGTTTTAAATTTTCAGGCAACCATAGTATCAAGTTACCTAGACAATAAGATTCGAGTTAGAAGTCCAAAGGTTGACCTTTGGGTTAGGAAAATCAAGAAACATTGAAGACTTTTGGTGCCAGAAGTACCTGCGTCACTTTGGAGGACACAATGCCTCCATGCTTTTGACTGCCTCCGTGGCGCAGTGGGCGTATAGCCGGCTGAGACGCAGGAGGTAGCGGGTTCGATTCCCGCCGCGGAACAAACGTTTGCATGATCTACAGATATTTGTTCCGTGTCTTGTCTGGGTGTTTTTCTATATATGATAAGTATGTATTTACAAAAAAAAGTATATAAGTATTCTATCAGTTATCTGGTTCTCATAGTACAAGCTCTGCTTAGTTTGGGGCTAGATAGTGCTGTGTGAAATGTCTAGCGATATTTATTTATTTTAATGAATTCGATCATTTGATTAAATTTACCAGGGTACTATGAAGTAATATAGAGTATTACATAGGTATACAGATCATCATCATCATCAAATCAGCCAAAGAACGTCCACTTCTGAAGGCCTCCATCATAGATTTCCAGGATCTTGTGCGGCCTGCACTCAATGGCTCCCAGCAATCTCATCTAAAGTCGCAGTGGGCATGGCACATAGCTCGAACTGACGGCCGGCCTTTGGGACAGAAAGGTTCTACAGACCACGCACTGGAAAACGCAGCGTAGGATGGTCCCCCACTAGATGGAAAGAGATATACAGATATGATAAACAAAACCCTCCTTCGGCAATAGGGCAAAACAACAACTATTATTCATAGTTATTCTTATGAAGTCATTATTTTGAACCAAATCACTTAATTACAGCAAAAAGTCCCGCAAGATATTTTATGGCGTTTCAACGTACACTACTTAGGGTACCTATTAGATCAGATATCGTCTGTTTCTGTTTTAGGTACAAATTCTGAATGAATAAATTAACAATATAATATATTTATGTGTTTCTTATACTTAGCCCGGCTTCGACAACGTGTCCTTAACGTAATTAGCGACTAAACATGTTTAAATTATTCGTATTTGTATGATTTGACAACTCTCTAAATCATATTCAGGCACTAAATATGCTAAGAGATCGTTGTGCAAGTCGCTCTTAGTTTGCGATTTTATTCAGTTTTGATGTTAACTGTACGTTTTAGAGTAAATGTGTAAAATAATATAATATGTCTGGAAGTGCCGTGTCAACTGTGGGACATTCATAATGTGTTTCTATTTATAGGTACCGTTGCAAAATTAACTAGACGCAGGTATGTTTTGAGTACTTGCCGTGAGGTGATTAAGATAAATGCCTTGATTTAATCATTGTAGTTATTTTTATCATTATTTTTTATAAATTGTACTGATGGCTCAATCCCATGGCTTACTTGATGATAACATTGATAACTGGCTTACTGCCTATAAAACCATTGCATTTCCACACAGGTTCCGTCCAATTATGGCATGGCCTAGATGGCATTACACTGCGCCCCTCACTCTGAGACATACAAGTATAATGTTTACCTGCAACGGTGACCGGCAACGGACCCTACAAACGGAAAGAGTAGAGTTCCTTGTGAAAGGGCTCGCCCGGGAAAGTACTGCCACTATACACATTTGTGCCGCCAAGCAGCATTGCTGTATTTCGCTTTGAAGGATATGGTTGCGGTGAAATTACAGGCACATGGCTTTACGCCTGAATGCTTCAAGTTGATGAACGCAGGGCAGTGCATCGTAGAGCACGTTTCTAAGGTGCTTGACCTACACGGCAATACTTTGTTATAGGCTATGGCATCAGGTGGGCCATATGCGTGTTCCATCTCCAGGTCGCATAAAAAAAGGAGCACAGTAATTCATATTATTACTGTTTTGCGTTAGAAATAGGTTCGGTTTACTTCCTAAAATGATTTCTTTCACTAGAAGCCCTACTGTTCCGTAGCTTTGTTACTTAACCCAGTTGCTATCGCCTGCCTGTCGTCGGGTGTGTAGTGTTACAACACACAAGCTACTTGTGTGTACGTATAATATACGTATACACAAACTGACACCCTTACACACACTCACACCACACACCCTCTCTCACACACTCACACCACACACCCTCTCTCACACACTCACACCACACACCCTCTCTCACACACTCTTACCCACACCCTTTCACACATATACACTCACCACATATCCTCACATGCATATTTTACACACTCACGCATACACACATACACACACACAAATCACACAATCAACATACTCCAACACTCACACATACATTCACTGAACATTCCATTATGAACCATAGTCCGGAGGGAGGTATAGGTATGCCATCATACAGGTCAATCCTATGTTTTCTATCCTGAATTGTTTTATACCTAGTATTATAATATAAAAAAACCCTCCAATAATCTCTATTCTTTGCTATCCCCCAACATCCTCTCACAAAGGCATCCAGATCACTCCGCCAACCTTAATTGTACTGAAAATTGTATTATTTCAAAATTAATCATAATTTAATTTAAAGGAAGCGAACTAGATAGAGGATACGAAAAGCGTCGTCATAAACTTTAAATATCGAATGAAAAAGTAACGTTTCAGTCAGGCAGGTGCATACCTTATTTAAATAACGATATAAATGGTAATAAAGCGTAAAACAGCGAAGATAAAAATAAAATTGTTCATTAGTGCTGTTATTACTTTATTTATTTTGTGCCAGGATCTTGGTAAGTTAACAGCTCGATTGAAATTGAAAAATGCATTCATTATTTTTTAAATCAACTGCGATGAACGCTCATGGATCAGTTTGCTTTAATAATAAAGAACTGTAAGGTTAACCATAAAAAAGTGGCACTCCAGGAGTGCTAACAGAAGTGAAAACTTAAACAATTACGAGATACTTATAAACAGAGGTATCGGTAACGGTAATGGTTACAGTGTTGCGAATTCAATGGTTTTTTCTCATCTCAAAAAATGTCCAACGAGCCTAAAGAAGTTTTCACTTCAAAAAAGTAGTGGCACTCCGGGAGTGCCGACAGAAGTGAAAACTTGAATAGACTACACTACAGATACTTATATACAGAGGTGTCGGTAACGGTAACGGCAACAGTGTCGCGAGTTCAATGGTTTTTTCCCATCTCAAAAAATGCCTAGCGCGCCAAGACGTTTTCACTTCAATAAATAAATAATGCTGGACATTTCACAAAGAGCTATCTAGCCCCAAAGTAAGTTTAGCTTGTGCTTTAGGAAACAGAAAACTGATTGATTACTTAAATACTGTTTTTATAAATACAAAAAACACCCGGAGCAAATATCTGTAGATAATGCAAACATTTGTTCAGCGGCGGGAATTGAAACTCTCCTGCGTCTCAGACGGCTATCCACCCACTGCGCCACGGTGGTTGAACCTAACGAACACTACACAAAATTTTATCAACATTGAAAAATGTGTTAGGTATAAATATATTCCAAAAAGGTACATATTTATTTACCAGCGCTGAGCAATATTACTGACTAGGTACGTCATTTTTTCATTTTCTGTTTATGTTAATGTGTCTGTATTATCCATCGTATGTAGTTGCTGTGTGTTTGTTACTTGTGTCGAAATAAATGTATACAGGGTGTTTGGTAATATACGAACGATATTCAAGTGACGGTTTCTCAAAACATAAAGAAAGACTTCTCGAAAAAAAAACGACTAGTTATATTATCAAATTTTAAAGAAAATCGACTAAGTGTAGTGTACCCGTCTATTTTCTTTAATTTTATTCGATATAAAACTTAATGCCTACTCTTGCAATCGACATCTAAAAAGAAAGGCCGATTTGATATCTTTTTCGGAAACGACTGCGGGTTTTGGGTTAGAAAGGGACAACAAGAGATATCTCGAGACGTCACCAATACAGTATCTGTGGTTTGATGGTAAGCATTATGCAATGGCACAACATAAGTTTAATAAAGTGTTTGTTTATACATGCTAAAATAAATTTTACATTTCTATGGTAAACATTTCACAAATTTATTTATTACGCTCATCAAAATTACCCCTTTCATTTTTGTGCGTATATTATCAAACATTCTATATAAGGTGTTGCAATTTAAACTTCAAATAAAGACGGAGTATATTTTTAAGACTATTTATAATACATAAACAATGTTTATTTATTTTAATCTATAAATCTCTATTTTTGCGTTTTTGTACCTAACAAACCGCCCTGCCGTTAGCACCGAATGCGCTCTGTTGACCGAGCCTGGTGATTCACTGGGCGGGGTCATTGAACGACCGGGGTTGTTGAATGGCTCGTAGTAACTTTTTAGTAATATGTGGCGTCGTGCAATACGCTACATCTCTAATATTTCGTCGAGCAGCATTTTATCGATTAAATTGCAACACATTATATAAACTTGAGAGCAAAAAAATCGCACATTCATGATTTTTTGACTTAACTAAAAAAAAAACAAAAAATATTATGTTTCTGTAATGCAGATTCAGTCTATTTTAATACCTATCCAGTGGTATCTGATTTGTCTTTCAATCATTACATAAAAATGCTTTTGTGGATCAATAACAAAAATGCATGTTTAGTAAAAAATTCTTTATTCAAGTATTGGTGTCAAAGTTATGAAATTAAAAGATAAAATTAATTTAAAGTTTGTTATTAATACCGAGTGTTCCCTCCCCTAGCCTGAATCACTGACTCCATCCGTGTTTTCATTGATGTTACTAGACTTTTGATAAAGTCTTGAGGAATAGCCTCCCATTCCTCTGCGATCGCCTGTTGCAGCTCCTGTAGAGTCGATGGAGGAGCATCTCGGCCTCGAACTCTTCTTTTCAGCTCGTCCCATAGATGTTCGATGGGATTGAGGTCTGGGCTTCGAGCTGGCCACTCCATAACGGTCACATCCACCTCTTGAAGGTACTCGATCACTATGCCAGCAGTATGCGGTCTTGCATTATCTTGCATAAACAGAAAGTTTTCGCCGATAAACCCAGCAAAAGGTACGACGTGGCTCTCGAGTACTTCCTCAATGTATCGTATGGAAGTCAATCCTCTTGATTGGCGACCAGTATTCGGTCCGGTGATGAAGGCAAGCTCGGTTTTTGCTTCCATAGACATGCCTCCCCAAAACATGATTGGACCACCGCCATAGGCGACACGTTCTGTTATGCAGCATTGGGCAAATCGCTCTCCCGATCTTCTATACACCTTCCCCCGTCCGTCGTTGCCATGCAAGCACATTTTGCACTCATCAGAGAACAGGACTGCACTCCACTGCTCTTCGGTCCAATTCAAATGGTCTCGAGCGAACTGAAGGCGGGCTTCTCGGTGGGCTGGGGTCAATTTCGGCCCGTTTGCTGGCCTGTGTGCAGTCAGGCCACCTTCTCTCAATCGTCTTCTGACTGTCCACCGGCTAACTTCTACTTCACGAACTTCTTGAAGTCGTTGGCCCAGTTGAACTGCGTTCAAACGACGATTTCTTAAAGATGTCGTTATAAGAAAGCTGTTATCACGCTCTGTTGTAGCACGGGGACGGCCCGATCCTTATCGCCGTTGGTAGCCACCAGTCTCTTGATACCTCTGGTATACACGCCGAACGGTAAATCGGCTCAAACTCAATTGTCGAGCCACTTGACTTTGCTTAAGCCCCGATTCAACAAGGGCAACCACTTGAGCGGCTACTTCTGGTGTAGTATCCATTTTCGTGTTCCGTTTGAAGCCAATATCAATAGAGAACCTTTCACACTGTACGTTGGTATGCAAATGATGACCATTCCCTCAATATGCACTCTTTTATACCTGCGATAAATCCCGCCGCCGGCCTTACCTGGATCGAGCGACATAAGGGGGTCTATTGTTTTGTTGCTAATGAGTTGTTTTTAAAGGTAAATGTCAACCCTTTATCAGTTCTGCGAATGCCTAGATTATGCACTTTAATTTAATTTGATTTTAATTTGCTGTAAGCTCCAATTAAAAAAAAAAATAACTTTTAAGTAAAAATGTGCGGATGTGCGATTTTATTGCTCTCAAGTGTATATATATATCTGTATTTAAAAAAATCTATATTTAATGAATGTAAATTCAGCAGCGCGGAAATAATCAAAGAGGTAATGCAAACAAAAGTGATATTACGTAAGCAAGGTGTACCCCCTTGCCATCAACGAT
Source organism: Philereme transversata (assembly GCA_963924445.1). Lineage (NCBI taxonomy): Eukaryota > Metazoa > Arthropoda > Insecta > Lepidoptera > Geometridae > Philereme > Philereme transversata. Next base: position 3,544,854 of record OZ004337.1, on the reverse strand, counting down.
GCGCCACTGACCCAAATAGCGACAATGTCACAAAATGCCCACCCCGTGCTGTAAAGATGGCTGGAACTGTTTATTACCTTATTCAGGTAGTATATTAAGGTTAATGAGCTTTTAAATGTAAAATGTAGCTGTAAAATGTGTGGGTAAATGAATAAATTATCTTTTTAGATTTTATTTTAAGAAAACTATAATTTTTTTTCTAATAATCTTTATTGCCCAACATATAAAATACAGTTACAAAGTAAATATACAATAAATAACGGTACAATCGGTACAAATACCTACTTAAATAGTGGTTTAATCACAGAAAGCGATCTCTTCTAGACAACCTTTATGATTTAAATACGTTTGGAGGAGACAGTGTATGGGTGGTATAAACAAGCTACGTCACAAGAGTACATACGAAAGGAAATATCCGTATCCATTTATTTGATTTGATTCATCTATTTAAAGATGTATTCCTAATGAATTCAGTTATTCATTCAGACATCCATCAGTCCATTACCTTTTCCAGTATAATCTCGAACTCTTCAAGTCCAGAGTGAATAGGTTATTTTTATTCAAGTATGCTCCATCTTCGATCACACCATCGCATACCATCAGGTGAGGTAGTGGTCAAGAGCTGGACTGCCAGCCATCAATAAAAAAAATTAAAAAAAAGTTGTTCCTGATAAACGGAAGTTTCCGTTTGCCAAATCACCAGTTCTGATTGAGGCTTCCGTTTGTTTATTTTATTTTATTTTTATTATTTTCAGGAAACTTACAGCTAGGTACACAGAAAAACTAATTATATAAAAATACATGCAAAACAGACATGTATGCTTAGGGCCGATTACAAATTTCCACAGATAATTTAAAAAGGATTTAGTTAAAAACACAGTTACCGTGGACGAAAACCGTTTGAAATTACAATAATAGTATTCATGAGAGTTTAGGTGATTAATTGTCATAGAATATATTCGCAAGCAAGCGTTTTAACTTGCTTGTCGAAGTATTGAAAAGATCAATATCTGCATCTGCCAAAGTGTTAAGCGAGGCGCTTGCTCGAATAATAAATGCGTTCTGCCTGTAATCGGTTTTAACTAACGGAACGTGCAAAATATGCGGTCTCCTTATTCTGACTCTATAAGTGCGTAATCCCAGTAGCTCCAATAACTCAGAGCAGTCAACCCTGCCATTTGCAATGCTCAGAAGATACGACAAATCAGAAATGTTTCTACGTTCATACAGGGGAAGGAAGTGAAATTTATGACATCTATTTATATAATCAGGAAGATGAACGGAAAAAGGAAGAATTGTTTGACCAATTTAGTTTCAGTGATACATTGAAAAGGCACGCTGTCCAAATTTCAAGAAATGTTCTATCCGTGCCATCAAACGTAGCACGGAAAATCATAAATCATAACAAAGCCCACCGCAAAAACACAAGTCACGATGTGAATGACAGCCCAACGAATCCTCGACACGCAGTGATTACAAAACAGGAACACTTGACACAGATACGCGGACATCACGCCAGACGGTCTATAATGAGAACTGTAAAAATACCAACGTACAATCGGAACCAGGGATGTTGCGGATGCAGATTTTTTGACATCCGCGGAAGCGGATGAGGAAATTAAGATTGTTTGTAAGAAACTGCGGTATGATGCAAAAATAATACAAAAATGTAAACTAGTAATTGCAGAAAACTCGCTGAACATACAATACTCAGACTCACTGTATACTCACAATAACACTAAAAAACTGAAATGTTAACCTATAATATATGTGCAATAAGCGCAAGTAAACACATTATGATTGGTTTACGAGATACAAAATGATAAACATTAACAAACGCTTGGGATCTTGTCACTGAAATCTTCGCTCCTATTCGTTAATCAGCACGTCCCACGGCAGGCGCCACTCGCAAGCCCCACCCAATTTCTTTCTTGTCGTGACCTGCGTTGCATCTGCATCCGCATGAGCACCCGTATCGTTTATTGCGGATGCAGATGTCCAAATCGTTGCGGAGGCTCCGCATTTTCGGATGCGGATGCGAATTTTCGCAACATCCCTGATCGGAACCCCATTGTTTGTATGCGGCCCTTCTAGTTGCCCCTTCTATTTCTGTGTTCATCGAATCGTAGAGATTTAGATTTTTTTATTTTTCAGGATTGTATTTTTGGAACGAACATTTTTAGGTTAACTGGAAAAGACTGTACTAATTATTTTATGAATAATTTTCATTTATTCATTCATTTGTGATGTGTAGATAGCGTTGCGTTTCTGTTGTAGATATAAGTGGACTGATGATCAAACTGGACTGCAGTAGATAGTACATAGAGTATATCTTCTCAGACTCCAAAAAAATTATAAAATAAAGAGCGGTCTTATCCACACAACTTTTGGGTAGACAGGATAACAGAAAATGAAGAGAGATTAATACTTACATTATTTTTATTATAAGCGTGGCAGTATATTTTATATGTTTTATTAAAAATATATTTTCATAACGGTTTCTGATTAAAAGTAAGAATAAATCAGGTTCAACGATTTCAATGAAACTCGATTATTTGTATAAATGTTTAAATCGTATTGTTTCACATTGAATGCGTCGATGACGGTGATTTAATGTACATAAAGTTTCCTGACAAATGAACTGATAAATTTTTTTAATATTGTTTATAGTTACAATATATGGATATGTTCAAAATTATGTGCTTATTCAATCAGGCTGTTTAAACTATAAATAAAGCCTTTATTCACACTTATCAACTAATTACATCATTTTTAATTGCTTTCGATACATTTCACTCATTATTATTGTCATTCAATTATAATATTTTATTTAATTTCTTCATTTTTAAATATTATATTCTTCATTTGAGGTACACAACCTGAGTGTAGGCGTCCTACGTGTACTGCGATCTTGAACGAATTAAAACTATAACCTTGTTACCACATAAAAGTTAAACAACTGTTAAACAAGTGTTTTCTAAAATCCAATATTTTCATATAGAATTTTTTAAACAGGCGCTAAACAGTGGTTATTTTTTTTTGAGGTAAGAATCGATATTTTAATAGATATTCAAACCTGCGGTAATTAAATGACTGGTTAAACGAGTTCACTTTGTTTTCTCGCTTCGAGACATGTTAGGATATACATATTTTCAGACAAAAATATATGGGAAAGGAATATAATTAGGTTCGTGTTACAGGTATTGTTGTGTTAGTTTTATAACGGCTTGGTAACACGTGTAACGGATAATCACTTCTACCATCTACTCAGTCTTTGGTACATCCGTATACGCGATTTCACGCCAATTCCGTGACAGGCATATGGCAAATGTTTGTAAAATATTATAACAGCATTGCGTATATCACGTAATAACCTCCATTTACCGTACAATGATTTTAAGTATGTTATTATATAACATACTTAAAAAACTACTTAAAAACAAAACATACTGAGTAGTAACTTACTCGTACAGTACCTAGTAGAGCACAAGGAGCGGACGGTTTTACTCGGTTTTGCTCTCCCGGGGAAGTACTACCGGCATACCTATTACTGCCTTCAAGCAGCATTGCTATGTTTCGGTTTAAAGGGTATGGTTTAGGCATTGCAATGCTGGATCCAGCAATCCAGTTAAATCCAGTACATTTTTGGGCTTGCTGGATCCAGCATCTGATACTAGATCCAGCGGTGCGGATCTGCAATCACGTAAAAATAAGTAACTAACTTTTTACCGCGTGAAAACGCCTCAAAACTTTACTTTATGCAATTTTATTTTGAAAATTAGTGAGACTGAGAACCTGAGACTAGATAACTATAGTAAAATAGGTAAATGAATAGCTATTTCAGATATCTAGGATGTCAATTTATGTGTTTTATAGTAGTATTCTGATAAATAATAATAATACTAATACTATTACTTACTGTTAGAGTTTTTAATTAACAACAAAAATTTGTTATAACTAAAAACGAATATTTGATGTAAATGTGGGTAGTTAGATATTAGTTTCCAGAATTTAATAACAAAATTGTTTCATTTCTTTGAAAAATCGATTAATGCTGGATCCAGCTGGATTTGCTTTGATCCAGCATAAATCCAGCTGGATTGAAAATGCCGCTGGATTGCAATCCCTAGTATGCCTCAAGTTTATGGACGCAGAACAGTGCGCCGTAGCGTAGGGCACGTTTCTAAGGCAATACTTTGTTTTAGTCGATAGTTACCACTTAACAGGTAGGCCATATGCTTGTTGCATTTCCAGGTCGTACATAAAAACTGGAAGAGAAAATATAAGTACGTAATAGACCAGATAGTTAGGAAGTAATGTTCCAAATTCTTTGCAACTAAAGTCAATAGAAACAACTAGTTAATAAACCTATGCTAATGAATACATTTGCTCTACAAAGTGGATACTTGATACAGTGTTTTCTGTATACTATTAGTATGTTACTTATTGTCGAATAAATAAATAAAATGACATTTCACACTATTCTTCCGCAGACAGAAACTTTTTTAGGATAGTCATGCAAGTCCTGTTATTGACGGTTTTAATTTTAATGCGGGCGAAAGTCGGCTTTTTAATATTTTTTTCATTACTCAGTTATGGTCGTTGCCCGTTTATTATTACCCCTAAAACCTGTTAAATCTCCATTATTCTGCACGCTGAGGATTTTAATTAAAAACATCGGTAGAGTTTGTATTCGAGTTGCTCAATGTTCATATTGTTCATCCCCTGGCACAAATTAATGTTAATAAACAAGACAGTTTCATTTCAGTTTTGTAAACAACTCTTCTGGGATTATTACGTGTTAGCAACTAATTTTTTATTTAATACTTTATAATTTAAATAAGTTGCCAAGTCTATTGTGGAGTTAATGGAACTCATTTGTTTTATGGTCGTTATTTTGCGAACGGGCTCATGAGACCTTCTTGTGGTTAAAGGTGACAGTACACTGTGGTGCACGGGCATGCTGATTGCTGCATATACTTTGTTTTTTACAAACTTTGGCGGTATGACAACGACTTTCACGAACACGCTACGCAAGGATATGTGATTTAATAACGTAACTAACACGTGTGTGGCCTGCAGATGCATTGCGCATGGGCGGTAGGCAAGAATTTAAATGCACTTTGCTTCTTATTGCCAGGCCACGGAAGCAAGCAGAAAGAAAAGCGTGACAACTGACTAAATGGATGAATGTACACAGTCATGACATAAATCATTTATCAAAGCACAGCGAGCCCTGCAGGGCAAAGGATAAATATATTTCACACCAAATGTACGTAGCGTGTCCGCGCCATGGTGAGTTGTAAACATAACTGCGTACGCGTTGCGATAAGCATAATTTATTTCTTTCTGCCATTCAGAATTCGTTTCACCATTGTGAAATAGTGTTTTTACATTTAACTGAACTATCGAGTTTTATTGGAAATGATACTGCCTTGACTCAAAGTAAGCTATACTATGTACTTTAAATATGTAAACAGTAGTTGTTAAAATTCACTTAATATCATAATTTGGAAAAAAAGTATATACAAGTTGTATTGATAACTAGCTGATAACGGCTTCGTATAAATGTTAATCAAAATATAATACCTATATATCTAACTCGGGCATATAGTGTAGCTTTCTATTATGAAATAATTATCAGAATCGGTGTAGTAGTTTTTGAGATTACCCTTAAAAATATACAAACTTACAAACAACAAATTTTATCCCATTAAAATATAAGTATAGATTTTACTATAACGTTAAGGTGACCCAAATAAAATAATGGCATACCCGTATCAAATGTCTTACGAATGTCGATTAACGCCCATTCTACTTGTGGCTTTGTGTTTTCATATTTATGATTAATTCTTCTATGGTGTACAATTATTATTATTATTTTTAACCCTCTGTGTCCCACTGCTGGGCATTCTTTCCAGCGCCAAGATGGTGGGTCTGCTAGGACGTTAGTGAGCTTTTCCTTGGTCCGTCTTTGCGTGTGTACAATAAAGTGTTTTAATTCATTTATTAACTCTGTTGGTAGTTCATATAAACTAACTTCGGTTCAACTAACCACAAGTCATCTATCAGATAGTGTATCCGCAAGCTAATCGTAATAAATAACATTCCCACCAATTGTTCAAGTCGGTTTTGACATCGCCTTATTTTGTATAACATTTCCTTTGAGGAACACGCGATCTTCCTATTAGGTAATGCGTCAATAACTTGAATTGGTCTTGCTTTTTGCTCGTGTCGTGAGTTCAAATATATATTTTTAGTGCAATGGAGTTGTTTGTCTACTAAAGCGTACGTAATTTTTGTATCAAGTTTGCTAAGTAAGCAGAAATTTATAGGTGGGAGCACAAAAACGAAATTTTGGGTACGTGATTGTGTAGCGATGCTATAGTGGACGTTATGCTTAAATCTTGTAGTTTTTTTTTGCTATTCATTGTTTCATTTTGATAATCTTGATTTAGATGGTTTCTGTTGATTTAGTGCCTTCAACGAGCATTTTGATAAGATGTTTCTTTATAAAACTCTGACTTGTTTTTGTCTGTTGTTATGTATGTTTATGTACGTTAACGCTTAAAATATATTTAACAATTGTTTCATCACCATCATCATCATCAGCTATAAGATGTCCACTGCTTACCCATAGATTTCCAGAGTGACTGAGCTCGTGCGGTTTGCACCCAACCAGCAACATTTTGCAAGTCGTCTCACCATCTAGTGGTGGGCCGTCCTACGCTGCGACTTCCAGTGTTTGGTCTCTACTAAGAATCTTTCTTTCCCAACGCAAACTTTATGACGCTATAAAAGTCCTCTATTTTATGATATTGTAGTGTGTATCGAAAAATATGTTTATTTGTTTCATTCTCAAAACAATACCAATTTTCTATTATACAGAGGAGAAACGATAAAATCACATACATTTTCTAAAATATTCTCTACGACCCCCTGGAGACTAACAAAACTGAATCACTTGTTTCATGAAATTATTTTTGCTCTTCTGAATATCAATATTTTTTGCCGAAGGTTTTATTATTTTATCGTGGGCGTTGAAGATTAAATCTAATGATAAATAGCAATTTCCAAAATACGTTTTCACTTTACCGGACATAAAGTGAAATATATTTTGAAAATGGCGATAGACTTGTCACTTGAATAGACTGTGTAAAAGTTGGCATGTACTAAACGTCATGTTTGGACTTACCTTTGACTATCCCCCGGTGAGATAATGTGAAAAATCTAAACACATAGCCAACGTGATAAATTAATAACTGCAAAGTTTCACTATCTTTTATAGTATTTATTGAATAGGTACTACGGATATTCATTAAATTGAGTAAATTTTAAGGAATAAATAAATAAATATTGCAGGACATTTCACACAGCGCTATCTAGCCCCAAACTAAGCAGAGCTTGTACTATGGGAACCAGATAACTGATAGAATACTTATGTTTTTTTTTATAAATATATACTGATAATATATAGAAAAACACGTAACAAATATCTGTAGATCATGCCAACATTTGTTCCGCGACAGGAATTGAACCCGCTACCTCCTGTGTCTCAGCCGGCTATACGCCCACTGCGCCACGGAGGTCGTCAATATAGATTCATACATATTCCAAACCTCTCTAGGAATCGTGTTTTACATAATACTTATATCCTAAACCTTTACATATATTAATTAGATAAATGATGCAGTTTTACTAATAAAAAATATGGGATCATATGATTTTATTTGAGGTTGTAGGACCCTGAAGTGGTGTACTATGAAAAGTTTTTAATTCTATTCTACGCTTATGTCCGAGATTTATATTTAAAGTACACTACAAGTGTTATAGATCAAACGATTTTACGACCGTCAAGATTAGTGCGTTGTTCTGTGGTTTCCGAATGAACGTCTGAAATAGTTGTCCTATTTTTGTGTAATTCTAGACGATTGTGTAAATTGAATTGTGCTCAGAGATATGTACCAAAATACACTTGCCGCATTTAAAGTAAAAATAATTAAGTCTTCTGTTTAAATATAAGTGTTTTTTGATAGCAAATATACCTATTTTATTTTATGTGTGAATTCAAGAATCACTTCTACTTCTTCTATCTTAAAAACTAGTTCGCAATGTTACAGTTGACGACCTTTGTTAAAAGCGTTTTTAGGATACCTATTTCTCTTGTTTTATTTTCTAGTCTAGACAAATCATTATAAATTAATAAGTTTTTTTTTGAGAATAGGCAATGGCTTGGCTACATTACTCGGTTAGGTCAAAGAAAGAGCTAGCTTGCCTAGAAGAAACCTGTTCACTCTGGACTTAAAGACTTCGAGATCACGATAGCGAACTCTGTGGCGCAGTGGTTGAGATCCAGGAGGTAGCGTATAAAAAAGTATATAAATATTCTATCAGTTATCTGGTTCCCATAGTACAAGCTTTGCTTACTTTGAGGCTAGATAGCGCTTTGTGAAATGTCTAACACTATTTATTTATTAGGTACTAGCTGTTGCCCGCGACTTTGTACGCGTTACACTCCTGTGTAGGTTACCTAAAAATAAAGCTGAACTCACTGTTGCAACTTGACTTGACACCCAATTTTTATCTCATGGGACCTAATTTATGGGATAAAAAGTAATATATGTGTTAATCCAAGCTATAATCTACATACGTACTAAATTTAATCGAAATCGGTTCAGCCGTTACGACGTCATTGAATAACAAACAAACAAATAAGCATCCAAACTTTCGTATTTATAATAAATTATTAGTGTGATATTGGTCCGAAAAATGACGAGTTTTGATATAAAAGTCATGTCAACAAAATGTTAAATTAAGACATTAATAATTTGCATCATATAAAAAACGCAAGAAATCGAGCCATTAAAATGAATCATTCATTCGTAACTTATGAGTACGGCAACCTAGATACCAGCCGCCGTTCAATGTCATCGATTACGCGCTGTTACGACATGCGCGTGCGACTCGTGCGAGGCGATGCGCATTTCGCCGGCAGGTTGCGAAGACCACTTTCGCTGATTATAGCTTGTACCTATAGATTTTTGTTGTAAAGCGCTGGATGACACAATTTCCATGCCGTATTTTATTTATAACCACCGACGCAAAAAGACGTGTTATAAGTACGCCTATATGTCTGTTTGTGTGTCTGTCTGTGGCATCGTAGTTCCCTAACGGATGGACCGATTTGCACGCGTTTTTTAAATAGACAGCTAGTTTAATTAGGGTGGTTCTTAGCTATTGTTAGTTTTAATCCCCCATTCAAAAAGAGGGGTTGGTGTTTGAATTTGTTTTAAACTTATCTTGTACTTACCCTACGGCTACTTGGATTACGCGAATGTACATGTTTGCGTCTTAGTCTTTTTTGTGTAGAATGATACAGATAGAGACACACAGCGTGAACCTTCTCCGTACTCCGATTATTGGACCGTAGGGTAAACCTTTAATGATTTACTTCAATCGTAATAAATATGGCAATGATTTTGTTATATCTTCCGTAGCATCATCGCTTACCATTAAGTGAGATCGAGGTCAAACGCTTGCCTAAAATGTATAAATAATAAAAAAATTAAAACAGTTATACAATCCTGTATTCATAATGATCATATTTTTAACCGACTTCAAAAAAGGGGGAGGTTCTGAATTCGTTGGAATGTTATTATTTTATGTATTTTCCCCGGTTACTCGAGGACGCCTGGACCGATTCGAGAAATTCTTTTTTTGTTTAAATGGGTCGGTACCTTTTGCACCAAGTCAGGATCTGATGATGGGATCCCAAAAAAATCAAGGGCAACCCTCAATTTTTTAGAGACGCATAATGTGTTTTGTATAATTATTATCTATATTTTTTTTTTTATCGAAAGTCGATTATATTTTTGTAAAAAAGTTTATAGTATATTGAAACTTATTTAAATGCGATGTGTAAAGTTTCATATTTTTATTCATTTGTCAATAATCAATTATGACTAATGAGACATGTTTATTTTGTGCAGTCATGGAGGTCATTTCTGTTTGGAAAATAGCTGGTAAATGTATTTGCTACTGCAAATATTGTTTTATCTCTTAGACTTAAATAAAACTATGCAACCAAACTAGTATAGTGAATTTGACCTCTTCCAGTGAACAAATCCATTGATGGATTTGATTCCACATTTTGTTACACTGTAATCCATCAAAGTATTTAATTCCACATTTTATTCCGCTGTAATCTATCAATGGATTTATTTGTTCGCTGGATTAGAGTGGAACATGGCGTGAATTATTAAAAATTGTTAGTGTTCTATCCTTACAAAAGCTTTTAAATAGCACTTACACGATTTTTTTTGCGTCATGTAACAAAAGAAATGAGACGGAACGTGTATAAGTGAAGTAACAAAAATGTGCCGGACTGTTTATTATTATGCACACATTAGCTACACTTGAGCCGATCTCGAATCCAATAACCGCATGGTCACCATTGACGCCTGACAACCAGTTTTGTAGAGTTTTTTGTGAATGGGCTCGCCCGGGGAAGTGCTAACATCATATTTATTTCTGCCACCAAGCAGCATTGCTGTGTTCCGGTTTGAAGGGAATCGTTGCCGGTGAAATTACAGGCACATGAGGCTTTACACCTGTACACCTCAAGTTGATGGACGCAGGGCAGTGCATCGTTTGCGTGGGGTACATTACTAACCTACGAGGCAATTCTCTATTATAGGCGATGGTTACTACTTAACACCAGGTGGGCCATAAGCTTGTTCTATCTCCATGTAGTATAAAAAACCAGTTTAGTCCTTGGCTGCTAAAATAAAAAAAAAACATTAGTAGCTTTCAGGAGTAAGGTAATTTGGTTAATGGTCGTTTCGTGCCAGACATGCTTTATACATAGGAAACTAGAATACCCTATTAGCGGTCAGGCTTCACTTAGCCACAAGGCAATGCGACATCCATCTCTTTTTATCTGCTCTATCCTTGCCCTTGTATTTAGTTCAGTCACATTTAAATAATCTAAAGTACCTAATCTTACAAAGTTCTTCATCTGTGGACACAGCGGATACGCCCTTACGTCCTATTTTGTCCAGACACACTTTTGACAAGACAAGTAATTAATAAACATTTATAAAAACCCCCAACCTATAGAAAACCTTTATAAATTTAATATTACACCAAAAAAGAAAAGTTATAATAATCTTCGGATTGGCTGACTTGAATCACACTTACCTAAGAACCACCCCAGCTAAACTAGCTTTTTATTAAAAAAAACCCCATCCGTCCGTTCGGGAAATACGATATCACAGACAGACAGACACACAGATAAAGCCGTCCAACGTATAACACCCCTCTTTTTACGTTAGGGTCTAGACAGACGGACTGCATCATAACTGCACGCTGCCAACAATCTGCGCAGTCCGTTTGCAGTTGGCGTGCAGTTGGCAAACAGTTTTTACATACGCTTGGTAGTTTCGATGCAGTGCAGTTATGATGCAGTCCGTCTGTCTAGACCCTTATAAGTCGTTTCTATAAGCTGTAGTTCTATGGTAGCGAACTGGCCTGGCAAGTGGCCTACTGAACGAGGCACGGCTGTACGGGGTCAAGTGAAATGTGTCAAACGTTAGCTGTGGCCGCCTCGCGTGAACTAGCCGCAATCATGACGCTTATTGTGTGATGGTGCTGCTGACACAGATTTAGTAGTAGTTTCATGGTTAAGCTGGCCAACTTATCGTGAAAGGACAGGTAAGTTTGTTCACCAATATTGTGATTTCATAAACCTTAACTCTAAAACATTACCCTCCTGTAAAGTCGGGTCTTCTTCTTTCGTGGCAATGTCTTTAAGACTATAGCCATTTTGAGCAGTACGTCGCGGCGTTCATAGCAGCGTCGTTACGGAGCAGGTCATTAATGCCCCCATCGTGCAGGTGGTAGGGTAGGATGGGCATGCAAGGACGTTTGCCATTGTTTGGAACTGGGCACCACATTTGCGTTAAGTCGCTGATTTGTCTATATACGCCATTTAGAAAGAATGAAAAACATTTATTCTTACCACAACAAGAATCAAATGATACAAAAAAGATCACTATTACTTATCCAAGATTTTTTAAACCATCTCAAAAATGTTCAAGCCTAGACGGGACTTGAACCCGCAACCTCTTGATCTGAGGATGCACTACCAATTGTGCTACAGGCTTTTGTCACGTCAGGGTCGAAATTAGTGAAATGATTCAGATTACGACTTAAGCGCCGTTAACTCCACCTACAGGAAAACTTAAGACAGTTTTTTGACCTGCTCAAAGCCAAACGTTGCAGTTTAAACTAATGCATCCTCGTATCAAGAGGAAGGTTGCGGGTTCAAGTCCCGTATAGGCTTGAAAATTTTTGAGATGGTTTTAAAAATCTTGGAATTTTCCGTAAGTGTTCGGATAACACCATAAAAATAACAATACTACGATTACTTATTTACTAAAACCATAACTAACTGCTAAGTGTGGGGGTGAAAGGGTCTTCAGCTCAGCATTTGCTACAGCATGTTGACATACTGCAGCGCTGGTCTGCTGAGGCCTGTTTTGACCTTACAAACACCTTGACATATTTTATTATTAACTATAAGATTAAGAGCATTTACTAAGATAACATCTGCAGCGGCCGACTTTGGGTGCACAGTCTGTGTAAAAATAGCAGTTCAATAGGCGGTCTCATCTATGCGGACTGTAAATGATGGTGATGAGTATTCTTGCACCGTGTATAACGAGCATAAAAAACATTTATACCCATTTCTGATAAATTAAAATACTGCCATATTTTCTAAAGCTGCGTCGAAACAAGTCCAACTAGGATTCAATTAAAACTGTGTTAAAGGCAAAAAATAGTCGCAGCAAATAAGCCGGCTGCCGATCCGGTTTTAAATGCAAACAGTGATATTTATAAATTAACACGAAACACTATTATGCCATTTTTAATTTTATTAAAAAGTAAGCGAACGTAGCGTGTGACTTGGACATATTGGTTGCAAGTCATAAGATGGTGCGATTTCCGACACAATGACGGGATAAGTAACGAATATTTTATTTATCTCTGATACTCAAACCTTTTCTTCACTTAATCTAAAACTCGTTCATTCTAACCGATGTCACTGACTGACAGTTATAGTTTATTTATTAATAACCAAACAGAAACATGTCATTAATTTTATTAATTGTGATCAATTTATAAAATTATGAAACTAGTATTACTACTAGTTATAAATAATAAAATTTATTTTTAACGATATGAACTTTATTTAAGTTAAAAATATAAATATTTAAATAATACAAAAAAAATATGAATCATTTAAAAAATTCGCCAAACTTCTATTAAGATTGTATATTATGCCATTTTTTTATATAATACTTAAATGATTGCATTGATTGGGCATTGCGTGTCATACAGTAATGCTAAAGAGTGATTAATACAAAGATATACAAATACTAATCATTTATATCAAATAAAACATGGGTACAAAGAAGAGAGAGTTCTCTGTCTTCTGTTTTAGTTAATGGGTATAGCATTGGCCAAAATTGAATTAGGAAAGCCCTTGGCCAAATATGGAGCGTTATAGGTTCAAGAATTATATTGAAACGTCACTTTTACCTTCTATAATCGCTACTAGCTCAGAAATTGTAACGCTAAAGAAAAAATGAACAAGCCAAACGCGATCAGGTTTGCATCACGAACATCTGTCCGATTGTTTACATGACGGCCGCAAACTCTGCAAAGTTGGGAGCTGATCTGGACTTTCGATGTTTCCACGTCGATTCAGCTTACTCCGATGCTTATCTTGCTTAAACTTCGTCGAAGTAAGGCAGAGGAAGATTGTTGGTGGAGTAACTTCTATTTTCAAATAATAATAGTGTAGGCTAGCTTAGGATTCGAGAAGGAATGGTGCAAGGATCGCGATATGTGGAAGGAGTTTGGGGAGGACTTTGCCAAGCAGTGGGAAAATATAGGCTTGCAAATAAAAATTGCGAGAAAAATGAGTATATTTGAAAGGCCTCCTAAGGTAACGACCGAATGGCGCCCACAATGCGCAAGGTCGCGTGGCAGCTTCAGGTGCAGATTGCGTGGTACTTATGTAATCCATACTAATGTAATAAATTCAAAAGAAACTCGTGTCTCTCTGTCTGTATGTTTGTTAAGTTTTCACGATGTAACGGTTGGACCGATCTTGATGAAACACAGATAAAACAGTACGTGATAAATCCCGTATTTATAATAATGATCTTGATGAAACTTAACCAAAAAATATCAAGTACTAACTTCCGCCAGCGGCTTCGCACGCGATGTTTGTCAATATAAAGTAGCCTATGTTTGAATCCAGATCGCAATCTATCAACACATCAAATTTTATCGAAATTGGTTCCGCCGTTACGACGTGATTGAGTAACAAACAAACAAATAAACAAACATCCAAACTTTCACATTTATAATATTAGTGAGATCATGAGAAATAACATAATTTATGTATAGAACAATAAAATACTATAATTTTGTATTGAGTAAATTAAGTTTTATACCATACAATTTAAAAACCAATCAATCTCAAAATCGGTGACTGTATCCCAGATTAATTAATATTCGTTGAGAGCCCGATTAGTCTTTCCAAACTCTGGTCGCGGTGGACTAAATAATTCAGAACTGGCTCTGTTATTATTATATATGACAACATGAACGAAATCGCGGGTAAACAGCTCGTAATCTATCTATCTTTATAAATACTTAAATAAGTTTTTTGTTGAAAATTTACTTTTTCAAAACAAGCTTTTATAAAATTCGTAATCGGAACTGCAAGCAGATTCAAATGAGCCCAAACACTAGTAGCCTACTATAATCCATTCAGAAGTTCCGTTGTCTAGCATCCGTCTCCATCATGAGACCACCTCCATGGTACCATATTACTGCATTGCCACCGAAGTTACATAAATATGTATTCCAAATTTCAGCTCAATCGGTTGAGGGGAACGTGTTTAAAATTCAGTTGCAAGATTCCACCCGGACAAACATACATACATTGCAAGTTAATATAAATTTAATGTTGTTAGTTGGTAAGCGCTGTCTCTTGAGAATGGCTGGACAGATTTGGCTATTTTTTTTAATGTTCGTTGTAGTCGTATAGTGCGATAGGGGTTTGAAGGATTTTATTTTTATTTTTCCCGAAAATTTGATAATTCGGGAAAATTTAAACGAGCTTCTTGTATGGGATTTTTATATGAACCCACCATCTTATGTTTTCAGTTGATAACGTCGCTAGTCTCTACTGTACTTGTCTGGATTAGTGCCATATCTGTCTTCCCGAACAAATAAACTTCGTGGCACTGCACCCGAAAATTGCCAGTCTCACGCTGCTCCGCAAAGCAAACACTTTTTTTATCACTAATGTATCTTCGCACAATCTCGCCTGATGGTAAGCGATGATGAGTTCTAAGATGAAGCACAAAGATCAAATCAAATCAAATAATATAATGTTACGAGCTGAGGGTTCGGGATAAAATAATGGTAATCGGTTTAACCAAAATAACACTTTTATTCTACACTAAACGATGAATACACGAACTTGGTCACACGTAATCACAACACACCAATTCACATCACTGTTGCACCACTTAAAGTCACCGAAATGTTCGCACGTATAGCTTAATCCAGACTGACTCGCGAGCAACTACTGTTCACGCGAGACCCTGCTCCACGTCAGTCCTCCAGGGCCCCGCTGAGACTCACTCACTAACTGACTGACTCGAGACTGACTGTCCGGCCATCTCTCCGGCCTATTTATATCGCACACATTTCGATTGTTCGAGAACGATGTCGATCCTTCCAGGAAAGGGTCGGTCCCTCGACACAATGGCCACTCCATTGTGCGCAACCGCAGACAATAACAACAATAGCACAGCAAGACAAAAGCGCTCGAGAAACTTCGATTATTACTCATTGTTTAACAGCCTCGGCGTAACACTAATATAATAAATAAATATTGCTGGACATTTCACACAGCGCTATCTAGCCCAAATTAAGCAGAGCTTGTACTATGGGAACCAGATAACTGATAGAATACTTATATACACTTTTTTTTTTGTAAATACATACTTATAATATATAGAGAAACAACCAGACCCGGAACAAATATCTATAGATCATGCAAACATTTGTTCCGCAGCGGGGATCGAACCCGCTACCTCCTGCGTCTCAGCCGGCTATTCGCCCACTGCACCACGGAGGTTGTCTACATTTATTTGTGAAAACACCAATAGATCTAGTAGACACCAATTCACTCTTACCTCAAAGAGGCTCGGATTGTTCTCTTCAGGGAAAACAGACGACAGTAAAGTGTTCTACACCTTAGCTGTACGCATTTAAAACGTAGAACCAAAACAGTGAGTGCGAATGGGTATATTAACGAGTTATTGATGGTACTGAGCCGTGCGTCTGCTTGCCCTTTGATGGATAGGATCACCACTGATCACCGATCTCAATCACCAAACGAATTTAGAATTTCTTTCTAAGTAAATTAAAATAACTCTTATTAAGTTACATGTCACCTTCATCAGAGGCCAATGGCCCAGAGCTATAACTAAAAGCTGCTCTCAGAAGGTTGCAAGTTCATTATTATGCTTACTCACAACCTTTACTCGTACATAAATATTACTGCGTATGTAAACTTTTCAACATCGGTAAATTGATTTTACAAACAATTTGACAAAGTGGTTTTTATGAGAATACTAGCTGACCCGCCGAACTTCGTACCGCCTTGACATGCATATGACGCGAGCTGCCAATGTAAGTCGCCCCGGTAGGATTATCAATCGGCCATCATCTTTGTATGAGAATTTGCATCTTTGTATGAGAAAATTAATGTTCTTCATAATTTCTTTTTACGTGATTTTTTCCGATGTTTTAACAGTTATTCTGCTATTCGGGGTGGAGACAAATCCAACAAATCAAAGATCATAAAAATCGGTCCCGCCGTGCTTGAGTTTGTTTTATATATGTATATATTATATTTTGAAGAATTTAACCATAAATATAAATTCATAGTTTTCTCTACGTATTCCAAAAATATTAACTACGTCAATATTAAAATAGTTTTTTTCTGTTTCCTGTTAAAAATCTTTGCTTTGTTTGTTGTTCATAAAATAATTATTATAATCTTTGCTTAGTTTGGGGCTAGATAGCGCTGCGTAAATTGTCCACTATTATTCACGATTAATTTTATTTTTGTTTGCATAACATTATTTATGTAGTTGTATTGCAGGCCGCACACGATAGGCCGCTCTGGAAATCGATGGAGGAGGCCTTTGTTTAGCAGTGGGCGTTTTACAAATTACAATGATGCTAATAATGTGTAGTTAAAAGAGGCGAAAAATGCATTACTGAAATCCTAGATTGATATTATTTATTTCTATGGTTCGAGCTACGAAATTAACGTAATTTTAAAGTTATTTTACCTTGTGGCGTAGACGTTCTTACTTAGTTATCACGGCATGCAAAATAAAAGACCTCAAATCAGATCTATTAGATTTCCTCCTAGGTAAAAGCTATTTTACAAGCTTTTTATTAACTTGCAATGTATGTTTGTCCGGGTGGAATTTTGCAACTGAATTTTAAACCCGTTCCCCTCAACCGATTGAGTTGAAATTTGGAATACATATGTAACTTCGGTGGCAATGCAATAATATGATACCATGGAGGTGGTATCATGATTGAGACGGATGCTAGATAACGGAACTTCTGAATGGATTATAGTAGGCTACTAGTGTTTGGAATCATTTGAATCTGCTTACGGTTCCGATTATGAATTTTATAAAAGCTTGTTGTGAAAAAGTAATTTTTCAACAAAAAACTTATTTTAAATGACAAGATCCTCTAAAATCTTGTAAAGATTGCGGAATATAAATCCAAGGGAAGAAAGGTCAAGACTTTCAACCTTTAATTGAAGTGACACTAGAGATGTTTAACTTTTCACTTTATCTCGGGGTTCCGTACAGAAGATGTAACAGTACTAAGAACAGAATTGTCACTGAAAACAACTGTTGGGCTATACGTGTGATATTAAATAAATGTAAATAAATATTGCTGGACATTTCACACAGCGCTATCTAGCCACAAGTTAAGTAGAGCTTGTACTATGAGTATATGAGCTTGAACAAGATAACTGATACTAATTTACTTTTTTTTTTGTAAATACATACTCGTACTTATAATGTGAAGAAAAACATCCAGACCCGAAACAAATATTTGTAGATCATTCAAACATTTCGAACCCGCAACCTCCTGCGTCACAGCCGGCTATTCGCCCACTGAGCCACAGAGGTCGCCAAACTTATTAAACTTTTAAATCTAAATTCAGGCCGTGGCAGCTCATTTTTTCAAGTTTGTTAACATTTTTCTTTTATTTATTTACCTACTTTTTGTGGTAGTCTACTTGATCTACTAGACATTAGAGTAATTGGAATATTGAAGAAATAGACAAAAGGAGCATTAGATTAACAGAGAATATGACGAAATTGATAATAGGACGTAACGGACAGACTATACCAAAATCTATGATGAATCTTTTTGCTTGTATAAAGGTGATGCAATGCAGGCCAAGGGTTAATACAATTTTTGTAGGCGCATAACATAATATCAAATTGTTCACATCCAAGCAATTTCAAATCTACAGACAACGAAATAAAACTCATTCCACGAAAGTGAAACAATTCTGTTCTGAGTGGGTAAAGTGGTGTTGCAGTAATGTACCGGGTAATCTCAGGAACGAGACTTGAGAGGTTGTAATCTTGAGCTCTAAAGAATGAGACATAGAGACCACTTAAGCTTGCGAAAGTAAAACCACTGACAATATTCTGGATTTTCTTAGGTTTTCGTACCTAATCTTTTTAGTGTAATTTTATTTAACAGCACAGTCAACAGTTAACGGGTATAGACCGTCTAGTCTAAAACTGAACGCCCCTCTACCGCGTTTAATTGTAAGTTAACGCACAGCAAATCATTTCAAAATGAGCCTTGTGATTATAGTGATTAAGAATATTTCGCTTTGACGTAACCCGCCCCGAACTGAGATCTCGCGAGTCTCCGATTAAAACAAAAAAATATTATTTGTAATCTTTGACTATCAAAATAGTGCCACGAAACAAATGACCAACGTATAATACTTGACCTATAATTTCATTCAAATTACAGGTAACGGAAGTTCATTGTAATTGGTTACTCTTTTTTGGGGTACAAAATGCAGTTATTCTGGATTTCAGACTTTTGCCTATATTTGTGTGACTAAAGCTATACGAATACCAAACTTTAGCATTGTGTGGTCACTGGTGTACCCTGTGAATTTTGTCAAAGTTTTTTTTATTATGGCTAATAACTAAAAAACTACAAGAAATCGTGTTTACTTAGTCTACGGATCAAGCATAGCCCTCTCGATAGCACGCTGAGTTACCTTGAGCCTAAAATCCGTCCATCCATCCATATCCATTCTAATATTATAAATGCGAAAATAACTCTGTTTGTTGGTTTGTAAGTTTGTTACCTTTTCACAACTAAATGGCTTAACGGATCGTAATGAAATTTGGCAAGAAGATAGATTGAGTCCTGGAGTAGGACTCAAAAAATAATCTTGGAGGTGGTGATAAATATATAATATAATATAATATATAATATATAGTGATAATATATTGGAGGATGGTGGGGTTGAAAATTTGTATTGGCAATCCATAATTCCTTAAGTTAGGGATCTGAAAATTCATATTTAGGCTTTTGGTAAGAAATAAAAAGTCATTCCTAAAGGCCCCCCTTTAATGGAAATTTATGGAAAAAGTAAGGGGTTAAAATTATGAGGTATTCTTTAGATGCACTTCCTATGTACAGTTAGGCTACTTATTACCCGACTGCGCAGAAGGAGGGTAATGTTTTATTGACAAACCATGCTTGCGAAGCCACGGGTCAGCTATTATTTAATGAAATACCAAGGGGCATACGATAATTACCTAATAAATAATTCAAGACAAAGCTGTACGGATGGCTAATTGACAAAAGTTTTCATACAATTAATTATATTTATGACATAAAATTTTGAGATAGGTACTTACTTATAATTTTAATTGAATGGTTTTATTATTTTTGACTTATTTCTATTGATTATTCTATGGTCGATATGATATTTGATGTATAATTATTTTCTATTTCATTCATAAAGTTAGTCTTTTAAAATTCAAATAACAATAATTCGCTCGCCGTTGATCGGTGAAGTATGTAAAACCTACCTACCTATGTGTAACAACTTATGTACCATACTTCTAGCAAATAAATTTCATATCATTTCATTTCCTTAACAGGCAATAGGCCATGTGCTCCGGCGTAATAAGCTTACTTTCACCAAAAAAGATGACATATTATTGAGCCACAGAATTGCATAAAAGCCTGTCATAATCATAGCTACTTGTTATTCATGTGGTCGCCGTGATAGTGATCAAGGTCGACCACATCTTTCCAAAGATCTACGAAACTAAAGTAGGAAATAAACAAGTGACATTTTAAATTTTTTTCCTTTTATAGTGACACACTTTAGGTATAACAAATATTTCAATGCAACTTTTAAAGCTATCATGTAATGGTTTTTAACATTATTTTCACTAAAAATGGGATATTCACCATGATTTGCGTTTTTGAGTGGCCCTTTATTTCAGGAAAGTTGCATGCGACATTATCACGAGGAAAACGTAGGATATTTTTTTTTTTTTTTTTATTTTATTCGGAAAACAAACAGTACTTATTTCTAACAAGAACAACTTTAAAAACGTCTTATTACCATTTACATGTTTTCGCATATAATATTAAAGTGAGCTTGTTTGTTTAATTAACATTTTCAAAATTAAAAGAAAGGTAAAAAAATAATATATAAGTAAAAATATGAAAGTTTCGATGAAAGTAAAAGTGAGAACTAACAGTTATTGAACCAATTCAAACCAGAGTGTTCCAAAAGAACACGCTTAAATTTTGAGGGATTTAAGTTAAATAAATCTAACTCAGGAAAGTCAACCAGTTTATTATAATAATTAGCAGATCTGATAAAGGAGTTTTGCCGATAGTTTGTCCTACAGTGAGGAACATAAAGAGAAAGAAAAGATATCCTTACAATTCTTTTAGGGACTCGTAGCCGTATCAAGGAAAGAAGTTGAGGGGAGTCAATGAGAGACTGTGCAATTTTACCAACATGGAAATGTCCAATATCTTTCTTCTTTCCTGAAGTGGAAGCATATGGTGCCTTTTGCATCTCGTCTCATAATTTTTGTCATATGTATTACACTTGTACTGAACAAATCTCATAAACCTACGCTGTAAGGATTCTAGTCGATTTATGTAAAAATCATACTGCGGATTCCAAATTTGTGAACCGTATTCAAGAATGCTACGTACAAATGAACAGTAGAGGACTTTGACAATTTTGACATTGGGAAATTGAGAGCAAGATCTTATAACGAACCCCAATGCCTTATTCGCTTTTTTCGCAATATGATCTATAATATGATATATATTAGGTATATTGTCCCGTTTAACCCTGACGCAAAAAAGGGGGTTATAAGTTTGACGCATATGTCTGTCTGTATGTCTGACTGACTGTTTGTTAGTCTTGATGTGGGATTGTAGTACCCAGACGGATGGATCGTTAGATATTCGTTATCGTTAGTATTAGGTCGTTTTTCCATCTAATGTTGCGCCGTCCAGTGCCTGGTCTCTCAAGAACCGTTCTGTGCTAACTGCTGTCAGTTCTTCTTTGTGTGTCTAACCCTTAAGCTCCTCTAAAAATAGAAGCGTCGAAGCTCACGTCCTCACGACTATATAAGTTAAAGCGCCAATCAAACTGATCAAACAGTTTCACATCTATCACTTCGTCTTATTATACTGTCTCGACTGCACGCGGACTGAATTTTAAAAACCTTATTATGGATTATTCGAGAATGTACAAAAAGAAAAAACTTAGAAGACGCGATGGAGGCGCACTGTTTAATGCAGGCCCTAACATTTGAACGTCGAAGTACTCATAGGCACACTCATTTATTCAAACCATAGGGGCACAATAGAACACTCGGTTACTTCATTAATACTTAAATAACTACATAGTCTTTAACTACCTACCTAGAAGCTTATTGCACCATAATTTTAGAGGTGCTAGAAACAGACAAGCTTTTGATAATAGACATAGTACTAAAGATTTACTGCCTCCGTGACGCAGTGGGTGAGACGCAGGAGGTAGCGGGTTCGATTCCCGCCGCGGAACAAATGTTTGCATGATCTACAGATATTTGTTCCGTGTCTGGGTGTTTTTCTATATATTATAAGTATGTATTTACAAAAAAAAATATATATAAGTATTCTTTCAGTTATCTGGTTCCCATAGTACAAGCTCTGCTTAGTTTGGGGCTAGATAGCGCTGTGTGAAATGTCCTGCAATATTTATTTATATTTATTTATTTATTTAAAGAGTATAGCTGTTGTATATGGGTATTGTCAAAGAATTTATTATATACCAAATTTAAGTTCTTAATTGCTATGTGTGTCGCAAGGTAGCAAACATTGACCAAGCAACAGACGTCATTATAACAATTCTCGTAGTTTCATCAGTAACTCACAACAGTGAGTGTGTTTATTTATTTGTTACGCTTTCACGTAATGGCGGAACCGATTTCGATTAAATTTAGTATATAGATAGATTATGACCTGGATTGACACAAATCCACCCGTGCGAAGCTGCCTGCGGAAGTTGTTTATATATTTGGGTTCATCATTAAAGTAACTTTTATTCTCAATAAAACCATTGTTAAACCTATTTTATCTTCAGGTAAGTCGATAAAACTTAATTATAGTAACAAGTGGTTCGCTCCGAACTGAGATCTTGCGAGTCTCCGATAAAACAAAAAAATATTATTTGTAATCTTTGACTGTCAAAATAGTGCCAAGACAATATAAACGTATAGCTTGACCAACAGTTTCATTAAAATGACAGGTAACGACAGTTCATGTTAATTGGTCACTCTTTTTTGGGGTAGAAATTGCAGTTATTGTAGATTCAGACTTATTCCTATATTTGTGTCACTAAAACTACACGCATATCAAATTTCAGCACTGTGGGGTCACTGGCGTACCTTGTGAATTTGGTCAAAGTTTAGTTTTTATTATGACTAATAACTTGAAAATTACAAGGTTTGAACTAAAACTTAAAACGGGGTCGAAATGTACTCACAAAGACCTTTTATTCAACGTGATACTTGACCGGATAGTTCCATTTTGGTTTCTTTCCACCTTTTGAACCCCAATATCTAAACAACCCCACCCACATTTTCCGCTCATTTAGTCACACTAAAATTGTGCCATCACTATATACCAAATTTCACGACGATCGGATCAATGCTTCGAAAGTTATCCTCGGACAAACATACATACATACAACGCCGATTTGCCCAAGTTGATTTGGATATCTCGCTTCGCACGATCAATAATAAATAACCTACGTTACGTGCAGTCTTTTCTATATCTAAATACTTTTATTAACGTAATTGCATTTCTTATCGTAATACCATCTCCACACATCATTAATCCTCGAACTAATCTAACTTTTATTAAAATCTAATTTATTTTATTTTACTACTTCATTGTATTTATCAACTCATGATCGTAAAACTGATTGCTAATTTCAGATAAGTCTTCTTTAATCCATGGGAGAACCTTCTACTGACTTAAGCCTAATTACTGTAAAGTGTCAACAATCAAATCCAAACATTATCAAAAAAATTGCCGCTGCTTTTTATAAATCCAAAATCTTTATATTAATGATAATTATCTACAAATAATCACACTAATGTTATAAATGCGAAAGATTAGATGTTTGTTTCTTTATTTGTTTGTCTGTTACTCAATCACGTCGTAACGGCTAAACCGATTTCGATGTATGTACGTAGATTATAACCTGGATTACTACATAGGCTACTTTTTATCCTATATATATGGCACCTGATGATCCCATGGGATAAAAATTTCTAGGTTACCTACACATTTAGTAGTGTAACGCGTATGAAGTCGCGGGCAACAGCTAGTGTATAAATAAACTATACTACATATGGAGGATAAATAGCATAAACACTAACTAGCAGTTAAAAGACAAAGAAAGGAAATGGTTTTATACCTTGACTTTGAAAATAGGAAGAGATGAGGGAAGTCTGAGCACCAGGTGCGTCATATAGGGCGCAAGGCATTACATTCGGAGGCTAATGCGGTCCTCGGGTCAAACGGCTCAGTGGATTCATTTGGGACTTTTACGGGCGTGCCGACGGTCCGTTGACGAAATGGGCTTCGAACATTGCTCTATCAGAAACTCAATTACATGTACAAAAGAAATCTAATCCTGTCCATCCAAAGATTGCATAGAAGAGATCGCTTTTAGTAAATGGGCAGGTTGCCCATTGTACCTATGATTTAAACATTAATTTTTTTATTCATTTTATGATCCAACGACCTCCGTGGCGCAGTGGGCGAATAGCCGTCTGATACGTAAGAGGTTGCGTCTTAGATTGCCATCGCGGAATAAATGTTTCTATGATCTATAGATATTTGTTCCCGGTTGTTTCTATATATAACATAATATGTATTTACAAAAAAAAGTATATAAGTATGTCAGTTATCTGGTTCCCATAGTACAAGCTTCATTTATTTTAGGTTTAGATGGCGCTGTGTGAATTGTCCAGCATTATTTATTTATATACCTACTATAACAATGAGTATAATTAAATGTACCAAGTTTCAGTTTACATGGAAAATTTCACTCAGAAACACTATTTAATCCTGTTAATTCTCGCTTCCGTGATCTTTAATCACGGAGTCTTCAAGTCCAGTGTGTACAGGTTTTTCTAGACCATCAGGTTATCAGGGGTGGTTGCGGTCAAATGCTTTATGATTCTCAACAAAAACCACAAAAAAAATACCCTTCATCCCAAGGATGTCTGGAAGAGATCACTTTGTTTAGCGATAAGATCGCCCATTATGCTTACATTTATTTGTTTAAATTATAGGTATAATAAAGAATTTTCATTCATTCATTCATCCAAAAAATCTGCTGATTAAGCATGGCCTATTAGGTAAACGAAGAGACATCGCATTTATTTTAAGAAACTGTGTTGTGTTGTGGACTTGTGGCCTTCTGTTGAAACGACTGACTTTGATTTACGATGCTAAGTAGACACGACTGCATGACATGATTAAGAGACAGCTAGCTCACTCCATCACCATCCTTATCAAAGAGTAGTAGATTTCCATGTGAAAGGGCTCACCCGGGAAAGAACTACCACCATACCTATTTCTCCTACCAAGCAGCGTTGCCGTGTTTCGATTTGAAGCCTATGGTTGCCGGTGAAATTACAGACACATGAGGCTTTACACCTGTATGCCACAATTTTATGGACGCAGGGCAGTGCATCGTAGGTCTTGTTACTAAGATGCATGGCCTACGAGGCAATGCTTTGTTATAGGCGATGGTTACCACTCAACATCAGGAGGTCATATGTTTGTTCCATCATCAAGTCGTATAAAATAGCAAACCGAAGAGTTCTAGCTTGTTTCTAGTTCTTCTACAGTAGAACTAGTGGTACTTTTCCCCCTCTTGATCTTTATGACTAAGAAGGTAAGTCTAGAAGTAGCATTTAAAATACCACACAAATAATATGTTTTAATGTTAATTACAACTTTCCATTCTTATTAAATTGAAAGAAAGAAAAACATTTATTTATTACGGAAAAAACACATACAGCACCCTAAGTAATCACATAAAAAAACATATTTATCTCTCTATCTATCCAGGCTCCAGCACCCACTGTTGGGTATTATAGGCCTCCTTTCTATGTCGCCAGTCCAATCGGTATTGAGCAAGTCTCATCTATTGCTGTCCAACTTCTGTTACGAGATGGTCAGACTATCGGGCCGGTGGTCTGCCCTGCGGTTGACGTCCATCTCTTGGCCACCACTCTGTGACTGCCTTGGTCCACCTGTTGTCATTCCGACTAGCCAAGTGTCTTGCCAATCTCCACTTAAGCTTCGCGATTCGTATACCTACATCTTCGACTTGAGTTCGACGTTGAATCTTGACGTTTCGTGTACGATCGACGAGGTGGATTCCTAGCATAAAAAAAACAATACCTAACAAATGTGTATTAGGTAAAAATAACAAATTGTTTTTTGGCATTAGTGAACTAGCTGTTTGCTTTCTTAGTTTACTTCGGTCGATATTCAAAGCAAGTCATAATTTTGTTGAGACGCGTAGACGTTTACCCAGTTAATTGCTTTTAGATATTCTCAAAAGGTTAATTTTTGTAAAGATTTTAGAATATTCAATTCTATCAAAATATCAAAAAACATTTAAATGGTTTCGTACTTTGCAAAATCAAGGTTGTTTTACATAGTAAAGGCTGCTGGGGGACATTAGGAGCAGAAATCGGTCGATCTGGAAGTCTATGGGGGAGAAATAGCCCAGTTTTTGTTTTTTGTTTTAAAAAGGTCTTTATTAAACATAAATGTTATAAACGTATTACAGCTAAACACAGTTTAGTATAATCATATCTTGATTTATAATAACTCAGCAGGCTATAGCACCTTTATAAGTTTTTTGATAAAATTACTATTTATAATAGAGTTGCACTTTGTAAATCAATTTTCTTAATGTTATGTACTTATCAAACATAATACAGAAGTAATTACTTATTTAAAAGTTATATGAGCACTTTGTATAGCGCGCATTTTTAATGTCAAGAAATCAAGCTTAATCTACCTGTTTACAAGTAATAGTCCTAACTATTTGTAGGTAGACAAGCCTACCATGCTCATATTGTGAGCATATTAAAACTTGGTCATAATACAACCAAAACAGCATTATTTTCTTAAATATAAGGTAATAAGTCGTTGCGGACGGCATGCGATCTCACCTACCCGCGCCCGCGCGTTCTAGCGGGGACCCGGCCGGCCGGGCACTCAATTATGTGCAAGGTTGAATGAGCAGGACATTAAGCGTAAAAACTAACGCAGCCATGTTTACAAAATATATAAATGGGGGAGAAATAGCCCAGTGGGCATCATAAATAAGTAAATAAAATAAATATTGCTGGACATTTCACACAGCGCTATCTAGCCCCAAACTAAGCATAGCTTATATTATGGGAATCAGATAACTGTTAGAATATTTATATACTTTTTTTGTAAATATATACTTATAATATATAGATAAACATCCAGACCCGGAACAAATATCTGTAGATCAAGCAAACATTTGTTCCGCGGCGGGAATCGAACCCGCTACCTCCTGCGTCTTAGCCGGCTAAACGCCCACTGCGCCACGGAGTCGTCAAACATATGGCTGGTATGATGATGAGGGTTCTGTAACTTTATTTGTATTAAGTGTTATTTAAATTCTAATATGTACCTATTCTTACACTAGCTTTCGCCCGCGGCTTCGCACGCATGGTTTGCCAATAAAAAGTGTGTGTGTTAATATAGGTTATAATCTACGTACATACAATCATATTTCATCGAAATTTGTTCAGCCGTTACGACGTGATTGAGTAACGAAACAAATAAATAAACAAACATCCAAACTTTTGCTTGTATAATATTAGTGTGATTATTCAGTTTGTTTGCGAGTTTAGGATTCTTCGAGTAATTTCGCACAATTCTTGCAGCTTGTGTTCGCAATTATTTTAATTATTATCTTATTTGTTTTATTTTTGCTGCCAACATTAGCATTCTAACTGGAATTCTATGTTTAGATTCAAAGCCAGTAACCTTTCTGATTTTATGTTTTATTTTAAACAGGTTATCGATCCTAAGTAATGGATCTTAAGTTATTTTCTAAAATTGTATAAAAAAAGTCAAGTTAAAAAATAAGTACTTACATAAGTAAAATAAAAAAAAGAGTGTGTGTACTTATGTACACGCGTTAGAAGTTATACTTCTTTGGCGTATGGAAAAAAAATAACTAAAATGCAGTAGTGATTAACGATAAATATTAAAATTAATCAAAAAGATTTTATTTAAATAAAATAAAAACACCAAAATAATATTTATTTATTTACACTGTTTAATTGTACCCTTACGAAACACGTGTTCTACATATAAAAATACTAGAATATACAACTTGAACATAGTTATCAATTTTCATACCACCTAGAACTAACTTCATGCTGTTAAATTTAGGTGTCAGTGTGCGCGCGCATCGTAAAAATTCACTCTCATCATTTTTCTCCATCGCGCCAAAAGAAGTATAACTTCAAAAATTAAGGCATGTGTAGGCTTAACTAGAAACTGAATTTAAAGAGTTCGTTCTTTAGAACTTACTCGTACCTTCATTTGATTTCGCTTAATTTGCCTAATAAAGCAGATTTACACAAAGTGTTTCCTCATTGAGAACATTGAATTTTGATCAACAAGTCATAAATAAACATTGCTCTTGTCAGTGAGGGCCTTGACCTCTTTCGATTTAACATATTCCGAAGTACCCTGTACATTTTTTCCTCATGCATCTGGTATCTGCTATCAATATTTATTATTCATCACATTTAACCGGTTCTTATCCAAACATTTGTGCTAAACCTATTTGTTCCCAGACCTGTTGATTTTACTGACGCGTTATGCCGAAGCGTACGCGCAGTTTATACGCATTAACGATCTTGCAGAACCAGTCACCTGGTCTAAGGCATATGTTACACTATAACCTTGTTACGAAAAAAGTTAAACAACTGTTTAACGCGTGTTTGAAAAAAATCTTACAAATTTTTGTATATTATTTTTTTAAACTCGTGCTAAGCAGTGTTTAAATTCTTTTGCGGTAAGACCCATAATATTCACGTGTTTTCTATGGGCGCTTGAACACTGGTCAAGTTCAGTACTGACCGCGATTGAACCACTATATCAATGTTATATTGGGCCGTAAACATAATTGTTTAAACTGTTCGGAGAACTTTTTAACCGACTTCAAAAAAAGGAGGAGGCTCTCAATTCGTCGGAATCTTTTTTTTAATGTTTGTTCCCCGATTATTCGAAGACAACTGGACCGATTCGGGAATTTATTTTTTGTTTAATAGGGTATACTTCCCAGGTGGTTCCATTGGCACAAAGTCAGGTTCTGATGATGGAATCCCAAAAAATCGAGGACATCCCTCAAATTTTATAAGGACGCATAATTATTTTATTTTTTACCTCAGAACTCCGTCATTTATCAACCGATTTAGAAAATATATTTTTTGTATTTGAAAGAATACTTTTATATTAGTCTTATAGAAATTTCATCGAAATTAGTTCAGGAGTTTGGTTAAGTTGGTTATATTTTTGTTAAAAAGTTCCTTGTTATTTTTCTATTTATTTAACTGCGACAGAAGTCAAGAACCTGGTTCAGACTGGCACAAGATCGGGACGAGTGAGATTAACAAAGAGATTAATTAAATTATCATTTTCAGTGTGTCATACACACTGAAAATTATAATTTAATTAACCAGAAACTTCAGCTTTAACTCCAAATACATATATCGAGTTTCAAAGACAGCTCGGCTTGCACAACGATACCTAAACGTATTTAACCACTAAACATGTTTAAATTCGACGCATTTGTCTGATTTGACAACTCCTTAAATTATATTTAGCCACTAAGTTCTTTTAGGCATCGTTGCGCAAGTCGACCTAAAGGCTTAAAAATTACTTCAGGCAGTAAAAGCTGCAACGATTTATCACTTGCGGACTAAAATATTAAAATACTAGCTTCCACCCGCGGCTTTGCACGCGTGGTTTGTCAATTAAACGCCTGTGTCTCATTCCAGGTTGTAATGTATCTATATACCAACTTTCATCGAAATCGTTTCAGATGTTGCGACGTCAAAGCGTGACAATCAAACAAACTCACTTGAAAACTTAATTTCGCATTTATAATACTTAATTAGTATGACTTTGCGTAAACATTCTTATTATCCACAATATTCGATTTTTATCAAGAGATATAGGTAAGTATATAGTTTTTTAACGTATGTTGTTTCGCACTGACCTACAAGACAAATGTAGTATCGTATTTAAACATGTTTTATCGTTTTGCATAGATTTTTTAAGAGGATATCACCTAAACCGTATTTTTTTCCAGTTAGCATCTTATTCGGATTTATATACTCTGTGCACGCAAAAAGACGACATAAAAAACAGACAATACATTTATTTGCATACATAAGAAAACAAAGATATACATACACCTAAATAACAAAGATAGTACGATAATACGAGAAACTAAAATAATAATATAATTTTTACAAAAATCTAACAAACCGACTTCAAAGTTACCTGGAATTTTCACACTGAAAAATACAGTTGAATTGAGAACCTCTTCTTTTTTTTAATTCGGTTAACCTAACAAAACTCCCATCAAACTACCCTTGAAGTACATCCTTTTCAATAAAAAAAAGAATCATTGAAATCGGTTGGCGTGATATTGAGTTATTCGTCCATGTGTCGCGCACATATATACTTAATGCAAATTCAAGAAATATATGGTTTTCTCATGGACATGTCAGAACTGGACCAATGCTTTCAAATAAAAAAATAATCATCAAAATCGGTTCACCCAGTCGAAAGTTCTGAGATAAGAAACATATAAAAAAATACCTAAAATAAAAAAAGAACCTCCTTTTTTGAAGTCGATTGAAAATATAAAATAGTGGCCAATGGCTACGTACGTATAGGTTAGGATCTTGGCCTATAGTGCGAGGGCTCTAATATTTGCAAAACCAGTCCAGCTGTGGTATATTCAATACAAAAAAAACATCTAATCGTCGACTATCGCATCCTCGTAAAGATGAATTATAACTCGCTTTTGTTGCTGACTTTGCCCGGGGCCGTTTGTTTGTTTTGATCATAAGAGTTTATGATTTAATGGTACTTATATTTTGATGTGTTCGCTGTAGTTTCTTATTTAATAAATGAATGAAAAATCTTACAAGCTATTACGGATCACTGTTGGCAGTAGACGTCATAAGACATCTGTGTTCCCGTTTGTCCGCCTGTTAGTCGTCGCGATGACTAAAATTATTTTTTTAAAACTTACTTTTAAAATAAATACACTTAAAAAACTTTAGAAGATTAGTCTTACGCGTAACACAATATTGTATGTATACAGAATTTCCAATAGTTTTTTTTTTCACCACTATGGCAAACATTCATTTCCTTGTTCACATCTGATGGTAAACGGTTACCGTAGCCTATGGACGTTTTTAACACCAAGGCACCACAAAGGGCGTCACTCGCGATTTATTCCCAAAGTCATAAATCCTTCATTTACCGGGTGGAAGTGTCGACATTGTTTGCGACCGAATTCGGACGCAAATCTTTAAGTCTTTAAGATAGACAAGGCATAGGAAAAGACAGACAAGACAAGGTTTTCTAAAAACTAACGATTTAACTCTACGGAAATATTTCTATGTAGAGACTAGGGATTTGCCTAACAGAACTAAACAGTAGTAAATTTAATGCCATCACTATAATTTACATACTAATCTACATATTCCATGTACCTATTTCATAGTTGGCTTGTAATTTAAGCCTCCTGGGAATCTTGGGTTTAAGTATTAGTAATGTAATGTGCTTGTTCTGCGACCGTTTTGAGATAAGAATATTATGGTGCTGATGTTAAGTTCGCAACTAATGAACTTAAAGGAGTCTATATTTAGCTGACATAGCCCGGAGGATTAGCATATTGAAGTGGCAGTGGGCGGGGCACGTAGCTCGAAAAAATAACGGTCGTAAGCATAAAGGTTCTCTAGACCACACGCATTGTAGGCCCCCATTAGATCAAAAGACGACGTTGGTAGCCGTTGAGTGCAGGCCGCGCCAAATCAGTTGCTCTAGAAATCTATACTAAAGCCCTATGTTCAGTATGTACGACTTATGATTATTATGATGATGAAGTCCACAGTTCGCTGGAAGGTATTGCAGAATTTTGGTGATTAATTACTTCTTTTGATACCATTGAAAATTCCCAGGTCATTATAACCTTTGAAACCATCGTGGTTATGAACACTATTTGAACTATAAACGGGATGTGTACCATGGTTTGTGAGTTTTTCAGTATCCCAATATTTCGACGCAATTGCATGCGCCATAATAGTAATAGTTTTAGTGAATTCATTCCTAGCAAGAGACTGAGAAAGAGGGTAGATCGTTTTATCTGCCAAGAACCATCCACTCGCAAAGACGAAGAAGAACGAAGTTTACCCGTGATCATGGCACATGCAACTGCGTCGAAATATCGGGATACTCAAGGACTCACGAATCATGGTAAATATCCCGTTTTTAGTACAAATTTTGTCCCCATGCCATTGTTGTTTTTCTTTAAAAATACTGAGATATTTACTCATATCGATTGAATATTGGCCGCGGCCGCCTAATGGCAAGTTACATCACTAGTTTGGTGTAGGACACAATCGTAATCCTGAGAGAATATTATGTTGTTTAGTGAACCTTAATCTGCAAACATCGTGAAGAAACCTGATAACCTGATTGGTCTGATTAATCAAGCACATGTAGTTTTCCTTGCGATGTTTTCTTCTAAGTTTTATTACGCACATAAATTCTTCGAATGGACAAACCATTAACTCTAATTACAAGTCTGTGAGTTTTGTAGCTCAAATGTTAATAAGACCAGTTACCTACCATAAAACATAACATAAGTTAGTTTTCAACTTTGTTCCTGATGTCTTTATATCTATTTTGATATTTGATACAGCAATTGGTAGAAAGTTGCAGCATGAGCTGAGTGAATGAGGCAGCTGCTGGAGCCTGCTGCCTGGGACAAGATTTGGTTTGAAAAATGAGCCGGGTGCAAGTAGAGAACCGGAGCGCATTTTGGAAACAGATAGGTCACTGTAACACCATGGTTCTAAGTAGAACTATTTTCGCGCTAAAAAGAAGTATGGCTCGTATGGTAGAAGTCTACTCAAAACTGATTGGAGACTAAAATCGTTTTTAAAAGTTTTTTATTAGAAGCAGTCAAAATTTTACGCTGGAGTTTCGATTGAAGTTTGAGCACAGTTCTAAAATTTATTTTTGTCTATCTTTACCGATGTCTTCTTCTTCTCTTTCTTTGGGTTTTGCTTTCGGAGATTGGACAAAATCATGGCTATTTGACTTCAGAAACTGCGGCTTTTAAAAGAGGTAGATTACTACAGCAGCCAAACCAGTCCTGTAGGGTTTTTTAACCAGAAGCGGCCTCTCCTGCCGTCTCCCTTCACTTGGATAATTAGTTGCAGTACATGGTATTTGTAGTTTCTCATGACATAAGCCTAAGTACTCATGCTTTCTGCTCTTAATGTTCCGTTTTCTTTTTGAGATATATAAGAACTTTGACATTAGTAACTTGATCACGTCACGAGGTGTTCAACATTCCTCATATCCACATCTCAAAGGCAGCTAACTTTTCTTTAGTATTCTGTGTCAGGGGCTAAGCTGGTACGCCATAAAGCGGCACTGAGAGTACGTAACTGCGCACTATACGAAGCTGGAGATCGAGATTTAGATTTTTATAGCACAGTACTTAACTCATTATGAAGTACGTTCCTATCTTCTAAGAACTTGAATTTAAGTAAATGCTGACCGCAAACATTGGCATTCTGTAGGTTAAATGATCGCATTTGAATTTTATTACACACGCTTCTTTATACCCTCGTTTCAACAAGTTTATATTCTTTTATACTCCTTGTTTATATCTTATACTTACTTTAAATTCCGTACGGGATATACTTTTCAATTGAATGTTTAAGCAAAGACTTGGGTCTTACGTAAATTATTTCATGAATAATGGTATCAACATTGTGAGTATGGGTAATCTGTGACATCAATTCAGAGTAACAATATACCAAGATATAGCTTAAAATATGAATGCACGAGGTGTGAACGCATACATTGAATGTATATTAAAATATGTACATCTGGGTAATTCACCCACCCTGAGACATAATGTTGGACATAATGAAGTCATCACTCGCAGTCCACGACCGCAAATTGATGGATGCCCATGGCTTTGGATTTTTATTTTCTAGGATATGCTAGT
This sequence comes from Philereme transversata, assembly GCA_963924445.1. NCBI lineage: Eukaryota > Metazoa > Arthropoda > Insecta > Lepidoptera > Geometridae > Philereme > Philereme transversata. Next base: position 3,510,740 of record OZ004337.1, on the reverse strand, counting down.
GTTGGCTTAAAGACTTTAATGCTTTGAGATCCTCTCAAAGCAAACTGCCGAACAAGTTCAAAAAACAAATTCTTTTACTCACAAAGAACTTCTAGAATCGTTTTAAAAAGTTAATAGCTCTAGGATTGGCAATGTTTAGATCTTCCGTCGTGCAGGTGTCCACAACAAGTTTTATATTTCATCATCATTATCATCAGCTCATAGATACCCACTATTATACTACGTGTTTTGTTATGTACGACATTAAATGAAAATCCATCTCCTTTCCATCAAAGGACAAGCAGGCGCACGGCTCAGTACCATCCGTACCTAGTCAATATACCACCCATTCGCACACACCGTTTTGGTTCTACGTTCTTGATCCGTACAGCTAAGGTATGGAACACTTTGCCGTCGTCTGTTTTTCCTAAAGAATACAATCCGGGCCTCTTTAAGGTAAGAGTAAATAGGTTTCTTCTAGATCTTCGTGCTTTATCTTAGACCACATCATCACTTACCATCAGGTGAGATTGTGGTCAAACGAAGTTCTATCAAATTTAAAAAAAAAAAACACGGGTAGGGCTAATCGCTAATATTGTTGTAAAATAGGTTTTATTCAAATTCGTAACCCAAGAAAATTTAAACCTTTCATACAACCTTAATATCAAGTCCTAAAATATCAATGAAACAGCCTGTATAAAATAAGTAAACAAATCATATTCATTCATCGTGTAAGTTGCACTGTTGTTAGGCTTAGGACCCCTGAACCTCCATTTCATCAACAACTACTATTACTATATTTTTAACTTCGAATAAACTAACCCAAGAAGTAACCAGTGACTTGAGATATACTAGATAAATACACTGCATGAACGTGTGTTATAAATGGTACACCGTGATAGTCAACAATTTGCCACTTTCAGCTCGTTCTATAGTTTGCGGGATATTCAGGGTTCCGTGACAAGTTTTATACGTTGAGCGATTTTATTGCATTCAACTTTTTGTTTAGAAACTTTTATTTATTGAAAGGACGATTATGAGATATTGTTATATGGCGGTTTAGTTCCAAAAGGGGGGTTGAGGTAAAAATTACGATTATACGAATACAAAGCTGTTTAGATCCCAGCTAAAATGGCTTCCAATTCGTCGTCGACGTGAAGTTCATGTTGTGACTTTTCTCTTGAATACTCGTTTCAATCCTCTAGTTTCTTCTTACCTACGTGAGTGCTTTGATTTTCTTGTCCCACGTGAGATGCCTTGTAGGTCATCAAAGTCCCTTCTTCTCAAAACCCCTCCTCATTCGTCCAATCGCTATGGCGGTTCCTTCACAGTTCATGGAGTCAAACTGTGGAATTCTCTACCACACATTAGCTTAGATCAAAGAGCATTACCTATCCTTGTAAACTCTTAGGTTATTATGTATAAGTAGGTATATTATGTATATTTTGTGTAGGTATAATTATAGGTATTATTTTTAATATGTATAAGTATTTTAATTATTATGGTATTTAATATGTATAACTATAGGTATTTATTAGTATTTTACTCCAATATTCTTGTACGTGCACGTACTCACCACTATAATCAACTATCTCAAAATAAAAAAAAAACAAAACTATCTTCAAAGGTTTTCTGGAGGAAAACTCTTATTAGGGTTAAGCTCGCCTTTGTAAATGTCCATTTTGTAAGCTGTTTCTGTCTGTAAATCTATTAGTGTACAATAAAGAAAGCTTTTCCCTTAGCTTTTTAAATTTCAACAATGTATCTTATTTAGTAGCTAGTTCCCGCTAAAATTCAATTTAGCCATTGATAATCATGCTTTACTTTATTGCAGCAAACGTACTTTGTGTTCTTCTTCTTTGTGTCGATATGGTTCATATTATTTTTTAATATTGTAGTTTGTGTTATAAAACTACGATATTTGCAACACCAAAAGCAAAAAACGAGAGCTGGCGACGCTTCGAACAAAATTTTAAAATCTCTTTTAGAGGGCTCTATATTGACGTTTCAATAAAGGCTTTTTATTTCTATTTAAAAAAAATATCTTTCTGGGTCGATCTGCACTGACTAACATTAAAAGTGACTTTCTCAACGATGCCTAAACGTATTTAGAGGCTAGATATAATTTGGGGAGTCATCAAATCATAGAAATACGTCAAATTTAGTTTAGTCGCTAAATACGTTATGGGATCGTTGTGCTCGGGCTTAATGGCAAAAACTGTTAACGATTATTTATATATTTATGGTCTCTGTCAAATTCATAACAAAAAATGTATTTTACTTATCACTGTGCAGTGATATCCATATTAAAGACAAAACGCTTGCTACGACTTATACGACTCTGATAACCAATTGTTAAAATTAAACAATCATTTCGGAACCATTAGCTATATCATCACACGCACTTCACTCATATTTTCGCTATCGATGCGTTCTATGACTGGTAATATTTATCAAAGCTTTTTTCTTGTATTACAGGTAAGTCCAACCCGATCGACGAGATCCAGTCTTGCAGCTGCTTGCAAGTACTTCTTAATCTTCGCGAATTAATTCAAGCGTCTTTTTTTGCGAGATAGCGATACTTTTTGCTGGGAATGGAAATTATGTTTCTATTTTTACTGGAGGTTTTATGTGATAGGCATGTAACTTTTTAACAAAAATGTATCCGAATTACTACTGACTACTGATCCAGACTACTGACCGATTTTTATAAAATTTCTATGGGATCAATCTGAAAGTCTATCTTTTCAAATAATAAAATAATTCTCCAAATCGGTCGATAGATCACGGAGTACTGAGGTAACAAACACAAAAAAATGCAATCGAATTGAGAAAGTCCTTTTTTTGGCGTAACAGTGCTGCAGGGAATGTGTCACAAACAGTGAAGTGTGTTTTAGATTTTAGAAACCTGATAGGTACATACATTTGACACATTTGGTACATTTGCCTAGTTATACGAACTTCAGAATTATGTATGTAGAATATATCTAGCAATTTACAATTTACAATACCATTTCAACACCATAAGCTCCAACATTTAAACTCAGTAGTAGATGGATATCCCGAGTTATATCCTATAGACGTCGACGTAATCGATTGATATACAGCCGATTGCAACTTTGTATGGGATTGCGAAGGAACACTTATTTTATGATTAGAAATAGGAAGACAGATGGGTGGCTTTGTTGGGGCTAGAAATAGTTCAGTGTACATTGTGCCATTTGTAACTACATAGATGTTGATGCTAAGTATTCTGCTATTGTTGGAGGTAAGGTCGAATTTAGTTGTTGTTTAACAATACAAAAATAATTCTAAAGTATTTGTTGTAGTTCGGTAAATAGTTATTTTATTTATTTTTATTTTATTTAATTAGTTGCCCCAACAAAGTGAACACTAAATCACGAAATCACACTAGAACGGATTAGGAATAAGTGTCACCTCAATTATAGCAGTTATGTTGATTTTAGGAATACTTTTTGGGTTGTCTTTAATCAATTTTAAAAACCCTGGTCTTATAAAACTTTGTAAAACCACTTAAAACTGACTGGCCGTCAAACGTATAATACACCTATTTTTGCGTTTCAACGTTGCGTTGCGAAAACATTCTTAATTTGTTTTTTGTTAAATTTACCAAGTTACTTAATTGATGTTTGATAAGGGGGAGGTCGGTCCTACTTGATACTAATGGCTATACGAAAAAGCTACGGGCAACAAAAAGGATTATGCTCGGAATTTCTCTAAGCGATATAATCCGAAACGGATATCAGCCAGAGAGTCAAGGTGGGTAGATAGCTCAGAGCGTAAGCAAGCTGAAGTGGCACTGGGCTGACTATATCTGTCAAAGAACCGATAAGCGTTGGGGTAAACGTGTTCTGGAGTGCATGTTTACGCTGTTGGTGTAAGCGCCACGTAACACCAGCGCTACAGTAGCTACTCGTTACAGTGGCACACCTCTGAGTGATGTGATGACCTATTTTGTTGTTTTATATTTGGTAACAAGTACAATTGTTGTATTATTAGAATTAAAAAACCGGCCAAGTGAGAGTCAGACTCGCGCACGAAGGGTTCCGTATCTTATTTGAGGTTGGTGCCGATCAAGCTAGTCCTCTAAATTGTATGAGCGCTCATACAACTCAGATGACTATCTTAATTGGCGTCAACTATAAATAAATAATAATAAATAAATATTACTGGACATTTCACACAACGCTGTCTAGTCCCAAACTAAGCAGAGCTTGTACTATGGGAACCAGATAACTGATAGAATACTTATATACTTTTTTTTTAAATACATACTTATAATATATAGAAAAACATCCAGACCCGGAACAAATATCTTTAGATCATGCAAACATTTGCTCCGCAGCGGGAATCGAACCCGCTACCTCCGGCTTCTCAGCTGGCTGTTCGCCCACTGCGCCATGGAGGTCGTCTATGTATGTATGGGGGCACCCTTAAGTTTTCAGCATATATTTATTATTTGTAATTGTTCCTTTATTTGTGCTGCTTTTTGCCAAATTTCGTAATTCTAGGTCAACGGGAACTACCATATAGGGTTTGGACCCAAAACCTATAGGGTACTTCCGGTTGACCTAGAATTGTCAATTTTGGTTAAAAGCAGCACATGTAAAGGGAAAATTGCCAAAAACAAAAAAACTGAAAATTAAGTTAAATTTAGGTACTTACAAATTTTCGCGAAAATCTAAATTTGCCCGTATCTTTTTATCGTGTTGACTTAGGACCTTGATTTTTATACTCCTAATTGGGACTATAGACCTCAGTATCTGGTATAAATTTCAACTTGCTAGGTCTACCCGTTCCTGAGAAAATCGGCGGTGACACACGGATAGACAGAAGGACAGACGGACAAGAGAGTGATCTTATAAGGGTTCCTTTTTTACCTTTTAAAACACGGAACCCTAAAAATTGACACAAAATAAATATTTTTGTATTTGAGTGAGACTGCAGACCTACGCTAGACAGCATAGTGAACGGTAACCGCGGTCTAATCCTAATTCTAGGGTAGGGGGAATAAGAGATCTGCACTGACGTCCCGCATTGGGGTGTATTGTGCATTACTTCTCTTCTAACCTAACCCCAAACATCCTAACTCCTTGAAGTAACGGAGTAAGACTTTGTGTTGGTGGCAGCAGCTTTCCAGGATCCCCGTGGATGTTGATGTAGTAGCGGTGTTAGTAGAGGATGAATTCGGTGCCCACTTGCAGACCCGTTGGTCGTGGCAGTGCAGTGAAGTATCACGTGCTTCAGTCTCTTCCTTCCGAAGACGACAAAGCCCACTGTCGATGGCTCCAATCTTCAGGAAGTGTTGGTTAAATTCGCAGTGTCCTGTTATGATTACCATCACCACCACCCGTGGTCTAGATGTGGCTTACAGACTGAATAAGTTGGCGCATCTTGAGAGAGACCTACAGCAGTGGACTGCTAAAGTAGATGATGATGAGAAAAAAGCTCGTTTTAAACAATTTATTCAATGATCCTATATTTTTCGCGTTCGCGTAAAACAATTACCACAATCGAATTGGTTTCACATGCATTTAGATTGGATCGGAAATTTACATAAAATTAAATAAAACGAATCATCTGTACGTTTATTGAAACCAGTTTTGTTGGTCGGTTCATTAGCGTTATGCAACTGAACAAAAAACGAACCATAAAAGGTTTTTTGGTATGACTGATTGTTAGTAATTGATTTTGGGTCAAAGGCCTCCAAATAGTTTTGGGGTTTGTTGAAGGTTAAATTCATGACCAAGTTATTTTCAACTTTTTCTGGTGATTGACATTATAAAACTTCTATAGCTTCGAACGATGTTTTAATAAAAATATTTTTTTTATAACTAACTTCAACACAAATTGAAGGAGGTAAACAGGCTTGCACATTTTGATAAATGCAGGAGGAGATTATTACTAAATATAACAAACTTTAGTGTCATCACATCTCACAGATTTATATAATAGTTACGTAATTATCCAGATCAAGCACATACATCCTAAAAAATTACCCTTATTCTGCGCAGTAAAAATATCGTTAGACGCTATTGATCTTATTATTTCACAAATATAGGATCTCTTAGAAGATATTTTATGAGGATACAAAATTACATATACGAGGCATGCCTTTTAAGTTTTGTCGTTTGAAGAAAAAAACACAACTAGAACCTTATAGTACTTTTTATTGTATTTCAAAGTATTCACCGCGTAGCTTAATACACTTTTCCATTCGCTCAAACCAGTTATTATAACATTTATTCCACTCTAAAGTGGGGGTGTTCAAAATGGCTGACTTGAAAGCGTCGACTGCTTCTTCACCGGACTGGAACCTTTGACCACGAAGACTTTTCTTAATTTTAGGAAATGTAAAGAAATCGTTAGGGCTTAGGTCAGGACTGTATGGAGGATGGTCAAGAATTTCTACTTTTTCCTGCTTCAAATACTCAATCGTTTGACGAGCGCTGTGTGAGCTTGCGTTGTCGTGGTGCAGGATGATGCGTCGCTTTGAGTTAGATTTTCGAAGTTCGGCGATGACTTGTGGTAAACAAACTGTAGTATACCACTCTGCGTTAACCGTTCTACGATCTTCAAGTGCAATAGTCGCAACATGGCCGGTTTTTCCAACGAACGTGGCCACCATCTTCTTTGAAGTGCTTCGAGAACGAACAACTTTAGTCGGCTTTGGCTCGTCTTGAAAGACCCAGATTGTAGATTGTTGTTTGGAATCAGGATCGTAGGCATAGATCCAAAATTCGTCACCACTTATGATGTCGTAGACGTGATTTGACTCCCCTCGGTTGAACCTTTGCAGAGTTTTCTTACACCATCTGACGCGGGCCGCCTTGTGATCGTCGGAAAGCAGATGCGGTATCCAACGGCAAACTAGCTTTCTCACACCAAGCGCTTCATGCAAGATCTTCTGAATGATTGTCCCTGAGATGCCTAATAGAGCCTCTATCTCTCGATACGTCACATGACGATCTTCGAGAATTAGTTGTCTCACAGCAATGATGTTATCTTCAGTGAAGGCGGATTTTGGGCGTCCTTCGCGAAATCTGTCACTAACACTAGTATGTCCACGCTGGAATTCTAAATACCAGCGTTCGACAGTCCGCAGACATGGGCCTACATCACTGAACACAGATGTTAGCTCTTCTAAACACTGAAGCCGTGTCAGGCCTCTTCTAAAGTTGTAGAAAATTATTGCACGAACATTTTCCTTAGAAAGATTCATTTTCGTACGTGACCTGACAGATTCAAATCGAAACTGTGACTAAACAATAGCATTAATCCTAATACTTTCAACTGTTTTGAGATTCAAAATGTAAACACATTCGAATATAGAACAGTTCCAAATTCAAAATTGCCGGAAAATATGGAAACGACAGAACTTAAAAGGCATGCCTCGTAACCCAAATATACATAATTCAATAAATTTTTGACGTCTTTACTTTATTGTACCTACACAAGAAAACATTTTTTTTCGTTGAGACTTGAGGTACAACTAATAGTACGATACCTTCGATTTCTTTTAACAAAACTGAAAATTGAGTGTAACAAAAATACATCCGATCCTATTAAGGTAGAACAATAAACATTGGAGATCTTTTGAGCCGAGTATCTTCCGTTTTACAATTCAAATGGAATCCATTCCATCAGCTAGCCTGTATCACTTTCAGCGTAGAATAAACGTTTGATTTGCCCTCTCATATGGATGCATAGATACAAAACTAATACAAAAAACTGGCCAAGTGCAAGTCGGACTCGCGCACGAAGGATTCCGTACCTATAAATGATTCGTATTATGATCCGTTCCATATGTATAAAAACGGCATAAAAATATTATTTCTGTTGTATGGGAGCCCCACTTAAATATTTATTTTATTCTGTTTTTAGTATTTGTTGTTAAAGCGGCAACAGAAATACGTCATCTGTGAACATTTCAACTGCCTAACTATCACGGTTCATGAGATACAGCCTGATGACAGACAAATAGAGGAGTCTTAGTAAAAGGGTCCCGTTTTACCCTTTGGGTTCGGAACCCTATAAATGGTAGACATACCTCCCATACGCATAAAATGGTTCTCTTCTATCATTATTATGCGTACCGCCAAAAAGAGTGGAACGCCTTGCCTGAGTCTGTGTTTCCTGATGACTACAATTTAAGAGTCTTCAAGTCGCGAGTGAACTGGTTTCTTATAGGCAAGCGTGTACCATCGTAGACTGCATCATTGATTACCATCAGGCGACATCAAGCCTTCAACTTAAAAAAAAACTCCGCAGTCGCGTTAATCGCGCTGCCCTTAACCGCGTGCGGTTTGGGGAGCTCCCAAGGCATTTCATATCCATCGTATTGTATATTTGGCATAGCTTGATTATTTATAGTGAAACTTTAGTTCCCTAGAGCTATTAGTTCGTCTGTACCATCAGCTGAGTTCGTTCGATTGGTTTACTTTATCAATTGGTTTCGCCGTTCGACGCCGGATAGTCTTTTGGGGTTAAGGATTGTTATATTTGAAACGGATATTGTATGGCACTCTGAGCTCTAGCCGGTTTATTTGTAAACATTTTACCCCGCGGCTAGCTTTGATTTAGATATCTTTCGTTTTAAAAGAAATATGCGAATGGCGATTAAACTACCAAGGTTAGTGCACAATTATAAATAAGATAGGAGTGTACCCTCACTGATGTTTCTGCTATAATATTGATAAATCCTACCTTTTTCAATGAATTCGTGTGAGCTTTATGTAGACGTAGATATGGCATAGAAACATGGTCTCTCACTATGGGCTTCTTAAGAATGCTCAAGGTCGCTCAGTGTGCTATGGAGATTGTGTTCTTCGTATTTCTCTACGAGATCAAATCAGAAATGAGGAGATTCGTAGACAAACCAAAGTTACATAGCCCAGAGTTTAAGTAGCAGTGGGCGGGGCACAAAGTTCAAATAACTGTGGGCCGTTGGTGCAAAAAGGTTCTCGAGTGGAGACCACGCACTGGAAAGCTCGTATGACGATCTCCTACTTGATGGAAAGACGACCCGATAAGGGGTTGCTGGGATTCGTTGGGTGCAGGCCCCACAAAATCGACTGTTAGGAGAGGTATATCTTTAGCAGTGAACATCTTATATGAGGACATGATGATAATACCTCTCTATCTTATGCCTTGGAACACCTCTTCTTAACCAATGTCAAAGAAAAAGACGATTTCGTTTCTAATTCTATGACTATGTTATACTTACATACGAGTATACCTACGTCTGCATCGATTTTCAGCTATTTTTCAACTGTGGGAATAGTTTCCCACAGTTGAAAAACACAGTTGAGATTTTACTATTTGATTATACTATCCCACTCAGCCGCAGGAAAAAGCTAATTATTCATATTTCCTACATTGTGCAAATTGTTATTATTCGAGCCATCTCATAATTGCTCTTTAAGCACTTTACGACAATCGGTCAACACATCTGAGCAATTAAATATCACTTGACAGTTTGTTGTCGCAACCCAATCTACCATTGTCCAAAGTTGGGCGGATATCTCGAAATGGCTGCGTTTATACACAGCTTAAATTGTTACAGCTGATTTAGTCCATGCTTATAAAATATAGAGGAGGCAGGAGAATTGCCAACAGGTTAAATTGATTATATATAATATGTATAGATTAGGTATATTGTTATTCAGATAAATAAAGTAGCACTCTTGCAAAAATCCGAACACTGTACTCGAGTGCCGTTAGACCGGGGTGTCTAAAGTGGTAATTTTAGATGTTTCATATTATGATTCAGTTCCGATAGAGCTAAGAAAGATAGAGCTATTTTTTGACCTAGCATTAAAAGTTTCTTAAATGTTTATGACTAATAGTTTACGAGTAAAACGGCTGTTACTCCGGACAGACAGACTTGGCGAAATTATAAGGGTACTCCGACTACGGATTAAGGATAAGTCATTTAAAAAAGAACTTCGTTTTTCACATTAATTCTGACCATCCAAAGGTTGGCTTGAAAATACCGCTTTTAGCGATAAGACTGCATATTGTACCTATGAATTAAGACTATATCTTCTTTGTTTGTTTATTTTTAATGGCGTGCAGTAATAATATTATTAAATCAACTCTACTCTAATATTTTCTAATATAACAATAATGACATTTAAAAGATATTCCAAGTTCCAAAGTAAATAAAATACAGCTACACAAATTACATCTACTCCAACTTTATTTATTGTACAGTAGCATACTCGTAGATAGATAACATATTTATTCCACACTACTTAAAATAAACTGACAAAAAAGCCTATTAAATGCATGGTACAATTATAGCATAATTAGGGTTAAACAGAACCAGCTGTGAACCTCTCACTGTGCATTAACCTTCACAAACCGTGCCTTAATGATCCTCAGTTTACCGGCTTGCACTAAAATTACCGGTAAATTACCACTTTTAAGCACTCTTTATACGCTGAATTGGTAAGGACGGTGTATTGTCTCGGAAGATTGCATGGAAGAGGCTTGTTGGTGCGCCCTGGGGGTTTCTCATGGGGATTATTCTGATCGTGCTTTAAACCTGAATCTGCTAACTTATGAGAGGCAGCTCAAGAGTAATGATTAAAGCGGTAGTACTACTATTATTTAATTTTGAATGCTAAAGAGCTCGCTACGCATTTTAAAGTTTAAGAAAACCCATTTTTAACCACTGACATAAAGAGGAGTTATGAGTTTGACGACTGTTTCTGTAAATGCTTATCTGTTTCAAAGAGGAGTTTAAGTTTGTCACCTATGTCTGTAAATGCTTGTCTGTTTCAAAGAGGAGTTATAAGTTTGACGCCTATGTCTGTAAATGCTTGTCTGTTTCAAAGAGGAGTATAAGTTTGACACCTATGTCTGTAAATGCTTGTCTGTTTCAAAGAGGAGTATAAGTTTGACACCTATGTCTGTAAATGCTTGTCTGTTTCAAAGAGGAGTTATAAGTTTGACGCCTATGTCTGTAAATGCATGTCTGTTTCAAAGAGGAGTTATAAGTTTGACGCCAATGTCTGTAAATGCTTGTCTGTTTCAAAGAGGAGTATAAGTTTGACACCTATGTCTGTAAATGCTTGTCTGTTTCAAAGAGGAGTATAAGTTTGGCACCTATGTCTGTAAATGCTTGTCTGTTTCAAAGAGGAGTTATAAGTTTGACGCCAATGTCTGTAAATGCTTGTCTGTTTCAAAGAGGAGTTATAAGTTTGACGCCTATGTCTGTAAATGCTTGTCTGTTTCAAAGTGGAGTTATAAGTTTGACGCCTATGTCTGTAAATGCTTGTCTGTTTCAAAGAGGAGTTATAAGTTTGACGCCTATGTCTGTAAATGCTTGTCTGTTTCAAAGAGGAGTTATAAGTTTGAAGCCTATGTCTGTAAATGCTTGTCTGTTTCAAAGTGGAGTTATAAGTTGGACGCCTATGTCTGTAAATGCTTGTCTGTTTCAAAGTGGAGTTATAAGTTGGACGCCTATGTCTGTAAATGCTTGTCTGTTTCAAAGTGGAGTTATAAGTTGGACGCCTATGTCTGTAAATGCTTGTCTGTTTCAAAGTGGAGTTATAAGTTGGACGCCTATGTCTGTAAATGCTTGTCTGTTTCAAAGTGGAGTTATAAGTTGGACGCCTATGTCTGTAAATGCTTGTCTGTTTCAAAGTGGAGTTATAAGTTGGACGCCTATGTCTGTAAATGCTTGTCTGTTTCAAAGTGGAGTTATAAGTTGGACGCCTATGTCTGTAAATGCTTGTCTGTTTCAAAGTGGAGTTATAAGTTGGACGCCTATGTCTGTAAATGCTTGTCTGTTTCAAAGTGGAGTTATAAGTTGGACGCCTATGTCTGTAAATGCTTGTCTGTTTCAAAGTGGAGTTATAAGTTGGACGCCTATGTCTGTAAATGCTTGTCTGTTTCAAAGTGGAGTTATAAGTTGGACGCCTATGTCTGTAAATGCTTGTCTGTTTCAAAGTGGAGTTATAAGTTGGACGCCTATGTCTGTAAATGCTTGTCTGTTTCAAAGTGGAGTTATAAGTTGGACGCCTATGTCTGTAAATGCTTGTCTGTTTCAAAGTGGAGTTATAAGTTGGACGCCTATGTCTGTAAATGCTTGTCTGTTTCAAAGTGGAGTTATAAGTTGGACGCCTATGTCTGTAAATGCTTGTCTGTTTCAAAGTGGAGTTATAAGTTGGACGCCTATGTCTGTAAATGCTTGTCTATTTCTAGCACCTCCAAAAATTGTGAATTGAGCCACTAGGTACCTAAATGTTGTTAATGTAATTAAACCATGTTCCTATACCATACTTACATAAGTACCTACCTATTATGACGTAACCAAGTGTTCCATTGTGTCCCCATGGTTTTTGTATAAATCAAATAAAATTCTGTCTGTCTGTCTGTGGCATTGTAGTTCCCGAACGGATGGAGCGCTTTTTATTACAGAAAGCTAACTTATGCTTTAACCCCCCCAGTTAAGTTTAACTGGGATGATTCTTAGCTGTGTGATGAAGATCAGTTCAACCGATACGAAGATTTATCAGTCTCCTGACTATCACTTTTCCTTTATTGCGAAGGGATCTAACCTGTTAAATGGAAATGTATTTCGGGATTTTTAAGGGACGAAGTTTTATTAATGTTTTCATTTATACTTGTCTTGTTGTCTTACTTGTCGATGTCTACAAATTAGACTCCCCGTGCTTTCTAAAACGTCTTATTAAATAAATAAAATAATGCTGGATATTTCACACAGTGGTATCTAGCGCTAAACTAATCCAACTTGTGCTATGGGAAGCAGATAACTAACAGAATACATTTTTTTTTGGTAAATACTTTCTATATATAAACATCCAAATCATCCAAAAATGTTTTGTTGAAATTGAACGCATAACCTCTTGAGCGTAGCCGGCTATTCGTCCACTGCACCACGAAAGTTGTCAATTTGAAGACATCATAAAGTTTCACCCTAGCTTTCAAAATAAAGTAAATAATAATATATAGTTAACAAGGGAATACATGAAATTAAATTATGAACAAACAAATGAACGAATTAATTAACGAACTACAATAATTAATATAATGCAGTTTGTTGTTGGCACACTACTATCGATTCATCCCCAAGTTCCCCAACACCACAAACTGTGATAACACGACACCCATTTTAAACATAGGTTAAGCCATTCGACGCAAAACACACTTTCAGTTCGGGCGGTGCTTACCGGCACTCGCGTGTAATTTGAACCTAAACACACCACGGTAATAATGGTGAGAGTGTTGGTTAATCCCCTTAACATGCCATAACAGGGTTGATATAATACCGAATATCCAAAATTACTATCCGCGAAATTACTATTACAAAATAAAGGCTAACGATCCTCGTAAAATTAGTAATATCTCGTAAAGTCTAGAGTGTTTTTTTTACTGGGACAGTACAGCAGCACACATAACCAGAGGAACTTGATTCATTTTAAGGCGCTACTCACGCTTGACCAAAAAAATGTTAATGCCAAAATATTTTTCTCCAAAAGGAGCTGATGTTTCAAAAGAAACTGCACCTGTATATCCCCAGGTTATGGGTGCCCCCGTACGGTCCCAGTTAAAAAAACACACTTTACATCAACCACAGCACCAGATGATCCTGCAAAACAAAACAAGCTAAAAAAACTTTCAAGTCTTTGAAAGTGATGATGCCTCGCTGATAACATTTTAAAATTGCATGATACTGTCGATGTTTTTTTCGATCCAAGGTCAATGCGCACCAAATCGTGACCCTCAGCTTAATGGTGGGCCTAATAAAGCCTTCGTCTGCCATACGTAATTACTGGTTGCACCGCATACAACCTTGCCGAAACATGCTTCACAACGTCGAATATACAGACCATCTGATCGCTTATCCAATCCAATTGGAAAAGCTTCTGACTTTAAGGTACGATCGACATTTCGTATATGATATGTGTAAAAGGTGAATCTTGTTCTAGAGATAGGCTTAGAATAATAAATACATAGGATAATCTACTAACTACTAACTATCGTTGCGCGTTGTACCATCTGCAATGACATCATTTTAAAATTCATGCTGTAGCATTTTAGCTATATGGTACAGTGGCACACTGCTGAGTGACGACCTATTTTGTAGTCTTGTATTTGGTATAAGTATAACTGTTGTATTCATAGAATGTAAAAATTGACATAAAATAAATATTTTTCTATTTCTATGTTTATATTTCATTACGCTGAGCTGAGTGCCCTGCCAACTGTCCCTACATAAAGCTTTCAAAAATTCAAATATATCTAGTAAAACGAGTTTCTTTCTCTATTTGTGTGGATGAATATTGTCTGTTATAATCAAGAAATAGTAAGAAATATTTGGGTGATTTGATCAATCTGTGGCGGGAGCGCGTCAATGACTCAGTAATGCAATGACACTCCAGCGAAACGGATATCTTTAGACACTGGTGATTATTAGTTGCTTTTAATCCACGAATTTACCATTATCTATCCCACAAGAGGTGAATATGTATATATTTATCTCCAAAATTTTGGACGTAAACTTATTACAAAGTACAAACAGCGGTACCCACCAATCGAATTGTTTTTCATGTCGGGTCTAAACGTAGGTATGTCTGTAGAAACTTTGCGTACCAAACGACCAACAACATTCTCGCATTATCTTTTTGCCTCCTAATTATTTGTGGTACAAATTACATGTTTGTCCATATTATGTGCTGCGTAATGAAAATTTCCGTTTAGCGTTAAGTAGAATAGTGTTTTTGGTGGTATGGTGTAAGAAAAACTTTACGGAAATGATGTCACTCGAACATGCATTGTTTGATGTTAGTCATCAGAAATCTAGCGTGATACTGACTAAACCTTCTAAATAATACTTAAATAATAATAATAATAAAGCTTCTATATATTTTGTATGAAAGTACACGTCTACGTCTCGTTCTCCTCTTACGTCTCTTATACTTTATACTTCAACCTGATTAAGTTGGTTTGTTTATGAGTAGTAGAGTTCCGTCAGAAGAGTAAAAGGCGTCGCCTGTGAAAGTACTACCACCAGTCACAAGTTGGTTAGGTTAAGGGTACTAGAGTTCCTTGTAAAAGGGCTTACCCGGGAAAGTAATACCACCATACTTATTTCTGCCGCCTATTTACGTGTTTTGGTTTGAAGGGTAGCCCGTGAAACTCAAGTGATGGACGCAGGGCAGTGTATCGTAGAGCACGTTCTTAGGTGCGTGACCTACGAGGCAATGCTTTATTATAGTTGATGTCTACCACTTAACATCTGTTGGGCCATATGCTTGTTCCATCTCCAGGTCCTATAAAATAATAGTTTAACTTGAATTTGGATTATGCTTCCAAAAAAGTCAATTAACTATAATTGAGTGAAATTTTCAAGAAACACTTGATATAGTTATTTTCTATTCTCGGGTCAGGCGCATTAACCTCGCTACTAGCTTCTACTATCAATTTAGCATCATTACATTCGGTTTTATTGCAACTGGTTTGGTTGATTTATCTGATACGTTATATGTACTCGTATTACCTTTAGCTTGTGTTTGATGTAATTTATCGAGGCTTTACATTTGTTGTTTTTGTGTTCAAACCGTGCGTTTGAAATTCTTGGAATTAAATTTCTAAAACATGAAGTCTGTTTTGTGTAGCATTATTAGATTAGGATCTAATTACTAATACTATGTACCTATAGGCCAAGTCTTATTTAGACGTAACATTTGAGGAAATGTATGGTTTTCTTATTAAATAAAATTGCAAATATTGCAAAATTTCTTTTGAAAGTTTAAGGTTTAAAAATGTTCGCTCGCGCTAATCCTGAAGGTCAATTTGCCTATCAGTTCGAATCAAAAGTGTGATCGAATTTGAATGCAAAATTAGACGTTGTTAAAGGATCGTCTGTCTATGCATAGATGCAATGCTAAGGAATATTGACTGAAGTTAATATTACGACAATTGGGTTAAGGGGGCGTCCATTAATTGCATGGGGGGGGGGATTGACCCGAATCTCGCCCAATCTCACGTGGGGGCGAGGGGGGGTCACGGCAAATATCATATTATTTTTTATTTTGTTACGGTGATTCTAGATTACGAGAGAAGCAATTTTGTATACTAGTCTTAAATTGTGTTTTAAAATAAGTCCAACACATTTACCCTATGAGTAAAAGTTTTGAAAAATCTCACGTGAGATAAAAGAAGGGGGAGGGGGTCTTGTTTAACTGGGGGGAGGGTGGGGTGGGGTGGTTCTTAGCTAAGTCAGTTTTAAACCTCCGAAGCAAAAAGAGGGATTCCGGTAATTTTTAATTTTGTATAAATTAACTTATATTTAATTGTGTACCTCTTTCTTAATCGTCGTGTGTGATTAATGAACAAAATTAACTAAATAAAAACGATATGCATCTTTTCTCTAAAGTACCTATATGTTATAACCTATCAAATCCCAGTACGATTGAGGCGCATGATATTTATTATTATTTTTATGGGCAAAAAATGCCTGTAATAACAGAAAGAATATACAATTATTGACAATAAAATACAGAAGAAATAGCTGAATCATCTAAAGAGACCGTTGCAAACGATCTATAGATAGCTCAACTGCTCCAGATCACTACCAGGCGGAAGTGTCATGATATTTATTGGATCTGTATAGTTTAAATCTAGTAAATATAAAAACTGTAATTAGACCTGACATGTAATTAGAACTTCTTATGGTAAATTATACATTAGAAGATCTTAAGTAGCATTCTCCTTATAAATAATTTTAAAATGCAGTAGGTAAATAATTAGCATACCTACTTGAAATAAAAGTTCTGCTTTAACATAAGACAATTTCTTGTCCCACTTTTTGACGAAGATTTAAAAGTTTGAGAACAGTTTATAAATTAGGTAAGCGTCGAGTAATTTTCCTGTCGAAAAGTTTTTTTTTAAATACGCTGTTAGTTAAATGAGTGGGTGATTTACGGCTGAAACTTTGCAAATACAATAAAAACATGTTTGTTTTTTTCGTAGCGTTTGTTGCCTTTTGTATTTAGGCGTTCATGGCGTGACAATATGGACCTATTTCATTTGAGGTACATACATAAGGGCCAAAGTCGGAGTCGACCGAGAACCGTTGGTGGGACGATCTCGAAACCATTGAGGATAGTGAGATATGTATATCGAAAGATAAGGACTGTTGGTAGGGTTTTGGAAACTTTGGACGACGTGACACAAGATAGAATAATAATAAAAACCGTCGCCACCACACAGAGCTGATATGAGGAGATTCGTTGACGAACCGAAGTCACCGACATAGCAAAAAGGTTTAGCAAGTTGAATATGGCACATAGCTCGAAGGACTGACGGGCGTTGTGGCAGAAAGGTTATCGAATGGAGACCACGCATTGGAAAGCGCAGCGTAGGACGGCCTCCCTCTAGATGGAAAGACGACCTCATAAAGGTTGCTGATTCCCGTTGTGTGTAGGCCGCACGAGATCGGTCACCCTGGAAATCTATCGCGGAGGCCTATGTTCAGCAGTGGACATCCTTTGGCTGATATGATGAGTAATTTGCACGACCTTAGTGAGTTTTATTTTGTGAGAAAGTACCTAAATCTCAATTTCACTTTCATATTTTGGTCGATGTGTCATCGCAGTGTAGTCATGACATTATAAAAGCTTTCAAATTGATAAATGTTAAGAAAACCACGGACCTCTGGGGCATCTCTGTTAGCGTCGTGAAAACATTGATTGACATAATTGCTCCTGAACTAGCTTTAATATTCAATGAGTGTATTGACTGTGGTGTATTCCCTGATTTAATGAAACACAGTAAAATAACTCCACTTTTCAAATCAGGCACTAGTTCTGATCCTGGTAATTTTAGACCAATCTCAGTACTTCCGACATTTAGTAAAATATTTGAAAAACTAATTTTAAATCAACTGCTTAGACATTTCAATTCACATAATTTACTGCATCATAAGCAATTCGGATTTACCAGGGGTCGATCAACCACTGATGCTGGTATTGAGTTAATATCGCACATGTTTGATGCCTGGGAGAAGTCTCATGACGATTTAGGTGTTTTTTGTGATTTGTCCAAGGCATTTGATTGCGTAGACCATGACACATTGATCAGGAAACTACACCATTATGGCATTAGGAGCGTTGCTCTAGACTTTCTCACTTCTTATTTAAGTGGCAGAGTGCAAAGAGTTGACGTGAATGGGAAGCGTTCTCCGGGGTTTCTGGTTAAAATGGGTGTACCACAGGGATCAATTCTGGGACCATTTTTGTTTTTAGTATATATTAATGATCTTCCCCATCTTGTAAGGGACGATCATGAGGTTGTATTGTTTGCAGACGACACGTCACTTTTATTTAAATTAAAGCGACGACAAACCGATTTTGACGATGTAAACAATGCAATCTCTAAGGTGGTAAAATGGTTCAATGTAAACAATCTACTTTTAAATGAAAAGAAAACAAAGTGTATTAGATTTATACTACCTAATGTTACACAAGTTAAAACAGATATAAAAATCAAAGACGAGGAGTTGTCTCTTGTGGACACCACCGTATTCTTAGGTATAACCCTAGATAATAAGCTTCAATGGGGCCCTCACATTGATGGGTTGTCGAAGAGACTTAGTTCTGCGGCATACGCAGTCAAAAAAATCCGTCATTTTACAGACGTAGACACAGCTAGACTAGTTTACTTCAGCTACTTCCACAGCATTATGTCATACGGTATACTGCTGTGGGGGAGTGCTGCAGATATAAACACCGTTTTTGTGTTGCAGAAGAGGGCTGTTCGTGCAATTTATAATATGGGCCCCAGAGAATCATTATGCAATAAGTTTAAAGAAATAAATATTATGACATTCCCTTGTCAATACATCTATGAAAATCTAATGTATGTTCACAAAAATATTAATTTGTTTAAGAAAAATAGCGATAATCATAATTTTAATACTAGAAATAAAGATAAACTCGCTGTTGCCACTCGTAGACTCCATAAAGTTAGTAAATCGTTTAAAGGGCAAGGTGTACGCTTTTATAACAAACTCCCAAGGGATGTACAAAAATTGACAATAAACAAATTTAAAAACGTAATTAAACAAAATCTTTATAAAAGAGCCTACTATAAAATATTGGATTATTTAGATGATAGAGAAGCTTGGGATTGAAATTGCTCCAACTCGTTCAAAATGTTACAATTTAGACGTAATTTATGTTCTGTATTATGTATTGTAAAAGGATCATTAAAAAAAAACAACCAGCCTTGTTTCTTCCCTTTCTTTCCTGGCTTGGTCGCGAAGGAACAGGCAGTAAAATTGACGTTTCAAAGTGATCCTTGTGATTTTAGTGAATAAAAATATTTGAAAATTTGAATAATTTGAATTTGAAAAATTTGAAATTTAAAAAGTGCAATCATGTCAAATAATGATAAAGACATAATAATCCGATGATGATCATGATATTTTGTTGACAACTAAACGAAGCATTATTGATGACGAAATACTATGATTACAACGAAAAGGAATGAAAGCTCATAAGGATTCCCCAATACCACGGGCTTCAATAAATTGGCAGAATAAATCGACATAGATTTTTCGTAATAAAACAAGACATTGCGAGAAAATTGCTACACAAGCTTCGGTAATATATTACACAGATAATTCGGTAAAAGATAATGTTTCATAGTTCAGATTGTAATTGCTGAAATGTATGGAACATTTTAATGGAACACGTTTTTTTTTCATATAAATTATAGGCTAGCGTTTGACTACGACCTCGCCTAGTAAGCGATGATGCGGTCTACGATGGAACACGCTTGCCATGAAAAACCTATTCACTCGCGACTTGAAGACTCCTTAGTTGTAGTTGTTGAAATGCTAGCGAGAGACTGAATAGAATGGCGTTATAAAGAGGAGAGTAATTTACAAGATTATTTGTTCTGTAAATCTTTGGGGGAGGCCTATGTCCACTTCAACAGTAGACATCTAACGTCTGATATGATAATATACATATGTATATAGTGGTCCTGAAAAACAGACGCCGGAGCGAGTTTCACTCCCTACTCGCACTAACAATTAAAGTTGAAGCGATTTGTTTGGCCCGGCAAGGTACTATTATTTTTAAAAACCCACTATTTGAACGGTTCACCATTACTTTTCAGAGAATTGTTTAAAATTTAAAAGCTACCAAGAGACATAGTACGAGAAAACAGTTGTTCAGTCCAACATTTTCATCATTCTAAAGGCTGTTTAAAATTCAGAGGAATAATAAACCGGAAAGTTGTTCCGATTCCTTATTCAAAGATTAATTTTACTTGCAAAAGTTTTATAGTTCTGTGACAGATTGCAACGAGATTTATGAATGTTTCCATAACTTTATAAAGTTGACCATTCACTATTTAGCACAAAGTTTCTGCCCTGCTATTCGGAATGTTGCGGTCAGTTACTTTACTCAACCTTATATCATATTTTGACAACCTCGTTTGCATAACATGCAAATATAGCTTCCGGCCGCGGCTTCGAACTCGTAATTTGTCAATAATTAAAAAAAACACATAAAAACCTTCTCCGTCAAAAAACACTTAGATGTGCCAACGAATTTGTGTGCAAGGTCTTACTCACAAAAAATGTTACCTCTTTTCTGTTTGTTTAACATTCTGGTGTTTGTTTTTTTAAGTACCTAATCATTATTTCAGTAAAAGTATACAAAGGATCTGCCTGAAGTTACTCACTGTAACTTTGCAAATCAACGTTCCAAAACCTTTTTTAGCGAATAAAATACTTTGACTGTATTTAATTTGATTTGAAAAGTTGAACCTTATTCATTCAAAATGTCAGCACAATCAATCTCTTTTTACCCATCACTCGTATCGGCGAGACGTGGGTCCGTCAATATTGCTTCCTTCGTTGATATAGGGGCTTTCAAATGGTTTTCATTGAAAGAGCTAACGATTTGCTATTGGGAATGGAATATTTAACAGAACAGAAAAGCACAGAAGTCTCACTTCGCCTTTCTTTCGTATTCTTTGACTTTGTATTCTGTGGCATGCTGTGAGCAGACTACTTAAAAAGAAGTAATTGTTCTCACACACACAAACAATGTTTGGCTTGCGACCGTTGCAAAATGTGATGATTTTATTGAAGAAACATTTGGTAAACTTAAGGGAAATCCAGTATCATCAGGTGTTTTAGGTATAAAATCTAAACGTTTGTACGCTTAAGTTAAGCCTTAAGGCAAACAAGCGCACGGTTTAACAAATGATTGATTTGAACAAAGAGTTTTGACTTAATTTTTAAGAAAATTTGTGTACTTTCATGAATCATGCCTTTTCATAATAACATATTATGTTTGTATTCCTTTACCAGTTCAATTGTATTTCTCAATTTCTTCCGAGGTCATGAGGACTGCTGTGTTTTTGCATCTATAACCATTATTGAAATCTAACAACAGCGTTTCAAAGCTCATTTTTCATTGTAAGTCTATTTGAAGTGGCACTCGTTTGGCAAGGGTATGTGCCATTGGCTACGAGGGGAGACATCCAAATAGCCGAATTCACCGTTGATGCCTTTCGGCGCTAATATCGACCATAAATCTACTGTGTTTGTTGTACAGTATTCCGAATAAACGTGCTATTTGTTTGAAATACAACTTGTTGGTTCAAGAAAATGAAATTGACTACCGTATTTTGTTTTTCCCGCAGACAATATATAGGTATAATACAATCTAATATCTATACTAATATGCGAAAGTAACTCTGTTTGTTAGTTCCGTTTTCACAACTAAACGGCTGGACCGATATCGATGAAATTTGGTATACAGACAGTTTATGACCAGGATACATAGGCTACTTTTTACCGGCCTGCGCAAAAAAGATGGTACTGATTTATATAGTACGTATAATAGTATCGATAAAATGGATTTATTTGCACACAAAAAAGATAACAAAACTATACATTTTTCGTATAATATATTTTCGTAGGACCACTGAGCGTCTTTTATAAGACAAGGATCTTAGAAAGGACTTTCGCAATATTAATAGGACTTTCGTACTCACTAAAAACAGGGTTGATACCATGATTTATGAGTTTTTGAGTGTACATAAGCATGTCAGTTAAAAAAACCTTTTGATTGTTTTGCACAAATAAGCGAAGATCTGACAAGACGAGGTACTATTCCGAGCTGTTGACTGCAACTGCAGAAAGTCATGAAAGTTGCCGAAGTCACAGATTGATTAATAATATTTACTATGACTTTCTGCAATTACATTCGGCAACGTAACGTTGACTTTAGAGGACAAAAAATGTTATCTAGTTTATAATTACTCATTATAAGTGGCTAAAGGGTTTTTATAAATGAGAAAATAAAGATTTTTCAAACTGAAACGCCTTGTCATGAGTTATCTTTTTAAGGTACTATCTATTAGTCTGTGACAAGGCGGTGTTCATTTGAATAATTAATGGCTAAAACATGTTAATAACAATCGTTATCGGGGCGACAGATACATCCTGTGTATGACTTGTTTTTCTCCATTTTTTATAGCGAGTCGATGCACCTTTGGGCTTAAGACTGTGAATTTATTAGCGGTGATTTGTATTAATTATAATGTAAAAGATTATCAAAGTCTGGGTTGCAATAACCCAGTAACTAGACGGTTAGTGAAGGACAGTTACTTGCCTACATACTTATTTTCGAAACCGAGGTACTGAAGAACTGAACGGTTATTGGGCCTATGAAAACTGAGTTGAAAATAACAAGGACTAATTAAAAAATGTAGCAGTTTCCATGAACGTAATTAGCATCGTTCTATTTTCGAATTTACTTTCGGCCCTAGGGCTAAAAATTACATTTTAGGTGCAGTTTTCACAACAATGAGTTACTTTCAGAGCAAGTTGATGAGTGATGAAAAAGGTATTTAAATTATCAAATAGTTACTAACATTTTTTTTTTACCTATTAGATTTTTGGCGTTTTGCATCTTATCTTTTGCGCCATATTCTTCAGTCCTCTTTAAAATTCTAATAAGATTTCCCAAACCAGTAGTTACCAGTAAAGAAACTATGCGAGTTCAGTTTCAGTTTAAAGAATCTTTATTTTCTCATTTATAAAAACCCTTTTGTCACTTACAATGAGTAATTATAAACTAGGTAACATTTCTTGTCATCTAAAGTTCATCTAAAGTACCTATCTAAAGTAAAGTCATGTTACGTTGCCGAATGTAATTGCAGAAAGTCATATTATTAACCAATCTGTGAACTTCGAAAACTTTCATGACTTTCTGCAGTTGCAGTCAACAGCTCGGAATAGTACCTCATATCGTCAGATCTTCGCTTATTTGTGCAAAATAATCAAAAAGGTTTTTTTAACTGACATTGTTGCACACTATTTTCACTAAAAACGTGATCATGGCGCATGCAACTGCGTCGCAATATATACTCAAAAACTCACAAATCATGGTATCAACCCCGTTTGTAGTGAAAATAATCATAAAAAGTTCTAAAACTAAAGACAAATTAAATATTCACAAAAGGTGCCGAAATGCAAATTCAACTTGTGATATTAATTATTTGTAGCTTCTGTTAATCTTTGTTAGAAGATTAATGGTGTAGCGTTTAGTTTCGCATTTAACTTTGTGACTAATGATTATTCGCTATTTAGCTTATTTACAAAGTGTTTGAAATTATCCAAAATAATTTGTGTATAAATTCTAGCAATAAATAAATAAATATCGCTGGACATTTCACACAGCGCTATCTAGCCCCAAACTAAGCAGAGCTTGTACTATGGTAACCAGATAACTGATAGAATACTTACATACTTTTTTTTGGTAAATATATACTTATAATATATAGAAAAACACCCAGACACGGAACAAATGTCTGTAGATCATGCAAACATTTGTTCTGCGGCGGGAATCGAACCCGCTACCTCCTGCGTCTCAGCCGGCTATACGCCCACTGCGCCACGGAGGCAGTCATGTTTGTTAGCTTTAGTTACGATTGACGATTAGCAATGCATAATCTTCAATAGAGACTTAACCATTGGGTGAAGACCGCACAAGATTGGTCGCTCTGGTAATCTCTGGAGGCCTATGTTCAGCAGTGGACGTCTTTTGGCTGATATGATGATGATGACTCGTACTAACAATGAAAGTTGAATTTTACGGAAACTGGCATTCAGGTTTGGTTACTAGCTCATCAGTGAGTCCACTTGTATCGTCCCTAACCTCTAGAGCCACTTCACTTGTCACGCGAAGGATAGATTCCAATTGTCGTAACGAGTGAACAATAAAATGATCTCGGTTCATATCGGGGTCGCGGCAATTTGTATAAATAGAATAGAAGCGTATGCGAGACGAGTGGGTGCGACTGCTTTGCAGTTTTGTCTTCATTCGTCTGTCTTGTCACTAGTTATTTGATGGTTACTCTGCATAAAGGCTCAGCCGCAATTAGGCACATTTGTTACACAACATGGTTTCGCCAGATCTATCTAAAACGACAAATTACATATATGCCTATTAATTTACCGCCTAAAGCTTAATAGCAAGGCAAAATGTATAAATCATAAGCTAGATTTACCAGACCGCTTAATATATTCTCTGATTAGCTTTCGCTTTTAACCGCATTTAACAAAAAATTCTTCAATAAAGCATCCGTTCCAATCTGCTCCAAATCTTGATGAAGATAGAAAACTGAATTTATTATTCCGAGGATAAACAATGGGTTAGTTCAGATTATAATTTCAAATGTACGTTTAGTAAACGTGTGGTTTGTTTTTGCCGATCTGGCTCATGCATCAGTGATCACAATTATAATGTACTATCGCGGAATTATTTTCATCAACATCATTTAGTCATATATTTATTTAGTCATTTATTTATGTATTAATTAGAACGGCGATTGCCAATTATACTAATTAATGAATCAATTACAAAATAAGTAAAATTAAATGTCAAAGTAAAATAATAACAATAAAATAAGAAATCGGTCATTCATCCCTCTTACAATAGAGCAGACAAACTGACATTAGGTCCATCCATTCGTCCGCAAATATGTCGCAGTCTGGGAAAACCTTAAGTATTCCGTTGAGGGCGTCGAGAGCGTGAGGCAGCGGCGATTGATGGTGCCCTACAGTGCGGCCAGGTGGTAAAGCGAGGAGCCTGTGACTTCTACCGCGAATATTATTATTTGGCACGTTAAGGCGAAGGAACTCGCTATGAAGATCAGGGGGCTTAGCCAAGTTACAGTCGATAAGCGATGACGCTAGTCGATACGCCCGAAAATGTATGGGATTGACACATGCTATAAATTTACCACGTGGTCTGTCGACAACGAACATATAATTCCTAGCCAAGGGTCAATAACAATCCATTCCATCAAACGATTCGGCGGGGTCAAACTTACTTTCATACAAGCCAAATGACAATTTTGACAAGCGAAAACGTCAGCTGTCGAATATATTGTGGAATTAAAATGTATGGGATTCACACAATGCCACGAAAATATCACGTGACCCATCGACAACAATTTACATCAAACGAATCGACTGTGTCGAACGATTACTTTCTCATACATTTGCGTAGCCAAATTACAAAAACGACAAGCGTTACCGCTCTGTCATCGATTTTCTTGCCAAGAATCAAGCGAACGCCAGAACCCTGTAGATAACGACACAAAATGGCGATTTATTATCAGCTGAGCTCATTCTTCAAGTTAAGTTTTCTGTATTGCGTTGTATTTTCTCGGTTAAATGGTATTTTTTAAAGAAATATAATTATTTTTATTTATTTTGTTATCTTTGTTAGTGCTTTATTACGATATAACTTATTTGTCTTTACTTTCACAATTTATCAAACTTTTCATAACTGTTGATGACAGCGCCACCTAGTAACGAACGGTGGAACCAAGTAACACACGGATATGGATTTACTCTACTTACTTAAGAGAACTACGCGATGGTTCAGACATGGTAACACAGATGGCGCTGTGGATAAAAACGCGCGTCAAATCTCTTGCGCATATCTAAGATGGCGGCCTTCCACTGCGGGGTATTTAGTGTTTGCTGACGAAGGGCATAGACAAAACATAGAGCTGACGCACAGACCAATGGAATTATCGTTCGATACGACACCTGTAACTTGGCTAGGCATAAAACTTCATTTACGACAAAGCGACAACGACTGCTAGAAATCTTTTCATAGTGTAATTTAATACTATGCTCGTTATTTGAGACGAATGATAGTAATATTTAAAGGATTTGTGACTTTACTAATATGTGCTGTAGTTGTGATTAGGTTGAATGTTTTGACTCAGTCCGTTGGTAAACTAACGTACCTGTATAAGTATGTGTTTACGCGGCAGCATTTTGCTTTGATTTTCTATGAGAGACTCGTTCGTTATTAATTGCACAGACTATTATGATGCTAATGACCACCTTTGGTAGATTTCTACTTTTTTTGTAGATTACGAGCGTAACTTATGATTCTTTAGTACCTAGCTCAAAACGCCTTTGTAGAATTTAGTAGTTTTGTCAATTTCGTAAGTATGTGTGATGGAAATACATTTACAAGGACGCAATACTCATGAAATTGATCGGGGATTTCCCGTAAAGCATAATTAAATGATAACACTGTACAGCATAATGAACTTTATTGCCTAAGTAATAATGATAAGTTTTAATAAACGTGTCTGTGATGATTTCTATCCTCATAGTACAAACTTGTATATTTACTTGTTATACGTATACTTGTATACAATGACGCAATGGCAGCGGCGATTAATGTACCTACATACTTTACTGACGGAATTCCATAGCTAAACCTAGAGTTAATGAACAGACGAATGGATTCAGCGTTCGTTAGGGTAAACGTAATACGACTAGCTTTTATCTTCGCTTTTGATAAAGCGTTGACGACTTTCGAAAACGATTTGTATCGTAGTGAATGTATCTTGGCTAAGCCCCCAGGGCCCGTAGCCAAATGTCATTCGCCACGAATCTATTCGACTTCTACATACATTTGTTGTCGCTGAATGACGTAATATTTCTATAGCATGTGTCAAATCCCATACATTTTCGGACGTATCGACTAGCGTCATCGCTAATCGACTGTAACTTGGCTAAGCCCTCAGGTCTGTCAATAATGTAAATAATTTTAAGAGTAGTCGAAAGCTAGTCATACGCTCGTCTAGTTTTAAGCGAGTTATAAGCCAGGTAGCCTTGCAGGAATTTCGTGGGATACATAAATGGGTAATATCCTGCCACGCGCTTGTAGAAGTGTCTTAGAATTGCTTTTTGAACTTTTTCTAGGAGCAGATCATATTTTTTCTCATGTGGGCTCCATACACAAGAACTGGCCTGAGTAAACAAGCTTATGTGGCCTGCACCCAACAGCTCCCAGCTTTATTCTTCCATCCTTGGAATTATTTTGATACGAGTACTCTTTCAATGTGGGCTTCTCATTTTCGTAGCGGTGTAGGGTTTAGTGGTCAACTTTAAACGCCCCTATAAACTAAGGGTGATATTAACACAAGTGGCGAACACAATAGGCCTCGTGGCCGCAGTGATATCAAAACCTCAAAAGCAAATTAAAAAAAAAACACCACTTTGACCAGCTCTTGCAAACTTACGTACTACGAATAATATCATATTCCTCGACAGTACATTAATTTGATAGGCATCTAATCCGGGTGTGTTCGTTTCCAAGGCTTCTCGATTCCCATCTATTGTATTGTCTTCAGAGACGTTGTAATTCGCTGATGGCCTGATAAGTGAAATATCGTTCATATATATTTGATGTAAGCTGGCGATAGATTGAAGGTCGATTCGCGATGTTTTTGTAAAGCTTTGGCAATACTCCCTTTGTTTTATTGTTTCCATACATTTAGAAGTATATTGTACTGTAACTTATATATACGAAGATTTTTTTGATACTCAATAGGTAATTATTTAGTGCAATGTAATAATAGGTGAGTAATTAAGTAGATACGAATTTGTGATCATTACGGATGTAATGTCTGGCACAATCATAATAAGGAGAGAGGATTTTGAGTTTCATTCTGATATATAAGAAAAGGAATCCAGACCTCTCCATTCTAAGGTGGTTTGGAAGAAACTCTCTTTCATTTAGGTTTTTATTTGTATTTTTTTCTGTAATTGGTATAAAGTATGTACAATAAAAAGATAGCTATGATACATTTAAAAGTTGTAACAAAATATTACGTTAATTTTTAAGTTATATTGAGCTTGAATAATTAAATAATAATCACTTAGTATTATTAAAAAAAACCTTATAATAATAAATGAAAACAAGAAGTTTTCTACGTAACCCCCAGGGAATCTCATTTGTGTCAAAACTTGTCAGATCTTAAACATGAGGTTTGTTCAGGATGTCTGAGTTATTGTGAAAAACATTTTTATAACTCCCAAGAAAACGAAAAGTTTTATACACATTTATTTTAATATTCATGTATTTTGTGGTTCTTAATGTATGTAATCTGTGGCATCGTACAATACGCTAGTTCTCTTACATTTCGTTGAGCAGCATTTTATTAATTCTAATTCTAGGGTGGGGGAATAAGATCTGCACTGACGTTTCGCATTGGGGTGTATTGTGCATTACCCCCCTTCTAACCTGACCCCAGCCATCCTATCTCCTTGAAGTAACGGAGCAGGGTTTTGGGTTGATAGATGCTTTCTAAGATCCCCGTGGATGTTGTTGTGGTGTTAGTGGATGAGGATTCGATGAGACTCGTGGACTAGTGAAGCATCACGTGCTCCACTGTCTCTTCTTCTTGACATGCGCGACAAAGCTCACTGTCCATGGTTGCGGTCTTCAAGAGGTGATGGTTAAGTTTGCAGTGTCCTGTGATGATTCCCACCATCATCCTTAGATCCTCGTGTTTCATTTTTAACAGGGTATTTGTTGTTTTTCGATTCTTTGCAGAGAACATTGTTTTTGTTTGCTTGCAGTTGGCTCTGCGTTCCCAGACTTGGTGCTCCTTTTCGGAGTTTATCCTCAGTCTATTTTTGATTTCCGCTGTTGGCGGATTGGAGAGGTTGTTTATCATTTGTGTTTGATGTACCCGTAAGCTTGACTCATTCCTTTGCTAGGGAGTCTGCCTTGTTGTTCTCCTTTTTTTTATCAATTTTATCGAGATTTGGATAATAAAACAAGAAAATTTTATAGAAACACATATGTTTAATTTTTTGTTTAGAGACCGTTCCTTCGTTATATTTAGCTTAAACTGTAACACATTATTATTAAAACACGTTAGCTTTTCGTGATCGACTGACATTTATTCAATTGGTTACACAAAAGTAGATGGCTCTGCTTGCACCTGACCATAGACAATTTTAAACATTTTGTTACCTACATTCTAACACCCCTACATAACAAAATAAAGGTAAACTTTCAAACAAAACGCTTTTCTTTTATTTAGCCTTAATTCCTAGCATATGCATAAACTTATAATGCTTAGTTGACAAAAGACCTTTGGTTAACAAGTCAGCGGGCATTTCTTGAGTTGAAATATATTCAATACCAATTAATTTATTTTTAACTGCATCTCTAACATAATGAAAACGAACATCTATATGTTTTGACCTAGTGTGTGCCTGATGACTTGTTGCTAGTTTTAATGCACTTTGATTATCACACTTCAATTTAACTGCACATTGTCTACCAGTAATTTCATACATCAGATTTCTTAAGTAAACAGCTTCTCTAGATGCCTCTGAAAGAGCAACATATTCTGCCTCAGTACTGGATAAGGAGACAGTCTTTTGTTTTCTACTTTGCCAGGAAATCACAGAACCATTCATAACAAAACAGAACCCAGTATAAGACTTCCGATCCAGACTATCGCTCGCCCAATCTGCATCAACAAAACCAGTCAGCTCTACATTTTCCTTATTATATGTTAAACAATAATGTTTTGTTTTCTGTAAGTACTTCAATACTCGTTTAGCATAATTGAAATGAGTTTCATCATAACAATTATTGAACTGACTTAGATAGCTAAGAGAATATGATAAGTCAGGCCTGGTCAAAACAGCCAAATACATAAGGCTTCCTATCAGTCTCTGATAAGGAACAGTTTCCGCACAATTCTCAGCCTTTGTTAAGTTTAATTTACTTTCAATAGGAGTATCTATAGTTCTGCAATTTGACATATCAAACTTCAATAATAATTGCTCTATATATTCCTGTTGATCTACCGTTATAGTTTTACATTCTTTGTTTACATTAATTCGCATGCCTAAGTAACGTCTAACAGGACCTAAATCTTTCAATTTGAATTCAGAATTCAGAACAGATTTCAATTTTTCAGTTTCCATATTACAATTTGAAAATATCAGAAAATCGTCAACATATACAGCCAAAATAATCTTAACATTCTCAGATAACTTTGTAAACAAGCACGGTTCAAATTTACTTATTTTAAAACCATAGTTAAGCAAACAGTCTTTCACTTTTTCATACCAAACCAAAGAAGACTGTTTCAATCCATAAATAGCTCTTTTAAGTTTCAAAACCTTTCCAGTGCTTTTATTTACAAAACCTTCCGGAATTCTCATGTAAATATTTTCCTTTAAATGCCCATTTAAAAATGCTGTTGTCACATCTAAATGTGTAATGTCCATGTCCCACTGAACACTTAGAGCAAACAACATTCTCAGAGTAGAATGTTTTACGACAGGCGAAAAAGTGTTCACATAATCGATGCCACGTCGTTGTGTAAAACCTTTAGCTACGAGTCTGGCACGATACCGCACTTTGTCATTTACATCAAGTTTTTTGTTTAATACCCACTTACACTGCACAATTGACCCATCACTTGGTATATCTACAATTTCCCACGCGTCATTGTCCTCGAATGATTGAAGCTCCTCTCGCATAGCCTGTCTCCACTGATCAGCTTCAGGTCCATTCAGCGCTTCTGAGAATTCTATCTGTTCGACTTCTGGACTAGAACCGGAAATACAGATATTACCATATCCATAACGTTCCGGAGCTTTCCGCGTTCTCTTGCTTTGTTCTGACAGTTCTGGAACTGGTTGTAACTCACTGCTTGAGTTATCAATGTTAGTGTATGAGGATGTAAAAGTATCATCTTCGTTTACATTAGATGGATCAGTATATAAAGATGTATCTGAATCTGAATCATGGAGAGATTCATTCATTAAAGACTCCCCCACTGAATCTCTGCCATCTTTATTTGCTGCTAGCGGTTCATGTATTACAATTTCAACCTCATCCTGTATCCAATCTGCCGTTTCTTCTGTTTCTGATGTTTTTATTTTTTCTTCCATCACTATGACATCTCTCTTCACAGATATAACATTTTTTTCAAGGTCATATACACGATATCCTTTCACTGTTTCTGAAAAGCCTACAAGGATGTTCATTCGTGCCTTTTTGTCCCATTTTAATCTCTTTTCTTTTGGTATGTGAACCATCACAGGGCTACCAAAAACACGTATGTGGCTCAAGTCTGGTTTCTTTTTATACCACGCTTCATAGGGTGTTTTATTTCCCAAAGTTGAAGTTACTGACCGGTTCTTTAGGTATACTGCTGTATTTGACGCTTCAGCCCAGAACTTCTTTTCTAGCTTAGCATCAAAAAGTAAGCATCTTGCTTTCTCTACAACAGTTTTGTTAGCCCGTTCACATACACCGTTTTGTTCTGGTGTGTACGCATTTGTTTTCTGATGGATAATCCCTTCTTTG
The DNA here is from genome assembly GCA_963924445.1 of Philereme transversata. Classification (NCBI taxonomy): domain Eukaryota; kingdom Metazoa; phylum Arthropoda; class Insecta; order Lepidoptera; family Geometridae; genus Philereme; species Philereme transversata. The sequence goes on along the minus strand of OZ004337.1, from coordinate 3,479,016 downwards.
AGTAAGTAATTCTTCATTTCGCTATTACAAAACTCACCACCATTGTCTGTGCGTAGTACTTTAATTTTTTTATTCTGCTGGTTTTCGACCAATGCTTTGAAATTCTTGAATATATTGAAGATTTCACTTTTATACTTAAGGAAGTATATAAAAGTCATACGACTGTAATCATCAATGAATAAGACAAAATACTGAGCACCGGCAATGGACTTTGTTTCCATTGGACCACATACATCACTGTGTATTACCTGTAGTGTTTCTGTACTCCTTTGTCCAACATGTGGAAATGGTAACCTCATCTGTTTACCTTCGCAACAGGTTACACATTTAGCCTTTGTCATATCACTGCTATCTGGATAAAACAATCCATCCACAATGCCGTTCTTCATTCTGTTTAGATCATTGCTGTTAATATGTGCTAACCGTCTGTGCCAAAGCTCTGCACTTGCTACAGCAGGTGCTGCCAGCATACAATCTGCTACTTTAATATTGAGCTTGTACACCCCATTTGTCGACGCTGCTGTGGCTACCAATTCATTCTTTTTGTTGCGAATGAAACATTGATTTGCTTCAAAAACAACCTTGTTTCCGTTTTTGATTAACTCGCTTACTGACAACAAGTTCGTTGTTAAGCTTGGTACACATAGCACATTTTTAACGATTACCTCGTAGTTACAATCCGTCGATATCTGTACGTCCCCGGAACACAAAACTGGCACTTTCATATTGTTTGCGACGGTAATCTCTGATAAACATGGCGTAAAATTTGCATGTTTTACCCATTCTCTGTTTGCCGTCATATGTGCACTTGCGCCACTGTCTACGTACCATGCATTTGTACTATATTCTCCATTCAAAAATACCACACTAAAAGCATTTGATTGTTTTGTTTTCAGCAATAATGGACATTGGTTTCTGTAATGACCCATCTGTTTACATTTGTAGCAGGTTACGGTCTTGTCACCTGTCACTGTCACTTTAGAGTTTGAAGATGACGTCGCACCATTGAACTTCTTTTTGCTATTATTTGCAGCGAATGCAGCGCCACTGGAATCCATGTCATTCTTTGAAACTTCCATATCAATCAACTTTGATTTTATTGCATCTGTGGTAATTTTTAAGCCTGAATGCTCTATGGCCATAATCATGGGCGAAAATTTTTCAGGTAAACCTGCCAACAACAATGAACCGACCCACTCTTCGGTGATTGTAAATCCTGTGCCTTTTAATCTCTGAGCCGTTTCAACCACTTGCGTGACGTATGAAGTCATCGAATCACAATTTTCTTGTCGTAACGAGATTAAATGTCGTAGTAGGGTTATTTTCCTTGAGAATCCAGAGTCATCAAACATTGCTCTTAGTTTAACCCACAACTCCAAAGATGTTTTTGTTTCCTTGATATGCACGTACAATCCGGGGTCAATGGTCAAAACCATCTTTGCCTTGGCTTTTGCATCATCTGATGATTTTGCCTCGAAACCTGCCTCTGGCTCCGATTTTACATAGTTCACTAGGTTGTCTAGCACTAACAAATTTTCGACCGCATAACTCCACTCATCATAATTTTCGCGTCCTTTCAGCTTCGGAATGCTTTGAATATAGTTCACTGCCATGTTTACACGAAAAGTCAACAACTTTCGACTGTTTTACACTGATTTAACACTGTATAAAACCGAAAAACTGGATAATGGCCCATAACCTATTAAAACACGTTAGCTTTTCGTGATCGACTGACATTTATTCAATTGGTTACACAAAAGTAGATGGCTCTGCTTGCACCTGACCATAGACAATTTTAAACATTTTGTTACCTACATTCTAACAATTATATTGTTTTTTATTCTTTGAAACAATACATGGTTATAGAACTTAGCGTCTAGACACCAGCTATTATACTAATTTGCTTTGAGAATAATCTTTGTTTACAGTAGGACATCTGTATAGTCCTAAGTAATCATTCTAGATTTTAGATAAGAAACGAGCTGACGATCCTAGGTACTCACAGGATGTGGTCAAGGTTCTATTTAACTCATCTTAATCCATACTAATATTATAAATATGAAAGTAACTCGTCTTTCTCTCTGTCTGTCTGTTTGTTAGGTTTTTACGACTAAACTTTAAAATGAAAAAGTTCATCAAATTTTCGTGAAAAAAGCTGTTGCAATTTAATTTCATATCTATGAAAAGCTGTTCTATTTTAAAGACTGATCCATGGATCCAGACGGAATGATCCACTTTTAGGAATACTGTATATTTTTGAACACTCTGTATAAAGGAGTAATATATTCTGAGGACCAGTGTGAAGTCCGAGCCGTTAATTTTTTTTATCAAAATTAGATTATACTTTCACCATAATCACAACTGATAAGTGACGCAATTCAAAATAGAGCACAAAGATCTATAAAACACCTATAATAGTAAACTATATTAGTACCTAAGTATTTTTCCTTTCCTCGATGAGTTTATTTCTATTTTCCTTTGCGTACAGCCGCACATAAGTTATATTTCAAGCCACATTTTATTTACTTGTTCCCCCCCGCCCCCTCTTAAGAAGTGATGACATTGAAGCAGTCGCAGAAAGTCGATTGATGGAGGCTGTTCAGGACCGTTCGTTGTGAACTACGAGATATACCTATGTATGTATGGACGTCTACCGGCTGAGGTGATAGTCAAAACTGTAGGTATTCAAAAACTGCTTTATTACCAAGGCATAGGGTTCAAAATTACAAACACGTTGGTTAACTAACGTTTTTATAGCTTACGAGGTAAGTTACCTCGTACATTGGCAATTCATTAAATTAATGAATTTAATTAAAGACTCCCTTAATGAGGTTATTGATCCATTGCAATTAAAAGGTGCATTCGAAAGACGTAAATTCTGATGGCTGTCGGGATAGCCACAGTGCGACAGTAAGTAGAAGTATATCTCTTTATGCGCCTTGTAAGTAGTAATTGGACGCCAGGCTCATAAACACTGAACTTTTTATTTGTTATTGAATTAATTTGGTTGGCAAAACATTTTTAATTGGAAAGTAAAAGGCAACCAAGTTACAATGCGCAATATTGCATTATGTTTCTGTGGAACGGTACACCTCAGTTGCGTTGGTACATTTTAGATTATAATATGCTTTGGTATATTTAACGTACTTCTCTGGTAGAACCAATAATTCGTGGTTTAGTATTCTTATCAGCGGCGATAGGTTTGCAACCTGTCACGTGATCACGTGAATGCTTAACTTTATGCAAAACGTAGGCATGCGTTATTTTTGGACTTGACTCAGAATACCCTCTTGTAGGATATCTTTATGGGTCTCCGTAAGTAAGAACTCCGAGGTTGTCCAACATGGAGCTATATTATTTTTTTAGGACACTTGTGTGCACAGTGCACTTTCGGCTAGCGGTCAAGTCACCTGTATTAGCATCAATCATTAGCATAAAAGAGGCAAAATCGCGTTTTCAAAATTATTTATGGGTGTCTGTTCGTAGCGACGTGTTTTCCGAGAGCTGGTGCTTATCTGAGTCAACGCATATGCTTTGCAATTCAGCGTAATGCAGCCAGTGTCTTAGGGACACTTCCGCCTGGTAGTGATCTGGAGCAGTTGAGCTATCTATAGATCGTTTGCAACGGCCTTACATGATTCAACTGTTTCTTCTGTATTTAAGTCTTGTAAATATTTATATTCTTTCTATTATTAAAGGCACTTTACTCTTTATCTTTTATCATCATCTCGTAATATTAAGGTAATATTTTATATTTATTATTTATCGGAAATAAATACTTATTGTTACATCGCCTCCTCTCACGATCTTTTTAATCCAGTCCATCTAAAAGTTGCCTGGGAAAGATCGCTTTAAGCGATAAGGCTGCTTATTGTACCACCACGTATTCATTTTTTTAATTTTCTATGTTAAGTAATTGTAATTTGATGTAACAATAAAGAGCTATCTATCTATCTATCTTTCTCCAACCACGCACGTTGAGCCACGCGTGCGGTATCGTACAGTCCAGTTGATGCAAGTTTATCTACTGGTTTATTACACACTGTGCACTTTCTTGCACCTTGACACTCGTCTCATTGAATGAATGAATGAAAATTCTTTATTATACCTTATTGTCATTCGCTGGAAAATTATTGGCACAATAAATAAAGACATTAGCGCTCTTTCCTCAATAAATTACCAAGTGCATTCTAAATGCAATGACTTTTTGTTTGTCTGTGTTTGCCCAGGCGACCGTTGCATTGGTATATCCGCAAGACACGCGAACACAATTAAATAAATAAATAAATAAATATCGCTGGACATTTCACACAGCGCTATCTAGCCCCAAACTAAGCAGAGCTTGTACTATGGGAACCAGATAACTGATAGAATACTTATATACTTTTTTTTTGTAAATACATACTTATAATATATAGAAAAACAGCCAGACACGGAACAAATATCTGTAGATCATGCAAACATTTGTTCCGCGGCGGGAATCGAACCCGCTACCTCCTGCGTCTCAGCCGGTTATACGCCCACTGCGCCACGGAGGCAGTCAATAAATATAAATATATAATAAATTATAATGGAAAATAAATAATATGTTGTATGGATAAAGTTTAATATCAATCTGTGGGGTTAACCCCTACTTACGGAAGCTTCATACAATTTTGTGGATTTGAAATCAAATCTTAGTGATGCCCAATGGATTTGTCAACTTGAAAACGCTGTAGGTATATAGCGCGTAGTTTTTCAAGTTGACGAATCCACCTTTGTAAAGAAAATTTGCTAGGAATTAAAAAACATCGATCAATTGATTTTAATTTTTTCATAAACATTTCGACTATCGATAAAGTGTTTATGTTTCGCAGTGCTTTCGGAAGACCTATTTAACGATACGCGATGGAGTACTAGAATAAATTACCCTAAAAACTATTTCATAGGAGTTTTCCTCAATAGACATCTTCTCAAATAGCAAAGCATCTTATAAGAAACAAATTATCTCTATTCTTAATCATAAATACATAGCGCGTTCCATAAAATATATCACAGAAACTCACACAACATACACACTCCCCTTCCTCCCTCACCTCCTTATGTATACACATTTACACAAAATCCCTGCCGCCATACCTTCTTCAAATGCGTACCTACTAAATGCCTTAAGAAATAAAAATTATAGTGTGATTTTAATAATTCTCTATAGGTGACTAATTAAGTTCTGTCTAGAAAATGAGAATCTGTTATTAGCATTAGCTATATGAGCTTGTTTACATTGATATCAAGTGCTGTTGATTCTGTGATTTCCATCTAGTGGGAAGGCCGTCCTACGCGGTGCTTACCAGTGCATGGTCTCTATTCTAAAACCTTTCTGCCCCAACGGCCACTTCAGCTTGCTGATCCTTTGTGGTATGGCGGTGGTCTTGGTTCGTCTATGAATCTCCTCATTTCTGATTCGATCTCTTTTTTTTATACATTATAGGCTTGCGTTTGACCACGATTTCGCCTGATGGTAAGCCATGATGCAGTCTACGATGATACACGCTTGTCTAGAAGAAACCTATTCACTCGCGACTTAAAGATACCTAGGTTGTAGCTATCAGGAAACACAGACTCTGGCAAAGCGTTCCACTCTTTGGCGGTGCGCATAATAAAGGTCGAAGAGATCCGCTTTGTGCGAGTGCTTTGTGGGAGGTATTTCTACTATATAGCGGTGGTGCACCGCATAGCGTCTGGTTGTCCGATGATAGAATGGAGATGGTGGGATCAGGTTGAAAAGTTCCGCCGCATGCTCTCCGAAATGTACTTGAATGTATCTCGTAGAGAAACACCAAGCATAGCCCATTTGCACGCTTTTTTTATTGATGATAGTCAAGCGCTTCACCACTAACCACACCTGATGGTAAATGATGGTGCGATCGAAGATCGAGAACGCTTGCCTAAAAAGAACCTCTTCACTCTGGACTTGAAGACTCCGAGTTTATACTGGTCCGAGAAAACATACGCCAGAAGTGAGTTTCACTCTTACTCGTGCTAACAAGAAAATTTGAAGCAAATCGTTTGGTACGGCAAGGTGGTATGCCGACAGGTATGGTGGTACTTCTCGGTACGTCTGCTTGTCCAATGGTGGAAGGGGGAAGGAGCTGAGCAACCTTTAGCCTTCTAATGAGTTGACCTTTTGTTCGACTATATCCTTTGACATTCTCAGTTGTTAGCAGCTTAGAACACGTAGTTTGATAAATGTTATATACTCGTAGCAGTTTACCACCTACAGGCGATGTGTGAATGAGTGTTTATACCGCAGGGCGTATTGTCTTCAAAAGGATAGCCTTTGGTAACTTTGAAGATATTTGATAGGTGCTAGAATAAAATATATGGTGACGCTAGAAGTTAATTAAAATTTTAGGGATAGAAAAAAAAGGATTGTGTGGTTTTATGAAACCACGGTAAAAGTGAAACTTTGTTTCACATTATAGACATTTTTCCTCGTTGGCACAAATAAGTAATAGTCAGCTGATGGGAACTATAGGCGCCGCCATATTGGCCTCGGCTGCTCTGACGAGCGCCTTTCACTTTATCCCTACTCCGCGGCCGACCGTCACGCGACATGCAACACACAGACGAAAAAGTTTGAGACGATGTAATAAAAGTTTCATTTTAATATTTTTCTTTTCCCCCTCCATAAGCGGGGGTTGGCGCAACAGGTATCCACATGTGTCTAGGTACATATTTGTTTTGATATTGTTTGTTAATATGCGTGTGATGAACAATAAAGCGTTACCTTCTTTGAAATTAGAAACTCGCTTTTATCTAAAAAAATGTAGAACTACAGATTATGCTAAATATAGTACAGTGGGTGGTGGCGATTTCTTCCAGTCAATCCTTACGGAAGTAATTTAAACTGGCCAAGTATCGAGACTTATATTCGGGGGCATAGTTAACTTATCTCTTTAACCATAGGCTTTAAACATGTGTGCCTCCAGTTCATGGACATAGATCAGTGTAACGTTGGGCACGTGACCTACGAGGCAATGCTTTGTTAAAGGCTATGATTACCACATCAGGCGTGTCATTTGTTTGTTTCATGTCCCCGTTGTATAAAAAAACTACTTTATTATTACCTAATTAAATAGGTTTTAACACATTATGTTTTACCCTCTCGACTATAGTATTTTAAGTACATGTTATACAGTTCGATCAGAGATATCCTATTTTTTTTTCTCTAACCTCTCTCGTCCCACTGCTGGGCAAAGGTCTCCCCCAAGTCCCTCCAAATATCCCTATCCGTCGCTATCTCCCACCATTTTCTTTGGAAGGTGACTAAATCGTCCCGCCAACGCTTTCTCGACCGACCCCGACGTCGCCCTCCGTCTTCAGGCGTCCATGGTGTCACAATATGGGCTTATTTCTCGGAGTGCATTCGGGCAAGATATCCTAATAATACAATAAATTATTTACCTACCCTTGTAGAATAATAATAATTTATAACATCGGAATTTCTGTGTTATTTTTTAAGGGGAACTCACAAAATATACCTAAAACTTCTACCAATTTTTCTTTTGTTCTTTATCACGCTTTCATTGCTTAAAATTATGATCACGAAATATTTTATCTGTTAATTCGTTTACAAATGAAGTGGTTCGAATTTAAATCAAATTTAATGAAGTGATTCAGACATGGCTGTTATTTATTCTGTGGTCCGATAGTTACGTAACTATGTGCACGTACGATTTAATTTGTTTTTATTTTATTTCGACGTGTTCCGTTGAACTGCGGCGCTAGGGTTGGCAGACGTGACTTTAATACCCATTACTTTTAAACTATCAATTGTAATAACCATCTCTGTGTGGGGGATATTGTTTGGAAATATTTATACCCAACGTTTTTTTTATTCTTCGTAATATTCTTTACATAAAAGTAATTAGAAAGATTTTTTTGACATTTAAAAATAACACTGTCACGAATCAGATGACCGGTTTTTTTAAACAATACCTACATTATTAAATTCAACTACATATTGTTACTTTTGTAAAATTATTAAAACGTTCGGTATAGTGCGGTTTTCGATGTGTCAATAAAACAATCTTTCGATACAATATCTTTTTTACGAATATTTTTTTTAGTTGTTTTAACCGCAATTATTTTTCTTTAATTCGAAGTTATTAAACATTAAAGAATCTTTCCAATCGAGAAAGTTTCAGTTTAATCGATTGGTAAAGAATTAAAAAAGATGCTTTGATTTCAATCGGTCAGGCATCACAAGTCACAACCATAAAAAAATGTATTGGTGTGTTATCCTTGACGGGTCAAAAAATAAAAATGAAATTGCTAACAATCATTATATTGACAACCCTAGAACGCGCTTCCAATAACACAATTAGCATCATAGGACGACTAACAATAGCCTCGAAAAAAAAATCGATTCTTACACACTCGATAATAATTCAATTCGATGTGGTGTTACTCGTTGGCCTATACTGTGGCAGGATTATTAACTTTTTTGCGAATATTTTAAGTAATACGCTTTTTAACCGACGGAAAAAAAAGGTTACTATGATTGATATCGTGTATTGTAGTTTTTGCTATTGGAACAATCAAAATAATTATTTTTGTGGGAATCTTTAACTGATAATGATTATCTGTATCTACATGGACCATTTTGTTTCTTATTCGTCTAAACGACAACACGACAATGATTCAACAAAAAGGACTACTGTCTTTTAAGTCTAGATTGTGTTGTAGCACAGAAAGGTTCTTGAGTAATGACCACGGGCTGAAAAGCACAGCGCAGCGTACGATGATCCCAAAAATGTAGATGAAAATATGAATAAAGGTTGCTAGGAGCAATGGGTGCAGGCCACACAAGATTGATCGCTGTTAGGGAATTATCACTAATGTACACAGTACCGGACAAGCAGACGTACCGAGAAGTACCACCCATACCTGGTCGGCACCTTACCGTACCAAACGATTTGCTTCAACGTTTTTTATTAGCATGAGTAACGAGTGGAACTCACTTCCGGCGTATGTTTTTCCGGACCAGGTTATTTTTAGGCAAGCGTACTCCATCTTCGATCACACCATCACTTACCATCAAGTAAGGTAGTGGTCAACCGCTTGACTATCATCAATTAAAAAAAACATGTAAACACGTAAACAGTTAAAACATAGGTTTTCTATACATATTTCTTCAATTCTTTCCTCATCACTAAAAATAAAAAGTCTAATGAAAAACATCTTTGTTTCCAGGTAAGTGCTCAATGATCATAGCATATAAAGATATGGCGTCATCGCCGGGTACCTATCTATAGATACACAGTACGGGTATGTATTGCACAGTTCATCCGACTCATTATACCGAGATTATGAGCAGTACGCTAAGTGGAATCGCCTTGAGCTGTATTGAAATATTAAACAGTAAGTATTAAAATAAAAGATTTCGTAAAAAAAATATCTAGTAAGTACTTAAAAAACTAATAAGTTACTGTAAGGCATTGTAACGCAGATCTACAAACAATAATGATTTATGATTTAAAAAACAATAATATTATTTTATCGTTTATACAAAAAACATTGGGTACCATCCAGTGCCGACCTCCTCTGTACCCGCGATTTGATGGTCAAGAGGCCAAAGTCAAAGTCAAATATTTTTATTCATTAAAATCAGAAGGATCACTTTGAAACGTCAATTTTACTGCCTGTTCCTTCGCGACCAAGCCAGGAAAGAAAGGCAAGAAACAAGGCTGGTTGTTTTTTTTAATGATCCTTTTACAATACATAATACATAAAATAAATTACGTCCAAATTGTAACATTTTGAACGAGTTGGAGCAATTTCAATCCCAAGCTTCTCTATCATCTAAATAATCCGATATTTTATAGTAGGCTCTTTTATAAAGATTTCGTTTAATTACGTTTTTAAATTTCTTTATTGTCAATTTTTGTACATCATTTGGGAGTTTGTTATAAAAGCGTACACCTTGCCCTTTAAACGATTTACTAACTTTATGGAGTCTACAAGTGGCAACAGCGAGTTTATCTTATTTCTAGTATTAAAATTATGAATATCACTATTTTTCTTAAACAAATTAAAATTTTTGTGAACGTACATTAGATTTTCATAGATGTATTGACAAGGGAATGTCATAATATTTATTTCTTTAAACTTATTGCGTTCGTGCAATTTATAATATGGGCCCCAGAGAATCATTATTCTCTGGGGCCCATATTATAAATTGCACGAACAGCCCTCGTATCGGCCAGTAGGAAAAATATTGTAACACTGTTTAGACTTCGCTCCGGATACATTCCGTTAAACAAGTTTAAATTCCTGCTCAGAGTGTGATATTGAAGAAGACGTTCACCATGTATTGACGGAGTATTGACTGGCTCCGTGGCGCAATGGGCGTATAGCCGGCTGAGACGCAGGAGGTAGCGGGTTCGTCTGGGTGTTTTCCTATACATTATAAGTAGGTATGTATTTATATAAAAAAAAAAATTATATAAGTATTCTATCAGTTATCTGGTTCCCATAGTACAAGCTCTGCTTAGTTTGGGGCTAGATAGCGCTGTGTGAAATGTCCAGCGATATTTATTTATTTATTTATTATTTATTAGTTTGTTCGGAATGAGTCACAAAGACAAGATAGGTAGGTACAACACAAGACAAGACAGTATAGACAGAGACAAGACAGGATAGGTAGGTTTAGGTTTGGCTATGATAAAGGTATCTGCAATAGCATTTTAGCGTCCTCGGTTTCCGAGGACGTGGATATGCTAGTCAAACTGTATCTGAACTGCCTGCAGATATCGTTTGACTAGCTTCTAACGCGAAACAAGATCATTCTGGTATCGGATTTATCTTTTTTTTTTGTATATGTATCATTATTGTACGGGGGTGACATGGTCACTGGACATGGTGTGATAAAACCCCTCCTTAAAAATAAAGAAAAAGAATGATCTAAAGAAACAATAATATTATTTTATCTAATAATAATAATTAAAAGCTGTGAAGAAAAAAACGCTATGTGTAAGGTGTACAATGAGTCACATAACCTTTAAATATGTAGAGATGAGTGTTAAGGGCCTTATTACACTGGCGATTTGCGAGCATGTTTCCGGGGTGATTTGTGAGCCTGTTCGCCGCGAGTGTGTAACAGCTGGCGTAGTTTATTTATTTATTTATTAATTAAGCCTTTTTATTTCCCAAAAAATATTAAATATGTTTATTTATGTTTGTATAGAGGTTTTTTTTTTATTTTACTTTCTTACTAAATTTAGGTTGATGGGTTTGCCTATTTGTGAGCAAAGGGCTCCTCCAACCGCTTCCAATCTCCTCTTGTTGGGCCAATCGGGTCCATGTCGCACCCACCACTCCCACGATCCCTCGGCCGGCGTAGTTACAATACGTAAATTATACGTTGCAGTTCCTACAATACGACTGACTGAAGTGTATCAGTGCGCGCGTGTTTACCTAATCGGGAACGCGGCGAGCACTTTCGTGAATCACCGGTGTGATATAAAATTGCTTTTTGCACCCTCGGAAACTCAACGATTTTCTGACACTTTCTGTACCTAAATCCTGAGTATTAGTATAGATGCAATAAACGTAGCCTTTAGTCGGGCAAAAAGTAACTATTAACATTTTAAAGATGTTCTTAATTATACTGCAAGTAATTTCTCATAGCCTCTTATTTATCATATCGATTCAATTTATAACTTCTTTATTAATAATTCAACATCACGTTTGTAATTTAAATTTCTATCTAGGCTTGTTTTTAATACATTCTGTATTGGAAATGTGTAGTCGTCTTCTCTTTGGTTTATTTAAATAATTATGAATTGCTATTAGTTAATAGGTATTTATTAACACGACAAATTTAAACTATCGATTATCGAAACGGCTGCAAAGTTCCATTAAACTTAGTAAGAACTATTTCTCAAATAAACTTTCCTAAAGCCATTATAAAATAGAAATATTTCAAGTTTATCATTATCATCATCAGCCGTTGGACGTCCGCTGCTACATAGACCTCCCTAAATGATTTCCAAAGCGACCGATCTTGTGCGGCTTGCAATCAATGGCTCTTAAAACCCTTTATTTTGAGTTACCTGGACCCATATAGGTATAGACACAAAGGCTTCAAAGTTATAAGGTCATTGACCCTGGGACATTTGGGACTTAAAACAAGAATCTATCATTTTTTTATTAGCCTGTGCTGGCCCACTTCCGGGCATCCTCCAAATTATCCCTACATCCTTGCCAGTTCATCTAAAAGCGTCCAAGTCATCGCGCCAACGCTTCTTAAGAGTTCCACGGCATAGCTTTCCATCCGTGAGGATCCATTCAACTTAGCCGACTTATTTAAGATAATTATCTTACAGAAAACTTGAAAACCCATAAAACAGTTAACAATCTTTATAATACTTCCATTACCTAGTTATATCAAGATAAATAATATGTAAATGAAAGCTAAAATTATAACTCCAATAAAAACAGTAGCAACATCACAAACCACGCATAATCATATTTTAATACACTTAGACCGCAATTATCAATCCACTGTGCGCTTTTTCATCTGCGGCAATTAATTAGGTATTTATGAAGGCATACTCCAGATTGCTTTGTATATTATGTAAGTGACGCCCACGACAGCGGCTGATAAGTACACAGCTTGTAGGAATAGCTGAGTCACTTTTTTATTTTGTTATTGCTAGCCTATATTTTCTCACTGCTGGGCAAAGGCCTCCCCCAACTCCTTCCGCCTTTCACGATCCTTGGGCAGATTCCCACCATTCCCTCGAATCCACTGATGTAATCGCACCAACGCCTTCACGGCCGACCCCGATGTCGCAGTCAATCCTCTGGTACGAATTAAATAAAATAGAATAATCATTTATTTCAAACAATTTCCGTCCATACAAAATAATAATAATCACAAATAAATAAAATTAAAACCAAAAATTTACAAATCAATAATAATACAGTAAATTAAATCAAAAGTAATATGTCACATTAAAATTAAATAAAACAGAATAGGAACATAAAATAAAAAATAAAAAATCATATAAAATTAAAAACATGTAATTACCTATTAATTACCTACGTACTTTGAATTGCCCGTAATTATCCCCACCCAGTGCTTCTGAATAGGGCAATCAAAACGCGCAGCATTCATCTTCAGAATACGTTCAGAGTACGATGCTGGCTTATTTCTCCAGAATCATTCGACTTACATGCCCCGCCCAATCCCACTTGAGCTTCACTGGGTCACTGGGAACAATTTTTTTTTATCCCGGATATGTCTTCGTTTAACGACAATCTTATCTGATATTGTGGTTTAAAATGGAGCACTAAGATTTAGAATCAAATGTCATCTTGGTTCGATTTGCAGAATGATTTTATGCGACCTGACTGAACCCAAAGATGCCGCCCAATAGTCTTTTTTTTTGTCTATAGGAGGTCGTCTTTGATTTTTTAAACACATCAGGACAAGCTTCGCCCATTTTAGGCTGTGGCAGCAAGAAGCTGTTTCAGAAATGTTAATTGCATCCAGTTTCTTGTTGAATGCATTTAAATTTACATTCGTATCAAAGCTGCCGGTGTTTAGATAGTTCTGTTAAGTTCAGCAATTTTCAACTACAACTTGCTAATTGAATGTTATCGTAATTAAGGAAGCTATTCTATCGTACTTAGCTAATACTGAGATGCAGGAGGTTGCAGGTTCGATTCCCGCAGCGGAGCAAATGTGTGCATGATTTACAGATATTTGTCCCAGGTCCGGGTGTTTCACTCTTAAATTATTAGTATTAAAAAAAAGGATTGTGTGGTTTTATGAAACCACGGTAAAAGTGAAACTTTGTTTCACATTATAGACATTTAAATCCTCGTTGGCACAAATGAGTAATAGTCTATACACTACACGGTCAGCTGATGCGAAGTATAGGCGCCGCCATATTGGCCTCGGCTGCTCTGACGAGTGCCTTTCACTTTATCCCTACTCCGCGGCCGACCGTCACGCGACATGCAACACGAAAAAATTTGAGACGATGTAATAAAAGTTTCACTTTAAAAATTATATGAGTATTCTACCCGTTATCTGGTTCTCATAGCTTTGCTTAGTTTGGGGCTAGATGATTCTTTTTTTATCACGAATGCAAGGAACTTAAAATTCTTTATAACAGTTTGTTTCTAAAAATAAAATTTTGTTTTCCCGGCAACCATTCATTTTTAAATAGAAAATAAAGATCATGGAGGTTTTAACTAATCAGCACTTATGAATGTAACCTCTTTTATTTTAAATATAAATAAGCATTTGGCATGGTGGCTGTATTTCATTTTAGTATATTATGAATACAATGAGCCTTATTCTATTTTCAAATTTACTTACGGCCCTAGGGGCGTAAATCGCATCACGTATCAAGCTAACAATGACCAACTTTCAGAGGATGCGTTATGAAAATAAAGTTATTTATCAAACACGGGCTTATTCTAATAGTGTAGTATTTACAAAAGCCAATACTTCCTTTGCTATTAAAGGCAAAGTTGTTTAGATAATAGTGTGTAAATAGTTTTAAATTGCTATTCTCGTGTCCAATTATAAGTAAATTGCAATCAGTTGCCGACAAAGAATAAGTAATAAGGCGATGATTTCATAGCGCAAGTTGACGGTACAAGAATTCTGTAACATTGCCTATTTCAACATCACCTTAAACATACCGTAAAGGTCGCTCACCACCACCAGGACACAACCTTCCGTGGCAAGTATGGAAGTCCATGAACAGACTCCGAACTCAGGTCGTGCAGAAAGAATCTGTGTAGATGGGGAATACGAGATTTTAACGGAATACATTAACTGGCTGCGACTGCGGGGAACCCCTTCAAAGCATGGCCCACATCCTTATCTGTCCACTGTGCCCTGCACAAAAGACGACGCACTAGAAGTGACAAATTTGTATTAATCGATAATGTGATTGTGAAGTGAGTCACTGACTCGAAAGAAGAAGATCATGTTTCTAATGTTGTCAGTGTTGAGCGTTACTTTACGACAGTGAGATCTGCCATAACCAAGACTTAGCTCATCCATGACCGTGTATACATAACGTTATTATCCTGGTAACTATTCTAAGAAATTGATGATGCTACTGTTTACCATTAACTTGTTTATTTCCTTTTAAGTCGTAACTTACAGATCGTGATTTTAGATTTTTATTTAGCATAATGTATGTATGAGGGATTTACGAGGCGTGAGGTCAGAATTGCAACTTGTTAAAATAAATGACTACAAGACTTCATACGATAGATTGTTTTATGTCGTGAGAAACTGCTAGAAATATGATTTCATACATAATCCCTTTTGCCCATGACTTCAGTCATGAGGTAATTTACTATTGTGGTAAAATACAACAGATTTTACCAATATCTGATCAAAACTTTATTAAAATCAGTTTACTCGCTAAGGTGTGGCCAATATCATACACTGCTAAACACGTTCACATTTGTAAAAGGATGATTTTAAATAAAAAAATATTTGAAAAAACAAGGATTCGTATTAAACAAGTCCTAATTATAATATAATTATAATTTGTATCAAATCTTCTTGCAATTAAAGGTCGCCAAAGCGTGCACGGAAAATAAGAATAATTATTCCATCTAGGCAAACTTGCTCCATCTTCGACCACACCATCACTTACCATCAGGGGAGGTATTGTTCAGACTTCCAGCAATAAAAAAATACCATGCAATACATTAAAATACGTATCGATCTTAACGTATTATGCCTTTCATATTCTGAACCATTATTTCTCAACACCCTTTATAAAGTAGTTGAACCTTCTCCTCAGTTTTGTATACAATTATTTTGATGACATATCGATGATATATAGAATTATAAAATTGGGTACCTGTAATCCTGTGTCCTCGATCAACCTATCATTACTATGCTCGGATGTCCAGCACTTGCAATAGACGATTGCTGGTTGCAAAACGGTGATGTTTTACACAAGATTTGTAGAAATGACCAATCGATACGTGATCGAACATCGAACGGCCTGAGTTAGCGTCCGTTCAGACGGGCTTCAACCACACCACAGCTACAAAAATATGGTTTTCTTTCTTTCTTTTTATTTCTTTCTAAAAATGTGACGGCCACAAAATCGTATGAAAACGTAGAGCTCCATTCACATGTACCACATTTTGCAGTCGCGTTCAACTGTGTCGCGAACGTGTGGCCATTGTGGCCAATCAATACCGTCGATATGACGGCCACATCGCAACTTCACGCATGTCATGGTTCCCATGCACTAGCTACTGCCCGGCCACATGTTTGTTACTGTGGTGTGGTTGTAGCCCGTCTGAACAGACGCTTTCTGTCTTTGACAATTAATTTATTGCTAAATTAAATATTATATTGTGCTTTTAAACATTCTCTCTAAGTGACTACTTTCTTGAAAATAACGTCTATAAAATGAGAATCTCTATAACAGTTTGTCGACATTGATATAAAGTGATGTTGAAAATGTAGAAAGATAGATTTTATGAATTACCACACAAATAGAAAATGCGATAAAGTTTTAATCCTAATACTTAAAATAGACTAATATTAGGTATTTACCTATAAAATTGCCGTTTTGTATGGAATAAGTCAAAGTACTTATTTTTTTTTAACTTTTTATTTCTGTTATTCAAAGTAATCACCTATGCAATCGACGCATCTTTGCCAACGCATTGGTAGTTTATTGATGCCCTTCTTGTAAAAATCAGCTGGACGGGAGGCAACAAACTATTCAAAGGCATTTTGAACTGCCTCTCGGGAATTGAATTTTTTACCCACTAAAAAGTTGTCTAAATTTTGGAAAAAGTAATAGTCGGTAGGTGCAAGGTCTGGTGAGTATGGCGGATGAGGGAGAGCTTCCAACCCCAGCTCTTGCAGCTTGGAGACTGTCTGTTGTGCAGTATGGGGCCGCGCGTTGTCGTGAAGGAGCAGTGGGGACGACCGATTGAACAAAGCTGGTTGCCGATGTGCAAGCTTCTCCATCATTGTCTCCAGTTCTTCACAGTACACATCTGCAGTAATGCTCATGCCGTTTTGTAAAAATCTGCGGTGAATCACACCCGCACTAGACCACCAAACAGTGACCATCACCTTTTTGGGGGTCATTTTTGGTTTAGGGCATTGCTTTGGTGCTGAACCAGGATCTAACCAACTTGCTGAGTGCTTTCGATTGTCGAACAGAATCTATTTTTCATCGCACGTAACAATTCGGTTCAAAATTCCTTCATTTCTTTACCTATTGAGCAGCGCGAGGCAGGTCTCGACGCGTACGTTGCGCTGCCGATCGTTAAGTTCGTGGGGCACCCATCTATCAAGTTTTTTTACCTTGCCTATTTGTCGCAAATGGATCAAAATTGTTTTGATGCTAACATCAAAAGCTGCTGCTAGCTCAGCTGTAGATTGAGTTTCGTCAGCTTCCACAATCGCCTTTAATTCATCATTGTTGACCAAAGTCTCCGGACGACCACGAGCTTCATTTTTCAAGTCAAAATTTCCAGAACGGAACCGGGAAAACCAATAACGGATTGTGCGTTCGTTTGTACAGTTCTCTCCGTAAACGTTTTTGATGTTACGTGCCGTTTGTGTCGCGTTGGTGCCACGACGGAACTCATATTCCATAATTACACGAATTTTTAAAGTATCCATTAAAATGTTCAAATGTAATGAAAATACAACGCTAATCAATAAACAAAAGACTGAGTTTGTAAAAAGAATGTCATGTTTTAAAACAAAGTTAATTTGAATTTAGAATACAAAGCCATTCCAAACTTTTTTTCTATTTGAAATGACCAGTACTGAAGAACGGCAATTTCATAAGTAAAGACCTATTATATAGGTATTTATAGCAAACTATACGAACAGATAAAATACTTAAATAGTAAATAAATAACGCTAGGCAGATGGCATCGTCAGGTAATGTTGTTTTACCTTCAACTTGAAGGTGTGTAAGAAGGATGACCATCTTATGTCTTCAGGCAGAGCATTCCACATAATATTTTATAATAGAAAGCTAACTTAACTGGGATGGTTCTTAGCTAGGTCATTTTTTAATCCCCGAAGCAAATTTGTTTTACCTATGGGTATTAAACACAAAAAAAAAACTGCTTAGTGCGTATTTAAAAAAATCCTATACAAAAATTGGTAAGGTTTTTTAAACAATGCGGTTACAAGGTATCTATTTACTCTTACCTTTAACTCCCCTTGAAACTTGCGACCGTACCGCCAACTTGTTTATTAGTAGAATAAGCAAAACGCAGCTGTTTATCTCGTCTTTACCGACATATTTACCCACATTCAATTGGCTACCAGGCTTAAATACCCACCTGCCTTTTTATTGAATTTTTGCCCACAATTTTCGCGTCCATCGTACTGCCACCTTGGGACATGTTGATGGCCCTCATTATGCCCAGTTCACGTTATGCCAGTAGCATTCCACTCGAATCGAATCTTGCGATGTACCTATTCACTAATTCTTAAAAGTAACTTAGTTTGTAGTGTTCAGGAAAAACAGACGATGGTCGAATGTTCCACAGATAGAAACAAAATCCTTTTACACTAATAAAATTATTGATCGAGCGAAGCGAGATCTCCAAATCAACTTGGGCAAATCGGCGTTGTATGTATGTATGTTTGTTTGTCCGAGGATAACTTTCGAAGCGTTTATCCGATCATCATCAATTTGGTATATACGTAGGTAGTGATGGCACAATTTTGTTGTGACTCAATGAGCTAAAAATGAGGGGTGGGGGGGAGTGAGATATTGGGGTTCAAGAGGGGTAAAAAAAATCCAAAATGGGACTATCTGATCAAATGGTACGTTCTATAAAAGGTCTTTGTAAGTACATTTCGATCCCGTTTTTAGTTTTAGTTTAAACCTTGTAGTTTTTAAGTTATTAGCCATAATACAAACTGAACTTTAACAAAATTCACAGGGTACACCGGGTGACCCCACAATGCTGAAATTTGGCATGCGTGCTGCTTTAGTGACACAAATATAGGCAAAAGTCTGAAATCCAGAACAACTGAAATTTCTACCCAAAAAAAGTGGAACCAATTAACATGAACTCGTTACCTGTAATTCGAATGAAACTGTAGGCCAAGTAAAGTGGTTATGCATTTCGTGGCACTATTTTGATAGTCAAAGATTGTGCATTTTTTTTCTTATTATTCGAGATTCGCGAGATCTCAGTTCGGGGCGAACCACTAGTATTTCAAGATTTTTAAAACCATCACAAAAATTTCAAGCCTAGACGGGACTTGAACCGTAACCTTTCTCTTGATATGAGGATGCATAATTCAACTGTACTACGAACGTAATGCTATAAGCATTTCCTTCTAGCTATCCTTAATATGATGTAGATTCTTTACGCACATTATGAACGTGGCACCGCCCGGAACGGTGAGTGCGAATGAGTGGTATTCAAAGAAGGTGTAGAAGTATGGTTTGAAGGGTATGATGATAGCCGGTGAAATTACAGGCACATGAGGCTTTACACCTGTATGCCTCAAGTTGATAGACGCATCGTAGGGCACATTTCTAACGTGCGTGACCTACGAGACAGTTCTGTTATAGGCGATGGTTACCACTTTACATCAGGTGGACCATAAGCTTGTTCCATATCCATGTAGTATAAAAAAAGTATGGATGGTACTGAGCCGTGCGTCTTATTGTCCTTTAAGGAAAGGAAAAGAGAGATTCAGTCAAGTAACTGGGCAAGTGGTCTTTTTTCAAAAAGTAGTCCAGCGCCACTTTAGTCGTGTAAACGGTACAAACGGCCAATGAAGGTCAATGTCGAACCTAGTACTCCGTGCAGTATTTAAATATATTTAATACGTCTGACTCTATAATAGTTATTAGCTCATTGTGTATCGAAGTACTTTTGCAACAATAAACTGACAAGTGTAGAAGGACGGCTGGTTCATTCCACTCAGCGTTCTTATGGATCACGGTATCGTAGCGTATTGAATTATAGTAAAAAAATAAAAAAGGCAGGTCTAAAGTGTTCTAAACTGACTAGCGTGTATGATGATTGTGATGAGATTGAATGAAATAAGTTATGTATGTTCGTAGCAAATGTAGATCTGCCAGTCTCTCCGGGAAACAGGTGTAACACTAACTAACTACGTGTTTTGTTATGTACGACATTAAATGAAAACATGGGTAGCGCTAATACGTTTTGTTATAAAATATGTAATTTTTTCAAATTATTACCAAAGAAAAATTTAAATTCTCAAGCAACCTTAATATCAAGTCCTAAAATACCAGTCAAATAGCCTGTATAAAATAGGTCAACAAATCATATTAATTTATCATGTAAGTAGGCATCTGTTAAACTGAATAAGCAGCATCGACGCAAAGGCACCGGCTAATTTACGTTAAAAATTGTTTATTGGAAATGTATCGATTACTGGATAAAAATTCAAGCTACCGGTATTAAACCTATCTCTAATATCAGTTAATACGATTCCAGATCTGTATTTTAAATTAATGTCGTACATAACAAAACAGGTTGTATACCTACGTATATTAAAGGCTAAAGGTATGTATGTCGCTTAAAAATGTCCTTTGCTAAATGAGAATGAGAAGAATGAAGAGATGCTTTTAAAAAGGCTATTTTGTACTGCGGAGGATTTATGAATTCTAAAAATAATTGTACACAAAAAAATTGAAAGTTGTCAATGTTTATGTCATTCGATCGAAAATAACATTTATGAATACACGATCAAACTAATGTATTTTTCAAACTTTCGCGATCACTGTACCTAATTATTGATTAAAACGGGTATATATCGCTTACGCGATTAACACCCGTTGTAATCAATAATTACAAACTAATGTAATTTTGATTTCGTAGCCATTTTCGGTAACCGACGCTTCAGCAAAGTTCCTTCGCTTATCTGTATACTCATTAGCTTGTTATAAGACTGCCACTCGTATTTTCGCGAGTCTAGTTATTTATTACTAGCTTCCGCCAGCGGCTTCTTGCGCGTTGTTTGTCAGCAAAAAGTAGCCTATGTTTGAATCCAGCTCA
The DNA here is from genome assembly GCA_963924445.1 of Philereme transversata. Taxonomy (NCBI): domain Eukaryota; kingdom Metazoa; phylum Arthropoda; class Insecta; order Lepidoptera; family Geometridae; genus Philereme; species Philereme transversata. Next base: position 3,457,947 of record OZ004337.1, on the reverse strand, counting down.
TAATCTATCAATATACCAAATTTCATCGAAATCGGTTCAGTTATTACGTTGGGATTGAGTTACAAACATACAAATTACCAATCTTTCACATTTATAATATTAGTGTGATTGTTTGTTAATCTAAGTGTGGTGTGCAATAAAGCGTTATCTATCTGTTTATCTTGTTGTAGTCGATCAGCTGTTCTGCTCCTAAGCTGTATCTAGCTTGGCAGCAATTGTATTTGTCACTATAATTGCGTCATCATTTAAAAGAACTGCGTCGAATTATTTCTTTTGGCTGTATCTTTTTGGATTGGATTCACATTATTATTGATACAAAAGAAACAAGAATGTACCACCCCGATACTGCATGTGTAATGATGCAGATAATTTGCGATACAGGACACATTTCTTACGGATAAATAACTTTTTGCGGTCTTTAAGACTCTTGCGCTTAGTATTTTAAAGGGGCAAGTGTACAAGGTGAATTTGTAAAAAGTCGATTATTTTTGGGAATTGGGGTACATTATTTTTATTTTTTTCTGCTGATAGTCAAGCGCTTGACCACTACCTCACCTTATGGTAAGTGATGGTGTGATAGAATTACATAACTTTTGAAACTATCATGTCTATGAAAACAATTCTCATTAAAAACGGGTAAACTTCCTCAATCTCTTGCTACTAATGAACTCACTAATGCTAATAATGACGATACGATATTAAAAAGCGATATTACCTCTCTCATCATCATCATCATCATCAGCCTATAGCAGTCCACAGCTGGACACTCTACCAGGGTGCGCCATTGAGCCCGATCTTCAGCTCTTCTCATCCAATCATTGGCAGCCACAGCGCGCAAATCGTCATTCCATCTAGCCGGAGGGCATCCTACACTTCTCTTGCATAGACGTGATCTCCACTCCAGAACACGTTTACCCCAACGGTTATGGGTTCTGCGGCAGATATGACCGACCACTTCCACACCACCAGCCACTTCAGGTTGCTGACCCTCTGAGCTATGTCGATCTTACCTCTCTACCTATTCAAAAACTTAAATTAAAAGACAGGGGCCACGGATAGTGGGCTGTGTCGGGGATGCCTACATGACGAAGAGTGGAGCATGTGCTGCTGCACTGTACGGCCACTCACGAAGCCAAACTGAAGACGGGACTGCATGAACTCATCGAGTAATCTTCGACGTCAGCAACGACCTCGGGGACTCAGGAATACTGCTGACACCAACCTAAACTCCTACTCAGCTAGTTTAAGGAGTGGGGATGGCTGGGGTCAGGCTAGAAGGAGGGTAATGCACAATACACCCCTATGCGGGACGTCAGTGCAGATCTTATTCCCCTAGAATTAGAGAGGCTCTTTTCGCGTCTTTTGGACAAGTGCTTCTATGACATTCATGAACTGATGGGCCATTTGCTTATTCCATCTCCGTAAAACGTACATACAAAAAAAATGCTAAATTTGTATATCTAGGCTTCTTTAATGCTACATTTTTTATTCTAAAAGGGATGATATAAATGTAAAATTAATTAAATTAACGCACACACATGTCAGTTCTTCGAGCTATGTACCCTGCCCACTGGCACTTAAGCTTGCTAATGCTTTGTGCTATGTCGGTGACTTTGGTTCGTCTACGAATCTCCTCATTTCTGATTCGATCTCGTAGAGAAACACCAAACATAGCCCTCTTCATAGCTCACCATTAAAAGTAAACAAACAAAAAGAGAATACAGTTACAAAAGATAGGTACAATGGACGGCCTTATCGCTTAAAGCGTCATCCGGGCAACTTTTGGATGGACAGGATCTATGTTGCCAAAATAAAATAATAAAATGTATAAGTAGGTGCGGTTAATGGAGTAAGAATGATGAATATTATCAGTTCAACTGACTGCAATTCGTAATCTTTTCATTGCTATTATAAATTGCTACCGAAATATTGGTATTTCATTTCCTTGAAGACATTATCTGAAACTTCGAGAATCAGTTATCGGCGCAGTAATTTATTTCAGGGCTTAAATAATTTTATTACCCTCTTTTCGTTAAATACAAACAAGATTCAACTTTATGCTTTCGTGATAAGAGCGCTGCTGGAAACTCGTTTATTGAAAGGGATAAGTTTGTTTAATTTGGTTTGTTTATATTATTTTCGGATGTAATCATCGATAAAGTACACATTACGAGTTTTGTTTTAACTTTTCGGTTTAAAAGATGAATTCGGAATAAAAACACACAAACCACATCGTTTGTTGGTTGGCGATACTTAGCTCGGCTTGCACAACGATCCCTAAACTTATTTAGCGACTAAAAGTGTTTAAATTTGACGTATTTGTACCTATGCTTTGAAAACTCTCTAAATCATATTTAAATAGGCATCGTTGCACAAATCGTCCTTACTGATTAAAGATTCGAGTTTTTTGTAACTTAATTTAAACTGTAAACAGCATATTCTTTCATTTTTTTTATAATTTTGTACATTAGGTTCTTGGGTTTTTTATATTTAACATTTCACAAGCTGACGGGCCTCCTGATGTTAAGTGGTCACCGTTGCCTATGAACTCCTGCAACACTTGTTGCACTGCAGTCGTGTTGACTAAAACTGAATTCCTTATTTTTAAAATCGAAACTGTTCATAATCCTATGCCAGTGACTGTACTAAATACAAATATTTCGACAGCGTTGAGAGGAAATGAACTGCAATATTTTTATGATGGTCCTGACGACCCTTTATTTAGTGGCATATACAGGTTGGTTTTTTATTTATTTTCTTTATTTATAAAACCGATGTAGATGTACTAAAAAAGGTAGAATTGAAATGTTTCTCCATCGTACATCGTTCAATAATATCGTCAAATTTACATAAAAAATTTAAACTGATATGATGGTGAAAATAATGTGGTGTAGCGAGTTAAAACTTAAAAAAATGGATTATAACTTTATCATATTTTTTATTATACCTAAGAATATATGTGTAAATGTATCCTCCAAAGTACACTGCACTCCGTATCGTAAATTTCGCTCTATCCAAAGGTGGCCTGGAAGAGATCGCTTTCATCGATAAGGCCGCTCATTGTATTGCCTTATTTATTCTAGCCCAGTACTTATTTTTGTATTATTTCTGTTTTTGTGGTAATTCAATAAAGAGTTATCTATCTATCAATCTATCTAAATTGCATTTATTAAATTTTGGTATGCAATGATTCCAAACACAATAGAAATCCTATTATGGCTAGCGTAGATCTCTGTTCCGTCATACCTACGGTTTTAAAAGTATACAGGTACCTGAAAATTAAAAAAAGATTTCACATATGGTAAAATTTTTAAATTTTAACCCTTTCACACGCTGTTCGTAAGCTTAAACCATCCTGTATACGGGACTCAAAGGCATGATACCGACTCGGTCCCGAATTTATGTTGGTCTAATCAGAATACCATTAAATTTAGTCCGGATATTTACGTCTGTAAAGAACCTTTCAGACTGCGAATTGTTTACACCGATTTTCAAAACACTGCTGAACTGACAGATTGCCTACAAAATAGAACCGTCATAACAAAAAGTATTGGATCGATTTTAAAACTGGATTCTACCGGTTAACAGGTTAAAAAGTATATATAATATAAGAAATTGGATCGGTCGGTTTTGACGGGTGTCAAAATATCGTCGTGTCGTAATATTGATTCAGGATTAAACTAGTGTTTCTGAGTGTAACTTTTCAATATAAAGTGAAGGTATGTGCTTATTAATTATACTCATTAATATAATGTATGGATGAAATAAAAATTACGAGTATTTGGTATTGATTTTTCGATTTCTTGTCTAGACGTTCCTACAAAGTTATCACGGCATGCAAAATAATAGTCGCCAAATCGGACTTATTACAATGGGAATACACCCTTCAGTGGTATTACGATTGTTAAAAAAAAACGACTAAACAAAATACATAACTTTTAAAAACTCATAAAATATTTATTTTGCGAAACATGAGTATTAAAAAAGATGACATAAAGGTATGAATCGGGTACAGCCATGGTCTATTTTACAGCATGCAAAAAGTAACACAAAATAGAAAAATAAAAATTCCAACCGTGATGATAAAACAGACATTCTATTCAAACTAATATCGATTTAAATGTCAAAATATACATAAACGAATTAATTAATACTAATTACTTAAAATTGTAAGATAGATATTCACCAATATATTTAAAGTCTACAAACTGTAGTATGTCGCTGCAATATCACATTATAATATTAAAAATGCGTAAGTTTGGATGTTTGTTTATTTATTTATTTATTTATTTGTTTGTTTGTTACTCATTGACGTCGTAACGGCTGAACCGAATTTGATGAAATTTAGTATGTACGTAGATTAACCTGAATTAACACATAGGCTGTTTTATATCTCATAAATCAGGTTCCATGGGATAAAAATGGGGTGTCATAGGCTAGTTGCAACAGCGCGTTTAGCTTTATTTCTAGGTTACCTACACATTCAGTAGTGTGACGCGTACGAAGTCGCGGGCAACAGCTAGTGAAATTATAATTGTTTAATAATAGTCTTATCTGACAAGCTGATCAAATTGTTTACAGCGTATCAATAATGCGGGCGGGATGACACTGCCCTCATCACAATATTTGCAATACGGGTTTTTGTCCGGTATATATCTGTATATTAAACCCGTTCCTAGTTCTATTGGTTTTTTTATCTTGCTTTGAAGCTAACCAATTAATTAATGCAACGGATATAGCAGGTGTTAAAAAGAATGTGTTTTTACAGAACAATTAAAGCCCTGTTTATATTGTAATTTTTGTTTTTTTTTTTTAAATTTTTCACTTACTTTATCATCACTCACTTTGGAGTGAATAAATAGTATTATGTCACTTAGTGCACCACTTCAGACTGGATAAACTAACTTCATAGCGTTACATACTTCCGTCTAACATGCCGGAAGTACACTTTGATCTGTTGCTCTTAACGCGCCAGAAGAGGTAGGTATAACTTCAAGAGTGAATTATGATATTTTTATTCATTACCTACAAGCTTAAAAGTTGCGATAGCCCATGGCTCATTGATTTGGCAGTTATTATTTGGATCGATAGATATCTCTTTATTGAATTACCACACAAACAGAAATAATACAAAAATAATTACTAAGCTAGAATAAAAATGCAATACAATTGGCGGCCTTATCGCTGAGAGCGATCTCTTACACGCAACCTTTGGATGAAACGAAAATTTGCTTGTAAAATTTATTCTATGATTTTAAATACATAAATACTTATTGCATATTATTCAATGCCATATAAAACTCATAAAAAATTGTATTGAGTGGCGTGACGGGATAATTATCAAGTAAAGAATATAGTTATTGCAAGCTAAAATAAAATAAGTTTAACGCTAGAGCGGATATTTTTTAACGCAATAGTCACAGCGCGTAGCGTTGCAAAAATACAGCGTGCAAGCCCTTTTACCCCATGCAAATGTCGAAAATTTATTTTTAAAAATAATCTTTATAATTTATTGTATGCGAAATAAATTAGGGCGAAAAGACTTGGGTTGGTTTGGTGTTTGCAATTTTCAAGTATTATGCCTCGCTTGAGTTGATGTGTTTTTGACCAATCGAATAATTTATTAAAATGATTATTTATAATCATGCTCTGAAAGTCGGCCCGTAAATGGAATCTACGGCCCTAGGACCGTAAGTGTATATGAAAATTAAATGAGGCTGATTGCATTCTTATAAGATAAAATGAAATACAATCTCCGTGACAAAACCTTAGTTCTATTTAAAAATGAAAAGGACCTCATTTATAATATTTAGCTATGATGAAATGCAACCTCCATGACAAACCCTTATGTGAAAAAGGCCATAGTCTAGTAGGAAAAGAACAATGGATACCGGAACGCAAATTTTCTTTTTAGCATAAAATATACTTTTTTCATTTCCTCGCATACGTGATAAAAGAAAAATCATATTTCGTTTTCTGACTTTCGCTTGTAGATCTCAGTTTTTGCAACTTTTAACTTTCAATATTGTAAATAAAAACCTTATTTTCCAAATTATAAGGATGAGTAAATATATGAAGCAGGTATTTATCGCGTAAGTACCTTTTTTATTTATTATCCCGGCGACGTTTCGATTGTTTTGATAACCGTTTAAATCAGTAATTATTTTCAGTGATCGCGAATGATAAATACGATATTATAAGTACGATCACATTTCCGAGTATCGCCATAGACTTAAGTCAAAGTCAAATATTTTTATTCATTAAAATCACAAAGATCACTTTGAAACGTCAATTTTACTGTCAGTTCCTTCGCGACCAAGCCAGGAAAGAAAGGCAAGAAACAAGGCTGGTTGTTTTGTTAATGATCCTTTTACAATAGGTACATAACAATACAAAAAATAAATTACGTCTAAATTGTAACATTTTGAATAGTGTTGCCCAAATTCAGTCTTGGTCTTGCAGTCTTGGTCTTGTTCTTGCGTTTTTGCAAGACCAAGACCAAGAACAAGACCGCGTATTTTTAGCAAGACCAAGACCAAGACTGACCGTGCAAGACTTGAGCAAGAACAAGACATAGCCTGCAAGACTCTTGCGTCTTGCAGCTAGGACTTAGCGCTATTTCACTGAGTAGTTAGGTGTAACAGTTCGGTGTATAGGTAGGTACGCTTAGGAATTCTATGAGACGCAAAAAACTGTATCAAAGAATATGAAAAACTGGACCTATGCGCATTACGACTAATACCATAAACATAGCGAATAAAAAAATATCTATTAAAATCAAACTGAGTGCATGCATAGTTATGTTTTAACCATCGGCACTTTGATAATGCGGCGTCAAAGGTTTTGTACTTACTTCTCAAAGAAATTTGCCGCTTTTCGGAAGTACATGGTTATGATACACGCGCCGGCGGCTTCTTTTGAAATCTAAAACAATCGTTGCCGCCACGCCGAAATCATAACATTTGACACTATTTGATTGCCGCCATAGGGCGTAGGTATACTCATGCAAAATAATTTCCTAGTAGAGTACCTACAGGTGTTCCAAAGAATAAATAAGTTTCAGAGTGCTTAGAATGAAAATGAATACATTATACTGATCACGCAAGTAGTATTATGATTAGGATAAAATTGTAAGGATAGGTAGTAGATGTCATATTAATTCATTATAGTAAGTATATATTATAATATTGATTACTTATATGGTTTTAAACTAATTACTTAGGTACTATTGTTGTACATTTAGTCATTATATTTCTTAAGTTTTTACAAGAAAAAATAGCAAAAAAGTGTTCAAATATCACCCGTTTAATAAATATTGTAGCCACTTTTAAATATCCTTGAAACGTGTAAAAAAATTCTACGAAACTAATAAAATAATATAAAAAGCGTAGGTACTTACCTACTAATAAAATAAAAAGCCTGCGATAAGAGTTTTGTATTACTTACCAGCCCGAATATCTCTGAGAGAGATGATGAGAGTAAGTATTTACTAGCTGTGCCCGCGACTTCGTCCACGAGGAATAGTAACTTTGGAGGTATAGTGACGTTCAGGACTTATTTATTTATTTTAAAACTTCTGTCATCAAACATACAAACGAACTCTTCAGCTTTATAATATTAGTATAGATGTACGCCAAAACATTCACTTATATGTAAAGAATAGTGATTGGCACTAATTCTATTTTATTCACGCGTCGCGTCTGTACAAGTAGGTTATATTTAGTGTGTATTTGTACGCCGCACGCGGCATTGTTTGACTTGCGGCGGCATCCTTTTCATAGAGCCGGCACGTAGCGAGGCGGCGCGGTAGAAAGCAAGGAAACGTACTATAAATAAAGGAATTATTTTAATTCCAGTCATTTCCAATTGAGCTGTGCTTCGAGTCTAACTTAATAATTGTTTTTACTAATTCTCGTTGTTTTCTAAAAACGTATCACGTGTACAATTTAATATGAGTGACGAAGATTCAAATTATTCTAGTCCGAGTAACGAGAGTTTGAGTCACAGATCTAAAAGACCCAAAAGCAAATTTGAGGAGTTTTTCGAAATAATTCATGCATCCCAAACTGCCTTCTGTAAATTGTGCCAACATAAAAAGATTGAAATAAAAATGAAAAACAGAAACACTTCAGGCTTAAGGAAACATCTAATATCTTTCCACAAAAAGGAATCAGAAATATTTCTTCCTGTTAAACCAAAATTAAGTGGAGATATCACAAGCTTTTTAGTAACCGCTGGAAGAAGTGGACAGGTAAGAATATTTTTTTAACAGTTAAAAGAATTTTAACTCCGCGTAGCTATTCATGCGATACTTTCAAAAACGCCATTAACTTACGTAAGTATTTTTGAGTTAGTGGTGTTTTCACAGTTTTCATCTAGGGGTGCGACATATTAAGTATGTAATTATCGTCTTAAATATTTTTTATAAACACCCATATTTTCATTTAATCGGCCAGTAACAACTAAGTACTTTATTTTGGTAAATTACAGTACAGTGCAACCTTAATATAACAAATATCAATTTAACGATTTTCTCGATTTAACAACAACAAACCTCCTCCTCTTATACGCTCAAACAAACCTAGTATGTTTTAAATAATAACACAAGATTTATTGTTTTGTTTCAGTCGGAAAACAGCAGTGACAACATCACGACAGCTACAGTTGATTGGGTGGTGAAAAAATATCTTCCCTTCTCATTTTTCGATGACGAAGCTACACAAGTATATTTTCGACGTATTTGCCCTAATATGGTGTTTCCTAAAAGGTCTACACTTAGAAGGAAAGTCAAAGAGCGATTTGAAGAGCTCCAATTGAATCTCAAGGAACGACTTCAACAATTATCATCTAAAATGTCTTTTACCATTGATGGGTGGACGTCAATTGCTGGTAGGAGTTACTACGGGGTTACTATTCATTATATAGACAACGAATGGAAGTATCAATCTGTAGTTCTTGATTTTATACCATCACGCGGTCGACATACTGGGGAAGATATTGCAACGATTTTCCATGAATGTTTATTGGAATATGGCATAATTGATAAAATACAAGGTATCACGGTCGACAACGCAACTGCAAATACCAAATTTATGTATGAACTGGGCAAACAGCTGCCGCCACACTTTGATTCAGACAATCAACATTTCCGGTGCTTTGCTCACATTTTAAACCTTGGTGTACAAGATTTATTAAAGACCTTAGCATTACACTGTGAGTCTGACACTAACGCGCAAGATCAGCAGTACGAAGACTATGCAGACAAAACTGAGGATGAGGAAGATGAAGAATCTGCACCAAATATTGCTGACTCGCGTACATCTGTAACAAAGTTACGCAGTATTTCCAGTAAAATAAAAAGAAGTGAGATAGTGAAGAAGAAGTTTCAGTCTGCTTGTGAAGCAGCTGGCGTGCCATCAAATCTAAATGCCATTCTTGACTGTCCAACGAGATGGAATTCCACACATAATATGATTGAATTTGGTTTAAAAGTGAGAGCGGGCATTGACATATTGTGCAGTTCTGTCACCGAATTAAATGATTTTCAAATCACAGCTAATGAATGGCAGGTACTCGAAAAATTACATAAATTTCTAATAAACTTTAAACTTTTAAGTACAAAACTTGGTGGAGACAAATATGTTACATTACCGCTAGTCATTGTATCATTCAATCTCTTGCTAGATAAAATTGAATCCATGGTAAAACAGTTAGATGAGAAACCTAATCGATCTGAAGTGGATGAAAGGCTCATTCTAGCTTTCCAAGCAGCTCGAGACAAAATGCTTAAACATTACAAGAAGAGCAACTGGATTTATTGTACTTCTTTAATTTTAGACCCAAGGCATAAGGCTCAGACTTTTGACCTGACAATGTGGGGGAAGCAACTTAAAACAGAAAGTCTGCGCAAGTTCAATGAACTTTATGAAGAATATAAAAGTCTACACTCACTGAACAAATCTCTGGAATTACCAGAAAAAGAAAATAAAGTATGTGATGAAGATGAAGACGTAATAGACTTTGATAAACTCTATGAATGTCCCTCGACGTCATCTGGATCTTGTCTTCAAGGCTTGGTGATAGACGAGTTGGAGGAGTACCTAAGAAAACCAAGAACTGCCAGCTCGGAAGACATTTTAGATTGGTGGAGGACGCATGAGACAGAGTATCCGATTTTATCGAAAATGGCCCGTGATTTTCTCTCAATACCTGCAACTTCAGTACCTGCTGAGAGGTTATTTTCTAAAGCATCATTAGTAATTAGAAAACATAGAAATAGGTTAAGTGATGAGTCAGCCAGATGGTTACTTTGTATTAATTCTTGGTCAAAAAAAATTATATAAAGTATCATAACCTAATGATAAAGCTGTTGATTTGTGTTGTATTTTATTTTTTATTCAAATAAATGATAAATCGTAAAACTCTTTTATTAAATTTCTTATAAGTTGAGGGTTCAATCTCTTTCTAGACAGATAAGTGTTGTTCTTTAAAATACAGTCAAGTTATTGTAATTAATTTGTTTTTTTACATGTTTTAGCAAATGTAAGCTTATAAATCATAAATGTTTATTAAGAAACAGTTACTTCCATGGAAAACGACATATAGGTCAGTTGATTTTTCGAATTTCTTATCAAATCTTCAGTTATTTATTAATCTGCTTGATCTTTACTATGGCTATGTTAATTTAAGCTCACAATGTTCCAATTCTAATACGTTTTTCTAAGATTTAAAGTAAACTTTAATAAATAGTAATAGACTAATAGGTAATTGCAAGACTTGCAAGACTCTTGCTGCAAGACCAAGACCAAGACCAAGACTGGGAGCGCAAGACCAAGACCAAGACCAAGACCAGGTGTATTGGCGCAAGACCAAGACCAAGACTGGCTAAGTCTCGTCTTGTTCTTGCATTTGGGCAACACTAATTTTGAACGAGTTGGAGCAATTTCAATCCCAAGCTTCTCTATCATATAAATAATGCGATATTTTATACTCGTAGTAGGTTTTTTTATAAAGATTTTGTTTAATTACGTTTTTAAATTTATTAATTGTCAATTTTTGTACATCCCTTGGGAGATTGTTATAAAAGCGTACACCTTGCCCTTTATACGATTTACTATCTTTATGGAGTCTACAAGTGGCTACCTGTCCGCCTTCGCCGGAATGTGCACATCCTTTCCCTCCTTTACAGCATCCTTTTCATCCTTTCTACGCCGTCCTACCTCAAAGAACGCTTTGACTCTCAACTCGTCACGCTAAATCTTTCTCTATATTTAAAAACATGGTCAGACAACACTATCTGTCATCCATCGCGCACTAGGCTACTTATTAATTTATACATTTTGTATAAATTATGCATGTAGGTATGACAATAGATATTATATATAATTTTTATAAATTGTAATACATACTTGTTTTAATAATATCTGTTTGTTGATTGTGTTTTGTTCACATAGATCCTGTCCATCCATAGGTTGCCTGGAAGAGATCGCTTTTAGCGATAAGGCCGCCCATTGTATTTATGATTTAAAAGTGTATTTTCTTTTATATATGTTTATATTTAATGGTGTGCAACAAAGGAATTATCTATCTATCTATGAAGCCGGTTGGAAGTACCTAAGTATGAAAATGAGAACAAGCACTTTATTTGAAAAGAACCTCATTTAAAGTTACACAAAAGGCTCCCAGTTTTCGAGGTCGTAAACGTCTCATCAGAGATTTCGTAAGTGACCCATAAACGGAATGCACGAACTAATAGGACACGTTCCCACGAATTTTAATTTAAAATATCGGTTTATGCCCCTATTGTGTTCGATGGGCGGGTCTGTAATAAAGTACGGTTGGATAATCACCGGTATTTTGTACAGAAATTTGTACGTATCGATTGGATCGATTGATATTGATCTGTGTTGATTGTTTGTGTGTTTACTTACAAATTACAAGGAATGTTATTACGTGTGCTTTTTGAAATGCGAAGTGGTCGTTGATCAACTTTTTGAGTTTGTTTTAATAATAATAATAAATATTGCTGGACATTTCACACAGCGCTATCTAGCCCTAAACTACGAAGAGCTTGTACTATGTATGGGAACCAGATAACTGATAGAAATGATTTTTTTTGTAACTATGTATATACTTATAAAATATAGAAAAACATCCAGACCCGGAACAAATATATGTAGATCATGCAAATATTTGTTCCGCGACGGGAATCGAACCCGCTACCTCCTGCGTCTCAGCCGGCTATGCGCCTACTGCGCCACAGAGGTCGTAAAAGTATAAATCCTTAGGTACTTTATTTTATCTGGGTTTTTTATTGGTATAATCTTGTTTAGCGGCTTAGATTTAGTCCGCGGTTTTCTTCCATGGATATACCTACTTAAATAAGTATTCATTATGAAATTGCTGAACGCCCGCGCCTTAGTCCGATCACTTAGGGGTTGATTTTTGGAAAATCTGTTTTTAGTGAGCGCCTACGTACTAACCCAAACGTAGGTAGATGCCAAATTTTAAACTCTTACTCTAACTACATAACAAGTTTCGGAGATATCGTGATGAGTGATTGTGTCAGTGGACTTCTCTTTTATTGATCGAGCGAAACGAGATCTCCAAATCAACTTGGGCAAATCGGCGTTGTATGTGTATATGTTTGTTTGTTCGAGGATAACTTTCGAAGCGTTGATCTGATCATCGTGGAATTTGATATATAGGTAGGTAGTGGTGGCATAATCCTGGTGTGACAAAATGAGCTAAAAATGTGTGGGGGGGGTGATATTGGGGTTCAAGAGGGGTAAAAAAAACAAAATGAGATTATTAGGTCAAATGGGACGTTTTAATTAAGGTCTTCGTTAGTACATTTCGGCTCCGTTTTTATTTTTAGTTTAATCCTTGTAGTTTTTGAGTTGTTAGCCTTAATAAAAACTGAACTTTGTCGAAATTCACAGGGTACACCATTATTCGTGTAGCTTTAGTTACACAAATATAGGGAAAAATCTGAAATCCAAAATAACTGGAATTTCTACCCTTAAAAATAATAACCAATTAACATGAGGTCCCGTTACTTGTAATTTGAATAAATCTATAGATCAAGTTAGTTGTTTATGCATTTCGTGGCACTATTTTAATAGTTAAAGATTAAGGCCGTCTTGCACAACGATCGTTAAACGTATTAAGCGACTAAACATGTTTAAATTTGATGTATACTTATGATTTGACAACTCCTTAAATCATATTTAGAGAATAGTATGTTTTATTGTTTTTTTTTTGGAGATTCTCAGTTCGGGGCGAACCACTAGTATATTACTTCGTAACCACAAAAAGAATTTCGATTCAAAGAGACAATAGCCCAATCAATCGTACGCCTGTAAATATAATCATCTTTATTTGGAACAATTTAACAAGGGGGTAATTACAAAAACGTAAACGATGATACCCGCATGAGTAATAAATACTGTGTCGCACATACCAACGCCCTCCTCCGCGACAAAATCGTTTATTCATATTGAATATCTCGTCAACTCACAGAACACAAACAACACGCATCCTTTATTAAACTAGTGGCGATATCAAAATGTATCATATCATTGGATTTAAACATCGATTTAATCATTCGACTCATCGGCTTAGCATTCATAATGATTGCCGGATTGATTCGAAAATGAATGGTGTTAATTGATGATGATATGAGATTAACGAATGTTATACATAGGTGATTTTCGGACGCATCGAATTAGAATTATGTATTTCCTTTGCAGGTACTAATGGTAAATAATTTTGTTCATTTAAATATTGGAAATATGTGATAGATTAGATGTGATTACTGATTTTGGAATACATCAGCAATTTTATTAGGGATTAGCGGGTTTTATATAATTCATAAAGGTTTTAGTATGCCGATTCGTAAAGTTTTAAAGATACTATTCGTCATAAAGGCAAAAAACCCCTTACAAAAATATATTGGCATGATCCTTGACGGGTTAACCACGTACCATTACTTGGGTGCTATTCTTATTTGCCAACAAAATAGTATAAAAAAAGATTTTCAAAAAACAGTTACAATTTAAATCGTTTAGTCGTAAATGACGTTCTACCATTATACCATAACATGGTCAAAATCACCAAGCAGGTCACCGACCCATTGGTTAAGTTTTGATAGTCACAATTCACTTCTTTGTAGTACACAACGAATCATACAAAACAGAATTGCCAATACAATCCAGTCCACGCCCATTCGAGTCATAAAATTCGTTTATATTTCCAACAATCTGCATAACAATAACGCACCTATCCCGTCCCTATAATACTGAAATATAAAAAGAACTGTCATGACATGGTGTCCACCGACCGAATAAACCTCCCATTGTCCCGCTAATTGTCGATCGATTTGTGAACTGAACTATGACCGCTGCGGGTCGTTTTGTCCTGGCTCTTATGAGTGTGTGCAAACGCTGAGCGATGCACTGAGAGTAAGCGGACATTCTTCAGAGTAGGTATACATATATACTACCGTACTAATAAATTCGCACTACCCTTGATGTAGTTACGATGTCACGTTTCATTTTCGATTGTGAACAAAAATACATTGAGCTTATTACTAAAGCGGTATAAAAGTTAGTTTTGAGCTAGAGGCCAACCCTGCTATTGGATTTTTAGGGCGTCCAAAGGCCTTTGACATGTTTTACGCTAAGCGTTAAGCGTGAAGTTTGTGTTGTACTTATTTCGTTCGTTTACAAGTAGGTTCATTTAAAAAATATCCAAGAACAAGATTGCCAAAATAGTTATATATAAGTTATGATTGTGTTTATCAAGACTGACGTAATGTCTACGCAATGAGTTTTGCATAGGAATTAAAAATCTACACTTTTCTTTGTATAAATTTGTCTGGAACCGATTCTTCTTTTTTGTTGTTGGCAGTTTGTAGGTGTCATTATTATAAATACGGGATTTATCACGTACCATCTTATTGGTGTTTCGACCGACAATGTTTCGGTTCAATTCGTGAACCTTCATCTGCATCCTGTCAACGCGCTGGGCCATCGTTGACTCAATCCCCACCACCGCGCCCGTCTGTCTACTCGTGCGCAGCGGGCTGCGGCGCGCAGTGCGAGGCGAGACGTTATTCGGAGCGGAACGCACTCATCCTGATAAAGGTTCACGAGTTGAACCGAAACATTGTCGGTTGTAACACCGATAAGACGGTACGTAATAAATCCCATATTTATAATAATGATTGAAATAAATCACGAAAGTTTTCAAAGTTAAGTTTATAGGTGTCGTAGTGATAAAACTTTACCACTATGCTTGCGGTTACGCTTTTTACATGACGCTGCGCTCAATACTTCGCTTATAGCTCCGCTTATGAAAGGTCGCGGCCGAAGCTTTAATGGACCGATACGTTTTTTGAACCTTTTGTTGGGTGTCCATTGTTAATTTGGGATTCATTAGTCGTATTATGATTCCGATTGGGATGTTTTGGTTTGCCGCGACACAAAAGATACTGTTGTGTGTATAAGTTCCACTCTTGTAATTTGTATCTACTATGGAATTTTAAGTATAACATGTTATATGTATGTAGTAGATAACACCATCACCCTAACTAATATACCTACACATAGTTCATTCCATCCAAAGGCTGTCTGGTAGAGATCGCTATTTAGCGATAAGACCGTCAATCGTATCACATAGATTTACATTGCTCTAATTTAATTGTTCGTTTTAGAAGTAAAGAATTTGCTATGTAATCTAATCTATATGTTTACACCTCGAATGTTATTTGTTCTTCTCTTTTGTCAACAAATGTGTATACTAGTGCAGTCATACGACTTGAAGTTTTTAATCTTCACTAACATTTTCCATCATTGTTTTAAAGATACAGATATAAAAGATATTATTTTTAAGAAACATAATGAACACGTCAAAAGCTAACGTTTAAGAACTGACGGCAAAATTCTCTCTTTGACACATTTCCCACTTAAATTACAAGTCTGTCCCAGACATTTTTTTGTAGCTGTGACGCGTATTTGTGTTCCAAGGTCGACATATCTTTCTTAGAAGCTTTTCGCATTTAAGGTGGGTTGACAAGGTTTAAATATACTGACCGAATGGTGACTTGGCTAAGATAAATGTATCCGTCTGAGCTTGTAGCTAAGTAGCGATTTTGTTATAAGTTTGTCTCGGAATCGTGTCATTTTAGAACTTTAAGTCTACAAATTGTAAGTTCACGATAATTATTATTATTACTGGATGGTCTAAAAATGTATAGGTATTAAACCCACCTCTAAAATCAGTTAATACTATTCCGGATATGTGTTTTAAATTAATGTCACATAAAACAAAACAGGTCGTATATATATTTTTTTGCAAATTTAGTAATTTGTTAAGATATCCAAAGTTCTTAGTTGGTTACAAATGTTTCTATTTATGTCCGAAAATGGCCAATCTATTGATACTTACAAATAATTTAACACCTATTACAAAATTTATACAATAAAGATATGTTTATCTTTATCTTATTATTTATATTATCTTTATCTTATTCATAGAATGTAAAAATGGACACTAAATAAATATTTTTCTATTTCTATTTCTATCTTAACCATATAACCACAGATAGGTTACCTTTTACGGATCAAACTCTGGATGACCAAAAAACCGAACGAACAGTAAAAACAAATCTTTATTGATTTCTCTCCAATAAGCATTAGGAAACCTTCGTAAAGTGCAATTTATCTCCAATAAACTATTGGTCTACTGAGATTCCTCAGCTAACGAACCTCCCTCAGGTGAACTAAATCAATGCCAGTGGAGTCTTGAAAGTAATACGGTAATCGATCCTATTAAATTGGACCGATTTCAGAAAACATTACAAAAATCCTTTTCATACTAAGGTTGTTTGGAATGTATCGCTTCTTAGCAATAAGGACACCTGATGTGTCCTCCCTAAGATGAACTAAATCAATGCCCGTGGAATCTGAAAGTAAAATGGTAATCTATGGTAAGCTTTCCTTTCAAATTAGGTCAGTAAAATATTAGGCCGTCTAAAAATCACATACCACAAAATAAAACAAAACCTATAACCTAAGTATGTAATGTTTTAAAATATATGTATGTATGACTCTTCATTTGGCGCATCGTGTAGGCTAAACAAATTGACAAATTTTGACAAATGGATTGTCATTGAAATCGTAATCACGTGGGTGACATAGACTATATGAAGTTACAATATGGCGGCTGCAAGTCGAATAAAGTTAAATTATCTCTACTGTTCTCTGTGACAAATGATTTCATGGTTTGCGAAAATTTGTACCGGGTATTGTTATTCCTGATTCTCACAATACATAGGGAACCCTAGTGTGCGGTCACGACTGTGTGTTTGTTCTGTATAATCCATACTTCATACTAACGCCGTACACTCTTTCACGTCGTAACAGCTGAACCGTATTCGATGAAATTGGGTATAGAGATAGATTATAAGTTGTATTGAGGGTTGAGTGAGACATATGCTACCTTTCTTTGACAAACAACACTACGAAACCACGGACGGAAACTAGTACATACTATTATTATGCATTCAAAGGTCTCTCTGTCTATTTGTTACAATTTTATGGCTAAACGTTTGACTGATTTCGATGAAATTTGGTATATTAATTGATTCTGACTGGGGTTAAGACATGGGGTTCTCTTTACCCGACACCCCCAAATGGAGGGTAATGTATTTCTTGACAAACCACACCTGCGAAACCGTGGGTGAAATCTTTCTCTGTCTTTGTGACGTAATCACGACTAAATGGCTAGACCGATTTCGATGAAATTTAGTATATAAATAGATTATGACCTGGATTGAGACATATGCTACTTTTTATTGAAACCAGGCGTGCGAAGCCGCATGCGTAAACGCTGTTTAGTATGAAACATATAACTTAATATCGCATACAACTAGGATCGCGGTATGAAAATCTTACGTTTCTTATGAAAACTACATAATACTCGTAAAAACTAATTACAAAATTAAAATTTTATGAGTCAAAACATATTGCTATCCCATAAAATTTCAATCGGTTTTCACAAGGGAAATGTAATGTATTTTGTACATACATTTGCCTTTCAGCGGCGAGTTCAGTTCCTCAATAAACATCTCATTTCATTATAGCTGTACAAGTACAAGAGCATGGGTATATGATATATATGATTGGAAATAAATAAATCAACAACCTGCCAAAGGGTGTGTTTTTAGAGTATATATTTTTTTTTATCTGGATAGATCATCGTTTGACCACAATCTCACCTGATGGTAAGCGATGATGTAGTCTAAGATGAAGCACGAATATCTACATAGAAGAAACCTATTCACTCTTACCTTAAAGAGACCCGGATTGTATTATTTAGGAAAAACAGACGACGGTAAAGTGTTCCATACCTTACGCATCAAGAACTTAGAACAAAACGGCTTATGCGAATGGGTGGTATGTTAACTAGGTACTGTTGAGCTGTGCGCCTGCTTGTCCTTTGATGGAAAGGTGATGGCGGAATTCACCTTTTGATTTACTCATCTTCCACAGTAGCGCCTAAACTACATATCCGATTTTGATGAATGAGGTGTCAATCGATTCGTTATCATGGTCCGGGTGACATAGATTATTATCGATGTGGGTATTACGTAGTCGGGTTTCAGTTTTTAAACTTATAAGCTTTATAGCTTGTATAAGATGAAGCCATGGCAGCCTATAACAACGAGATGTGCACGTGTCATAAAAAGCCTCACGTGCCTGTCAGTTTTATTTTTTAAAACATTATATTTATCGTTACAGGTTTCCTAATACAAAAGAGTAGTTAAGTCATTCATTTATCATTAACTAGCTAAACCGCCTTGACATGCACATGACGCGGGCTGCCAATGTACGTCGCCCAGGTAGAATTGTCAATCGGCCATCATTAGCTGCATCTATGTATGAGATAATAAATCTTCTTCATAATTACTTATTGCGTGAAATTTTCCGATATTTTAATAGTTATTCTGCTATTCGGGACGGAGACAAATCCAACAAATCAAAGATCATCAAAATCGGTCCAGCTGTTATTGAGTTATAAATGGTGTAACTAACCCTACTTTGTTTTATATATATAGATAGATATCAAAATTTGTCAATAAATATAAGTGCAACAATTTAACATGCTTAACAATTTATGTTAAACATGTTTTCCCTTTCGTAATAGACTGTTAATTAGCCGTTATACCATTTAAAAAAAATTACATACAGGAACAATGGGCGATATTATAGCTAAAAGTGATATTCTTAGTTGGACAGGATCTATGTAAAATTGAAAACGGCGGCGGTGGCGTAAATCAAATAATTGAAGAAAATTGAGTTATACTTGAGGACCAAAGTTACCGACTACGACACAAAGGCTTGTTGAAGTGGCAGTGGGCAGGACACATAGCTCGAAGCACTGACGGCCATTGGGGCAAAAAGGTTTCGAGTGGAGACGCACTGGAAAGCGTAGGACGGCCCCCCACTAGATGGATGGTTGCTGGGAGCCATTGGGTGTAGGCCGCACAAGATAGAATAGAATAGAATAATCATTTATTTGGCACACACAAAAAAACACATTAAACAATAATAAGGAACAGTTGAATCCATTAAGATCGGTCACTGGAAATCTATGAGAGAGGTCTATGTTCAGCAGTGGAATCTCTTTGGCTGATATGATGACGATGATGAGTTATACCTATTTGTGGCAAGCTTGCACAAACACACACTCACATGGTATTCAATAACTATTGAAAACGAATAAAACTCTCGACTTCCTAATGCTTATTCTATTGATAAACTCAGACTATCCTTGAATAGATCAAAGAGCCCGGCGCGCGCGCATTTATCGGCGCGGAATATATAAAGAACACAGCAGATAACGTGTTGTTGGCGTACTGTGACCGGCAGTACTAAGTGTTTGCTATTCTGTGACCATCAGCAATATTAACTGTCACGGCATCTGTGACCGTTGGTCGCAGCTACCGTCAAATTTTATGAGGGTTATAATTAGCTGATAGTCTTCAAATATGTTATAGCAAAAAGGCCATAAAATGTAAGCTAATCTTAAAGTGGTTTGTGTTTAAAGGTTACTACTTGTTTTGAATAATATACCGTTTTGACGATAAACACAATTGTACAAACCTTATATTATATATACATATTTATATTGCAGTTTTTCATGACTGAAATATGTTTAGGTTACGAAATAGTTTTGGGGCAGAAAGGTTTTCGAGTGGATACAACAAACTGGAAAGCGCAGCGTAAGACTGCCCTACTATATGGAAAGACTACCTATAAAAGGTTGCTGGGAGCCGTTGGGTGTACGCCGCAAAAGATCGGTCGCTCTGGAAATCTATGGGAGAGTATGTTTTGCAGTGGACGTCCTGTGGCTGACATGATGATGATAATGATGTAATATTTTTACCATTTTCTGAATTCTAATATCCGAAAGTTCACAAATAATACGTACATAAATAAATAATGGTGGACATTTCACACAAAAACTTTTCGGGAACTTAACTAGATCATATATAACTACAAATAACATACCTAGATGTAACTTGTACCTAATTTTGTTTTTCCCCGTTTTGTTTACTATAAAAAAAATAAAACAAATAAAACTAAAACACTTCGATCAACAAATAACCAGCATCTCTCTTGTCCGCAGGTACATGTGAAAAGTGGTGTGTTCTCTTCTATGCGTGAGCTCTGCCGAGAAGTGTCTGTGTTGTGTTGATGTGGCAAAGCTGATCGAGCTGGCGTGGTACGGCGGGGGGGCGATGCAGGCAGGGGGGGGATGGTTCGTGCCCTGGACTATGGGGGGTATGGGCATGCAGAAGTTCGCGGTGGCCCTGCCGATGGGTGGGGTCATGCCGCTGGTCCCGCAGATGCTGGCCGCGCTTCCGCCGCAGCCTCAGCCGTTGCGGCTGATAGCGCCGCCGCCGATGCCGCATCCTGGGAGAAAGGTACGCTCGATTATTCCCAATTTCAGCCCCAACCCCAGTCGAACTAACCATCATCAACAACTTCAATTTGTGTTGTAATATCATAATTGTAGCGTAAGCGATCAGGATCCAAAACAAGGCCAGTTCATGCGGGTTATAGGTGAAATGTCCGCAAGCGAACATGAACCATGAATTAATCATAGTTTTTATCAGTATTGTTTTAGACGCGAGAGTGCAACACTTTTAAATTAGGGTTCTTACAGACATATGAATCTTCGTAATTGTCATAAAAGAACCTGAGGCTTCATAGCAAATTCCAAATTCCAAGACCCCAGGTGACTTATCAACTGAATAAAAATGGTCTCCATAAAGCCTTATCTTCCTCCTATCTCATACATTCCTCGCTTTAATACCTTCAATAAAAGCACGCATACCTTATCTCTCACCGTTTCACCCATTCGGTTGCAGAACAAACTATACGGCCATTTTCTAGAATAATAAATGGAGTAATAGAAAAAGGCATCGTCTGACAAGGGTCTCCTATTACTGGGGTAATTTAGGGAAGGCTGGTTTCACTCATTTGTACGATATCATTTAGGGTTTACAGCCCACTGTTTTCTATTGAGATCTTCACTTCTTACATTTGGTAATGTCGAATTGTTTCGACTGTATTGTCAATAAAAACTGTGAGTACAACAATACTAAATTTACTAAATATTTTTATGAAAATATTGTAGGTGGCGTCACGTTTTTGCCCCGTCCTCGCATTACATATCCTCTGAAAACTGCTTCATTTTAGAGTAGATATCCGATTTAGACACAATTTTAGAGTATATAATATGTATAATTTTAGATTAGTGTTTCTTATTTAACTGGTGTCGCGGTCATCGAAATCGATGTGAAGGATTAGTATAACCTGCTTCAGAATTTGGTTGTCTATAGAAAAATAAACGGGAATGACTAAGCGGTTGACTCTTAATAAAACCAAACTACCATCTTAATAATATGATACAAGTATTTTTTGCAATAGCACATACATCGTTCTCACTAGAAATATAATTAGGATTCTGCGTACAAAGTAGGCCGCAACAAACGAGAAATCCACATTTTCGAAAAAAAAGACTTGAAACACCTACATTCAAAGTGATAAACAAGTCCCACCGGTCTAAGCGTTAGCTTGCAAAAAGCGACTCAGAAAATCAATAAAGCGATTAGTAAACCTCACGCAATGCGCCTGCGCACACACGCATTGTTGCTTGTAGTCAACGTTGAGTTTTAATAAGTTCGGCGTAGAGGGTTGTGGAGAAGTGGTGTTGCTCGAGGAGTCATCTTCCTGGGCTACTCCTCCGTAGTTTACGCTCACTCTCCTCATCTACATTCGACAGAGCAAACACTACACAGATACATCCTCTCCGGCAACGACTCAAGCCAAGACTCGTACTTAAATAGGTAGTGCCCTTGTGCTATTTGCCATTTAAAAACTTATTGGGCTTAGCGCTCTCTGCGCTCGTCAACAGTTCGGTTAAGCTGCATCTGCCTCAGAGGCCAACAGTGCGTCAGTATGTCCGCGTGCGGCGTGGAGGTGGCGGCAGGACGGCTGCGGCAGCTGCGCATCTCTGACCCTCCCACCACATCCACACCCACCGGCCCCTGCAGTGCTACTGACGTTTAGGAATAGGACTTTTCACGAGTAGCAAATAAAATTAAAAATCATACGTCACACCTGTTATTTTCCTTTACATAACCTGTTAAAAATCATTCAAATTAAATCACTCTCCGTTTTCATCGTATATCGGTCGCAGTCGTGCTACAAATCACAGTCGTTCGCATTTCTCCGGAATTCATCGGGCGTTTTCGATGCCCGTGATTTATCACATGTTAAATAGCACTAGCAAGAGTAGCAAATATGAAATGACGGCGTTTTAATGAAAAATCATTGTCCGTGATTTTTCACATGTGATAATATGATGAGCAGTGAAAACAATAATCATGATTTAAAAGTAGCAATCATTTCAATGCAGTGCTACTGCAGTAAGGAGCGCGCTGTGTGGCGCGCAGAAGGCGGCGGGACGGCTGCGGCAGCTGCGCATCCCTGAGACAGGGAATCCATATAGTGGTTGCGTGGAACGTTGTTACCTTAGCTAATCTATCAAGAACGATTAAGCAAACTAAACTACGAGCCCTACCTACTTGTTATTTATAGTAAAGCTATTGATACACTGAAACATTTATTTTTCCTAGAAAAACGTATAGGATACATTAGATCCATCATACGTTTTGGTCACATAGCAAATTGACACGTACTACCTACCGTTCAAAGCTCTAAATAGAAAACGGGCGTTGTAGACAAAAAGAAGACAAATAGATACTGTGAGAACGTCGCTTGTACGGTGCTTATTTTTATAATGACCAACTGGATTATGTACACGTTTAATATTAAATACTTGATGTCCTCCGTTTGCTACAATTTTGCTAAAAAAGGTAAGAGTAAAGGTAAATCTCTATACTTTTTAGCGCGCGTTTAAAAAATCCTACACGCCTAGTAAGGATTTTTTTAAACTCTCGTTTAACTGTTGTATAATATCACTCTCTTGTCCGTCTGTCTGTCCGTGTGTCACCACCGATTTTCTCAGGAACGGGTGGACCTAGTAAGTTGAAATTTATATCAGATACTGAGGTCTATAGTCTCTAATAAGTATATAAAAATCAACGTCCTGAGTCAACATGATAAAAAGATATGGGAAAATTTAGATTTTCGCGAAAACTTGTAAGTACCAAAATGTTAACCTTTTTTATTTTTCGAAATTTTCCCTGTACTTGTGCTGTAAGACCTTGTTTTTAACCAAAATTGACATTTCTAGGTCAACCGGAAGTGCCCTATAGGTTGTGGGTCGAAAACCTATGAGGTAATTCCCTTTGACGTAGAATCACGAAATTTGGCAAAAAGCAAGGCCAAATAAATAAATACAAATAAAGAAAAAATTAAAAAAAAAAGTTGAAAATTAAAGGGTGTTCCCATGCATACATAGTTGACGCCAGTTAAGATAGTCCTCTGAGTTGTATGTATGAGTTGTTTTTATTCATTTAGTCGTGTTATAGGTTCCGTCGTCCTACACTTCATATTTATAGATACTGTTGTAAAGTTATTTGGCATAATGATATGATATGATTCGATGCTGTAAGTTGTAAAATGAAATATAATTTTTTTTTATTAAAAACGTTGGGGAAAATTTTTATTTAGGTACCGAGGTATTTAATTGTGGAGTTCCGTTGAATAGGACTTTATCAACACTTTTTGGATACAGGAATCCATTTACGAAATACGAAGCTTCAAAGTGGTAATTTTTATGATGGCCAATTTATTGACGCCTGACATATACATAAATGTTTTTTTATTTGATAGACAATTGGCTAGACATATCTATTACCATTAAGGTCAATGTCATATACACGCGACAATGCCACACAGCGTCACATAAAGGTGACATTGTAACTAGAAAAATCAATAAAAAGTCATAAAAAGAGTTTTAGAACCAGTTGCTATTATTCTCCACTGGGAAGTAACAACCTGATTGTACGTTGTCATGATCATTGCAAAAAAACATTAAACACCATGCGTACAGCTAAGATATAGACACTGTGTCTCAGTTTTATTTATCGGAAAAAGTAGAAAAAAATTGCCAACTTATATTTAGGATCTAATATTTTTCAGAGGGATTAAACACAGGACCGAGATTAGATAAGACAAGGCTTTGCTCAGCAGCTCGAATGAATAGGCTAAAAAACATCTAGTAAAATATTATTTACTAGCTTCCGCCAAAGGTTTCGCACGCGTTGTTGGTCAACAACAAAATGTAGCCTATGTGTTAATCCAGGTTATAATCTACGTACATACCAAATTTCATCGAAATCAGTTCAGCTGTTAAGACGAAATTGAGTAACAAACATACAAACAAACATCCATTCGCATTTATAATATTAGTGTGATTTAATAGTTTATTGCCCAAGATACACATAAAATGTTCAAAAGGTGGGCTTAAAGTTAAAAGCATTTTCTACCTGCCAACCTCAGAGGTAGCAAAAGAGGGTTAGCTTAATAGATATTAACTTATTGGTACCTTACTTAAGATTAGAAACACAGATAACAATGAACTCATTATAAACAACACATAATAATAAAAAAAAACATAATACATATTTACATAAATATAAAATAATAAGTGGGATAAAACATGTACCACAAGGCTTACTTACAATATTTTACATAAGCTTATTTCCTAAGAGGTTCGCGGTCGTTTCAATCTTGCTCCGATTAATCCTGGCCGGTCCTAAAGACCGTGCAGCAAATTAAGGGTTAATATACTTTTTTCAACCCAGCAGAACTGAGTTAGACAGTAATTGCGATGTATGCATTTATCCGCAAATCGATTGCAGATCCTTTTTAAGCCAGCAGTTCTAACTAAAGATATGATATACAAGGTGCTTGGAAAATATGTAAACCCGAAAAGCGATCATTACAATTACTTTCAGGAAAAAAAAGCTGTGGCCGTTATTGGTGTGGATCCTTCTAAGCTTGAACATACTTAAATGCCAAGAAACACCTTATTTACCAAATAATAAATATCCTTTTAAATACATATAACTCAAACAGTTATTAAAAAAACGACAGTTTATTGGCAAAAACTAATAAAAACTGTCGGTTCGTCTATTTACTTACACTACCAATTATATTTATTTGCCGTTAGTAAAACAAAATATAGAGCACACCAATATCACTTTAATTCGAACACAGTACAGCGCAATAATCAACGAATGCTCGTACAGTCAACAACAAAACGCCTGAAGTACTAATTTGCGACTGAGTTAGTTAATGACCACTCCCATAATGGCAATCACGATTTGATTTATGATTTAAACCCGACTAATTTGAGCCCCGCTATTATTGTGTTGCAAACCTTAGGAGCACTTCACACGAACGCGGTTCGTGGGCGGTTTCTAACCGCTTTCGATTGCGATATGCATTACTTACGCGACGCGGCGAGCAAGGCATGGTACGCAGGCGGTGTATAAAAATGTGGCGAGGTGCAGTTGACAACCGCCCCGTCCCGCGTTTTGGTTTTTGTCTCGCATATAAAAAAATAAAAGCAAAAATTAATTTATTTTGTAACACACGTCAACGGATATACTTCACACGAACGCGTTTCGTGGGCGGTTTTAAACCGCTTTCGATTGCGATACGCAACGCGATGATCAAGGGCACCGGGCGGTGTATAAAAAAGTGGCGTGGTACGGCCCTGTGCCGCACTACGTTTTGTTGTTCGTCTCACATAAAAAAAGAAAAAAAAGTAAAAGGAAATATTATTTTGTTTTGCAATGGAGCACACACACGTGAACGATTTCTTTGCGCAAGCCTTGCGCAAGTCTAGAAATATTAACAAATTCTTTCTACAGAAATTGTTGACGTATGTGGGTTAGTTATAGTTCCTCAGGTGCGTAACGTATGAGGCAATAGTTTGTTACGGGCGATGGTTACCACTTAATATCAGGTTAGCTAGTTGTTTGTTCCAGCTTCATGTAGTTTATAAAAAAAAACCGGCCAAGTGGGAGTCGAACTCGCGCACGAAGGGTTCCGTACCATTATCTATAATAAATTGTATGTGCGCCCATACATCTCAGAGGACTATCTGAATTAGCGTCAACTATGTATGTATGGGGACACCCTTTAATTTTCAACTTTTTTTATTTATTGGATTTTTCCTTTATTTCTGCTGCATATTATGTACATATTATTTGCACCTTGCTTTTTGCCAAATATCGTGGTTCTAGGTCAACGGGTCGGAAAATTGACAATGTTGGTTAAAAGCAAAGTCTACAGCACAAAAAAAGGAAAAATTCCAAAAAATAAAAAAGTTGAAAGTTAATGTAAAT
Organism: Philereme transversata; assembly: GCA_963924445.1. NCBI lineage: Eukaryota > Metazoa > Arthropoda > Insecta > Lepidoptera > Geometridae > Philereme > Philereme transversata. The sequence goes on along the minus strand of OZ004337.1, from coordinate 3,431,048 downwards.
TTTGGTACTACAAGTTCTGTAAAGTTTTCGCAAAAATCTAAATTTGCCCATATATTTTTATCTATTGACTATAGACCTCAGTATCTGGTACAAATTTCATCTTGGTAGGTCCACCCGTTCCTGAGAAAATCGGTGGTGACACACGGACAGACAGACGGACAGACGGACAAGAAATATATCTTATAAAAGTTCCGTTTTTTACCTTTTGAGGTACAGAACCCTAAAAACTTTGTGAGTACCTCAATCCGCGCCGCGCTGTCCGCTCTTAGTGTGTGAAGCCCTTTACCCGTACGAGTAACATGTTAATTTCGCACGGATTAATCTAATGCAATGATTAGCGAGAATCGAAATGGTTGTAAAAATAAAGAACAATGTTTTATTTCACCGAATTAATCCATACTAATAATATAAATTCGAAATTTACTCGTTTCCTCTGTCTGTTTGTTACGTTTTCACACCTAAGCGGCTGGACTGATTTCGATGTTATTTGGTATATAGATAGATTATGACGAAGATTGTGATATAGGGTACTTTTTACCCGACTTTGCAGAAGGAGGTAATGTTTTTATTGACAAACCATGCGTGCATAGCCGCGGGTATTAATGTAAATAATCGATGGACCGTATTGAACAAGGTTAATGAAGTTGTGTTTGCGCCATGAATCGATTACAAGTTTGATTTGTATTATTTATATGATTTTAAATTTGAGAAAGTATTCGTAGAGTCGTATTTATAAAAGAAAGAAGAAGAAAGAAAGAAAGAAAATACATTTATTTGAACCCACATGATATCACACACAATAGCAACAAAGGAAAAGACAACACAGTAAAAATAAGTTTCAAACTGACATAAAATGATGGTGTTGCGTGGGGACAAAATAAAAATCTTCGTCGTCTTCGTAAAAAAAGCACCCCCACACCCTCCCTCCCTTTTTTTTAACCTATACTTTCCCACTGCTGGGCAAAGATCTCCCCCATGCTCCTCCACATCTCACGATCACTCGCCACGTCCTACCAGCCATCTTGGAATTCATCGAGGTCGTCACGCCAACGCTTCCTCGGCCTGCCCCGGCTTTGACGCCCATCTGTAGGCACCCATTGTGTGACGATTGTTGCCCATTTGTCTGTGACCATACGACTGACGTGACCCGCCCAGTCCCACTTCAGCCTGGCAGTCTTGTCGCCAACATCTGCGATGCCGGTCTTCGCGCGCAGTGTGGTATTGCGGATCCTGTCGATTATTTTTACCCCTAACACGCTGCGTTCCATGACTCTTTGGCAAACCTTGAGTTTGGACTTTTGAGATTCCGTCAATTACTAAGTTTGGGCACCATAGGTAAGGACAGGCAGAATACACATGTCGATGAGTTTACGCTTGAGTGACAATGGAAGGTCTCCCTTCATTAGCGTCTTCATGGACCAGAAGCTCCTCCAGGCATTTTCGACGCGGCGGCCGACCTCTTTATCTTGCCTGTTTTCGAAGGAGACAATCTGGCCCAAGTAAATGTACTCATGGACGTAGTATAATTCTTGCCCGTCTACCATAATTTTTTGTTTGTTGGTGTTAGTCATTATCATTAGTTGTGTCTTTGACCGATTCATCATTAGTCCAACCTCAAGACTTGCAGTGCTCAGGTCTTGGAGCATATTTGAGTCCTCCCTTCCTTAAAAGTTATAAAAAATTTGTTACCATTTCATAACTTACTAGGCGTCATATTGCCTTATTTGCATAATGCATAAATTTTGCCCTGATTTAATTAACCCGTCAGAACCTAGTTGGCTATATTGGCACCCGATGCTGATAACAATCAAATATCTTTTATTTTCACTAGAAACGGGATAGTTATCATGATTTGTGAGTTTTTGAGTGCCCCGATATTTTGGCAAAGTCGCATGCGCCATGTTCCCGTTTTTCGTGAAAAAGTGGTCAAAATGAACACATGAACAAAATAGTTTCAAAAGTTATTTAAAAATCTATTGTGTTTGATCATGAGTGTGGTGAAAACCGTTTAAATTTGAGATTTCCTGATGAAATTTTGATACCTCATACACCAGATTGTGCAGACAATGTAGAGCAGACGTACTTAATCCGATGACACGACGGCGTCTATTAAACGCCTTGCACGGGTCGGGACTCTAACCAATTACTTAACTCATCTTCAAGGTATAGGCATGAGCGGAATCCCCTGAAGGCATAAGCGATAGCGGGAATCTACCTGATTTTTCCATGGGTGGCTTAGATCGTAGTCTAATTTCTTTTTGCTATTGTCTCGTCGGCATACTTGGCGTAACCTTCGAATGCCCTTGTTAAGAACGCACCTGCTGAAAGACCAGGTAGAGTGTTAAGAAATGTATTAGTATACAAAGAGTTGTCTCTTCTTCGGACTCAGGTTGGACAGTATAGGAAAAACCTCTATAGATAGGGAATGCCTACAATCACAGCTAGCTAGCGAAGGGTCTGACCCTTCGCTAACTAGCTGTATTGTAGGCACCTCATCCAGACTATACCCCACCTGCTTAACTGTGTGCACAAAGGACGATCTCAATAAAACTACCATAAATGTAGTAGACTTTATTTAATGCAATAGATTAAGTATATGTGCTACCATTGGAAAAAGTTTTCTTCTGCTTAAGTTTGACTACTAGACCTTTCAATACTTTAGAAACAGTCTATCCCCTAAAAATTTTAAAACTATAATGATTATAAACACTATTTTTACTAACCACACACACCCCACTTAACACAATATATTTTCAAAAGGAATCTAAGCACTACCTTGGCTTTGGCAGTGGATAGGATACATAGAAGAAAAACTGACGGCTGTTGGGACAGAAAGGTTCTCGAGTGGAGATCACGCACTGGAAAGCGCAGCGTAGGACCGCTCCCCACACACGCAAATACTTTAGTTTACCCGTGATCATGGCGCATGCAAATGAGCTGAAATAACTAGACACTCAAATACTAACAAATAGAGGTAAATGTCACGTTTTAAGTGATCGTCGTCTATCAATTGGACCAAACTAATTTAGTACAAGTTAAACTGGTCCCGCTGATCCTACCTTAATAATAGCGAGTAAACATGACACTGATGCGAAAAAGAAACAGCAATAACATGAAAAGGACAGCACCATTTTAGACCTACACCAATACTTGAGTATTAATTTACATCTGAATGCTGGAATAAGATAAGAATCTTATCCTGCAAATGAGGAAAACATGTTAATAAATGGGATAAAAACTAAGTGGATAAATAGAGGCATAGGCATATAACTTTCGATTGCAGTAAACGATTATCTGTGCTGGGTTATCTTTGTACAACACATTAAAATTGGTATGGATGTTTTGGTGTTGAAGACTGAGATAAAACGCAGGTGATTCTGTTTCAATTTACATTTCTTGTTGTGCATTTATTTTATTCTAATATGAGTATGTTCGTAGACAAAACAAAAGGCAGGGGCATAGCCCAGAGGATTAGCAGTGGGCGGGGCACATAATCGAAGTACTGACTGCCGTTGGGACAGGAAGGTCCTAGAGTATAAACCACGCTCTGGAAAGCGCAGCGTAGGATGCCCTCACCTAGATGCAAAGATGACCTGATAAATGTTGCTGAGAAATACTGCTGAGAATAGATCTCTGGGGAGACCTATGTTCAGCAGTGGACGTCTTATGGATGATACATGATGAATATAATTCAAGGTGGGAAGTTGAGACGGGGCACAGGACAGCTACTAGAATAGTTGTAGCTACAAGAAAAAGTTTGTCGAAGACTGACCCTAACTTTTAAAGAATTCTTATGTGACAGATTTGAAATATACACAGTTAGCTAACAAAAAATCCATATTTACAATTTAATCGTCTCATTCAATTGCCTTACTAATAAGCAACTGTTGTATTCAGTTCTCTATTCACTTCAACTAATAAGTTGAAGTAGTAAATTGATAGCTGAATACAACAGTGGATAGAAAAAGTATTTGTGTTAATCTGCCTACGCAAAGATAAATTAACGTCGATTTTCCAGCGTTCTACAAATTATGTTTATGATATTTCGAGGTCGTCATTTCCCTCAAAGTAATTTCCCCTTACAACGCAAATTGGCTGCCTGTTTACATATCGATACCAATCTCGATTGCACCAACACCTATACCGCTGATATCGATTATCGAATCGTTTCAACATCGATTCTCACGCATAACAAGTCGTTTAACGTTTGACCTAACCGACGCGTGTCGAATTCTAAATAGCGTTTCGGGATGAGGTTTTTTATCGAGATTTTATGTTACTCATTAAAAGTGAAATTGAATGAGCTAGCTAATCTGAGTGTCGGAATTGTATACGATTGTACTTCGTAATAAGTACTATATATCTGTTATATATATTATTTAACATAAACGTTTTATTTTTTGCTAAATTTAAGCAATTTTAGTTATAAGTTTATTTAAGGTACTCTAAATAATCCGATTCCGTTATTTTATTAGAAATCGTTTAGGTTAGTTTAGGTTAGTTTTGGTTAATTGACAATTTTAGTATACGAATAGGTACAATTATTTCGTTTCTTTCTTTCTTTATTTGTATCTTCTTTACGTAGTATAAAATGAAGTCGCTTCGCTCTCTGTTACCTTAGATCTTTTAAACTACTCAACGGATTTTAATGTCGTTTTCAGCAATAGATAGAGTGATCTAAGAGGAAGGTTAATATGTATAACTAGCTTCCGCCAACGGCTTCGTACGCGTTGTTTGTCAACAAAAAGTAGCCTATGTGTTAATCCAGGTTGTAATCTACGTACATACCAATTTGAAAGCAACTCTGTCTCTGTCTGTTTGTTACCTTTTCACGACTTGACAGCTCGACCGATTTCGATGGTATTTGGTACCTATATACCCAGATAGATTAAGAATGGCATTGAGACATAGGATACACTTTACGTAACTGCACAGAAGGAGGGTAATGTTTTATTGACAAACCACGCGTACGAAGACGCGAGCGGGTCAGCTAGTTATCTGTATAAACCGCTCTGCAGCTTGCTTATTCATTCTCTACATATTCCGTTAGGCACTTAGGCAGCGTTCAGGGCGCTCACTACTATTGTGGGTAATCGCCAGTGGCATTCTCAGCTGATCGCTTTCTAGCATCGGAAGGCTCGTTAAGATAGGTATTGGTATAGATGTTAAGTCATGTCGAACGTCCCCCTCTCCTTAGCCACCAAAGAGCACGTAGCACGTCCATAGCAAGATGAGTGGACGACGTAGTCAAAGTCGCTGGCCATCGATGAGTCAGAATAGCGCAAAATCGTGGTGGATGGCATATCACCCAGCAGTGGATTGAGTGATGATGTCGGAGGCCTCTGCCTGAAACGCTTCACGCAGAAATCTAGTCTCAACATCCACAAGCGGACGAACTCAGATATTTGGTGAGGCTCCACCTGCCGACACACGGTAGCCGCGCCCTGTATTACCGAGAATCTAATGGAATACTACAGTTTGCCACTAGCTCATCCGAATTTATTTGCACTTATTTCAAATTATGTGGTAAATACTTTGAATTCATGTTATTTAGTAACAAAACTAGATTGTATGTAATCAGAACTGCTTCACGACCTCCTACTGCTTCCTACACGCATGGTATGCTCTTCAAATATATTGTAATCTGTCATTACATCTCATTGGAATTGCGTGTCCATCCAACCACTTTATTCACACCCTCCCGAAACAACTATTACACTGTAAGATGTACGTAATAAGGTTACAATTTGTTTGTAGTTTTTTGTGTGGACGTAAAATTATTGTTGAATCGATACAAATCACGGGAAGCATTCAGCGGAGTCGTGTGCTTGGAAACCAATTTCCTGTTCCTTTCATATTGAAATGTAAGTGGCGCCCTCTCTGATCAGTGGCAGCGATATTTACGATGTCGCTACAAGTTTGTCTAGTCAACTAGACAAACTTGTAGCGACACGTTTAAGTTATTGAGCTGCCATAAAAATATGGGCGAGACTGGACCCATGCAATTATAAAATGTACATGTTAATAATCATACAATGTAAATTGGAAGATGTACTTAGGTATATAATTTTTATTCAACGTATTTTTATGTATGTTTCCTTAATAATGAAACGTCTCAATTATCGTTAAAATAAACGTAAGATTACTTGGTATTCAAATTATCTTTGGTAAATCATTTTCTGCGCTATATGACTGACCTGCTCGAAACTTCGTCATCATCAAACAGAGCCTTCTTTCGGTTTGATTTACAATACTGATTTCTGAAGAGATTTCATAGTGAAATTTTTTCATGCCCAAGTTTTCCCCAGAGACTACAGTATGGGGTTGTTCAGAAAGGGTATTTTAAAACGTTTAAAGGAAACAGCACCGCGCAGGTGTATTTAGTGTTACAAACGTCCCTAAGCCACGCTTACCACCAAAATTGTAAAAAAAGAAAAGAAACCTGTAAAAGGGCATATGGTACGAAATTTTAAAACCTCGTTAACATACTTAATATTACTTAATATTATAAATTCGAAAGTTACTCTATCTCACTGTCTGTTTGTTACGTTTTCACGATTAAAAGGCTGGACCGATTTCAATGAAAGGAATAGGTATAGATAGATTTTGACCGTGATTGAGACAGACTACTTTTTACGTTGTAATTGATAAACTTCGCGTGCAAAACCGCGGGCGGATGCATAGTAATTATATAATTATATGAATAATAAGTATAGGTAATACAATATGCAATGAACTTAAGTAGATTTTCGTATGTAGCTTGGCGCATAGGTATTTTTACTTTAAGATAATTCATCTAAGTTTATTTGCATAGTAGAAAGTTTCAGCAAGTCTGCAAGGTCTGCAGTTGTGTAATTGTTTTCAGGTAAAGGTGAAAATGCTGGCATTTGAATACAAGTCGCTGAGTTTACTTGTCAGCTTAGAAACAATATTTGAATACTTGAATTGCTGAACAGAATATTTTGAAAAGCTCTACGAGTGAGACGAAATTAGAAAAAAAATAATAACTGTTTCGAATAAAAACTGGTTTCGTATTCGTTAAAACAAAACTCGAAAACAATTTACAGCGTGTATTGAATAACACTCGTTAGTACTCGAGACTGCTTTGATCATCCAATCTATTGGGAATTCGACGTGCTTTTATTTAAATTGTACATTCGAGAGGCAACTTAACTTCATCATCATATCTGCTATTGGACGACCACTGCTGAACAAAGGCCTTCCCATACATTTCCAGAGCGACCGATCTTGGCAACCTACACCCAACGGCTCTAACCAACCTTTGTGAGATCATCTTTCCATCTAGTGATCGACCTACACATTCCAGTGCGTGGTCCCCACCCAACAACCATTAGTGTGTTACTCTGATCTGAGCGTCCTATCGCACAAAAGAAATATAAAAATTGTAAGTGGTATGCGGTACATAAAAAGAAAATAAATACACAAAACAAACTTATTAAATTAACAAACCATTAAATATGTCTCACTTAGATGAAAAGTTTGTTATTTTATGATTGTACGGGTTTAATAACTCCAAAAGATTTCTTCTTTGGAAAGACCTGCCATTTTTCTGGCTATACCGTGGTGGTCATAAGAATTGGAAATATAGATTTAGTATTCATCATCTCATAGATTCTCATAGATTAATTAGTAGTCTATTCAGTAGTAGTATTTTAATTATTAACTTACTGTCTTTTTATTGGAAAAGTGATGGCATGGTCGAAGATGGAGCACGCTTTCCAGAAATAACCTGTCCACTCTGAACTAAAGGTTCCAAGATCATAGTCGCTCGGAAAACAGACTTTCACTCTTAACTCATAAACAATGAAAGTTGAAGCTAATCTTAAATCTCAACCTTGGATTAAGCAAGCTGTTCCGAGCAGTGCTGTAACCAAAAAATATAAAAATCAACGCCGATGTCACGACAACGAACCGTTTTTAAGGGTCAAGCGATTCGCCCTTAGTTTTTTCTCCTTTTCTAATTTGGACAAAAGGACAAGGACCGCGAATTTCTTTGTATTCAACGCTATCTTTTTGTGTGTCCCTTTCGAGGGTATTTGGAGAATCTAAATTGAGTTTAAAATAACTTTTTAAAGTTATAAATGTATGATTCACATGAGAATTAAAAACATCTAGCAACTGAAGGTTTTCATTTATCAGTTAATAGCTGACCCGCCCGCGGCTGCGGACGCGTGTTTTGCCAATAAAAACATTACCCTCTTTCTTTGCAGTCGGGTAATAAGTAGCCTATATCTCAATCCCGATCATAATCTACCTATGTATCAAATTTCATAGTAATCGGTCCAGCCGTTCTCAAGAAAGACGACCTAATGACGATTGCTGGAAACCGTTAATTAGTAGGTTGCTAGATAGGTCGCGATGCCTATGTTCAGCAGTGGACTCTATGGCTGATAGGATGATGAATATAACTAATAGAATTTTCTCATCACAGTATGATTTTATTTTTAAGTTAGAAGCAGATACGTGGCCCAGCATAATATTATGTAACTAAATTCACAGCAAACACTTCGACGAATTCCTAAAAAAACGGCGGCACCCAAAAAGGAGCCAACCGCAATTATCGATCGATTAAATTAATTAATTCGAGTAATTTGTTCTCTCAGAACTAATCGGATGCCATGGAAAATCGATTCCACTTTTTGTCGTGTCGTAGGAATGCAAATCGTTGTTATATCGATACTTGAAATTAAGTTTGAGGTGCAATGAAATTAGCAGGCATATTTTAGTAGTTTTGTGCTCCACAGCAAACTGTGGTTTCTTAGCTCCCATATATTTTGGCAGTATTTGCACAATTTAAAACGCACCTATTTCAATATATAAATGAGATACTTAAAGACTAAACAGATTAATAGATAAAAATTACAGGCATATACGTACTACGTTTGCTCGCATTTTCAATCTCGTTTAGTGAAATTAATGCCTAAACCAACTAATATAATTGAAAAGAATCTATGTCACAATTAACTATTGTTGTGTTAGGGGCTTTATTGTTGGATAACACCGTCCATAATATCACCGTGGTTTATAAATTTCAAATAACGTGGTTATGAATGAAAACACGCCAACATTAAATTAGGATAAAGTTAATATGTTGATTGGTTATTAATATTCTAGTCTGAATGCAAAAGTTAATTAGTTGCTTGTTATTCAAAAGCATTGATAGAAAATGTTATCCAGAGAGGTTTAGCCATAGAACTGCCACTGCTAAACATAGGTCTTGCGCACAGATCTCCAGAGCGATCAAACTTGTGCTGGCTACACCAAATGGCTCACAGCAACCTGTATTAGGTCATTTTTCCATCTAGTGGGAAGCTTTGACGTTTTTCTGAATACCCTTATGTCTACAGTCTACAGATTTATTCAATTTTCAAATGTCAAAAATCCATATTTGTTAGTAAAAAACTTAATTCAAACATGTCACATGTCTTAGTACAAAGTATAAGCACAATTAAACAAACAAAATTCAAATGATAATACTTCATAAAAGTTTAAGTTAAAGTTCCGCACTCAAGTCCTTCACAAAGACTATTCGATTAGAACCCGATTTAAGGACTTCATAATCGGCGAGTCGTTTTTGTCAGCACCTGCAGAATGGTGTTGGTGCTGCCTCGCACTCTACTGAGCAGTGAGGCAGTCTTTTTGCGGATGATGGCGTGGAACCTATCGACCCGCGTCTCTGCAAATATTTTCGAATACATGCTATAATTATTATTATCTTCAGAGTGTATAATGGTTCATTGGAGGTATCGCGAGCGAGATTTTATCTGAAAATACAATATTATGGCATCTTGATCGTTTGTGATTTGCTTTATAAACAAGGAGACACGTAAATTATAGGAGTTGACATAAAAAACGTCCATTAAATCAAGCTAAATAGACGTGAAAAGTTCGGAAGCAGAATTATGTACCTAAGTATCCCAGAACTAGTGTGGAGCGACGTTTGTCTTAATTATTGATTAAAACGGGTATTTATCGCGTATGTTTTTATTTGTTATCCCGACATTTCGGCTGTGCTGCAACAGACGTGGTTACGGATTGACTGGAGTACTTGGAGCTACCTAAGTTTACCTGGCGATTTTTGACTGCTGCGATATGCTCTTTGACACGCTTGGCTATGGTACGTTTGGTTTGCCCGATGTAAGAACGGCCACAGCTACAGTCTATCTTATAAAAACCAGGCATCTGCAGAGGTATAACGTCCTTTGGAGTCCGTAAATGCTTGGCCATCTTTGAGAGAGGAGTGAAGGCCAACTTAATTGAAAACCTCTTCAACACATTTCCAATTTAATCCGTCACCCCTTTCAAGTAAGGCAAACACGTTAGCTTTCTACAGACCTCCGTTGGTTTTTCTCTGTTCGTGCGTCTTGGCTGCCGACGTTGGTCTTTTTACTGATTCATCAGCCTTTTACGGCTCGAATAGCGTAGTATACGTTTGGTTTGGTCGGCCGAGTTCAGCCGTCAACGTTCTAGCATACTACAGCCGATGATGGATTTAGTATCGATTTCAATTCATTTATCATTTTTTTATGTTCTTGACGTCCGGCTTTTATTCGTTAGTTCGCTTTATCCGACTTTTACTCAGTTTTCTAGGCTTCCATGTTTTGCCTAGCACCCCCAGGGCTATGGGTAAATACCCGTGAAACGGGTTCAGGGCTGTTAGCCCCGCGCAGACCGTGACCGCCAGAAATATACGCTGTGTCTGCCGAAAAGAAAATTCTTGCACATTAGATATTCATAGTAATGCAGAAAGAAATAGCTTACAACATTTTCATCACCTTGCACTAGGATTCACTATAATCTCGGCGTCATTAGCTCAAGAGTGAACAGGTTTCTAGGCAAGCATGATACTACTTAGTTACTTACCACCAAAGGTAGTGGTCAAACTGTTAATTATATTTAATAAAACCCCTCACAACAACTCCTTGTTATTGGTAATGGTACGTTATGCTAATATTTCAAAAAAAAAGTCTCACCTCTTGCATCTCAGCAAGTTTTTTTACTATAGTATTTTGTTCTACTTAGTAAAGGTCTCTCTCAAATCTGCCTGTCTTTAATCTTTATCTATCTCTACCCTGAGCGATCTTCCAGCAATCCATCTTAGCGCCAATAAGGCACCTAAGGCGTGACCAGATTATTCTATCTCTCGTTATTCCAACCCAGTCCATTTAAGATCGTCGTTCATATTTTTACTTTTTTTTAACAAACTCAAACTTTTTCACCGTCGTCTCTAATGTCAACCCAAAAATAACGACCATCTCATACATTCCTAAGGGCACGTTTACGGCGCGTTGTATGACTCTAGCAACGCTTCATATCAACCAAACGCTTCTACATAACAAACGCTCTCATGTATGCTCATATGTTCGAGTTGACAGCGCGACGCACCGCGCAATGCGACGCGTCTGCATAAACGTGCCCTTAGGCTTTTCAGTTTTCTTAGCCAATTGGTTTCAAGTGAAATCAGTATATTTAGCCGTTTACTCCAAGCTTTACGATGGCTGCCCAACATTACTATGTGAGGAAACTAGGAAAAATCCCTAACAACATTTTTTAAATATACAATTCTTGCAATCCAGCTCACTATTACGCAAGAAAGCTAGGAAAAATCTGTCAATAACATATCTTTTTCAAATTCTCGCATAGTGCAGGATTTCTATTGGTAGCCTTACTCTGATTCCCAGAAGCGCGGCTTCCCTTTGTCCTCAGGCATTCGAATCAGCTTTATTTTAATTCCGTTCGTCGTCACAGCCACAACATCTTATTCTGTGGCGAAGGCTTGGAGAGCCTTATAGCGAAGCGTGTTGGGTTCAGAAAGTATTAGGTTACTTTTTTCTAGTTAGATATATCGTGAATATTTCGTGTATTGCATTCGGAAGTAATTATATATATTACGTAGATATTCTACTCATTGATGGGCATCTAGATAAAAGGTTTTAATGTCTTATTTAAATACAGATAAGGTTCGATTCCTATAAAACGTTCAGTGGCGATTCACTAAACAGCAGAAAAGGCTAAACATATGCGTATCGTCTTATCAAGGTCGCAAAATCAATAAAATTGCACACTTTAGTTCATAAAATACATAATCATTCGAATAAAACACTTATTTAATGACATTTCAAATAAGTGAAAATGATGACTATTTAGATATTTATAAATAAATAAATAAATATTAATAAATATTACTGGACATTTAACACAGCGCTATCTAGCCCCAAACTAAGCAGAGCTGTACTATGGGAACCAGATAACTGATAGAATACTTATATACTTTTTTTTGTAAATACATACTTATAATATATAGATAAACATCCAGACCTGGAACAAATATATGTAGATCATGCAAACATTGGTTCCGCAGCGGGAATCGAACCTGCTACCTCCTGCGTCTCAGCCGGCTGTTCACCCATTGCGCCACGGAGGTTGTCATTATTTGTCAATGAAAGTTTGCAATCATTTTACTTTTGCGGGAATAATAAGATGTAACTAATGTGATATGCATATGTTTAGACATTTCTGCTGTTTAGTTCAGTTCTTGTTTGTAGCTATTGTGACTAGAGAGTGTCACAATTCCACCAATGTTAATGTCATGGTTTTCATTAGCTTGTTAGGAGATAGTATAGATCAAGAATATGACCGTATAAAACCGATATAAAACAGCACAGTGTTAGTTGTTAGTTCTATTTTAGATAAGAAGGGTTAGTGAGCTAGTAAGTGATACATTTACAACCTAATAAGTTATTTGTTTTTGTCAAATGAACATGATACCTAAGAGAATCGATTTTCTAACAGTTTACTGTCAAAAAAGTTTGAGTCTCGATTAAGTTTTGAGTTCAAGGGTAAATAATAACCGTCAGTATTCCTGTTCCGTTTTTATGATCCCTTACAAATAGTAGGTAAAGACCCGGAGTTTTAATTATCGATACGGTTATTCCCAAGCTATACAAAAATACGTTAAATAAAAAAGTAAGAGCCACGTACCGTACATTTCCCTGTCATGGTTGCACCGATCGGTTGTTGCTATTTTTTCCGTCGAAATGTCGACGTTTGTTTTTGGTCGCAAAACTTTTAGTTGCTTTTTCTTTGTCCCGAAATTTGACGAAGGTTTTTTACGGGCCATAAACTGCTGCGAAGTTTCGTTGCGAGAATTTATTAGGACCTTCACGTGAGGTTCGTTAAAATGTGCCCGAAAGTACGCTTTTTATTATAAACAGAATATAATTTTTCATTCAGAATAAAAAAGTGATTTATCTGAAGCTTTATTATAATTATTCATTATGATAATCGTGAGATGGTAATGTTTGAGGCAAATATAAACGTTAATAATAAAGCATTTTTATTTTAACGATTTTAATATTTAAACCCTTCTGTTTCCAGATGGCTCTTACTCTAATACAGTTTGGTGGAAATGAGTGCATCTGTTTTCGTCTATTTTCAGACAATGGCTACTTTTAATTTACTTTGAAGTCGTTACGGCGGCGGGTCAGCTGGTTGTGTATATATAATTATAAACTCAAGATTTGTCTATGTAACCATTATAAAAAAATAAATACAAAAAAAGGGCATTTATTTACACACACACCTCTTATGCTAACAGAAGTTGGTAGGTACAATAAGTACTAAATAAAGCTAGGTAAGTTTAATAGTAGGCCTAATTCTAAGTAACATTAGTACATTATCGTAGGTAGCACTAAGGTAGAGGGTGATTATAGATGAGTATTGGCACCACAAACGCAGTTTGCTGTGACATTACACAGCCGTGACCGGAATACACTCGTTGTTAAACTAAACTGGCAGTTATCGGCTTTGGTAGCCGCATTTGATAGAGTTGGTATTATCAGACCTAAGTTATGAATGTATAACATATTTGAATTATTTACAATAAAATACAGAAGAAACAGTTGAATCCCTAAAGACTGTAGCAAACGATCTATAGATAGCTTAACTGCTCCAGATCACTACCAGGAGGAAGTGTCCCCAAGACACTGGCTGCATTACCCCGCTGAATTGCAATGTTTATGCGTTGACACAGATAAGCGCCAGCTCTCGGTTCACACGTCGCTTCGACCGACTTATAGAAAGAATTTTGAAAACGCGATGGGCCCCGGTACCCCATGGGCCCAGGGTCTTGACCCCAAATGGCTTAAATACGTAAGCTCTGTCGAGAGTTCCATATTTGCGTCGCTTGAGATCTTCGGCTGAATTTGCCGCCGCACCGGCATCAACTGCTGTACCAGACAGATGAGATGGTGCAAGGGTATCGACGCACGTGGCGTCTCAAACCAAAGGCCTACCCTTCTCCCAAGGTATAAGAGTCATACCGTCAGGCCTCTTACCATCGTCACCGATCACTTCACCGGTCGTATCGGACCGTTCGGTTCGAGAACGGCTGGAACGTTGACGCTGCAAAAAGCCCGGCGGGTGATATCATTAAGGCTAGCGTGACGGGAAACCCTACCGGCGGCCCTGAAACACGATATCAGAATTGAATGAATCGCTCAATGTTAAATTGAGCAAATAAGAGAATCTGGCAGTTAACGATCGCAGAGCGCAGAATCATCGCAGTTTGAGCAATCCTCAAAATAAAATAATTAAGAGTCTCTGTGTCTGTAATTTAACTCAGCAATGCTAATATTTTTACGTGACGGTATAATTGGTATTTTATGGTAGCAGGTATTCTTGTAGTTATTAAGAACTTCAAAGGAACTTTACTACTAGAAGCGTTCGTAGAGTAACTTGTTTAGTTATTCGCAAAAGATATAAACACTTTATTATACACCATTCAAAAAGAAAAACCAAGAAATTTAAAACTTAAAGTACAATGATCGGTCTTATTACTTGGAACCGATTTCTTCCAGACTTCTTCGATGGAGAGAATTTTTGTTATAATTTAATAAATGTGCATATTTGAGACTAAATATACAAACAAAAGCTTATTTCTCCACTCAGACCATTATAATGAGATCCTCGGTAAAAACAACTAACTCCTTTGCCACAGTAATTTTAATATTTTCGCTTTACAGCCCCGTTTCTTTGCAGCGTATAGTGAATTCTTGAGTTATCACCTTTTGTTTAAGAGCGCTACTACAAAAACTCGTTCAATTTATGTCTTTCGTATGGTTCAACGTAAAAAGAATATTTAAGTCTCAGGATTAATTTTCGCCTGTTTAATATTGACCTATCTTTTTAATAAAAATAAAAGAATATTGGCGGTTATGCCTTAGGCTTAATTCTTACCGAGATGGCCCCAGCTCGGCGCAAAAAAATGACGCCAAAAGCAGGTGCACGGCGCCGCATAACCCTCTCGAGTTTAGATATATATACTGATGAGAGACAGTATGTATTAAAATAATGAAAAATAAGTTTAAATGCTGTGACAATTTTGAACTATTTTCATATTGTGGTACTTAAACTGCCCGCCTCGCCACTTCGCTGCCATCTCGGTGTAAATCTAAACATCGCCTTCACAAATTCGCGCGAGAATAGGCCACTTTTCCGTCTAGTGGGGGGCCGTCCAACGCTTTCCAGTGCGTGCTCAATAAACTTTCTGCCCCAATGGCCGTCAGTTCATTAAGCTATGTGCCCTGTCCACTTCAGCTTGCTAATCATGTGATAAGTTAGTAAAAGTGCCTTATCTTATACATCTCGAAGCTTGATTAAATCATCTTCATATACATCCCATGAGACGATGATGAGTTACATTCGAGTAATCATAGTAACTACGGACGAAAGGTCCACTTATGTGCCCTAGTGTCGGGCAGTAAACCGCAGTGGTAAAACAGTAATGATTTCTGTTTAATATCACATTGTTCCTTAAATGGAGTGCCTTTAAAGCTATATTTATATCACAACGTGACGAGTCCGACACAGAATCTTTTCACCGACCAAACTATTAACCAGTTGGAACCAGATAACTGATAGAACACATAAATACTTTTTTTTGTAAATATATACTTATAATATATGGAAAAACATCCAGAACCGGAACAAATATCTGTAGATCATGCAAACATTTGTTCCGCAGCAGGAATCAAACCCGCTACCTCCTGCGTCTCAGCCGGCTATTCGCCCACTGCGCCACGGAGGTCATCCCATATTAGTTGTACTGTACGAATTCTGATACTTTGTCTGTGGGGGTCAAGGGGTATTAGTAATTGACTGACTAGAGAAACGCACCAAATCTCATGTTGAAACTGAACTTCTTTTATATAAGAAACGGTTTGTAAATAAAAACATTACCCTTCTGCGCAGTCGGGTAAAAAGTAGCCTATGTCCTAATCCCAGTCATAGTCTATTGAAATACCAAATTTTCGTCCAGCCGTTTAGTCGTAAAAATGTAACAAACAGACAGAGAGAGAGAGGGACAGAATTACTTTCGAATTTATAATATTAGTATGGATGAAAGCGCGTTATCTCTTCGTCTTTTTGTCTCACGAGTTTTTTTATAAGCATAAGGTTTGCGACTTTTTTTATGATTCTTTGGAACTGTCCATATATTGTTCCTAGAAGCGCGTAAATCGGCCAGTTTTACGGTAATATTGCATAGCCACATCAATTGTCATCACACGTCACTCTATACTTATGATACCCTAAAGTGGGACATCAATAGATATTGCCGGGCAATATTGACTTAAAAAAAGGCCGTGTTCCTACCGTGTATTTGAAATTTACGTTCGGTCACGAGTTTGTGAATTCTTAGTCCCGTCCCTTTCTCGTCACGGTATGGTATAAAAGGGTCCTTAATATGACGTGGCCCAGTTCATAAGTTCAAGGGATGCATTTATCTTCTGACACCGTCGAAATGGTCAAGATGGCGATTGAATCGGTGATTAAGTCGATAATAAAGTTTTATTGTAACTATAAGTGGTTAATTTTGAATTCAATGTTTTACAAGTGGTCGTATAAGGTTTTGTTGCAAATAGCTCTCTTCAGCTTTTTGGTCCCTCTTTTATGGCCCCTTTATTGTACATTTTATACATAATGAAAGCGTCGCGACGCAAAATATCGCAGAATGGCGACCTCCGTGGCGCAGTGGGCGAATAGCCAGTTGGGGTGTAGGAGGTTGATTTTCTATAGTAGGTACACTATCAGTTATTTGGTTCTTATATTACAAGTTGTGCTTATTTTGTGGCTAGATAGTGGTGTGTGAAATATCCATCATTATTTATTTATTTAATATACAGAGCAGACGGGACGCAGACGTGACGCTTCATTTTTAATCACACAATATTATGAATGCGAACATTTGGATGTTTTTTTTTATTTGTTACTCAATCACGTCAAAACGGCTGAACCGATTTCGATGAAATTTGGTATGAACGTAGATTATAACCTGGATTACCACATAGGCTACTTTTTATCCCATAAATCAGTTCCCATAGTATAAAACTGGGATGTCAAAGTTTCTTGACTAGAAAGATTCTATGGGAATAGAATCAACAAAATCGGTTCAGTATTTTTTTTTTCTGTTATCTGAAGCCGATTATATTTATGTTAAAAAGTTACTTGTATCGTTCACTCTTTTCAATATCTCTTCGTTTGTATATTTGTCAACTTAGGGCGACTTGCGCAACGATGACTAAACGTATTAAATACGTCAAATTTAAACATGTTTAGTCGCTAAATACGTTTAGGGATCTTTGTGCAAGCCGGGATAGAGTAATAAAAAAAGTTTATCACTTACTCCATACATGTCACTAATGTTGGACCTTACACGGTCTTTGTGTCAGACCACACATTTTGTGTTTACCTATATTATATGAGAATAATTTTTACTCGTTTTTATTTTAAAGTGTTCTGTTATAGTAGTTGATATACTACCCATTCGCACACCGTTTTGGTTCTAAGTTCTTGATGCGTACAGCTAAGGTATGGAACACTTTACCGTCGTCTGTTTTTCCTAAACAATACAATCCGGGCCTCATTAAGGTAAGAGTGAATAGGTTTCTTCTAGATCTTCGTGTTTCATCTTAGACCACATTATCGCTTACCATCAGGTGTGATTGTGATCAAACGAAGATCTATCCAGTGTAAAAAAAAGAAATAAAAATCTGCGTTTCTGTGAATACAATGAAAAATCACCAATATTTATTAAAGGTATCGCTTACTTAATTGTTACATGGACAATTAGGTCTAAGGCTTTATTTTTCCTAAAAGAGGTAAATTGTTAAAGAAATAAATAAATATTGCTGGGCATGTCACACAACGCTATCTAGCCCCAAACTAAGCAGAGCTTGTACTATGGGAACCAGATAACTGATAGACTGCGTATATCCTTTTTTTTATAAATACATACTTATCATTTATAGAAAAACGTCCAGACCCGGAACAAATATCTGTAGATCATGCAAACATTTCGCGGCGGGAATCGAACCAGCTACCTCCTGCGTCTCAGCCGGCTATTCGCCAACTGCGCCACGGAGGTAGTCGTAGTCGTAGGTAAATAGTATGTTAACCAACGAAGATAACAAGATCTTTAAAAATTAATGAGTTCTAGCCGCTAGCAGCTTCTACTCATGGTTAGTCAATAAAAAAGTACCCTAATTACTGATTAATACTTGAACGCGCCCTAGGTCACGCATATTATAAATGTGCCCTATGTTGCACTGCCCTGCGTCTATCAACTTGAGGCATACAAGTGTAAAACCTCATGTGCTTGTAATTTCACCGGTAAACGTACCCTTCAAACTGAATTACAGCAACGCTGCTTAGCGGCAGAAATAGGTATGGTGGTAGTAATTCCCCGGGCGAGCCCATTCACAAGGAACTCTACTCTTCAAGATGTGAAACAGTGTAGATATGTGGGCTTGCTCATGATGATTTTAAAAACCATTTGAATAACTTTCGAATCGGGCGGGACTTGAACCCGCAACCTTCCTCTTGATACGAGGATCCGCTACCAACTGCGCTACAGGCCCTTATCACGACGTGGTCGAAATTAGTGAGATGATTCAGTTTACAACTCAAAGCGCCGTTAGCTCTATCTATAAGGATTGCTAACTCATACCACCCCCACAGCTGAATAGCCTAATCCGCAGAAAGGGCGAAGTGGGCGAATCTTCTTACTAGCGTGTCAAATATTCTATTTTTTTAAATATTATGTTGGACTAGTGTTTAACCACTATAATAGCATCAGTGATTAGGTGTATTAGTTGTGGGCGAATAGCAGGCTGAGACGCAGGAGGTTCCGGGTTCGATTCCCGCTGCTAAACAAAATGTTTGCCTGATCTACAGAAAAGTATTTGTTCTGGGTCTCGATGTTTCTCTAAATATTATAAGGAGACTAGCTAACTCCGCAAACGTTGTTCTGCCATATAAATTATCAAAGAAATCAAATGCAGAATGAAATGTCAAAGTGACGCCACACTTCATGTAAATGTCTTCAAGTCAATGAACTACGAAATCGCGATTAAAAAATGGGGGGTGGAGGTAGGAGGGTGAAAAATAGTTTACGTCCTATTCTCAGACCTACCGAATATACACAAAAAAATTCATAAGAATCTTTCAAGTCGTTTCGGAGGAGTTTTGTTACAAACACTATGACACGAGAATTTTATATACTAGAAAAAAGATAGATAGAAATACCCAGCATCATTATTTATTTAATAGGTAACTGTATTTTTATATACATATATACAATAATAAATAATAATAATAAAATAATAAAATCTTTATTCATTTTTCATATTGCTGAGATTAACATTACGGATTAGTATCTACTTATAGGTAACACTTTATACATTGCCTGAACTAGGAGGACCTGTATTTCAGGCAAAAAAAGCTGGACTGGTGTAACTAATGAATACTAAAATTAACAAAACTTAGAATCTATTTACATAATGAAAAAGATAACTATAAAAACTAAGTGCACACGTGCTATACAATATTTAAAATCTTACTTTATTACGTTTAGTAACTCCTCAGTTTCCTCGTATGATAGATTGGATAGAGCAGACTGTAAGGCTCTTTTACAGTTTGAGAAATTCATTGAGTGGATGCTTAATTTACGATTTATCCTTTTGTACAGGTATGGTCCTAGGAACATTAAAAATCTGGATGCAAAAGCATGTTTTATTGGGGTGTTGTTACTGCGGACTATATCTTATATCCGCTTATATATAAAGAGTAACTATGTATTTGGTTCCCTTGGTATGCTGCTACACTAAAATAAGAAGCAAATTCTTAGGTTCCATTCCAAAATGAATAATGTACAGGCTAGAGACAAATTAACCAGGTTACATTTTAATAGGCCTCTCCGAAACAACAATATAACGTGACTCAATACCCTTCTAGCCATTTTAGTTCGTTTCAAGTTACCTAAGGCTAATAATTTTCTAGTAAAGTTCCTATTCTCTTGTAATTAAGATCCCATCTCCTGCTTCCAAAGATCGCCGTCTTAGTTATTACGAATATTTTACAGTTTACTACACCTATAAAAGACTAGAATACCAGATAATTTACATAGAAAATGTGCATCCGACAATTTTGTCGGTCCGTAACGGTATTAAAATAAATTGAAGCACAGTAACGGTTTCAATCGGAGCTAATTAAAATGTAATTCAATTTAGTGATGTTCAGTTGTTATCTATTATGTACGAATTTACACGTGCTCATGGCATACAACCAAAATTTCACATTCAAATTCCAAAAATTAATTAAACACGACGACAAAAATAAAAAATAAATAAAAAGTGGCACTCCGGGAGTGCTGACAGAAGTGAAAACTTGAATAAAAGCAAACTACACTACAGATACTTATATACAGAGGTGTCAGTAACAGTCAGTGTCATTAGTCAGTGACAGGTGTCGGTAACAGTGTCGCGAGTTCAATGGTTTTTTTTCCCATCTCAAAAAATGATCAACGCGCCTAAAGAAATTTTCACTTCAAAAATTGAAAATCGTGAAAAACACAGACATTAAGCGATGGTGGAATTGTAAGTCATGTAATGTTTGGATTTGCCCGTGACACCCACTTGTGGAATAGCTTCACAAGTCTGCGTAGTGAGTAAGAGATCCAAGGATGTCCATGATGGGGATGAATATTGCCGTGAGCTATAGATATCTATTATTTCAGTTATTATTAAGTAACAGATACCATTATCATCCACAGGCTAACTTCACCCATTGCTGGGTTCCCTTCTTTAGTTTTACATTTTTTATTTACCCTATATCGCCTCACTGCAATGGGACCAAAACCTTCAGTTAAGTTATTATTCTAGTTATCCCTTAAGTTTGACATTATATCGGTTTATTTTTAAAAAGTGCGTGCCAGAAACTAAGTGACGACCGAAGGGTTGTTAAAAAAGTAAAAAATTAAACGACGACCAAAATAAATTTTAAATGATAAAAACGGAGACTTCTTGCTCATTTAGTTACATGTGGGTAACAAAACTCAAAATGACGTTATCTGTATTATTTAACGAATATCCGTAAACTTTCTTCCAATACAAAATAGTAAAGTTTAGTATTCACATTTTTAGTTGTTCATACGAAGGTTTATTTTGACACAGTCCATGTAACACTCACTCGCCTTCCCTTTGTGCCCAAACACCAGAGGCCTAGAGGCCAATTTTTTAAAAACTAATTTACAAGAAAAACAACATTTTTGTTTTGTTTTTTTTTATTAATGATAGCCAAGCGCTTGACCACTACCTCATCTGATGGTAAGTGATGGTGTGATCAAGGATGGAGCACGCTTACCTAGAAAGAACCTATTCACTCTGGACTTGAAGACTCCGAGATTATACTGGTCCGGAAAAACATACACCGGAAGTGAGTTCCACTCCTTAATTGTGCTAACAAGAAAAGTTGAGGCTAATCGTTTGGTATGGCAAGGTGGTATGCCGACCGGGTATGGGTGTTACTTCTCGTTACGTCTGCTTGTTTAGAATTATGAAGCTATACCATTATTTAACGATTACGGTTGTTGTTCCTGTCATAAACTGACAAACTTAATGGGGTTGTCATTGAAAAATATAACTGTATTAAAAATGACTGTGTTAATAGAATACCAAAAGGTATCTAAAGTAGCCATTTTGCGACCATTGTCATAATAGCGATTGGTTTAGTAGAATTGGGCCCCTGTTCGAGGGAGGGACACACATTTTGTGCCACAGACAGTGTGATTATAGTTTGTCTAAGAAACAAAAAATAATCTTAATTTGTATGAAAATTTGACACGCTTAGTACAAGACTAAAAACGCGTATAAAAGCTATAAAGACGATTAATCGGTCAGAACCTATAATCGCGTGACGGTAATCAAAATTATCCCACAAAAAAAAACGGTTGTTAACATTTAAAATCGATTGCAATGCTCGACCGCGCGTCGATACTATCAAGGACACATCACAAATCCTTCGTCGCTCTGACAAGGGTGCCAATTAACATTATCTAAATAACAAATACCAATTGTTAAGGCTACGTTCAAACTATTTGATCGGATAAACTCTTCGAAAGTTATCCTCGGTCAAACAAATATACATACATACATACATACAACGCCGATTTGCCAAGTTGATTTGGAGATCTCGCTTCGCTCGATCAATAAATAAGTACACTTGAAAACTCTGGTTTGTCCTAAGCGTAACTCAAAGCATTCCTCTTTAGCATTTTCTCTTCTATTTGCATTTTTTTTATTGATATATCCAAGCGCTTGACCACTACCTCACCTGATTAGGTATTATGCATGTAAGAAATTATCGTAAACATTCCATTGTTTCTTCGGATACTTGTGTTCCGCAGTGGATGCTTCATGTAATGATGATGTTTTACGTGAGTACGTCCTAATCAATTCACATTTAAACAGGTATCGGTATTGGCCTGGTACCAAATCTATAGGTCAGGTGAGTGTTCTTATTCTACCTGCCGTTTGTCTAGCCAGCTTTGTTTGCGACAACAGAATTAAACGACACACATATCTTGTCTGTGACGTTACTGCATTGTGGCGGATAATTATTGTGTTTACTACGATGGATAGAATGCATTATTTTCAAAGGTTAGATAGGGAAAGAGAACCTCGCGCTTGTGTGCGTAAGTTGCTTATGTAGTCAAATCTGACTATTGTACCTTTGATCTTTGATTAAAAATAAATAGTATTATCTATTATTTCATGTCATTTATTTCTTAACGTGACTGTACTTACTTCAGTTGAAGATTTACCAAATGGGATTCAATACATTTGAAAAGTTTACTCAACGAGACTGATTATGAGATTATATGGAAAAGTAAATGTTTACGAAATGCTACTTTTGGGTCGGTATGATATGAGGTTTACTAAACGGGAAGTAGCCCAATTAACTGGTGGTTTTACTCGTACTAACTGCCTTAAGAACCTTTTCTTCAACCTTATATCTCAATATGTAACGGTCGTAACGTATGGTTCCTTTTCAGTTCTTTCTACCAGTTCTTCTTTCTTCTTGAGTCTTAAAAAGAGGGAGTGATTAAAATAGTGGAGCAGCTTCAACGCTCACATCCTCAGACAACAATGCAAAAAATAATAATAAAAAAAATAATAAAATCTTTATTCATTTTTCATATTGCTGAGATTAACATTACGGATTAGTATCTACTTATAGGTAACACTTTATACATTGCCTGAACTAGGAGGACCTGTATTTCAGGCAAAAAAAGCTGGACTGGTGTAACTAATGAATACTAAAATTAACAAAACTTAGAATCTATTTACATAATGAAAAAGATAACTATAAAAACTAAGTGCACACGTGCTATACAATATTTAAAATCTTACTTTATTACGTTTAGTAACTCCTCAGTTTCCTCGTATGATAGATTGGATAGAGCAGACTGTAAGGCTCTTTTACAGTTTGAGAAATTCATTGAGTGGATGCTTAATTTACGATTTATCCTTTTGTACAGGTATGGTCCTAGGAACATTAAAAATCTGGATGCAAAAGCATGTTTTATTGGGGTGTTGTTACTGCGGACTATATCTTTTCGTCTTTTGCTGGTACTTTTAGTGCTATAAAAACAATACTATGTGTCGATATTTCATTCAGGTTGGGCTCCAATACTCAGCAGATTTTAAATCTTATTTAAAAATGTCGTTAAAATATTTAAAAAACCGGTCAAGTCGAACTCGTGCGCCGAGGGTTCCGTACCTACCCATTGTCCTCTAAATTGTATGAGCACCCATACAACTCAGAGGGCTATCTTAATCGGCGTGAACTATGTATGTATGGAGACACCCTTTAATTTTTAACTTAATTTTTTTTACCTTTATTAATGCTGCTACCTTGCTTTTTGCCAAATTTCGTGATTCTAGGTCAACGGGAACTACCATATAGGTTTTCGGCCCAAAACCTTTAGGGTACTTCCGGTTGACCTAGAATTGTCAATTTTGGTTAAAAGCAAGGTAAAAGCAGCACAAGTAAAGGAAAAATTCCGAAAAATAAAAAAAAGTTGAAAATTAAGGTAAATTTTGGTACTTACAAGTTTTTGCGAAAATCTGAATTTGCCCATATCTTTTTATCGTGTTGACTCAGAACCTTGATTTGGATACAACTAATAGGTACTATAGACCTCAGTACCTGGTATAAATTTCAACTTGCTAGGTTCACCCGTTCGTGAGAAAATCGGTGGTGACACACGGACAGACGGACCAGAAAGTGATCTTATAAGGGTTCCTTTTTACCTTTTGAGGTACGGAACCCTAAGAATCAGGCAACGTTCAGCCGATCGGGCAAACTGTCTGTAATCTGTGCGGAATTAAACGGATTATTATTGTTACTATTATTGATTACACAGAATTTTGAATATTCCTGGCCTGAGTCTGTGTTTCCTGATAATTACAACATGGTTGTCTTTAAGTCGCGAGTGAACAGGTTTTTTCTAGGCAAGCGTGATCCAAACACGAGCCTACAATGTATAAAAATATCTATACAATATATAAAAGGCTTTGTCCTGAATGACTGATTGACGGATCAACGCACAGCCTAAACCGCTGATCGTAGAGACCTGAAACTTGGAGGGTGTGTTCGGAACCGATTTTGATGAAATTTGGTATATACGTAGATTATAACCTGGATTACCACATAAGCAACTTTTTATCCCATAAATCAACCCCATGGGATAAAAATGGGGTGTCAAGTCAAGTTGTAACAGCGAGTTTAGCTTTATTTCTAGGTTACCTTCACATTTAGAAGTGTAACGCGTACGAAGTCGCGGGCAACAGCTAGTATATATATAAATCGCGATCTCATATAACAGGTCTTTAACTATAATTGTTTCACTTAAGTCAACCCAAAGCCTTCTAACCATATCCATTCCCATGCTACTAATCGCTCTCAAATGCGTAGAAATCATCCTGCCAATCTACTTCGATATCTGTGTCTGAGTGGATCAATCCAACAGGAATCAAGGCAAGGCTTGCGGGTGTTTTCTGTCTATGCAAAAAGGTATATAGCTACTTTGATCTGAATATCACGTAAAACTATGCACACACGCTAGTAAACTAATAACTTGTCGCTATATAAATCAATCATATTGTCGTGAAGTATTGACGCCGTGTTGATTGGGCAATGAGTTTTGTCGCCTGTCTGCATCGCTGTATAAAGTTTTACGAGTCGCTCGTACGTACGCCCCATTAATTCCTTAATTGCTTTTCTATTGGATGTGTTACGACTTTTTGGTGCCTTTTATTGTAAATCAGTTGTATTGCCAATTCCTAAAATAAGCATATTCAAAGCGTATGCTCTATGATGAGAAATATTGCATGAAAACTATGTACAACCCTAATTAGTTTTTTTTTATTAAAATACCTAGACGTTTAACCTCAGTTGATGGTGAGTAAATGACGTTGAAGTAAAATTGTTGACTCAGAACTTGAACAATTATGATTATAATCCGGAAAAACAAACGCCAGCGCCGATAGCGAGTAGTTTTTCAAAATAGTTTATTATTCTTTATTGCACACCATAAAACAATATAATTTAAAAAGAACAACGTAAATCTATGTGATACAATTGGCGGTCTTATTCCTAAATAGGGATCTCTATCAGACAACCTTTCGATGGAATGGACTGTGTGGGCATTACTTGGGGTGTAATGGTGTACCTACGACATAATAATACTAATGATATAAAAATAAAAATTACATAAATGAGTGAACCTAAACAATAACCACTCATAACAATTTACATATTATATACATAATTAATAATTATACTTATTTCATCATTCATCATTGTCAGCCTTTCGCATCCCACTGCTGGGCATAGGCCTCTCTTCGTTGTCGCCATTCACCTCTGTCCTGCGCTGTTCTAACCCACATACATACATTTTTATAATGTCGTCGACCCATCTTGCCGGTGGACGACCTGCGTTCCTAGTTCCATCTCGGGGCCACCACTCAGTCAGCACCCTGCTCCACGTGTCATCACCGCGCCTGGCCACATGTCCTGCCCAACTCCATTTGAGTCCCAATATATATATAACGCTTACCGACGTCTTGAACTTTAATCCGCTTGCGAATTTTGGTATTGGGGACTCGGTCTAGCAGTGTGATTCCGAGCATGGCGCGCTCCATGGCTCTCTGTGTGACTCTAATCCTGTGCACAGTCTCCTTCGTGAGCGTCCATGTCTCAGCACCGTAGGTTAATGTTGGCAGGACACATTGGTTTTATTTAAGAAACATGAATTAATCCTAAATACATAGTTATTCAGCGACAAATAATCAAATGGTGTTTTCTGACCATACGTTTAAAAATGGCAAGTGACTTGTCACATCTGATACCTGATGATATGATATGGTATACCATGTACGTAGCGAAGAGATCGGCTAGAATAGCTTAATTGGGGCTGGGCGGACCACTTTGGCCGAATGCACTCCGAGAAATGGGCCCATATTGTAACACCGTGGATACCTGAAGACGGAAGGCGACGTCGGGGTCGACCGAGCAAGCGTTGGCGGGACGACCTCGACATCTCCGCAAGAGGATGGTGGGAAATATCGACTGATAGGGGTGGTTGGAAGGACTTGGGGGAGATCCTTGCCCAGCTGTGGGACGAGATAGGTTAGATTGAAAAAATAAAAAATTAGATATAATGTTACGAGACGTTCTCTTTGTAATTTGTATTTCATACTCTTGACAAATTACAACGTACCCATAAAATCAATCAGCTTGGCCGAACGCCACAATGCATGTCATTGGCAACGCGACCACTGTGCAAGCAGGTATGCCGCGAATGTCTGCTGTCTAATCTGATATATCGTCCGGCTGTGGGCCTCAGGAATCCAACAACACATTTTCGACATTCGGCCTGGGACCCAAATACGAGCTGTAGATTTATGTGGAACTCGATATTTATGTGTACGTTCTTCCAGTCTACAAGTTTTGTCAGTGTTGAATCTGACGGAACGAATATATGACGACAGTTTGCGAATAGCCGGCTGAGACGCACGAGGTTGTGGGTTTGATCCCCGCAGTGAGGTCTGCAGGTATTGGTTCTGGGTTTGGGGTATTTTTCAATGCATTATAAATATGTATATAATAAAAGTACTATATAAGTATCAGTTATCTTGTTTCCACAGTACAAGCTTTGCTTACCACTACATATAATCTTAGAGTACCTATTCTATAGAGTAAAGAGGTTCTTTTTAGGCATGCGTGATCCATCTTAGACAACACCATCACCTACCATCAAGTGATTTTTTTAGTTTTCAAAGGTCTTTGTTGACAAAAATACATAACAGAATCTAAGTATTTTAAACAACTAAAATTCCACTGACTTGGCAGGCTGAAGCTCCTCAAAAAGGCATTTGACAAAATTGTTATCTATAATTATTTTACGTTGTAAATCTATTAATTATTTTAATGTTTTTTTATTCATTAAGACTATTTAACATAATTTGATGTGCACTTTGACACACACCATCAGGTGAAGTAGTGATCAACGCTTGACTATTTACAATTAAAAAAACGATTAGGTATGTTATGTTAACGAATATAAGCAAGTAGCAAAACTTTATGTTAGAATTTATAGGCGCAAAGGCCTCTGGCGTGCTTATTCTAAACATTACGATCCTTTAAAACTAAAAGAGCCTGGCAGTATAAGCCATTCGTGGCGATAGATGCTATAAATTTCAATAGATGGCTTTATTTCTATGAAGCGAAGGTGAATTGCTTGAGCGGCGCAACGGATGTCGGAACTGACTGTTTTTGTATTAAACTAGCCCACGACACGGTAACCTTGGTCTTGGTGCAAGGTGCAAGAGAAAAGCGAGGGACACTTTAATTGATCGAGCAAAGCGAGATCTCCAAATCAACTTGGGCAAATCGGCGTTGTATTTATGGTATGTATGTTTATTTGTGCAAAGATAACCGAAGCGTTGATCCGATCATCGTGAAATTTGTATACAGGTAGGTAGTGATGGCACAAGCATGGTGTGACTAAATTAGCTAAAAATGTGGGGAGGGGGGGATTTAGTATGCGTGTAGTTTTAGAGACACAAATATAGGGAAAAGTCTGAAATCCAGTAGGTATAACTGCAATTTCTACCTAAAAAAAGGATAACCTTATATTTCCATTTTTATCGGATGAGACGTATCGAAGGTTGGGCTCAGTGGTGTACCTTGGGAGAGAGACGTCCAGCAATGGACTGCTATAGGTTGATTATGATAATGATATTTATACTTCCTAAGCCCCTGCTTAGGGTTTTTTGGTAATAGAGGCTTTTTTGTCCAGTTGTTCTATAACAGACAAGTCTTGTAAAAAAGTAAGCGGCTGTAAGAAAACTTGTCCGGGCTTTGTCAAAACTTTTTGGCATTGGTGTTACAGACGTCCGTAGGATACGGTAACTGCTTGCCATCGATGCTTGTTTGCCACCTTAGTAGTTTTAAAATAATAAATACCTAAATATTCATAAATTTAAAGATGTAACCGCCATGTCTTTTAATTGTGCCACGCACCAAATTCGGTGATACCCGCACTTAAGGGCATCAAGTCACGCGATTTTGTGTGATGAGGTTGTATTTGAACCATTTTGAATGTGGTAGCCGGTGTCACGGCTAAGAATATTGTTTCCCACGAATTAATGGTAGATAAATTACATCGATGACAATGACCCCTATTCTATACAGGGGCATATTTTATATAGTAAATTAGACTATTATAAATGTAAATATAAAACCACGCCCGTTTATTATTTAGTCGTCCTTTTGGCCGTACGATTCAAGTTGAAGTATGAAAATGGGTACAAAAAAGATATGTTAACAGTTTTTTGTATAACTAGATGTAATAACTGAAGTTTTAGACCAACTAGTAAAAAGTGGTATATGCTCTCTACATTTTAAACATCGCAAATAGATGTTATCAAATTTTGTTATCAAAGAACACGATACTTCTACTGTTTCATCATTCATCAAAGAGTTTTGTTGATTTCGTCCTGGCTCCATCATCAGATTCTGGTAGTTACCTATAATATATATCAAACTAGTTGACCGGGCGAACTTCGTAGCGCCTTGGCATGCATATGACGCGGGCTGTCAATATACGTCGGCCATCATTACCTATCTGCATCAATGTATGAGAAAATGGTTTTTCTTCATAATATTTTTTTGCGTGTTTTTTCCGATATTTTAATAGTTATTCTGCTATTCGAGACGCACATACAACAAATACAACAAATAAAAAAATCATCAAAATCGGTCCAGCCGTTCTCGAGTTATAAGTGTTCAAATGTTTGCGATATATCTTTAATATATAAAACAAAGTGGGTTTGACTTTGTTTTGTGTATTAAAGATATATCGCAAAAACAATTTATAAGAACCCAAACACGACCCTTTTACTGTTATCTATTAAGAAGTTCTGTAGATTCTCTTCTGGCTCTATCATCATATTCTGGTGGTCAAACCATGATAAAATGTAATAATCCTGATAGAGATAGGCAACTGGAAGATGGACCGTGTTTTAGAATCCATAATTTTAATTATAGGGGGGAATAAGCTTTGCACTGACATCTCGCATTGGAGTGTATTGTGCATTACCCCCTTTCCTACCTGACCCCAGCCATCCTGAGTCCTTGAAGTAGCGGAGTAGGACTTTGGGTCGATGGCAGCAGTTTTTCAGAGTCCCCGGGGTCGTTGCTGACGTCGAAGATGACTCGATGAGTTCATGCAGTCCCGTCTTCAGTCAAGCTTCTTGTGTGGCCGTGTGCAGCAGCACATGGACTCTTCATCCTTTAGGCGTCCCCGACATAGCCCGCTATCCGTGGCTCCTGTCTTCAGGAGATGGTGGTTTAGTTTGCAGTATCCTGTATATCTCTACCATCATCCCCAAGTCCTCGCGTTTAATTTTTAGTAGTGTGTTGGTTATCATCCGGTTTTTTACCGGAAGAATCTTCTTGGTCTGCTTAAAGTCAGTTCTGCGTTCTCAGATTTACTGATGCTCCTCAGAAATTCTCTAAATAAATAAGTAGGTATAAAAATATTTCTACGACACGACAGACATAGGTATTCAGTCAATACGTTTCGTGCGCGCAAATCAATATGAATATCTCAGAAATACATAAAGGATCTTCATACCACAAATCGTTCTTGTGAATGGCGTGCTGTTTTGATGTTGTTAATAAATTATGTGGAATATTCAATCGACTGGGGTCAAGACACTATGTACAGGATGGTCTGAAATCTGTATATTAATGAATAAATCAATGAAAATTCTTTGTTGCACAAAATAAATAATCTGCGCATATGCAAACTCAATACTAGATAGCATTATCTTCCAGTTAAACGTTGTGTAGTAACATTTGTTTGTAGGTAGTGCATATCTGGTATATTACTCCCAAAGCCCATGGCAACTTATCATAGAAATCAAATTGAGCTTCAATTCGACGACCTCCATGGTGCAGTGGATGGATGGCTATTTTTGTAATGTAGGTATTATTATAAATACATACCTAAATTATATAGATTAACAACCAGGCCCGGAACAAATATCTGTAGATCATGCAAACATTTGTTCCGCGGCGGGAGTCGAATCTGCAACCTCCGTCCTGCGTCTGCCGACTATTCGCCCACTGCGCCACGGAGGTCGTCATCAGCTTTACCAAGTAGAACAAATGTAGTTCTTGTAAAGTGAATGACCCCTTTAAGAGTTAACACACATATTCCGAAGCGGCCTGTTCTAATCTGTGAGGTCTTAGTAACCACTTTTAGGTCAAGAATGAATGATTGAAAGAAGAATGATTGTTATTTAACTAATAATGATACTTGACCGTCACATTTGCATGATGATCGCACTCGGTTAAGTTAGTTATTAGCGCTAATTACCTTTTTTATGTCACGCCTTATCTTCTTTTAGCACATCTAGGATGACTGGTAGATATTGCTATTAGCATGAAGACGTACAATAAAAAATATGAGCCTTACATTAGTCGCACATGATGTGTAACATCACTTTTATTGTACATCATATAAACAAAAAATTACAAAAAAAAATAGAAAACAGAAAGTAAATTTAATCATATCTACAGACTTCATCACTCTGAAAGTTGGTCATTGAAAACTAGATAACGGCTCCGTAAATGCGATTAACCGTAAGTAAATTTAAAAATAGAATGAGGCTCATTGTATCAATAATATGCTACGATAAAATACAACCTCCATGACAAATCCTTATTTCTATTAAACGAAAGGGGCCATAATATAGTCTCGTAGTGAAAAACATCTGACCACCGCGCGCGCTCATTGGTCAAAGCGCTTCCTGTTTAATCTTACACATTTCCGTCCCTTTTGCCAAAATCACTCCCACAAACCGAGCGGAAAGATGTTACACATCAAAAATAGGATGAAAATAACAATCTTCAGACTCATCGAATCTTGTATAGAAACAAAACAGAATCACTGACCGCCGACCAACCGAATCACGATTAAATTTCGCAAAACATAAAATGATTTTTCTTAATAAATCTATTTTATTGTCATTTGTTTATTAAAATGCATAAAATTTTACACTTACCTGTTTTCAAAGAATACTATAAAATTTTACGTCACTACAACCGGGTTATAGTTTTTTTATTTTATTTTTGTTTCTCCAAAAATAAGTAGATTATATTATTCCTAGTGCGATATTTTATATAAAATGTCAAGGTGGTTTAGAGATATTTCGCTATAATGATGTTTATTACAAACATTATGTTACCCATTAGATCTCAAATACTAGAAACGACTAAATAACAAATAAAATAAAATACAAACATTTATTTGACACGACATACGAGAAGAGAAAAAAAAACGTGTGTGTACATGTATTTATTTATTTAGGCAAGGCCAACAGCACACATGGTAAAGTATAGTATTATAAAGTATGTAAGTATGTGTACATGCACAGCATGTACAATAAAATATTAAACAGACAAAAGTTAGTTAGTTAAGTAATATAGGGTGTTTGATAATATACGCACAAAAATGAAAGGGGTTATTTTGATGAGCATAATAAATAAATTTCTGAAATTTTTATTTACCATAGAAATGTGAAATTTATTTTGGCATGTAAAAGCAAACATTCTATTAAACTTATGTTGTGCTATTGCATAATGCTTGCCATCTAACCACATTTACTGTATTGGTCGTCTCGAGATATCCCTTGTTGTCCCTTTCTAACCCAAAACCCGCAGCCATTTCCGAAAGAGATATCAAATCGGCCTTTATTTTTGTATGTCGATTGCAAGAGTAGGCAGTAAGTTTTATATCGAATTAATTACCTAAACTTAATCGATTTTCTTCAAAATTTGATAATATAACTAGTATCCGAGAAGTCTTTTCTTATGTTGTGAGAAACCGTCACTTGAATATCGTCAGTATATTACCAAACAGCCTGTATATAAAACTCAGAAAAAATAAAACAAAATAATAGTTACCTACTTCAGTATAAATAAAATAAAACACAGTTCTAAAACTTACAACTAATAAAAAAAACAAAGAGAGAATACTGATCAGTCTTCTGTCAGGTCAGGTCTGAGTTCAGGAGTCAGGTGGTTTTGGTGACCACCAAGATAGTGGTGTAGTACTTGGTTTCTATAAATTTGTAATGAATCACTGAACGGATCTAAATCTGGTAAAGTTTTTGAAATTAAACTGTACCCATTACACATTCTAGTAAATGGGGAAATCAAGTACACGAAAACGGGGTATGAAAAATTTTACTAATTGGTTTTCTAGGGTAATTAAATGGAACTGAGAGAGAGATTTGACTTATTTAACTGTTATATCCTGTTTGACCACTAACAATTTTGTAAAGAAAACTAGATCATGGAACGTACGACGGTGACGTAGTGTTGTCATTCTAAATGAACCTGACGTTGCGCGTACGGATTTAACATGTACGCACGTAAGAAGTTATACTTCTTTGGCGTAACATTACAAAAATAGCTAAAGATTTCATCCCGTATGCCACAATTCTTTGTTTGTAAAAGGAATGATAAATTAATAAAAAACTACTTCGAATATACTTATTGTGTAAATAAAGTGTTAGGTACACGATGTGCCTGATAAAAATATTTTCACGGAAATTTAAGAGACAGTTTATCAGCTAAAGCCAAAGCAATATGATGAAGTTATCATGTCGCTTTTTGGTAGTCGGTGTGCGCGCGCATCGTAAAAATTAGCAAAAGTACCTTTATACAACAATGCTTCCGGCAAAATATATCATTTAATTTCAATGATAAATATCGTAAAAAGGCATTTTAATCCGTCTAGTAGATCACAAGTACATACAGACAGGCTTTTAATAAATATAGAGATGAAAAGAGATAAAACAAGCTGTGTTATTAAAAAGTTTTATGTGCACGATGTGCCTTATAAAAATATAATAGCAATATCCTGGTTGTTGTTAGTACTTCATCAGGCGTTACTAAAAAGTTATCAACAGATTAATCAACTCAGTCAAGTTTTAAGGGGTTTCTAAACGAGCAACAATTTCACGGCAATATGTTCGTAAAGCTCGTCAATATTATCATATTGCATCCATTATAAAAAAGTGTAAAAAACCATCATGTTCAGGAGCGTTTGTTTCAAGCTTGTAGCAACATTACTTCGATTTGAACCACAAACTTTTTAAACATTATTGTTTTATTCCTGCGTGATGATGTGAAAGAACGAATGATTAACTAATATATGCGAGAATGAGACCACGCCATGATTTCGTATGGCGCTATCACTTTCGTACTCACTAGGAAACACGTTCCATAATAGGCATCTAAAATTTAGAGTAAGATTACTAATTGAGGATTATGGAAATGTCAGAGTAATATTATTTTAATATTGCTATGAGAGATTGAGGTTGGCTCCCTGGACGGTCTAAGAGGGGCATCGTAGCAAGCTACGTGGTTCGTAGCATTTCGTAGGCCCTCAGTCGTAGCAGATATTTCACCGACCGTCGCAAAAAGAGGGATATTATTTCGAATTCTGCGTCTCACTCACTGGTACTCACCGGTACCGTTTTGCCAATAACTTAAAAATGAGAAACTATGCAACCTAAACATTCTCATAGAATATATCGCGTTTTCTAAGATTATGTCTAAACAATGTTTATTTTTGTTACAGAGTGAAAAAGACAATGGCAAGAACTGCATACTATCGTGCGAGAAGAGGAAAGCTGACGATACTGATGTCAACAAGGATTTAAAAAAGGTAAGCGTTTTAAATCAAATTCTTATATAATACTACCCTAAGCCCACATTGTCCCATTGTTGAGCAAAGACCTCCACCCGATTCCGCCAGTCACAACGATCCTGTGCCAAAGATGTCAGTATTAACAAATAGAGTTAATAAACTCTATTTATTGCCGTGCAATGTTTACTATGTATTGCTTAATATAATAATGATTGATTACATTATGTTTTAAGTATAAAATTATACAATTAATAATATATATATATAATTTACAAATCGGTCATAAGCAGTGATCGAAGTAAGTAGATTGATTGTATGTACTTGCATCATAAATCGTGATGATAACAAAACATGGGCATTCCTTTTTCCCGGAAATATCCGTTATTTACGGGATTATATAGTTATGAAGCACTCAAAAAATCACATAGAAGAAAACTTGGCCATCAAAATAACCTACAGAGCAAGCGTCAACATGACACTGAGACGGCGACATCAATAACTATCCTAGATCCCGGAGGAATTTCCATATAAACATACATTTGAGATCATTGCCCCTCGACCAACCTAGTTACTCCCACTTTACACTCAGCTCCACGTTATAATTTACAAATTCCGGAATCCCGGAGGTATGTCCATATTAACATACCTATACCTTTGAGATCATTAACCCCAAATCAATCTACCTACTCCGATCACTGGTCATAAGTCACAAGCATTTATTGATAAAAAAAATTACATGTCATACATCCTATATTTATCATAATATATTACATTTGAAAGAATAGATTAGTCTTTACCATTTACTTTGACATTAGATTAGACCTTTATGTCAAAGTAAAGAATAAAAAATAATTATATGTCAAAATAAATATTTGTCCTAAATAATACAATTTAGGGCTCTTTAAGGTAAGAATAAATAGGTTTCTTCTAGATCTTCGTGCTTCATCTTAGACCAGATCATCGCTTACCATCAGTTGAGATTGTGGTCAAACGAAGATCTATACAGTATAAGTAAAATCAAAAATAAATGCAATAAAATAATTAATAAAAAATCTAGTCAATAATAATAGTCCATATTGTCTCTTCCATTTTGAGTTCTCTAAGTAGTAGTCATAAATTCGCCTGTGCTCTACATATGTTATAATATCTCATTCTACTGTATTTTTCCTGTCTGTCTACTATTTTGTTTGTAATCCGTTTTGTGTTTCTTTGTGTGTGTCAAATAAATATATTCTATTCTATTCTATGGTATAGAAAATCTGCTCGATTAGCCAACGTTTTATGTGTATGTAGTCTAAATTATAATAGATAGTCAATGTTATTGAATATAAAAATAGGGTAATTATTAATATATGCACAGGACCGGAGAGGAGGCCTATACCCAGTAGTGGGTGGATGTGGGCTGAGATGATGATGAAATGTTACCATTTATCTAACTTCATTTAGTATAGTGAGCCCCATAGTAAGCCCTAGTTTCAGCTTTGTATTTATTTTACTAGGCTAGCTTTTATTAGTGCTAGCCTGGCTATTTCGTTTATTTTTAATGTCCATAAGAGAGCCGAAACTCTCTTGACTGAGGGTCTGGGTCGTTCAGTTTTCATTACTTCCAGTTTTCCACTATCGCATGGCAGCGGACATCATGGCCACTTCAGCCCCCAGTTCCGTTAGTTAAATGGCCATGGAGATTGTATCAGGCTGTTGTTGTAATCCCCACCATTTGTGGCCCAATATTGGGGATTATAAAAAATAGCAAAAAAGTTGTGTCGTAATCTCTACCACGTTATTAGAGCTGGATTAGTAGGGTTTATGAACATAGCCTTTTTGTAAAGATGTAGTAATGTCCAGTGGTCGGGTTCACAAGTTCTGGATAATTTTATTTGACCGATAAAAATATTTTAAAATGTCAAAACAATGAGGGATAGGAGTAATTTGTGACTAAATTAGATTCGGTTATTCAGATTTTGTGAAACAGTCACTTAGCCTAGCTTGCACAACGATCCCCCATAACATAATTCATAGTTCATAATTCTTTATTGTTCGTGAACCTAGGTACATGATTAATGGTTGAACTTATAAATAGCACTATTCTAGGTTCTGCCATTTAGGCGTACAAACATTTATATAACAATTTTATTAATTACTACAATATTTATCTTGATATTACATATTTTGTCGATGATAAAATTAATACAATTCAGAATCACATTAAATCAAATAGAGAAAACAGTTATTAAAAATTTAAGAAAAATGTCAAAAGATTTGCATAAACAAAAACAATAATAATCACAATCATGTAGAATAATAATAGTTATGTCAAATGGAGATGTCAATAAATTAAAAGTAATTGCAACAATAATGGATTTATATAAAATAATGTTAAATAATATTTTGGTCATTAAGGAATTCTTTTACAGTGTAATATGCTTTTTTAACTAGAATATCATTCAACTTGCTCTTAAATTCATTATTGGAGAGCAAGCGAACAGAATTTGGAATTTTGTTGTAAATAGTAGGAGCCATACAGAACACACTGCTACGTAGCCATTGCGTTTTACATGGTACATTTTTTAAATTACCTTCTAAGCGGCTTCCAACTGCAAACTCTTCAAATAGTTCGAGGTTACTTTTTACAAAAATCGATACTTCATTAATGTAAATTGCTGGAAGTGTAAGCATTTTTAATTTAATAAAATTATCCTTACAAGTAACTCGTCTACGTAGTCCACACATTGCTCTTACGCAGCTTTTTTGAGCCTTAAAAACTCTAAGATTTTCCGTCGAGTTCCCCCAAAAAATAGTTTCGTATCGCAAGATCGACGATACATACCCATGATAGGCAGTAAGTAGAGTGGATATATTTGATACTTTACTTAACTTAAAAAGAGCATATGAAAATTGTTTTAATCGTTTACACACATTATCAATATGTATTTTCCAATTTCATTTATTGTCAATTGTAAGTCCCAAAAATTGTGTTATGTCTACTTCATTAACTTTAGTGCCAAGGTAGTTAATATCAATGTCTAAATATGAATTACTATGTTTAAAATTCATAAGAAATATTTTAGTCAAATTTATATTCAAATTATTCGTCGATAGCCAATTGATAAAAGATGTCAAAGTTGAATTAATGTCAAACTGAAAATTGTGTGTCTTATCATTAATAAATAAAATAGTACTGTCATCGGCGAATAGAGTCATAGAGTGATTATATCTGAGGCAAGTCATTTATATAAATTAGAAATAAGAGTGGGCCTAGGACGCTTCCTTGGGGAACACCATGGGATACTATTCTAGCAACTGATTCATATGTTGTTTCAATGTGTGTTTTAGGACATATTTTACTAACCTGGGTCACTTGAGTTCTATTACTAAGGTAAGACTTTATTAGTTTATTTGCCGTACCGCTGATACCATAAATGTCAAGTTTATGTAGTAAAACATTATGTTTAACGTGGTCAAACGCTTTGGTCATATCCATATATAGAGCCATGACCGTTTTGTTTTTATCTCTATTTGTCATTATCTGATACAGAAAATCATAAATTGCTTTATTGATAGACCGGCCCTGTCTAAATCCATACTGGTAATTACTAAAAATATTGTTACTTTCAAAGTAGTTGTTTAGTTTTTTATAAATAACTTTTTCTATTATCTTGGAAAATACTGGAATTAGTGCTATCGGTCTATAGTTACCCACTTCGTCTCGTGATCCTTTTTTATGCAAAGGTTTTATTATTCTTAGTTTAAGAGTATTAGGAAATATACCTTGTTCTAAACAGTTATTTATAATGTGGCACAGTATAGGGGATATATACAAAGCTGTGTCTTTAATAATTTTTGTAGAAATACCGTCAAACCCTACACTATTTGTATTTTTTAATGAATTTATTATCTGTATAATGTCATGTGGCGTCACAGGAGTCAAAAAAATAGAACTAGAGGTATTAAAATTAATTTTATATGGAATGTTATTATTGTGGTCTGTCTGCGTAACAATGTCGATAAAATAATTATTAAACTCATTTGCCATGTCCATCGGATCAGTGATATTATTACCATTTTTATTCAATTTATTTATATTTTCACGAGGTTGGTTGCTATTATATCTATTTATTATATTCCACGTGGCTTTTGCCTTATTCGGCGCTCTGTTTATAAAATATTCTTTCTGTGCTTTTTTTGTTAGTCTGATTACTTTATTTAGTCTTTTAGAGTATGCTGCTAAAGTCTCTTTATTAGAGTTATTACGACATAGTCTATATTTCCATAACAAATTTCGCTTCTTTGTAATACATAGCTTAATTCCTTTAGAAATCCAGTTCGGTTTTCTATATGTAGAAATTTTCAACTTAACTATTGGAAAACATAAATTATAGAATAAACTGAATGTGTCATGAAATAATTCAAATGCTAAATCAGGATCACTCGTGTTTAAAATATCTAAAAAAGATAAGTTACTAATACATTCTTTAAATTTTTTACGATTTTTATTGTAATTACGTGTTAACTTGTACCAGTGTTTTATACTACAATATTTTTTGACTGGAACTCTTATTAACTGACCTAAATGATCGGACAATGCAAGATCTACCATTTCTCCTCTAGTGCCTGAAATGTTGTGGGCAACATTATCTATGCCTGTATTGCTCTCTGGTCGCGTTGCTTGTTTAAATTGAAGTCTTAGGTTGTAACTTGCTAATAGGTTAGGGTTAGGTTGTAACATGTTTAAATTTGACGTATTTGAATGATTTGACAACTCCTTAAATCATATTTAGACACTAAATACGTTTAGGCATCGTTGCGCAAGTCGCCCTGATACTTATAAAACAATGGAAAACTCATTTTATGTTTAACATTACTTTGACAAGTTTGAACTTTGCTAAATTTGGCATATAGGTACTGATTGTCATATTTATATGGTTTCATGATCATCTTGCTACGCAATTGGGGCCCTGGCGACCCTAATTTAAATACATTACTTGTCTTGGAAACTGGAGTGGCCACTCGACAGTAATTGTATGGCAGTGGCGAAATTTCCTTGAGCGTTGCTGGTCCAGAATGTATGTTAGCATTTTTTTTTTACTTCTTGGAGATGTAACAATAATATGGCCCACCTGATGCTAAGTGGTAACCATCGCCTATAAAAAAGTATTGCCTCGTAAATCATGCACTTTAGAAACGTGCCCTACATACATCAACTTGAGGCATACAGACGTAAAGACTCATGTTCCTGTAATTCCACCGTTAATACGATTCTGGGTGTGTTCTACGGAATGTCGTACATAACAAAACAGGTTGTATACATATATATGTACCTACTTTCTCGTAATTTGTATTTTACTAAATATGCCATTTTTTGTGTTTAAGCACTTATATTTAACAACCAAGAATCAAGGTATCTGTATCTCAGCATCTGTTATTGTGTTTCTTTTGTAAGTCGTGTCAAACATTGTTTTTCATATAATTTCTTAATAACTTTATGAACTAAATTGGTCAATTAACAAAACAATTAACTAATATTTAAAATATACTTAAATGATTAATAAGAAGTAGGTTGGCGAAAGGACTTAGTAAATCATACTAAATTATTGCCAGACGTTCACTTCACACGTTTACCGGAAACCGTATAATTAGTCGGAAAATTATACCGTAATATTCTACAGTACACTAGGTTTTTTTTATTGCTCTTATTTTCGTTGGGGATATAAATACAACACTATGTAGATTGCGGCCTTCGTATCGTTTTTTTTTTGTTTTTAGGGTTTCAGACCAAAATGAAAAAAACGGAACCCTTATGATACGACTTTGTCCGTCTGTCTGTCACAGATGATTATCTCAGCAACTGCTTAACCTATCGGCTTGAAATTTGGATCCAATAAAGAAATAAGTCTTAAATAATAATGACCTATTGGAAAAAATATCAAAAATATTTTCATTTTGATGACCAAAATAGCCAATATGGTGGAGGTTACAATTTCAGGGTTACTATGTCAAGTAGATCATATCAAAGAGATTGATTTACACATTCCAAAACCGTTTTTTATTTTGTACAGTATTGGAATTATGATGAAAACTGTCGTAAAAATACCTTTCCTCCGTTATCTCCGAAGATTGCGAAGTGAAAACCCTGAAATTATATGATACATGCTAAATCTTTGCAACAGAAAAATTATAACGAAGTCTCTATCTAGAACATTGTTTAGATAGTCTTAAAAGTTTTCTTTGTTTACCGGTGACATAACTAGATGGCGCGGTTTAATTAACACAAATAAATCTGTCTAGGTTCGGAACTCTGGGTGTGCGAGTCTTACACGTACTTGACTGGTCTTGTTTTTTATATGCTGGACATTTCACACAGCGCTGTCTAGCCCCAAACTAAGCCAAACTATTTTAGAGTAGTACTTTGCCACTTCTATAGCGTTGGGCGTGGCTTTGTTGAGGTCATCTAGCTTACCACTGACACGAAATAAGAAGAAGGAACCAGATAACTAACAGAATTCTTAAATATTTTTTTTTTGTAAAAACTTAAATTATAAAGGCAAACACTGAATACCCGAAATAAATATCTGTAGATCATGCAAATATTTTTTCCGCAGGTGGAATCAAACACTCAACCTGCTGTGTATCAACTAGCTATTCGCATACTGCGCGACGAAGGCCGTCATATTATTAAGAGATCATACTTGATTCCTTCTGCGGAAAAAATCTATTCAGCACAAAATAAGTACAGGGTAGGGCTTACAAACAAACTTTACCAAGTATACGAATATAAATAACTACCTAAGTCCGCCCGCCCTAAATCTGCGCTATGTACGGAATGGAGTACATATTTTTAAAAAAGTTGTTTGATCCAACTGAGTGTTTTCTTCTCAGAGGATTCACAGGAAACCGCTTAGTGATCTAAATTAACTAGGTTTTTTATAATCTAAAATATTTAAATTCAAAATATCTGTATATTATTTGAATGATTATATGATAATCAGAATGTTGGATTAAAAAAAATACAGTATATATGTTTTAATATATTTCATTGTATGTAAATATGATTTGTGTGGTCATGTGATTATGTTTATCCTGTTCGTTCAAATATTGCCTAAAAAAGATCAGTTTTAGCGATAAGACTGCACATTATACTTTAAATAATATATATATGTATAATGATGTATATATCTATAATAATGATATAATATTTAATATAACCGCCTACGTTTAGACACAAGGTAGTTTTTAACATAGACTATGCCGATTGGTATTATTATGTCATTGCTTCATGTTAATATTTTTTTAATTAACGGTGAAATAAAGTATTTTTTCATTCATAGATCTTGAAACCTACTATTTCTACTGTTATAGTTATAGTGTGAGGACTATAATAGACATATTACTATAGCAGACGAGTAATCTACTGCCCTGTTGACAGATAGATGAGTTGGCTGGAATCCAAACACGTGGTCTGTAAGCTCGTTGCAATGATTGTAATATCCACATCTGAATAATTATGTTATTTGCGAAGATGAATTTTCTAAGCAAGTCCGCATGTCATGTAATTGCAAAGATTGGAGACGTAGAGAAACAAGATGTAAAGCGCGTCACATTCGGTCATACGGTGAATACTATATGTATATAAAATGTTAGTAATGGATTTGAAGTTCATTGCTTTTTGGAATATGTATTTGATTTTGTAAAACTTAAATGTTTTTCTTAAGTTACGTCTATTTTTTACATTAGGGAAGAGCGAAACCTCCTAATACAGGTATTATTTACTTGAAAGGTTTCAACTACTAGTTAAGATATTGTAGGTAAACACAAATTATCGAAATATAATATTTGTATTTGTATTTATATCTAGTTTGAAAAAAAGTAATTTTTTATTGCTTTTATATATATATTTTATTGCTTTTTTAATTTAATAATACTTACCATAGCTCAAGTGGGATTGGGCCGAGCACATAAGTCGAATGCTTCCGGAGAAATGGGCCAACATCGTAACATCCTGGATACCGGAGGATGGACAGCGACGTCGGGGTCGGCCGCAAAAGCGTTGGCGCGACGACATATCTAAGTGGATTCGAGAGGGAGTGGTGGGAATCTGCCAAGGATCGCGATTGGTGGAAGGAGTTGGGGAAGGCCTTTGCCCAGCAGTGGGAAAATGTAGGCTAGTAAAAAAAACTTAGATTCGCAGTTACGTTACCGTATATAACCACATATAGCACTGAACTTATTATGTTGAATCTTGAATCTACATTATGTACCTAATGCTAAAACGTTTATAATCTGACGCGGCAAAATAGCCCGCCTGTTTACTATAGCATAGATACCTACTTAAAAATAAATAAAAGGTTAAAAGAAATAGTGGCACTTCAACTAACTGAGTAGATTTATAATATGATTAATATCGCTCACAATACAATCCAATGGAAGATGAAAATCACACTAATACTATAAATGCGAAAGTTATGATGTTTGTTTGTTACGCAATCACGTCGTAACGACTAAACCGATTTCGATGAAATTTGGTATGTACGTAGATTATAACCTGGATTAACACATCAGGCTGCTTTGAATTGGCAAACCACGCGTGCGAAACCGCGAGTATTATATAATAACTTCGTCGTGTGTCCATTGGATTGTATGGCGAGGGATATTTTATCTTAACTTGAAATACTATTTATAGCATGTTCACCGTGTACTAGAATTTTGGCGAAGTTAACTCTAAACTTCGATAGATGTGTGTCTGTGAATTTATTTCGGGGCATCAAACGGATAAACTGTTTCAGATGCGGATTTTTATAATAGAAGGCTATAGTTTAACTATGCCATTTTTTAGCCCCTGAAGCAAAATGAGGGGGGTGTGAGTTTTTTAATTTAGTAATATCTGTTTAGGAGGTACGATGCCACGAAAATACACAGACAGACATAGGCGTCTAAATTATA
Source organism: Philereme transversata (assembly GCA_963924445.1). Lineage (NCBI taxonomy): Eukaryota > Metazoa > Arthropoda > Insecta > Lepidoptera > Geometridae > Philereme > Philereme transversata. The sequence continues at coordinate 3,387,460 of OZ004337.1, read as the reverse complement.
ATACCCCTTTTATGTGTCGCGAGTCGCGAGTCAAATAATGAAACAATATGTTCATAAAAGTGTTTTCAGACACTTGTATGAAAATAATAAAGACACGAATATTTCCCGAAAAATACACACATTGACACATCAATAAATAAATGAATTTACTTTTAATCCCGTTTTTAATTTATGGCAGGAGCCTCCATTCAGCCAGCGGCCATCTGCTTCGCGAATTTTAATCACGGTGTTGCCATTTCAATCATTTTGATATTTCATTTCGTGGAAAGCTGAACTGCGTATTTTAGTAGATTTCAGCGGATTTCGATGATTAATATTACTGAGAACGTTGTCGTTCATGTTACTATGATTTGATTGGATGAATTTTGAACCGCGAGGAATTATATAAAACTTTATGGTAAAAGAACTTGGAGATTTCACAATAAGTATGTATGTTAAACTTGGTGTTTCTCTCGAGATCAAAACAGCCTTTTTTAAAGTTTTTATAAAAAAAACGTTTGTAAACTTTATTGCGCTTAAAATGTAACAATATGTGGGCTTAATACTTAGACATTTTCTACCGGCCAAACCCATGACATGGTGGTAGACAAAGATGCATTCACTGAAATGCATTTTACAGGTACTTTAGGCTGAGGATGAAATAATGTGTAATAGTGTTTGCGATTTGTTTTTTACCAGTTTGTTTTGTTCCAGGCAAAATTGGAAACAAAGGCGCTAAAAGCAAAAAGGCCGGGCTTCACAGACGATAGATACAACGAGACGTCTTATTATATGGAAAATGGTGGGTACCTACTTCATTATGAAATACAAGGACAGATAAAATCTATATTAGATTAGGTATACAAAAACTTGCTGAAGTTTTGTGAAATGTTTTTCAAAATCATACAAAGTTAAGTTAAAGAAAGTAAGTTTGTTTGTTACCCTTTCTCGTTGTAACGGATGAACCGATTTCGTTGTAATTTGGTACACAGAAAGATTATGACGTGTATTGAGACAAATGCTACCTTTTTATAGACAAACCACGTTTGCGTAGGCGCAATCTAGTCTGCAAATAAAACATAAAATGCTGTTTATATTCCATAATGATGATCATAATATCAGCACTAATTAAATCAAATTGAATATTTTTATTCATTAAAATCACAAGGATCACATTGAAACATCAATTTTACAGAAACATCCTGTTCCTTCGGACGTCTACTAACAGTAACATAAAGTTGACCCATAGATCTTTAAGATATAATAAGATATATAGGGTGTTTGACAATATACGCACAAAAATGAAAGGGCTTATTTTAACGAGCATAATAAATAAATTTGTGAAATGATTATCATAGAAATGTGAATTTTATTTTGGCATATAAACACAAATACATTATCAAACTTATGTTGCATTGTATAATGCTTGCCACTTAACCACAAATACTGCATTGGTGACGTCTCGAGATATTTCTTGTTGTCCCTTTCTAACCCAAAACCCGCAGCCATTTCCGAAAGAGATATCAAATCGGCCTTTATTTTTGGATGTCGATTGCAAGAGTAGGCAGTAAGTTTTATACCGAATTAATCACCTAAACTTAGTCGATTTTCTGTAAAATTTCATAATATAACTACTAGTTTTTTTTTTGAGAAGTCATTTTTTATGTTCTAAGAAACGAAATATAAGAGATCTATTGGGGAGGCCAATGTTCAGCAGTGGACATCCTATGGCTGTTATGTTAATGATGATGAAGATAAGATAACGTGTTTTTGCCAGAACATAGTAAATTCTTAGTCTTAGTCTAGACACATAAGCACATGTATGATGCAAATACTCAGATAAAATAAAATAATACAAAATAATTTGATTAGAACGTCTTTAATCTAATGGGGGGGGGGGGGGTCTATCCTACGGTTTCAGTGCGCTGTCTTCACTCAAAAACCTTTCTGCTTTAACGGCCGCCAGCTTTATATATCAGAATTTTACATTAAGCTTAGAGAAAATAGCTTAGAGGAAATTTCCCCGGAGCTAGAAAGATTATATTACATCTTATAATCGAAAAGAGACTCGGATTCATATTTACCAACGGAACATGAGATATTTGCTCGGAAATAATGGAGTGATCTAATTCCAAGTTGGAAATGGATAAAACATCTGTTTAATATCAGGTTAAAGCATAAGTTTATTTATTTGATTATCTTTCACGAAGCGCTCAGTGCAGCTTGTTATGTTATTCTTACAGCTGACTTATGTAAGGTTCCATGCGTTCGCAACTTGGATTGTTAAACTAGTGACTTTTACGACCATTTTTGTAGGCCCTCCTGGCTTTATAATGGCATTTATTTGCGCACTCCTTGTGCAAGACTTGCGCAAGCTTCTGTGGAAAGAATTCGTTAAAATCTCTAAGCTTGCGTAAAAAAATAGTTGACATCTGTAGTCTCCATAATAGAAAATGATGTAAAGAAGGTTGATGGGTACTGGCAGCACTAGATCGATCGCTCGGGAAATCTATAGGGACGCCTATGTTCAGCTGGACGATGAGCTGATTTGATGATGTTAACGTTGGAGTCTCGGCCTCATACTAAATCGTAAAGCCATATTAGCGGCCTAAAAAACCTACGTCACGTTAGATAGTTTAATACTAAGATAAATGGTATCGCCAAAATTGGCTATATACTCCCGAATTAGTATTGAATCAAACAATTGTTCCAAATATCAAAACGCAACCGTTTTCGCCAGATCGTTCGCTTTACCAAAATTGAATGCACTTCCAACTGGCTTACCAAACATACTCGTACCTAAGCAATTCATAAGTCGTTATTGCTAGCCGCATAACACTATAACCTACCCTACCTACCTATAACCTACCCCTTGAATAAAGACGGCAATGCGGTGGGTGACTAAGGCCGTTTTGATAATGAGACGCCATGTACCTTAAACTATCGCTTTATAATACCTTTGCTATACATTGTGTGTATAGACCATTTCGACTAGTTAATCATTTATAGTTTCAGACAGCGTTAGGGGAAGGATATTATCAGTAATACGTCTTAATTATAAACGTGGTTTTGGTAAAGTATATAACGCATAGGTCGTTGGAAGAGAAGTTCACGAGTGGAGAATACACACTGAAAAGCGCAGCGAAGACACCCTGTTAAACGTTGCTGGGAGCCTTAGGGTGTAGGTCAGACAAGATCGGACGCTCTGGAAATCTATGGAGAAGGCCTATATTTAGCTATGATAATAATAGTTTAGAATTGTTTCTAGCATTTGGGAACAGACAGCTTTAAAGAAGTTAAACTTTAACGAGATCAATTTCGTTTCTAATAAAACGTTAAAAACTATATAGGGTGTTTGATACGCACAAAAATTAAAGAGGTTATTTTTATGAGCATAATAAATAAATTTGTGAAATGTTTACCATAGAAATGTGAAATTTACTAGGCATGTAAAAACAAACACTTTATTAAACTTACGTTGTGTTATTGCATAATGCTTGCCATCTGACCACAGATACTACTGTATTAGTGACGTCTCGAGATATCTCTTATTGTCCCTTTCTAACCCAAGACCCGCAGCCATTTCCGAAAGAGATATCAAATCGAAAATGTCGATTGCAAGAGTAAGCAGTAAGTTTTATATCGAATTGATCACCTAAACTTAGTCAATTTCATTTAAAATTTGATAGTACCTATAAGTAGTTTTTTTTTCAAGAATTTTTTTTTATGTTTTGAGAAACCATCCTTTGAATATCGTCAGTATATTACCAAACACCCTGTATGATTCTAAGATGCCTCTAAGATACCAACGGCAATAAATGTGATATTAAAAGAAAGGAAAAAAATATATTTATTCGCACAACAAAAGAATTAAGAAAATATATTCTTAAACAATTAAAACTAAACATATTCACATTAAATATAAAATTACAATATCTATTCATATTATTTGTTGATATTGATATCTAAAGAAAGGCTATTCTATTTCAGGTCTCAGGAAAGTATACCCTTACTACTTCACATTCACAACATTCACCAAAGGAAGGTGGGTTGGAGAGAAGATCCTTGATGTCTTCGCGAGAGAGTTCCGAGCTCATCCTGCTGCAGAGTACGAAAGGTGCATCAGAGCCGGTACCCTCACCGTCAACTACGACAGGGTAGATCCTGACTACAGGCTCAAACATAACGACCTACTCGCCAATGTCGTCCATAGGTAAGAAATTCTCCATCAAAATGTATAGCAGATCGCTTCAGGCATAGTTACGGCACTAAGTTTCAAAATACACAGATACAAACATACATTCATAAAACACTTTACAAACGACACAAACAAGATGTATATATTAACAACTCTTCTTTCTCTTGCCTTGTATTGTGTACGTACTTACTAAGTTACACTCACGATTGTTCTTGAGGTTAAATTGGCAGGAGCAAGCTTTTATAATTTCAGGTCTATTGTATTTAGTCCACTATAACACAAGTACTTATAATATTGGTGCACCAAATGAGCATGCGTGCACTGTTGGCTGTCATCTAATGAAGACTTCATTGAAGTATTTCTGAAACTTTCGCGATAACTGTACATAATTACCGATTTAAACGGGTAATTTATCGCGTATGTAACTTTTTATTTGTTATCCTGACGTTTCGATTGTGTTACAACAGCCGTGGTCGTTAGCATACTGCTGTTACAGTGTTGCAACAGCAGTCTTCCCGAGATAACAAATAAAAAAAGTACGCGATAAATACCCGTTTAAATCAGTAATTATGACTTCACTGAAGACCCATTGATCAGTACATACCTTGTTGGGCACTGTCCCCGTCACATTACCCCAGTGTTTCACGCATGTTCATTTGTTGTTCATTGTTCTCGTCTGAATTTCACCACGAGACCCTGAGACGGATCCTGAGCAAGGTCTGGTAGACACCTAAGCTGAGAGGAGTGAAGATAGATAGATATATTAACACTTTATTGTACATAACAACAATTACAGAATATAATAAAAAAATGTGTACAAACACACAATAGAATTTCGTGTTATATCTTTATTTCATTTGACACAGAAGTTTCCATTTAAATTATAATAATTGCAAAATATTGAATACGATCAGTTGTGATAGCTTAATTTGTGATCAAAATATGATATTTTGAACCTATGAACCATTTAAAATCAATGCTAAATTGTCACGTCACTTTTAAATTCGTCTTTCGAGCATGACAAATGGTTTAGGAACTGATCTAGGCCCTTTTAATAAGACATTAACAAAACAAGAAGCGTATTGGTTCTTCTGCTCTTGCTGACGAATGGAAAATTAACAAAAAAAATTAGCATATTCGTACACATCTCCTCCTTTCCGCGCAGGTGAATACCGACTCTAACTGTGTTCTTGTAAAATAACTAGAATATCGTCCAAGTACCAACAGAGTATCGGATTCTCATTGCACATGGTACAGTTGGCTCAGCATCAGCCTGACGTATGTATCGTTCCAGGCACGAAGTACCGGTGACCAGCCAACCCATCACTCTCGTACATATCGACGAGGAAATTGTGGTTGTCAACAAACCGGCCTCTATCCCCGTAAGTGGCAATTGAGACAGCCATGTTATGTGTACGCTTGTCATACTGTACATTTGTAGTGCATGCTCTGGTCTAACACTTTCAGCTATGTTACTAATCATTTTCATACTCACTTTAGAATTTAGAAACGTATTCATATCATCATATCTGCATACTTTCCTTTTAGTATTTTATTGGTTGCAAAGTTTAAAAATAAGTACAAATATAAGTTCAGATATCCTATATACAAAAAATGCTTTATTTAAATGTGTTAACTTTTGTATAAACAGCAAGGTCGGTCTAATACATTCCTAAGCGGTCTCAAAACGTAAGTAAACAGAGTTCCTCATAGGAAATGTTCAGCAAATTGTACCGCGGGGGCTCGAGGCACGTTCCAATTTAATTCCTGCCACGATTCCTGTATAAATCCACCGTGATATATTATGAGCTTTCTACTTAAATCTGCTTACCTCAAAAAGCTGGCATAAGAGATACATTTATTCAGTCGGAAACACAAGTTATCAGCTTATGGCAAATTATGATTTGGATTGGTCTAAAACTAGGCATGAATGTGTCTTAGTAACTCTAGATTTTCTAACAAACAATCGATAGTGTAAACTAATGTATGTCTAACGTGCAACGTCCACTTGTGTTCGCGTAGTTATGAATGGTGGTAGAGAAAAAAGAGGGGGATTAGAATGAGGAGTTAGAGTATTAAATAAATAAAATAAATATTGCTGGACATTTCACACAGCGCTATCTAGCCCCAAACTAAGCAGAGCTTGTACTATGGGAACCAGATAACTGATAGAATACTTATATACTTTTTTTTGTAAATACATACATATAATATATAGAAAAACAACCAGACCCAGAACAAATATCTGTAGATTATGCAAACATTTGTTCCGTGGTGGGAATCGAACCCACTACCTCCTGCGTCTCAATATTGATTATGTGACGTTTAAAATCAATAAATGTCCTAGCACAAATCGGTCTTAGTAGAAAATATTCGGTAGCGCTGTATGATGGAAGAGATCTAATATCGCGGCTTTCATATTGGCTTTGAAATAAAACAGGAATGCATGTATGTAGGACTTGGAATGTAGGTATCGGTAGTTCGGTAGTATTTGCATGTAAAGTAGACTTTATGCCAGTAGCGGCGTTTTTGCCATGGTTTGTATATTAATGCGTTTAGTTATGAGCTTGTGTCGAACTCGCATACGTTTACTTTTAGATTACATACACGAACTGCGAACTGACCTGTTACTTAGTTACTTTTATACGTAAAATACCTTAAAGCTTACTCATTATTCATGTAGAAATCTCGTAAATTTACACTATGAAGATTTATGAAATAGAATTTCTGTAACAAAAACCTTTATTCTGTTATTGACTGAGCGAGCGAAGCGTCTCAGTTTCGAGATTGGCCAAAAAATACTTTTGTCCTTCTGTCAGTCTATCTGTCTGATCTCGCTTACAGGTCGCATTTCTCAACCCATTTTGACGAAAATTGGCACACAAGTATCTTGATTTATTTATATTTTTATTCGTCCCGATTTTTGATTGTTGGGAAAATAGGGATGGGAAGGGGGGAAGTTTGTTTTTGCGTTATTTATCGACGGATTTCAATCAAATTTGAGAGCCACACTAAAGACTTAATTCTACACGAGAAGTTGCAAAGAACAATCCAGAAGGGGGCAGTAGATGGGAGAAAAGAGGGGAAATTTGCTGTAGCATATGGACGGAATTCAGTTTCTGAATTTTATTCGGAAAATTTATACCTACCTATACCAATCAGATTAAGCAGTCCTCTCAGCCTTCATGATACGAGTCGGTTATTGGATGGTTATAGGGGCTCACGAGGTCTACTGTTCTCACAGAACCACTAGTGTTAAACCAAGCAAAGCTAATAAAATAACGTGCATTCAAACAAACACTCGTATATCTCTAACACAAATAGGTATAATCTACGCTGGAACCACAGAAGATATACTAGTAAATAACAAAAGTTTCACTCTAACGTTAAAATGTCGATTCACTTCTTTAAGGCTAGGGGCGACTTGCGAAAGATGCCTAATCGTATTTACTGCCTAAATATAATTTAAAGAGAGTTGTCAAATCATACACATACGCAAATTTAAACATGTTTAGTCGCTAATTACGTTTAGGGATCTGTCGTCAACGTTCTGTCAACGTCCATGTCATTATTATTTTCATAAACCTATGAGGAATTAGTGCGATAAGAGACAATATATGATCTGTGTTCTGATTCAGAAACCGTTCAGATTTTTTTAACCTCGATTATTAACAAAAACAAAACATATGCGTAACTACTTAAACCAAGGATGTCCCAGAGAGACTGAGAGATAGAGTTACTTTCGATTATATAATACTAGCTTCCGCCAGCGGCTTCGCACGCGTTGTTTGTCAAAAAAGTAGCTTATGCTTTAATAGATAGATAGATAGATAACTCTTTATTGAATTACCACACAAACAGAAATAATACAAAAATAAGTATAAGGCCAGAATAAATAAGGCAATACAATGGGCGGCCTTATCGTTGAAAGCGATCTCTTCCAGGCAACCTTTGGATGAAGCGAAATTTACAATATGGAGTACGGTGTACTTTGTAGGATACATTACACAAATATTCTTAGTTATACTAAAAAATATGATAAAGTTTTATCCTCATACTTAAAATACTTATAAAATAGACTAATATATAGGTATATGAATATGAATTTAATCCACGTTATAGTCTAGGTATATATCAAATTTAATCAATATCGGTTCAGCCGTTACGACGTGATTGAGTAACAAACAAACATCCAAACTTTCGCATTTATAATAATTAGTGTGATTACTAAAGCATTTGCTATAGCTCATTTTAAACTAAGAGCGTTAGCACGCTCGCGACTCGCCAGTGTGTTATGGCCCTAAAGGCAGTCCAAAGTGACACAAGTTTGTTAGAACTCCGAGGTAGATCTAGTTTCCTCGCACGTACCAAACTGCCTTTAGAAGTTATACTACGAGTGTGTATTTCAGTCGTGCAATGCATAATGTTAACTTTTAGTTTTCTGTTAATATTTGAAGAACTTAACGTATAGAAATGTTTTGAATAACTGCTGAATATGTGAAATATTCATTTCACGTTAATATGTGCAGTGGATTTAGTTGTAATGGTATGTACCTATTCAGACCAAATTTTTTGTCATTTTCTACGTTTCGTCGTTTTGTTTCCGTTCGTAAAATCGTATTTATGTGAAAATGTTGTATAAGACTGTACAGTTTTTATTCGCTAGTGATGAATATACGATCTTTAATATCATGATTCCTAATTCATTAAATGGTACCTAAAAAACAGTGATGTTTGCAAATACGTCTTAGACACGAAAGCTGGAAAACTTAATTTGGAAAAAAAACTAATTTCCATGACGAATATCCTCTGATCTCTTTGTCATTCAGCGGACCCGTAAAAATAACCCCTAGCTAGAGGATAGTAAGAGGCAAATTAGACCATTGCGTTTAAAATATATCTATTTTGTGCATTGTTATATTCTAATTCGAATGCTTTGTGTTACTCGTAGTACAAACGTTTTAAGGTTAAATGTATTTATTTTATCATTACAATGTAAATAAGTTTTTTGTTGAAAAATTACTTTTTCAAAACAAGCTTTTATAATGTTTAATTAGAACCGCAAGCAGATTCAAATAAGCCCAAACACTAGTAGCCCACTACAATATATTCAGAAGGTCCATTGTCTAACATCCGCCTCCATCATGAGATCACTTCCATGGTAATTTATTATTACATTGTCGCCAAAGTTAAATGTCTGTGCTATTGACCGTTGAGGAGTTCCTTCTTGGAAGCCAACTCTGAATGCAGCAGCTATGACATAGTGGAACTTAGAACGGGCTATCATAATTAAATGCGTATACTAAATTTCGTATCTGTGCTGTTGACCGTTGAAGAGTTCCTTCATCTGGAGCCTATCCAGGGGGTAGAATCAGGTTATGCTTACTATAAATATGCATTGTTCTCAAAAATAAGCGTCTATTCCAAATTTCAGCTCAATCGGTTGAGGAGAACAGGTTTTAAATTCAGTTGCAAGATTCCACCCGGACAAACATACGTACAATGCAAGTTAATAAAAAGCTTGTAAAAAAAAACAATGTGTCTTATTGCAAGACTTGCCCGTCTGGTCTGGTCTGGGAATTGAGGTTCCAAAAATAAAAGCAGGCGAAAAACATAGTGGAGAATAGCGGACGCTAATATTATCATTAAATCTAAAAGCAGAAATGAAGAGATTTCCATTCGAATGGCCCGATAAATGGACAACGCTCACTCAGTTTGATAAATGCACAAAGTGAACACATGAGTGAAGTTAATAACAGTCGTTATTCGCAATAAAAACTTCTTATAAATCACTAAACCACGTTGCACCTGCCTTTAATCTGTTACTTGATTAAGATTAAGGTTCTATAGGACGCCTATAATTAACCTATGAGGTAATGCAATTGTTAAAGACTCAGGTATAACATAATGGGTATGGTTATAACAACAGGTGGACGAGGGGCTTGTGCCGTCACCTGTTATAAAAAAAACTTAAGCCAAATTCGATGTGATATGATGTGCTCTGATAATCGGAAATGCACTTGCTTGGAGTATAATTATTGTTAGCATTTTTTTTGCAGCAAATGCATTTTCTGTCTAAAAAACAATACCAAGAGAGTTTTAGGTTATGTGTGGACGGTTTGGCTTCAAACATTTCACATCTGGCTAAAGTTTTTTAAAACTGTGCTATTTTTTAATTTTATTCATGAATCTAAGGTGTGTTGAAGCATGTAATCAATGTAATTACTCTGCTTACGTACCTAGTAAAGCATGATAGCCTGCCAACGAAATATCTCTACTTTTGACCAAGGAATAGCAATAGTTGCTATGGTTAGGCAGCTAAGCTTCAGTTTATAGTGGTCCTTGGTGACTTTACATTGTACATAGCTTATGTTTTTCATTTATATCATCATCTTGCTCAGTAATGTTTCTTTCTCCCCTGCACTCATATTCTTACTCTTTCTCTGTTCCAAACTGTTACATCTCTCATAATACTATTATTCGTAAACACATTATCTACTATTTTGTTTATTCGATGAATGTCAGAAAACGAATCTTAAAGACTAACTCTAACAAGGTATCTCAACTTTCTAATTTAAGAAAAACTCGCCATACTCAATACTTTTACAATTAACTGGTGCGCCAGAAATGATTTTATTATTTTCTACACAAATCTTAACACAAAGAGTACACAATAGTTCATGTATTAGACTCGGCGGAGGGCGTAGCCAGGATGAGTATTTAAAGGATGCATCCCTTACTGGGAGAGATAGGAATCAAATCGGATAATAATATACATGTTGAAACTGGGCGTTTAACTGCGAAACCACTATTAAGTTGAAATTTTATTTAAGAGTAGTTTTTTCTCTTTACTCCTCCTAGCTATGACCCTGCTCGATCCCGCCACAGAGCAGTTGGGATTTAGATACTCATCTCGTAAATAACTCTACAGCAATGTTACTCGTAAACAATTGTTTACTCGTTGTGCGTTCTCTGTTTATTTTATCATCTATGATGTTGTAATTTACTTTGTTGCTTATCTTCTGTTATATCGCCTCTGTATATTACTGTTTTTGTAAAGATTTATAGGATACTGAATATTTGCCTGTTTTTTTATATAAATTGTATACATATATTCTTAATGATTGAGTAAAATCTTCTAATTGTTCCATAATCATCGCACATTTCATTAAGTGGAACTACTAACACCGGTAGTTTTATTAAAATTTTGTGTATGTCAATAAAACTAGTGAGTAGTATGATAATCAAGCCGCTGATGGATGGCTTAAACAACCATTTTCGTAGACAAATATGACCACACAAAGTCAGTCAAAACATAAATCTGGCTACATAAAGTCAGTCAAAACAAAAGATGACTACACAAAGTCAATCAAAACATAAAAGTGACTACACAAAGTCAGTTACAACATCAGAAAAGCTTAGTATCCGTATTGACAATGTTATCCGTGGTGGGCCAGGCACGAAACTCCAGTGCTCGCTAGTCCCTTGCGCGTCATACATGTGGACGAGGACCTACTAGTGCTAGACAAGCCTTGCTCGCTGCCGGTGAGTGCGATGACCTTTATATCACCTGTTGTACTCTGATTGGTACTTATCCATTGCATCTGTTTCATTCTGTACTTTAAGAGGGAAAATTTAAGGTCACTTTTCCACCATTTGCAAAAGTTAATAGTGCAAACCTATTTGACTGTAATTTTCAAACACAGCTTTAAGTATATTTCTTCAAATCCCATGTAGGCAACGCAGAATTGTTCCATTACAAATGTCACTTCGTCAGAAGAATTTCGAGATGAGGACAAATAAATTAGAATTTATAGCAAAAAATCGCGGTGATATTTCTCCGTTTCAACTTTTTAAATCACAATTCTTTGTCCACAATTTTATCTGAATTACGACAAGTCCCGTAGGATGTGAAAACTCCAATGAGAAAAGAAAAAGTAACAACATTGAACACGGAGATAACGCGGTGGCAGCCGTGTTAAATGAAACTTTTTCTCTGTTTGAAACTGGGCGGTGTGAGGATTTGTATACTTGGGTTAGTGTATTTAAGAAAGCTGAAGAGATCCAAGATATACTGTCGCCCATATGATAGTTCATTTCTAGTTTGCGATATTATAGTTACATAAACTAAATATTTTTCAAAATTTTGCTTTAAGCAAATGTCTATTGTATGAGTTTGGTTACTCTACCTTCGTCTAGACTGTGCTGATTTTATCTTCGAGAGTATTCTGAAATTTTGCTTAAGCATGAATCGAGAATCAGCCTTGGATTTTACACGGCAAGCTGTCATTAAATCTACGCTCAAGTCTCGACCCACGCTTGAGCATAGTTCTAGAAGGTTTAAATGCACCTAATGCAACCTCGGTGAAACTAATAATTTCTTAAAACTTAGATTTTTAGGAATTACCCTTTAGTAAAATTCTGGCAACGTCCCTGTATTTAAGTTTACAATCAGAGTCCAACACAGTTGTGATCTGCACAGAGTTTGAGACTGTTTAATACTTTGGTACGGAACTGAAATTATGCGGTTTTGGAATACCACTTGTAAGTGGTCCACTTGAAATGTGAGCCCTTTGTCTTGTTGTCTCTTTCTTTCTTTAATACTGACTTGTAATTGCTCTCCCTCTTTGGGATTACCTTGTTAGCAAACTTTCCTTGTGTTATTAACGCTGAACAGTCATGTCATGTAACACTACCATTTTCAGATACTTATATGTGCATGATAGCGAACATAATATTAATCTTTTACTTCTTTTGAGTTAATTAGCTACATTATATAATTCAATAAACAAAATATATACGGAAAAAACACACAAAGCACACAAGCCGAAAACTACAAAGAGAACATTTAGACAATATTGTATTTTCAAATAATGCAATGTTAATAACTTACTAATTAGCTAAACTATGATATAGAATAGCGCGTAACTGTTGGCATATTTTTAACATTTTTAATTTTCATAACTCTTTGAATTCGATACAAAATTTACATCGCATAATACATTCCGAATTGAATTTACAAAGTTTCTGCTAATGACGAGCGTTTCGCTCAACTTGTTATACAAATCAGCTTTCGAAGTGCAAACTTTGCTGGTACTGTCACAGAAGAAATAAGAGTACCTTTACGTATGTAATTTTCTTTACAATATTATTATTATAGCTGTCATTTTAAGCATTTCAACCTTGTTCAAAAACACTATCAAGTACGAGGCATGCCTTTTAAGTTCTGTCGTTTCCATATTTTCCGGCAATTTTGAATTTGGAACTGTTCTATATTCGAATGTGTTTACATTTTGAATCTCAAAACAGTTAAAAGTATTAGGATTAATGCTATTGTTTAGTCACAGTTTCGATTTGAATCTGTCAGGTCACGTACGAAAATGAATCTTTCTAAGGAAAATGTTCGTGCAATAATTTTCTACAACTTTAGAAGAGGCCTGACACGGCTTCAGTGTTTAGAAGAGCTAACATCTGTGTTCAGTGATGTAGCCCCATGTCTGCGGACTGTCGAACGCTGGTATTTAGAATTCCAGCGTGGACATACTAGTGTTAGTGACAGATTTCGCGAAGGACGCCCAAAATCCGCCTTCACTGAAGATAACATCATTGCTGTGAGACAACTAATTCTCGAAGATCGTCATGTGACGTATCGAGAGATAGAGGCTCTATTAGGCATCTCAGGGACAACCATTCAGAAGATCTTGCATGAAGCGCTTGGTGTGAGAAAGCTAGTTTGCCGTTGGATACCGCATCTGCTTTCCGACGATCACAAGGCGGCCCGCGTCAGATGGTGTAAGAAAACTCTGCAAAGGTTCAACCGAGGGGAGTCAAATCACGTCTACGACATCATAAGTGGTGAAGAATCTTGGATCTATGCCTACGATCCTGATACCAAACAACAATCTACAATCTGGGTCTTTCAAGACTAGCCAAAGCCGACTAAAGTTGTTCGTTCTCGAAGCACTTCAAAGAAGATGGTGGCCACGTTCGTTGGAAAAACCGGCCATGTTGCGACTATTGCACTTGAAGATCGTAGAACAGTTATCGCAGAGTGGTATACTACAGTTTGTTTACCACAAATCATCGCCGAACTTCGAAAATCTAACTCAAAGCGACGCATCATCCTGCACCACGACAACGCAAGCTCACACAGCGCTCGTCAAACGATTGAGTATTTGAAGCAGGAAAAAGTAGAAATTCTTGACCATCCTCCATACAGTCCTGACCTAAGCCCTAACGATTTCTTTACATTTCCTAAAATTAAGAAAAGTCTTCGTGGTCAAAGGTTCCAGTCCGGTGAAGAAGCAGTCGACGCTTTCAAGACAGCCATTTTGAACACCCCACTTTAGAGTGGAATAAATGTTATAATAACTGGTTTGAGCGAATGGAAAAGTGTTTTAAGCTACGTTGTGAATACTTTGAAAAACAGTAAAAAGTACTATAAGGTTCTAGATGTGTTTTTTTTCTTCAAACGACAAAACTTAAAAGGCATGCCTCGTATTTCATGATAAAAACTAAGCATCAGCAACAGTTTGATGTCACTTCACAAAACAAGAAAACCGTAACACGCATTTTTTAACCCTTTTAATATGTTATACGGTGATAAAACGCAATTTACTATAAAAGATGATTTTTAGATACACAGGCCTGTACCAAAATGTTTGCTTACTTGGTTACCCCTTTCTCGAGATATACTCTCACTAATATTCGTCGTTATACCGCGGCCATATTAAAATGATTCGGCGAAGATTCGTGCTGTGTGTTTATCTGCATCATTTCCCTCATTAAAAATAGAGACACAACACATCCGTCGTTGTGCAACAATGTGGTCACGGTATTACAATTGCATGACGTCAATACTTGCATATCTTTCTTTTTATATATTTTTGTATCTATAGAGAAAATATATAGAGTTCAGAAAACTATTTCAACTCTTACTACTCAACTTAGCTTTTATGTTTTGGTTATGAGTGAGAAGGACGAAATGGTTTTGCTTGCATCCCATCACGGCTGTCATGTGTGTTATTGTGTGCATTTCATTTGTATTTTGTGTTACTTACTAATATACATTTTCTTCTCTCGTGTCACTAGTTTTTTTTTGGTCTACCAGTATAGAGAAATGAGGGTATACCCGAAAAAAATCCTTTCATGTAAAACATTATCTTCATAAAATAGTCAGAATATGTAATACGAATAATGTATCTAATATTAGTATCATTCATATACAAAATATACAGTAAAGACCCAAGTGAACTCCCCTGATGAACTCTAATTTTTATGTTCTATTATAACTAGCTTGTGTTCCCCAGGTTCACCCGTGTGGTAGATACAGACACAACACTGTCGTTTTTATACTCGCAAAAGAGTACAACTTGAAGAACTTAAGAACAATCCACAGGCTAGACAGGTTAACGTCAGGTAAGAATAAAGGCAAAGTTTAAAAAACGCTGGTATTTTTAATGTTAAGCATAAAGTGGTAGACTTATTTTCTACGCGTACAAGATGGCTTACAGCTATTTTGTTATTATGAAAATATTAAACAGACAAGTTCAGAAGAACTAATTTATTACTTTTACTAGAGTAGGTATTAAATAATTTTAAAATAATAGAGTTTATTCTTTTTAAGTTGTTATCCGACACTAACAGGAAGTCCTATGTTTTAAGAGCCATCTCAAAAATTGTTTTTTTTTTAATTTTCATGTCCTGTCCGGCTCGAAGTTTTCAAAATGATTTTAAAAATGTTAATGTTAAAATAAATTATTACAAAATATTTAAATAATTACTAAACAGTTTTAAAGTCAGTAAACACTCGTCATGGAATGTGTTCAGAATGCTAGTGCGAGAGATACTTCTAATTTGAATATTGGTGATTGTAATAGTATTTTGGCAGATCCGTTATCAGATACTGCCAAAAAACTTTTTAAGTTAGTAGATAGGAGGTAGCTCCATAAGTACTTACCTATATAATTAGTGATTTTTTTTTTACGAGGGTGTCATAACCGCACGAGCCACATAGCCCTTTTGTAAATTGATTAAAAAAAAATACTCGTTATATAAAAATTATGGTTTCTATTTGAGAAATAAGTATTTGAGTTTTTGAAAACCTTTCAAACCTAGTGAAGTCTAGGCTAGAGTCAAGAGGTATTTATAAGGTAATAGTTACGTATTTATCATCTATATTAGTTAAATTATGTTACTATTTGTACAATGATGTTTAGCATTTCCAATCCCGATAAACCAAGCAGCTCTAAACTACTCCAAGTCTCAGGTAACTCTTGAAACGACTTCAAGTCTCAACTATGTTTGTTGTTGCAATCAGGTCTACTATTGTTCGGGCGGAGTCCCAAGAAGGCAAGGCAGATGGAACATCAGATCCGAAACAGACAGGTGCAGAAGGAATACGTCTGCAGGGTCGATGGAGTTTTTCCCGAGTAAGTATTGAAATTTCTTTAATAAGTGTATTCAGAGTTCGAAAAACTGACGGCCGTTGGGGCAGATGGTTCTTGAGCGGACCACCCACCGGAAAACGTAGGGCAGATGGCTCGATAGAAAAATGATCTAATAAAGGTACTCGTACACCGCCGACTTTTGATTTTCGTTTATCCTGTCCGTCCAGAAGTTATCTAAAAGAGATCGCTTTTAGCGATAAGACCGCCCATTGTACCGTTTTTTATTGTTTATTTCCTTTGTTACTGTAACCCACTGCTGGACACCTCTCCCATTACGGTCCACTGAGCCCGGTATTCGCTTTAGGTCATCGGTCCACCTAGCTAGGGGGCGCCCCTCACTCGTTTCAAGATCGGTCACTCTGGAAATCTATAGAGGATCCCTATGTTCAGCCTGACGATGTTGATGATGCTGATAAAGACCTATTCAGATAGGTGGCAGTCAGTACCGCTAACGAAACGTTAGATAGTGATCATGTTAAGAAGGATTTCGCTACTGAACGAGGGCCCAATTTTGCTTATAAATATAAGAAAAAAAAACTTGAGAGGTGTCAAGGGACACCCGGATGGAACGAAGTTCCTTTCATAATTCCTTCCGTTCATAAAAAATATTATTTATTATTTACAAAAAACCTGTATACACTCAACAAAAATAATCGTCGCGACACCACACTGTTCAATGCGAAATAGAAATGAAAATATCTGGCTTGCTTTCTATAAGAGAGAGAGAGAGACAGACAGATAAACATGCGACGCCGCACAGCTTACAATAGCTTACTATAGCAAAAAGTGTCGTGACAACTTTTCGTAAGAATTTTTTCCGTCTAGCCCCCTTTCACAACGCGCGATAAGGAACTTCGTTCCAACTATTATGGATGTATAACATTATTTAACTATTATGATTGTTTTTCCTGTCACTGCCAAATTTTCTATTGTGTTGTCCTAGCAACGGCGCTCATTGAAAAAAGATTATGTTAGTAAAAATTATATAGATTATGCCAAAAGTAGGTATCTATAGTCGACATTTTGCAACGATACCCCTGAACAGAATCGCGTGTCTGAAGAGGCCTTTAGTTGTACAAATATTTGTGTTAAAGATTGCATGTTATTTTATACTGCGTATCTCAGAATCCACTTGCAATTGTATGCATTTCGACGTGGTTCGATTGGTGGCATTCATGATGGCGATTGAAAGTATAACTTCATGCAACCATATTTATGTTTTGATTAGCTCAAAAAAGTTTATAAAGTTGCTGATTGTACATTTTAATCTTGCTGTTACCCAATGCAGTAGCTTCGCGGGTATGACTTCTAACTATAAAACATTAGGATGAAAAGTAACTTTTGAATAAAAATATACCGGACTTCATAAAACAGAAAATCGAAAAGACATAGGAAAGCGAAATAAGCAATTTCGTTTACCTAGATGACATATTTTTTTCCAGTTATTTTGATTTAAAAACCAAACTACAGAACTTATTTTGATGAAATGTCTATGGGACTAATCTAAAAGTATACCTACTCTTCCATATAAAAAAAAGAACTTTCCAAATCGGTTGATAAATGATGGAGTTCTGAGGTAACAAACATAAAAAACACCCTTTTTTGAAGTCGTTTTAAAAATATCTCCCACTCGTCAAATTTTTGTAATATATCTGATATTTCCACAGCGATGAAATCGAATGCCTGGAGCCGATTGAAGTAGTAAGCTACAAGATCGGCGTCTGTAAGGTTTCGCCAAAGGGCAAGGATTGCTCCACGGTGTTCAAACGCCTGGGGTACAATGCTGCCAGCAACACCAGCGTAGTCCTGTGCAAGCCGAAGACTGGACGGATGCATCAGATTAGAGTACATCTGCAGTATCTAGGTAAGGCTGTTGAAATGACATAGCTGTTACAAAAATAGGTTAACTAGCTGACTCGCCCGCGGCCTAGCACGCATGGTTTTCAAAAAACATCAACCTCCTTTTGCGTAGTCAAGTAAAAAGTAGCCTATATCCCAATCCTGGTCATAATCTATCTGTATACCAAATTTCATCGAAAACGATCCACCCTTTTAGCCGTGAAAATGGAACAAACAGACACACAGAATTACTACGACGACCTCCGTGGTGCAGTGGGTGAATAGCCGACTGATACGCAGGAGGTAGTGGGTTTGATTCTCGCCGCGGGACAAATGTTTGCATGGTCTACAGATATTTGTTCCGGGTCTGGTTGTTTCTCTATATATTATAAGTATGTATTTACAAAAAAAATGTATTTAAGTATTTTATTAGTTATCTGGTTCCCATAGTACAAGCTCTGCTTAGTTTGGGGCTAGATAGCGCTGTGTGAAAGGTCCAGCAATATTTATTATTATTATTTATTTATTAGGTACTTTCGAATTTATAATATTAATATGGATGAAGAAGAACTACAAATATGTTTTTAAACACACATTAAATAATCTAGCGTATGCTACAGAAGCTGCACATTTAGATCTCATTTATTACCAAACATTATTGTATTAAACAGTATTGTGATCTTCGTGGAGAATATTGGGGAAAAAATAACTTTTTCCAACTTGACTTTAACTTGACTATGGGGTCATTATTAGGGCATAATAAATATTTATTTTTTACTCACACAATTTTTTTACTTTGTCGTCAAGCGCTCAAGATTCGCGCCGGTAACTGTACTGTACCATTGCTTTACTTTTACAATCTCATTAGTGAAGCTTATTAAGAAATACTTTTATATTTAATCCAATTAGTACAATATTTTTTCAAAAGCTTATTATATATTAAGCTTCTTAAATTTTAAATATAAATTTAATATATCAATACTCAATGCTTCTGAATGCCTGTTTGAATCATTTGATAACATAGAGCCCGTATCAATACCTGCATATGTAACAGTAAATTCAAATTAACAGGCAGTTCACGTATTTGAGAACAAACAGCCCTGTTGAAGACATACACTGATCGGACGATAGGGGAATCGGTAATTCACCTACCTGGGGTATTATGTCACACAAATTCACGCAATGTGAAAATAATGAATAAACTGTTGTGTGACGGACGGGATTTGTCTAATTTTGATATCATTAACATGAATTAACATTAATAATGTTTAATATTGGAATGATAAAATTCTAAAATTTTCTTTATTTTAAAGATTGACTTGACGTATCTTTAAAATATGAGATCGATTTGAATCGATGATGAACTTCGGTTACGGAACTTTCGGTTACCGATCTTGAGAGTTACAAATGAAACTCTCACGTTAATAATATTATTATATACGAAAGAAGACGAGTAAAAATTATATGCAACATCCCAAAATAATAAGTACTTGTATGTGTATTTCTTAAATTTGATGTGTATAGTACGGGTATTTAACTTAGAATAAACGTATTTAATTTTAAGTTATCGATTTAGGGAGAAGTTTAGAGAGGTCTTTGTCTTCAAAATAAGACAAATATATAATATTTTTTTAAACTTATCGCAGAGAGTGATCTTTTCCAAATATAAAAAGTAATAACATTTATAATGTTATAGGCTACCCAGTAGTGAATGACCCTCTCTACAACCACCCCGTCTTCGGCCCCTTAAGGGGTAAAGGCGGCGACACGGGGGGTAAAACTGACGAGCTACTAGTGCGAGACCTTATAGCAATACACAACGCTGAGAACTGGCTTGGAGTGGACGCCGCTGATGATGACATGCTGTTCTCTAAGCCTGCTTCTGATGATAAAGGTACGTTTAAATTACATGACCCGTTACTGGGGAAAAGGTGACGCAAGGGGTAAAACTGGCTAACAACTAGCATATGGCTGGTCAGACATTGCTTGGAGTGTAAACGATCAATCATCTCAAGTATTATGATAAATGTCCGATGACCACTTGCTGTATTTGACAGTGTTGTAGTTAGAAATAAGTAATTATATAATAGACGATTAATTTACTCCATAATCTCGCTGTTTAATTTTTTGTGCTTTGTGCAAGCCGTGTTCATCTGTAATTAAAAATATATTTAAATTAGATTATTAAATAAAAACTGTAAGCATTTATATGTCCATATTAAATAAATAAATACTTTTGAAGTCAGACATACCCTTCTAGAGGGTTGTAGGACAAATAGGACGTTACATTTTTTTCAGCAGATTATGTACAATATTAATTTTTACATGTGTTATCTAGTGGGTGAATATGACTGCGACACGGGACCGGCGTCTCGCGAGTCCTCGCCGCGACTGGAGTCTCCCGCGCCGGGACTCACGCCTTCCACCGTCATGACTCGTAAGTCTTATTAAAACTTATAAAAATTGTCTTATTAAAACGACGCAAAACTTAAAAATCATTCGATCAGATTACAAGTGATCAAAACTTTAGGAAGCTGATTATTTTATGCATGTAAGTGCAATTCATAAGGATCATTTTACAAAACTCCGGTAAATAAGAAATATATTAGTATTTTTAACGAGTATTTATCGCGTATGTGCCTTTTTATGATTCTAAATAAATAGTTAGATAGATTCTAAATAAATACGCAATAAATACCCGTTTAATAATGACGTTTAGTGATCGCAAAAGTTTGATAAATACTAATAAACAAGCTATATAAGTTTAAAAACTAAAACGCGACTACGTAATACCTATGTCCATATCCAATGCATTGCCACCTCTTTCATCAAAACCGGATAGGTAAGTAGTTTGTTTAGGCGCTACGGTGGAACATAGGTAAATACATACATACATAGACTGCTGAAAACATAACCCTTCCTTTTGGCTTTGCCGTAGTCAGGTAAAAAGTATAAAGGTAAAAGTATACAAAGTATAAAGTAATATGATGTGTCGTTTCAGCGACTCTGGCGAGTCCATCGAGCGCGGAGGAAGCCCCGATGGAGGCCTCAGACTCCCCCGCACCGACGAGCTCCTCGCCCTCGCAGCCTTCGCCCGTGGCCTCGCCTTCACTCAACGACGACTCTAGTGACGCTAAGGTAACCATCACCCGCGGATACACAAGTCTCGACTGCGAGGTCTAACGCGGTTCTTAGACGGTCATGCGGCATGACCGACCATTATGCTATCAATGCTATCATTATGCACCTTAGGTCCTGCACTTTTACTAACCGTATTACTGTCCGCATAAGGCTTTTGACATAACATTACATTATGAAGGGTTTTGCTTTTACGTAGGTATACAGGATAATCCAGAATACATTTTCATTGCTCATGACATAACAAAGGAGGAGGCAAAATGTTGTTCAAATTTAAATTTGAAGCGGAATAATATCATGATTTTCAGAAAACTGAACTTCATTCTCATGATTCAGTTTTGAAATGTCCAAAGTATATCGCTTTTTACTGCCAAAGTCAATTAATCCGGCGGTTGTTTTACTAAACCATCTAAGCTAGCTATATTTTCTTAAGTGTATATAATTAGATAGCGTGTTGTTCGTTGTTTTTTATTATGTTAAACATGTTTTGAGATGTTAGTTTATGAACAAAATACTAAAAGGTAATAGTGTTTATAGATAAAAGACAGAAAAGCAGACGGTACAGAAATAATACATACACATGCTACTTACACAGCTTTCAATTTAAATTGGTTCAAAAAGTGGCCGCTTTATTGGACCAAAAACGCCCAAAAAATTATTGCAAGTACCAAATGCTTTTTCATAATAAATAATGAAGTACACATACGTAGCTTTCATTTAAAATTGGTTTAGTTCATAAATGATCATCCTCCTTCCAGATTGTGTATTAATATATATTTTCCATTGCGCGTTTTCAGTTTTCGTAGCATCGTAAGTTTTCAAAATCTATTATTACGATTAATAGCAATATTTATTTATTCATTTATTATATGGTCTCGCCCTATAATAAATAAATATTGCTGGACATTTCACACAGCCTTAGACCCAAACTAAGCAGAGCTTGTACTATGGGAACCAGATAACTGATAGAATACTTATAATGATATCTAAGATTAATTTTAGTTTTAATATAGTCTCCGCTTGCGATTATCAAAATTTGCAAGCTTGTTTCGGGTTTTCAGTTTATAACTCTTCAGTCTCTCTCTCATCTCAGTGCAGTCGTGTTTTATGTGTTTTTTAAATAATATGTTTTACTAGCTGACCCGCCCGCGGCTTCGCACGCTTGAAATTTCCCGTTCCCGTGGAAACTTCGGGATAAAAACTAAATAAAACACTCTTGTCAAAGTGACGCAACACTCCATGTCAATGAACGACGGTTAAATTATATGGATATTGTTCATACAAAAATACTAAAATCGCGATTAAAAAATGGGGTGGGGACGTTTTGGAGGAGTGCGAACACAAACACCGTGACACGAGATTTTTATATACTCGTATTAAAGATATAATATGGCAAGTTGTGATCCACAGTCGGACAAGGTGACGGTGGCCACGCAGACGGGATGCAACCCCGCGCTGCCGGCGCCGCGCGCGTGCGAGGCGGCCGGTGCCGCGGGCCCCGTCGTCGCGGTCGCGGGGGTCGGGGGGGACCCGCATTGCTACGAGTGCCGCGTGCGGTACCGCGACCCGCGCCCACGTGACCTCGTCATGTACCTACACGCGTGGAAGTACAAGGTATGACACATTATTCACTCTACTTTCTCTTTTTATTTTCCTTTCACATTACTGTCACACTCTCTGAAAGGCACTGCACTGTGTATAGTGAAAACTAACGTAGAAAACAGTGAATCTCAAAACTTTTCTTTACTAATAAATGATTAACATTTCAAATTGAAACTTGGGGTGTATAAGTTTGTATCTGTTTAAATTGCCGGTAAAGGCTCCTCCCTCCCACTCTTCCCCCTCCCACTACACCTGTCCTCAAAATACAATTACATATATTTTATGTTAATTTTTATTGTTTTGTTCCATTATATACTGATAAAAGAATTGTTAAAAAAAGGTACAGCGATGGCTTAAAAAAGGCGGCGGTGGGCAAGAAGTGGCTGAAAGGAGCCGAAGACCGCGCTTAGTGGCGCGTATTGTGAGAGGCCCATGCCCAGCAGTGGGCTAATGTGGGCTGATGATGATGTTGACACAATTTAGACTAAAAGTCGATAAGCCATTGCAACTAACTAAAATAATCTTTTTTTTACTTAACAAATGAGAATTAGGAAATGATTAATAAGAAATAATTTTATATAAGGTCATTTGTATGTGTTGTATTTTTGATTTACGCCCCAAGTAATATTCACACCCAAGGGTGTTATGGAAGAATCATAATCAGAAATATTTTATTGTTAAACTGCTGTGCAACAAAGATCTTAAATATTATGTACAAGTTTGCATATCCGTTTCGGACGTACAATATAAAAACAAAAATAAAAGTATTTAAAATTCTTATCTACTAAAAATTCGTCGATGCAAGCAATTTGTTGAGGCATGCTTATATTAAATTCCATGATACTTTCTTTGCCTCTTATTGTTAATGGTATTTTATTATAGATTATTTGTAAGAGAACGCTATTTGAAAAAATATATCAAGAACTAGATTATAGTATTTGACTAAAGTATTTTATGTTTTTGTGCAGGGTCCCGGCTGGGAGTACGAAACCGAGCTGCCTCAGTGGGCGAGCGTCGACTGGGAGGAACAAGAGACCTCATAGTCCCAGGACCTGACACCACTACGGACGCGCCTACAGAACCTGCACGTCACCCCGTGACAGATCCCCGTATTGATGTGACATCTGACAGTGACAGCTACTGTCATAAGAGGCGCTTTTAACCCGCACCGGCATTAGCCGACGTTTTATGATATAAGTGAGAATTAGAATGTGCCTGTATACCACCTTTAGGTTGAAGGCAGCTCGTAAAGCTGTCAATTTAACGTTGACATTTGTGGTGTCTTTTTTGCTTTGGATTATTTCGCGGTAGTTACAGAGGTGGTAATGTAGGGCTGTAGTTTCTACCGTAAACGCTATTATTTTTAGTAATCTGTAGAACGTTTTTAATTCGGTTTGTGAACCTTACTGCAAAATCTCTGTAAAAATGTCTTGTGGTAAGGTTTTTTTGGTAATTCTTATTTAAGTAAGTTCATTGTTTCAGTTCCTATCGGCCTAGATTGTTTTGTCAAGCTTTTTGTAGTATGTTGGATAATAAAGTTTGTACTTTATAACGGTTATCAATAGATTTGTATATCGCTTAAACGAGGCAGGGTCTATACCAGAATCATAATGAATATGAATATTAAAAATATAATCGTTTTTAATATAAAACACAAAATGGGATAGCTATTCTATAAATGCAATATCTTTCAAAATTATTGCTTCGTGCGTGAAATTTTAACCCTTTTTCAAAATGTAAATAAACTAGTTTTGTTTCGTATTTTATCAAAGTCATGGACCAGTATTATAAATATTTTATTACTGTCTGATTGGACCACAAATAGAAAAGCTATCTCTATAATTAGATGCATACAGTAATGCATAGGTAACTATAATAATACGATTGTACAATGTTATCGCATGCTCGTCGACGTCGCAACGTCACGTTTTGGCTTCCATAGTTTTGACGTAGTGAAAATTAATGTAATAATATTTATTCATGAAATTTTGTACTTTACATACATAACGTAGATTAATCACTGTAATGGTATCTTCGAGATAACGTAATAGAATAATAAGCGAAAGAAAATAAGTGAAGTTAATGGTTTTTATTGTTTTTATTACTGTTTTGACGTCATTCGAGGCCAGTTGTGATACGCATTTAAACTTTCTCTAATTTCAAAAGACAACTCAGATTATGTAATGAAATAAAGCCAAAGCAATAGTGAAATGTTAATTCCATACACAAATCAACTTTTCATAAAGTTTTAATTAAAGTTATCAATAATAATTGCGGGTCCTTCAAGCAGCATAAGTAAAGACATGTGTAAGGATTATTCTTGTCTATTTCTTAAGTTTTGAGTGTTTTAGTGTTAAGCTCATGTTTTCTTTGGTTTTGACATTGGATTGTTTTTCTAAAAATATGATACACGCTGGTTCGTTATTTATTATCATGTAGAACGTATGTATACCTAATGTAGAATTAATAAAAAAAAGTAAAAGACAAGTTTTTGTGACACTGAAATATTTTCACGAGCTTTTATATAAATTAGTACTATAATGATAATGAATATGTATATTTTTCTTACTTCTAGTGTAGATGTAGTTGGCCGCATATTTATGATTTACCGGGCTTCACTTGGTGTTTGTGTTAAAATTGTTAGATAACTTGAATAACAACAAAAAAATGTTTCGAATTGATAAAATAACCTTCGTGAGCCCCGGCGCTGTCGACTGTAAATATGGCTTGATTACGTCGTTATCATATTGCTTTCTTTATTTTATCATTATCAAAATTCATCATTCTGGCTGTTCATCACCTGTTTTGGGATCAAATTAAATTATTGTAATCGGGAGTAAATAAACTATGGGTACAGATTAAATTAAACAAATAAAATCTACGATTAGTTCCATATAAAAGTTCGATTTTCTTTTAAAAATAATAGAAGTTTGTAAATTATAATAAGCTTGTACAAATAAGATAATGTGATTATTATGTGACAATGCTGTATAAAATTGACCATTATGTTGGAAATATATACAAATTTTGTTTATTAATCAATGTAAACTGACAAATGTATGTTTTATTAACTGTTGGTAAAATGTAATTTAATTTTATACAGCATATTTTCATAATGTCATAATCTGTGGCATATCACCTAGGTACCACTGTGAAGCGCGAGCGACTCGGGTCGAACGCGCTTCCTAAAATTGTTGTATTTTTATATAGTACGTAAGACCTGTTCATACATTTTGTTATACTTAAGTGCAAAAACGGATCGACTGATTGAGCTTGGACGAAGGCTGGTGATACAATAGCGAGTTTAAGTCTTACAAATGTATGAAGAATTCTTAAATACCAGTCTTTTGATTGTAAACAATATACAGTGTCAATTTTTTTTATCCAGCTTTCGGAAATCAGTTCGCTTTTTAATAAAAAAACATAAATCTGAAAAAAGACATTTTTGTCACAGTACTATCGATTCATTTATTTGTAAGTAAATTTTCATGTGCCTTCTCAAAATAATGGTAAAAATAAAGATAAATTTGTAAAAGTATGTTTTAACAGTTTCATGTGATTGTTACAAGTTTTTACGTAAGTAGGGTTACATTGGGCACTGTCGAGCTTTTTAATTGTTAACATGTTAATAGAGAGTGCAAAATAATATAGACAGCATTGAACTAAAGAACCTTATCGCGAATTTAATACTCATGCGTCTAATGGTGACATCTTTTATTAAAACTGATTACGATAATCATTTTTAATATTAGTGGTGTGGACTAGGCATTATTAACCAATTGTTATATGCATTCTCTAATATATAAACGAGCTCGTTTTTGGCACAATTTTCAATGTTTATTTTGTTTTGCTTTATTTTTGTACTAACTAACCGTGTTCACATTGTGAATACATTTTTTACCCGACCGTAAAAAGGAGGGAGGAGGAGGAGGGACTATCTTTTGTCGTGCCATAAATGGCTTAGGTTTGGGCAAACCTGTGTTTGTATTATTTGAACGATAACATAATGAAAGACATTGTTAATTTGATAAGTATTTCATAATTAAGAATTATTATAGTGTTTCCTTCTTTAGATTCATGTTATAAGATTCATGTTTCCACTTAAATTTAATTAGAATAAAATTCATCATTGAATTCTATTTTGTTTTATTTCTTAGTACATTAGATTACATCCCAATATTCTACAAAAAAAAATATAGATTCAACTATCAAAGACTCTGTCATCTATTCTTCAGCCAAATTCGATGTAAAATGTTTGTAAATAAACCACAAAATGGGGGTTTTGACATTATTGATACCAATTTATAATCGACAACAAATGCAAATTCTGTTCAAAATCAGTACCAAGCAAGACATTATTGAAGTGAAAACTTCTTTAGGCGCGTTGGACATTTTTTGAGATGGGGAAAAAACCATTGAACTCGTGACACTGTTACCGTTACTGTTACCGACACCTCTGTCTATAAGTATCTCGTAATTGTTCAAGTTTTCACTTCTGTCACTATTTTTTTTGATAGCCAAGCGACTTGACCACTAGGTACCTCACCTGATGATAAGTGAAGGTGTAATCAAAGATGGAGTACGCTTGCCTAGAAAGAACCTATTCGCTCTGGAAGAACTACAAGATTGTACTGGTTCGGAAACACATACACCTGAAATCCTACATAAGATAAGTATGGACGGTTTGGTTACAAACATTCTACATCAAATTTGGCTGAAGTATATTAACACGTGAACAGAAAAGTTAGAACCCCTTTTTAAGCTTATTGCGCGCAATGTGAGGTTTGGCATAGTTAAAGTTTATATGAGGAGCAGTGTACGCTATAATCTAGCTAAATAAAAAAGTATTATTTACGCTTGGCAACCAGTTAACTGCAATAAATAGGTAAGTATTTTAACTGTATTTACCTAAGCAAAAACTAGTCATGCATTATCATCCTCAATTTGGAGGAAGACGTACTTATGTAGTGAAGTCCGTGCATTTAGTTTAATGATCTTCTTCTTCCTGCCCTTTTCCCACATTACGCGGGGTCGGCACAACATGTATTCCTCATCCACATATCTGTATAAGCTGTCATCTCCGTTGTCACTTCCCTCTTACCCATATCATTCTTCACACGGCCAATCCATCTCTTCGTCGGCCTTCCTCTACTTCTATATCCATCCACACGCATATCTATCACTCTTTTAGTCACATGATATTCTTCCCTACGCATGACATGCCCATACCACACTAGCCTCTTACTTTTCATATTTTCTATCACTAGCGCTTTTAGCGCGACGCCGATGGAAAGACGAACTCGACTCGTATATGGAAGACTGGACTACACAAGCGTATGATAGAGTGGAGTGGAAGGAAGGAAGGGAGCCCTTTGCCCTGCAGTGGGACAGTACAGGCTCCAAATAATAATAATAATAATAATAGCGATTTTAAATTTGCTTTATTATACTCATTCCTTATCTTATTCATTCTCGTGACCCCACACATCCATCTCAACATTCGCATTTCCGCCGCGTGCACTCTTCTTTCATCCGTCCCTTGCGTGGCTCAACACTCAGAACATACACACATACATTACGACAGGTCTTATGATCGTCTTGTAGATTTTCCCTTTAAGTTTAAGGGGAATTCGAGGATTGATTTTATGACCAAAATGGTGAAAACGGAACCCCAGCGACAACCAAACCTATCGACTTTGAATTTGGAACAGTTTTGTATAATATTGCAATGGTGGTAGACATCATTTCAACGTGTTGAGAAAACTTTGTAGTGTTTTTCCAAAAGATCTTCCAAGATCTATTCACTGATAACCCTCACGACGAAGTGGATGAGTAAAAAACAAGTACCTCAACCTCCATACAGTTATTCTGTTCTTATTTTTAACGTACCGGGGGCCATCGTGTTTTCTAAATTATTTCTGGGCGGTCGAAGCGACGTGTGATCCGAGAGCTGGCGCTTATCTGGGTCAACGCATAAGCATTGCAATGCAGCCAGTGTCTTGAGGACATTTCCACCTGGTAGTGATCTGGAGATGTTGAGCATAGATCGTTTGCAACGGTCTTTAGGTGATTCAACTGTTTCTTCAGTATTTCATGTAAATAATTGTAATAGTATTTCTGTTATTAAAGGCATTTTACCTTATTTATATTACGTATATTGCGTATAAGTTACTAGGCGTCACTAAAACGTAACGTCATGCAAAATTTTAGATTTACAGCAGTAATACTATGCTGTCTGTAGGTTGTCTGTAAGAGATCGCTTTTAGCGATAAGACCGCCACTTGTATTTCTGCGTGTATTGTTTGTCTTTTATATTGTTTTTTTTATATATTAAGTGTGATTTACAATAAAGCGTTTTCTATTCTATTTTATGCTACAAATAGACCGACATGGCAAAATAAGGGTTCCTCGTTCGAATACGTAACCCTAAAATTTGTTTAATGGAAAATCTATTAAAATATATAACTAACCTAAATCGGTCAAAAAACATATAGCTTATCTTTATCTACCACAGTGCAGCGCCATTTAGTAATCGAAACGATGTAGCGTTCCCTACAAATAAACAGGACCAAACATGTTAAGAAAATCAAACACGTACATCAAAAAATGTTTTCCGGTGTCCCAATGAATATTTAATAAGATATACGGATTGAAGTACAGGATTATCGACTCTAATCCAATGTTTTGAGTATCATTACGTTTGTATAAGGTAAGGTGCAAAGTCTAAAAAACAGCTGATAATTATAAATTCGAAAGTGACTCTGTCTCTCTGTCTGTCTGTTTGTTACGTTTTCACGGCTGGATTGATTTCGATGAAATTTGGTATACATATAGATTATGACCGGGATTGGGGCATAGGCTAGTTTTTAACTGACTGCGCAGAAGAATGATTATGTTTTTATTGACAAACTACTCGTGCGAAGCCGCGGGCGCGTCAGCAAGTTGTATAAATAATTATTACGAGCTGTTTACTCGCGAATTCGTTCGCGTGAACTTAAATTACGAGTATTGTCATAAACTAGTGTTTCGCCCCGAACTGAGATCTTACGAGTCTCCCATAAAAACAAAAATATATTATTCGTAATCTTTGACTATTGTCAAAGATTACGAAGAATATTTCTTCCAAGTCGCCGAAATGAAGATGCTAAGGTGGATGTGCGGCGTCACCAGGCTCGATAAAATCCGTAACGAATACGTACGAGGAAGCCTGGGCGTGCGCGACATCGCTGACAAGATGCAGGAGAGTCGGCTGCGATAGTACGGTCACGTGAAGAGGAGGCCACCTGACTACGTAGGGAATTTGGCACTACAACTTTCCATCCCCGGTCGAAGATCTAGAGGTAGACCCAAGACAAGGTGGAAAGATGTAGTGTCAATAGACATGAGAGAGTGCCAAGTTTCTGATGACGACGTCGAGGATAGAGCGAAGTGGAGAAGAACAACTAGGAAAGCTGACCCCACCACCATGTGGGATACATAGCTGGGAAGAGAGAGAATCTTTGACTAATAAAATAGTGCCACGAAATGAATAACCACATAACTTGACCTACAGTTTCATTCAAATTACGGGTAACGGGAGTTCATGTTATGTGGATACCCTTTTTTGGGGTACAAATTGCAGTTATTCTGGATTTCAGACTTTTGCCTATATTTGTGTCACTTAAGCGACACGCATACCAAATTACAGCACTGTAGGGTCACTAGGGAACCCTGTGAATTTCGTCAAAGTGCAGTTTGTATTATGGCTACTAATTCAAAAACTACAAGGACTTCACTAAAAATAAAAACGTAGTCGAAATCTACAAATGAACCTTTAATTTGACGTCCCCTTGATTGATTTAATTGTCTCATTTTCATTTTTTTTACCCTTCTTGAACCCCCCAATGTCTCAACAACCCCCCCCCCCCCTTACATTTTTAGCTCATTTAGTCACACCAAAATTGTGCCATCACTACCTACCTATGCATCAAATTTCACGATGATCGGATCAACGGTTCGAAAGTTATTCTCGGACAAACAAACATACATAAATACAATGCCGATTTGCTTAAGTTGATTTAGAGAACAATTATAATAGCGCCAATCATCTAAAATCGTATACGGCCAAAAACGTCGTCTGCCCGTTCGGGTAAGCAAGCGTAGTCATAGTTAAAACAAAAAAAAATGGTTTTTTTTTCGAACTCTTTGGATAAACCTCGGCACCTCACACCTAGTCTGACGCGACCATACGGAAGGTTTTTCGTCTAAAACATTTTTACATTTTTTTAAGTGGACACGAGGAGCGCAGTCCAAGTGTTTGACCTATTTTAAATATTTTATAACAAATAACTTAATTTTCCTCAAAATATGTTAGATACATATATATTTTGAGGAAAATTAACTTTCTCATGATATTTCACAGTATATTCACAGTATTTCCTTGTTAAGTTTCATCAAGATTGGTCCAGTCATGAAAACAAAACAAACAGACAGAGTTGCTTTCGAATTAATAAATTAAGTATGGATATTGATTGATATAAAAGTATGGATAATCCCACAAGATTTACTGCTTACGATAAAAAATTGCACGGTAATAATGCCAGAATTTCCGCTTTATCTTTCAAATATTTATTTACTGCTCCCCAGGTATTTCTTTGAAAACCATCAATAAATCGACAGTACGAATATGGTATTACAAGGGTTCCGCTACCGGATTGCGGTACCAAATCGAGCCGGCCTCAGGGGAAATACAGCCTGTGTACGGATACACACCTTCTATGCGCTTACAGTGGGTATCTGTTTCGCTTTTAGCTATTTTTTGGGCTTTGCGCGTATTACGAAATATAATCGATGCGGATAATAAGGTGGGTTCTCAACGAGTCACATCAAATTGTGTCACAGTTGGGATTTTTTTAAAGTGTAACATCTTTCCTCTCGGTTTGCGGGAGATGTTTTAGCAAAAGGGACGGATATGTGTAACAAGAAACCGGGGATGCACTTTGACGAATGAGCGCGTGCTATTTGATTTGACCAATGAGCGCGCGCGGTCGTCAGATGTTTTTCGTCGTCAGATGTTACTACGAGACTATATTATTGCCTCTTTCATTTAATAGAAATAAGTATTTATCAATGAGGTTGTATTTCATCAAAGCACATTATGAATACAATGAGCCTCATTCTATTTTTAAATTCACTTACGGTTAATCGTATTTTCAATGACAAACTTTCAGTGTGATGAATTCGGTAGATAAGATTAAGATTTGCTTTGTGTTTTCTATTTTGTTTGTAATTTTTTGTTTATATGGTGTTTAATAAAAATGATGTTACACATCTATGCGACTACTGTAGGGGTCGTATTTTTTATTAGATCTTATATTTTCACATTTTTCATAATTTTTTCATATGTTGTTTTATTCTCTTGCACACATTCAATTCAATTTAAATATTCATGATTTACATCTGCCTGGCGTTCCATGACGGCAACATTTTATTTATTACTTTTATAATGGCGTCTTTAATATTGATTTCACATTAGTACTATTTCGTCTTAATTTTATAATTCTAGATTTTTTGATTAATTAATTAAATTGGATTGGGCAAGCCGGTTCGAATGCATGCAGAACGATGGGCGAATCTAGTCACCCAGTGGATACCATGGAACAATATAGGGTAGTACAAAAAAAATTACCCTTAGGTAGATATATATTGATTTAATAATATTACTTGTGACATCATTATAGTGTGTATTTCAACAGTAAGTAAATGAATTTGATTTCAATTAATTTCATTCATATTCATTGATGTTTTCCAAGAAAATTCATAGGGTAAATTCATCAAAGACTACCCAAATTAACTAACTTAGCAGTTCTAAAAATAGTATTCATGGTAACCATAAAGTTACCATATTTATTTGCTAAGCCGAGCAGTTCGCGAAAACTGTATTTTCTCGGAAATTTTATATTTTCACACTAGATTTTACCTTGTCGAGTACACTTTCAAACAAAGTTATACAGGCGTTGTATCTTCCATAAACATGGCCCTATTTCAAGATACATAAAGTTCAAATTGCTACGATCTGTGGATTTTAAAATGGTAGGTTTTGTTTGGTTTGTGATACCTTACACAGATGCTGGCCATTCGTATTCAAATGTTGGTCGCATTCGAGGAAATTGTTTGCTGGCCGAAGCGGGTGATAAAGTTGACTTTTAATTTTCTTAAGGTGAACGTTTGATTATTTGACCACCGACCAATACAGGGAAGTCAGTATTTTCTGTCTTAGTTTATTTTATCATTTACGGTGGCAGACTTCCGACTCGGAAGTGGTGTGTTCAAACGCCATGAGTTCAAAGAAATAAATATTAAGACATTCCCTTGTCAATTCATCTATGAAAATCTGATATATCAAAAATATTAATTTGTTTAAGAAAAATAGTGATAATCATAACTTTTATACTAGAAATAAAGATAAACTCGCTGTTGCCACTTGTAGACTCAATAAAGTTAGTAAATCAAGACTTTAAAAACCATCTCAAAAATTTCAAGCCTAGACGGGACTTGAACCCGCAACCTTCCTCTTGATACGTGAATGCACTATCCATTTGTGCCACCAGGCCGTCCCACGTCAGGGTTGAAATTAGTGAGCCGATTCAGATTACGACTAAAGCGCCGTTAGCTCCTGGTTTTTAAATTCTTGGAATTTTCCGTATGTACGGATAACACTATAAAAATAAAAATACTAAGTTAGTAAATCGTTTAAAGGGCAAAGTGTACTCTTTTATAACAAACTCTCAAGTGATGTACAAAAATCGACAATTAACAAATTTAAATACGAATTAAACGAAATCTTTATAAAAAAGCCATAGAATGAATAGAAATAACATAACGAATTATTTAGATGAAACGAGTAGAGAAGCTTGGGATTGAAATTGCTCCAACTCGATCAAAAAATAAATGTTAAAATTTAGACAATTAATTTTCTTTATTATAATGTTTTGTATAAGGATCATTAAAAAGAACAACCAGCCTTGTTTCTTGCTTTCCTGGCTTGGTCGCGAAGGAACAATAGCAGTGAAATTGGCTGATTAAAAGATTTATTTATTTACTGTAATCTTTTAATGAATAAACGAATTTTGATTTTGAAACAAAATGTATGAAAAAATATATATATATGAGTATATGAGTTTACACGTGCTCAAAACGGTGAAGGAAAACATCTTAAGGAAACCGGCATGCCCGGACCGAAACCGGATATTCGAAGACATGTGCCATCGAGTCAAAATTATAAATAGTATTATTATTTTATAGTGTTATCCGAACACATACGGAAAATTCCAAGTTTTTTAAAACCATCACAAATATGTCAAGCCTAGACGGGACTTGAAGCCGCAAACTTCCTCATGATACGAGGATGCACTATCCAACTGTGCTACCAGGCTAATTCAGGCTAGGGTCGAAATTAGTGAGATGATTCAAATTACAGTACATTAAATAAATAAATATTGCTGGACATGTCACACAGCCCTATCGGGCCCCAAACTAAGCAGAGCTTGTACCTACAATGGGAACCAGATAACTGATAGAATACTTAGAATTATTTTTTTGTAAATACATACTTATTATATATTATATAAAAAAACATCCAGACTGGGAACAAATATCTGTAGATCATGCAAACATTTATTCCGCGGTGGGAATCGAACCCGCTATCTCCTGCGTCTCAGCCGGCTATTCGCCCACTGCGCCACGGAGGTAGGTATAGAGTAGTAGGTAGAGAGTAGCGGTTATTTATTTCGGGGCACTATTTCGATAGTCAAAGATTACAAATAATATTTTTTGTTATAATCGGAGACTCGCGAGATCTAAGTTCGGGGCGAACCACTAGTTATGTTTATTTTATGTTTTTATGTGATTTTTGTGTACCTATTTACTTATTTTATTGTTACTACCATATATGGACTAAAGGTATACCAGCTTTGTATTTAATTTTTTGCATGTCTGAGATAAAAACATTGAATTGAATACTGCATAGCGGTCAAATACTCAATAAATTTCAATAGCAATAATTTTAATATGAATAATTAATTAAAACGATAAACGACCGGAAGTTACAGCCTACTACCCTCGGTGCAATGCATTTGGCGCGCTGACAGCAGCTGTGTACAGATGATGTCACTTCCGCACGCGCCGGAAGTCAGATCGTGTGTTGCCAGCGATAAAATTTTATATAGTTTGTTAAATCAATGCTGAAAGACCAATCACAATGACAGACATCTAAATTCGTGATTCAATACATCCATCCGTATTTACGATTTTTTGTTAAAGTCGCAAGAAAACGCTCTGTCGTCGTGAAACGAATGCCTTTAAGCAGCGACAAGGCGATTCATCATAGCGGATTCGTATTGTTTGGTTCGAACGTATACATGATGTTCCACGATTTGTGAGCGTATGAATACGGTATAGGACTTTATATTATTTTGCCACTAAAAATATAAAAATGATTCCATCCGTCGATGTGTAGGAGGCCCTTAGGTAGATCATATTTCGAGATTGGTCAATCGTTTAATCCAACTTCGACTGGGCAGCGGTCGGAACACTACGCCAAGTCTTCTCATCCAAAATACCTCAGTAAGTATCTTAAGATGAAAGCCTTTGAATAGTTTGTTTTACCAGTGACGATATAATGTCATAGAGGCATTTAAACCTGTTCTAGGAATAAGAAGCAAGCTAGATTAGAGGTCGTAATACGAATTGACCTCCAAAAGTTACTACGACTGCGTCATGCGAATATAAGGACCCGTTTAAAAGACCCAAAATATCCAAAGCAGAGTGACGATGAAAAATGACTCAAACTTTGCGATAAGCATTGCGATAGTCCCGGAAATTAAGCATCAGTTCCAAATGACAGCTCTTTCGGTTCAACTGGCATAACAGCCCATCATCACCAAATCAACGAATTATCATCAATCAAACATCGGAATGGTTGTGTCCGCAGAGGAAATCAAGTTAATTATAGGTTGAGCAAGTTTTATTTTCGAGCGCTCAGATAATTTGCATGTACTTATTATGTAGATACTCGTATTATACTATTACGACAATAGATACCTTTAAGGGACTAACATACAAATTTAAAGGATCGATGACTCTTTGTTAAACACTGTTTCTATATATGGACGGATGGTTTTATCAATATTTTAAAAACCAAATTAACTTCAAAAGTTGCGGTCCCACAAAGTAGGAATATTGCGTAAAAATATTGATCGGCCACCTTGACAGAATTAAGTCGGCAAATCAAATCGACGGAAATGAAAGTTATCTCACAGAATCGACGCTAACGATAATACGTGGTGATCGGGTTTCCCGCGTAAACAAAGTAAGAAATAAATAAAAACACCCATCAGGGATGCAGTTTTTTTGCGTAGGATGTCTTCGAAACCATTCGTTTGATATTTTGCAAACATTCCTGATACACTGCAGAAGCGGGGCAGTCCCAAGATGCAACCAGACCTTGGAGTTATTTTCATTAATTATGGATTATTCTTAAGTAAGGAGGAATTATCCTTGGAGAAGAGTACGACTTTGGTGTGGGACGTTACGTGCATCGACACCCATGCGCCATCTCATCTGTATGATACAGCAGTTAGGGCCGGTGCGCTGGCAAATTCAGCCGAAGATCTTATACTAGGCAATGCAGCCAGTGTCTTAGGGACACTTCCGCCTGATCTGAAGCAGTAAGATCGTTTGTAACGGTATTTAGATGATTCAACTGTTTCTTTTGTATTTTTTAAGAGTTATATAAATATCTTTAGAGTTATGGTTTGTTCTCTGCTTCGACAAGTAGTATCAAATCTGATCGAAAAGAGAAAATCGGTTTATCTATTTCATAAACAAAGGAATTTATTAGTAGGCCTTCGAGACTTTCGACTAGTATAAATAGAGTCGAACAACAGAATTGGGGTGGTTTCTAAACGGCTTTTTTACCATGGTCTTTATATGGTCTACTTGTGCGATTATTAAAATTAAAACACAAAATGGACCAAAATTCCAAAATTCTCTTAAAAAGTGGTAAGTACAAAAGGTTTTTTACAACCTAAAAGAATATTTTGAAGTAGGTTGATGTAAATCCTGTTTTGATACTCACGTAGCTATGTAATTTTTTAAATACTTAGGTATTAAATTTATAGTAGGTATTTAAATATTATGTGAAGTAGTTAGTTAAGCTCTTACGTAAGGATGTTCAAATTTGTTATTTAATAATAAATTGTTTAATTTCTTTAGTTAACCTAGAAATCTTAGTTTATGATATTTTTTTCTATTGTTTGTCCGAAAAGGGCCAAAATGGTTGATAATAATTATAATGTTAACATAGTTTATACAATAAATATTTATTATATTTATCTTTATACCAGACTTCCAGTGTATGGTCTCTCCGTGGTACTATTCCGTGATGAAATCATATCTTCAGGAGATCAATTAAAGCGAATGCCCACCATTCGTTAGCTTTAGCGTTAGGACGTGAATATAATAGAGAGCTGTGAGTTACGCCGCCGCAGGTGTGTCCTCTGCCAATTTCGTTATAATAGGGTTGACAGACAGAATTTAAATAAACTGGTTGAGTGCGTGTCGGACCACTCACGGTAAAGGCTTTCCTAGTCAGTCTTCATCGTCATCATAGCCAAAGGACGCCAACTGCTGAACCCATATATCTCCAGAGCGACCGATCTAATTCTTATTCTATGGTGGAAGGAATAAGACATCTGCACTGACGTCCCGTATTGGAGTGTATTGTGCATTACTTTCCTTCTAACCTAACCCCAGCTATCCTAATACCTTAAAGTAACGAAGTATGACTTTGGGTTGGTGGCAGCAGCTTTTCAGGGTCCCAGTGAATGTTGATGTAGTAGCGGTGTTGGTGGAGGATGAGGTTTTGTTGACCCCTTATAGA
Source organism: Philereme transversata (assembly GCA_963924445.1). Classification (NCBI taxonomy): domain Eukaryota; kingdom Metazoa; phylum Arthropoda; class Insecta; order Lepidoptera; family Geometridae; genus Philereme; species Philereme transversata. The sequence continues at coordinate 3,349,335 of OZ004337.1, read as the reverse complement.
TCCGTTCTCAGTTTGACATCGTTTGTAGCAGTGCAGTGAAGTATCACGTGCACATGTCTTCCTCCCGAAGGCATCCACGACAAAGCCACTGCCGTGGCTCCAGTCTTCAGGAAAGACCGATCTTGTGCAGCCTGCACCTAACATCTCTCAGCAATGGGGGACCGTCCTACCTGTAGTTTCCAGTGCGTGGTCCACTCGAGAACCTTTCTGCAGTCAGTTCATCGAGCTATGGGCCCCGCCAACTGCTAATCCTCTGGGATATGTTAGTGACTCTCATAGTCAAAGTCATAGATATTTATTGTTTATGTATTCAAATTCAAATTTATTTATTTAGAACTAGTAGTACAAACAGATTACTGATAGCATGATGAAACTGCAAAAATTATAAAAATTGTGGAGCAACTTCAACGCCCACCTCCTCAGACAACAAAGCAAGATACATCGTTCCGTCAAAACAATAAGAATAATTTAGGCTTGAAACTAAGTAAAATAAGTATGTTTTTAATGTATTTTTTTTTACACAAAAAATTGGGCCAAAACATGAGCCCCGCTAGGGCTTATTATGCACTTATTACTTATAGGTACCTTACCTATGTAGTTACTACGCATTTAACTTAAAAATTAAATAAAATTATAGCTGTGAATTTTCAGAAGCCTCCTCCGAAAAAGGCATCTGAAAAGGAGGAGGCCTTTGCCCAAAGCGGGGTTCACATAACAATTAACCATTTATAAATAACTTAATTAACTTTTAATTTCAATGCAATCTCTAATCTATTTATATAAATTTTACATTATAATAATTTCAAATAACAAATTAACATTTAAGAGACTTAATAAAATTGACTGTTTTTTTTTACATTATTAATGAAACTATAAAATATCGGATTATTTAGATGATAGAGAAGCTTGGGATTAAAATTCCCCCAACTCGTTCAAAATGTTACAATTTATGCATAATTTATGTTTTGTATTGTTATGTATTCTAAAAGGATCATTAAAAAATCAATTAGCCTTGTTTCTTGCCTTTCTTTCCTGGCTTAGTCGCGAAGAAACAGGCAGTAAAATTGACGTTTCAAAGTGATCCTTCTGATTTTAATGAATAAAAATGTTTGACTTTTTTTTTGACAAAGAACTGTAAAAATCACAGACTTACCAATCTATTTTTGTGTGAAATAAAAGGCTATTTAAAATAAAAAAAATCAATTTCATTTCTTGCGACCGACACTTTAAATCAATGGCATCAAGCCTGGCTGGTTAGTTGCAACGACGTTAGTGACAACCCTATTTCGGAATACATTGCCGACTCACATCAATTTATATTCTGCATAACGGAAATACGCACCAACCCTATTCTAGTGGTCATTTCATAGGAGCGGTAACTCTATGGACTAACTTCATTTCATTTATTCCTAGCGAAAATGGATACAGTTATATAGCAATAGATCATAAACAAACATACATAGAATTTGGAATCTCCATAATTAGCTTTTTCAATTATGAAAAGACGTTTATTAGATAAAAAGATAGAAAATGTAAATGGATAAGAAAATTAAAAATGTCTACGAATACAATAAAATGTCAGCAAATACAAAAAAATTGTCAACGAGTACATTAAAACTAAAAAAATGACATGAAAACATCCTATAGAGAAAGTGTACCAAAAGGTACTACAATGAAATCACTCGAACTACCAAGATCCTTAGCCAATTCTTGTAACACAATTCGTATAACTTTCTTTCAAATATTAGGTACAGACAGCGTCACTGACTAGTTTGAAAACTTGAAGAAGGATGATTTCCAATAAATTTGTTTATTAAAATAAAGATTTCAACTTAACACACGACGTATAATAAAACCTTTTTGGAAATCATCCGTCTACTAGTTTATATTTCAATCTTTAAACATGCTGGGGGTTACCTGTTAGTGGCGGTGTCTGTACCTACGAGTATCTACCTATATTACACAGGAATTATTTTTGAAGTGAAAACTTCTTTAGGCGCGTTGGGCATTTTTTGAGATGGGAAAAAACCATTGAACTCGCGACACTGTTACCGTTACCGACACCTCTGTATATAAAGTGAAAACTTCATATACAGAGGAGGTGCATTGGGCATTTTTTGAGATGGGAAAAAACCTTTGTTCTCGCGACACTGTTACCGTTACCGACACCTCTGTATATAAGTAGCTCGTAATTGTTCAAGTTTTGACTTCTGTCGGCAGTCCTGGGCCCGTAGCCAAATTACATTCGCCACGAATCTATTCGATTTCTACATACATTTGTCGCTGAATCACGTGGTACGAGTATTTCTCTAGCATGTGTCAAATCCCATACATTTTCGGACGTATTGACTAGCGTTATCGCTAATCGACTGTAACTTGGCTAAGCCCTCTGGAGTGCCACTTTTTTTTAGATATAGTTACAGCACGAGCTAAGGCCTACCTAATGATGAGGTTATTACAATTGCATTATCTGACAGGTTACGTCGTTTATGACTATCTATATGGCATTGCGTTACGCCCATCACCGCGTTTATGTGACGGTTTTTTTACAGGATATGAGGCCTTCAAACCGGAACACAGTAATGCGTGCATTACTGCTTGGCGGCAGAAATAGGTACAATGGTAGCTATCCCTCGGATGAAAGTGCCACAAGAAGTTTTACTACTACCTATACATTACATTAATATTATACATATTATATATATATATATATATATATATATTACTTAGCCGGCTTGCACAACGACTAAACATGTTTTAATTTCATGTATTTGTATGATTTGACAACTCTCTTAAACATATTTAGGCACTAAATACGACTAGTGGTTCACCCCGAACTGAAATCTCGCGAGTCTACCATAAAAATCTTTGACTATCAAAACAGTGCCCCGAAATAAATAACCAACTAACTTGACCTACAGTTTCATTCAAATTACAGATAACGGGAATTCATGTTAATTGGTTACCTTTTTTGGGGTACAAATTGCAGTTATTCTAGATTTCAGACTTTTGCCTATATTTGTGAAATTACTTAAGCTACACGCATACCAAATTACAGTACTGTGGGGTCACTGGTGTACCCTGTGAATTTTTTTAAAGTTTTGTTTTTATTATAGCTAATAACTCAAAAACTACAATGTTGAAACTAAAAATAAAAACAGGGTTGAAATGTAGTAATGAAGACCTTTCATTTGACGTCTCAGTTAACCTAAAAGTCTCAGTTAACCTAAAAGTCTCATTTTCATTTTTTTTTATCCCTCTTGAACTCAAATATCTCAACAACCCCCCAAAATTGTGCCATCATTACCTACCTATATACGAAATTTCATGATGATCGGATAAACGCTTCGAAAGTTATCCTCGGACAAACAAACAAACATACATACATACATACAACGCCGATTTGCCCAAGTTGATTTGGAGATCTCGCTATGTTCGATCAATTAGGAATCGTTACGCAAATCTCCCTTAGATTTGATAGATTAGATTGAAAATTGAATATGACTTTTGAGGTTTTCCCCAAGAACGGCGTTTTAAAAATTTCAAAGGGTCGGCGACCCACGTGTGGCAAACGACCTAGGGTAAATGAAATAACATAAATGAAGTGAATTTTTACAGCAGTTCTTCATTCATCATGTCAAATTTAAATCAGTTGATTTTCAAGTCCCCTTTACACTGTTAATTTGTCATGTGAAATAGTATGTCATTTAATTTATATTATTGAAATTATTATAATGTAAATCGCTTACCATCAGGCTACGATAACCGCTTATCATCAGGTGGGCCGAACGCTAGTTCGCAAACTGATTGGTAAGAAAAAAAATGTCTAGATAGTCTTCAGCTGCTAAAATTGTATGGAAAATGCAAGCAAATAGGATTATACACTTTTGAACTTCTAAAACCATTTCAAAGAAGTAGATTTACCGAATCGTAAAATAATCGTTCCTTATAAATAACGAATAGGCCCATTTGCTTATAAATTGGGAATCGCGAAGTTCAAACGGAAACATTCTTTGATCCTTAATTCCAGTTAGGAACCCAATATGGAATATTAAAAATAAGGTGTTTGCCTGATCCATCTGACAAATCTGAAAACATTTTCACTCATAAAGAAATGCTTTGGATATCATCACACTAATATTATAAATGCGAAAGTTTGGATGTTTGTTTGTTACTCAATCACGTCGTAACGGCTTAACCGATTTTGATTAAATTTGGTATGTACGTAGATTGTAACCTGGATTAACACATAGGCTACTTTTTATCCCAGTGGATAAAAATGGGGTTAAAGTTTCTATAGAATATATTGGTCTTCGGTACCACTTTACACATGTTCAGCTTTATTTATAGGTTACCTTCACATTTAGTAGTGTAACGCGTACGAAGTCGCGGGCAAAAGCTAGTATTAAATAAAATTATTAGGCACGGAATGTAGGTAATCTTCTCACCTCTCACCTGTAAGTGTCATCAAAGATGGAGCATGCTTGCCTGAGTTGAAGGTAGGGGGGGGTTTAAGTAATACCAAATGAGTATCAGTCAAATATCTTTTTGATAACAATATTTAAGTACTTTGCACAATGTTTCTTAAATGCTACATGCTACACAACACGTCATTCAGGCTTCATAAGTGATTAAATGAGCCTTTTTTTTGTGCATCGCAATGTCTTGGGGGCACTTCCGCCTGGAGCAGTTGAGCTATCTATAGATCGTTTGCCTTCAGATGATTCAACTGTTTCTTCTGTATTTTATTGTAAATAATTGTATATTCTTTCTTTTATTAACGGCATCTCATATGCAATTTGATAGAAGATTATTTTAGAAGTGCAACAGCTTAGTCAAGGTGAACTTTGTCTCAGGCATCATTTTCTTGTTTGATGTCACAGTATTATACGTGAAGGTGGCTCTATAAGCCACATTCTGAAATAAAAAATATTATAATTAGGTAACGTATAAATGAATTAATTGAAAAAATTCTTTATTTATGCCTTACAAACTAGACACAACAGTTAAAAATAAATAAAAAACAAATAAATGTAATCTCAATGGGTGGCTTAACAAAGCGATCTCTTCCAGACAACCTTTGGATGGAGAGGATCTTTGCATAATACCTGTGTGTGTGTAATGTAGAAGATTGACCGAGGTGCAAAAAGAATATACTTAATAATAGAAAAAGAAAAAATACATAAATATTAGGTGCATAAATAATTGTAATGAGCAGTGAGTATTATTTTAGTGATAACAAGTGAGAGACAAAATGTCTTGCGATATCGCACGATGTTCGGCAATGTCGCATGACGTAATATGTCTTGCGACACGTGTAGCGGGACATCTTGTCCCCTACTGAATGAAATGCTGCTACGTTGCCTCTTTATTAAGAGTCCACTATACCTCAGATAGCTTCATATAATCATATGACGACCTCCGTGGTGTAATGGGCGAATAGCCGACTGAGACGCAGGAGGTAGCGGGTTCGATTCCCGCCGCGGATTAAATGTTTGCATGATCTACAGATATTTGTTCCTGGTCTGGTTGTTTCTCTATATATTATAAATATGTATTTAAAAAAAATGTGTATAAGTATTCTATCAGCAAAACCCAATTCCTTAAAATTTTCTTAATAGAAAATAATTCCAAAGTCACGTCCAAAACTTACAATAAACGCGTAGTCACACGTAGGTATATTAAAAATGCGAAAGTATGGATGTTTGTTAAAAAAACCTCAATTAGATTATCTGATTGAGGTCTGAGGAACGACGACTAAAACCAATTTACAAACGCTGCAAATAGCTCAAAACAAAATTATTAAAAGCTACTACCTAAATTGACATAGAATCTAAACTTATGAACCTAACGCAAATATATAAATATAGTAAAAATATTTTAATTACGAATATATTAACTACAGACATAAATTCAAAACTAGTTTATAAATAGATAAAAATTCAAAAAACGTTTAACTAGACAGGCCAACAATATTTATTTAAATAAACCTAGGACCAATTACGATAAAAAGAACATAGTGTTTGAAGGATCACACTATAAATCTTTAAAAAACTGTTAAAACAACATTTCAATGGATTTCTCGCAGATTGAATAGTTGCTAAAATATAGGTATATACGTATAATATGCTTGAGACGCGCTCCGCTCTTACACTGTGACATGGGCCTTAGTATACATTCCTTTAATTGCATGCACATTGCATTAGAGCTTAGAAATGGCGCGTGTACCGCACACGCCATTTCTAAGCTCTAATGCAATTAAACTGGTCCGATTCTTGTTTCTTCAAATACAGAAGTACCCACATATTATTATTGTAAAACAGTAACATCAATATTTTTTATATTTGAATAATTATGTATTAAATTACAAACAGTTAAATGTATACAATAGTTTCCTACGCCAAATGGCACATCCTCATTAATTTATTTTCTCTTAATTCTTTTGAGAAATAAATGTTTAAACCATTTGTTTGTTACTCAATCACGTCGTAATGGCTGAACCAATTTCTATGAAATTTAGTATGTCGATAGATCCGGACCTGGATTGACACATATGCTACTTTTTATGGACAAACCACGCGTGCGAAGTCGCGGACGGAAGCTACTATTCAATAAATACTACAAATGAGTTATTTAAACTCTTCATACTAACTTATAGATATTTATATGATGCATTGCACTTATGTTTCGATTTTTCACATTAACCTATAGTTGTGTATTTGATTACCTCCGTGGCGCAGTGGGCGTATAGCCGGCTGAGACGCAGGAGGTAGCGGGTCCGTTTCCCGCCGCAGAACAAATGTTTGCATGATCTACAGATATTTTTCCGGGTTTGGATGATTTTCAATATATTATAAGTATGTATTTACAAAAAAAATATATATAAGTATTCTATCAGTTATCTGGTTCCCATAGTACAAGCTCTGCTTAATTTGGGGCTAAATAGCGTTGCGTGAAATGTCCAGCAATATTTATTTATTATTTATTTATTTGCTTAAAGTTACTCATTATGTTATGCAATTTGGTTTTCGCTCTCGCGCCTCGAATTAGTCCTTCTCGCACTGCGGGTATTTTTGTTTGGAGTGACAAAGACAGTTGCACAAGTAATAGTCGACTCTTACTTAAGGACTACGAGGTACCTATTTTGTAGCTTTGTCTCAATCCAGGTGATATTCTATCCATAAACAAAATTTAATAGAAATCAGGGCCCGTAGCCAAATTACTTACGCTGTGAATCTATTCGATTTCTACATACATTTGTTGTCGCTGTATCACGTGGTATTTCTATAGCATGTGTCAAATCCCATACATTTTCTGACTTATCGACTAGCGTCATCGCTAATCGACTGTAACTTGGCTAAGCCCTCAGGTCAGCCACGACGAGAAAGCGCAACAAACGAACAAACTCAATTTCGTATCTTAAATATTAATAATGATAGTGTGGATAATAGTGATACGTTTAATCCATAACATATTGCCATATAACGTCCACTGCTGAACACAGGCCCAATAGACTCCAAAGCGACCGATCTTGTGCCACCTGCATCCATACTACTCATACCACTCGATAAATACTCGAAATTCTTTGAGAAATACCTGATTAACAAATGTGATCAGCTGAAGCAAGTCGTGATTCTGATGGTGTTCGTCCAGGACCTGGCACAGGCTCTGCATCAGCCATGATCCATTCGTTTCACGATACGCCAGGTGTTCTGAAGTTAATCAAAAACATTTATTTTATATTAAAACCCGTGTATCACTGGGAACTACCTCAACTTCATTTTGAAGAGCTCGGTTCGATTCCCGTTGCGGGACAAATGTTTGCATGGTCTACAGGTATTTCCAGTTCTGGTATTTTTGTATTTTACGTTCCGAGTTTGGGTATTTTTTCTATATGTATACATATTACAAGTATGTATTTAGAAAATAAAAATTATATAAGTATTCTATCGGTTATCTGGTTCCCATAGTTTCCTATAGCTTTGCTTAACTTGGGGCTAGATAGCACTGTGTGAAATGTCCAGCATTATTTATTTATGTTGCGGGTACGTTCTTTGTGATGATAAATGTATGTTCTTATTAACGATAACGGTAAAGGAAAACGAAAAAAAATCGACTTTCCTTCGATATTTTGGTTATATGACCTGAAATCAAATAATTGAAGGTGCGAGGCGAGACGTTATTGGGATCGGATCGCACTCACCCTGATGAAGGTTCACGAATTGAACCGAAACATTGTCGGTCGAAACACCGATAAGACGGTACGTGATAAATCCCGTATTTATAATAATGATTAATTGAAGGTATGTGACATCATTTAATATTCTATTGGGTATCAGGCATGTATGAAATGTAATGTTTCGACTTTGTTTGTTTTAGTATTAAGACTTAGTAGATTTAAATATTGCATGCCTTAAAGATTATCCAATGCAAGGAAGTTTATTGTCGTCACACTGCGATGGTAGGTAAAAATACCTGCTCAATATTCGAACTGCCTATTGGCATTCGATTGGCTGCCCAAGCTAGTTCTAAGTCCTCTGTTTTTGAGTCGTATTCCTCAATGCCGAGAATCGTGAGGTCGTGACCTCCTTCATGGGTGATGTTCTCTTTGATTATGTTTGTCTGTGCCATCAGTGTCTGTTGGCGGTGACAGTGAGGCATCATGTAACTTAGAGTGGGATCTGGTCAAACCAATGTATCGGGTTACATCCATATGATATTTTCCCCTCAACTTTGCCAATGATGACATTCTTCTCTAGGTCTCCAGGAGTTTTTAGATACCTTGGCTTTAATGTATTCCATCGGCTTCTAAATTGAATAGAACTCACTTTCGGCTGACGAGAACGTGATCAGCATATCAGCATGCGTGGGCAGGACAATGCTCTCGCCTCCATCAGTCACCGCGCGCCTGCCGTCGTCCATACACTCTCCGCGACACGCCTGAAACAGACACCAATTAAATAATGGACATTATTGTATAATATACAATAATAGAGGTAATATGCACTCTAAAATATTTCTTGTCTTCATTCAAACACAGAATATAATAATTTGAAAAAGCGCGAGTCGGATGAAATAAGTATTTTTTATTTGTAACATATCATGTCAAATTTCAGCTTGTACAGCTACAAGTAAAATACAGCTGTAACTGTTTTAACAGACAAACATACAGGCATGGCAAAACTATAAGATTCTTAGGCCAACTATGGAACACTAAACATTGTAAGTATTGAATTAAATAAATACATCATGTTTACTTCTTAGATGACTCTGGATTCACTTTAATGTGTTTTTAAACAATAGTCGTAAAGGCTCATCTTTTAATTTCCTCGCACAGCTCTGGTAGAAAACCACCCTTAGTCTCTCAATTTATAAGCTTTCAAAACAGTAACCTGAACGAACACCAGCTTGGGTTTCCCGACGAGGCCTGCGTCACCGTGCTGCAGAATAGTGGTGATGTCACTCAGCTTGTACGGTCTCTCAGCGGCATACACGGATCCATCTTCGCCGTGAGTCAGTATGACCACAGCGATACATGAAGTAGCTCTGTGGTCTTCATTACACACTGAAATCAAACGTCTTATTTCTAAATTGTCCGCTAGATTGTCATGATCAATTCACTGATAATGCACAGCCTGAATACCCTATTAGATATTATTTTAACATACCTTCATCTAACATAAAAAGCTGGTGTTAATTTACCTACGTGGCTTACGTGTTAATTTGTTATTCCATATTTTTTCTTTGTGTTGGCTCTATTGGTATACGTGTAATGTGTAATCCCAACTAAAATTGTTTTTCTTTCTTTCTTTTAATTTTCATAGAACCATTCCAAAAACTATTATATAAATTAACATGTTTATGTAGATGCAGATTATTCTTATGTTAAAATATATGTTATATGGATGAAATGCTCGCTTTACGAATTATACAGACACAAGTAACTTTTTAACTAAAATATAACTGACTTAACCCAACTATCTACTGAACTGATTTTGATGAAATTTCTATGAGACCGATATGAAAGTATATTCTTTCAAATAAAAAAAGAATTTTACAAATCGGTTGATAAATGGCGGAGTTCTGAGGTGAAAACATAAAACAATGGAGAAGATTGCCAGAAACTTGTCCGGCAGAGGGCGCTGTATGTTTGTTACCTGTCAAAATATCATGTTAAATGATATTCATCGCGTTTTTTATTTTATAAGCATTGTTCAGGTTTTTATCGATTTTTTATTCATGTATTCTACCTGGCGTATCGTCCAGTTGAAGGAGGAGTTAAAGAAAAGAGGTGCATCGCTGCAAGGAAAGAAAGCCGACCTAGTCGAAAGGTACAATAATTTAGAGTTTTTAGCTGTTTTCAGGGGCAATAATAGGATTAGCTTGATTTCGAAAACTATTGTGTGAGTGTTATTCATATTTAAATATCTAAAAACGGGTAATATTAGCCAAAGTTTAGCTAGAGCCAGTGATCATATTGATAAACAAAATGTGAGGTTATATACATAACATTTGAAGTCAAAACATATTTTTCTTTACAGATTGGAAGCTTATGATAGAAATTTTAACTTTGAGAATGTGTCTCAAAACAGTCCGGAATCCCAAATGGAATTGCCAGAGCAGGAAATGCTTCGTGATGTGAACAGCACTACATTATTACCACCAATACGAAAAGAACATATTCATCTATATTTCAATAGGTAAGATCTAAAATAATAGTCTAGTACCTATTATTTGCATCTGATCTTTCAAATGCTTTTATTGATAACATGATTTAAAATGAAGTCTGGTTTTACAGATTCAACAAGAAAACTAATGATGGATATCTGTTGTATGAATCAAGATATCTCCTTGTCTTGAGATCACGTGCAAGGGGAGCAGATACTTTTTTGACTGAGTAAAGCTTCAATGAAGAAACTGCAATATGAAGTTAATATAAAGCTACAGAATGAAGGCAGTATTGAAGAAACAACATGTGAATGTGCTGTTGGTAGTGGCAAGGAAGCGCACTGTAAACATGTGGCTGTAGTATTATTTGCAGCTGAACAAATGCGGAGAGAAAGAAATGTGTTGTTACATATAGTGTGTACACAAGAACTGCAAAGTTTTCACAGACCAAAGATGATTTTCACTGCTACACCTTTAAAAGCAGAGAGATTGCCATCTAAAAGACAATTATCAAAAATTATATTTCATCCATATCCAATAAATAATATTGATAAGGAAAATTATAATGTAAGAGTTCGAAACATTTACATTGGAGCAGCCGCAAGTACAATGCCATTAAAACAAAGGTTTGCTCCGGCAAATCGCTATAGTATATTAAATAATCACAATTATAACAAAGAAGATACAAGAGACATTTTACGCCAACAATTACTTTTAAGTAATATAACAAGTGAAGAAGTATTAAAAATAGAAAATGACACCCGAGGTCAAACTAAAAACCCGTTATGGCATGAAACACATCAAACCCTATAACAGCAAGTCATTTTCACACAGTGTGCCATATGACACTTACGAGGCAAAACAAATTTGCAGAATAATAATAATTGTTAATTGCACATTTTTTTAAGTCACGCGCAACTGCCCATGCAATAACAGTAGCAATCAAAGCTTACACTGGAAATATAAAAATCTAGATGTCAGAGAATGTGGCTTATTTATATCTAAAAGACACCCATTCCTTGGGGCATCACCTGATGGTTTGTTAGGAGAAGAAACCATACATTCATTACAAAAACTACAGTATTATATTTGTATGAAGAAAGTGGAGAGCTATTTTTAAAACCTACATGCATTTATTATCAAATACAGGGGCAATAGTACTGTGCAGAAAAAAAATTCTGTAACTTAATTATTTACACTTTCAATGATATGAAAGTTATATATATTTCAAGGGACGAAATCTTTATAAATAATATGGTGGGAAAGCTTATTAATTTTTATCACAATTATTTTAAGAAGGCACTGTTTAAAATTTAGTCTTCTCAGTGCTTTTCCCCACGTTCTCTTTAATGTAATATTACTTGGGAATTTGTGTACACCTATTTCTTCACATCCAAAAGCTACACAATGACCCATATTTTACGTAATCTGAGAAAATATTTTATAAACTTACAATTTCTATATAATTAGACAGTTCTTTTGAAACAAAAACTTGGCGCCCTCTAGGTGGTAATAATTGACAGTTTTCTTCCCCATTATGCGTCCCTATAACATTTGAGGGTTGCCCTCTATTTTTTGGGATACCATCATCAGATCCTGACTTGGTGTCAATGGGACCAGCTGTTTTTTAAACAAAAAAAAAGAGTGTGTGTACTTATGTACACGCGTTAGAAGTTATACTTCTTTGGCGTATGGAAAAAAAATAACTAAAATGCAGTAGTGATTAACGATAAATATTAAAATTAATCAAAAAGATTTTATTTAAATAAAATAAAATCACCAAAATAATATTTATTTATTCACACTGTTTAATTGTACCCTTACGAAACACGTGTTCTACATATAAAAATACTAGAATATACAACTTGAACATAGTTATCAATTTTCATACCACCTAGAACTAACTTCATGCTGTTAAATTTAGGTGTCGGTGTGCGCGCGCATCGTAAAAATTCACTCTCATCATTTTTCTCCATCGCGCCAAAAGAAGTATAACTTCAAAATAAACTTCTCGAATCGGTTCAGGCGTCTTCGAGTAATCGGGGAACATGCATAAAAAAATCCGACGAATTGAGAACCTCCTCCTTATTTTGAAGTCGGTTAAAAATTCTTGCGCACCTTTATCCATCTTATCCATAATGTCTGCGTGGCGTAGGTCGTCAAATACAGTTATCTGAAAGCCTAGATTATCAAATGTATTACAAAGACTTTTTACGTCCTTCTCTGTCCCTTTTCTTTCAGCAGGCCTTTGGAAACTGAAAAAAAATAAAATTCGTATGAACTTTAGGCTTGAGAATAGGATAAGTGACTGTTAAGAACGACTAAGACTAACATAGCAATAAAAACACTGTCTGTGGATCCTAAATATGGCATATCTGTGGAGAACCGCCACACCGTCGTCGATTAGATTTAGATTAGAAATGTTGTCTCATAACTTTAAGATTATTGAAATTCGATTTAATATCGTTAAATAATAAATAAACACATAAATAATACAGTTTAGGCAACTTTATTGTTAACCTGTTTTCGTGCGTAGCTAGCTACAAAAACATAACAGATATTATGATTTTAATAAGGATTTAGAAGGCCGGCCCTTGTCTACGGATCGGTGCATATTCCACTGACTAAAGGGACTAGTATTCGCCTAGATTTAATAACGTGAATTGGCCTTTAGAATATTGGTAACACTGGATATGTGGGTACGAGATATTAAACACCTCGGTTGCACTTACTTGAAATACATGGTTTTCTCGTATTTGCGATGATTGAAAATGATCAGGTATTTCTTTCCAGTCATATCGTAATACATGTCCGATTTATTGAACTTAATCGGTGGAGGTAGAGCTTTGTCTGTCTGGTCCAAACCGCCGTCATCGTTGGGCATGCTAACGTCCGCGGCAAAATTACAAACAAATAAAAAGTTAAAACTTCTGAAACCATCATAATTATGATTTTCAATAATTTTTACAAAAAACGGGATATATTTAAAAGAATACATTTAATAACATAAATAATATAACAATTATTTACATGACTATAAAATACATAAGAAACAATTGAATCATCTAAAGACTAGAGAATAGAAACATTTGAACGGATTGTACACACTAAAAACTAGTCAAAAATAAATTGATGTTTAAATAATATGCCAATATTTTTTTTGACGAGTTAAATGTTTTTTCTAAGTACATATTTACTTTATCAGATAGCCTGACTCACATTTGTGCTTAATCCACTTCTGAATGTTATCGTAAAGATAAAAATATATTCCAATAACTATCCTTTGTTTCGTATGTTTTTGTGTTTGTTACTGGATGATTATTCAGCTACTAAATACATTTATTAACAGAAATTGTATACAATTATTAACTATATAAAATATATACAAATACAGCTACATAATAAAACCAAAATTGATATAACTAGGAACCTACTCACCGATTTGTATGATTCCGGTGTAATTAAGTAATTCTTCATTAATTTATAATGCTCCAATAGGTAAAGATCGAATTAGGTAAGTAAGAGGCTACTTTATACACATAATATAGTAATACAAAAATAAACTAATTAATAATCAATTTAAATAAAAAACGAATTAAGAAACCTTGGACTCGATGGTTTTCCGCTAAACCATTTTATGTCAGCTTCAGTTTCCCCGTGATCCGCCTCCATTTTGTATATTAACTTCACTTAGTATCAAACTTCCACCGACTCTCAATGATGATGCAATTTTATATTATTATTTGCGACACTAAACACGTTTGTTCTCGTTCATTGATTCTTTATACCTAAGTCCGCCGTCTGCCGGCTGGCGGCGCGGCGGCGCGCGGGCGTTCACTGTCACCGGGTGCCCTGCGCGTACGCTCCTTACTCATCCACAAAGGATATCGAGATGGCATGTCGATTAATTAATTAATTAATTTTAATGGAAAGAATATAAAATTATTGTCTAAAATACAGGAGAACCAGTTGAATCATCTAAAAACCTTTGTAAACGATTTTAATTAAACCATTTATTTCAACCAACTTGGGATCATACACAGGACACAATATTACAGTATTATATTAGTAGATTAAAGTAAAGTACTTCTAGGTTTTGTTAGTAGATAATTTATACTTTAGATTAAGATTCTCGATAACTTGTAATCCAAAAATAATTGTAGGTAAATAATAATGATGTCATTTATCGAAATAACTTCAAGATAAGTTGTTAAAAAATATTTGTTATAGATCTAGATTTTGATTTATTTATTAAAAACTAGTTTTCACAAAAATTGGTTTTGGATATTATTTCTTTTCTCTATAATGTATAAATTATCTGATATTATTATATATATATATTTAATTGAAACAAAAAAGCTCTTTGTCGTTGAGTGACCACATCGTCCTATAGACATTAAACAATCTGTACACACAACATGGTTATTTGGTTATAAATTAGCAAAAGAAAATATGCCAGCAATTAACTGGTACTTCGCAGCCATCGCAACGGATTGCAACGTCTATCGCGAATGAAAGAACGCTTCGTTGCAGTCAACCGTTCGCTCGCTCGCTGCTAGCTCCTGCTGCGTTGCCAGCTCGCTATTCGCAAAGTGTAGCCAGTATACATTGAAAAATTAGATAGCAAAAAACAGATAGATGATCCAACGTTGTTTGATATCCCTTAACGTTTCGTTTCGTTATTTGAAAAAGCCACAACAACACATTTCGATACCGTTACCAATTTAGGTACGAATTCCTTTTTATTTTTTAATGTCGTTTCTATTTCTTAGGAAATAAGGCTTTACAACGTTAGGCACTATGTCTCCAGTCAGTCTGCCCATTCATATAATACTTACAATGATTTCATAGATAAAAAAAGCATAGATAAAGACACTTCTGATAAGATAACACTATTTGCAACGGCTGATAGAGATATAGGTACCTATATCTCTATCAGACAATCGACATAAGGGTTCTACCAACCGATAAATGATGATAACTATATGATAACATCCACCTTAGCTATTTCTATTGGCATATTCCCGCCAATGCAAATCTATGAATTTAACTTCACTTTGATTCCCCAGCAATCCGACGACTTTGAAAATTTGTTTAGTTTCATGGTCGAAAGCACCACCTAATTCCTGAACACCATGTATAAACAGACGAATTGTGTACTCCTCCTTTTTGGGAAGTAGGTAAAGACCCCGATCTTTAAGTACTTACTGTGAGATCGATCTGGCCAATGCTTTAATGATGGAAAATAATTCCGTCAGCATCAACCCAAAACACTTAGATAGCGCATTCTAGGATCGGATCACTTTTATTAGTTAACATCTAGTTGAGTTCCCTGTAAACTATCCCTAGTGTTGTAGCATCATTAGTACTAGTTTCGTCTATCAAATTTAATAGAAATTGGTCCAACCGTTTAATCATGAAAACGTAACAAACAGACAGAGATACTTTCGAATTAATAAATTAGTATGTATAGATAGATAGATAAAGACATTTATTTCGACACAAGTAACAAACACACAGAAACTACATACAGTGGATAAGTAAAGACACAATTAAATAAAGACAATTAAAAACACGTTACTTAAACAAAAAATAATAAATAATAGATACTAAAAATACGTACCCAGTCACTATGAGCCCTGTGCCGAAAAAAGGAAATGGCATAATATAAGAAAACTACTAAAATAGAATAGAATATTTTATTGCTTTAAAGTGACATCTAACAAAATCTTATTTCTTATGTGGTGCATGGTACGTCTCGTCGTTTTGTCACACACAGGTTGAAATAATTAAATGATACGTCTCGACGTTTTGTCACACACAGGGTGAAATAATTAAATGATACGTCTCGTCGTTTTGTCACACACAGGGAGAAATAATTATATGATACGTCTCGACGTTTTATCATACACAAGGTGAATTAATTAACCGTCGACAAATTTTGTGGAACGGCTCTGCCCTTAATCCATTTGTTTGTACCCATAAAATTAAACTAAGCATTTACTAAGTAATTCTAGAATCTTGGGGTCGGTAGTGTTACGACGACCTCCATGGCGCAGTGGCAGAGACGCAAGAGATTGCGAGTTCGTATCACTCTAGATATTGTATTGTACAAATTTATTGACGAATAAAATTAGGTATGTAAGTATTTTAACAGTTATCTGCTACGAGCTTTACTTAGTTTGGGGCTAGATAGCTATTTGTAAAATGTTTAGACTCTAATTTTAATAAAAAAAGAAGGTAAAATGTTGGTAATATTATTAGTATCATGTATTATTTATATAAATATTCTTTAACTGTATTTAATGTTTAAATAATAATATAGGGTACAATTATTGTTATCAGTTCATCGCTATCCACCCACTACTGGGATAAAACTTACAACGTAAAACAAAACGTTCTATGAGCCATGTTAGGTACTTACATTTATTTACAAAAAAAAACATATACACATATGAACAAGGGTTTCATACCTTTGCTCATTTGTGTGGAACATATTGTGTGGATTGTGGAACGCTTTGCCCTTCCCTATAAGAACATCCAAGTCTATTAGTAATTTTAAAACAAAAGTACACACCCTGCGTTGAAGTTGTAACTGCTTGTTAATTCATCATAACCATTTTTATAGTTGCTTATTTTATCATAATTAAATTTGTATTATTATTAGTATTTTAGGTTTATAGTATGTAGATATGTTTTTAATTTTATATAGATGCACCGCCGTCATGTGATATGTTATAATCCTGTCCATACTAAGGTTGTCTGGAAGAGATCGCTTTTAGCGATAAGACCGCCCATTGTACTAAATCTATTTGTAAAAATTATGTTCTGTATTTTACTTTGGTGTACAATAAAGAGTTATCTTGTCTTATATCTACCTCACATGCCTGTTTATTGTTTTGGGCTGATTGCATCCTAAGCCCGTTGAACAATGATCCCTAAACGTATTTAGAGACTAGATATGATTTAGAGAGTAAAACTACAAATACCTACGTCAAATTTATACATGTGTATGTTTAAATTTGACGTAGGTATTTGTAGTTTTACTCTCTAAATCATATCTAGTCATTAAATATGTTTATGCATCTTTGCGCAAGTCACTCTTATTGTCTAACTTCGAAGAGGGAGACGAGATGTCAAAATCTATTATGTATTTCCTGCTCAGTTTCCAATCTGGAGGATTCCGTCAAAAATCTTAAAAAATGTTCATGTACAAATGTAGACAAGATCGGCTGCTGATGAGAAAATCAATCTTTGATTTTTGTCATCTCGTCTTCGTGTTCAAAGTTGGACAATAAGCCAAAGTCAGGTCTTATCAGTAGGTAGTATAATTAATATAGTAGGTACTTACAGAATAATGTTTCTCAAATCGTTACAATTGGTTCCTCAATTATAGCTATATGTATATTTAAAAATACTTATTATTGGTAGTATTTTTTTTATAAAACATATCGTAAATGCAATTTGGTAGAGCTCTATTTTAGAACTGCAACAGCTTAGTCAAGGTGAACATGGTCTCTGGCATCATTTTCTTGTTCGTGGTTTCAGCATAACAAGTGCGGGTGGCCCTGTAAGCCACTTTCTGAAAAACAGCCGTTTTCAAATATAAGGACGGACGGCTAAACTAATTAAAACTTAATTAATTAATTAATTTTACACAGTAGAAATGCCTTTAAATTGAATTGTCGTAGAATATAAGCAGATTATTGGCACCATCATTATATCTAATTTCTGGTTATATTTAATGGTCTACTTGTCTCTACCTAACTTACAATGGTTATAGATTTATTAGAACTCGATAAAAAAAATATATATGACCTTGTGAAAAAAAAGCCTCGTAGGTCACTCAATAAATAAAAAAACCTTAGTTATCAATTTTTCTAAGCGCTAGTTGAAACAATGTAAGAGTTTCTTGTGAAAGGGCTCGCCCGTGGAAGCACTACCACCATCCCTATTTCTGCCATCAAGCAGCAATGTTGTGTTTCGGTTTCAAAGGTCCATACCCTTTGCTGCAACCATTTGCTGGTGAAATCACAGGCACATGAGGCTTGACACCTGTATGCCTCAAGTTGATGACGCAGGCCAGTACATCGTAGGACACATTGCTAACGTACGTGACCTACGAGGCCATTCTCTGTTATAAGCGATGGTTACCACACCACGTAGGCCATAGGCTTGCCCCATCTCCATCACACTAATATTATAAATGTGACAGTTTGGATGTTTGTTTGTTTGTTTGTTACTCAATCACGTCGTAACGGCTAAATCGATTTCGATGAAATTTGGTATATACGTAGATTATAACCTGGATTACCACATAGCCTACTTTTTATCCCATAAATCAGTTCCCATGGGATAAAAATAGGGTGTCAAGTCAAATTGCAACAGCGAGATTAGCTTTATTTCTAGGTTACCTACACATTTAGTAGTGTAACGCGTACGAAGTCGCGGCCAACAGCTAGTGTAGTATAAAAAAATTGGCTAGTTCTACACCTCTCAGCTTAGTCTAATTAAATAATTCTGTGAAAATACCTGGTGGACAAAAGTGATCAGCTGAAGCAGGTCGTGATTCTGATGGTGTTCATCGAGGACCTGGCACAGGCTCTGCATCAGCCAGGAGCCGTGGCGATTGCGATACGATTCGTGTTCTTTTAATTAAAAATATCACTTCGTTATTTATAAGTCTTAGAATCGTCTCATTTCTTTTGAAGTATCAAAAGAATATCTACCGGTGTTTTTATAATACCAGATTTCGGTCAGTATTGACATGGATTGAGTCAAGTCTGACCTCTAAACTGGTTTCGAGATGTTGAGTTATAAGAATGCAAAATCTATTAGGTACGCAACCTATTATTTACCTATTAACTTATTATTAGACATGACCTCGCAACTTCACTCCAGACGTTGCTATCTCATCTTTGTTTTGAAACAACCACACTAGCATAACCGCCCTAGAAAAAAATCTCTCAATGGCAGACTGATAAACGACTAATGACATGTCATGTTAGCGTAGAAAGAAGAAACGTCATGTTTTTGCGGACTATTCTTTCGTAGACTACAGTCCCTACGGAAGAATAGTCCGAAAAGCTGTTCTAGAGAAGTCATGCTAGCGTGGCTGGTATCATCCGAAACAATTGTCTGATGTCTCTGGAAGAAGAAGGGTTGTGCTGTCGTATTGTGCTGCATACGTTACAATGCATCTGATTTCAACGAAAACTGACAAACAGAGGAAAATAATGTGAGTACGCAAGATTTTAACAAAGATCTCGGCGCAGTGCACTCTTTGCACAAAGTGGATGGCTCTTTTTTAACATTACTAGAACGAACAGATTTTAAGGAGTTTCTAGAAATGTCCGCCAAGGAAAAGAGTAAATCTCTAACCGAGCGCGAAGGTCACTTCACGAATAGTAGAGGAGACCGTGAGAGATCGACCTTCACCGATCTGATAACTCTATGAAGCTTATTTTTAATCAAATATAATTTATAAACAAATATCCCTGCGATAACTTGCCTATCGAAAAGTGTTCAGAGCTATTTTTAATTTACTTTATTTTATTCATATTTCTTTCATCATCTTCACTCTTGTAATAAACGAATGAGTTTTATCTCAATTTTTAGTTTTCAACACAAAGAATATTCAAAGCTTCATCGAGTTATCAGATCGGTGAAGGTCGATCTCTCACGAGATCTTAGACTAGAAGGATATGTGAAGTCTGCGACGTGTTAAGCACTTGCGCTGTATCGTGTAGACGTCCGCGAAAACAACGAAACAACACACTTTTCACATATTGAGCAGGCGTTTTATTAGCTTCCGAAGCTAGAAATTCTTAGTTATCTAGTGCTTAAACAGTAACGACCGGTTGTATTGTATTTCAGCAGCTTATATTCGGAATGAATAGAACTTACTTCTAAATAGAAATTATGAATGCATGAATAGAAATTATGTTCTGTGTTTTGCTTTGGTGTACAATAAAGAGTTATCTTATCTTATCTTACTTTCGGCTGACGATAACATGATCAGCATATCAGCATGCGTAGGCAGGACATTGCTTTTGTTTCCATCAGTCACCACTTGCCTGCCGTCGTCCATACTCTTCCCGCCACACGCCTGAAACCGACACCACCGTGGGGTAAAAGAATAAAAAAGTGTATATAAATGACGTTTTAGATATCGTGAATTCTTCATAGATTTGCTACTATATAAATTTTCACACACTGTTTCCAGGAGGACAACCAGCCTTTTTTATTACTTCTCTTTTTTTCTGGTGTTAAAGACCCGCATAGTGGTTTTATCCATATATCTTATGATGTAGAATAAATGCAGTTGAACCTATCAATTAAAATAAGCATTGTGAGCGCAAGCACATCTCCTATTTCTCTAGGTAGGTAGACTAGGTCTTCTCTAGGTTTTCTCTAGGTAGGTAGATAGGACTAGGTCGTATATCTTTAGTTTAAATGGAAGAATGGACAAGAGTCTTTCATAGTGATATGAAACTATTTAAGAAAAAGAGATATTTGTGGTTCAGGACATATATCTTATCTATAGCTGTACGAAGAGGAGACGCGTAAGACCAGTCCATAGAATCGCGTCAAAATGGTATTTCAACATCTACCTGCGTTTCTATGTCACCGTGCGACGGCGCGGCGTATTCCCAACCAAAGTGGTAAGCTTTAAGACGTAAAGGAACCTTCAACTTCCGTCTAAGTAAGGCCAATTGACTAGCTCATGTCCACATCTCCTTATCCCTGACTGCCGAAAGAGTGTTGCAAGGTAAAATACCTGAACGAACACCAGCTTGGGTTTCCCGACGAGGCCTGCGTCACCGTGCTGCAGAATAGTGGTGATGTCTTTCAGCTTGTACGGTCTCTCAGCGGCATACACGGATCCATCTTCGCCGTGAGTCAGTATGACCACAGCGATACATGAAGTAGCTCTGTGGTCTTTCTTGCACTCTGAAATCAAATAATACTAGATTTTCGTGATTGACTCACTGACAAACAATGCACATCCTAAATAAAAGATCGTAAAGACTTATTAGACATTGTTATGGAACGTACTCATACTATGTGAGCCGTTCAGGAGGGGAAGGTGTTCTTCAAAATACCACGCTTGGTCACAGGGGCGGGGGAGGGGGCTTAGGTTAACGTCACGTAGTCAATATCCTCTAGGGAAATATCGTGCTTTTTCGAGCTATATTCAAATATGGCGCGCAGTATTTAATGCTTTTTAAACTTGTAATTATAGGTATGGACTATTAAAGCACGTTAGTTGGCGTCACGCGGCAAGCGCCGTTTTAGACAAATACGAGCCAAATTATTATTTATTTAACTTTCTGATGCAATAAATTATTTATATCCATATTTATGAATTACTACGTGAAAACTAGAGGAGGCTATGGTGTTGACATATACTACGGATGGTCACCGAGGGGAGGGGGGGGAGTAAAAATTAAAAAATGGCTCCCGTTGTATGGTACGTTCCCTTATAACTTAACATAATGGAATGAAAAGTTCTAACACAAAGAATTACTTTATACAAAATATGTATTATTTTAATTTAATATACGTACATTTATTTTCATATATTTCGCACACGGAGTGTGAGATTTGGCATAGGTTAAGTTTATATGGAGAAGGAGAGCATAAAGCAAAAATTAAGCATAAAAAATATATTTACTGTAATAATGGTCGAATTTCGACCACTGGGCGGGCAACTAGCATTAACTTAAGTATATTCAATATATTTCGTTTAATTCGGATTCAACCAGATCGAAGATAGGGCTCTTCTATTGTAGAAATTGACATGTTTTTATGAATCACCCTATGTATAACAAAAACAAAATGCTCGCAAATACCTTCATCCATCTTTTCCAAAATATCTGTGTGGCGCAGATCATTGAACACACTAATCTTAAACCCTAGATTTTCAAAACTATTACGAAGACTTGTTACGTCTCCATCTGTCCCAATTCTTTCGGTAGGCTGATCGTAGCTGAAAAAAGTAAGTTTTTATTATAAGGCCGAAGACAAGGAAAAGTAGTAAAACCTGTTATTGGCTTTCTGGTATACAATATGTCTTACATATAAGTTAAAACAGCTATTAGTTTCCCTACAAATACATTAAATAGATTATTAAGAAGTCACTGCACTGTTAAATAAATGTTACTAGTGGTTCGCCCCTGAGACTGAAACTGAAGATGAGACCCTGAACTGAGATCTCGCGAGTCTCCCATAAAAACAAAAAAAATATTTGTTATCTTTGACTATCAAAATAGTGCTACGAAATGCATAATCAAAGAACTTGACCACAGTTTCATTCAAATTACAGGTAACGGGAGTTCATGTTAATTGGTTATCCTGTTTGGGGTAGGAATTGCAGTAATTCTGGATTACAGACTTTTTCCTATATTGTATTACCCTGTGAAATTTGTCAAAGTTCAGTTTTTATTATGGCTAATAACTTAAAAACTACAAGGGTTTAAACTAAAAATAAAAACGGGGTCGAAATGTTCTTACAAAGATCTTTTATTAAAAGTGCCACTTGACTCTTTACCCCTCTTGAACCCCAATATCTCAACTACCCCCACCCCCCCCCACACACACACATTTTTAGCTTATTAAGTCACACCAAAATTGTGCCATTACTACCTACCTATATACCAAATTTCACGATGATCGGATAAACGCGTCGAAAGTTATCCTCGGACAAACAAACATACATACATACAAAGCCAATTGAAAATTTATTTATTTTTTTGCATGAAAAATGGTATTAGTTAAATATAAATTGGTTAAAATAGCAAATAATTCATTCATTTACGCTCATTAAAAATTACAGCAAATGCGTGACATCTTCAAACCAAGATATTTTCATACACAACTTATTCTATCCTTTGTCTTTTACCCCTTTCGTTGCATTTTGTATAAACATCACCTTTCTTTATTATCAAACGTTGCCATTAAATTGAAACTTGCATTCAACTTAAATTTAATTACGGGTAGTGTGCAAAACTACGATGCACTTACTCGAAAAACATGCTTTTCTCGAATTTGCGATGGTTGAAAATGATCAAGTGTTTCTCTCCAGTCATATTGTAATACATGTCCGATGTATTGAACTTAATCGGTGGAGAAAGAGCTTTGTCTGTCTGCTGCAAGCCGCCATCATCGTTAGGCAAGCTAACGTCCGCGGCAAAACTAGAAACAGTTATTAGATAAAGTATAAGACAAATCCTTAATAACAGAACGAATATACAATTTTTTACAATAAAATACAGAAAAAACAGTTGAATCATCTAAAGACCATTGTAAACGATCTATAGATAGCTCAACTGCTCCAGATCCAGAGGCGGAAGTATCCCCAAGATACTGGCTGCATTGCCCCGCTGAATTGCATTGCTTATGCGTTGACCCAGACAAGCGCCAGCTCTCGGATCACACGTCGCTTCGACCAGACGCCCAGAAATAATTTTGAAAACGCGATGGGCCCCGGTACTCAGGGTCTCGACCCCAAATGGGTCAAATACGTAAGCTCTGTCGAGACTTCCATATTTGCGCCGCATGAGATATTCTGCTGAATTTGCCGCCGCACCGGCCCCAATTGCTTACCAGACAGATGAGATGGCGCAAGGGTATCGACGCAAGTGGCAACCCACACCAAGGCCTACCTCTCCCAAGGTATAAGAGTCATACCGTCAGGCCTCTTACCATCGTCACATATCTTTTTTTTTTTTTTTTTTTTTTTTTTTTTTCCTAGCCATATTCTCGTGCCTAGTGTCGCAATGATTATACACGGTTCCTTTTAATTCTATCTACAATTACATTACTAAATCTACGGCTTAACTAATTCCCCTAACGTAATCAGGGTCGTTTATTTCTATTTATTCTATTCTATTACAGGAGTTTAGGTTTTTATCAGTATACCTCTAGTATACTTAGCACTCGTTATTTCTATCTTATCTTTTACAAACTATTCTTACGATTCAATGGGTATAGAGTCTTATTTTATTCTTATTACTAATTAATTCTATTTATTATCTTAATTCAGAAATTTTTTATAAACATTTTTCTTAAACTATTTCGTATATGCTGATGGAATATATATCAATATATGTTCAGCATATTTTACTTAACTATTTATTTCTATTTATTACTATTTTTACTACTTCAATACAATATTTTAAAAATTTATTTCTGGTGTCAGTGTCAGACATGATTTTACTTACTGTTTTGGGCGTTATGTCACAGTTTAGCCTATTCTCAATCTCGTATCTCCGTAAACCATTGACGGGGCATTCGAAGAGAATATGTTCTACGGTCTCATTTGCGTCGGGCTCACATATGCACGATGGGTTCTCCTTACACTTGAACCTTGTCAGGTATTCTGAGAACCCACCGTGCCCTGTCATTATCTGTGTTAGTATTCCGTTTAGTTCGATTTTCCTTGTGATTTTGTACGCGTCCACTGCGTCCGGGAAGAAGATTTTGGTGGTTGAGGCCGTTTGTCCCGCCCTGTACCTCTCATTCCATTTGGCAAGCGACTCCGAGCGAATCTGTCGCTTGACAAATGAAACCGGGCAAAGGTCGTAGTCGGGCTTCTTCTTGAGCTTTAGTGCTGCGCTCTTGGCTAGTTGGTCAGCTCTCTCATTCCCCTCTAATCCGGCGTGGGCTTTGATCCAGAATAAAAACACTTTTTTATTCTGGATCTTGCAAGTTTTTAGGTTTTTCCTAGTTTCCACCGCTAAGGGATGTACGGAGCAGGGGTTTGAGATTGCTTCCAACGCCGATCTTGAGTCGCTATAGATACCAAAACTCAGTTCCGAACATTTAAGAATCTCCCTCGTCGCTTTGCATATGGCCAGAAGTTCTGCTTGGTAAACGGTGCAGTACGGTGCCAGCTTTATCTTGAGGGATTTTGTCTCGGCGTCATCGTTCCAAAAAGACAATGCCGCTCCGACTTTTCCCTCAATTTTGCTGCCATCCGTGTATATCTTGACTGCCTGATTGTTGTTTGCGTTTACATCGTCTTGGTTTGCCAAGCTCATGAACTCCCAGCTCATATGGTCTGCAGGATGGGGGGTATTCACATACCGCACCATGTTCTCCACATCCCAGTCCTTTAACATCGGCCGCGACACCCCGCGCCTGGCCAGATACAGTGCTGCTGCTTCCTGTATGCGCAGGTCCAGCGGGAGAATCCCGGCCAATACCAAGGCGGAATTTAGAGATACGGTGCGGTACGCCTTGCTCAGCTTTTGAGCGAAGCCCCTTTGGACAGCATTTAATTGCCTCTGCACCCCCAACTTCTCGGTTGCTGGTGCCCATGCACTGGCCGCGTACGTAATCACAGGCTCCACCGTGGCTGTGTAGATTAGACGGATGACTTCTGGGTGCAGGCCCCAGCTGACCCTGGCGGCTCTGGAAAGCTGTTTATAGATATTTAACGCTTTCCGGCAGACGTTTATGCTATGGCTTTTAAACGTTAGTTTATCGTCTATCGTGAGCCCCAGGATTTTGATTTCGGTGGACATCCCAATGTCTACCCCTCCCATGCTCAGCAGTGGTGTGTCATATTTCAGTTTCCTAGTGATCACCATAGCTTTGGTCTTGTTCGGTGCAAACTTTAACTTATTTCTAACACCCCACTGCTGAACATAGGCGAGGGCGGCATTGGCTCGTCCCTGCACTTCCAGTGCCGTGTCTCCGTCGAAAACCAGTACGACATCATCCGCAAATGCCTGACCATAATCTCTGCGTTCCTCGAGCCCCTTAAGGAGTGAGTCCAGGAGCAGGTTCCAAAGAATTGGGCCTCCTATGAACCCCTGGACACACCCTTTGTTTGTGCTTTTTATATGCTCTTCTCCCAGATACTGCAATCTTACTCTTCGATCCGTCAGGTAACTGTCTATGACCTTCCTTATGTTGATCGGACAGTCTTCTTCAGCCAGCCTAGTTCGTATGGCCGGCCACCATGCACTGTCAAATGCTCCCTCTATGTCCAACGATATAACGGTTATAAGTTTCTTCTGTTTTAATTTTTCACGTATATAGTATATCAGGTCATAGAGGGAGTCCTCTGTGCTCTTTTGTGGCATGAAACCATACTGGCGACTATTCATTTTTGGGACGAGGTGCCACTTCATCCGCCTGACTAACATCTTCTCGAACATTTTACCCAATACCGGTAACAAGCCTATCGGCCTGTATGATTTAGGGTTGGTATAATCATCCTTGCCTGGCTTTCTCAGGACCACCACTGTGGCCTCCGTCCAGCTGTACGGGAAGTGATACAGCGATAGACACTTGTTGGCCAGAGCAAGGAATAGTTCTGCGTTTTGCGCGATCGCATGACCGCAGATGTCCGACGTAAGTCCATCTGCTCCCGGCGCTTTCTTCGGGTTGAAACTTCTGGCTGCGGATCTTAGCTCTTCCATTGTAAATGGCGGGTCATGGTGTTCATCATGAACCCGCACATTTACTTGGTCTGCTACTTCTCTGGCCTGCCGATGGTCTGCGTTTTCATCGCTTTCCAGATCTTCTGGGTAAAATGTTTCTGCTAGCAGCCTTGCCGATTCCTGTGACCCCATCGCTCTTCCGTCCTTCACCAAAGGGATGTCTTCCTGTCTCCTAGATGTCCTACCAATAACTCTATAAATTCCCTCCCATATTCCTTCTTTATCCTGTCTACCGCAGAACCCCTTCCAACTTTCTATCTGTGCCTTCCTGGCCTCATTTTCATATTTTTCCTTTGCTTGCAGGTACTCATTGACGACTTTGGACCTTCGGACCGGCGCTGCGCATCGGATTCTTCTCTTCTTGGTGGCAACCTCCTTCTTTAGTCTGGCAAGCTCTTCAGTCCACCATGGCAAGGTAAGTCTATTTTTATTTTTAATTTTTGGAATGCTACTATCACATGCTTCTGTTATCGCTTTTGTATATACTTCTACTTCTTTTTCTAGTTCTGCTTTGCTTTCTAGCTTATCTACTTTTGTTTTATTTAGATTGTATTCTTCTAATAATCTGGCCAGTGTCTCGCGAAACTGGCTCCAATTCGCTTTTTTATTGTTATATTTCCGTGTTGTTCTTCTAATTATTATTCCTTTTCCTTTTTTCATTCTTAATTTAAGTATAATAGCATTATGGTCCGAACTTGTCATGCCGACTTCAACTCTCCATTCCTTCACCAAGTCGAGCACCTCCGATGTGCAGGCTGTAAGGTCAATGAAGCTGGTGAGTGTCCTATTCCCTCTTACTGTGTCGAACGTTGGGGTGTCTCCCTCATTGAGCACCTGCAGGCCCATCTCCTCCAATGCACCGGCCATTTCTTCGCCCCTACAGTCAACTTCCATGCTTCCCCACCATGTGCTCTTGGCGTTAGCGTCTCCTCCGATGATCATTTTGTCGGCCCTTACACTCTGCTCTATTTCCTTTAGCTGTTCCAGGTAGGGTTCTATTCGCTGATCCGGCTCAAAATAAAAGGAAACTACCAGGATTTCCCAGGCCTCCGTCTTGATTCCCACGGGGACGATGTTGTTGGTGGTCAGGTTCGGATATTGGATGACCTTTATATCGTTATTAAAAACCATTATTGCTGCCTTAACAACTCCACCGTCTCCCCGGTTCACGTTCTGGAAGACCCGAGCGCCCCGATAGCTTCCCATTTGGCCTACGGCCCCTATGTACGGCTCCTGGAGCAGCGCCAGGTCTATCCGTTTATCAGTAGCCTCAAGCATCAGCTCTTGTGTTGCAAGCTTTTTCCGCTGCAAGTTTGCTTGGGCTATCTGATAGACCCTGGAAGCAGTGTTCGCAGATGTGTCGCCCGGGACCACCTTAGCAATACGCTATGGTGGCTCGGGCCAACGCTTCCCACTTTCTCCGGATTGGGCACTCTTCACTAAACGCGTTATGCTCTCTCTTGTCGAGCTTGGCGTGGGTGCAATTACAGCATGCCGGAGCCATGCCAGCCAGCAGGTCGGTACACTCTGCCTTCATGTGAGGCCCCCCACAGTGGCTACATTTCTCAACGGTGTCTTTGCAGAAACGCCGCCCGTGACCATACCCCAGGCAAAGTGAGCACTGGACCAACGGAGATTGGTCCGCCACCCTCACCCGCTGGAGGTCGATCACAACAGTTTCTGCTTCGACCAGCCGTTTCCAAATTTTTGGGGACACTCTCATGACGACATGACTCGTTTGGGGGTTCCTTGCTCTCTTTCTGTATAGTATTTCCACTTTCTTCTCGTCTCCTTCCACATCCTTGAGAATTCTGTGGTTCTGGTTCCACAGCCCTTTGAGGATGTCCTCGTCGCTGTTGAACTTTAGGACATCTCGGAGAATAACAAGAGGATTTTTGTTTTTCACTTCTTGTACGTTCAGGTGCTTTTCTGCTCTTTTTAATCTTTCTTTTATTTGCTCTCTTTCCTTTAGCGTTCTGCATCCAACAATCACCTTTCTGTCTTTTGCTTTCCTAATTCGCTCGACTGCAATCCCTCCATCTTTTGCGTTTACAGCCTCTCTTATTCTCTTGAGGATTTCATCTCCTGATTCCGTCTCGTCTTTGGCGGTGATCACTACGGAGTGTAGCGCGGTCTGTTCTGGAGACTGTCTCCTGGACACCGCCGCCACACTCGCGTACGTCATCCTCTCTTGAGACTCTTGCTGCTTTTCGATGGCTTCTTTAAGCTTCTCCATCCTCTCGTTATTCTCCTGGATAAGCTTCGAGTGCTCCATTATCTTTTTAACGAGTTCATTCTCTGTGTTTCCTCCTTTTTCAGGCTCTTTAGTCTCTTCCACCACTTCCACCTGATTCGTTTTGCCGGTTTCCGACCGCTTCACCTTTTCTCCCTCTTTCACCAGCTGGTAAAGCCTGTCGAGACCCTGTATGACTGCGGTTTTTATCTCCGTTTTGAGATTTCTCACATATCGTCACATATCAGACCGTTCGGTTCGAGAACGGCTGGAACGTTGACGCTGCAAAAAGCCTGGCAGATAATATCATTAAAGCTAGCGTGACGGGAAATCCTACCGGCGGCCCTGGAACACGATATTTGCTCTAAAATATAGATAATGTTGAAAATGTCGTTTCATTCTCAAGCATCTTAATGAAAATATTCAAATGCAAATTAATGGATGCGCGCCATTGCGCGCAGCAAGATATTTGTAAAATAGGTTTTTAATACATAGATCTATGTATTGCTGTCACGTAAATCTATTGCTTCCTGAATAGAAAGCGATAGAGACAACTGTAGATCGGACTGATTATACCTAATTAAAATAGACGAAATCACTATTTCGTATCGATCCTGTTTTCTCCTTCAAAACTAAATCGATTAAAAAATTTATGAGTAGTAATATAAAAAATGTTGGCTGTGCCTCTATGTTTTCTGTTTATTTTTTATGTATGCCAAATTAGTTTGCTAAACGTCTTCAACATTCTTCATGCAGTATCTTTTAAAAAAATATGACTTTTAGGAGGAAAAACGACAAGTAAATAAGTACCTAATCCACACCAACTAACATAAAAGTACCTAGGTAGATAAGTACGTAAAGTATAGCTAATATATAGAACTTCAGTAATCATTCCAATATGATGGCGTCACAGATAAATCCCCTTAGAGCATTAAACTAATGCTATAAGGATAAATCAGTTACACGAAAGTGAACTGGGCGCCAACCACAATCTTTTAGAAAACCATCATGTTTCAAGAGCGTTTTGTTTCAAGCTTGTAGCAACATTACTTCGATTTGAACCACAAACATTTAAACATTACTGTTATAATCCTATGAATGTTTTTTTAATGTTATTTGTGGGGGGACAGGCTTACGGCCCACCTGATGGTAAGCGGTCACCGTCACCTATTGACACCGGCAACACCGGGGTATTGTTGATGCGTTCTCTACCCTGTATAAACCTTTTAACATTTCTCTTGAAGCTTAAGTATAGAAGTATATTTAGTGCTTTTTAGTAATTACAACACGTTCATTATAAAACATTGCGAAAATTAACACTATTTACTTACTTTTTAGGATAATTTTATGCTTTAAAATTAACGCGCTCTGTGAAACGTTTTGAGTGAACGATTTATGATGACGTCACCAAAACTGCTTCGCCTTTACAATAATAAAATAGGCTTACTAATCGAGGGTCATGGTACGAAATGTCAGTGTTATATTATTTTAATATAGCTATAGGAGATTGAGGTTGGCCCCCTGATTATAAAGAAGACTTCTGTACGAACTAGGGTTTACATGTTTAATTGCTTGTACTTATTCATTTCGTTTTGCGAACTCCATCCTTAGGAAAACGTTGTCTGCCGTGCTTTTCGCAATAGGAGACAACGCACGGTTTAGTCATCTCTTCTATGCATACCCTCCTGTTCGTAAGCAATTTTAAATTATTTTGTTCTAATTCAAGTTTTGATCCCAAACCACTTAGATGGTTTTGATTGATACGGCAGATGACATTGACAATTCAATTTCTTTTGGACACAGACAAACACCCAAGTGTATGATAAGCATGGAAATGATTGCTATTTATACATCTATTTTTTACGATAAAATGATTATTTTGTATCACTGCTATTTCACATGTGAAAAATCACAGGAAATGATTTTTCATTATAAAGACGGGATTTATTACGTGCCGTTTTATCGGTGTTTCGACCGACAATGTTCAATTTGTGAACCTTCATCAGGGTGAGTGCGATCCGCTCGCGGAATAATGGTAATGTTGCGAAAACAAAAACGGTCGCCACTCAGCATTATATGCAGTATGTTCGTTACATTTTCACGACTAAACGGCTGGACTGATTTTGATGAAATTTGGTTTACAGATAGATTATGACTAGGATTGGGACTTATGTTAGTTTTTACCCGACTGTGCAAAAGGAGCATAATCTTTTTATATTTATAATTATAATTATGTATACAATTATATAATAATGTTATAATTGTTACGTTATTACATATGTTTATAATTATTACGAGCTGTTTACTCGCGAATTCGTTCGCGTGAACTTAAATTATTGTCATAAATTATAATAGCGACAATTATCGAAATATAATCAAATATATAAGTAGTATGGATATAGATTTATCAAACTTTCACGACCACTATACACATCCTAATTATATTATATTAATATTATAATGCATGTATATTGTGTGAAATTGTTGAGTATATATATATAATTTGATTCCAGTATAATTTGGAATCTAAATAGGTAGGTATTCGGTTAGTACTTTATTAAATATGTTAATATTAATCAAATTAATAAGATATTCGTATATATCCAAATTAATATAATCCAAATCAAATCATATAAATTGGTATATACATATATCTAGTAGTATCCGTAGTACTCAATTAAATTATTAATAACATAAAATATATTTAAAAAAAATTGTAAATTTTATAAAATGTAGTAAAGAAACCTTAAACACTATAAATTAAATTATTATTGACATAAAATATATTTTTAAAAAATTGTAAATTATATAAAATGTAGTAAAGAAACCTTAAACACGATGATTTTCCGCTAAACCGTTTTACGTCAGCCTCTGTTTCCACCTGATTCGCTGCCATTTTTTCCTTCACTTATTATCAAACTTGCAGTCAATTTTTGCAGTCAAAAGATGATGTAATTTTACTTAATTATTTATTACAATTACTCGGCTGTTCTCTTTCGTTGATTTACTAAAAGTGCGCCCGCGGCGGCCGTTTGTGCTCCCCGCCCGGGCACGTCACACACGCATGCCACACGAGTTATTGCAATCCTGAATCATTGGTATTCAAAAATGATGTAGTTTGGGGGGCGTCCATTAATTACGTGAGGTGTTCAGGGGGGGAGAGGGTTAAGCCGAATCTTGCCAAATCTCACGTCGGGGAGAGGGTGAGTCTCAGCAAATGTCACTTATTATTTTTTTCAGTTAAAAACAGTGTGAAATTGTGAGAAAATTGAATTAAAACCAAAACCTGTTGTGTAACAAAAAATAATTAAATAAATCCAACGCTATAAATAGAAATTTTCAACCCACCAAACCAAACCTCGCGACATCTTACCAGGGGGGAGGAGGTCAAAAAATCATCAAAACGCCTCACGTAATTAATCGACGCCCGCTTACTGAATAACCAAAACTTTAAGCTATCAAACACCAAATCAACCAATAAGGAAAAAGTAGCAAAAACTAAATTACAATATTAAAAACAGGCTGTTATCCATTTCTGAGTTATCGTGTTTACCATATCCATAGTTAATAAGGACTCGTAATTAGCTCTACTGTGTTTAATTGTTGAATTATAAATAGTTTCCTGTTTCCAAAATGTTAATTTTTTGCGTTCGTTCTACCCAGATAATCATTCTTGCAACGTAATATGCCTTGTAATGCAGATGTAATATGCCTTGTAATGCAGATGTAGTATGTCTTGCAATGTAATACGCCTTGTAATGCAGATGTAATATGCCTTGTAATGCAGATGTAGTATGTCTTGCAACGTTATATGCCTTGTAATGCAGATGTAATATGCCTTGTAATGCAGATGTAATATGCCTTGTAATGCAGATGTAGTATGTCTTGATGTCAATAAGGAAGCCGATTTTTTTATGATTGACTAAGTTCCGCCCGCGGCTTTGCACGCGTGGTTTGTCAATAAAATGTTGCCTATAATGGACGTTTAGTCGTGAAAACGTAACAAACAGACAGAGAGTTAGAGTTACTTTCGAATTAATTTAGTGTGAATACATTATTGTTGTGACGACCTCTGTGGCACAGTAGGTTGAATAACCCGTTGAGACGCAGCAGCTTGCGGTTCGATTCCTACCGCGGTTTGCATTTTCTATAGATATTTGTTCTGTGTCTGGGTTGTCTATACCCATACTAATAATTATAAATTCAAAACTCTCTCTCTGCCTGTCTGTCTGTTTGTCATGTTTTGACAACTAAATTTTGGGACCGATTTCGATGAAATTTGGTATATAAATAGATAGATTGACTTGGATTGAGACATGGGCAACTTTTTGTCTATGTCTCCTTGCCTATTAGCGAAGCCGCGGGCGAAAGCTAGTATCGATATTATCAATAGATTTGAAGTGAGTGCTTATAAACTTATATCTAGTCACATCATGCCACTGCAGGAACCAATCACATCTTCGGAAAATTATGCTTTATATCCATGCCCTTACATGGGCATAATGTAGATGTTCAAGAGTAGAGTTTTTTGTGAAAGAGCTCGTCCAGGGAAGTACTACCACCATGCATATTTCTGCCGCCAAGCAGCATTGCCTTGTTTCGGATTGAAGGGTACGGTTGCCGGTGAAATTGCAGGCACATGAGGCTTTACACCTATATGCCTCAAGTTGATGGACGCAGGGCAATGCATCGTAGGACACGTATTTAAGGTGCTTGACCTACGAGGCAACTTTGTTATAGGCGATGGTTATCACTTAACATCAGGTGGACCATATGCTTGTTCCATCTCCAAGTGGCACAAACAAAGAAAAATGTAGAATATTTCACACGTACATGTACCTATTCTTCGCCCGCGTGGTTTGTCAATAAAAACATTATACATACATATACTTAATACCTGTTTAATAACAATTAAAATGTACTAGCTGTTGCCCGCGACTTCGTACGCGTTACAGTACTAAATATGTAGGTAACCTAGACATAAAGCTAAACTCGCTGTTGAAACTTGACTTGATACCCCAATTTTATCCCATGGGAACTGATTTATGTGATAAATGGTAGCCTATGTGATGATCCAGGTTATAATCTACGTATATACTAAATTTCATGGAAATCGGTTCAGCCGTTACGGCATGAGTAACAAACAAACAAACAAACATCCAAACTTTCAGGAGCATAAATGATGCTATATTTATTTTAACTTTTTAGGGCTAGAAACACAAAAATAAACAGACCTGACATGGGTACTGACATGACATTTTAGACATATATATATTTTTACATTCAATTCTTGGTAAAACCGTAAGGTTTTACTTGGAATTCACATAGAACCTTTGAATTTGATGTAAGGCTGTCCTGGCCGCTAACTATAATTTTGTAATTTAGTTTTGGAACAGGTCCGAATAACATCAAGATCATCCTTGAAAAAGACAATCTGGACTTGGGAACTGCGGGTGAAAGATTTCAGAGAGAAACGCTTTAAACAGTCTCATTTTATCAATCAGTCAGCGCAGCCCGGAAACAGTTTGTTCTTGACGGCGAAGCCCTACCGCCTTGAGCCTGGGAGCCTGACCCCCTCGAGGTTGGAGTCCTCACGTCTCGCTCTTGGACCCTCGAGGCTGCAGACCTTTAGTCTATACAGACCTGGAGATCACGGTGGAGCTACTTCGTCCTCTTGGCCTCTCGTCGACGTAGGCTAGAGGCTCCACTAGCCCTCAACCAGCGCGCATTCTACTGGATCTGCAGACTCCCGGATTTATCGTTTGTGCGCACCATAATAGGACAATAAGTCAGTCATTGTATTAAATCATAACACATTGTAAAATCCCTCTCTTTTTAAACTGTTAGGTGGTCTAAATTCAACTTGGCTTACAGCTCTCTTCTTTTACAGGAGAGTTGTAACGCTACAAGGTCATAGCTGGCAAATACGACTCACCGATTATGAAGTCTTTCAATCGGGTTCTTATCGAATAGTCTTTGTGAGAGACTATTGGCTCAGGACTTGAGTGAGTGACTTAAACTATTATTGTTATTCTTTGAATTTTGTGTTTAATGTGCCTATACTTTTTACTAACCCCTGTGACATGTTTGAATTAAGTTTTTACTAACAAATATGGTTATTTGAGATCTGAAAATTGAATAAATGAATGAATAAAACGTGGGACAAGCGACGATGATATTGCTATATCGCTCGCTCTAGCCGCCCTGTCGGGACAGTCGGGAGCCGTTAGTCATGCGCTGAGGATCGATCGATAACATTAGTAACTAATTGTATAGAAAAAGAAACAATTTTTTTTATTATATTGATAGTCGTGCGCATGATCACCACTACCATGATGGTAAGTGATGGTGTGGTCGAAGGTGGAGCACGCTTGCAAAGAACCTGTTCACTCTGGACTGGAAGACTCTCGTAGCAAAGGCACCGCTGATTTACATTAAAAATTGTTTATTGAAAATATATCGATTACTGGATAAATATTCGCGCTACTGGCATTAAATCCACCTCTAAAATCAGTTAATACGATTCAGATGTGTATTTTAAATTAATAACGTACTTACATAATACAGGTTATATTGTTCCATCCACTTTTAGTCATTGCGCCACAGCAGTCATCATATCAGCCACATGACGTCCACTGCTGAACATAGGCCTCCCCCATAGACTTCCAGAGTGACCGATCATGTGCGGCCTTCACCCAACTGCTCCCAGTAACCATTCATAATTCATTTACATTGTACATGTGGTACATTAAATAGATGTGAGAGTTTATTATATTACTATACTAGGTTCCATTCCGCCATTTCAGCGTACAAACATTTATACTACACTAGCTGTTGCCCGCGACTTCGTACGCGTTACACTACTAAATAAAATAGAAATAAAGCTAAACTCGCTGTTGCTACTTGACTTTTACCATTTTTATCCCATGGGACCTTTTTTATGGGCTAAAAAGTAGTATATGTGATAATCCAGGTATAATATAATAGGAATATAATAGGTATGTACATACTAAATTTCATCTAAATCATTTCAGTCGTTACGACGTGATTGAATAATAAACAAACATCCAAACTTTCGCATTTATAATATTAGTGTGATTAATCACAATAGTAACTACATACATAGTTAAAATAATTAAATCAATACAATAAAAGTAGAGCATAATTGATAAGGGTTTAAATATTAAAAATTAGCTTCCGCCAGCGGCTTCGCATGCATTATTTGTCAACAAAAAGTAGCCTATATGTTAATGCAGGTTCCGTTCAGCCGTTACGACGTGATTGAGTAACAAACAAACATCCAAACTTTCGCATTTATAATATTACTGTGATGTCAAAGGATTTGAATATATAATAACATAATAATTAAATCATAAGTCATAAGAAGTCACATAGAATTATAGTCAACACAACCAAATGAATACAATAAAATTAAAACAGATTGTTACTTAGAAATTTAAAAAAGAAAATCATTCAAATATTGGGATTAGTACATTTAATGAAATAATAATAATGTCAAAGTCAAGATAAATGCCAACAGTCATTGTAAGATATTGGAACATTATATTTATTGATCGAGCGAAGCGACATCTTCAAATCAACATGGACAAATCGGCGTTGTATGTATGTATGTTTGTTTGTCCTAGGATAACTTTCGAAGCGTTTATCCGATCATCGTGAAATGAAATTTGGTATATAGGTTTGGTAGTGATGGCACAATGTTGGTGTGACTCAATGAGCTAAAAATGTTGGGGGGGGGGGTTGTTGAGATATTGGGGTTCAAGAGGGGTAAAAAAAAAAACAAAATAAGACTATCCGGTCAAGTGGCAAGTTTAATAAAAGGTCTTTGTAAGTACATTTCGATCCCGTTTTATTTTTAGTTTTTAAGTTATTAGGCATAATATAAACTGAACTTTGACAAAATTCACAGGGTGTGTTCACCAGTGACCCCACAATGCTGAAATTTGGTATGCGTGTAGCTTTAATGACACAAAAATAGGCAAGTCTGAAATCCAGAATAACTACAATTTCTACCCCAAAAAAATATAACCAATTTACATGAACTCCCGTTACCTGTAATTTGAATGAAACTGTTGGTCAAGTTAGGTGGTATCATTTCGTTGCACTATTTTGATAGTCAAAGATTACAAATATTTTTTTTTTTTTGTTTTTATGGGAGACTCGCGAGATCTCAGTTTGGGGCGAACCACTAGTTAAAATTAATTTTCAATAATGTTTCGATAATTTAAAAATTCCTTAACGGTATAGTAGGCTTTTCTATAGGGTATCACGCAATCTGCCTTTGAATTCATTAGAGGAAGATTGTTTGGAATTTTGTTGTAAATACTAGGAGCCATATAGAATACACTATAGCGTAACAACTGCGTTTTACATGGTACATTTCGCAGATTACCTTCTGGCTAGAAGGTTGTTTTTTACAAAAACAGCTACTTCATGCATATAAATTACCGGAAGTGTAAGTATTTCTAATTTCATAAAATGATCCTTGCACGTGTATCGTCTATGTAATCCACACATTGCTCTGACACAGCTTTTTTGAGCTCTAAAAACTTTAAGATTTTCTGAAGAGCTGCTCCAGAACATGGTTCCATATCGCAAGATAAATAGGCAGTAAGTAAAGTATACGTTTGATATCTTACTTAACTTAAAAAGTGCATACATACGAAAATTGTTTTAATCGTTTACACACATTATCAAAGCGTACCTTCCAATTTAATTTATTATCTATGGTAAGTCACAAAAACTTTGTAATGTTTTGCTTCATAGTTACCATTCGTTTCATAGTAACTTCATTAGTTTTGTACCGAGGTAGTTTAAACCAATGTCAAAATTAGTATTACTATGCTTAAAAATGTAGTAATTATAATTTTAATTAATCAGTACCTAGTCAGATTTATTTTTAAATTATTTGATGTCAATTAATAATAGATGTCAAAGTAGAATGAATGTCAAGTTGAAAGTAGTGTGGTTTATCATTAGTAAATAAAATAGTCATAGGCAAATAGAGTCATGGAATGATTAGTTATCCATGGTGGTGGTCTCCACTCGAGAACCTATCTGCCCCACAGCAGTAAATAAACATATTTAGATTCGGCTAAGCCACGTGCATACAATACGTTTATTAGCTACAAAATATGCTGTCACGTGCGCAATAAGTGGTAAATTTTGGGTTTTGTAGAATTGCATTTTTATGTTTTGAACGTAGGTGAACCTACCAGTAACTGACTGTTGTCGCATACAGCAGAGCTCGCCAAGATACTGAATTAATAAAATGTGTTGGTAGCATTTATTTAAGTTCTTCACACAGAGTTCTAGATATAATGGACTATCATTTATTTGGTACACATGTATCAATTATGAAGAACAGTAGACAGATTACAGATGTACAAACTGACAAAGAACATACAAAGGCTCGCCTGTGCACGTCTTTCTAGTCCCTTTCTAACAAAAAAAAACATTGAAATCGGTTAACGTGGCGAAGAATGATAAAGATTGATGAATACATAAAAAACACCAAAATAATATTTATTTATTCACACTGTTTAATTGTACCCTTACGAAACACGTGTTCTACATATAAAAATACTAGAATATACAACTTGAACATAGTTATCAATTTTCATACCACCTAGAACTAACTTCATGCTGTTAAATTTAGGTGTCGGTGTGCGCGCGCATCGTAAAAATTCACTCTCATCATTTTTCTCCATCGCGCCAAAAGAAGTATAACTTCAAAAAGCTACATATTGGGAACCTCCTTTTTATGAAATTCACCATTTCGTTACATTTTATATTGGTATGTCATCATTACAAATATCAGTCAACTATAGAATAAATAAAAATAAATTAATTACAACTAAGCTAAGAGGTATAGCATATACTCTCACGCAGATGAGAAAATTAATAGAGGGGCAATAGCACTAATTTAACGTGTAGCAACTAATTGAATTTGAACGTGTGTCTAACGTTTGAACTTACGTTGGTTTGAGTGATGTCACGCGTGTCAGCGCGATACGAAATGTGCATAAACGTAACGTTTTTGTTTTGGTATTATCCTTCAAAATTAGCGCGATTGCCCCCCAGCTCATGTATTCATTTAAATATTAAAATGAGTGGTTTTCTAAGAACGTTTTTAGTTTGAGTTTAAATCCTTTCTAAGGATTTAAATGTGTTATTTCTAACGGAAGCTTATTGTACATAGCGAGCTTTATACTAACTTTTATTAAAATAAAAGTCCACAAAAGGTGTCAAAAATAAAACAAGACGATGCAACTTTTAGATCAAATACTAATACACTTCTAATGCAACACCTCATACAATGCGTATAATAATAAATAATGAAACAATTTGTAGTCTTAGCGTGCATTGCTATGCCAATTCTAAGTTTAAACAAACCGCGATGACGTAGAGCGTAGAGGATATTTTAAACATTGGTGATGATGGAGAAATAACATGATGATATCTCAAGATGTGCGATTATCTTTTCTTTATGCCGAAAATACAATTTTCCAAGTCATTTTAAACATCCTTCCCGCCCCCAACGCAACAAGACATTTCAGTAGCTTTCAAATCAAGATAGGTATATAAATTTTCATCACTCATTGATTGAAAATACTTTATTCCGCTTAAAAAACTAGAACTGATGCAAACTTAATGCTTAAATCTTTCAGGTACCCTTTGACTCATGATAATTTTTGACATTTTTGAAATAAATTTATTATGTTACGTCTAACTCGAGTTGGAGCAATTTCAGTCCCAAGCTTTTTTACATCTACCTTTATCTACCTTCGTCTAGATATTACAATAGCTTAAATGAAAGCACTTGAAGGGTCAATTAAAATAACTGAAAATAATGAAACTCTAAAAGACAATTGAAGTCTATTCTTTTTTCTAATTAAACATTTTATATGTGGCCAGTGTGTAATAAGAACATTGTAATATTAGATTATTAAACGAGGGGATAAAGCAGTGCTTTGTGTCACGGGCGTTATATTGAATCCCGAGCGTAAAGAAGGATTCTAAAGTTAACTCACGCGCAGAGCGAGGGAGTTACTAGAAGAGTTCTGCGAGACAAATATTATCTTTGGTACAGCGTTTCGCGGCATTCGCGTTAAACGATAAGTAAGACTTAATAATACATAAGAATTCATAAGAAGACTTAAAAAGACATAAGAAGGGAAAGGAAGGTATTAGAAGACTTATGAAGTCATAAGAAGACATAAAAAGACATTAGAAAACAAAGGAAGACGTAGAAAGACATAAGAAGACCTAATACAGAACACATAATACATATTTTGCGTTCTGTACAGAGGCTAGTTCGATTAACGAATAAGTTCTTATTGTGTTCAAATTTTAATAATACAATGAGCTTCCATATTCAAATCACATTATTCCCGCGTGGGGATAATAAAATATAGTACAACTTTACTCCCGGCTTAGCTGTAGGGATTTAATCACCTGATTTCGTTATTTGACATGTAATTTTATGGATCGAGCAGTAGGCCTAGCACAGTAACTGTAGAGAAGGATTTAGTCATGAGTCATTTTTCGGAACAAAGAAGACACTTGTCGATCGTCTCGAGCACGGCGATTGCGAGAGTGAACGGGAAAAAACGTTGTCGAGACTTTCTCGACAGTAGTCTACAACTCTGAGCACGATAGCCATCATTTTCTCTATCTTTGACATTTAAGGATAGACTACTTTCTTTTGTAATTGTCTAGGTCTTGCGATGCCTAGACAACACTGTTTTCTCAAGTTGTTTCTTTCGCACTCTTCTCAATCACGCGCTTGCCAGCAATTTACATAAATTAATTGTATATACAACATACGTTGCTATAGACAGATTATCCTTCTCTTGTCTAGGAAGAAAACTTTTTGAGCTTGCTCGGGGCAAATACCATTTCGGAAGAATCGACAAAGAATAGAATAGAATAACGCTTTATTGTACATCACATTCAAATTTAAAAAGAATGTAAAAAAAATAACAATACACGCAGAAATACAAGTTCCGGTCAGGGTCTTGTTGTCTCCTCGAAGAGTAGACAACGAAATCGCTGTGCTAGCCCTGCAGGTGGTATGAAAACATATTTAAATCTTTTTAGGCGTTACTTTAAATTATGTCCATGAGTATATATAATGATGACGTCAAGTTCCAAGAAAGACGCGAGTCGCTCGTTCGCCGCTGTCCGTACCCCGCGCCGCTAGACCCGCCCCGCCCCTTCGCCAGCCAGTGCTGCCACCTTAGCCTTTTTCGCGCTAGATCTAGTTTTTTTACAGCGGGGAACCCGTTTTTACTGTTTATCCTGAAAGGGGGCAATCTAGCCCTTTTTGACACACCCCTAAGAATAATTTACACTATTCATCACACTTCACACTAATATTAGGTATAAATGCGAAAGTTTGGATGTTGGTTTATTTACCTATTATTAACTCTGAAGATCCTGAACAAGCAGCCACATCACGTGTTAACATAATCCTAAAAACATAACGGGCTTACTTTTTTTTATTCCATAAATCAGGTCCTTCACATTTAGTAGTGTAACGCGCACGAAGTCGCGGGCAACAGCTAGTAAATAATATAATGCAGTTCATTGTTGGCTATCGATTTATCCCCAAGTTCCCCAACACCTCAAACTGGGATAACACGACACCCATGTTAAACATAGGTTAAGCCACCATTCTACGCAAAACACACTTTACATACAATTCAATGCAAAAATACAATTTAAAAATTGTAAATGAAGCAGGTGTCTATTTTTACGCTCGGTAATAACAACACTTGATACTAGAGGTACTGCAGGTCTATCTTGTTAAAAGGTAAGATCTTGGTAAAATTTTTAGATGCATGTTATTTTAACCTGTTAATAAATTGTGCCAAAAACTTCAACTGATTTTTCAATAAATGTTTTATTGCTTTTTTTATCCCTTTCTAGACCCATTTTTAAACCCTGATTTAGGAAATCTACACCTATTTAGCTTCATAGTAGCCCCCATTTCAAAAGTAGGTGGCAACGCTGTTGCTAGCCAGCGCAGCGCAGCGCAGGCGCATTCAACTACCAGACGGCAACCAGATAACACGCGAATTTTCTACCTTTGTGTAAATAAAGTACAGTGAACAAAAACATCAAAATGGAAACAGATACGGATGGATATGTTTACGACGCTTCTCCGTTTACCTTGAGGTAATAATACATGCAGTCCTTCCGTTTTTAGTATTATTTGTTTAGTTTATGTTATTTAGATATCTAGACACGGTATCCAGTATAACGAATGACTAAGTAATCGCAATGCACTATCAGCGAGAACTAAGCCAAAATAGGTAGGTATGTGATACAAATAAAAATGATAGCGTACTTATCTTCTTTTTTATGTTAGTAAAAAAAATAATGTTATTTGTTTTTTACATGATATAAATGTAATCAAATTTATTCCTAGTAAATAAATTACCAATAACAAATTCTCATTTTAAATACAAAAGGTCTATATAAAAAAGGTACAACAAAAAAGATTAAACACTGTGCAGCGCGCGTTTAAAAAAATCATATACAAAAAGAGGTAAGGAATTTTTAAACAAGCGTTAAACAGTTTAACTTTTTGGACAAGGATACATTTTTAGAATTAGTCACTTAGAATGTCGTCGAATGTCACGTAGAACCTCCTGGGTCTCAACTGGCTATTTGTACCTACCACTTCAGCGATACGCTAACAATTTCCTGTTTATGCATTCGACTATGGATGGAATACTGGTATCAATATTGGATTTAAATTAAATTACATAAATACCTATAACAAATAAATAATGCTGGAGATTTCACACAGCGTCATCCCCAAACTAAGCAAAGCTTGTACTATGGGAACAAGATACCTAACTGATAGTATACTAATATACTTTTTTGTAAATACGTAACTGTAATATATAGAAAAACAACCAGACACGGATCAAATATCTGTAGATCTTAAAACATTTGTTCGTCGGTCGGAATCGAACCCGAAACCTGTATCTTAGACGGAGTTCGTTATATCGTGAATGAATGCAAATTCTATATTATACCTTACAACCTAGACACGACAACAGTTAAAAGAAATAAAAACAAATAAATGTAAACATAATGGGCGATCTTATCGATAAACAAAGCGATCTTCAAGAAAATCCTTGACTGCCTCCGTGGCACAGTGGGCGTATAGCCGGCTGAGACGCAGGAGGTAGCGGGTTCGATTCCCGCCGCGGAACAAATGTTTGCATGATCTACACATATTTGTTCCGTGTCTGGGTGTTTTTCTATATATTATAAGTATGTATTTACAAACAAAAAAAAAGTATATAAGTATTCTATCAGTTATCTGGTTCCCATAGTACAAGCTCTGCTTAGTTTGGGGCTAGATAGCACTGTGTGAAATGTTTAGCAATATTTATGATATTTATTTATTTTATTTATCTCTAAGAAAATGATTTAATAACCAGCCTGTTTCTTGCCTTTCTTTCCTGGCTTGGTTGCGGAAGGTTCTAAAATTGTCGTTTCAAAGTGATCCTTGCTTTTAATGAATAAATTAATTTAGACTTTGACTTTCATTTCATCTTTGACACAAGTTTAGCTTCAGAACAGCGTTTATTCATCTAATCAGACACTAGCATGATAGATAACAGTAATATAGACTAAGCTTGTAACTCAATATATCTACCATAGGTACTCAGCATTATCGAAT
Organism: Philereme transversata; assembly: GCA_963924445.1. Taxonomy (NCBI): domain Eukaryota; kingdom Metazoa; phylum Arthropoda; class Insecta; order Lepidoptera; family Geometridae; genus Philereme; species Philereme transversata. The sequence goes on along the minus strand of OZ004337.1, from coordinate 3,305,255 downwards.
GTATGACACATTCGATAAAGCTGAGTAGGTACCTATGGTACTATACGATGTGTCATAATCAGGGGTGGGCAGTATTTGAATTACTTGCAATTGAAATACAAATACGTATTTTGTATTTGTGATTCAATTACTTTGTAATTTAATTTGAAATTGGTATTTCAAATACCTGACGCTGAGGTATTTTGTAGTTAGTATTTCAAATACTTATGGCTTCTAAATACATCTGAACATAAATACATTTAGCGATCTTATTAATGGTGTGTTCTACAGGAAATAACGCTCATTAGTTTTCGTAACTATTCGCAAGCAAAATGGCGACTGCTAAATATGTCAATCCTTAAAGTTGGCAACACTGAACCTGTACTGTACGTCAAATTGTCGAGTACCTAACACCTAAATGTATTTTGTAATTTGTATTTCAATTAAAAATTGTTAAAGTACTGTATTTTGTATTTTATACGTAATACACGACTTAAAAATATTTTGTATTTCGTATTTTAAATATGTGTGAGATAGTATTTTGTAATTTGTATTTTAATAAACGCAAAGCATGTATTTTGCCCAGCTCTGCTCACAATGATTATATGTAAGGTATATGTCACGTTGCCTGAAATAAACGTTATATTTTTTTTTTTAATTATTATATATTTGACCCACCCCAGCTTTACACGGGTTTTCATGATAATCCTTGTCCAATACTTCTTACCTTACCTTGTCAATACATCTATGACATCCTGATGTATTTTCACAAAAATATTAATTTGTTTAAGAAAAATAGCGATAATCATAATTTTAATACTAGAAATAAAGATAAACTCGCTGTTGCCACTTGTTGACTCCATAAAGTTAGTAAATCGTTTAAAGGACAAGGTGTACGCTTTGCCAACAAACTCCCAAGGAATGTGCAAAAATTGACAATTAACAAATTTTAAAACGTAATTAAACAATTTCTTTATAAAAAGCTTACTAAAACATTGACTGCCTCCGTGGCGTAGTGGGCGTATAGCCGGCTGAGACGCAGGAGGTAGCGGGTTCGATTCCCGTCGCGGAACAAATGTTTGCATGATCTACAGATATTTGTTCCGTGTCTGGGTGTTTTTCTATATATTATAAGTATGTATTTACAAAAAAAAAAGTATATAAGTATTCTAGCAGTTATCTGGTTCCCATAGTACAAGCTCTGCTTAGTTTGGGGCTAGATAGCGCTGTGTGAAATGTCCAGCGATATTTATTTATTTTATTTTTTATTATTGATATCGGATTATTTAGATGATAGAGAAGCTTGGGATTGAAATTGCTCCAACTCGTTCAAAAATGTTACAGTTTAGACGTAATTTATTTTCTTTATTGCATCTATTCTAAAAGGAACATTAAAAAGAACAACCATCCTTGTTTCTTGCCTTTCTTTCGTGGCTTGATCGCGAAGGAACAGACAATAAAATTGACGTTTTAAAGTGATCCTTGTGACTTTAATGCATAAAAAGATTATGATTTAGATTTTGAATGAAATATAGCCTACAACGCACATTCACGCACATACAATTCGCACGCATTTAGGCACACATTTTATTGACGCTTATCAAAAAAAAGTAGCCTATGTATCAATCCAGGTCATAATCTAGCTGCATATCAAATTTCAACGAAATCGGTCCAGCAGTATCTGTACCGGTAGTCTGGAAAACGTAACAAACAGACAGTGAGACAGAGTTACTTTTAAGTTTATAATGTTAGCACTCAGGAATAGTGAAGCTTTCAAAGTGAAAGAATTTTCAGAATCGGTTCAGTAGTTTCTGAGATTACCCCCTACAAACATATAACCTCACTAGCTGACCCACCCGCGGCTACGCATGCGTGGTTATTCAATAAGAACAATACCCTCTTTTTGCACAGTTGGGTAAAAAGTTGCTTAAATCCCAATCTTGGTCATAATCTACCTGTATACCAAATTTCGTCGAAATCGGTCAAGCCGTTTAGTCGTGAAAATGTAACGAACAAACAAACAGAATTACTTGCGTATTTATAATATTAGTATCGATGGATGGATTCTGGGTGCAACTATATATTAATTTATAACGTGTAAGAGCGTTCTAATGAACTGGCCTGTGTTTTTATTTTAGCGTCGCTTCTGCACCTCCTATGCAAGTACCAAGTACGGAAGAACCAAACATGGAAGTACCAAGTACGGAGGAAACAGGTACGCTCCCGCTGGAGGAGGTGCCATTTGACCAGCACGACCTGTATTTCAACATGCGGGGGAAAAAGTACCTGCATGTTTTCAACCACTACAAATATGAAAGCAATCAGTACTACGGGTAATTTTATATTTTTTATATGCTATAGGCTCGCATTTGACCACGATCTCGCCTGATGGTGAGCGATGATGCAGTCAACGATGGAACATGCTTGCCTAGAAAAAACTCGTAACTGGAAGACCTCTTGGTAGAAACACAGACTTAGACAAGGCGTTCCACTCTTTGGCGGTGCGCATAATAAAGATGGAAGAACCTCTTTCTGCGATCGGGAGGTATTTTAACCATATAGCGGTGGCGCACCGCAGAGCATCTGGTTGTCCGATGATAGAATAGAGATGGTGGAATCAAATTGAAAAGTTCCGCTGCACACTCTCCGAAATGTATAACCAAGAGGCTTGCAACCTTTCATCGATGCTTCAGGCTATGCAGCCTTGCATCTACTAGCTCATCAGCTCTCAGCTTCTTGGCTCTTTTCTCAATTAATTCTAGAGCTTCAGGCTGGTACTTCGCTGATCCGTCCCAAATTCTTTCTATGAGCTTTTATTTGAAGTTCTGAATTAGGTTGTATTACGCTCGCAAACAAATAATACGTGTGAACTTATACCCGCCTTATTATTCTTTGACAGTGCCCATCTATCATCAGTGCCTATCTATAGATCCTTTGTAATGATCTTTATCTAAAGACCGTAGGTATAGGTTTCTCATACAAAATTGACCTTGACATTGACTACATTGCCCTGTTAAAAAAGTACCTACTGTTAAACAGGATAATATTATATAGTTAACTGAGCTACCACTTTTCAACCATTGGTTATACAGGGTGTGGCGTAATGAGTGGATAATAGGGTACCTGCGGGTAGGGGCCATTGTGGCGGTTCAGAATAATATTTTTTATGCTCAGTAAATGTGCCTCGGTTTTCGAGATATTCGACATTTTCGAAATTTAAGAAATATTTCACCCTTCGTCACTATTTTTGGCGCCAAGACTGCAAATGAAATTTTTTTTCTATCTATTTTTTGGATAGTATTCTTGGATAGATGTGCTATCGAATGGAAACTATTATTTTTATAACACAAGCACAGTTATGTTTTTAAAATAAGATTTCACTAAAATTTTACTTGCTTTCGTTTGTTTTCCTGACCTTTACCCTTCTGTGGTGTAAAAAAAATGTATGGTCACTTGAATGCCAAATTTTAAAAAAATTAGCCTATTTCATCGAGATTCCGAAATGGTATATTACATGGTATTTCCACAAGTTGATTCAAAAGTAATTCCTATTAAAATGGGTAGAGCTAATTATTATAAAATTACAAATAGTACTAAAATTTACTTCATTACTTAAAATCACCTAAAAACGTTAGTTTAAAATTCGGTAATGAAATAAAACGAAACAATAAATTTTAAATGCATTTCATTTATTAAATTTACTATCACAAAAGGTGTTCGAAAAGTCTACGTGCTCTGATGCATGCTCTGCACCTTTTGATAAAAGATCTTTTAATCCTGTTCGCAATTCTTTGCTCTGTGATTTTCTGAGCAGCTAATCGCACACGCTCCCGTAGCTGGTCCACTGTATTGATTGGGTCTTTATAAACCTTTTCTTTAAGGCATCCCCAGTAAAAAAAGTCCAATGGGTTGAGGTCTGGTGAACGAGGTGGCCACAAAATTGTCCCCAAACGACCGATCCATCGTCGACGATATGTTTCATCGAGGTATTGTCGAACATTTCGGGCGTAATGAGCGGGGCAACCATCGTGCTGCAGCCACATTCTTCTTCTATCTTCTAATGAAACATCTTCTAATAAAAGTGGAAGTTCGTGCCGTAAAAAATGTAAATACGTTTCTGCAGTCAATGTTCCAGACAATTCGAATGGTCCGATGATTTTGCCATTTAGAATTCCAGTCCATAAATTAATTTTGAACTTGTATTGGGACCTGTCTTCTCTGGCCAAATGAGGGTTTGTACGCTGCCAACTATGCAGATTGTGCATATTAAAATACCCATCTTTTTTGCACGTGGATTCGTCGCTCCACAAAATTTTGTCGAAGAAATCGGGATCAGCGTTCATTTTTCTCAGCATTGTTTGGCAAAATGCAACTCGTGCAGGGTAATCTCTTGGCTGCAAACATTGCACGCGCTGGTAGTGAAAAGGATGTAATTTTTCTCTTTTTAAAATTCGGTGCACTGTTCTTGCTGACATGCCAGTATTAGAGGCTATTACGCGCACAGATGTGGTCGGATCAGCAGCAATTTCATCAAGTACGTCCTCTTCATTATGTACTTGTGGTCTCCCAGAACTCGTGCCACCGATGCCACTTCCAGGAATTCGACCTTCCATGTAAGCATTGTGTACGCGAATAAACACACGATAATCGGGATGGCGTGCATTGGGAAATCTTTCCCGATACAGTGCTGCTGCTCGATTGGCGTTACCACCACACTCGCCGTAGATTAAATGCATTTGCGCATATTCAGACGCAGTGTATAGCTGAGGCATTGCAATCAATCATTTCAATCAATCAATCAATCATTTATTTTGAACATAATACACACAGGATAGCTTTATACGTAGATGAAACACTGAAAAGTGCAATAGTTAAAACTGTGTCGCACTTTCCAATGCCCGACCTTATGACTAAGGAGACATTGACATTCCAGAGTATCTAATAAATAGTTGAAAGAGACAGAAAAATAAAAAATAAACAAGGAAAATTATACTTAATTAATATTATGATATGATATAATTAATATTATGATATGATATAATTAATATTAATATTATGATGCAAGTTTTATAAAAAGCACTTTTATTATAAAGGTTATGTGTGTATTGTGTGTATTGGGTGTGTGTGGGCGTGTGGGTGTATGCATGTGTGTGGGTGTGTGTGTGTGTGTGTGTATGCGTGTGGGTGTGGGGTGTGTATGTGTGGGGAGTTTTTATATGTGAAGTGAGTAATGTGGGGTGTGCTTAAAGGGTGGGTGTGAGTACGGGTGGGTGGGGTGTGGGAGTATGTGTAGTGTATGTGCATGTTTAAACAGGATAAGTGTGATTATGAGTGTTCGTTATCAGTACTATTTTCTAATTTGTATTAACTCCTCCGTATCATCATAAGAAAGGGTGAAAAGCCATTTTATAATTACAGTTTTACATTTAAAGTACGTCAGTGGGAAGATATTTAATAATTTATTTATTCTATTGTAGATAATGGGGCTCAAAAAATGGTAGTGCCGGAAGGCCAACACAGTACGGCAAGGTTGGACGATGCACGCTATGTTAGTACGACGGCTAGGTACTGCACTGCACTGGTAGGGGAGGTTGCGATGCTTACGAAGGATAACAGTCAGCACAAACAGTTTCCGGACAGACAAAACTTCCGCAGTTGCATACAGCTCTTGGGTAGAATAGAGCCTAGGCTTATGGTGGATCACCTTAAGAACGGCACGTTGGGCTCTCTCTAGAGAAATGATCTCTAGAGTGATGTCTTATAATCAATATGCAATACCAAAAAATCCAAGTTACAAAGCAAATCAAGTCCGAGATCACAGCACAAAATCGTTAGGTTCACAAAATTAAGACGTCCAAATCGCTAGGCAAAACAAAGTCCGAAATCACTGCACAAAATCGACGAGTATCAATCCAAAACAGGATAACACGTTGTTGTACGGGAGTAGTATGATAGCACACTGACTCGAAAATCATAAAAATGCGTTACGCGAAACGATAGTTCTCTTTCACTCATAGCATGAAAGAGCAAGATAGACATAGTGTCGATTGCCGCTGGGCCGGGAACCAATCTGTTCCAAGAATTACTAGTAGTTCTGCGAACAGTAGACAATTATTGCTAATAATAGTTAAAAATATTTCTTTAAATTACGCCTTGATAAGTTTGGTAGGAATTAATTTTGAATCAAGTTGTGACAATGATATATAATATACCATTTCGGAATCTCGATGGAATAGGCTAATTTTTTTAAAATTTGGCATTCAAGTGACCATACATTTTTTTTACACCACAGAAGGGTAAAGGTCAGGAAAACAAACGAAAGCAAGTAAAATTTTAGTGAAATCTTATTTTAAAAACATAACTGTGCTTGTGTTATAAAAATAATAGTTTGCATTCGATAGCACATCTATCCAAGAATACTATCCAAAAAACAGATAGAAAAAAAAATTCATTTGCAGTCTTGGTGCCAAAAATAGTGACGAAGGGTGAAATATTTCTTAAATTTCGAAAATGTCGAATATCTCGAAAACCGAGGCACTTTTACTGAGCATAACAAATATTTTTCTGAACCGCCACAATGGCCCCTACCCGCAGGTATCCACTCATTACACCACACCCTGTATATCTACGCTAATAGTGATGTGACACAAAGCAAGGACTAGAGATGTGACCATCAATCGAAATTCTTAATACATTTTTTTTTCAGTCCAAATGCCCATAATGAATTAACAAGAGAGGGCACACACGAGGACGCGAAGTGTCTAAAATCGACGTTCGATGGTTTTGGATTTAAGACAGTCGTCCACGAGGACTTGCGCTGTGAAGACGTTCTGCAAGTAGTGTCGGAATGTAAGCCCTACACTACGTTACTTTTGACCACTCAGAGTGTACCCACATTTGTATTATAACAATTATGACGCCGATAATAATCGGTATGACTAGTCGACCAAAAGAACTTAAGACTTTTTATTATGTAGTTACTTCCCCCACTAGATCTAAAAGCTTGCTAGGAGCCGTTAGATGGCGACTGATATAGGTTATTTGTATATTAACCTTATGAAGACCAACTCTAATTTGAGGGTCGAGTGGTTGGAGTCCCGGCACAGAGTTAATTTTAATTCATTCGTGATGAGAGTGCTGACCCAACATCTGTCGATGTCATGAAGGAAGATTTTTGGCCGACGTATTTCGCCGTTTCAAAGGACGGATACCGAACACTGAGAACTCAGTGTTTATGTAATAAATAAATATAAGTTTTTAATATAATATATATTTTAGGGTAAGGTATCTTTAAAGAATAAGTTTATTACTATCCTTTAACGATTTTAAATGATTTATTATTATTAGATTATTAAATCTTAATTCCAGTGAGCTCAATGGACCACAGAGGCACTTCGTGTGTCGCAGTAGCAATAATGACACACGGAAGAAACGGCGGGGTCCTATTAGCCCGCGACAAGCCGTATTACTTCAGTATGGTCACTGATCTTCTTCAGAATGGACACCCGAGCCTTGTCGGAAAGCCCAAGCTGTTCTTCGTGCAGGTAATTTATAGTAATTTATACTACGTGTTTTGTTATGTACGACATTAAATGAAAACACGGGTAGGCCTAATGGGTATTGCTGTAACATAGGTTTTTTCAAATTTATTACAATGGAAAATTTTCAAGCAACTTTAACTTCAAGCCCTAAATAGCAATGAAACAGCCTGTATAAAATAGGTAAACAAATCATATGCATTCATCATGTAAGTAGATATCTGTTTAACATACAATACAGTATCGATTTACGTCAAATTTTTTTATTGGAAATGTATCGATTACTAGATAAATATTTAAGCTACCGATATTAAACCCACCTTTAAAATCAGTTAATACGATTCCTGATGTGTTTTAAATTAATGTCGTACATAACAAAACACGTAGGTATATCTCCCTAAAAATACAGTCACAAAATAAACAGTTGAATGATCTTAAGACCGCAAACGATCTGAAGCTTCCTCAACTGCTCCAGATCACTACGGAGCGAAGTATCCCCAAGACATCTAAATTGCCCCGTTGAATTAATAAAAATATTGTAATTAATTTATAATATATATATAATAAAATTAACACAACAAACAATTAACATACATATATAACATAACATATATAATAATAACTAACATTAACAATAAATAAAATAAAAATTAACGATACTTTTATAAGACACTTTTTATTTTACCCCTCTGTAACCAATAATATGTTAATTCTTTAAAAAAAGTTGGCAACCCTAGTTGCAACAGCCGACGCGATAAATAGCCGTTTTAATCAGTACAGTGATCGCAAAAGTTTGAAAAATACTATACATTAACCTGTTGAAGTATGCTCTGAGTTTATTGTAACCGATTAAGAATAGGGTGGTGATTTCAGTGAAGATTGCAGATGCAACCCAACATGGTTAGCATCTGTACATGCGATATGATGATTAATTACCCAAAATATGGGTTCTTTTACGTCCAGACTTACCTATGCCTGGTTTACATTATTCCAGTAGTATATCAATCCAGCGATGCAAACCAGCGCTGGAATGGTGATTATCTATATTATTCCAGTTATTTAGAAGCCGTTGAAGTGTAAACACTATAGTGACAATGATTTCAAGAAGAATTGGCATGGATTGGCTGACAAGACTCCAGTTGCGCTGGAATGAGTGCGCTGGATTGAAAAATAGACTGCCAATTTACTGGAGTTACTGGACTGGATCTCGCACTGGATCCAATGCATTCCAGTGCCTGTTCACATTATTCCAGCATTTCAGTACAGTGAAATAATCGTATGCAGCTATGATAGTGCACGCCAACCTTTAATAGAATAAATAACACTTGTAACACTAAATTATCTGTTGCAGGTGACGGTGCCTATGTTGGGTGAAATATGTATTATCATATCGTCACCGGTTATTAAATGCGTTGAATAGAATGCATCAAGGTTGTTTCGCCTCAAGGGAGAAAGCTTTATGTCGTGTGAGTACTTTGAACGGACTTCACCACTCTCATTCTTTTATCAGTTGCTAAAAGGAACACACCCTTTAATTTTCAAGTTTCTAGGCGGCGCGATGTATACCAGTGAGTCCTCAAACTTCTATAAATAATACTGCTGACTCGTTCCGGCTTCGAATGGATTTTTATCAAAATAAAATATAGCCTAAACCACACATACACCTACAGTTTATGTTAGAAGTATAGATTATTATGATAAGTGAGGTTGCCATAGGGGCACCAACAGTAATCTCATCAAAAACAGTTGCACCACTGTTTTCTGTATTCTCTCTATATTTTCTAATAAAATAACCTATAGAATTAACTAAAGAAGAAATTAAGACGACTTAAAAGAAGAGAAGAGACTAAATCAACTCTTACATTCCAGGCTTGCAGATCTGGGCACGTGGACCGTGGCAGGCCAGTGCTGGGCAAAGATAATGTTGTCATGCCCACGCCAGCAGATACACTGGTATTATATTCATCATCGCCACGTAAGTCAACATGATAAGCTATAATATCTATGATTTACTCAACCTCTGCTGGCAAATTGCAGCATAAGCTGTGTGAAGAACCCAGCCGCTGAAGTGCCTGCATCAGGATTTAGTGTTTTTGCACTTCCATACTGGAAAAATAAACGGGCAATTACATCACTTAGGGGGACGTGATTGCAGACCACCTTGGCTTCCCTTCCTAAACCACTGCTGTAAACTCCATTTGCCTGACGAGGTGTTCCAAACCGCGTGCTGAGACTTGTGCGTGATGTAGTAGTGGGGACAATATTGTGTTACCAGCAACATTGTATATTGTACAGATTAGTACAATGTACTAATCAGATTGCACAAATTAATTGCACTCATTTTTTAGGCAGAAATGGCTGGATAAAGATTATTTTTTTTAATGTCTTGTTTTCAATGGTATCGTAACCAGCCATCAGACAGTACAACCAAAGAGATTTGTTTCTAATTTCATACATACAAAATACGAAATTAAATGGAAACATTTATTTGACACGACATGACAAACACAAGAAACACAATAACAGATGGTGTACGGTACGAAAAGGCTTTCTCCCCGACCCATTATGTATTTTATCGTTTCAGATTATTATTCATATCGTCATACGACAGATGGAGCCTGGATGATGCAGAGTTTGTGCAAGGTCCTTGACCAGCATCATCAATTTTACGACCTGGGCCAAATGCTTACTTTTGTTAAAAATGTAAGTATTTCTTATCAAACATTTTACTTAAGGTAAACAGCAATTTCGATTGTCCTAAGGGTCCTAACTATTTAGTAATAGTGAATTAAAAACGTTTTAAGGTTATCTACTTTTTTATTTCGCGTTTTTGTTCTAATTCCATTAACCATTATGTGTTAGCATTTGTACATGTAATTTAACCGCTAAATATTGTTAGTGTATGCTATGTTGATGACTCCTAATAATAAAATAAAATATGCCTGGTTTAAATTATTCCAGTAGCATTATAAAACATTCACCCAGCGCTGGATTACTATACTGGATTAATTTAAACTGGCACTGGAATGCACTGGACCTAGTTGGAGATCCAGTACAATAACTGGTATCCTGCGCCAGCGCCATTGGAAGTGTGTAATTTGTTTTTTAAATAATTGTCACTATAGTGTTTTTATACAATACATAAAAATAAATAGTTCAACAGCTTTTGAATGACTAAAACAGTTTAGGTAGACGATATCCTCCAATCCAGTCCAAACGCTGGATTTTTTTATTAGTTTAGTGTATGTAAACTGGTCATTACGCCAGCCGAAATTTATATTATATATCTTCCATTGTCACCTATCAAATATGTATGTTGATTGTGTGTATGTTGTCTGTTGCAGGATGTAGCTGAAAAGGGTACCAAAAGTAATAAACTATCTACTAAACAAATGCCCGAGACAACGGATACTCTGACCAAACTATTGAAATTATAAAACAAAGTTTATTGTTATGCATCATTTCTATTTATAACCAGCGCGGCAGCGTTGCCAATGGTGGTGATTCTGTTGTTTACGCTAACTAAAATTGTATAAAATACGAACAGGCTTATTTTGTTCACACTAAAGATCAAATTAGAATGACATTTAAAGTGACATTTCTAAATTGAAGTATTTTTAAATAAGAATGCGAGTTTGCGGGCTAGTTTTAGTTAACACCAATTTGATTGATCACTAAAAGTAGCCCGCAAACATGCCATCATAACAAAATTTACTTAATTGTAGAAATGTCATTTTAAATTTCATTCTATTTTGATCTTTAGTGTGAACAGAATAAGACCGTTCATATGTTACATAATTTTAGTTAGTCAGCGTAAACAACAGAATCGCCACCAATGTCTGTACCTACAAGTTGCTAAACTGCGGGGAATTCAACCCATTTCGGGATTTTTCTCAGAACGCTTCAAAAGTAGTTAAAAACGTTCCTACCAAGTAGCTTGTTTAAAATATCGTGCCTACATGAACAATCATAAATTTTATTTTTAGCCGATTAAATATTTATGTTTTATGGTTTACAATCAGATATCTTCTATTCTATTATGTACTACCTAAATTATAACACGATAGCTATTAGGTATTTTTTGACTTTTTTCTAGAATTATTTTTCTCTTCGCTCTGAGAACCTAAGAACTCCCTAAATGTATCCTAACAACGCTTTGGGTAAAATCAGTAGTCAATATTTTAAGGCTACATTTTCCGTAATTAAACATTGACATTGCCACCTCTGTTAATGAATTAACAAGTCCTCGGTCGGTAATCTAAATAAACAAAGATTGCCTTGGCGCAATGAGTTTTGCACTACACGCTGGTAAAAATAAACATACGCAAGTAATGAAGCTGCAACTATATTTTTGTATGATTATTGAAGGAATAGCAGCGTAGCATGCTAAATATCAGAAAAATTCACAAAATACGACACACTAAAATAAGAAATATAACAAAAGTAACAAACGCATTGTGCTACGCTCGGAAATCAAAATGGAAATGGGCTGGCCATGTGGCGCGAGTGCAGGACCAGAGATGGATAATAAGGGTCACGTCGTGGAAGGGCCCGCAAGGCAAACGCTGCAAAGGAAGACCCGTCGCACGCTGGGAAGATGACTTGAAGAAAACGGCTGGCCCGCACTGGCTCGAAGTAGCCCAAGACAAAAAAATATAAATAATACAAATGGCTATCTTTGGAGGAGGCCTTCACCTCTTGTGGGGTTCTTACAGATAAAAATAAAATCTAATTATTGTGTACCTAGTAAGAAATAAAAGGCTTATTTATTTATTATTGAAGGAATGGACCACATTTTACGAATGGGAGGCGAAACAACATAAGCACCATTTCTTTGTTAATTAATTTAGAGTTAACTTTGGGGTATCTACCGATCATACTTGTTCGATAGATGCCTTAATAGTTCTTACAACTAAAAGCAACCATTGGAGGTTTTTAGTTGTAAGAGGGATCAAAAAGCCAAGCCAAGTTTCTTGCCTAGTTCTTCTTGGTTTGGTCGCGTTGGAACAGGCGTAAACTCATCTAATTTGTAAGTCGATTCAATTGATCCTTGTGAATATTAATAATAAAGATTATTTGGTTATTCAATTCATTTATTTCTGACTAGCGACTTCGTACGCGTACTTCTAAATGTGTAGGTAACCTAGAAATAAAGCTAAACCAGCTGTTGCAACTTGACTTGACGCCCCATTTTTATCCCATGGGAACTGATTGACGGTATAAAAAGTAGCGTATGTGGTAATCCAGGTTATAATCTACGTATATACCAAATTTCATCGAAATCGGTTCCGCCGTTACGACGTGATTGAGTAACAAGCAAACAAATAAACAAACATTCAAACTTTTATCATATTAGTGTAATTTAAAAAAATTGCATAAAACAACACACACTAAATTAAACTGTTAAGACAAACTAAAAGAAAACTATTTTCTTCTGACCAAAATGTTCTACTCGTAGTCCTAACCATTTCAAATTTCGAACTCTACGTCCCTATGAGGCCGTGTCCTAAAAGTGCATAACCTTATAATATAAATAAACCTTATAATAGCTTAGAAACCTTCAAATGAGGTACTCCTATAGGTGTCTTTCGAGACATTCCAATTCTAAAGAGTGGTTCTAAAAAGTGAGTTCAACCTTTCTTGAATAAAATCGGATTGTGTTTTCAAACATGTGTCTAAATAAATATAATTTTAATCAAAACCACTAAGGAGTATCGATATAACTTTCTACCCCTTTTTAACTCCGTTAGGGGATGAATTTCAATAAAATAAGAAACACGTCTTCCATCAATTTTGTTAAAAAAAGTGTATGCAAAATTTGAAGTAGATTGGACCAAGGAATCACGTTGTCCCATACAAACTTTGCCCCCCTTTTTCACCCCCTTAGGGGTAGAATTTTGGAAAATCCTTTCTTATTGGATGCCTACGTAATACAGAGAACACACCCTCCAAGTTTCAGGTCTCTACGATCAGCGGTTAAGGCTGTGCGTTGATCCTTCAGTCAGTCATTCGGACAAAGCATTTTTAAGTACCTATAGATTCAAGTGACATTAGACTCATTAAATTCATACACAAATAATATAAATAAAATAAAATACAAATAACACAAAATAATCATATGTCATATACATATATATAGTTAGGTACAAATAACTCACAACTAACATAAGGGCTTGTGAGACACACGGAGCTTACAGCAGTGGTTCAGATAGGGACAGTCGAGGCGGTCAATCACGCTGAGGAGGACGTTGCTTTTATGGGTTAGTTGACTTGTCAGTTATTGTTTCAATGGAGAGAAGAGCGTACTTACCATTTACACATGTGCAATCGCTATTTATATCGCCACTCGCCTTGACGCTCGCGCGAATGTGTAAATGCAAGCCGACGATTGCGAGTCAGTCTAAATACTGGTTTTTCACGCGATTTTAATCAAATATTTTTTTACTGAATGCATAATCCCTTTATCCTTATTCAGTTTACATGTTATGTCATTGTTATAAATAACATTTCTAGACATTTCACACAGCGCTCTCTAGACCCAAACTAAGCCAAGCTTGTATTTATTATGGGAACCAGATAACTGATACAATTATTACATACTTTTTTTATTAATACACACTTAAATATATAGAAAAATACCCAGACCCGGAACAAATATCTGTAGATCATACAAACATTTGTTTCGCGACGGGTATCGAACCCGCTACCGCCTGCGTTTCAGCCGGCTCGTAGAGTGGTCCGTGCCATGGAGGTCGTAATAATATACCTAATACCTATTTAGGTTTTAATGATATTTGTTTTTAGACATTATTTTAATATATTGGTAGATACATAGCGTAACATAATCAATTGGATTCTACGAATTTGGTTAGTTTTAGAACTGTAGTTCAATAAGCGCAAAAAATTTAATAGGATTGCGGAGAACTAATCAAGTTTACATGATGAAGAATTTGCATTAACACAATGAAATTTTCAGAAAATAGGTATTCTATAAAATAAGGAATTTTGTGAAGATAAAAAAACTGGTTATTTTTTAGTAAAATTTCAACGATATTAATTGGTTTTTTTTAACAAAAAGGTTTAAAGTTTATGAAGTAAGTGTATGACCTATGGTTCTATTTTTTTTTGGCTTCGCACGGTATTGTGCATTTGCCAGTTCGTTCTATTTGAATTACCGTGTATAAGTAAGGAGGTTAGGTATTATTCAGATAATAGTAGCTACACAAGATGTCCGCGCATCCGGTGTTTTGCAAACCGGAAACGGTAAACAGCGTTCCATCCGATGAATAATTCATGAGTACCCAGCAACTCGACTCTCATAGATTTACAAAAAGTGTAATGTTATACAAAAATGTACTTTATGAGCCTACATATTATCAATTCCTATAATATCTAGAGTAAAAAATGAATCATCATCATCATTATCATAAGCGTGTTGTGTCCCACTGAAGAGCAAAGGTTTACCTCAAAAAAGTATGACAAGAAAATATAACTATACTATACGAAAATATAAATATAATATAATAAGACTAGCTTCCGTCAGCGGCTTCGCACGCGTTGTTAACAAAAAAATGGCCTTTGTGTTAATATAGGTTATTATCTACGTACATACCAAATTTCATCGATATCAGTTCAGCCGTTACGACGTGATTGAGTAAGAAACCAATAAATAAACAAACACAAGTTTCGCATTTATAATATTAGTGTGATCTAACTACCAGAAATAATGTACAAATATTTATCTACATTAACTTTATAGTTGCGAGATCTCAGTTCGGGAGATCCACTAGTATAAACTAGTGGTTCTCCCCGAACTAAGATCTCGCGAGTCTCCGATTAAAACAAAAAAAGTATTATTTGTAATCTTTGACTATCAAAATCATGCCACGAAATAACCAAATAACTTCACCTACAGTATTACCTACACTTTTTTTTGGAGTAGAAATTGCAGTTATTCTGGATTTCAGACTTTTGCCTCTATTTGTGTTACTAAAGCTACACGCATACCAAATTTCAGCACTGTGGGGTTACTGGTACACCCTGTGTATTTTTTAAAAGTTCAGTATTTATTATGGCTATTAACTCAAAAACTATAAAAACTTTACTAAAAATAAAAACGGAGTCTCAAAGTACTAATGAATACCATTTGACGTCCCACTTGAGCTAATAGTCTAATTTTTTTTTACCCCTCTTGAACTCCAATATCTCAACAACCCACATTTTTAGCTCATTTCGTCACACCAAAATTGTGCTATCACTACCTATATCAAATTTCACGATGATCGGATCAACGCTTCGAATGTTATCCTCGGACAAACAAACATACATACAACGCCTATTTGCCCAAGTTGATTTAGAGATTAATTAACTTAGCGCAAATTATGAGCAACGAGCTCAAACCTGAACGTGGATTTGAACGTGAACAATGGATTTTCCTACACGAAAAATGAATGCGCGCATTGACACGTGCTCAAATCGGCGAATGATAACATAGTGAGAAAACTAGCATTTCCTAAAAGCAAAAATTCGAAAACATGCGTCACTGTGCACTGGTTAGTACTCGTATTCTAATGTTTGCAACCTGTCACGTGAATTTCAAGTAGGGTTGCCACCAGGGTTGGAATCGGACAGATAAAAAATATTGTACGTTTCGTTCAAAAATATAGTATTTATAAAAAATATCGCACATCTTGGAAAAAAGACTATAACACGATAATTTCTTCAAGTTTAACACTTAAAAGGAATAAGTCTTTAATAACGGAAAGAATATAAAAAATTTTACAACAAAAACAATTATTTACAATAAAATACAGAAGAAATAGTTGAACCATCTAAAGACCGTTGCAATGATGTAGCACGCTTACCTAGAAGAAATATCAAAATTAAAATTATCACTTGCTTTGGAATTATTATGGTATATTTATATCGATTTCTGTAACCTGTTCAATGCACTGCATTCCGTCATTGCTTTTGTCGTTGGCTCTTCGTAACATATTTTCTTCTGTGGGTTCGGTATCGGTACAGTTGCCACTTTTGCTACGTTTTATTGTATCGTATGGGATCTAGCGGGGGGCAAACCGGGGCACCTGCACGGGGCGGCAATTTCAGGAGGCGTCAAATTCTTTAATAAATTTTTTTTAAATAAAACTAGTTTCAAAATGTGCTTAGCATCCAGCGCACCTCGTACTATCGATATTTCCACTTCCTGCCCGTACTCCACCTACATAGTTCACCTGGCTGTTCATTTAATTTGTAACGCTTCAAACTTAACATCCTCCCCCCCCTTTTCAAAAGCTGGAAGAGTGAGAAAATACGATTACAACAACGGCTGTTGCTGTACAAAGCCCAAGTTCGGCTGCACGTAGAATACTGTTCCCATCTTTGGCACGGAGCTCCAAAGTACCAATTGCTTCTTTTTGACTCCCTTCAAAGAAGAGCCATCCCATCAAAAACATAAATGTGAAGTGAGAGCCAAGTTCAATATATATATTTAGGTTATTTAAGCCTTGGTTGTTGACTTCAACGACAAAAAGATGTGAAATCCAAGGTGCCAAGGAGGGTGCCAAGTTCAATGGAATTTATTTATAACAACATAAAATATCTTATAACAACTTAAAATATCATTTCTTTTTATAGAATAGAATAGAATAGAATAGAATAATCATTTATTTCAGACAGTGTCTGTCCATAGAAAATATCAGCGATCACAAATAAATACAATTAAAACAAAAAACATAGAAAGCAATAATAATACAGTCAATTAGATGAATAGTAAAATGTCACATTAAAATTAAATAAATCAGAATAGAAACATAAAATAAAAAAATTAAATAAAAAATTCATATAAAATTAAACTTATAACTTATTATAACTTAGACTTATACTCGTATTGAAGCCTAAAGTGTGACTTGGCTAGTTCTCTTAAATAAATGCATTGTCATCGGAATTGCACCCACATGTCAAATTTCAACTCCGTAGATTAAGAGGAAGTGGTTCTAATTCAGGTCGCAAGATTTGACCTTTTTTTTTTTTGACCAGGTGGAAAATGCGTTACGCATACCCTCCGAACATGGGAGTGTCGGAGGGTTATGTGGGACTACACATCGCCTCTCCACTAAAAAACCCACTAAAAAACACCCGGACGTGCCCTCTCCCCGGTTTTGTTGGCCACCGTGGAACCCGCGAAGGCATAGTCCACGATGTCCACCGGTGGCGCCCCAGCCGTTGCCGGGGCTTCCCGCGCCGAAGGGGAGAAGGGCGAGCACGCTTGGCCCTCTCCCAGACCGCTCAGTGGCTAATCACTGCAGGCAGAGGACTCCCATCGTCCACCTGCAGCCACTATGGGTTGAGTCTGGCGGCAAAACGCCGCCTTCTCACCCCAAGCCGTCTGTGCCGGAGAGGATGCGCGAGAGGATCTTCCTCGCGCTCCCGCTCCGCGGTCTCCTTTTGCGAAATGACTGTTTCGCAGAAGGAGACCACCGCCTCCCAGGACCTCTCGTTGCTCAGCATTGCTTCAACAATGCTTTGGAGCGAGAGGTCCACCCGCTGAATGGTGCGTGCCATGAGGCCACGCTCCGCGTCCCAACGACTGCACACCTCAAGGGTGTGCTGAGCGGTGTCGTCGGGACTTCCGCAGTCGTGGCACAGCGGGGCCGGCTCTCTTCCTATTTTGTGCAGGTAGTGACCGAAGCACCCATGCCCGGTCATTACCTGCACGAGCCGGTACGTCGTCGCGCCGACTGCCCTCTTCAGCCAAAGGTCGGCCGTTGGGAGGATCGCCTCTATGGTACGGACACCGTAAGGGGCGACCTCCAGTTGGGCCTTCCATCGGTCCCGCAGTCGGCGCTCCGTCGCGCGACGGGAGGCTGCCAACTCCTCGGGGTCCGGGCGTTCACCTGTTGTCTGGACCCTGGACCTACGTTGGTAGGTCTCTGCGTGCACCTCTGCGTCTAGCTCCCACGGGGGGGGTGCACGCGAGAAGGCAGGCCGCCGCGTGGGCCACCGTCATATAGGCCCTTACAATCCTGAGGGCCACGACCCGTTGTGGCCTCCGCAGCAGGGCCCTATTCGCAAGATTTGACCTAAACCAACTAACTAACAAACATTGCAAGCTAAATAAAAGGTATTATAACCCTATGCAAGTATCAAACGTTACGCTTGGACTAGCCTCTGAGCCTTGTGGTATATCTTCACAGGTCTGCGTCATAGATCCGAGGATGTCCATCTTAGAGAGATAAATCTGCCCTCCTTAAAGCAAACGCAGTAGGTACTTGCAAAATGGCGGTTTAGAGATGAACGAGGAAAACGTATTTTTTGTGTTAGCAAAAGCAATATTTATGTGCAAGTTCTGCGTCTCTCGTTAAATTAAAAACTTATTTGAATTAAAAAATCATGAAAATTATCTTTTTATTACATGTATTTTGTAATTTTATGTAAGTTATGTAATTTTTTCAAAAATGTGAATATTATAATAATACGCTTACTGAAAGTACAATTGGTGGGCCAATTAGAATAGCCAGCTGAGGCGCGGGTTTGATTCCCGCCACGGAACAAATGTTTGCACGTTCAACAGATATTTGTTCCGGGTCTGGGTATTTCTCTATTAAATCTAAGTATATATTAACAAAAAAGTATATAAGTATTCTATTAGTTATCTAGTTCCCATAGTACAATCTTTGCTTAGTTTGGGGTCAGATAGCGCTGTGTGAAATGTCCAGCATTACTACTGACTAATTCGCGGGGCAGAAATATAGGATTACTATTATTTTTATAAAAAACATACCTTTCAGCAAAAGTGTTTAACCTACAAATAGGTACCTCGTATTAAGCTTCCTGCACATTTCTTTAAAAATATCCTAAGTATTTCTTTGAGTTCAAAGCGCCTCTCATTAAGCTTTGGTTAATGAGCAGTATTTTATTTGTAAGGAAACTCAAGGCTCCCGTAGGACTTTAATAATGAGTAATCTGCTTTGACTGGTCGTAAAAAATCCTTCAGACCGGTTTAAATACGGCACGTTTATAATTTCATATTATTTTAATCCGAGGGCAATTGCTCACTTACGACATTGTTTTGTATAATCATTGTAAATTTGATTTTCATTGAAGAATTAGTACAACTATTTCTAGCAAATAGATAATGGTATTGCTGCTTAAAAACAATTACTTTAGAACATTACCTAGTTTATTGATGGGTAAAGTCTTTCCTCTCGGTTTGTGGGAGTGATTTTGGCAAAAGGGACGGAAATATCTAACAGGAAACCGGGCAAGCGCTTTGACCAATGAGCGCGTGCGGTGGTCAGACGTTTTTCACTATGAGACTATATTAAGGACTCTTTTATTTAATAGAAATAAGGATTTGCCATGGAGGTTGTATTTCATCATAGCATATTATAAATACAATGAGCCTCATTCTACTTTTAAATTTACTTACGGTTAATCGCATTTACGTTATCGAGTTTTCAATTACCAGTTTTCAGAGTGATGAATTTGGTAGATGAGATTAAGATTTGCTTTGTGTTTTCTATTTTGTTTGTAATTTTTTGTTTATATGGTGTACAATAAAAATGATGTTACACATTATATGCGACTACTGTAAGGCTCGTACTTTTTTTTAATCGGTAAGGCACCACCTTTAATAACTAGTGGTTCGCCCCGAACTGAGATCTCGCGAGTCTTCGATAAAAACAAAAAAAATTATTTGTAATTTTTGACTATCAAAATAGTGCCACGAAATATAGAGTCAAATAACTTGACCTACAGTTTCATTCAAATTACAGGTAACGGGAGTTCATGTCGTGTGGTTCAACATTTTTGGGGTACAAATTGCAGTTATTCTGGTTTTCAGACTTTTGCCTATATTTGTGTTACTTAAGCTATACGCATACCAAATTACAGCACTGTGGGGTCACTGGTGTACCCTGTGAATTGTGTCAAAGTTCAGTTTTTAGTGTGGCTAATAACTCAAAAACTATAAAAATTTTACTATAAATAAAAACGGAATATAATGTACTACTAAATACCTTTCATTTGACGTCCCATTTGACCTAATAGAGTCATTTTCATTTTTTTTTACCCCTTTTGAACTCCAATATCTCAACAACCCCTCCACATTTTTAGTTCATTTAGTCACACCAAAATTGTGCCATCACTACCTACCTATGTAACAAATTTCACGATGGTCTGATCAACGCTTCGAAAGTTATCCTCGAAGAAACAAACATACATACATACATACAACGCCGATTTTCCCAAGTTGATTTGGAGATCTCGCTTCGCTCGATCAATAATAATAGTTTATGACAATTCTTTTTATTACCTTTCGATCAATCGTCCATTTATTAATACCACACAAATGTGTACGTCTTGTGACAGATATAATGATGATGAAATAACAATAAACAAAGCAAATAAAATACAAAATAAACGAACAAATATTCAGCATTGCATTGGAAAGCTGTTGGGAATATGCAAACAACTTGACTCAAGAATCTGAAAGGCAAGTTTGCAAGGAATTAGGTCCTCGTAGATAGTAGGTAACGGTGACCCTCTGGTGAGCCAATTTATTAATTAAGGCCGTTGAATATTCATCAGAATTAATTAATGCGATATTTATTCGGGTTCACTTGCGGTATTCGCTACTCTTGCGATATTCTCAATTTATTATCTTCATAACCCTGACACAACTCCCTCACTAATAGGTCTCCTAAGAAGGCTCAAGGTCGCTCAGCGTGCTATGGAGAAGGATACGGTTGACGTTTCTCTTCGAGATCAAATAAGAAATGAGGAAATCCATAGATAAACCAAAGTCACTGACATATGACGACCTCCGTGGCGCAGTGGGCGAATAGCCGACTGGTCTCAGTCTACAGTGTGTCTACAGGAGATAGCGGGTTCGATTCCCGCTGCGGAACAAATGTTTGCATGACCTACAAATATTTTTTCCGGGTCAGTATGTTTATCTATATATTAAAAGTACCTACGTATTTACAAAAAAAAGTAAGTATTCTATCAGTTATCTTTATCTGGTTCCCATAATACAAGCTCTGCTTAGTTTGGGGCTAGATAGCGCTGTGTGAAACATCCAGCAATATTTATTTATTATTTATTTATTGCTCAGATGATTAGCCAACTAAAGTGGCCACATTGCAAGCACTGGAAAGCGCAGGACGGCCCCCATTTGGTGAAATGACGACATAATAAAATTCAATATTCATTAAAACCTTTTGCAATGTCAATTTATTTATTAACAGATAGAATATACAATTATTTACAAGACTAAAATACGGAAGAAACAGTTGAATCATCTAAAAACCGTTGCAAACGATCTATAGATAGCTCAACTGCTCCAGATCCAAGCGGAAGTGTCCCTAAGACACTGGCTGCGTTGCCCCACTGCATTGCAATGCTTATGCGTTGTCTCAGATAAGCGCCAGCTCTTGGATCATACGACGCTTCGACCAGACGCCCAGAAATAGTTTTGAAAACGCGATGGGCCCCGGTACCCCATGGACCCAGGGCTCAAATACATAAGCTCATTTATTTTTTAATTTGTTTATTTATTATTATGGCTGATAATAACGTGCCAGAATTCTTAACCGGTCAGCGTACCTAGTCTATAATGGGATTTAATATAGTCTTGATCCAATTTATTTTCTTTTTTAAATGATATGATATATGATGATGAATGATTTCAATATTATTAATGTGGAATGTAGTTATCTTATGATGATGACCAGATAGGAAATAGTTCGATATTATTTATTTAAAGAATTTTAGTGCTGCTTAGAATACTGAATAATCGAAATCACCTTTATTATGCGCACCGCCAAAGAGACGCCTCGCCTGAGTCTGTTATTCGTGATAATTACAACCTGGGTGTCTTGAAGTCGCTAGTTAATAGATTTATTCTAGGCAAGCGTGACCCATCGTAGACTGCATCATCGCGCGTCATCAGGCAAAACAGAAAAGTACATACAACAAATATAGGAACAATAGAATAAATAAGAAATATACAATGTACCTAATCAGGTAAAAACTAAAAAGAGGTAAGTAGGTATGTATGTGCTACTGCAGCAAATGGGTGTCAGCTCAGTATTATGCCTCGCCACCGATCGACAGCTCGGCGCTGTTATTCCGCCGAAACCTTTATTAGGCAAGTCATTAGAACTCGTAAGAACGAATAGGCACTGGTGTTTGCATACAATTAAGATAAATTTATAAGATAAATAATTATAATAGATAGAAGTAATAGATATATTGTAAGGAATAATGATAATGATAAGAAATGTTAGAGAACCAATTATAATAATACGAATAAATATACTAGAAACTTCACATTTGCATCATCCAGTAAACGGCGACCTATAACAATTTGTACCAGACAACCCAGTTTTTTTATTGGACAAATCAGCATTGTTAATTGCATATTTAATTGTTTCTTTTTTTCTCTGTTTTAAAATGTAACTGTATTGCATATTGTGTGCTAATGTAGTGAATAAAATATGATTGTCTATGTCTATTGTATGTATGTATGTATGTTTGTTTGTACAAGGATAACTTTCGAAGCGTTTATCCGATCATCGTGAAATTTGGTATACCTATAGGTAGGTAGTGATGGCACAATTTTGGTGTGACTAAATGAGCTAAAAATGTGGAGGGGTTGTTGAGATATTTCCACGGGGGGTAAAAAAACCAAAATGAGAGTACCCGGTCAAGTGGTAGGTATGTCTAATAAAAGGTCTTTGTTATTACATTTTGACCTGGTTTTTAATTTTAGTAAAGCCATTGTAGTTTTTAAGTTATTATAAAAACTGAACTTTGACAAAATTCACAGGGTAAACCAGTGACCCCACAGTGCTAAAATTTGGTATGCGTATAGCTTTAGTGACACAAATATAGGGAAAAGTCTGAGGGCTTAGCCAAGTTACAGTCGATTAGCGATGACGCTAGTCGATAAGTCCGAAAATGTATGGGCACATGCTATAGAAATACCACGTGATACAGCGACAACAAATGTAAGTAGAAATCGAATAGATTCGTAGCGAATGTAATTTGGCTACGGGCCCTGAAATCCAGAATAACTGCAATTTCTAATTCTACCCCAAAAAACAATATCCAATTAACATGAACTCCCGTTACCCATAATTTGAATTCAACTGTAGGTTAAATTTGGTTATGCATATCGTGGCACTATTTTGATAGTCAAAGATTACAAATAATATTTTTTTGTTTTTATGTTTTGATCTCAGTTCGGGGCGGACCACAAGTATATTTATACTATATGTATACTAGTTACATTACAATGCTGAGAATGATAAAGATACTGTAAATAACAAGAGAGCCCCAACAACCCCAACAAGGGCGTCTTAAATAATTCTCGAAAGATTCTTGATACCGAATATAAAATTATATTCCGTAAACATTATGAACGTATCAATTTTTAAAGAAAAATCACACACGACTCGTATATCAAACAAGTAGTCACACAATTTAAGATTTCCGCATGACCGAACCCTCTCTTATTATCCACTATACGATATACAACCATAGTACTCCAGGCATAAGGTTCAAAGTTAGCATAGCAGGACAATTCAATATCACCTGTTGGGGTATCGCGTTTGTCGTGAAATTTCAGGTATTTCTTTTGAAAGTGTACAATGTCTTACACAGCACGAAGCATTTGAGGAAATACACCTTTGAAGTTGAAGGCAAACATGAGTTCAGAAGTTTATAAAAAAAATAAAAAGTTTACACACTTTTAAGGGTTGTAAAAGAAATAAAGCGTTAAACGTGTGTTGGATCACGCATTGTGAAGGAATATTCAATGATACCCCATACGATGGGGTACGCAAGTAAAAAAATTATTCACAACATAGGGAAGTTACACTCAAAAATGTTTTTTAGTGTTTATTTTATATCTTACTAGACGCTACCGAAATGTACCATCACGCCCTATTGAACTTTACAGCAGCTACGACTAAAATGTCCAAAAAATACTGTAACTACGGACAGACAGACATACATAGCAAAATTTAAGTATTCCTAGTTAACTACAGAACCCTAATTACGAGATCTAAGCTCCATACTGTTAGCCCCGTCTCCTGTTTAACCGACTTCAAAAAAAAGGAGGTTTGTTACCTCAGAACTTTCAACTGGGTGATCCGATTTTGATGATTTTTTTTTATTTTAAAGCTGGTGCTTTCCGTGTGGTTATATTTCAATTTTGTCTAGTTCTGACAATGGCATCCATGAGAAAACCATATAAGTCTTAATTTTTTTTCTGTGATATGAAGTCGGTTACAACTTTTGTTAAAAAGTTACTTGTTTGCAAAGCAGATCTTAAAAACGGCTACACAATCTATAATAACAAACTCTAGAAATAGGTTGACTAACAAATCAACCTGTATTTATCAATAATGTTTAACACTGAACCCCCATCATATCGGCTAAATAAATGACAATGTCCAAACTCGGGCCCTAATATTTGAGCAGGCGCTCAATACAATACCGGCCGGACATTGGGTAATGTACAGACATCGTCACTAACCCGCTGCATTTTTTTTATTTTAGTTTTTTATACTATTTGGATATGGAACAAGCATATGGTGCCTGAGGTTAAGTGGATCGCCTATAGAAAAATATTGCCACGTAGGTCACGCACCTTAGAATCGTGCCCACAATGCACTGCCCTGCGTCCAACTTGAGGCATACAGGTGTAAAGCCTGTAATTTCACCGGAAACCATACCATATGAAGGTGCTTGGTGGCAGAAATAGGTATGGTGGAAGTACTTCCCCGGGTGAGCCCTGCCACAAGGAACTCGTATCCGTAAATGTATGTTTAAGGATTAAAATAAAATCTTATAGAAGATCATTTCTGAAAAGTTTTTTATTACACGTCGTGTGTTTAAATAAAATCAATGATTTAGTAAACAAACATTTTGGAAGTCATCTTTCTACAACTTTTTATTTTTCTATGTTTAAACACGCAGGGGGTGACCAGTTAGCGACGCTGTCCGTACCTAACACGGGCCGGACATTACCCAGACCAGGGTTGCCAGATCTTAAAACTGAAAAGCCGGATAGACCAGCCAGTTTAGCCGGACACCCTTAATTTTTAGCTTTCGTATAACAATTTTTTAAAGTAAAACAAGGGTTTTTTATCATCTTTTTAAATTTTAATGCAACAACAATTAATGGTGCGGCGCGCCCGATTTCATATTTGTATGTATCTACTACATATTAAGTGTCTCATTACTATTAAGTACATATTAAGTCCTCTTATTTATTTATTTAATTCAAGTGACATTACACTCATTTTAAATTCACAAAAGACACAAAATATAATACAATTAACACAAAATTATCATCAGTCATATATATTATATAGTCAGGTACTCACACTCAAAACCACTCATAATGCTCTTTGGAAGAGCTTGTGAGGCACATGGAGCTTACAGCAGTGGTTCAGGTAGGGACAGTCGAGGCGGACTGCAATCACGCTGAGGAGGGCGTTGGTACTCGCTCACACACACCAGGGATACACAGCGCAGGCGCATTGTCGCATACAAATAATTGACGCGTGCTTCCGAAAACATTCCCGAAACGCTGCAGAAGCAGGGAAGCCCCAATATCATCCTCAGCGAGTTGTTGTACTGGACTCTGAGTGCTGTGTACGATCTCTGAGTATAGTTTCCCCACAGGCTGCACGTGTAGAATGAAGTACAAAATGCTCTAAAAAGAGTTATTTTAACGTTACTCAACAACGTGCAAATCTGCGGACTATCATATTCGCTCTGACCGACAAAGCCCTCCTCTCCCGCTCAATGTCATCATCGTCCCTCAAGTCAGCCGTAAATAACCCAAGTATAATATTTAAACTGTTCTACCTTTTTCAAGTTAGAACCATAAAGCCTTACTGGAGGTACCTTCGTAACTGTTCTCGAGCCGGCTTGAAAGACCATGTACTGACTTTGCTTTACACTGTAGATTGGTCCATGGCTGTTGGTATAATTCTCACACATTAGCAACTTTCTAAGCCCACAGATTAACGCACTCAGCAGCACCATATCGTTCGCGTAGCTAATGTTATTGGAACATGCTCCATCAATATGACATCCAGTATGCTCACTGCTGTGTGCCTCGATTAGTCCATTTAAATTATATATAATTAAATTTAATGTATAAAAGTTACGTATAATATCGACGAATGTAAGTAGCTAGACAAACCTTGCACGGTTTTTAGGGTATAATATTAAGATTATAATGTACTTACTTGTAATAAATAATTTAATAAGACAGGTTAAACAGTGCTCAACCTCAGCTTAATAACAGCCGCATTTAAAAAAGATGTCGTTTTATTAAGTTTTGCAATTGCTTTACTGTTTCATTAATTTAACTTTTTAATTAGTTCATGCTATCTCACTATGGAAAGTTTCTATTATTACAAGCAATAGAGATAAAAATAAATCCAGGGGTGGATTAAAATTATTTATAAATTTAATTAACTATTTGTCCTTTTTAGGGTTCCGTACCTCAAAAGGTTAAAAAAAGGAACCCTTATAAGATCACTCTCTTGTCCGTCTGACACCACTGATTTTCTCATGAACGGGTGAACCTAGCAAGTTGGAATTTATACCAGATACTAAGGTCCATAGTCCCTATTTTAGGTGTATAAAAATGAAGGTCCTGAGTCAACACGATAAAAAGATATGGGAAAATTTAGATTTTTGTGAAAACTTACCAAAATTTACCTTAATTTACAACTTTTTTTATTTTTTCGGAACTTTCCCTTTACTTGTGTTTTAAGATCTTGCTTTTAACCAAAGTTGACAATTCTAAATCAACCGGAAGTACCCTATAGGTTTTGGGTCGAAAACCTATATGGTGGTTCCCGTTGACCTAGAATCACGAAATTTGGTAAAGAGCAAGGTCCTACAGCACAAATAGAGGAAAAATTCAAAAAAATAAAAAAGTTGAAAATTAAAGGGTGACCCCATACATACATAGTTGACGCCAGTTAAGATAGTCCTCTGAGTTGTGTGGGCGCTCATACAATATATTATAGATAATGGTAAGGAACCCTTCTTGCGCGAGTCCGACTCGCACTTGGCCAGTTTTTTTTTATGTTTTATGTTTGGTTAATTTAATTAATTTTTTGTTAATTTAATTGCATTGATATAGTAACAAAGTACTTAGTGATTAAAGATTTTAATTTGACATTATATGTTATTATTATTTTGACTTATTTAAAATTAATTAGTGTAATTGGTCTATCCGTTCTAATATATTAAAATAAATAATAAATAAACTGTTAACAGCTACGGTAGACGTAGAAATGATCATAGCCTTAGCACTAAAGTAGATGATACGTAGTCGATCTCGTAGCATTGCCGTAGACGTAGCACTGACGTAGATAGGCTACGACGTAGACGTAGCTCTGTCATAGAAGCAGTACTGACGTTAAAGGGCTACGACGTAGACGTAGATCTCGTAGCACTGCCCTAGACGCGTTACTGACATTATCCTAAAGACCGATTTTAATGTTCAATGCGCTTATTATAAATATAAATGGTTTTTTATAAATGATATATCGAAGTCCACAGCTTGTGTGGCATGTTGGGCAATTTTCCCTCAGTCCGACTCTGAAAACTTTAATAAATACGAGTGGGATATTATTAAAAACATGGGTTTCCAAAAGGATAATGTCGCTTGTATTGTGTTGAGAATTCTAAACAGTTGTCATTTGTTACGTCGGTCATTCTACAGATTCTCAATATACTGTATAATTCTTATAATCTTCAAGATATTTTTATTACGCTGAGCTGAACGCCATTTTGATACGCAGACACATGAGTCGAACTGTGTTATTGGATTCAATCGTATTTACTGTTCTTTATAATTGTTTCATGTGTCATTTTGTGTGTACCAAAAAATTATTATTCTATTCTATCTATTATTGTTTATGTTTTTTTTTATTATGTATGTATACTTCAATTTTGAAATATTTAGTAGACCCAATAAATTTATAAAAAATATATTCTGTAATATAGTGTTACGCCGAGGCTGTTAAACAATGAGTAATAATCGAAGTTTCTCGAGCGCTTTTGTCTTGCTGTGCTATTGTTGTTATTGTCTGCGGTTACGCACAATGGAGTGGCCATTGTGTCGAGGGACCGACCCTTTCCTGGAGCGATCGAGATCGTTCTCGAACAATCGAAATGTGTGCGATATAAATAGGCCGGAGAGATGGCCGGACAGTCAGTCTCAGTTAGTCTGAGTGAGTGAGTGAGTCTCAGCGAGGCCCTGGAGGACTGACGTGGAGAAGGGTCTCGCGTGAACAGTAGTTGCTCGCGAGTCAGTCTGGATTTAGCTATACGTGCGAATATTTCGGTGACTTTAAGTGGTGCAACAGTGGTGTGAATTAGTGTGTTGTGATACGTGTGACCAAGTTCGTGTATTCACCGTTTAGTGTTGAATAAAAGTGTTATTTTGGTTGGACTGATTCCCATTATTTTATCCCGAACCCTCAGCTCTTAACAATACTTTGGAATGTACCTACTAAGTTCACCAACGTTAACACCGGGGCCCATCGCGTTTAAAAATTATTCTGGGCATCTGGTCGAAGCGACGTGTGATCCGAGAGCTGGCGCTTATCTGGGTCAACCATTGCATTGGAATTCATCGGGGCAATGCAGGCAGTGTCTTGGGGACACTTCCGCCTGGTAGTAATCTGGAGCAGTTGAGCTATCTATAGATTATTTGCAACGGTCTGTAGATGATTCAATCGTTTCTTCTGTATTTTATTGTAAATAATTGTATGTTATTTCTGTTATTAAAGGCATTTTGCCCAATATTACTAAATTTAACTAAATCACGTTAACACGTAAATTAGATCAAACACACATGTTCCTACCTAAATCTTCAAACATGCTAAAAATTCGCTGGCACTTGTACCTCGCATCTCTGCTTTTTGGTCGCGTTGCTAATAAAATACCCGTTTACCTTTACGATAACCACAAATGGGTTCAAGATTGGTCTCACTACCAAAAGCGAGCCTGTACTCACGTGTTTTTGGCACTTAGATACAAGTCTGTCGCATTTCGTGGGTCCTTTAGGTTTTCAGCTTTTCGGTGTTGGAACAACCTGCCGCTACCTTTACGTGCCCTGAAAACAGAAACTTCTTTTAAATTTGCACTGAAGAGGGAACTTCTACCACTACAAAAGTGCTCATAGCTCACCAAACCAGCTCGCCAAATGAGCAAAGAGGGCTGGCTTTCTGTCACGCAAGAAACCGTGTAGCCTTTTTCTCCTTCTTGTTGCACTGCCCGCAACACTACTCCACACTCTGCTCACTCGTTTTCTAGTCCCGGTTGTTGCCTCCTGTATATTTTTCTTGAAAGTAACTCCTACAGCCTTTCATGTGCCTATATCGTGAATAATTTATTCAGCAAATATGACACTGTCAATTGTCATTCTTTTGTCACACAGACAACATAAATTGGCTCCACCTTACACATTAGTTTTTCATTCTTTCAAGATTGTTTTAATAATTACGTATATGTGTATGTCTATGTAGTATTATCTAATCTAATCTAATCTAATCTATGTACCCATGGGTCCCATCTGAAAACCAGCGCTGCTTACCTTCTTCGGATGGTTAGCAGCAATATGCTGAGACGGGGCCTGTTTGGCCCACACAGCACGGAAGACCATATTGTATGTGTATACCTATGTACTAAATTTTTATCATGTGGTTTTTTCCTGTGTTTATATAATTTTCTTTTTTTTTAAATAATTTAGGTATAATTTATATGTAAGTAGGTATGTTTGTTCTGTTCTGAATGGTCTGTCCTATGTGTGTGTCAAATAAATGTATTTTTTGTTCTTTCTAATGGTGAATACCAGATGTGGATGAAATGAGTTCTCCTGTTATCACATTTTTTTTTCGTTTGTGTGAAGACGGATCAAGATTTGGCGTCGGCATCGGAGTAGGCATCGACGCAGGCGTCAGGGTAGGTGTCGGCGCTGACGTCGGTGTATACATCAGGGTAGACATAGGTGACAACGTAGATGTCTGAGATTGCGTTGGTGTCGGCATATGCATCGGCATCGCGGAGAAAGAATCCGTCGGAGTAAGCGTCAGCGTCAACGTAGACGTTGGCGTACAAGTTGACGTCAGCTTTACCGTCGACGTCGGTGTAGGGATCGGTGTCAACGTTGGCGTAGGAGTGGAAGTGAGCGATGATACGTCTTTGTGATGATTGATTAACGATCCAAATAAGGGTCAGCGTCGGTGTAAGAGTAGGCGTCAAAGTCGGCATGGAGTCAGCTTTACGTTGAAAGATAAAATCACGAAAATTGTACAATTTCGTGACAAACCCCTGTCCAGTTTCTGCGGAACTCTGTCTTTAAGAAATCCGTTCGCAGAATCTCACTTAGTACTCTCAAAGTGGCGCTCATTTTCACTTTATAGTGAACGTTACTTAATTTTGAAAAATCTCATTTTAAAGTGGTAGTTTCGTCGCGGAAGCACTTAATTTTCGCTTTAACGTAGCTGAATAAAAAGTAAAAGTAGAAAGAGCTTCATTATTGACCACCTTCACTGAAGAAGTAATAGAGCGGGGATTTTAGAATAAAACAGTTTTTTCAAACGACACGTTGCATGAAGTATTGTGTCATTCCGTAGATTCTTCCGTTGCAATATTAAGTGTTTTATTTTGAAGACCTCCGCGGCGCAGTTTGCGAATACCCAGAATTGAATAGAATAATTATTTATTGTACACCAGGAACACTTAAAAAAACTAATTTATGCTAAATAAAGTACAATGGGCGGCCTTATCGCTGAAAGCGATTTCTTCCAGGCAACCTTTGGATGGAAAGTAATGAGCGAAACAGTAATGGACAACGGTGCACATAGTTTATTTACAAAAAAGAAATAAAAATATATAAAAATTATATCTGATAAAAACTGTACTTATAATCCTAATACATAAATAAATACCTAAAGATAGACGATAGCCAGCTAAGATGCTGGAGGTAGCGGGTTCGATTCCCGCCGCGGAACAAATATTTGCATGATCTGCAGATATTTCTTCCGGGTCTGGATGTTTTCTATGTATTTTAAGTATGTATTTACGAAAAACTAGTATATTAAGTATCAGTTATCTGGTTCCCATAGTACAAGCTCTGCTTAGTTTGGGGCTAGATAGCCGCGTGTGAAATGTCCAGCAATATTTATAAATAAATAAATAAAAAAAAATAAATAAAAAAAAATATATATAATAATAAAGGTAGAAAACACATGAAAGGAAAAAAGAAATCTATATATTATATATATATAACAAAGTTGGGTTAGTTACACCATTTATACACTCAAGAACGGCGAGACCGATTTCGATGATCTTTGATTTCTTGGATTTGTCTCCGCCCCGAATAGCAGAATAACTATTAAAATATTGGAAAAATTCACGCTAAAAAAAATATGAAGAAAATTTATTTGCTCATAAATAGATGTAGCTAATGATGACCCCTTGACAATAAATTAGCAGCCCGCGTCATATGCATGTAAAGGTGATACGAAGTTCGGCGGGTCAACTAGTTAAATATAAATTCGTGTGATAACTTGTCATATTTTATGATGACAGCAGTGCAATTTTTACCTTTCATGACGACGCGGCGATATCACACTTAATTAACTAATTAATATTATAGATAGGAAATCTCACTTGTCACTTGTTAATAACATCTGAAACTATCATCCATCAAAAGTGTTCTACAATATTTTTTTAGTAAAAATATAAATTAAAAATACTTTATTTTAGACTAGCTGACCAATCCGCAGCTTCGCACGCGTAGTTTTTCAATAAAAACATTACCCTCCTTCTGCGTAGTTGAGTAAACAGTAGCCTATGTTAGTCAAGGATAATGTAGCATTCTAATGGTGAAAGAATTTAATTTCCAGTAGTTTTTGAGTTTGTTCGTTACAAAAATACAAATCTTTCCTCTTTATAATATTAGTGTAGACAACCATATCTAAAACTAAAACTCACACAGATAATAAAATAAAAAAAGAATAATCAATATAAGAATAAAATAGGACTGTGAGAAAAATAGTAACTACCATTTTGTGCCCAGCGTGACTAATTACTCAGCCTTCTCCATTTTTCTCAGCGCCTTGACGCAGCTCTTTAATCTTCGACGAGTTTGCCGCCATGTTTAATATTAATATTAATTCAGGAGTTTCGCCGACAGCGCGGTAAAGCAGTATGCATTTCCATGATGAGATGGTTTGTTAAAAGGACCTGCTGATATTGTGCGAAATTACTTCTTGTCTACTTTGGCATCACAATGCTGTTGGCGTGGTTCTCCATACCATGGCACTGTTGCCAGATGGCATTTGATGTGATTTGATTTATGAAATAACGAACACATATTGTGAATAATTACTGAAAATTCAGCTTTATCAGAATAAAACATAGCTTAACCAGATAATGTATTCCTATTAACTATTGAAATCAATTTCAGAATCGGATCAGTAATTCTGGAGATTACCAAACATCCAAACACACCTTTACCGCTTTTGCGTCTCAGTTTCGAGATTGGCCAAAAATGATTTTGTCCGGTTGTCTGTCTGTCTGCCTGTTCTCGGCTGCAGGTTGCATTTTTCAACCAATTTTAATGATAGTTGGCACTTGTGTGCTTGATTTATGTAAATGTTTTAGTCAATCACGATTTTTGACTGGGGGAAAAGGGAGGCAGTTTGCTGTAGCATTATTTATCGACGTATTTCAATCAAATTTGAGATGCACACTAAGGACTTCATTCTACACAAAATGTTGTGAAAAAAATTCAAAAGGGGGAAGAATTTATACCTACCTATACCAATCAGACTAAACAGTCCTCTCCGCCTTTACTAGACGAACCCGTAGACACCAGATTCGACCTCCTAAGACCAAGAGAACGCAAGACCAAGAGAAAAGTCTTCATAAGTAAGTACTATTGGAAAATTCAAGCACCTTAAATTCGATTTAAAATTGGACTTTATTCGTTAATTTTGTTGTGCAAATTACTTTTTGTACTTGGAACGCGAGGTCTACTGTTCTCACTGAACCACTAGTTTTAAGTCATTATAACATCATCATTATAACGTGCCGATAATTTTCCAAAAAAATAAATACTCAAAATATGTGAACGTCCACCAAACAGGGAACGGGCGCGGGAATTCATTCATTGGATCTCAACATAAGTATATCAATGACACTAGGTATACATAGTTCCATCTTCCAATGTGAATGCATGGCCATTACCGAAGCAGCTACCGCAATAAACAGGAGAGAGATCAAAGACTACACCATACGAATACTCTCCGACAGTACAGCAACACTCAAAGCTCTGGAGAGTCACAGCTATAACTCCAAGCTTGTTTACGAATGCCACTTAGCCCTAGAAAGAATTGCCACAAAAAACAAGGTGATCTTACAATGGATCAAGGGGCATAGCGGATCACTAGGCAACGATGCTGCAGATGAACTAGCTAGAAGAGGATCGGAAACCACGGCTATAGGCCCACCTCTATTCCTCCCTCTACCTTTCACTCAGCTACGAGCATGGATACGGAATCGTACTCTAAACCTACACAACGAACGCTGGGCACAGACCATGGACTGCAGACAGTCGAGGATAGCTCTGCCGGCCGTCTCGCCACGACTGACACGTCGACTGCTCAACCTTCAAAGACCGGACCTTCGAATCATCGTGGGGACCCTTACAGGACATGGCCCCCTGAACAAACACCTCTACACCATCGGAGCAACAGACAGCCCACTCTGCAGGGCATGTCTCACCGAAGAAGAATCAGCTGCCCACGTAGTCCTGGAATGCGTGGGGGTTACAGCACAACGTGCAGAAATCCTGGACAATCCAAGGTCACTCCGTGAAGCCTACGAAGACCCCAGGAAACTTCTGCGCTTCTGGTCGGAGTTAGGCTGGCTATCCATATAGTCAACTCTCTCACGCATAATGGACCACATACAGAGTTTGAATGCGGAAAAGGGAGTCCACCAACATAACATAACATATGTGAACGTCCGCGTCATCATCGTGGTACTGGTACTTTCTGGGCCACTTTGTTTAGGCCAGATACCACGATTAAGGGTCTTAAAATAGCCTTGAAAAGACTGTCTTTTTTTCATTGTAAATAAATGTAGCGCTTCACTTAAAGATATAAAGTTGCACCCGTCTACTAAATATGTAAACACAGATCATTTGTATTTGAATACTGCAGTCCAACATATAAAAAATCTTTCTAATTCTTTGAAACATTGCACGAGAAACTCTCCTGAAAGTTCAGACTACAGAGAAATCTCAACACGGAAGTTGTAAACAAGGCTGAAGACTGACCCAGAGATTATCCATCGATCTAATCCATCTTCGACGCCAGTATAAATATTTTTATTTACAACGTATTTAATAACATGATTTGCGCGAGTAACTAGAAGGTTAGATTTCCCGGGGGCTTCCGGTAGCTTTTTTATACGAAACAGTAAAAATATTAATCCGATGGAACGATACCTACCTATAAACGGTGTTACGAAAATTGTTGTTTGTTTTTAAATGAAAATATACATTTATTAACAGAAATAATATACAATGATTTATAAGACCAAATACATAAGAAACAGTTGAATCATCTAAATACCGTTGCGAACGGTCTACAGATAGCTCAACTGCTCCAGACCACCAGTCGGAAGTGCCCCAAGACACTGGCTGCATTGCCCCGCTAAATTGCAATGCTTATGCGGTGACCCAGATAAGCTCAGAATTAGATTGTATAGTTTTTAAGAATACTTAGTTGAACTGCACTTAGTGAATAAAAAGTCGACGATTTAGCCGCTGCAATGCGGTTTTTTTAGAAGTAAACTAGTTTTATTTATTATTATAACCTTTATTCAGACACATTACTTAGACATTCACCCCCATCAACAAGTTCAATATCTATTTCAGCTAAACTAATCCGTTCCGGCTGTCCGGCGTCTGGTTTACGAGCCGGGTGGACTCTATCCGGGTTTATCTCCGGACCGCACGGAGCTAAGCTGTGTGCATCACTGTTCAGCACTAATGGTTATTGTGACCAGGATTTTAGAGAATTATGAAGGTATGTTTACAAAAACTGACTTTGAAAAAAACAAGAGTAGTAGAGTTCCGTGTGAAAAGGCTCGCCCGGGAAGTGCTACCGCCAAGCACAATGACGACCTCCGTGGCGCAGTGGGCGAACAGCCGGCTGAGACGCAGGAGGTAGTGGGTTCGATTCTCACCGCGGAACAAATGTTAGCATGATCTACAGATATTTGTTCCGGGTCTGGTTGTTTTTTTGTATAGTATAAGAATGTATTTACAAAAAAAAGTATGTACGTATTTTATCAGTTATCTGGTTCCCATAGTACAAGCTCTGTTTAGTTTGGGGCTAGATAGCGCTGTGTGAAATGTCCAGCAATATTTATTTCTGTGTTTTGGTATGAAGGGTATGGTTTCCGGTATGTATGCCACAAGTTGATAGACACAGGGCAGTGCATCGTAGTGCACGTTTCTAAGGTGCGTGACCTACGAGGCAATACTTTGCTATAGATGATGGTTATCACTTAACATTAGGTGGGCCATATGCTTGTTCCATCTCCAATAGTCAAAAAACAAGGGTATGGGCGCCGATTACAGACACATGAGGCTTTACACCTGTATGCCTCAAGTTGATAGACGCAGGGCAGTGCATCGTAGTGCACGTTTCTAAGGTGCGTGACCTACGAGGCAATACTTTGCTATAGATGATGGTTATCACTTAACATTAGGTGGGCCATATGCTTGTTCCATCTCCAATAGTCAAAAAACAAGGGTATGGGCGCCGATTACAGACACATGAGGCTTTACACCTGTATTCCTCAAGTTGATAGACACAAGGCAGTGCATCGTAGTGCACGTTTCTAAGGTGCGTGACCTACGAGGCAATACTTTGCTATAGATGATGGTTATCACTTAACATTAGGTGGGCCATATGCTTGTTCCATCTCCAATAGTCAAAACACAAGGGTATGGGCGCCGATTACAGACACATGAGGCTTTACACCTGTATGCCTCAAGTTGATAGACGCAGGGTAGTGCATCGTAGGGCACTGCATCGTAGGGCTGTCACGGTCATGAGATAAACTAAAATCTTTTTGCCCACTCGCTATCGTGTTATCTGCAGATAAAACGATTGTTCCTTTTATGTTCTTATGGTTAGTGAATTTATTTGTGGTCATCCTACTGGTAGCTCAACTCGAAGCTAAGAAAACAAAGGTATTAATATGTTTTCTATTAACCCCCGCCCCGGGATAATATAAAGGCAATAATGCCGATCTCGGCTTTTGTACGGAAAAGGGTGTCACATTTCTATTAAGAAAGTTATTTATAGCACCGAGGTAACAGCAGTAGAAATTTTCAAAATACCGTTTTAAGGTGCGTGACCTACGAAGTACCTATCTAATGCTTTGTTAGAAACAATGGTCAGGTACCACTTAACATCAGGCGGGCCATTGTAGGTTTTCCAAAAATTAGGCAAATAAAATAAAAACAACTAAAGAGGAAAGAAGGATTTTGATATCGGAAGGAAGCGGAATATGGATGCATCCAAGATCTTTGTAAAATTGAACGTGGTGGAACTGATGGACTCAAAATGAACACCTTCTTTTGATACCTCAAACGAAAGGTTTGAATCATGGACATTTATATAGGTTGTTTGATAATATACGCAAAAAAATTTTTTTGCAAGATAAATAAATTTGTGAAATGTTTACCATTGAAATGTGAAATTTATTTTGGCATGTAAAAACAAACACTTTATTAAACTTACGTTGAGCTATTGCATAATACTTGCCATATAACCACAGATACTGTATAGATGACTGATATCTCTTGTTGTCCCTTTCTAACCCAAAACCCGCAGCCATTTCCGAAAGAGATAACAAATCGGCCTTTATTTTTGGATGTCGATTGCAAGAGTAAGCAGTAAGTTTTATATCGAATTAATGACCTAAACAAACGATTTTCTTTAAAATTTGATAATATAACTAGTCCTTTTTTTTCGAGAATACTTCTTTTTTGTTTTGAGAAACCGTCACTTGAATATCGTCGGTACCAAACACCCTGTATATCGATGGTTTGAATAATTTTGGTCTCGTTTTCGTGCGATCTCTTATCGGTTACGAGTTAGCGACGTTAGCGACCTACAAATCAGTTAGAAACAATACTAAACAAAATTGCTTAACGAGCTCCGATAACCTTAACCTGACGAGCCGGAGATCCGGAGACGACTGTTATCAGTCGACA
Organism: Philereme transversata; assembly: GCA_963924445.1. Taxonomy (NCBI): domain Eukaryota; kingdom Metazoa; phylum Arthropoda; class Insecta; order Lepidoptera; family Geometridae; genus Philereme; species Philereme transversata. The sequence continues at coordinate 3,267,383 of OZ004337.1, read as the reverse complement.
GCTCTTACTAACGTAAACAGTAATTGCTCAATGATACGAGTCTGTAAAAAATCAATTTAAAGTCGAGGGAGATGTAGGGATAGGGAGGGGGGGGGCTGATCCTCTGGAAGATCAATAAAGATTCTTGCTAAACCTAAACAATCTACCTGTGGTGATATTTCGGAAACTATAGACGCTTTTTTTCACGATGTCGTCTACCCATCTCGATGTTGAACGACAGAGGAATTACTTTGAACCAATGAATTAATGATAGCTCTTTTTAGGGTTCCGTACCCAAAGGGTAAAACGGCACCTTATTACTAAGACTCCGCTGTCTGTCTGTCCGTCTGTCACCAGGCTGTATCTCATGAACCATGATAGTTAGACAGTTGACATTTTCCCAGATGATGTATTTCTGCTGCCGCTATAACAACAAATACTAAAAACAGAATAAAATAAATATTTAAGTGGGGCTCCCATACATCAAACGTGATTTTTTTGCTCGTTTTAGCTCGATATTGATAACTGCAACAAGTAGACGCTTTAAAAATAAATAATTAAAATAAAACTAATATTTAAGGACCCTTTGGGTACGGAACCCTAAAAAAAGTAGGAAAGTAATAACTACTTGAGTTCTGGTTTCATATGAATATTTGAGATACAAATCAAACACAAAGTCCCGCCTTCCGATCGAGATCCAACCTACAAATTGTGAAATACACGGTGTACGCTCTTTATCTACTGAATTCGAACTCATCAACCTTTTGATAAGTCCGGGGTCGGCACCCGGCTCCCACTCTACTAAACCGCTCTAAGAGCATCCTCGGACTGACAACGTTTATCATATTGATAGGTTCAGACGCGATTAATACAAATGTTATGGCCATAATTTCAGTACCTTGTTACAGTTGCTAGCGGACCGTTGTTCATAATACTATCGATACAATTTTATAAAATAAGAACTGAAATAATCTGTTAGGTCAAAGCAGTTTCAATTTCATGTTATATTGAAAGTGGTGAATTTTTTTAATATTTTTTAAATATTAAGCAAGCATCATGCTGCTGCAAGTTTTTCACCTATCAGTGGTAGCAATCAATTCGTTTTCGATATGGTACGATCAGATGTTTGTGGATCTACCGTTCCCGACTGAGAAATACGCAGTGCTACCCTGGAAGGCTCGTCATTTGTTTCTGACTGTTTGGTGCTTGGTAAGCTGTTTATTTTATTTTATTTCGAACAAAATCCACAGCTCTTAGTATAATACAAAGTCAAATATTTTTATTCATTAAAATCACAAGGACCACTTTGAAACGTCAATTTTACTCCCTGTTCCTTCGCGACCAAGCCAGGAAAGAAAGGCAAGAAATAAGGCTGGTTGTTTTTTTTAATTGTCCTTTTAGAAAGCATAACAATACAGAAAATAAATTACGTCTAAATTGTAACATTTTGAACGAGTTCGAGGAATTTAAATCCCAAGCTTCTCTATCATCTAAATAATCTGATATTTTATAGTAGGCTTTTTTATAAAGATTTTGTTTACTTAATTATGTTTTTAAATTTGTTAAATGTCAATTTTTGTACATCCCTTGGGAGTTTGTTATAAAAGCGTCACCTTGCCCTTTAAACGATTTACTAAGTTTATGGAGTCTACAAGTGGCAACAGCGAGTTTATCTTTATTTCTAGTAGGTATTATGATTATCGCTATTTTATATTTTACAACTTTAACGTACGATAAATTAATATTTTTGTGAAAATACATCAGATTTTCATACAGGTGTAACTCATGATAAAACTTACAGCCAATAAAGGATTTACTTACATTTTATCATTCAAATACTTATAGACTAGTGGTTCGCCCCGAACTGAGAAATCGCGAATCCCCAAAAAACAAAATAAATATTATTCTTAGGGCGACTTACACAACGATGCGTAAACGTATTTAGTGGCTAAATATGATTTAAAGAGTTGTCAAATCAATTGTACAAATACGTCAAATTTAAACATGTTTAGTCGCTAAATACGTTAAGGGATCCTTATGCATGCCGGCCTTATTATTTGACTAATAAATTAGTGCCACGAAATGTTTTACAAACTTACTTAAACTAGAGGTAACTTAAATTAGAGGTAACGGGGTTTCATGTTTATTGGTTCCTACTCATTTTAGGGGTGGAAATTGCAGTTAATTTGGATTTCAGACTTTTCCCTATATTTGTGTCATTAAAATGACCTCACAAAGCTGAAATTAGATTTTCGTGTACCGATACACACGAAAACCAAATTTCAGCATTGTGGGGTCACCGGTGTACCTACCTTGCGAAGTTTGCGAAGTTGTGTTTGCGAAGAAGTTGAAGAAGAATTCTGGCTAATAACCCAAAAACTATAAGAACTTTACTAAAATTAAAAACGGTGTCTAAATGATCTTCTTTGACTTTTCTTGTCTTTCATTTGATGTCCCACTTGACCTACTAGTCTCATTTTTATTTTTATTTACGCCTCTTGAACCCCAATATCTCAACAACCCCCCAACATTTTTAGCTCATTTAGTCACACCAAAATTGTGCAATCACTACCTACCAATGTATCAAATTTCACGATGATCAGACCAACGCTTCGAAAGTTATCCTCGGACAAACAAACATACCTAGGTAGGTACTTACATACAACGCCGATTTGCCGAAGTTGATTTAAAGATTTCGCTTCGCTCGATCAATAAATGCGAAACTTACTCTGTTTGTTTGTTATGTTTTCACGAATAATCAGCTGGACCGATTTCGATGAAATTTGGTATACATATTATGACCAGGATTGGAACAGGCCATTTCACCCAACTGAGCAAAAGCAGGGTAGTGTTTTTATTGAAAAACTGTAATAACTGTAAAAATGTATTAACTGATAATCAGTTATTACATTGGTAAATTTTCCAGTTCCGTGTAACTTATTTTAAATGCAGATGATAGAAGATGATACACCAGATGAGAAAGAGTTTTAAAAACAATCTCTTCTAACAGGTATTGTTTCTTGTTCCAGGTATTACAGATAGTCTACTTCTCAATATCCTTCCTTAACGATGTCGTCGGAACCAACGCTACAGCCCCGAAGAACCCCCCACTAATAAGAAAACTAAAAGACATATTCTTCAGCCTAGTGTTCCCGCTCGCAATCTACGTTTCTACTGCCTTCTGGTCTCTCTACTTTGTCCACAAGGATTTGATATATCCACACGAGATAGAAATCATTATTCCTGTATGGATGAACCACGTTATGCACACGTTGATAACTCCATTTATTCTTATAGAGTTACTGGTCACTCGGAGAAAATATCCTAGAAGAAAACTGGGTATCAGTATCATGGTTTTATTTAATTTAATTTATGTTCTCTGGTTGTTCAGCGTTTATTTAAATACTGGTCACTGGGTTTACCCATTTATGAATACAATAAATTGGACGATGAGATTTGCTTTTTGTATATTAAGCACTGTAGCAAGTTTAGGTTTCTATATTTTAGGTGAGAAAATAAATCATGCTGTGTCTCCTAGGGTTAAGGTTAGTAACGCGAACGGTGTTACTAGTAAAAAGAATTAATACTTTAAATATTATGAGACTAACCTTTTGTTTTATTTCATAGCAGGTGACGATTCTGTTGTTTACACTGACCAACTAAAATTGTGTAAAATACGAACAGAGTATTTTGTTTACGCTAAAGATCAAATTAGAATGACATTTAAAGTGACATTTCTAAAATTAAGTAATTTTCACTAAGATGGCGTGTTTTGGGCTAGTTTTAGTCAGCAGTCAAATTGGTGCTGATTTGTTAGCGTACCTAAACAAAATAAGACCGTTCATATTATACACAATTTTAGTTAGACAGCGTAAACAACAGAATTGCCACCACTATCACCCTACTTTACGTAGGATTTCCCCTTAAGACTGTTCCTAAATATATTTTCCGCATTAGGTATTCAGAAAGCTGAAACCAGTTTTGTTATTTCAATTAATTGCATTAATTTAAAACACACATCCGGACTCGTATTATCTGATTTTAGAGGTGATAACCGGTAGCTTGAATATTTATCCAGTAATCGATACATTTCCAATAAACAATTCTTAACATACCTACCTAAATCGGCGGCGACGGTGCCGCTTAGTCATGATGAATGAATATGATTTGTTTATCTATTTTATGCAGGCATTTTTATATTTAATATATTTCATTAGGTAATATTTTAAGACTTTATAATGAAGATTGGATAAAAATTTAAAAATTTCTAGGGTAATTAATTAGAAAAAAAAACTATTTTACAACAATACGATCCATTATTCCTACCTGTATTTTATTTTATTTCGTACATGACAAAATACGTAGTACACCTATAATAGGTAGTTATTAGGTATATCATTATATTTTATCTTTTCCCCCCTCTCAAATTGTCATAACTCAGGTTTTTTTTTGTATACTATCCGGTGATGGAACAAGCTTGGCCCCTGATGTTAAGTGATAACCATCGCCTATAGCAAAGTATTGCCACGCAGGTCACGCCATGCACTGCCCTGCATCCATCAACTCGAGGCATACAGGTTGAGTTAAACCTGCACGATTACGCCAGGCAACGGCTAAACAGATTTTGATCAAATTTACAATAGTACATCCATACATATTTTTACATAATAATAATGACTTAGTATGGATGTATGGACTTTTAGTAGGGACCAGTAAAGTCGGGGGTAAAGTAATAATAAAACTCAAAAATAAAATATGTATTAAAAAATATATTACAATAATCATATGAAAACTTCAGATTCAAATCCTTTAACAATAAAGTTTATCTCGTCCATTTCTGCATTTTTATGTCGCCTTCTCTTCTTACCTGTACCTGACCATTTAACTGTTTGTATTTTTAAATCCTCTATACATTTCTCATAGATATTGCAGATACTCTTGTACAATAGTAAGACAGATGCTGCACCATTTAAGTAATCTTTAAAAAATAAGTACGGATCAGCTTGATTTTCTAATTTTACAGCGATATTATACACAAATGTTCCATTAAATGTTTTACAATACTTTGTACTCTCAAAAGGGCATCGACAGAGAGTGTTGAGAGAATTGATCTGCATTAAACAGCATTGGAATTGAGCGAACGACTGCATCTTCTTAACATCATAACTCTTGGGTCTTTTCTTAATTTTGTCATCCAATTCAAAATGTTTTAATAGTGTGCTCGCTGCTATCATACAATCATCATACTGAACTTTGTTTTTATTCAATAGTTCTGTTTCCTCGCAAACTGTTTTAGTTTTTCTGATGTCTTCAAGTTTTTTTGCGTACTTGTTGTTGAAGTAATTGTGACCTCTAAATGTTCCAGTCTTCTCATCGATGACTTCTAGCATAATGTAACTTATAAAAATACTGTTTACATGTCCTATAGGCACACTGCATGTAGATACCCACCATAGAATAGAAATCATGACTAGTTGAAAGTTATTGGGTAATACTTCTATGTCAGATAGATCTAGCAACTCCATCTTTTGCTGAAGAAAATGGTGAAAGTACGACTTAAGTTGGTCTTCAGAAAGCTCATTGAATGATATGTCTAAAAGTCGTGGTAAGGTGTACTCCTGATCAACAATGACTCTTTTGTACGATAAGTCTTTGTCACGGCTAACATATGTCATACACTCTTCTGAAAAATCTGTGAGGATGTCAAATGCATATCTTAAGATTGGTAGGTTGCACAGAAAACAGTCATCATCAGAATAATCTTCAGCCTGCGGAGAGCAGAAGTAAAGCTGGTGTGTGTATAAGTTGAGGTATGCTTTAGGTATGTGATTGCAGCGTATTTTTTCTGCATACCAATCAGGAACACCAATGTCCCTGATGCTGTCTTCATCATCTGAATCTTCATCAGAAGCTTGGCTTTCATCATCAGAAATTTCTTCTTGATTTTCCTCAGTTTCATTATTATTATGATTTAGGTTATTGTCTTCAGTTATTTCAAAGTGCATATTCAAATTGGATTCAGGTAGCGCCATTTCATCAGATATATTGAAATACTTCAGAGAACGACAATGTCTTCTATTATAGCCATCAATACTTTTTTTCATGATATACTGCACTTTATCCTTTTGTACTTTCTTTAATCTCCCAAGAATTTTAGACATGGCGGACTCTAGAGTCTCATTTTGAAGCCATTTGAACAGACCATGTATACATTTTTGTTGATCATTCACCCTTTTTTTACTTTTAGGGAGTTTTAGCTCTGAAAAGAATTTCTCAAATACTTTTTTTTCTACATAATCGTTTCCTAGAAGTGTGGCAAGTAAAGGCAGTAGTTCCTCTTTCATGCCGCCAAAATGACTAGTCATAAGTTCAACCCTGTATATCTTACACTCCAAGACAAAATTCTTGATGTCATCTTCCTCTTTGAGCTTAGGTTTGCTCTCCATTGTATTAAATGGGATGTACAAGACGTTGTAAATGAAAAAGTCTGAATCGTAGCTCAGTACAGGACAATTCAGATGTCTGGCGAGCGCAGCGATTTCGTCATCTGCCTCAAACTCACAGATGGTGTATTGTACAGACATATCAATCAGTGCTTCGATAAAAACATCTCTGATAAGTAAGGGGAATATCTGTAAGCTTCCCTGTGTAACTGGATCGAGTCTAGAAGCACCGTTAATCTTAGATCGCAGACGACTGTAAGCAGTCTTCAATTTCCTGTTTTCGTAGCTACCGTCGAAAATCACGTATGAGGTTATGTTGCATTTTCGAAGATTTTTAAAGAAATTTCTAACGTACGCTGCGAATTTGTCATAATCACCACCGAAAGCGGAGAAACTGTTTAGCCGGCGATAAAGTTGTGCGCACAAACTGTGTCCATCGATAACAAGGCAAGAATTGTGGAGAAGAAACGTATGTAAGAACGCATTTTCGTTGTAGTTGATGTACGTAGTCAACCCTCTGACACCCATTATGATGAAAAATCACTCGCCCTAGGCTGGCAAAAATTTTCGCATAATGTTTTGTGTGTAAATTTTGTAATGAAAAGAATCTTTGTTTGTTTTTTTTGTATCGTCACTATCACTATTACTATTGGTTGAATGGCCTCTGTGGCTAGTTGGTGCCACAATTATGCCAATGTCAAGTCGACAGGTATAATACGGTAAAACGATGGAGTTCCGAGTATTGAAATGGTTGGCCAGTGTTTACAGAGGGAGACTCAACCTGAATTTGTATCGTCAATTTAATCTAAAAATGAGGTTATTTTATTGTTTACATTTTCCTGTCAATTTTGATATTGTCGTTACAAGGATTAGAAAGCATACAATTCAAGCATTAAACTATCGCTGTTTTCTTCTTACGTTGGCGTTTAGTATGTTGACGTCATGCTAAAAAGAAAATTATAATTTCAAGGAAGATTCCTTTTTTTTTTTGGCGGCGCACAACTATCTTCCTTACTTACGACAATGACATATTTGTTGATCCATTCACACTGCTTAAGAAACTACATAAGCAAAAAAGGAGACGGGTATAGACCCGACACTTTTTGTTATTAGCAGTCTTTCCATGCTAAACTTCCTTGGGTTTAGCGGATACGGTACACAACTAAGTACGTTCCGAAACCAACTTTATTAAAAAAAAATCAAAGTGTTATAATATTTATTGCTTTATTATTGTCTTTATAGTCTGCGTAGCATTATATTCATAACAGTTTAGAAAAAACTAAATCATCAACTAATAAAAGGAAACTAATATAGGGTTATAATAGGTACATACCACTTCAATAAATGCTTTAATTTAGTTACATGTATTTTTAGAACACACCCATTCTTCTGTTCCTTTCCCCCCTCCTTCGCCCCTTCCTTCACGCAACCCTGGCGATTTCAAAAACACGTGTTGTGCTTGTGCATTGATTTTACGCTGTATCTCTATAAATATTCCATATTCTGTGATTACAAAGCCAAGATAGAATAGCAATATTACTCTGTTTACCTGTGTCTTCGATAACGGTAAGCATCTTTCATTAATTTCGTTTGGAATAAGACGAGTCTCAAGTAACACTCTGGTTCAATAAACAGTACCTATTTTACAGAAAAACACTATGACTACTGAGAAAGACGTACCTGAATCCAATGGCAAGGAGACTACAAACAACCAGGATGATGAAACCGAGGTGGAAAGTGCAATAATCCGTCAAGTGGAGTACTATTTTGGTGAGTCACATTTACCGACATAAATACAATAATTATTGTGCCAGTTCGATGCTACAACTATTTAGTAAGTGAGCGCAATTTCAGATGAGAAGGCTTTGGCAGCAGAATACCAAAACAAGCGTGTTAAATCTTGATCATTTCTTCATGGTAACATGGACCAGTAGACAAATAAGAATTTGGTGACCACCCGATTAGCTTAAGACAGAGTGGATAGCTAGCAAAATGAGAATGTAGCCCACCCTGAATAAAAACCGAACAACAGAAATTAGAGGAGGCTGTGAAGACAAGTCAATACTATATTTTTATAAGATTTTTTTTAAACCATCAAACATTTACAAGTTGGGTGGGACTTGACCCACTACTTAATTTTAAAAGATATGCTTTTAAAAACTTAATAATTCCTGTAAGTGTCAGATAACACTTTAAAAATATAAAAGCATGTGTGCAATTCACACATGGTAGAAGTGAAACCTTCAAAAATTTTGGTTTCAAGATAATGAGACGAATGTAAAATTTCAGGATAATTTCAGATGATGATTGTAGGTTTTAGTAATGATCATAGTGATGCCAAGTTAGATAATTATTAACACGAGTAGAGGGAATACGAAGCAAAGCACAAAGAGAACCAAGTACATAAGAAATACTGTATAATGCTTCCTATCTCATTTTCTCCCACGTTAAATCTTATGAATTTATGTGTTTCTCTCTTTTTACTGTCGCTTTTTCGTTTCATTGACTTTCAAATCACAATGATGCTAAAGAAGTTTCACTTCATAAACACTATATTGGATAGGACTCTTTGATCACAATCTCACCCGATGGTAAGTGATGATGCGGTAACGGAGCAGGACTTTGGGTTGATGGATGCAGCTTTCCAAGATTCCGGTGGATGTTGTTGTGGTGTTAGCGGATGAGGATTTGATGAACTACTTCTAGGAGTTAGGATGGCTGGTGTCAGGTTAGAAGGGGGCTAATACACCCCAAGTCACTGCAGATCATATTCCCCCTACATTAGAATTAGATGATATGGTCTAAGTAGGAAAATGCAATTTAACTTGCTATTATCTACTTTATTTATTTAGTGATCAAGAATGTTATTAAGTGGCTGGTTGTAAAATTGGTTAAACCGCAGTAAAAACACTGTCTTAATAGGCTAATACCTACTTTCAGGTGATGCGAACCTCCCCCGTGACAAGTTCCTCCGTGAACAGATCCAGTTGGATGAAGGATGGGTGCCATTGGAAGTACTGACCAGATTCAATCGCCTCAATAAACTGGCCAGCGACACTGAAGTCATTGCCAAAGCACTGCTTAAGTCTACTACAGGTTTACTTGAGGTAAGGAGGAAAATAGACAGCTTCTACTTAATGAACTTCATACCATCATCAGAACACCTACTTATACTGGATCATGCTTCTGTTATATGTTAGACAAAATATCCTCAGGATCCGGGTGATCCATTATGACAACCATCTCAGCGCACAACAAATGTTTTTAGGAGTGCCCAAGACATTGACTGTTGAGGCAGGTTACGACAAACAATAAAGAATTATGAATTACCTAGCCTGTGCAGCAGTTAACAAAGGCCTTTTTCGTTTTTAGTTTGAAGAAACAGAAGCTCTTTACAAGAATCTTTTCTTGCATACAGATGTAAGGCTGAGCTTTGGTGCTTTTAGAAAAGATTACAGATTTTGAAACAGATTGGTCTAAGAGCCCATGACCGGCTACCTGTATGTATTTGACCAGACCTGAGTTTTTGTACATTAAGGCCCCTATACCTACCATACATAAATAGGGGACTCACTAAGCTCAAAGTGGTGGACGCGTCGAGCGCTCAGGTAAGACAGGTATCGATTTTTGACTAATTTTAAATCCATTTGACCACGTCTGCCGTTTTAAAATTTGAAAATATATTATTATTATTATCGGAAAATAAGAATGGCAGACCATTATCGCGCATTTTATTTTGTGGCAGACAATTTTGAAAATGCTAAAAAAATAAAATTTTGAAAGTATTTGACCAAATCTGCCATTGATATATTTTATTTATTATAGTCTTAAAAACTTATATTGAACACGGCAGACGTCTACATTGCGTACACACATCAACAAATAATAAAATCTTAGCTACTATCCGGCCAGATGTATATGTATTCCGTTCGCTGTTTTACATCAATGTAATTTACTTTATCACTGTATTTAGAGAAATTAATTTTTTTTCGTATTCTATATACTAAACTTCATTAGTTAGATGAGAAATAAGTAGATTTTTTATGGAATCATAAATAATCAATCAAATCTATCAAAATCAATATAATATGGTATAATGCTTTTAAAAAGATAATTCGATTACTCATTTAAATTTTTTTCTTTTCATTTGTTAAGAAAAAATTGAAAAGTGTTAAATGAGTTAAAAAAATATATCATGCATGCATTACAATATATATATATCTGTAGCGGACGCCGAGCTATAGATTAAGTTAGGAAAATGTTACGTTTAATTTCCCTGTATAGTATAGAGATTAGAGGCGAACGATAGGGTTGCTGCCGCCGAAATGGGCGCGGCAGCCGGGTTTTTTTTTTCGAATGGACTAATCTCGCTGTTGGCCTCTGAGGCCGTGACAGCTTAACCGAACTTTTGGCGAGCGCAGATGGCGCTCAGCCCAGTAAGTTTTGTAGGCAACTAGCGCAAGGGCACCACTTAGGTACGAGCCTCGGCTTGGGCTGTTGCCGGGGTGGGGATAGGAGAGAAACGCCCGGGTACATGTCTGTACCTCGTATAGGCGGCGACTGAAGGGACTCGTTGACCTCGCCGGCGAGGTCGGTGTGTCTGTGAAGTGTTTGCTCTGTCTGAAATAGATGACTCACCTTCCGCATTAGCGGAGGTGATTTCGTCATCCGAGTCTCCGAGAACGTGTCTCGGACGACGGAGGATTTTGTTGGCGGGCGGACCCAACGGGTAGACCGGAATGGTATGTACCAAAGGGTTCGGATGCTGGGACGCAAGTTCATAATACCGCTTGGAAGCGAGTTTCATGAACTTGGCTATTGAATCTAATTTCATATCGCGATGTAGATCGTTATTGCGAAAGTACCAGGGCGAGCCTGAGGCTTTTCGCAAGAAGCGATTTTGAATAACCTGAATGGCACCAACTTTAGGAGAGTGGGCAAATACTACAGATGAGTATGTCATAATGGGACGAATGCACGCTTTGTAAAGGGTCACCTTATTTTTAAGGGACATTTTACTTTTCGCGCCTAGAAGTGAGGACAATCGTCCTAGGGTGAACTTTGCTTGGTTGCACCTCTTAGTGATGTGCAACCTAAAGGAAAGACGCCTATCGAGGATGACACCCAGATATTTAGCTGATGGGGCCCAGCGAATGGGCTGGTCAAATAGAGAGATCGGTTTGGGAGTGAGGTTTCTCCGTGAGAAGTACACTGCTGTACTTTTCGACGGGTTTACCTCGATCCGCCACTTGCGGAACCAAATGGCTAGTGAATGAAGGGCAGCCTGCAGCCTTATACCCACCCGATCAGGATTCCGATTGGATGTGTACAAGGCTGTGTCGTCTGCGTATAGGGCTATTTCCACTTGAGGAGTGCGGGGGATATCGCTGGTGTACAGCGTGAACAGGAGGGGGCCGAGAACGGAGCCTTGAGGGACTCCTGCTCTGACTGGTCTAGGACTAGAGAGAGTGCCTTCCACGGTGTAGCGAAAGCTGCGACCTTGTAGGTAGCCTCGTATGATGAGCACGAGTCTGTCTGGGACTCCGAGTTTGAAAAGCTTGTAGATCAAGCCGTTGTGCCAGACTTTGTCGAAAGCTTTCGCTACGTCGAGAAATACGGCACCAGTATCTGACGGCCATGTACTTTGCCAATTGGAGAGGACATGCTCCGTTATGCGGAGCACCTGTTGTGGGCATGAGTGTTGGGCACGGAAGCCAAACTGCTCGTCGGGAAGCAGTTTGAACTCATTGACATGAGCCCAGAGGCGCTTCATTAGAAGACGCTCATATATCTTGCCTAGGCTATTAAGTAGACTAATGGGACGATAACTAGTTGGATCGTTTGCCTGTTTGCTGGGTTTTCGGATGCCAATGACGTTGGCTTCCTTCCAAGCATCAGGGAAGGTGCAAGTTTCCATAGCCGCATTGAAGATGCAGACTAGGATATGTATAAGGGGAACAGAGAACTGTTTGAGTACTCTGTTAATGGAAATGCCGTCGGGGCCGGAGGCTTTCTTTGGGTGTAGGGCCTTGATAGTGTCAAAGACTTCAGAGGGCTCAATCGGATCAAGTGGGGAAGTAGGGGGTCGGGAGGCTAAGCGGTCAACCTCGCTGTTCACCGTATGGAGGTGAACAGGGTCGACGGGTTCGAGACTGGGCGAGCATTGAGATTCGAGGGTTTCAGCCAGGAAATCGGCTTTTTCCTCGTCTTCGAAGGCGGCAGCCGGGCACCGCCGTTTTGTATATTTATAGTGTGCGAGCGAGAGGGCGCAACCCGTCCCTCTCCCACACTTATCGGATCGGCAGTATAATATTTATAGTGTGCGAGCGAGAGGGCGCGACCCGTCCCTCTCCCACACTATCGGATCAGCAATATTATATTGCAGATACCGGCCTATAAAGGCAGCGGCGCCCGCCCTCAAAATTATTCAGCATTAAGACTTCGTCTAGAACAGTTCAAAGAAATAAATATTAATTAACAGTGATCGAAGGTTTACTTTCAACAACATACAGTCCACAACAGTTTAGTCCTTCGAACCCGGATCAGAACAGTTTGGTCCTACGAACCCGGATCAGAACCTGGATCAGAACCCGGATCAGAACCTGGATCAGAACAGGAATATTTCGACGGATTGAAGAATTGAAAAATCGACGACGTTACCATGGTGGTAACCCGGAGCCAAGCGGACGCCGCAGACCAGGAGCGTCGCGACACGGAACGTCGCGAACTGGAACGCGAGCTGCAGGGAGAAGCCGGAGCCGATCTTCAAGCCATCGAACAAGAACGAAGGCGAAGGCTATCGCTGGATCCACCTGCGTCACCAAACCCACGAGGCGGTGTCGCGATCGAACCAAGGCCTACGAACGTGGCCACCGATGACTGTGCTGGGGGTGCCAGACCCCGGTTCCCCGCACAATCGGTACGATCGACCGCAAGCACTACCACGAGGACACGGATGGTGGAGCTGGAGGCTGAAGAAAAGTTAGCCGCCCTGCGAAGAAAGGAGCTTCAGATCGAGGCAGACCTTATTAGGAAGCGGTTGTCTGTGAGCCTAGCAGTCATTCAGGATGACCAGGAAAGCCTTCACGGTGATAACGGAACCGATCATCATGAGAAGGTTGACGCCTGGCTCCAATCGAACACCCTTGATGCGCGAAGGGAACGACGGGACGTGCCGAAGTCCGGAACCAAGGACGACCGACACCTAAGGTTCAACGTGACGGACAGATCAACCACTCCCGTCAGATCAAGAAGTAATGTTGACGCCTTGACCGAGGTCATGGAAAAGCTGGCCAGACCCAGGATCAAGTGTCCTGACTTGCAACCATTCTCCGGAGCTTCAAATGAGTGGTTGGCATTTAAGACCGCCTTTCAAGATTTAACAACAATATACCGGCTGACACCGGCAGAAAATCTGCAGCGGCTAAGAAGCTGCCTGAGAGGAGAAGCCAGGGAACTGGTGTCTGCCCTGCTGTGCACTGCAAGCAACCCGGACATCATCCTGAAGACGCTCGAACAATGCTTCGGGCAACCTGAGGCCATCATCGACCGAGCCTTAGATGACCTCAAGAGGTTGCCGAAGCCAGGATCATCGTTCGCCTCTAATCTCTATACCATACAGGGCAATTAAACGTAACATTTTCCTAACTTAATCTATAGCTCGGCGTCCGCTACAGATATATATATATTGTAATGCATGCATGATATATTTTTTTAACTCATTTAACACTTTTCATTTTTTTTTTAACAAATAAAAAGAAAAAAATTTAAATGAGTAATCGAATTATCTTTTTAAAAGCATTATACCATATTATATTGATTTTGATAGATTTGATTGATTATTTATGATTCCATAAAAAATCTACTTATTTCTCATCTAACTAATGAAGTTTAGTATATAGAATACGAAAAAAAATTAATTTCTCTAAATACAGTGATAAAGTAAATTACATTGATGTAAAACAGCGAACGGAATACATATACATTTGGCCGGATAGTAGCTAAGATTTTATTATTTGTCGATGTGTGTACGCAATGTAGACGTCTGCCGTGTTCAATATAAGTTTTTAAGACTATAATAAATAAAATATATCAATGGCAGATTTGGTCAAATACTTTCAAAATTTTATTGTTTTAGCATTTTCAAAATTGTCTGCCACAAAATAAAATGCGCGATAATGGTCTGCCATTCTTATTTTCCGATAGTAATAATAATATATTTTCAAATTTTAAAACGGCAGACGTGGTCAAATGGATTTATAATTAGTCAAAAATCGATACCTGTCTTACCTGAGCGCTCGACGCGTCCACCACTTTGAGCTTAGTGAGTCCCCTACTTATGTATGGTAGGTATAGGGGCCTTAATGTACAAAAACTCAGGTCTGGTCAAATACATACAGGTAGCCGGTCATGGGCTCTTAGACCAGATGGTTTCTTACTAGCGAGAACACTTTTTATTTGAACTGTTGCTGACAGTAAACCGATAGGATGTTTTGAATTATAATGTAGACCCCATACCTCAAAAGTTAGGTCACCCCTGATCTACAGATATCTGTTTCTGGACTGGGTGTTCTTTAAAAAAAAAAAATGTTGTTTATCAGTTATCTGATACTCATAGTACAAGTTCTGCTTAGTTTGGGGCTAGATAACGCTGTGTGAAATGTCCAGCATCATTAATTTAATATAACATGAATACTGACGAAGACACATTTTGCAATAATGGCCCTTGGTAAAAATAATTTCAGAAGCTCCAATTCTCCAACAAGGTTATGATACACAGATATTTGTCTGGTCTGGGTGATTCTCTATATCATCATCATCATCAACGTATAACAGTACACTGCTGGACGTAGTTCTCTCCCAGGGCCCACCATTGATCCCGATCCTCAGCTCTTCTCATCCGATCCTTGCCAGCCACAGTGCGCAAATCATCACTCCATCTAGTCGGAGGAGGATTCTCTATATATTGTTATTTATCATCCAAATCGGGGGATACAGTTAGGTGTTACAGCTACATATATATCATCTTCATCCAAAATTTAATTAAATAAATATTTCTGGACATTTCACACAGCGCTAACTAGCCCCAAACTAAGCAGAGCTTGTACTATGGGAACCAGATAACTTATAGAATACTTATATACTTTTTTTTTGTATATACATACTTATAATATATAGAAAAACAGCCAGACATGGAACAAATATCTGTAGATCATGCAAACATTTGTTCCGCGGCGGGAATCGAACCCGCTACCTCCTGCGTCTCAGCCGGCTATACGCCCACTGCGCCACGGAGGCAGTCAATTATGCCACTGGATAGCTAAAGGATCAAAGAATTCGTTACGCTAAGTGAGGACTGTGACGCATAGCGCGCGGTGGAAGGGGATGCGTCGCCATTTTGAGGTAATTTTGCTGCGTTGCGAGATTTCCATTTATTATGACCCGAAGGGGGTCCTTCGAAGTCCCCGAAGGTTTAGTTTTCAAACATGATTATAACATACATAAAATAGCGTATTTTCTATTTTCTATAGACCCCCCCCCCCCATTTTTATTTATAAATACTTTCACATCTCAACAGATCTCTGAAGACAACAAAAAGGTGCGTCGCCATCCAGAAATGCCAATCCCTGAGCTCAACGAAGAACGGCGCAAGGAACTCTCTGGCCGCACCCTCTACATCAAAGGCTTCAGTAAAGAGACAACCCTTGATGAAATCCTGGCGTTCCTAAAACAATACGATGGTGTGGAGCACATCATCATGAGGAAGTACCAAGAGAGGAACACGAGGATTCGGGTGTTCAAGGGGTCAGTGTTTGTGCTGTTCAAGACTAAGGAACAGGTAATTATTATTGTCTATCATCAGCATCATCACCAATTGCTGGCCATAACTTCCTTTTAATTTAGGGTCCTCTACCACTCTACTGAGAGTGGAAAGTAGATAGCTTAATTGTGAAAAATCTCTTTCTTAATTAATTGGATGAAGAAAACACTTCTTCAAGTTATGTGTTTAAAAACCCAAAAAAGACAGAAATGGCTTCAAAAATATGTTGATATGTGTTAAAAATTATGCAATTCGTTTAAAAAATATCTCTCCTGGCAACCTGGCCATAAAATTTTGGTTTGCTAGTGAGGGACACATACTATATGGATTACCGATAACGGTCTAGGTAGCCAGGGTAACACTAGCACAGTCCATAACACCTAGAAACGTAAGTAAAATCTGTCATAGCTGCATGACATACTTGGAATCAACAGGGTCTCTGATGAGATCTAAGCCAATGCTCAAGCCTACCAGAAAAGGCTGAAAATACATCCAAATAAGCCGGCAAAACAACTCACAAAGCCAGTATAGCTCAGTATAAGAAGCGACTGAAAAGAAAGAGGTCATGCTACTTGTTGACTGAAAAGAATGAAGAGTGAGTTATAAGGAGTGCACTCTGCCCGACACAAAACACAGAAACAATTTGCTCATAGTTGTAAAACTGATCGCAGATAATACTTGGAAAAAAAACCATACTCTAGACTTCTTACGTTTTATGTTCCTGCTGCAGGCAGCTAATTTTGTTACAAATAAACCACTGCGTGTTTAAAGTCATTAACGTAACCAATAACCATGGTTTTCAGGCAGAAAAATTCCTCGCCTTGAAAGACTTGAAATATAAGGACGCAGATCTGCTGACGCTGTGGCAAGAGGCTTACAATCAACAGAAACAGGAAGAGTACTCCGCCAGGAAAGAACTCAAGGACAAGAAACACAAGAATAAGGAAGTGAGTATAACACTTACTACTTAATATGCTTTGGAACAAGACTTTGTGATTTTTCTACCGGGGTGTTAGTAATCTTAATACTATAGAGGCGTTACTCACTGACATACAATTCAGGAGGGTTGTGTAGAGGTTTACTAAGAAAGGATTTTTCGAAATTCATCCCCTAAGAGGGTGAAAAGGGGTTTTCATCAATGTCAACTGTATTCCTTTGGTTTATAAATCACTCCCTTGGCTGCTGAAAAAGGATGTTGCATTTTGTAAGTCATAGCCATACAACTTTAACAGAATGGACGTAATTGGGTTTTCACAGGTTACCTAACTTTAGTATGAATGTATTAACAATATTAAAACCAACCACAATGTCAAAGTTTTACTCCACGCGGACGAAGTTAAACCTACAAATTGTTAATTCTGCTTTATTAGATTAATAATAGATTGGTTACTGTAACCAAGTAAGTGGGCTTATACATATTCTGTTCACAGCAAAAGTCAGATAAGCCGGAGAGAGAAGAGTTGAAGCTGCCAACCGGTTGTGTGCTGCACTTCAGCCAGGGTACGGACAAGATGAAGCGAGAGGACATTAAAGAGGCTCTCGCCCCATTAGGTATGTTAACTACATTTATTTCAACTAACTTATCTGATTAGGTAGAGGGCCGACAGGGATGCAATGAGGCCTTTTAATTTTCGATTTAAAAAAAATAACTAGTTATCACTAGCGTAATAGATGGCGCTGTCTGGAGATGCGCCGCCAGAAAATATGGTTTACAAGCTTCCGCGCGTGGCTTTGCACGCGTGGTTTGCCAATAAAAAGTAGTCTTTGTGTTAATCCAGTTATCTACGTACATACCAAATTTCATTGAAATCGCTTCAGCCATTCTGACGTGAAAGAGTAACAAACATCCATACATACATACAAACTGTCGCGTTTATTATATTATTGTAATATGCCAAAATCTCAGACTCAATATCAAAAGAGTAAAACAATCTCACTTCATCAGATCGACAAAGGCTTTGGTTCGTTATTTCATTATGGTATTGTGGTACTATGGGGTGCTGGTGCTGACAGCAATGCAATCTTCATTCTCCAGAAACGGGCCATTCGGGCTATATATAATCTAAAATATAGAGATTCCCTCAGAGAGGTTTTTAAAAATATTAATATAATAACCCTACCTTCGTTGTATATTTATGAGAGCATAATGTACACTCGCAAAAAAATCCCACTTTATAAAAAGCGTTGTGATGAGCACAGTTACAATACACGTAATAAGGATAAATTGATAGACATTACCTTTAGATTACAAAAATCTAACAAAAGCTTTGTTGGCAATGAGGTGCGGTTTTATAATAGATTACCCAAACATGTCATAGAATTGAATGAAAATGCATTCAAGAAATACATAAAAAATCACTTTACGAAAAAAGCATATTATAACATCAATGACTTTATCTTAGACTCAGAAATTTGGAATGAATAGTTTTAGTTTTGACAAAGCCCTGAACAGCTGCAAAATTTGTATTTTATTGGACAAGGCCTTTTTACAGCCGCTCAAATTTTAATTATTTTTGAAGGTTTTTTTTAATTTTTATAATAGTTGACAAAGCCCCTATACAGCTGCATCTTTCACTTTTTGCTTTTATGTTTGCATTTATTTGCAACTAAGCGTTCCTAGTGATCCTAAAGTTTGAATAAATAAATGTCTAATTTGCTTGAGTGCTGCACTTGCCATGAGTGGAATAATCCCAGTGCGGCACATCCATCGAATATTTTCTCAATCACGTCGTAACGGCTGAACCGATTTCGATGAAATTTGGAAGATAGATTACGACCTGTATAAACAAATGCTACTTTTTATTGACAAATAAAAAGTAGCTAGACCTCTATAATAATACATTGAGCTATTATGAGGTCTTGAGGGAGTGCCCTCTTGGAAGTTTAGGTCACTAGCAGGCTTATTTGAGTGTAGTTCCATGCATTTAGTATAAAATTTAAGTTTACTAGCCACTTCAACACCAAGTGCCAGAGGCCACAACTGGTGGGCCATTAGCTTGTTCCATATCCAAGTAGAACTAAAAAAAATAAAACTTCCTGGTCAACTGGCACCCCTAATTTCAACAAACAAAATTAAAAAAAAACACATTTATACAGATTTGACATTGTATATTATGTTTTGTAGGTGGCGAGGTAGCGTACATAGACTTCAAAGTCGGCGACACGGAAGGCTGGGTGCGTTTTACAAAAGAAAACGCCGCTAAAGATGTCAACGAAAAGATAACAGACGGCAAAATCAAGATCACAGAAGCGGAAGTGGTCTTCAAACTATTAGAAGGAGATGAGGAGAAAGCTTACTTAGATAAAACCGTTGAAGAAATGACTAAACGGAGACGGAATATGAAGCAAAACAAGTTTAATAAAGGAAAGAACTTCAAAGGAAACCGAGGACAGGGCAGGAAACGTAGGCAAGATAACCACGATGATGCACCGCCCACCAAACTCAAGGCAGATAGCTAGATTTCAGTTTTCACTATAATTTTTTTATCTCATCAGTTGACTTTCTCTGTCTAAATAGTTAAAGTCATTACACAACTTATTGAGTAACTTACTATGGTAGTATGTAGATTTTAAGGAAATAGATTAGCTACTTTAAAATGTCTAGGTGCTAGCTGCCATTTGTGGCTATCTGTTGTAGAAGCTAGAATTGTAAATTCATTTGATTACTGCCAATAATGCTAAAAAAAACGAATGTAATGAACCATTTTTGTCATTAATGGGAAGTTTCAATCGGAAATATTTTCTGCCATGTTTTATGTAAATGAAATAAGTGAGAATTTATGAAGCAATTAACTTATTGATTTTAAATATTCTGTTCAATAAAATTTTGATTACTATTATTATTGGGTGTTTTTCTGAATAGCTGCTTGTAGTTTAGTCTAATGCCATTTTTGCCTTCTGACTAGCTCGCTTAGCGTGTTGGTAAGTAGTGGTCATGGTAAGCCGGATAGATGTTCATCTCCTATTTAATCAAAAGACATATAACTCCTAGCAAAGAAAACCCCGACAATGAAGAATAATTAAAAAATTAAGACTAGACAAGCTATCCTTCTATAAGTTTTTATATCAATTCAAACATGCGGGGGGGGGGGTATTAGTTAGCGACGCACGACGCTCTGCATACGTCTTTTTTGTAAGATTTTAGCGATGAGTAACTCCGGAGTAAGTGAATGAAATGAGTCGTTTCAGCACTCTAGAGTTGATAGTCTTATTGATTCCGGCCAATTGCTAATACATATTTCCGACTCCGGAATCATTATTCTTTCGATTCCACTAGGATCGTTAGAGCTCGGGTTCGGTTTAGTTAGTTGCTTGGTTTGATTCCGACTCCGAGGAATCATTTATTTCTTCGATTCGGCCGGCTCCGTTCAGTCGTTGGTTAGCGCTCGGGTAAACTCGGGTTCGTTCAGTCGCTCACTAGGTGGGCCTCAGATTATACAAACAAACAGATAGAGTGTACGCAACAAACAGTATGACGCCACTTATCATTCATGTGTGCGTGGCGATTAGAAATAACTCTGTAGGGACACGTGCATCAGTGTGCGTGTAATGATACCAGAAAAAGAAAAAAACTCCCTGTATTTTTTTTAATGTCCTTTTACGACAACAGGTTCTAAAATTTTATTTGGATACATGAATTTGTTACTAATTGAATACAAATTTGTGTGAGTATTAGGATTGAACAATTGTTTAATTAACTAGTTTATTAAACACTTAAATATTTCATGTACCATTGTAAACGCATTGTAAAATTACAGAAGAAATAATATGTGAAGATTTTTATAACTAGCGGTCCGTCCGGTGTTTATTGAGGTTTACATGGACTTTAATGTCCTCCTGGCCGAATTACGGCTACGGCGGCCATCTCGCAAGAGACTAGCCAACAACGCAGGATATATTCCTGACTCCGGACTGTTATTAGAATTTGAAAAATTACAATAACACTTTTTGAAAAATGGACTTTATAATAATACTTTAGTTTTTTCTGTAGTAATTATTATATAGTATATATATATAGTATAGTATTATATATTATTATATAGTATATTCATTTCATTAGACTGATAAAAAAAACATACATATGAATCCAAAATATTTATTAAAATCATAATTAATTATATTGAAAAAAAAATTAACCACCTTAATTTTGCACTAATTTCTTGTAATATTGCCGTTTGGCTTCTACATGTCGAGAATTAGTTTCTAATTTTGCTATATAGTGCAATCGCACCATTAAATACTTTTCTATCAACAGCTTCACCAGATTCACTCTGTGAAATTTTGCACATATTGAATATGATCTGGATTAACATATAGGATATTTTTATCCCGGTAAAATGTTCTGGTAGGATATTTTTCCCGAAGCAAAGCGAGGGCGGATCGCTATTACTTCTGTATATATATCATTTATTATATATGTGTATATGTAATGTATATATGTACATTACATATAATACGGAACTAAATTGTTATACATATACAATTATATTTAAAATCCCGCATAAGATATTAATCACCGAATCACAGTAAACGGCAATAACATAATTATAGAAATGCATACAAATTCGGAATAACAATTTAGGCGTGAGATTACGCGTGGGAATCGAACCCACGTCCGTACATTTAACAGTCAGGCTAGCTAACGCCTAGATCAACAGGTAGTTTCCCCAATTGAAGGGAAAACATTTTGCCGAAAACTGGCAACACAGTCGAACTAATGTCGAGGTTTTGTGTTTCGAGACAACCGTTTAATTATTGGGTGAATAAATAATAAAATCAATTAAATAATTTATAGTTACTTGTGAAATGATATTCCATCCACTTTTTTTTGTTTTTGGGAACAACTTTTAAACTGTTTAATAACACAAGACGGCATTTTTGACAGAAAATAATTAATCACTCGAGACGTTCAAGCAGTACGACGCTATCTTTAGCACTGCCGCGAGATTGTATTCGCTTTTAAATTTGTATTCGCTTGTGTGGCTTCACTCGCACATTCGGCGCGCTCTATCTGTTTGTTTGTATAATCTGATGTGGTAACCATCGCTTATAACAGAGAATTGCCTCGTAGGTCACGCTCCCTAGAAATGTGCCCTACGATGCACTGCCCTGCGTCTATCAACTTATTTCCTATATAGCCCTATTAAACCGTACCTACCTACCTGTAGAAACTTCTTTAATCTGTGACGGTTAAAGATTACAGATTAAAGAAGTTTCTACCGGTAGGTGCTTTAGGTTTAAACTATGTATTATGCACGCCAAGAGCGAGACGACACACACCGATACTCCTACCTTACTAGAAACGATTAACGGTCGATTATGGACGGATTTCTCTATTCCTTTGATTCTTTTACGCCGTACTGTACTACGGAATAAAAGAATCAAATCGGATGGCGGAGTCGGAATAAGTGAATACATTCACTTTGAGGAATAAAGAGTACCCACGTTTATAAGAGTTTATGCATTTAGGGAATCTATCTGTATACACACGACTACACATCAAGCCATAAATTTCCAGTATAAGCTGAGCTCTCATTGCACGGAAGTCATACGCAATGCGAGGCTAGCTTAGATTGGATTTGTAATCTTGTAGTGTAGCCGTACGTATGTGCGCAATCAAAACAACAGTTATGTCAAAGTCAAATTATATCGTAATTTTTCGTATTCGCTACATACATAATTTCGCTACATATTGATTTTGTGGAGGAGGGCACTGATACCAACTTAGGAACTTTGTAGCTAGATCTAGCAATTTTCGCATACCCATCAGCAACTATTTAGAAAATTTAGTAGCTGCACTTTTTAGCAACTTTACAACCAAACATATTTTGCTCTCATAAAATGCCAAAAACACGAAACACTCACTGTTTTGAACCAACAATCCCGAGTGTTTGAAAAACTACATACCTACTTTGAACAAGATGTTCTTATACAAGATGTTCTTACGAATTTTTAATCAGTGTAATCAGTGTATGTATGTATGTACCTGTGATTATTCGTGGTAACTCGTTCATAATCTCCATTAAAATAAAGTTTTTATGCGCCTAAAATTTAATTTTAGTGCAAACAAATATCTTCATATTTCTTTTAAACTTTAGCTACTTCTAGCAACTTTTTAGGACATCAAAAATTTGAATTCTGGCTACTTTTCGCAAGAGATCTAGCTACAAAGTTTAGGGTACAGTTGGCAACAATCAAGTCTTCCACTTCAGATTCAGACTAGTTGAAGCCTTGAAGGTGCAGAATTTGCAGTTGAATTTTTTGTTGTGATTGTGAATATTTGTAGTTCGTATGTGCAATATCTCGGTTTATTGAGTTGAGGACCATGTCACAATTCTTAGAATTCCTTGATACTGATGACGAGGATGAGCCGCCGAAGCCCCGACCGCCTCCGGACCTAGAATTCTTAGATAGTGATGATGAGGCGGTGACCCCGCCGCCGCTCTTGCCCAGACCACCACGGAACGATTCATCAGATGGTTCAGACGTGGAAGGCCCAGCGGGATGTGCGATCCCAATAATAGGAGACGTCATTGGTGACACCGCCTACAGCGAGCGATTTGTCCTCAAGCTTTTGATGAAGTTTGCCAATTTGGAGGTTTTAAAAAAAGTTATAAAACAGAAAACTTTTGACGTAGAGCTAGCTACCCTCTGGGAAATGTCTGCCGAGAAGGATGTGGTGCATTTTTTGCTAGAGCATGACGCGCTTGACTTGTTTGGTTTCGCGCTGCCGACGCTCGAGGGTAAGCACATGCGTATCGCCGAGCTGGTGGTCGGCATCATCGCCAACATGTGCTGCGAGAAAGAAGCCGCAACAGCCCTTATGAAAAACCAAACGCTCTTCCTAACAATCATGAACTATATGAAAACCAACGACACAGCTGCTATTATTCAAACACTACGCATGATAAGCCACTGCTTGTACATGACGCCTGAAGATGAACGCAGAGCTTTCATGGCCATGTTTGAAGAGTTCGATTACACTGAAGCTCTTTGTTTTATCCTGAAGAACTCTTCCAACAAGGATTTGCTGATTACAGCCCTGGAAAACTTCAACACACTGTGTGAATACTTGAACATTGCTTCTTTGAGAAAAGAATTCTTCAAACAATTTGTTACACCTGAAGTTCTGGAGTCTGTGTCAACTGCATTTGATGAAATAATGGTAAAACAGACAAACTTGAGAAAAGGAGTTGGCATAGAGAAAGACAATCTAGAAAGAATCTTGGCAATAACTTTACAAATAGGTCTGAACCTGGTCTGGTTTGATATGGATACACCAAACATATACGCAGAGAACAGATGCAGTGTCGTCACAATGATCAGTCAAATCCTAAGTTATTATGAGCATAAAATTGTCAACAATAAAGTGTTTGATACAGAATTGGATCATATTTTCCAGTCGGCCAGTCTAATCCTTACTACTATAAATGTGGCAGAAATATCAAATCCCAATAAATTCTTCTTTCCTGGATATAGAATTTGGAAGACATTGAGCCCTAAAAACAATAAATATGGAATTGCAATGAACGAGGAGGATGTTGATAAAGCTGAGCAAACCTTATATCAGCTTAGTGAGTTTTTGTGCAATTACATGGCGCAGTGCACTCCTCAGGATTTTGCAGATGTCATGAATGTGATCCAGGAGGACTATAAGCCTATAATAGAAGCAAGCAAGAAGCCCCAATTGCAGGAATATATTGAAAGCAGAATTGCTGAATGCACACAAGAAAACGACCTTTTATAAGTTGACTGCATTCATTATAATTATCCTAGTGTTTTTGGCTTTCGTCATATCTCAGAATGTGTAGTAGTTTGTTCCATTACTCGTAATTAAGTAAGATATATTATCTGTAATTTTCAGTACATATTAGATGAGTGACAAAGCTATAATATGAATGGCTACTCTTCACTTGCATGATACAGGCAATTTTCAAAATTAAATAATCTCTATTTCCATACTTAAATCTATGTAGATATCAAAGAGCTAAGTGTATTTTTAAAATTGTTGAAAATTATGATAGTACCTACATAGGTAAGGTCATGGGATAGGGTACATGGTTGGGCGACTTGCGCAACGATGTCAAAACGTATTTAGGCTAAATATGATTTAGAGAGTTGTCAAACCATACCAATACGTCATATTTAAACATGTTAAGTCGCTAAATACGTTTAGCAATCATGGCGCAAATCGCGCTTAGATTGCTATATACCTAAATGGAATATGAAAAGGACAGTAAAAGTTATTAAAAGACCTTCAGATAGTAAAATATACTCAATATGAAATTCATTTTAATTATAACGTTATATTATAGTCAGCTAAGTATATTATTTTATTCATCCATCCATAATATACTAATATTATAAATTTGGAAGTAACTTTGTCTCTGGCTGTTTGTTTTCAAACTAAACGGCTAGACCGATTTTGACCAAATTTGGTATATAGATAGATTATGACGCATGATTTGTTTATGATTATCGTCATAATCATGATGGCATAGGCTTATTTTAACATAACTATACAGGAGAGTAATGTTTTATTTACAAACCACGCATGCGATGACGCGGACGGAAGCTTGTGGTTTACAAATTGATACAGTAATTACTGTTGTATAGAAGGTATCTTAATTATTTTCTTTCTAAGATTTTAAGGTCACAGCTCACTACATCAACCCGGCACCCGACCTGCACCGCCTTGCCGCTCGGCATTCACTCGTTGGCAGCGGGTGGGCCGCGGGTGGATGTCTCGTTATTACCAGTGAACGCCGCGTGGTCAACGGGTGGACACCGACACGTTAGAAAGAAAGGCTGGAAATGGTAGGCGGGGAGCGAAGCGACGCCGCCGCATTGTGCTCGCGTGAATCACTCGGGGGCCGCGCGGGGTTACCGAGTGGTCAACTCGTCGTCCGCGCGTGAACGGCATACGCCCGAGGCGATCCGAAGGTGATGTAATGAGCGCACGTCCATACAATTTCATATAAAGAATACTAACCGCTCGAGGTGAGGTGGTGCGGGTCGGGTTGATGTAGTGAGCTGTGACCTTTATAGTAATTTCAAAATAATTATTTTTTCTAGTTATCTGCAGTGGGACAGTATGGGTTCCTATTAAATAAATAAATGTAACTTCTAATACTTTGTTTTTTCGTCCATTCCACATTATCTAAGTGTTCACTTCTCAATTGTTAGTATTTATATTATCTATGTTTGTCATAAGTATTTTGAACCTAAGCATAAATAAAGAAGCTTTAAGTGTTTAAATAAGTACAACTTTGTTTTATTGTTGAACTCAGCAACTCGCAAAAAGTACAACTAGTTTTCTTGAAGACATTTGGCAACTCTTGATAGTAAGTTTGTGCAACTGATAGAAAGCACTCTAAAATACATGTATTTATAGTTTATGACCACTGACCAGTCACAGAATTACACATTACCCAACCAAGTACTTATGGGAACGTACCCATACTTTACAATTTTTTACCCCCCCTCCACCACTCGGTGACCACCCGTGGTATATGCCAAGAAAATGCTGAAACCAGCAACGGTTTTAGTATATATATTTTATTTTTTTTATACTTAACTTTTTTTTTTTTTTATCGTTTAGGATTTCCCCTCACTGACCCATCTCAATAAAATATCCTGTATTTGTTAATTCTTTATTGCACAAACAGAAAAATTTACATATGGAAAACTTAATGCTGAAAGCGTTTCTATCAGTCAACCGTGACAGCTAAAAACTGTACATATACAGGGTTACAGGAAAAATCGTGCTAGATCCGTTAAGGTGGTGGAGTACCCATCATTTCTGACTTATTTCACTATGAAACACCCTACCCTAAACTTAACCCTTTTCGAGATATTCGACTTTTAATTTTTTTATTGAAAATTGCCGATTTTTAGGCTACTAAATTTATTTTTGTTTATTTTGTGTATCTTATTATTATTATTATTGCATTTTTACATGTGTAATAAGATGCTTTAGGACGTCAATCATTAAAATAGTGCATAAGTTAATTGAATAGACCGTAGTAGACAAGTGAAAGTTAAGAAATAAAAAAAAATATTAGAAAGTTTATTTTTCTCTAAGGGATATCTAAAAAAAATATTATGGCAATGGTTCGGCAGATGTTTTTTAAAATATCTACGTTTCATCAGCTATCTAACGAGGTATAACAATCTAGGGTTTGTATTACATTTCGTGGAAAAAAAGTAGTTGGGAGTTGGGTTGGAAAATATTGTTGCCCGTGATCTGGGACTTTCGCAATGGAGAGTGTGGTTTACAGTGCATACTGCTGGCCTATACCCGTACCATTACACGCCGGTACACGTTATTGAAGAAGGAGACCCCGCGAGAAGATTGGACTTTTGCAGATTTATGCTAAATGCTGACGTAGAAGACCCAGATTTTCTAAGAAATATCTTGTGGACGTATGAGTCCAAATTTGATAAAGATGGCATAACTAACTATCACAACGCCCATTACTGGGTCCCAAAAGAGCTAAGGAATCCCAATAAGAAAAGAGTGAAGGGGTCCCAACGAAGATTCAGCGTGAATGTGTGGATGGGCATTATCTCCAATCATTTGATTGGACCTTACTTTCTCCCGGATAATCTAAATGGGGAAAGCTACGAAAATTTCCTGAGAGCAGACTTAAGTGATTTGCTGGATGATCTGCCACTCAACCTGATCAGGGACATGTGGTTCCAACACGATGGCTGCCCTGCCCATTTCAGGAGAAGTGTCAGACACTGGCTGGACACAAATTATCCAAACAAATGGATAGGACGAGGTGGACCGTTGCCATGGCCAGCAAGAAGTCCGGACCTAACCCCCATGGATTTTCACGTGTGGGGGTGCATGAAAAGTCTTGTGTACAGCGAGCCGAATCCAGTTTCGTCTGTGGAAGACTTACGAGAAAGGATTGTGGATGCAGCCAATAAAATGAGGACCACGTTAACCACTGGAGTAGTAAAGACTGGTCTCCGTAGAAGGATGCGACAATGTATCAGAAATAGAGGCGGCCATGTTGAACATGAACTGTAGAATAAGAAAAAGTTGTGTGAAAATCTTTAATAAATGACATTTCATGCTTACCTATTATTTTATTTTACTTTTTAGGGCTAAGTATAAATTTTCTTCTCCACTGTCGCCTATAAAACTAAATTTTTTTCAATGCATTTGAATAAAACCCTAGATTATTATACCTCGTTAGATAGCTGATGAAACGTAGATATTTTAAAAAACATCTGCCGAACAATTGCCATAATATTTTTTTTAGATATCCCTTAGAGAAAAATAAACTTTCTAATATTTTTTTTTATTTCTTAACTTTCACTTGTCTACTACGGTCTATTCAATTAACTTATGCACTATTTTAATGATAGACGTCCTAAAGCATCTTATTACACATGTAAAAATGCAATAATAATAATAATAAGATACACAAAATAAACAAAAATAAATTTAGTAGCCTAAAAATCGGCAATTTTCAATAAAAAAATTAAAAGTCGAATATCTCGAAAAGGGTTAAGTTTAGGGTAGGGTGTTTCATAGTGAAATAAGTCAGAAATGATGGGTACTCCACGCCCTTAACGGATCTAGCACGATTTTTCCTGTAACCCTGTATAAATGGTATATTTGTAATCTTTATCAAGCTTTGGGCACTTGTCTTACCGCCGCGGCGCGCCGGTGCGTAAGCGATTAGCTATCAACTATATATTTTCTCGCTCAAGAAACGAACCAGAGATATAGATTGGATGTTAGTAAAAGAGACACGTATATTAATATTTAGTTGATCGCTGGCCGTTCACACTGCTGGCGAGAACTCGCCAAACACTATTCTGTCGCAGCGACTACAACACTCGCTCAGCGATGGTCGCTTGACAGTCAGAACACACGCCGTGAGATGATGAGTATCGGCCGCCGCACTCACTCGCTTTATTGCGCAGCGAAACAACTACAGGAACTACACAGTCGCTTATCGCTGCTCGCCAGCTCGTTTCTAGTTTCTAGGTCTACTCGCTTCTCGCTCATCGCCGGCGGTGAGCCAAGTGCCTTAATGTCAAGCCATATTAAATATCATTTGTAGATTTAGAATTTCACAGTAGGTAACTGAAGTATCCAAGTAGGTATGTGGTAAGTCTATAAATCATTAGTAATTAAATACCTATCTGAGGAATAAATCAAACGACAGTATGTATACGGGATTATATATTTATAGACATTGTAAAGCAACATTTACATTACGATAAACGAGTTTACAGTTCTAACTGAACGCTATCCGAATGTAACAGTAGCACGTCCACTCGCCTCACACACCGTTCTTACATGATCACACGTAAAAAACATTCACAAATACTGAAAAGGATAATATTTAGAGATTAATAACTGTTTAATTTATATTAATGTACTTATAACTAACTAACCACGAGCCTACGTCTACGCCCTAGAGCGGGACACATATTTAAATATCAATTCGTTATATTCAATATATCGTAGAGATAATAAAAAACAGGATAAAGACTAGACTTTACACTGAACAACGATGAACTAGCTAACAGCAACATATCGCGAGCCGCTCTGTGCCGGCGACCTCTATACGACCTGTTTTGTTATGTACGACATTCATTGAAAACACACATCGGGAGTCGTAACGTAACTTCGTTAACTGATTTAAAGGTGGGTTTAATACCGGTAGCTCTAATATTTATCGAGTAATCGATGCATTTCCAATAAACAAATTTTAACGTAAATCGGCAGCGCCTTTGCGACGATGCCGCTTAGTCAGTTTAACTTACGTGATAAATGAATGATTTGTTTACCTATTTTATGCAGGCTGTTTCATTGATATTTTAGGGCTTGAAATTAAGGTTGTTTGAAAATTAAAAAAAAATATGGTAATGAATTATAAAAAAACCATTTTACAACATTACTAACCATTAGCCCTACCTGTGTTTTCATTTAATGTCATACATAACAAAACACGTAGTATTACATACTCACGCGGCCGTGGACTTGCCGCTAGCAACCCCACAACTCGATCCACGTGTTAAAGCCATCATAACAATAAAATTAACGACTTACTGCATAAACTATAAAAATAAAGTATGTGACCGACGGTGTCGCCGGCACAGACGCGCGCCCATGCATACATACATACACTTACTTGTTACCTACTCAATAAATTACATAAATAATCTGAATTTAAAACAAATTCTTAGGCTTCCAAAGAACATATTGTAGTACCATTATTTCTAAGCTCCTCACGCCGCCTTCCACATACGGCTACACATCAAGACATTTCCAGTATAAGCCGACCTTGATTTGTAGGCTTTCCGTACAATGAGAGGGGTCTACTTTCACTGAAAATGTAAATAATGTATGTAAATATGTATGTAAATGTAAGGGCGCCTTCAAATTAGCCGCAACATGCCGCGCGGAGGCAGCGCGTCTGCAGCGCTGAGGCCGCGCTGCTTTGTAAATCCATATAAATAAAAAAAGTGCGGCCGCAGCGCTGCAGACGCGCGGCACCTTGCGGCAAATTTGAAGGCGCTCTAAAAGAACAAAGCGTGGAATCACATCAAGATATTTACAAATAAAAATATTGTAGGCAGACAAAGCCGCGGGCGCGGGTGATATGAACGCTCTACCAGGTATAATACCCCTTTGTACCAAAACGGGATATGTATTTATTGTGACGTCACCTACGTTTTGTTACAAACATTATTTTATTCTGTGTACATTCTAAAATACAAACTTAATTTTAAAACAGTGTAAGAAAATAATTAACTCACGCTTCGTCAAAGGAAAAAAAATCAGGAACAAAAATATATTACAAAATAAATGTAAAAAGGAAATGAACGAATACTTTTCTACGGGTTTCAATTTACCAATGGTCCAATTTTGGCACAAAACGCCCGATTAATGTAAAATAATACTTAACTGTAGCGGCCACCGCCATTTAATGAGCGGGACGAACGTGGTATTATAGACTTTATCTTTATATGTGAATATAAGAGCTATTGAACGAACGTCCAAGCTATGCTATTCGCGTTCCTGTTGCGTCTGCGACATACATTACTATTACAAAACAAAATAAAATGTAATTTAAAAACTAGTGAATATTATAATCAGAAACGCAACAGAAGGCGGTATCTACGTTTAAATTCTTTGGTAATTTTTTGTGAGCATCGACATACGATCACTGTTCGAGTACAATTCAAGCCTTACAAGCGTACACATACTATATCGAAATACTGCGCTTTGGACCGAATTTGCCATCACTAAAATAAAAAGCAACGAACCTAACTTATGGTCTCGAACCGTCGTCGAGGACTTGTCTCATCTCATGGGCTCGAGAAATGTCGTATACGAGAATTTCATACATCCAATCTAGATACGAAAACTAATCGTCCAAAAATAAAAAAAAAACATAGTATCTTGGTACGATCCCTGCAGTAATCTCACAAGCGACATTTCTCGGGCCCGTCAGAATATACCCCTTGCGCCTCCATTGTCACTGGAATGTTCGCACGACAGATTAAGGATTGGACCACACTTATCGGCGCAGAGACCAATTCTAACGCAGACGACCGATTATAATCGGTCGCAGATTTCTGTCATATTAGTCGGAGAAAGTCTAATTTCCGACGGCCAACGATATAAACTTGAAATGTTAATTTGATCTAAATAGCTCACTTTAGACCCGCTAAAAGTCTCGTGATCTATTTTGACCTACAAATGTTAAACCGATTATTATCGGTCGTCTGCATTAGACCTAAATGGCCCAACCCTAAGAGCATACATCGCACGGCTAGACCCCATATTGCTTCAATATAAGCGTATTAAGAGTAGATAGAATTGTACATCCATTTGTACTGACAAACAGACACATAAACACGAGTAAATATGTATGTATTATATAAACAACCTACGTTCCCCATTCGTTGTCTTGACGGACAGCAGAGTTACGATACATAATGGATGATATGGAGCTCTTACTACAATCACTTAATATGACCTAACATAAGGAGGATAACATGTATGTCCCCTGTAGGGGGGATATGCACAATACGGGGGGTAATGCATAATACAGAGGGGTTATGCACAATACAGGGGGGTAATGCACAATACAGGGGGGGGGGGTATTGCACAATACAGGGGGGGAGTATGCACAATACAGGGGGGGGGTAATGCACAATACGGGGGGAGTATGCACAATACACCCCAATGCGGGACGTTAGTGCAGATCTTAATCCCACCCTAGAATTGGAATTAGATAATATTAACATTTATACATGCTAGCAAGTTAGCAGATCTATCTTAATCAATGCAATTGGTTTAATCTGGAATAAGAGGTTAAGAGATAAGAGCTTGCCTAACTCCTAAACCATCCTCCCGCTTACATTCTGATCTACAAGAACACCATTACCATATAAGATACTGTATCTTGTAATTGAACGGTCAAGTGGCTTACAATATGTTAAATGGTGCCTCAGATAACTTACCTAGTTACCACAACTGTTTAACACATGTTTAAAAAATACCTTACCAATTTTTGTACAGGATTTTTTTAAGCACCCTCTATACAGTGTTTAATTTTATTTGTGGTAAGACCCTTAGTGTTTATCTGTGAAATTCAATATGTGGTCATAAGAGATGTGAAAAAGCGCATACGAAAGATCACCCATTACATATTGTGATTTTAATATTTGTAAAATATCCTTTAAGAGTCATCTCGAATGATTTAATGAATTAGAATTAGAATGATGAATGAGTTAGATACTATCAGAAAAAGTAGGATAAACCATTCATTTTTTTATAATTTTAGCTTGGTATTAGGTACAGCAAGAGCTCCATTAACAACCAACAATGACACCTACAGGGCGCCACACAAAAATAAACTATACGAATAGATCTACACAGTCTGATAAACGGCAAGGGGCTATCAATACATCGTATTGGGCAGACAGGAAAGGGCATACATATACTCCCAATAGATATCACAAAAAATTTTACACTGGTCTTTCGAGCCGGATGCGATATTTTTCTTTCGTCCCGGTTATTAGGTCTCAAAGGCTTGAAGGTCTACTGCACGTATATACAGATAAGATTATGCCATACTCTAACTTTACAACTATTTGTTCATTAGGAAAGATATAAATAAAGCATCCGGCTCGAAGGATAAATGTTGCTAGTATTCCCTACAATTGGGAAAAAGGGGATGTAACACGTCTTAATAAATCGATGGAGGTTCGATTGCAATTTCGTTATAGTGTTATACTAGAATGCATTGCATTGATTATGCGAATTTCTCAAGTGTAACTGTATTGCTATAAAATCACACTGCGTGGTTTGAGAATACGACCCTCCCACCCGTATTACCCCCCAGGGGTAATACTGGAAATAATTTCTTCCGTAAGTACCCCTAGAGAAGGACTGAGTGGCGGGAAAAAGGAATTATCACACTTGGGGACACCGTACGCACGTTAATGAGAGCTATGTCAAAATACATTTGTATTAAACATGAGGTAAAAGACAAGCCGCCGTATTTATAAGCAATGCTTCTAATTAAACTCATTTTTCACACCACCTGCTCGACAATGTCAAATTATATGTTATCTAAACCTCACCGAAAGCAGGTGATCAAATCCCTACGGCTGAGCTGGGAGTAAAGTTGTACTGAATTGGATTATGCTCGCGAGGGGTATAATGAGATTGGAATTTGTAACC
This sequence comes from Philereme transversata, assembly GCA_963924445.1. Lineage (NCBI taxonomy): Eukaryota > Metazoa > Arthropoda > Insecta > Lepidoptera > Geometridae > Philereme > Philereme transversata. Next base: position 3,233,413 of record OZ004337.1, on the reverse strand, counting down.
TCATCTGTATTAAAATTTGAACCAAAGAGACCCACACAATAAGAATTTATTCGTAAATCGAACTAACTTCTGCACAGAATGCACCAACCTAGATTTGGTTTTTATTATCTTGCAGAAAGTGTGAAAAGTAGAGTATTCTCCTCGTGGATAAAGCTGTCTGCATCTTGGGCGTACTTAAATCCCTTTCTCACTCAGGATTCTGGTAACTCCCTCGCTCCGCTCGCGAGTTAACTCTAGAATCCTTCGTTACGTTCGGATTTCAATATAGCGCCCGTGACGCAAGCCACTGCTTTATCCCCTCGTTTAATAATCTACTTTTAAGATACTAAAGTCTTGATACTGAGTTTAATTCGGAAATATGAGCCTAAATTCATCTTGACTTGTGAAAGGTCAGTGACCGACGCAATAGCTGTTTTCTAAGAAAACATTAGAAGTTACGAATTTTTGCATGATAAAAATTAAAAATGCAAAATAATTAGAAAAAATAGCGTACAGCTGATGAGAGGCCAGAGACTTTTCAAATTAATCTACTTTGAAGACTTGTCTTTTACTATTGAATTTCGACATAGCCTTAGAGATTATACTCCTATTTCCGGCAAAGTCCAAAGCCCTAAGATCAACAAAGACAGGGTACAGAACAGTTATCCTGAGTTGACCGTAACAGCGACGCCTACTGTATGAGTTGACCCTGAAGGTCACTTTATCCTTAGTTGACCCTAAGGCCAGAAAATTATTTATTATAACCGTCGGTTAACTGTGACTCAAGAACGCGACATGCTTTATCCTGAGGTGACCCTAGGTTCTAAAACTTCAAAGGCAAATATGACACAACATGCACTTTGACAGTTTACCATATAGTCTTATAGGTCAACTAAGATAAACCACGCACTTTATCCTCAATTGACCCTATCCTAAGCTAAGACCAGGGGTCCTAAAGTTCAACTAAGACAAATCACGCACTTTATCCTCAGTTGATCCTGGCCTAAGCTAAGACCCGGGGTCCCGAAGGTCAACTAAGATACACCGCGCACTTTATCCTCAATTGGCCCTGTCCTACGCTAAGACCCGGGGTCCTAAAGGTCAACTAAGATATACCGCGTACTTTATCCTCAGTTGACCCTGTCCTTGGATACCAAAGCCCCAGAGACATGAGCCTACGCGCCAGAAAACCCGTAGACCTCCAAAACTCTGATCTCGAAGTCACCACTGGGGCATAATGGGGGGTTGTTGAACGTCGAACAACGGTCAGTCTTGCCGAATCGAATGTTCTCGTCCATCCAGATCGCTTGGCCTTCACTGTAAATTACAAAACATTGTTTTTTATAGCGTAGTGGATTTTACAAAATACAGGGTGGAATAAATGAACGGGTCCTGGAGCGGAAATACCCTCAATATTGAAGTTAGAAAATTTGACTGAAAGGAATCATCCTTTTATTTTCAAAAGTAAGTGAAACTGCCTACAATTTCATTACTTAGAGCACTTTCACTCCAGGTTCCGTCTTTTTATTCCAACAAATATTGTATATCCAGATATGGGTGAAGTCATGTGATGATGATCATGCCGCGGCGCGAATGGTACCCGCAATGTATGAGGTTAGTCAATGATCGACGAGGGGACGAGGACAATAACTTCCAGGGTCTGCTGATATCCTCAGATATGTACCTCAGGATATTTTGTTAATTCAAATAATTTTGATTTATGGTTTTGAGGTGCATAAACGATGTAATTAAATTGTCAGAACAATAAAAAATAAACGGAGGTAAACAAGTGGATTTATCGCATTTTCTTCCTGACCTTATTAATAGGGTTCCAGACCAAAATGGTAAAAACGGAACCCTTGGTGCACGATTCCTATTCGTACTTGACCGGTCTTGTTTATTAACCGACCACGGCAAAGCCAACACAGGGTTATGTTTTGGCAGTTTATGTATGTACTATGTTTGTATTTACCTATGTTCCACCGTAGCGCCTAAAATACTAATTCGATTTTGATGAATGAGGTGTCAATCGATTCGTTAATATGGTCTGGGTGACATCGACTACCATCAACAGGTTACATAGTCGGGTCCAGTTTTTAAACTTATACTACGTGTTTTGTTATGTACGACATTAAATGAAAACACGGGTAGGGCTGATGGCTAGTACTGTTGTTAAATTGTTTTTTTTTAAATTCATTACAACAGAAAATTTTAAATATTTAAACAACCTTAATATCAATGAAACAGGCTGTATAAAATAGGTAAACAAATTATATTTATTCCCCATGAAAGTAGGTACCTGTTAAACTGACTAAGCGGCATCTTCGCAAAGGCACCGCTGATTTACGTTAAATATTGTTTATTGGAAATGTATTGATTACTGGATAAATATTCAAGCGACTGGTATTAAACCCACCTCTAAAATCGGTTAACACGATTCCGGATGTGTGTTTTAAATAAATGTCGTGCATAACAAAACAGGTTGTATAGCTTGTTTTCGGTTAATAGCTCGGCCTGCACACTTGCACAACATACCCTCCTCCAACAGTGATCATAGTACTATCAGCGGCCATGAACAGCGAGTTCGCGTGCGGGGTCCTCGTATCCTCGTTATCCTCCAAACACCCCACCCAAGGGTACTTCGCCCTTTGAGGGTGCAGACTAGAATTAAAAAGAGATATTAAAAGTGTTTACCCTCCGCCGATTGTGATCATCTTTGAATCTGCCGCCATGAAGAGTTCAGAGCCGTGCGCGACTTTCTCTTCGCCCTTTTCGGCGGCCGAGCATCCGACCCACGGGTACTTAGCGCGCTCCGGGTAAAGGCTGGAACATGCAGGTTAGTGGTGATGGGGTTATTGTATTTACATGATGAACACACGATGAACTTTACATGTAATTCACAAACGCAGGCTGATTCCGATATTAGTGAGTTGTTTCACAGTGACTTTATGATAGTTTAAAGTTTTACGCACTCATCGTAACATATATGTAAATGGGTGCCTGGAACCCTATGCGTGAGACGAGGAAACGGCGAAGACAGCGCCCCTTTCATGCAAAATGTATAGAAACGTCGAGCCTGCGTCCCATCTTCTCTGTTAGTTATGAGCCGCGACGCATTTTTATATTAAAAAAAAATATAAATATAAAATATAATTAGTAATTTTATAAACTTATAATGGTGCTATAACCTTATCTAGTATATAGTTATCTAATATATAATATAAGATATTGTTGTACTAAACTGTGTGTAGCTATAATACATTGTAAACATTTATGACAAAGGTCCCGGTCGGAAATGTGTTTTTAAAGTTATTTTTGTTTCGCTCCCAAAATAATACAGCCCACGTCATATCAACGACTTGGGTTTGACTTTGATGTTGACCTGTCATGGACCTGCCTTACGGTATCGCTATTGATTTGACTCAACTAGAAGCGGTAAAAATGACTCTTGTTGAGATTGGCTCATCTGTATCAGGTCTAAGATTTGAATCACTGAAACGTTTCATTTATATCATTCTGATCACCGGCTCTGACGTGATGTCTGATGTGAAGCAATCGCAGCACAGAACCAGATCTAGATAGTATGTATTAGTATGTATCATCTAGATCTGACACATTATGATAGTACGCATAAGATCCATTTGCATCTCTTTTACCCTCAACTCCGCTACTCCTACTGATTCTCTAGTTCACTAGCATGATGCAAAGTAGGAACGACACGGAGTCATCCTATTATAACCGAAGTTTTGTTTATTTAGTTTCACAAACAAATTATCCACCTATCTTATTTCTCCCTCTATCTTGTACTGTGTATCCGCGCGGCGTAAGAGCCAGTCGTCGAGATCCAGATGCAAATGAGACTTATGTTACTTGAAAGATCGTAATTATTTATCTCAGTTTGAAGACACGACTCCCAGAGCCATATCCGTGAAGAAATACACACCGCTATTTGATACACATAAACATACATTATGGTGTCTCTACACGTACGTTCATGCTCGATGAGCAAGTACAGGTTTTTTGCTCGACGTTTTGTGAGCATTTCGGTTCATGTCTGCTTCCTATATTTAAAGTACGGATTACCGTAAGTTATACACCCTAGTAACTTTGTTATCTATCAAAAAGAGCCATAAAATGCTTGACAGAAAAACAAAGTTGATATAGTGATTAACTTACAGTCAACCGTGCATTAAATCATAGTTATTACTATTAGTCATTTGACTACCTCCGTGGTGCAGTGGGCGAATAGCCGGCTGAGACGAAAGAGGTAGCGGGTTCGATTCCCGCCGCGGATCAAATGTTTGCATGATCTACAGATATTTGTTCCGGGTCTGGTTGTTTCTCTATATATTATAAGTAAGTATTTACAAAAAAAAATGTATTTAAGTATTCTATCAGTTATCTGGTTCCAATAGTACAAGCTCTGCTTAGTTTGGGGCTAGATAGCGTTGTGTGAAATGTCCAGCAATATTTATTTTATTTTATTTATTTTTAAATATAGGAACCAGCAAAGTCTTAAGTTTTATCGGTCTATACGTACACACGGCTACACATCAAGATATACCAGTATAAGCTGACTTCGCATTGTGCAGGCTTTCCGTACAGTAAGAGGTCAGCTTATTCTTGAAATCTATAGGTTAAGTAGCCGTGTCTACGGATCGTGCTCCACTTTACGCAAAAACATCGAGCATGAACTTACTATTATAAAATAATCAAAATATTTTGGGTTACACAACAACATTATTAAAAATTACTAATGAATATTTAATAATTGAATTATATTGAAACTCAGTGAACTATACAATATTTATAGAAATATTAAACAAGTATTGAAAATATTAAGCAAATAATTCAGTAAACTCATGCAAAAACATACTAAGACCCAGTGCACATGCAATGAAAGTCAAATACAGTTAGAACCTTTTAAAGTGAAAAAGCCTTCACCCGAAGAGCCTAGTCAAAGAAATACATAGTAAATCAAAATAGAAAGTCTTTATGATCTGGTATAAATTAAATCCTATTACTAATAAATAAAAGTAAATGTTACAGTTGGTATTACTTCAGGGCTGAACCGATTTACATGAAATTTTCAAGCAGTTATAAAATTATAGAACACAACTATAATAAATACTAAAAAAACCAAAGAAAAATAAATATTCATAATAATGACCTAAATAAAGAAAGAAATGGGGGAATAAGATCTGCACTGACAGGTCGAATTTGGGTGTATTGTACATCTCCTTGGGGTAGAATATTAAATTTTGTATTTTTGGAAAACTTAGTGCTGATAATAGCAAGAAACCATAATAACTCATGAGAAACCATATATAAATGTATATAACATACATAATTAATATATAAATAACATTAAAGATAAACGCTAGACAAAAGTTTCACCCAATATTAAATTTAGTTAAAACGATCCATAGAGTAAAAGCAAAATTTTGATTATTTTAAAGAAACTTACCTAAATAGGAATGTCTCGCCCGTGCCGAAGTAGGCCTGTCTGTTCCCACGCTCGTCTTTTTGATTGCGCTCGAACCACCGCGTCGAGCAGTATGCACCGAACACCTGTTTAGTAAAGTAAAGTAAAGAACATTTATTTTGCATCATAAGGGTACATTTAACATAACAGGTACAGAATATAATAGTATTGTGAAAGCAAAAAAGGGTCGCCACTTACTTCTTTAATTTTTTTATTTTTTATTTAAATTTTACACAACCATTACAGTAACACCAAAGCGACAATGCAAAACCTTAATATCTAGTACTTATAAACCTACTTATTTACACTTAAACTAGACACTAGGTCCTACTTATAAAATGCAAGACCATATCTGTGAATTTCGCCAAGGTAATATTGAAAATATCAACATCTTCGGCTAGACTCATGAGTCGGAATGTCTTATTTGATTCAATTGTACAATACAACATGTACAATATATTGTTACGCCGAGACTGTTAAACAATGAATGGTAATCGAGGTTTCTCGAGCGCTTTTGTCTGTTATTGTTTGTGGTTTCGCAGAATGGATAGTGGCCATTGTGTCGAGGGACCGACCCTTTCCTGGAGCGATCGAGATCGTTCTCGAACAATCGAAATATGCGCGATATAAATAGGCCGGAGAGATGGCCGGACAGTCAGTCTGGATTCAGCTATACGTGTGAACATTTCGGTGACTTTAAGTGGTGCAACTGTGGTGTGAATTAGTGTGTTGTGATTACGTGTGACCAAGTTCGTGTATTCATCGTTATCGTGTTGAATAAAAGTGTTATTTTGGTTGGACTGATTCCCATTATTTTATCCCGAACCCTCAGCTCGTAACAATTTGGTGTCAGAAGTGGGATAAAATAATGCCGGTTCTGCCAAAGGATAACGTGGATGGTGTCAGGACGAGAGGTCAACGACAACAGGAAATGGATGAAAGGCGGTTTGGAGATTCTCCGGTTCAAGAAGCTCGGCAGAGTCGTCAGCCGATGGAGATGGAATCAGCCGCCGCCGAATCATTTGGAGCACCATCATCATCATCCGTGGGGCAAGCTCCTGTGACAGGCGATCTTGCTGCTATTATGGCCATGCTTTGTCGTCAACAAGAAGAGCAGCGACGTTGGCAGGAAGAACAGCGACGTCAGGAAGAAGAGCAGGCTCGGTTGCAGGAAGAACAGCGACTTCAGGATAAGGAAGAGCAGCGTCGTCAGCAAGAAGAGCAGGCTCGGTTGCAGGCAGAGCAGTCACGTCAGGAAAAAGAAGAGCAGCGTCGTCATCAGGAAGAGCAGGCTCGGTTGCAGGAGGAGCAGCGCCGTCAGGAAAAAGAAGAGCAGCGTCGTCATCAGGAAGAGCAGGCTCGGTTGCAGGAGGAGCAGCGCCGTCAGGAAAAAGAAGAGCAGCGTCGTCATCAGGAAGAGCAGCGACGTTGGCAGGAGGAACAGCGTCGTCAACAGGAAGAACAGCGCCGTCAGGACAAAGAAGAGCAGGCTCGGCTGATGAAAGAATTGTTCGGTTCAATTGGAAAGGAATTCCAGGAAGTGAAAGAACAGATAGAACATCATGAGAGCCGTATTTCGGAAACTGAAATTCAGATCGCTGATGTGAAAAAAACTCTGGGTGTCCTGAAGTCTAGAGACAACAATGTGGCTCCTCTAGTTGCTACATCTTCAGCGCGAGGTTTTAAGACGCCACCATTTGACGGAAGTTCTTCGTGGTCAGCATACAAGATTCAGTTTGAGGCCGTTGTCAAGGCCAATGGATGGACGACGGCGCAGGCCATGACGGCTTTAACACTGGGCCTTCGTGACCAAGCACTTACGATTTTAGAGGCTCTTGGGAAGGATGTCACCTACGAACAGCTGCTGGAAGCGCTGGAGTCACGCTATGGTGACGCGCACCTGGAACATGTTTTTCGAGCGCAGTTAAAGGACCGAAGCCAGCGTAACTCGGAGAATTTACAGCAGTGGGCACTCGAGATAGAAAAGCTGGTTCGAAAGGCATACCAAACCTCGTCAGCACCCCTTGACGGTTATTTGATCCAGGCGTTCGTTGACGGAATACGTGATTTGGAAGTGAGAGCTGCTGTAAGGCTTGGACATCACGATACTCTAAAAAATGCCTTGGCCCATGCATTGGAGGTGGAGGCCGTGCGTCAGGACCCCCGAGCTCACCGCATCAGAGAAGTGAAGGACTCTTACACTCACTACAGTCGTCCAAAGTTTAGCCCTAGATGCTTCGGGTGTGGAGAAAAAGGACATCTGAGGCCAAACTGCCCAAAAAGAGAGGAGAGTGCTCAGGTGAGCCCCGTTCATCAGCAGCAGGGAAACGAGTAAGCGCCAGAACTGCGGGGCGAGTGCTGGCTGGTATTGAGAAAGCCCTAAGAATTACGATCTCACAAGTTCATGATGGGAATAGCCTGACTATCAAAGGTCAAATTAATGGAACACCGTGCAAGATGACTTTGGATACTGGTGCTTCCCGTACAGTGATCAGTTCCCAACTGGCTAATCGGTTTCTTGGGAAATTCAACAGTAGCCATGAGCGAATTCAGCTCCTGACGGCAACCGGTCAGCACATATCCGTCCTGGGTGAAAAGCAGGTGGAGGTTATGCTGGGTGAAAGACCTTTCCAGCAAAACGTCATCATTGCCGATATAGTTGATGACTGCATTCTGGGTTTAGATTTCTTACGAGAGCACCATTGTAGAATTGACATAAATCAAGGAGTTTTACAATGTGGAGAAGAGGAATTCTTTATGGAAGGTGGAACCAGGGGTAAGGTGTACAGTCTGAAGAAAATTGTGCTTCCGCCAAGATCAGAAACCATTGTTCCAGTAAGCTTGCCACGAACTTCGGGAAGACAGAAGCGATGTGTACTGGTGGAAAGATCGGACAATGGCTTTCCGTGGATTATGGCCCGGACGCTAGTGAGGACCACAGATACTGCGGTGGTGCGAATTTTAAACCTTAGTAATGAAGAGCACCTGATCAAAAAGGGGACCTTAATGGGCACCTGCGAGGAAGTAACCTGTATGCGAAGATGTCAAGAAGTACCTAGCTCTAGCGGCAATAAAGAGAATGGCAAATTCGATGTGTCGTCACTGTTGGAAGATTGCCGTAAAAGCCTTTCTAGGGAAGAAGTTGCTATGACTGAGAAAATGTTACATCGCTACGCCGATCTTTTCTCTTCAAATGATGCTGATATTGGAAAGACTGGACTGGTTAAGCACACGATAAATACTGGTAACGAGCTACCTATCCGTCAACGACCTAGGAGACTACCGGTTGCTCGAGAAAAGGAAGTAGAGACCATGGTTGAGGGAATGATTAATGATGGGGTGATAGAACCTTCATCTAGTCCATGGTGCTCTCCTGTTGTTCTAGTCAAAAAGAAGGATGGAAGCCTGCGCTTTTGTGTTGATTATCGTCGACTTAATGCAGTTACGAAGAAGGACAGTTATCCACTACCAAGGATCGACGACACATTGGATACACTTACCGGGATGAAGTGGTTTACAACGCTAGACTTGAAGAGTGGCTACTGGCAAGTGGAAATAGACCCTAAGGACAAGGAAAAGACTGCGTTCTCTACAGGAAAGGGGCTGTGGCAATTTCGAGTCATGGCATTTGGACTTTGCAATGCCCCTGCAACTTTTGAAAGATTGATGGAGCAAGTTCTTGTCGGGTTGATTGGTGACGCGTGTCTTGTTTACTTGGACGACATCATCATCGTGGGACGTACGTTTAAAGACCACCTTCAAAATCTGGAACGTGTGCTGGCAAAAATTCGTGCCGCCAATCTGAAGTTAAGTCCGAGGAAATGTTCATTCTTCAGACAACAAGTAAGCTTTCTGGGTCACGTTGTTTCACAAGATGGGGTGCAAACTGATCCGGAGAAAATCAACGCTGTCAAAGATTGGCCGATTCCTAAAGATAAGACCGAAGTCAGAGCATTTTTGGGGTTGTGCTCCTACTATCGACGTTTTGTCAAGAACTTCGCGGATATTGCTAAGCCTCTGCACAGGCTAACTGAGGAGAAACGACTGTTCTGCTGGGATGCAGAATGTGAAACTGCTTTCCAGGAATTAAAGAACCGACTGTGTAAGACACCGATTCTCAGCTTTCCTAATACTGAGAACGAGTTCATTGTAGATACAGATGCAAGTAATACCGGTATTGGTGGAGTGCTATCTCAACGCAAAGGAGATCAAGAGGTGGTGATCGCTTACTTCAGTAAATCCTTATCCAAACAAGAAAGAAATTACTGTGTCACAAGAAGGGAACTGCTGGCTGTAGTAAAGACCTTACAGCATTTCAACAAATACCTACTAGGTCGTAAATTTCAACTTCGAACTGACCACGCTGCATTGCAATGGCTCTTACGGTTCAAGAATCCTGAAGGACAGGTGGCAAGGTGGATTGAACAATTACAGGAGTTCGACTTCGACATTGGGCATCGTAGTGGAAAATCTCACGGGAACGCGGATGCGCTATCACGAAGACCTTGCCCTGAGAACTGCAAACATTGTGCCAAATATGAGTCTAAGGAAGCAGAACCTGTCAGGCTGCTGAGAACGGACCTAAGTGACGAATGGAAAGAAACTTTGCAGCAGGCACAACAGGATGACGAAGACCTTAAACCCATCATTGAAAGGATCACAGCGGGTAGCACTAAGCCTTTGTGGAGTGACATTGCTGCTCTGAGTTCAACAACGAAGAGTTATTGGGCACAGTGGGAGAGCCTGGTTATCCACGACGGGGTGCTGTGTCGCAAATGGGAAAACGCTCGTGGAGATCACTGTCATCTGCAAATGGTGGTTCCCAAAGCCAAGGTCCCTAACGTGCTACAACTCTACCATGAAGGATGTTCGGGAGGCCACATGGGAGTAAAAAGGACACTGTTAAAAATAAGGGAGCGGTTTTACTGGATACATTGTAGAGAAGATGTTGAAGACTGGTGCCGAAAATGCACTACCTGTGCGGCAGTGAAAGGACCCCATACACGCAGCAGAGGAGCACTAAAACTGTATAACGTTGGAGCCCCATGGGAGCGTATAGCCCTGGATATTGCAGGACCATTCCCTGTAAGTAAAAATGGAAATAAGTACTTCATGGTCGTTATGGACTACTTCACGAAATGGCCCGAAGTTTTCGCCATTCCTAATCAAGAAGCTTCGACGGTAGCAGATAAACTAGTCCACGAAGTTTTCTGTCGTTTTGGAGTTCCCCTGGAAATTCACAGTGATCAAGGAAGGAATTTTGAATCACAAGTATTTCAGGAGACATGCCGAATAATGGGGACTCATAAAACAAGAACCACTTCTTATCATCCTCAGTCTGATGGAATGGTGGAAAGATTCAATCAGACGTTGGAGAGATATCTGGCCAAAGTGGTCGAAAATAAGCAAAACGATTGGGACCAACACATACAGCCGTTTTTACTGTCATACAGAAGTGCAGTCCATGAGAGTACAGGCGCCACTCCTGCGTTGGCAAATTTTGGAAGAGAACTGCGGTTGCCTGCAGACCTGATAACTGGCATTCCTCCAGATTCTCCGCGTGCCATCACAGATTATGCAAACGACCTGCGCAATAAAATGAACGACATAAATGAACACATTCGACTAACTGGTCAACAAATGTCTGAGAAAATGAAGACCCGTTATGACCGAAATTCAAACAACTTGCGATTTGATGAGGGGTCACAGGTCTGGTTGCACAATCCGATACGGAAAAAGGGAAAATCCCCTAAACTACAAGCAAAATGGGATGGACCATACCGTGTGTTGACCAGGATCAATGACGTCACATACCGAATTCAGAAGGGAACGCGAGGTGCGCCTAAAATTGTTCATGTTGATCGGCTGGCGCGATATTACGGGGCTAACAATGCTCGGGACGAGCATGTTTTAGGAGGGGGCAGTGTTACGCCGAGACTGTTAAACAATGAATGGTAATCGAGGTTTCTCGAGCGCTTTTGTCTGTTATTGTTTGTGGTTTCGCAGAATGGATAGTGGCCATTGTGTCGAGGGACCGACCCTTTCCTGGAGCGATCGAGATCGTTCTCGAACAATCGAAATATGCGCGATATAAATAGGCCGGAGAGATGGCCGGACAGTCAGTCTGGATTCAGCTATACGTGTGAACATTTCGGTGACTTTAAGTGGTGCAACTGTGGTGTGAATTAGTGTGTTGTGATTACGTGTGACCAAGTTCGTGTATTCATCGTTATCGTGTTGAATAAAAGTGTTATTTTGGTTGGACTGATTCCCATTATTTTATCCCGAACCCTCAGCTCGTAACAATATTTTACACGTTAGATGTAAGTAACTGAAACGGACTTTATACTGTGTATAAAAGACACTAATCACACTGTAGATGTTCATGAAGGGCTATCATTTTACTATTTTGTCTTGATCCAAGTACCGCGTACCCTCTACCCTCACATGTGTACATGTGTAGTGAGCACCAGTCTTTCATAGTCGCGTACACATGATAAATATTCCGTATAGATGCACTCGTAAATAAGATAGCAATACTTATATGATCTTTTAACAAGTCTTAGTAAAAAATGAGCAGCGTAAAAAATGTTCGTACCATTCGTAAGTAGAATGTGGTAAGTGAACACCCCTGCTCTACTTTTACTGCTTGCTCTAGAGTTATGTACATGGTAAACTGTATATAGGTATAAACAGTAACTCACCTCGTTGTTACAAGTCTTGATCATGAGTAGCGTGGGTTCATGCTGTTCCACTCTCACGTAGAACGTGGTAAGTGAACACCCGTGTTCCTCGGTCGTGTACAGGAGAACAGGCTGGTACATTGTTATTCTAACCGGCAGCCATGACCATAGCGTGAAAAGCTGAAAATGTTAAATGGTTTGTTTTATTTTTTGTTTCTTCTGTAGAATTATTAGGAACAAATACATAATGTTAATCAATTTTATCTGTTTATGTATGTATGTAGTAAGTTTTATACAAATTGAGTGCAAACTACGTTTAATATGTGTTGTTTAAATATAGATAAATTATATATTACTTGATTTTTTAGCTCAAATATCTTCATAGTCGTAAAACTATTTTAATAGGGTTTTTACACTCTTCATATTAATAAAGTCTTAGTATTTATTTTTAACTAATTCTAAACAGTAAAATACACCTAAGCTAAACAAATACGACGACACAATATTAGTGGAGTACATTAGTAAACGCTACTGGTGAAGAGTGCAGTTAGGTGCACACCTACACACTATACAACATAATACATACAAAGAGGAATTCATTGTTTACCCTCAAAAAAGTAACATATTTTTATCCACGACGGAACCGAGAAGGTGTATCTGTTTAGGATGAGAGGCGCAATAAATGAACGTTACCAGTTATCTCCAAAACGGTTTCACTGATTTAGATACGGTTTCCTGTAAAAGGTTTGTGATTCATCGGCGATGATTCTTAGATATTTGTTATGGTGCTAACTCACAAGAAGGCGCTGTAATAAAGATTTATTGGTGACTACCTGACCTGCCAGCGGCTTCGTACGCGTGGTTTGTCAATAAAACATTACCCTCCTTCTGTACAGTCGCGTAAAGTGTGTCCTACGTCTCAAGTCCAAGCGTAATCTATCTAGGTATATAGGTACCAAATTCCATCGAAATCGGTCGAGCCGTTCAGTCATGAAAAGGTAACAAACAGACAGAGGGACAGAGTTACTTTCAAATCGGTATGTACGTAGATTATAACCTGGATTAACACATAGGCTACTTTTTGTTGACAAACAACGCGTGCGAAGCCGCTGGCGGAAGCTAGTTATACATATAAACCTTCCTCTTGAATCGCTCTATCTATTGCTGAAAACTACATTAAAATACGTTGAGTAGTTTAAAAGATCTAAGCGAACAGACAGCGGAACCTATTTTATTATATGTAAAGAAGAGATATAATAGCCATATAATGGTTATTAAGGGTATTTAAAATATTTTAATTAAAAACCGATATAACTTGGTACCAAACCTTCTGACGTTACCTTGATTAGGATTTATTAAACGTGTATATGCTATCGATAAGAGAGTAAACAATGAAATTTCTCGATTCTATTCTGTTTAGAACACTAATACAACGTATACAAAAACATTGCATGCAACATTTACTAATAGTCGAAACAACAACACAATTATTTCTAGCAGTATTTGAGCGAGAGCCAAATTTACACTCGAATAATGCTCGGTACAGACGAGGCAAGTCTAGTTGATTAATTCAGTTGATTTTTGACAATTCCTTTAAAGAAACTACTGGAGTTTTTTTCTAGTAGTTTCTTAACAGTTACAAATGAAACTCCTAGAAAACCCCAGTAGTACACTTATAACATTACTTTCCAAGAAGTTCTTGGAACAAGCTTTTCAGTTCAAAAAGAACTACTGGAAAAGTTGCAGCAGTTTCACCAAAGAAACTGTTGACGGAACTGCTTAGAGTAAACAGCTGGGCCTTTTTTTAAATTAAATTCGTTTGAAACTGTACAGGAGTTACTGGGAAAAGAGACCCAGTAGTTACTTCAAAGGAACTGTCACAAAACTACTGGGAAAGAATAGTCAAGAATGATGAATTTTATTTAATTTGACACGCTATTTCAAAATGCTGACTATAAGTACATAGCTTGAGTTTTGGTGGAGTTAGATATATATAATATTTACAAGCTTTGGCGAGGCGTAAATGTCGAATCTATAAATGTATTCTTAAACTTTGCAAAAGCATCATGGAGAATGTTGTAATCATGCTCCAATCACTTGAATTCGTTTACCATAGTTATTCAGATCAAAACATATTTATTTTCTAATAACACTAAATACAATAATCTACGGAACTCTACCATAAAATAACAACACACAAAAGATAGCATGAATTAATGAATAAAAAATAAAAAACTTAACTTTTAATATTCTGAAATGTGTAATTTGTACATAATTTTTACACTTAATGTATGTTATTTGGATAATGAGTTTTCTATAGTCTTGTGTAAATAATGTATTCCATTTCCCTGAGGCAAGATGCAACGTCTGTATTACTGCCTTAATACAATCATGCCAATTTGAAGTTATTTATCTTTTATGATATTTATTAGGGGGGCTGGGGATATAATGATCATAAAATATTATCAACAGTTCTTTGATACAAAGCCATTAATTCAATAATATTATGTAATATAAATTAAATAGATAAATATCGACTTATGTTGGTGCATTTGGAAATTTTGGAATGTGTCTCTGTGAGAGAGACTTGGCAAGAGAGACGAGTACATGCACAATTTTAGGGTTCCGTAAGCCAATAAACAAATCGTCTCTTCGTGCTGAGTATTCGTGCAAAACCACAAAATCGAATGTAATCTTGAACAAATATTATATGCTAATGCGGCCTAAGGATCAGGTATAGATTTTCTTACGGAATCCTACACTACATACATTTACCGTTTATAAGTGCTACCACGACAACTAAATACCCCGTTTATTAGTGCGTCAATACCATTCCCCATAACTTACTTACGGATAAAACAAAAACGAAATTAAAAATAACACACCGTTTCTATCGGTCATTTTGGAAAAGTTGTAAGTTTACTTCAAGACTGAAACATAAAATAAATAAAAAAAAAAACCATAAATTAAAGGTGCTTCGTGAAGTCCCCAAAGAGATTGGTAGAACAATTATTATGATACGGTGGTCGATGAAAAGGAGATAATAATATTGAACGAAAGGTTTGCTATTATCGGCAGCATCATCGTTTCCACTAAAAACACCACGAAGTGCTTTATTAACCTGACGTCTCCCAGCTGCCTCGATAGCGAGCCATAAATATTAAACACCTATTCAGTTATAAACCTGATAGGATTAACATAATTTAAAAACAAAATCGGTCACAAGGCACATACCTGAACCTAATTTCCAAACCTGCGCACACAACTTGATTAGGTTCAAGAACATATCCAGCCCATATAGATTGTCTCAATAACGATCCGTAAGTAAGTTAGAGCAAATGATCACTTTCAATTGGATCAGTCAAACCTTCTGCCTCAGGTCGGACGAGTGCTGCCGTTGGTCGCGGAACACCGCGTTAGGGAAGGGGAACCACAGAGCCAAGTGAGAGGAGCGCGGACTCTGCGAAGCCAGACTAAACTCTTATGGTATGCTACGGGCTCATGTTTTTGGTTAGGTTTTTAGCGCCATCTAGTTGGATCAGTCGAACCTTTTGTCTTAGTTCGGCCGAATGTTACTAGGTCAAGTTATTGGGAAATCTGCAGTGTTTTAGTTACGAATAATTATAAATAAATGGCAATAAAGAAGGTAATTGTTATCATGCAGAGTCTGTTTGCCACAGGTTTATAGCGCCATCTAGTTGTGTCCAGTCAAACTTTCTGCCTCAGCCAATAAGGAGCGTGGTCTTTGCTTTGACAAGACTGTATGCTACATGGTTACATTATATGGACTGGTTCCTAGTGCCATCTATTGGTAGATTAGTAACGTAACTGTCTGCCTCGAGGTGGAAAAGCTCAGGTTATGGCTTATGAGTAATGTTATAGATAAATACAACGTGTTATAGGTACAGAATTATAAAGAAGCAAATTGTTAGGCCGAAGTTTGCATTTGCATAGGTTCCTAACGCCATCTAGGTGGGTCAGTCGAACTTTCTGACACAGACAAAAGACTCGCGCAGTCTCTGCGAAACCACACTGCAAGCTAACGCTACACAAGTGGAGATATTTATAGAAAAATATAATGGGTTTGTTTACAATTTAACGAGAGAAATAAATATTTCAAAAAGACCGTGTTTCCTTGGGTTCATCACTACATCTATTGGTGCCTTAGTCATAATTTCTGTTGAAGGTTAACCGAAGGGCAATGTGTTTAAGTTAGCGTGCCTTGATTAATTTTTCTTTTAAAGTTATTTGAGTCATCGATAAAATATAAATAAATTATAAATTAAACGATGATCGATGATATAATAAAACATGACACTTAAAACTAAAGAATCTTATCTATTCGTAGCTTTTTACAGATACAAAATAAACATCGGCAACAGTAAACATTTAACAACCAGTAACGTAGCTCCATGCACACTAGCTTATCTTCTTATACTCACCATATAAAACGCAAATTAAAATAAGCGAATTATGTATTGGGGTCTTCTAAAGCTGTATTTCAAAGGGATATAAAATAATAAACACCTAAGTGACAAGCAGTGCATCTAAACATCGATAAAATCGTCGCAAGCTAAGGGGCGACACTTTAACTTCTTACTTCACTTTGGTCTAGTATCTGCGACTTGAGAGCTTGAATGGGGTAAACGCCCATGGATAGGGCGCGCGGGCCCGGCGAATGTGAGCCCTAACGGGAAAATCGACACACTGTTAGCACTCACACAAAACAATCGATATCATGCCACCTTTACGACACATCACTATCATATCGACATGTTAATTTTTACAAACTATATTTCTGTTATCTTCACATGTTGTATGACATTTTCACACACATGCCAACTCTCAAAAATGCTTTCTTGAAAGATTTTTATTACAGTAGAATAATTTGTATCTTACAAAGAAAGGTCACACGGAAAACATTTAGAATAAAAACACGGATTGATACATTCAAAGCTAATGAGATGGGTTGTAACGTTCGGGAAAATGTTCAATAGAATTGTCGTGAGATCTAGACGAATGATCACATCGATGGACACAACATTATCATTCACAAATTTGTCGCTAACGCTACACAGACAGAACATAACATAACTCGTCAGAGCCGTAGCCAGGGAGATAGACACTGGGGGTTACCCAATACCTTTAAACTTCTAGAACTTCGCTTAAACCACCCCTAATAGCTAAATTCCTTGACGCCAGACAGTCAGTGAACTGCAACGTTTCATTGGCCAACATTTGACTACCGCTGCCCAATAGCAATGCCCTATTTTACTGGCTTGGTACTCTTGTGGGCCATGCGTCTTTTTTTTTAACAACCAACATAATCATGTCCAAGGATTTCCCGTATCGTGCGTATCAGGAACTACGATTAACAATCTACAGTTCACGTCAAAAGTAGATGTTTGAACTAAGTTTCCAAAAGTTTTTTATGAATTAAATCCAGTGCATATTTGTTTATTGTATCTGCCATAGCGTTCCTATTATTATGTTGCTGAGCACTGAAACTAAGATGCAAATCTCATCGGCTTCTTTAATAAATCATGTCTGAATTACAAAAAGTTCTATCTATGTACCTCTGATGCACGACACGACTATTTTTTTTCAATTTGCAATTGGACCTAAATATCTAACCCCTTGGCCATAAGTCCTGGCTACGTATCTGTAACTCATGGACAATAACAACTGAAGGAAAATATAAAACCTTACAAAAATAAACAGTGGACCAGTATCGATTGTACTATCGATATTACTGAAGTTAGTTTGTTAGATCGCAATCAGATGATCGAATGAGAAATAAAAGCCAAAGCCACGCCTATTATCAAGTACGATACCATCTGTTTGCACGTTTCCTCAGACATTCTCTGCGAACCAAGTAAATATCGATATACATACATAATAGTAAAATATACCGATATACATATAATAAGTTATTTGTGTCTGTGCGTTGTGGTGTTAGGTAGTATGGTTAGATTGGTCAAGCTTTATTGAGCTTATACGATATACATAAGATATTTGTTAGTATTATTGTGTATCCATGTTTCATAAGTAAATTAGGCAGTGGCTTGTTTTTCCATGAAATGGGGAACTTAAAAATAGTCATATCATTCTGACATGATCCTAAGAGATCTCTTAACTTTAATGCCTTTTTTACTCGTTCATGAGAGAAATGACCTATTTAGTTTTACAAAAGGTAAGTCACCTTTAAAGTTAACGGTAAGTTTAACGGATTATCCTATTAGGACTGCCAGCGTCTTGGAGACACTTCTGTTACTGATCCAGATCAGTTGAACTATCTAGAGATCGTTTATGAAAGACGAGTTTTTTTTTATCTACAGCGTGTTTTAAAATTGAAGAGCCTTACCTCGCGAATGGTCAGCGTGTGCGACATCATCTGAATGTTGACTTGTGATTGGCTGGTGGGCAGGTTGTCGGAAGACCGTGACCGTACCAGGCGCGAGCCAGTGATCACCTGCTTTGACTTAAGAGTCATTTCCGTTTTTATGAACACCCTGGATATGTATTGTGAGCTGTGGGTAAGAAAACAATGTGTATGTAGTAATACGATGAGAATAATTTAAAACTATTTTTTTAAACTATAATTATTCTAAAATAAAAGTATCCTAAAGTAGTTTGGTAAGCAGGGCTAAGTTGTAATAGTTGTGTACTGTAAAATAAATATAATTTTTGACTATTTATTTGGAATCTTTTATTTTATCCCAGCCAGCATAAAACGTTTTGTGTTTCGAAATTCACCAAATTATTTTAAATTATCTGCTCTCGAAAGAGAAAATACAAGACTTCGTCATTGTCACCAAGCGAGCTGGTCAGATTGTAATTTCTAACTAATGGATTGTTTCTTACAGGGTAAACCCTTAAGAGAAACTCTCTTGCTGACACCATGCATATGATCTGTCTGCAATTTTTAGCTTTAGTTGGCTGGTGGGTGAAGCCCTCATTTTCCGTTATTCTTCTCCTCGGCGTACCATTCAGAGTTCTGGTTCATTAAATACTAGTAGAATGAACGTAAAATATGCCAGGGTCGTTTATTCTTACCTCAGTGCGCGTATGCTGAAGGCGGTCCGTAGTAGCTTGGTGGGTGAAGCCGGCATGTTCCGGCAGAACTTGTCAATGGCGTGGTCGACGCCGTTCTTCGTCGCCTCGGCGTACCATTCAGAGTTCTGATTAGTTGCGTGCTTGTGGAAGAGGATGAGGATCGCGAGTGCTACCCTGTAGAACACCTGCGAAAGATAATGAGTCAATCATTTGCTCAGTGACGAATCGACTAATTAAAATGTTCGCTTTAAGGACCACATGACCATCCATGCCCACCTTCTGGGCCGAATAGTACAGAATATACGTTGTTTCTACCAATATAAAGTAAGTAGAAGCAAAGGATATATAATAAATAAATAAAAAGCCTTTTTCTTTCCTTACTAAAACTAATTACATAAATATATTTTATGTGTATTCTTCTGCGAGACTTAAGCGTAGATTTTTTTACTGCTTCTAATAACTAAATTGTCAAAAATATATGCTTCAGTGATGATTTAGTTTGAGTTTAATTCTAACATAAGGGCATACAGTTTTAACTAGCACGGAGAGTAAAGTTAATGCTTATTTCTCTATGAGTAATCAATTCTGTAATTATTTAAAGTAACTACCATGCTTAAGAAGAATGTGGTATGGCAAAACTTTTGGAAGAAATCTTATCAGGAGCACGTCGTACCTTGATCCCCTCATGGAAGAAGCAGTCCAGCACCCTCACGAGATGCGGAAACGGCAACGCGGCCAGGATCCACCACTGCCAGTCTGCGTAGATCCTCTCGGGTCCTATGGCGCCGGACAGTCGCGACAGGTGTTGCGCCGCCGACTTCTGCAAACAACCGGTCGGTGACGGAAACTGTGTTTGGAATATAAGGTAGATTAATAGTGAAGCATCGTGAGGAGGACCATAACTACTTCCCAAGAGTTCTTAACTATGAAAACTCAGAGTTCTACTTCAATTATTACTATACATACAAACATGATCACGTTTTGTTTGATCGGTGTTACGAACGACATTTTTTAGTACAATTCGCGAACCTTCATCAGCGTGAGTGTGTTCTCCGCACTGCTTGTCGTGTTCCATCTTTATAACAATCTATACTAATCTGAAGAGCCCGCTGGATCCCACTGCTGGGCACCCTTCCCTCCTTCCATTCATCCCGGTCTAGGGCTTCTGTCGACTAGTTCGCACTATGCGCGTCAAGTTCCTCCCTCCATCTCCGTCTGGGCCGCCCACGCGGTCTCGCGCCTTGTGGGACCCACTCTGTGGTTATCTTAGCCCACAGGTCATCGCGCATTCGACATACGTGTCCCGCACAGTCCCACTTCAATTTATCTGTCTTCTGCGTGACATCGGCGATTTTTATAGATTTTTTTTTTATAACAATGATTGACGTAAATCACGAATGTTTTTGATGGAGAAGGTTCGAGTTCGGACATGCGTAAAGGACACCTAAGGCATTGAATCCTGACTTCCAAGTGTTTGACCTAAAGGCAATTTTTTAACCGGAGTGACTAAAAAAATACCAGTGAATACACCAGGTTGTGAAAGCACGAACTATAATTTAATCTACAATAACAGCTCGGCCATTGGCACCGACTATCGTAAGTGAAGTCGATACGGAGTAAATGATAGTACCTACCTAGTCTACCGGTCAAGGCGTAGAGGGTTCAAACGCTTTACTTATAAATTGTATAGGGCAGTGCCGTTCACCCTGGCTATCGACCCGATATGTACGAGTAGTTCCGCAAACTCTTACTGATAATGCTGTTGATGCTAGTCTCATCATCATCAAGAAGTGCATCACCTACTGGGTCTTGCCATTGTAGTATATAGGATAAAATGGACCTTATGTATGGCGCATTCCATACATGTAGTACAGCATAGTATCTAGTTGTATTTTTAGCAAATTCCCACAAATATTATTTCAACAACAACAAACTCAACAACAAACTTCAAAATTTCACTAACAAAAAATTACAATGTGGTGAATAACTAGGTATAACACAATTGAGGATGGAAAACTTAGGATCAAACTAGGATTGACCTGTATGATGGCATACCTATACCTCTCTCCGGACCATGGGTTCATAATAAAAAATAATGGAATGTTCAGTGAATGACGACCTCCGTGGCGTAGTGGGCGTATAGCCGGCTAAGACGCAGGAGGGAGCGGGTTCGATTCCCGCCACGGAACAAATGTTTGCATGATCTACAGATATTTGTTCCGTGTCTGGGTGTTTTTCTATATATTAAAAGTATGTATTTACAAAAAAAAAGTATATAAGTATTCTATCAGTTATCTGGTTCCCATAGTACAAGCTCTGCGTAGTATGGGGCTAGATAGCCATGTGTGAAATGTCCAGCAATATTTATATATTTATTTAATGTGTGTGTGAGTGTGGGAGTATGTTGGTTGTGTGATTTGTGTGTGTGTGTGATTTGTTTCTGATATCCAATTAATTTGGAAACCACAGACCCTTCAACCGTGATTCGTATATATTATTATTATGACTCACGGTGATATAGCGTGCTATCCACGTGACGTAAAATTGCATTTTTATTGGTTTAGTAATTATGTTCAGACATACTATGCCCATAACAAAGGGAATCTTTGTGAACGGTTAAGAATTTAGGACTGCGTATGTGTCTTATTGTGTGTGTTACTCTGTTGATTTTATCCCTCACTCAGGCTTTCTTAGCTTATAATTTCCTTATCAACCCCAGTAATTAAACCAAAGCTCGGAATTAAACCCTTGCGTGCCGCTATTACTGCACCATAAAAATGCCCAATTATTTATTCCTAAAGGTACAAATGTCACGCGATGTCGTAACGTCTTGCATACGACATTACGGGACATGAAGTCAAAATGCAAAATTAAATGAGTTGAGGACAGCCAGATTTTTAAAGTAAAACTTTATTACGCACGCTTGGGGAATAAGCTGGTGAATGCTGGACGAGAGCGCTACGAAAAGTATGATCGGGCGAGGCGAAAGGAAGTAGAGATTGAGATATTAAAGAAGTTTTACTTCAGTAGTGTGGTGTAAAGCATACTCGTTTTTTTATTTATTTTTGTTTTAAACGCCTATTGTCTATCATCATCACTTATAGTCCGACTTTAACTACTGTTATCATCATCATATCAGCCCCAGGACGTCCACTGCTGAACATAGACCTCCCTCTTAGATTTCCAGACCAGCCGATCGTGTGCGGCCTGCGCCGAACGAGTCCCTGCAATCTTTATCAGGTCGTCGTAAAATGTAAAAACCCCTTGTAACGGCTGCTATAATAAATATCAAGAACCAACACGTAAATATCAGCTTTTAAACAAAAAAACTGTTTTAAAATCGCGAAAACTGTATTCTATCTATGCGAGCTACGATGCCTTTTTTTATACGACCTTGAGATTGAACAAACATATAGCCCACCTGATGTGGTAACCATCGCCTATAACAAAGTATTGCCTTGTAGTTTACCTACGCACCTTAGATACGTGCCCTACGATGCACTGCCCTGTGTCCATCAACTTGAGGCATACAGGTGTAAAGCCTGTAATTTCACCAAATTAAAGATCAAATTTCAAATCATACCCTTCATATCGAAACAGCAATGCTGCTTGGCGGCAGAAATAGGTATGATGGTAGTACTTCCCCGGACGAACCCTTTCACATAGGACTCTACTACTCTTAACATAATTACTCAACATCAGGTGGTATAAAAAAAAACTATTCATTACAAAAACAAAACGTAGATTTTTTTTACCACAATTTTTCCTTAGTTATTTCGAAAGTTTTTTTTTGGTTTATCTTGATGATAGAGGTATTTGACACAGATAAGATAGGACGCATGGGCGTGTTTCCAAGTTTACAGTTAGTTAGCTGATATCGTTGAGTCTTAGATCAATTAGGAGTATTCGATTTATTACACAACTTTTGTGGATAATTTCATTAGTAGGATTTCTTTGTGCTTAATTTAAAGTACCTATATTTTACAACTACCTGCTTAAGCACATGTTCCTCCTTGTCATACTCTTATAATTGACGACCTCCGTGGCGCAGTGGGCGTGTAGCCGGCTGAGACGCAGGAGGTAGCGGGTTCAATTCCCGCCGTGGAACAGATGTTTGCATGATCTACAGATATTTGTTCCGGGTCTGGATGTTTTTCTATATATAATAAGTATGTATTTACAAAAAAAAAGTATATAAGTAAGTATTCTATCAGTTATCTGGTTCCCATAGTACAAGCTCTGCTTAGTTTGGGGCTAGATAGCGCTGTGTGAAATGTCCAGCAATATTTATTATTTTTATTTATTATTATTCGTAAATGCTACTACTATTTTGTCGAAACTATAAATCTGCAAAATTATTTGTCTATTATATAGAGTAGACGATCTCAGCGTAGTTTATTCTCTTGCTAACTTTTCAGTTCTTGCTTATCAAGTGATGATGATAAAATTCGACTGATCATTCCCTCATCTAGATTTTAAATTGTCAACCTCCTGGTTGCAGAAGGAAAACGCTAAGAATCCAGAAACACTATTATTTTTTACAAAAATGTGATGTAGCGAATGGACAAGAGAGAAAGAAACTTACGGCATGTTTCTTTGCGATCTGCATCACGGTCTTCCACGTGACTTCATTGAGGAGTTTTGTCTGTGTGATGAACATCTTTTCTTTGGACGCGACCAGGCTAGCCATGCAGTGGTAACATTCTTCCTCTGTGAACAATGAGAAAATAAGGTTGATTACAAAGTCTTTAATATCTAACACTCACAACAACGAAAATGTGTAAGAGGATGATATTATAAATAAATAAATATAAATAAATAAATATTAATAAATAAATATGGCTGGACATTTCACACGGCGCTCTCTAGCCCCAAACAAAGCAGAGCTTGTACTATGGGAACCAGATAACTAATAGAATACTTATATACTTTTTTTTGTAAATACATACTTATAATATATAGAAAAACATCCAGACCAGGAATAAATATCTATCAGATCATACAAACATTTGTTCCGCGGTGGGAATCGAACCCGCTACCTCCTGCGTCTCAGTCGGCTATTTTGCCCACTGTACCATGGAGGTCGTCATATTGTTTGTTCAGTCGCTCATAAACTACCTACATTCCCATTCATTCTCGGAGGAAAAGGCTGACGGTATGAAAAGTGAATAAATCATCTATGAAGGGGGAGATCAAACGATCAATCATACCCCCAAATTCTCTGTCCGCAATATCGAGCTGGATCGACGAAAGTTACACCTTCCGAAAACTGAATTTATTGTCAGCCTCTTTTTGTAAAATATACCAGTTTTATCTTTTATGTCATCCCCGTGTTCGCAATTCGCGGTTCACGGTTGACAAATTCAATTCAAAATCCGATTACTCGCAGGCACAACAAGAGTATAACAATATAAAAGGGCAATTAACCTAGAACAATCCCCTACCGGGGTCTGTCGTTCACATGACAAATTGAAGAGGGACGTCCAATTTGCAATCAACTCCCGGGGAAGCCCCTCCTCTTAAATTGGAGCGGACGGTTTAATAAAGAGCTGAGATGAAGTGGGGTCGTTTATAGTCGAATGACAAAAGTGGCCTGACTTGCAGATCAAACCATTTGCAAAACGGATTAAAAAGGAAGTTTTGTGTATGCTTTGACATAGGGGATGTTGATAAAAGTTGGTCTGTCCGAAAGAGCAGGAACTCGGCGGAAAGTAATGATAGGGTAAGAAAAAACAAAAGTTTATTTATACCTAGCAGTTGACGATTTCGGGCATGGATTGCAAGCGAAACAAGTAAACAAACAAAGCGAGACACAATACTGAATAATTTTTTTACCGATCCCGAACTCTACTCATAATACAGGGTTACGATTGGCGTAACCTGTATTTAGGATTCCTGTGTTCAAGGCTATATCGGTTTCCAATACACGCCATCGGCTGTTCTAATATCCGCTCCCATTCAAAATAAAACCCTACAAATTGGTGCTTAGCAGACTCAACAATAATCAATCAAAGTCTAACCGTTTAGTTAGATAAAAATTCAATTTGCAATGTTTTTAGACGGTAAAAATCCTGGCCATAAAATCTCTGACTTTGATGGATATTAATTAATGAGACTACCCTGCAAAAATCTTTAAAAAAAATAAGTAATTTGTAGTTGTCGCGAACAGAAGCTCATTTCTGTCATTCGTGATAGCACATCAATATAAAAATAATTCGTAAAACAGTTGATCTCGGTCAAAAACAACTCTCCACAAGTAGTGACGTATTTTTGTCTACAGATTTCGGACCTACTGTACCCTAATCTGTGGAGGTAGTCGTAACTATACCTAAATGTGTGACGTAACGCGTGTTATCACAGGTGGTGGCACCGGCCAATCAGTGACCCAAATATTAGCCATCAAAACCGATGTTATTTGTGTAACCTGTCTTAAATAAGTAGCATAATTTGGTTTCCTTGTAGTATTTCAGTTATATTGACGTCACGCTAAAGTTTAATCAAAATTGAAAGAGTTTTACTTAGTAGAGCAGGGGGTTCGTGTATAAAATTGAAGCATAAGAGACGACCAAGATCCAAGCAAGTATAAAACCTAATAAACACAATGTTCCTTCTTTGTAATAAAACATCGAGTTCTTCCTTAGAAGGCTCTTTTTTTTAGACAATAAAGTGTTCCTAAGTGGAAATCCCGGTTTTCGCAGCGGGTAAGGCATTAGGGGCGTTTTACCGACGGGAAAGCTTTCAACTAAAGTGTAGGGTTGTTTGGTACACGTTCTTTAGTTAAACTTTGGTTCGATTCGAAAAACTCGATTTCCCATCTTAAGTAATTAGGGCGATTTGCGCAACGATGCCTGAACGTATTTAGTGGCTAAATATGATTTAGAGAGTTGCCAAATAATACAAATACGTAAAATTTTAACATGTTTAGTCGCTAATACATTTAGGGATCGTTGTGCAACCCGGGCTAAATGATACAACAAAAAATATCGATATAGTTTGCGTAAAACAACGAAAATCGCTTAAAATTTACACAGATGTCCAAATGTGGCAGCAACATGTTGATACTAACAGTAGGTACATACTTATAGATTGATTTCGAAATAAAGAGTTGGAAATGTTGCAAAAGTAAATCATTATTATTGCCTTCCTTTCTTTGATTTAACGCTAAGACAGGCCATGAGCTTAGATGTGAGTCAAACTCGTCCCACCATTTATTCTGGGTCTTCTACGTCGCCGCCTTGCGTTGGGTCAAGTTGGGTGGGGTCCATTTTGTAGTTCTCGTTGCCCACAAGTCGCTCAGCATGCGGCAGACGTAACCGATGAATCTAATTCTAATTCTAAGGTAATTCTATGGAATAACATTTGCACTGACGTCCCACATTGGAGTGTATTGAGCATTACCCCCCTTCTAAACAGACCCCAGCCATACTAACTCCTTGAAATAACGTAGTAACCTTTAAATGTAAAACTTAAGAAAAAAGCCGGAAATCCGTTTATAGCGTTCAGCTTTTCAAATGATCCATCCAACCTCCCTAGAGTAGAATAGCGGGTCGGACGCAGCTAAGAAAACACTAAAGTAGGGGGCGGAGACTAAGTGACTTGGAAGTGGGAAATAGTAGCGATAAATGAATTACCCTATACAATGAAAAGATAAAAACGGTTCAGTAATTAATTGAGGAACACGAGGAAAGAAAAAGGGAAATAGACCGCTTATTGAGTAAAATGCTTGAAGGTCCCATTGTTATTGTATTGCGTTTATTCTCACAGTAGATAAAATGTTAACGGAACAAAGAACTTGAACATTCACTTTAAATAATTTTGATTTTATACACAACTATGTAGCTGACCAATCCGCAGCATTGCACGCGTAGTTTTTAAATTTTTTAATAAAACATTACCCTCTTTCTGCGCAGTTGGGTAAAAAGTAGCCTATGTCACCCGGGGATAGTGTAGCTTCCCAATGGTGAAAGAATTTTTTAAATCGGTCCAGTAGTCTCGGAGCCTATTCAATGCAAACAAACAATCAAATCTTTCCTCTTTATAATATTAGTATAGATAATGGTTTCAGATAATTTTTCCAACGCGAATTTATTACATTTCACGTTGAACTTTCTTTGTATAGGTATATTGTGTAATTTTGTAATTTCTACATCGTCTAAAGTCGTTTACAAAGTTGCAATGAAGTTATATTTATTAATAAGCCCTGTGTTTCCCCACTGCAGGACAAAGGCCTTCCTTCCCTCCTTCCACAAGTCCCTATGTTGTGCTATTTTTGGTCAATCTGTAGAAGTCCAGCTCATCGCGCTTTTACCTACATTTTTTCACCGTGCATGTAGAAACCATTCAGTGAATTAACATCATCATTTTTAGCTCGTGTCGACCCACTGCTGATGCCTCTCCTTGTTTATGCTATTTATTTCGACCCTATCTATGCTACGTGTAACTGACGACGGTGTTAACAATTAAATTGACACATCTCGCCCGTGGACGTCCTTTTGTAGAATTAACACAATCCCGTCAAAAAGAATCCATTCTTATTGCGAAAATATGATATTCCCTTTAAAATACACTTATTTCAAGCCAAGCCGCATTGATATGTTTCGGTATGAAAGGTATGGTTTCCGGTGAAATTACAGGAACATGAAGCTTTACACGTATATGCCGTATATATACGCCTAAGTTGATGGACGCATGGCAGTGCATCGTTTGACACGTTTCTGGGGTACGTGACCTACGATGCAATACTTTGCTATAGGCGATGGTTACCAATAAACATCAGATGGGCCATCTCCAGATAGTAAAAATAATGGGGTGTGGCTGTGCCATGGACACGGCCGTGTGTATGTTATAATCATGTTGGAACACTTAAGAAGTCTTTCGGGTCATACTAAATGGAAATCTCGAAACACAGCAAAATGACCTTAAAATGGCGACGCTTCCTCCTCTACCGCGCGCGATCCGTCACAGTCCTCAACTCAACGTAATGAATTCTTTGATCTTTATGCTATCCAGTGGTGTACATTTTGGATGGAGATGATAGATATGTAGGTGCAACACCATCCCCCGTTTTGTTATCATTTTGTTGCCTTCCACTGTAGAAGCAATTTTTAAAATTTATTCACGTTAAAAAATCATGTAGTACGAGTTTCGCCACGAATAGATTGAATAGGTAACCATCAGTGGCTTCGATCGTGAATAAATGAGCGCAGAAGTGGAACGCCTCCGAGCGTTCACCCGCAAGTTTACGTAATTCAAGTTCGATGCTACTGAATGTCGCCAGCGTTTAAAAATGGAACGAACTTGTTTACATTTTGTTTAGTTAGGTAATAGATGATACTCCTTTGTTTGTTCTAAATAAATGTCGCATTTTCTACAGGTATTTGATTCAGGTCTTGCTATTTCACTATATTACATGCATTTACAAAAAACATGTATTTTCACACCACCTGCTCGACAATGTCAAATTATATGTCATGTAAACCTCACCGAAATCAGGTGATTACATCTCTACGTCTGAGCCGTCTGTGATTTGAATTTGGAACCTTATCTGATTTAAAATTTGAACCAGAGAGACTATAAGAACTTATTCGTAAATCGAACTAACTTCTGCACAGAATGCACCAACCTAGATTTGGTTTTTATTGTCTCGCAGAAAGTGTGAAAAGTAGAGTCTGCACTCAGAATTCTAGTAACTCCCTCGCTCCGCTCGTGAGTTAACTCTAGAATCCATTGTTATGTCCGGGATTCAATACAAGACACTGCAAGACACTGCTTTATCCCCTCGTTTAATAATTACATATTTATCTACTATTAAATAAGTACATATTCTATTCATTATTTAGTTCCCATTAGTACAGACAGCGTCATTAACTGGTAAACTCCTGCATGTTTAAAGATCGAAATAAGACTTGTAGAAGGATGATTTCCAAAAAGTTTTTATCACACGTCGTATGTTTAGATAAAATCTATATTGTCATAAACAAACTTTATAGAAAACATTCTACAATTTTTCATTTCAATTTTTAACATTGGGGTAACCATTTAGTAAGCGTGAAGCTTTGCTTAATTTAAGACTTAGTAAAATGTCCTGAACTAAAAAACTACGTTACTTATTTTATTCCATCAACTTAGGATCATAACTTAAGGCCGGCTTGGACAACGATCCCTAAACGTATTTAGGAACTAAACATGTTTAATTCTGATGTATTTGTATAATTTGACCACTCCATAAATCATATTAAGCCACTAAATACGTTTACGAATTGTTTCGCATGACGCCCTAAGTCCAGAAATGGCAATTATGTTGAAACTGTAACTTGGACATAACTAGTATAGAACAGTTGTTGAAGTCGGTTTCCATCGCTATTGTGAGTATCAAAGGTCACTTAGTTATAACAGAATACAATATATGTTTATGTATCGCCAAACAATTTGATAAACAATGAACCCTAAACTTCACCTGCAGGTCAGGCATCCATTGAAAATTCAAAAAGCGATACAATCGATGTGTTTTGTGTACCTTTAATGAAGGAGGCTGGGAGATTCTGGCTGATCTGATGTATAAACCGCCACTAAATAAAATATTTCATTTGTAAGAGATCAATTTAATTTTTTGGGTAAATTGTCATAAATGATTTAACTTTGCTATAATAAATAATAGCTATATTTTTAACTTCAAAAATAGGAGGAGATTCTCAATTCGGTTGTATTTGAAGTGAAAATTTCTTTAGTTGAGATGGAAAAAAACCATTGAACTCGCGACACCATTACCGACACCTCTGTATATAAGTATCTGTAGTGTAGTTTGTTCAAGTTTTCACGTCTGTCGGCACTCCCAGAGTGCCACTATTTTTTTTTTAGTTAATTAACTCAGACCTCCGTCATTTATCAAACGATTTGGAAAATACTTTTTTTAAAGGATATTTAGGGTGGTCCTATAGAAATTTCATCAAAATCGGTTTAGTAGTTTGTTTTTTTCTGTTGCCTGAAGTCGGTTATATTTTTGCTAAAAAGTTACTTGTACAAATAAGAGTTTATAAATGAAGTCTTAAAGAATCTTACAAAAAAATGTTTATAGTTTTGGACACAATGCCATACACTTATGTATATTATAGCCACTGAGTTTAACTGTAACATTAAACGTTATAGCAGTCAATTTCTCGCCGTACCTTAGACCAACTGGTATGGAAAACCGTAAATGCGAGAAACATTTTGCTCAAACTCCTTTCCACTGAAAACTCAATAAAGATAGCAAGCAACAGTTGATTAGTTTAAACACTGTTAACAATTACAGTAACAGATGTTTTGTGTAAAACAGGTTGCGATTGAGTTTGTAGATTCTTTTAGCATTTCATTCGAGTCTTTGGCCGGTGAGGCAACAGCTGAGGTAAACAGTGCAGACGTTAACGGTCTAGGCTAGATCTATATTAGGCATGTGGGTGGCGTAGCGTCGATATAAATTACGAAATGTTATATACTTGGAGTGCGATCAAATTTTATTTACATGACTGAGTGAGGATGAGTTTTTGGTAACTAATTTTGTAATATATCTACTTGTAAATTGAGTGAATGGCACCTGATTTGGTATCGTGAACGTGAGTGACCCGTACAGTGTTCGGTTAGATTTTGTCTTTTGTTATTTTGTTGTTGCTTGTTAGTATAATCTGATTCTATCAGTGGAGACCTTTAAATGGCCTGTTTATTACTATTCACTGTAACTATTGTGTTTAATACGTGCTGATGGTTTTCCTAAAATAAATAAATAAATTAAAAAAAAATGTTTCTGGCTACTGCAACGCTTGCGTGGTACACACGTTAAAAGTAGAAAGTTATGGGTCAATATTTTAATGCTATGTGACCAGGATAGAGACAAAGAGGGCTTAGCCAAGTTACATTTGATTAGCAATGACGCTAGTCGATAAGTCCGAAAATGTATGGGATTGACATATGCTATGATGGAAATATCACGTGATATATCGACAACAAATCTATGTAGAAAGCGAATGTAACTTGACTAAGCCCTAAGGTCTAGCAAAAGGAATCATTTCAGCCCTGCTCTACTCCTTTATTTTTATATATGTATGTATGTACAGATCCATATTAAAACATGAAAGTTAAGACGATCGATGCACTTCAGAGCACAGTATGTTTTTGCCCAGCATCGTTCTTCCACGTCATATTTCCGGCAAAAGTTTCATGAAAACTAATTGGAAAAATGTTACAGGAAAACTTCCAAGGTGAGCTGACTTGAATGAGTATCTGAATCACGCATCCAGATGTTGCGGGGAATATGTTCGCCAAGAACCTTGTGCCCACGGAAATACCTGTACGTCTTTTCACGAACAGAAAAGAAACACATTTGGGTTCTTTCCCTTTCCGGGTTATCCCTGCAAGACAAAGCTTGTTTGATGAAACATAAAACATAGCGTAGGGCTTATCCTTGGGTCAAACAAATCGCAAGACGGTAGGGTCTATCAACTTTTAGAGGTAGGTGTTGTGAATACTGCAGCAAATCCATAGACTAGTGTTGTCTCTTGCGAAGGAAACGATCAAGAACATACTGAAAGGAACAATACAAGTAAGCATAAAACGTTCCTTATGAAGTTATTACATTCATCGCTAAGTATAAAACAGCTGGAGTTTATAGCCAGCCTCACCCACATATATTGGTCGAGAGATATTCATAAACGCGATATTGCTCGTATTTCTATCGCCTTTTATGGACGGTAAACTGTTATTGGTATTACGAGTTGAGAACTGTGCAAGTGAAATTAAAGTTTATCTTATTGTGGTCTGATCGGCGGAGCGCATGATTGACTAGACGGGGAATAATCTGGGCTACAGGAAGGAATTTACTGGAACAATCTTTATTTGAACACTTTTGTAAAATAACTACTTGTAATTTAAAAGAGTTATTACAGTGATTACTGTTCTTTTGGCGCCACTAACAATTATCTATACACATTTTTTTGACATTGCTTATATCATCAAAGTCATCGACCGAGCTCAGCCGTGATCACCACATGTAGAAGAGCTGGTTCCACATACTGGCAGTTTATATGACAGTCATAAAACATACAGAGTTGTAAAACGTAGGTGAAACATCCGCGGTCCCGGCATTTCTTTCATCACAATATTTCGGGTGCAGATACAGAAGAAAAGCGAAGAAATAAAAACAATACTGCCGGGCTAACCGTGACCGATCTTTTTTATTTTTTTATTCTTTCATTACAGAATATACAGCACTTAATATCAATTTAAACAAACTCTTATAGCTAATGCTTAACGCCATTAACAGATCCTCATTTTATAGACATAACTTTTAAGAAATTAGTCACCTAGAGAGAATGATTAAAAACACAATATCATTTTTAATATTTTCCTAATATTACATTAAACCTAAAAGATACTAAAGAAAAGAGTACAAGTATAAATTAAAAAACATTCTCTTTGCGCTGGGGGTTAAAAGTGACATAGCAAAGATAAGAACTACCCACGTCAAACAAGCTTTCTTTTAAATAGATCAGATTCAAATGAGCCCAAACCCTAGTAGCCTACTATAATCCATTCAGAAGTTCCGTTGTCTAGCATCCGTCTCCATCATGAAACCACCTCCATGGTACCATATTATTGCATTGTCACCGAAGTTACATATGTATTCCAAATTTCAGATCAATCGATTGAGGGGAACGGGTTTCAAATTCAGTTGTAAGATTCCACCCAGACAAACATACATACATTTTATTTTTATTTTATTATTAGGAATCATCAACATAGCATACACTGACAATATTTAGCGGTTACATTTCCAATGGTAGAATTAAGTGCTACTATAATTACAGATGACAGACTGCATGCATTAATATTTTAAGCCATTGCAAGTTAATAAAAAGCTTGTAAAAATTGGGTTCGAATCGGATGGCCAGACAAACACACAGAAAGACATAGCCAAACTCATTACACACCTCTTTTTGCGTTGGGGTTAAAAATGACATTTAGCGGAGAGAGTACAACAATTTCTCTCTACGGAAGAGTAGATTAAAATTATATTGTACTTGAGTTTTTCTTATGTAGAAAGAATTTTTTCTAGCGTGGTCATGCTACTCCAGCTGTATTGAAATGAAAATCGAGGGTAAACTTGAAAAAGTCATAATATGTCGCAGTAACAGCAAAAGTACTGCATTGCGTTTACAAACCTGAGCCAAGGGGTAAGAGAAAAACTGCAGTGTAAATCCTTCCCTGACCAATTTGGCAAAGATTGTAATGGAATAAATGGCCTTGGATGAAAGAAGCAGTTACTTTCGTTACCGCAAATGCTACGCTACGTCTTTCTATTCTATTCATGATCATCATCATTTCAGCCCGTCTGCCTGCACTGTTCATGATATTTTTGTTTTATTACGCGTAGTTATACATAATCATTTGACTTCATGTGGTAAGATAGATAAATAGAAAAAACTAGTGGTTCGCCCCGAACTGAGATCTTGCGAGTCTCCCATATAAACAAAAAAATATTATTTGTAATCTTTGACCATCAAAATAGTGCCACGAAATAAATAACCAACTAACTTGACCTACAGTTTCTTTCAAATTACAGGTAACGGGAGTTCATGTAAATAGGTTACGTTTTTTTGGAGTAAAAATTGCAGATATTCTGGATTTCAGACTTTTGCCTATATTTGTGTTACTAAAGCTACACGCATACCAAATTTCAGCATTGTGGGATCACTGGTGTACCCTGTGAATTTTGTCAAAGTTCAGTTTCTATTATGGCTAATAACTCAAAAACTACAAGGTTTAAACTAAAAATAAAAACAGGGTCAAAATGTACTCACAAAGACCTTTTATTAGACGTGCCAGTTGACCGGATAGTCCCATTTTCATTTTTTTACCCCTCTTCAACCCCAATATCTCAACAACCCCCCAACATTTTTAGCTTATTTAGTCACACCAAAATTGTGCCATTACTACCTACCTATATACCAAATATCAGGATGATCGGATAAACGCTTCGAATGTTATCCTCTGACAAACAAACATACATACATACATACAACGCCGATTTGCCATTTAGAGATCTCGCTTCGCTCGATCAAGAAAACAGCAACAAAGGAACTACACAACAAATAACGGTACAATGTTAAGTGACTATTTTTTCTTTTTATTCACTTTAGACTTGAAGACTTCGAGCTAGATTAAATATTTTAAAATCATCAAATCCCTTATAGGTCTTCTTCATGCACCAGAGTGACCTATCTTGCGCAGCCAATAATTTTTACCTACGTTTACAAGTCGCCTAAGTATCCACTCAAGAAACCAATTTGCCTAAGATGCAGTCAAAAATTAAAAAAAAAACCTAAAAATCTTAGGCGTAATTTGCTTTGATTTCGGCAGCTTAGTTCGTTGGAGTTCATTAAGCCCAATCAGTCCTGTGACGTACCACTAACATGACGTAACTGACTACATAGCATTAGCGTCAAACAAACGAGCAATCAGCTCTACACTCATTGGAGTAATCAACTTGGTGATACGTAATTGGCATAATTACAGCATTGTGACCGCACTCAAATGATGCAGAATCACTGAACAACTCAACATTTCATAAACGATTTATGTGGCAAAGATTATCAAGAGCATAACTATTAATAGTCATGATCGTCTTTTCCAGAATTATTTTATGTTATCTGCGATTTATCATCAAGCAACTTAGACGGTCCTTTTACATCGCATTGCCCTGCCTTTAACTAGCCTTGTGGATAGTGTAAAACTATGCCCACATGATCAATTCCTTACGCGATACTTCACTGCACTGC
The DNA here is from genome assembly GCA_963924445.1 of Philereme transversata. Classification (NCBI taxonomy): domain Eukaryota; kingdom Metazoa; phylum Arthropoda; class Insecta; order Lepidoptera; family Geometridae; genus Philereme; species Philereme transversata. Next base: position 3,198,401 of record OZ004337.1, on the reverse strand, counting down.
CACAAACGACGCCAAACTCAACGACGTCATCGAATCCTCATCCTCCACCAACACCGATATTACATTAATAACATCCACGGGGACCCTGGAAAGCTGCTGCCACCAACCCAAAGTCCTACTCCGTTACTTCAAGGAGTTGGGATGGCTGGGGTCAGGTTAGAAGGGGGGTAATGCACAATACACCCCAATGCGGGACGTCAGTGAAGATCTTTTATTCCCCCCACCCTCGAATAAGAATAAGATCAATTCCTTGATGCTGTATATTCTGCCGGCAATATTTAAGCAATCATCATTATAAGTATAAGTGCGAGGCGAAACGCAGCGCCGAGCGCATCGCACTCATCCTGATGAAGTTGTCTTGTGTCGTAAGGTCGTAACGTAAAACCGGTACATGATTGATTGAAATAAATCACAAAATTTAAGCACATAGCGCAGTGCTGCCTAATGATTTATTTTCAAATATAAATTGCATATGACACAAACACATTGAATGCTAGTGATATAAACGAATTCGCTAAAAGTGGTAGCAGCTAAACTCCCACAACTTAATTACCATTTTTCTTTCCAGATTTATCTCAGAAATACTGTTTTATTGGATAAGTATATGTTTGTTCGAAATGGTAATTGCATCTCCGAAGAAAGATCATCTCTTTCTGAAAACGATGCAATTTACCTGAAAGGTCAGACTGCTAAAAAGAGAACCTAAATAAACAACAATTTAAATCGGAATTGACATGTTCATAATAATTTCTGTCTCTCGAATAAAATAAACATGTTCGTCGAAAATAAAAATACTTAAAATAAACTTTGTAAGTTATAGTCTCGCGTGCACTCGCAATTTGAAATGTGGTGAAAAAGATCTGATCCATCCATCACTAACATTGACCTATGTCCAGTTTCGTAGCCATGAAAAGACGAAACACGAGACCGGCAACCGGCCAGAACATGAGTAATTCGAGATAATCAGCTGACGACAAGCAAGAGACAGATAAATGGATAATCAAACGGCTGAACGAACTCTAATCAAGGACTTCATCCAATCCGCTTACATTATTTCGCAGACTTCGTTCATTTTCAGAAATTAAATAAGCCGTACTTAGTCACTTTCTTTAATCTTTTTTGCAAGGAAACTTCGTCCTTATACCCAAAGAATATACATGAGCTGACTCAGAAATATTAAAAAAAAAATCATATTTTAATCACCGCGAATTTCATCTTCACGGTGACTATGAAAAATTATTTGTTATACTTACTACATAACTTATTTAAAAGTTTTTAATGATTAATAACAAGTTATTTATTTTATTTATTTATTAGTGGAAGAATAGAATAAGTGTACCATGGGCGGCTTTATCGCTGAAATCGATTTCTTCCAGGCAAGCTTTAGATGGAAAGTAATGAGCGAAGCAGTAATGGACAGCAGTGCAGAGAGTGTAATTACAAATGAAGAGAAAAAAACATAATAATAAAAAACCGAACTTATAATCCTAATACATAAATAAAGAAGGAAAGGAAGGAAGGGAGGCCTTTGCCCTGCAATGGGACAGTATACAGGCTACAAATAATAATAATAAATATAATATTATTGTTGTTTTTGGGCCACATTATATATGAGAAAATTGGCATTTCCAATCGTATTTTCTTTATAGGGTTAGGTATCGATTATGAAGTAGTATTTGATTTCCGCAGGAAGACAGCGCGTAAAAATATTATCAATCGTTCCCTTATTTATACCATTGAGTAAATCTGTTATAAAGTAATTTCTGAAATTCTAAATAGAATATTTCTAATATGTACACGATTACTTGCTTATAATTTTATTTCACTATTTAATGAAGTTCGTTTAGCTTAAACGTGAGTTACACTGTAATTCCAAAAACAATAGACTCAGCTAATAGTAGTTGTCTTTTGTGATAAATGTTACAAAGCCTATTATATCCCACGCATTGAAAATGGGAGTAAATACAATAGAAATTTCAACAACTACATCATTGCCGTCAGCAACTAATATTACAGTTTCAATTAACAAAGTGATAAGTGCGGCGATAAGCGCAAATGTACCGGCTGCAGCGTCATAACCAGGAGTACTTCTGTCTACGTGATCTTGGACATGAGTTTGTTGATTTCTATCTGTTACATAGTATTTTTTGTTTTCTTGTTGAATAATAAGTACATTTGCGTCAATGTCCTTGACGATTTATAGGCCTTTATTAACTAAATTAATAAATTCGACGTTTTTATTAGATTACTCGCTGATGTAGAGCGGCGGTTATCATTTAAAAACTTACCTGTTATTCCTAAATCATCTTAAAAAGGTGTATTTTTTAATCTTCGATAAGAGCGGGTGACGTCATCGTAACGTTAACCGCTATGGAGACTATAATACCGTAAGTTGTATTTAATCTGCTGATATTGTCCAGTGACGCAGGCATTGCTTGATGCAAATGTAAGTGAACAGAAAATCTGTTTGGTTTTGCTCCAGCAAAATGATTGCTAAAACAATTAAAACCGATACAAACCAAAAAAAAACTATTGAAGCAATGATTAAGATATTGTTACTAAGAAGCTGTTACTAATTAGCCCACGTTTAAGCTAAATCTTGAAGACATTCTAAACTAATAAAAACTGAAAATAGCATACATGATTACAATACGTAACATAATGTACTAGTACTTATATGTATACACAAACACGAGCATGTTACCAGCAGCTATTAAATAAATTTACATAACTACATATATGTACTTTTAGCTACATAGTCTCTCTCTACACGTCAGTTAATGAAGTACTATACGAAAATTGAAGACGACACTTCATTAAGATTTACCAAGTTTCTCAGCGAGCTTAGGATAACCAAAATTAAAGGCCGTTGATTGAATATGTAACAGTAGGTAATAAAATTACATTGAAAATTGCTTAGTCGGTACCTTTAGTAAATGAAAAAAAAATATCGTCTTAGCTCATCTAGAAGAATAAATATTTAAGTTTCAGTGCGACGCGAGACGTTATTCGGAGCGGATCGCACTCCCCTGATGAAGGTTCACGAATTGAACCGAAACATTGTCGGTCGAAACACCGATAAGACGGTACGTGATTAATCCCGTATAATGAATACATATTTATTAAGTACGAGGGTCATTCAATAAATACTTAGCCTACAAAAAGTAAACGAAAATTTTGGAAAAGTGGCAATTTATTTTTCAACATAGTCTCCTTTTAGTTCGATACACTTAGCCCAGCGATGCTCCAACATTTTTAACCCGTCCGAAAAATAGTTTTTGTCAAACTCTGCAAAATAAGCCTCCGTGGCGGCGATGACCTCCTCATTTGATCCATATCTATTCCCGGCGAGAGATTTTTTCAGATTAGGAAACAGAAAGAAGTCACAAGGGGCCAAATCTGGAGAATACAGTGGATGGGGCAGCAATTCGTAGCGTAATTCGACCAATTTGGCCATGGCAACGGCAGACGTGTGAACCGGTGCGTTGTCGTGGTGAAACAGCACATTTTTCTTCGCCAGATGGGGTCGTTTTTTCTTTAATTCGGCGTCGAATCGGCCCAATAAATCGGCATAGTAAAGCCCTGTAATTGTTTTACCCTTCTCGAGGTAATCGATGTAGATCACACCTTGTGAATCCCAGAAAACGGTGGCCATAACTTTTCCGGCCGATTTTACAGTTTTCGCCTTCTTTGGAGCACGTTCCCCGGTCTGGATCCATTGTTTTGATTGCTCCTTGGTCTCTGGTGTGTACCAGTGGATCCAGGTTTCATCGACGGTCACAAAACGACGCAAAAACTCCGCTGGATTCCGCTTAAACAGCGCCAAGCACGTCTCCGATGTGGTCTCACGGTTGCACTTGTTTTACGGTGTGAGTAAACGCGGCACCCATCGCGCCGACAGCTTTCTCATGCCGAGTTCCTCGTGAAGAATATGATGCACTGTTCTTTCTGAAATGCCTACAGTCTCAGCTAGCTCCCGAACCTTCAATTGGCGATCTGCCAATACGAGATCATGGATTTTTTTAATGTTTTCCTCCGTAGCAGCTGTTTTCGGTGCACCTGGACGTGGTTCATCAAAAACCGACGTACGGCCACGTGCAAACTCGTTGAACCAATTCTTGACGGTGGCCATCGATGGAGAAGAGTCACCGTACACAGCATCCAAGCGCTCTTTGATTTCGATGCGCGTTTTCCCTTCCAAAAATAGGAATCGAATCACCGAACGATATTGCTCTTTTTCCATTTTTGTAAAACCGATCGATACGTTCGCTTCCATAAGTTGTCAAATTAAAACAAATGAAGGGATTGGAATGAAAATTTGATAAAAGAATTATTAAAGAATGTGCTACACTGTGGTAAAACTCTTTTGAAACTACAGCGCCCTCTGGCGATGAGGCTAGGTACTTATTGAATGCACCTCGTACTATCTGATCCGCCTGCGGCTTCGCACGCATGTTTTTGTCAATAGGGTTTTATTGACAAAAACATCTTTCCGCGCAGTCGGGTAATTTTATCTAAATCGGTTCAGCCGTTTAGTTGTAAAAACGTAACAAACAGACAGAGAGAGAGAGAGAGACAGAGAGAGAGAGAGAGACAGAGTTACTTTCGAATGTATAATATAAAAAGTATGGATGTATTTACAAAAAGTAAATATTCTGTATTCTATCAGTTATCTAATTCCCATAGCTTAATAATTCCACGCTTTGCTTAGTTTGGAGCAAGATAGCGCTGACTGAATTGTCTAGCGTTATTTATTTATTTATGTTTATTATATCACTTACGAAAATAATTAGATAAGATACCGTTAAGTATCTGATTTAATTAACAAAACACACAATGGCCGCATCATGTTGTTAAAATTAAATACCTACTAGGGGTAAACAAATACTGTCCGAAATTCAATAGGAAATAAAAAAGCCCTTTTTTTGTAAGCAGCAATAAAAACAGATATTTATTGGTGCTGTAAAGCCTGTTATGGCCCCGACTTTTAAAGTAATGAATTCCAGCGAAGATTCTTTAGGCCAAGTCCTGATACGTACGATTTTTTATTATTTTTATTTATACACCTACATTGTTCCACTGCTGGGCAAAGGTCTCCCCAAGTCCTTCCACCTATGCCTACGGTATACTTACTATTATTTATTCTATTATCAGTCTTGTTTTTATTGACTTACCTAGATATTGCTTTTTGACTTTTTCAGATACTATTTTTAAGTTTCTTGGCTCATCGTTAAATTGGGACTAAATAACTTTTTTATTGAAAAATTACTTTTTCAAAAAAAGTTTTTCTAAAATCCATATTCGGAACTGCAAGCAGATTCAAATGAGTCCAAACACTAGTAGCCTACTTTAATCCATTCAGAAGTTCCGTTGTCTAGCATCCGTCTCCATCATGAGACCACCTCCATGGTACCATATTATTGCATTGTCACCGAAGTCACATATGTATTCTAAATTTCAGCTCAATCGGTTGAGGGAAACACAGGTTTAAAATTCAGTTGCAAGATTCCACCCGGACATACATACATACGTTGCAAGTTAATAAAAAGCTTGTAAAAAGATATACATAAGTAGACAACCAGAGATATTAAATTAAGACTGAAAAAGACACTTAGTAAACCAGAGATGTGGTTTTGTATCAATACTCACAATGGAGACTATATCACGTTTCTCAGGTAAATTGTTGCAAAAATTAACCAAAAATAGATTTCAAGAAGAGCACGTGCACAAAACCATACATTTACACATGTAAAAACAATGAGCAAACTATGGCAATGACCTGAACAATTAAGGGGAATAACGTGCCAATGTACATAGACTCATTCTATTACGCTATAAATCGCTGTTATATGTATAAACAAAAAAGCTTTGCCTTAAATAAAAGACGCCAATGAAACTTGACCACACGGTGACACAGAAGAACTTTTAATAGATGATGTACATTTTGACAGTAACGACATTGACACAGATGTACAAAAGCCAAGTGTTTTGGTTAATCAGTAATACAACTACGAAGAAAAGAAGGTATTAACCAATAACCAAAAACACTGCGTCACTTAAGAACTTTTAGAATGGATAAAATATGATATCAATTAAAACTCAAATGGCAGTGACACAGTTGTACAAAGAGGTAATAATTTCAATAATAAAGAGAACAGATCAGAAGTAAAAGTCCTTGCACTATTGGCAGTCGAGTTACTCGTAGAGGCCAACTACCCATACACATGTAATTGCTAACGATATCATGTGAGTTGAAATGATTCATAATAATGTTACTATTTTCAGACAAACCGCTTCAAGTGACATTGCATTGATTGTTACAATTTCCATTGGCATAAATACGCAACTTAGTAAATGTGTCGATACGATACTGAAACGTTGAATAAGAAACGAGTTTTCTTGTGAAACAGAGTATAACTAGGTTTAAACATTCTGTAAACAATACACAAAACGTCATAAAAATAAATAAATATTCAGGAATACCAATAAATGAGCCAATTACAGCAAAAATGAATGAATCCAAGCCGTAACTGAAGTATTTATCACGCAGTACATGAGTTAAAAAAACCGGCAAGTGCGAGTCGGACTCGCGCACGAAGGGTTCCGTACCATTATCTATAAAAACGGCAAAAAAACATGTCTGTTGTATGGGAGCCCCCACTTAAATATTTATTTTATTCAACAGCACAATTTGATTTATTTACCTTATTTGAGGTTGGTGCCGATTAAACTATTCCTCTTAATTGGCGGACTCTGAGGACTATCTTAATTGGCGTCAACTATGTATGTATGGGATTAATTTTCAACTTTTTTTTAATTTTTGAAATTTTCCCTTTATTTGTGCTGCTTTTAGCCAAATTTCGTGATTTTAGGTCAACGGGAACTACCATATAGGTTTCCGACCTAAAACCTATAGGGTACTTCCGGTTGACCTAGAATAGTCAATTTTAGTTAAAAGCAAGGTCAAGTAGCACAAGTAAAAGCAAAATTCCGAAAAATAAAAAAAATTGAAAATCAAGGTAAATTTTGGTACTTACAAGTTTTCGCGAAAATCGAAATTTGACCATATCTTTTTATCATGTTGACTTAGGACCTTCATTTTTATACACCTAATAGTGACTATAGACCTCAGTATCTGGTATAAATTTCAACTTGCTAGTCCACACGTTCCTGAGAAAATCGGTGGTGACACACGGACAGACAGACGGACAAGAGAGTGATCTTATAAGGGTTCCTTTTTTACCTTTTGAGGTACGGAACCCTAAAAACATGACTGCATTGTGGTATTCGTAAATCCATTCATTAATGTACTACCATGTGCTTTATAGTTTGTTTATTAATTACCCGTGACAGAACTGAGGCCACTAAAAATGCGTAATGTATGTAGGTGGTATGCGTTAGAGGTAGGTAGATATTGTTAGATACTTAATTTTATGTTAAAATCCTCCATCAACAATCTTGTTTGCTGGATTGTATGCAATCAATGGCTATTGTACTTCTGAAACTTATAAAAAAACTTTCGGATTGAAAAGAGAGCTAATTCTACAACTTCGCCGGCTTTCAGTTAAAATAAATAAATAATTTATATCGTTGGAAATTTTCTTCACGCTTGGCTAATATTTCAGCGGAATACATAATGCGCTCAAAATGTACCGAGGTCCGTTAACTTGTTTCAATTTGAATTTCAAAAATGTCTCTAGGTTAAATTTCAGCGTTAAATTGTAAGAGCGAAACGATAGGATGATGAAAACGGGTCGTGTGACCCACATTTACGTAACGAGGCTCTGAGGGAATCGCAGCAAAAGCTCGTTTCAAACAATATAGAACACGAGAATTAACCTTTTGGGACCTGCAAATGTAAAAGGTAGTTTAGAGCTAAAAGGAATAGGAATCAAATGCATAGGAAGAACTTTATATTATTTTTACAGGGAACTTATACAGGGTGTTTGGTAATATACTGACAATATTCAAGTAACGGTTTCTCAAAACATAAAAAAAGACTTTTAGAAAAAAAACTATTAGTTATATTATCAAATTTTAAAGAAAATCGACTAAGTTTAGATGATTCATTCAATATAAAACTTACTGCCTACTCTTGCAATCGACATCCAAAAATAAAGGCCGATTTGATATATCTTTAGGAAATGGCTGCGGGTTTTGGGTTAGAAAGGGACCACAAGAGATATCTCGAGACGTCACCAATACAGTATCTGTGGTTAGATGGCAAGCATTATGCAATAGCACAACATAAGTTTAATAAAGTGTTTGTTTTTACATGCCAAAATAAATTTCACATTTCTATGGTAAACATTTCACAAATTTATTTATTATGTTCATCAAAATAACCCCTTTCATTTTTGTGCGTCTATTACCAAACTATGGTGGCAAAGTTGGTCTGTTCTTGTATATAGGGTATATGTATAAAAGAACAAACTTTGCCATTCATACACAAACTAATCGAGAAGAACTGGTGCAAAACAATGTTGGATCTATTTTCAAGTAAAGTAGACTAAATATAATATGGTATAAAACGTTCCTTTGAAAACAGCTGACTGAAAATCGCTATGCGAGAGTCTGCTTGACAATACTTGACCCACTTGCGTAAGTGAACGAACTCTGCAGAATAAAAGTTTTAGAGCCTGTTTGCGAGAACTTCGAACACAAAAGAAACGTACAAAGGCATTTATCATTTGGAAACCGATCACGTAGCGGTAAGCGAATATAGTTCGACCCTTCCGATCGTTCCTGATAGGTAAGGTATTACTTCCATTGAACCAAAAGCAAGCTCAACCAGACAATCTGCTCGTCTGTAGAATCAGTAAATCGATTGGGAAGGTCTAAAAATAGTACGAAACTTCAGTCGGAGTGGCGTCTGCAAAATTTAACACGTCTTCCTACACAGACTTAAACAAAAACAAAACGAGATGTTGCAAAACTGAAAAAGAACATTATAATATACATAATACGTAGTTGTGCTTGAGATTTCTTCACACTTCGTGATAGAGACAAAAACTGCTGACATTTCTATAAAACTTTTGTAAAGAAAAGCTGGCAATGAGTTAAGTGATCTGGAGTAGTGTCAACTGAGATTCATCGCCATAATGATCTAATTTAAGGCAGGTAAACAAATTATTATTTTAAATTAATAAAATATTAAAATAGGATAAAAAGACTAAACATCTTACTGATTTATTGATTTAATACTTTCACAAAAACAGAATAGTGCTAGGTCCTGTTAGTGTCCTCCTAAGGACTGAATGCGAATATCACTATCTACCAGACATCCTGGTCGTGCTAAAAGAAGGTAAGCCGTGATACAGGAAAAAAAGAGTGTGTGTACTTATGTACACGCGTTAGAAGTTATACTTCTTTGGCGTATGGAAATAATGTAATAATTTTTAATTAACGATGTAAATAAATTATACATACCGACAATTAACCTCAAATCTATAAATGCACTCAAAACAGTTTATTCAAATCAGTTTTATCACTAATATTCAATATATATATATATATAGATTTACTAATAAATAATAAATTATTAGTATCACCGTCGTATATGAAATTGATTTAATAAAAACACCAAAATAATATTTATTTATTCACACTGTTTAATTGTACCCTTACGAAACACGTGTTCTACATATAAAAATACTAGAATATACAACTTGAACATAGTTATCAATTTTCATACCACCTAGAACTAACTTCATGCTGTTAAATTTAGGTGTCGGTGTGCGCGCGCATCGTAAAAATTCACTCTCATCATTTTTCTCCATCGCGCCAAAAGAAGTATAACTTCAAAAAAGGTATTTCAGCGCTAATATTAAAAACAAACTCTACGTAAGAACATTAAAAGAGCATAGGAGTCAGCTGACCTAAGCTGTCGATCGTGCACATCATTTAAAAACTGATATTATGACCCAAACGATTACACATAGACATTTATTCGATTTGAAAAACAAACAAATAATAATCCTCGAGTGTCGGTCGACTTGTCAGTGTTATAAAAACAAAGAATAGACGAAAATAGAGCAAAACTGTAAGGATAATCTCTAACCAGAACTTAAATTGCTCGCATTCATATAACTGATTGCTCTCAGCAGAGGCTTCGTTACACTATTCACAATGAAGTCGCATTGAATGAGAGATCGTAGTTGTAGATACTTGCAGATATAGGTCGCAAGATTTAATATGAAACTTCTGTAAGCTGGGGAAAATATTTCCACTCTGAAGTGTTATGCCCTATTTATGTTCTGTAGGCTCTCGTTTTCAACGATTTACTCGGAACGGCAAGGAGGAAAAAAAAGATAATCATATACGAACTCTACACAAATTCAGTTTTGTTGCTTCATTTAGGGTTAAGCAAATGAAGCAGAAGTATGAGAGCGAAGCGAGATCTCCAAATCAACTTGGGCAAATCGGCGTTGTATGTATATGTGTAAGTATGTATGTATGTTTGTTTGTCCGAGGATAACTTTCGAAGCGTTTATCCGATCATCATGAAATTTGGTATATAGGCGTATATAGATATTAGGGTTCGAAAGGGTTAAAAAACAATGAAAATGAGACTATTAGGTCAAGTAGGACGTCAAATGAAAGGTCTTCATCAGGACATTTGAACCCCGTTTTTATTTTTAGTTTAATCCTTGGAGTTTTTGAGTTATTAGCTATAATAAAAACAAAACTTTGACAAAATTCACAGGGTACACCAGTGACCCCACAATGCTGAAATTTAGTATTCGTGTAGCTTTAGTGACACAAATATAGGCAAAAGTCTGAAATCCAGAATAACTGCAATTTGTACCTCAAAAAAGATAACCACAAAACATGAACTCCCGATACCTGTAATTTGAATGAAACTATAGGTCAAGTTAGTTGGTTATTAATTTCGTGGCACTGTTTTGATAGTCATTTTAATATATAAATATAAATAAAAAATTAAAAATTTTGTTTTAATCGGATACTCGCGAGATTAACTAATTCGTTACGCATTAAGACATTTCTATTGTTCAGTGGCGATGAACATTTATTTATGAATAATCAACATACCTACACAAAACAGATACAAATCAACCAATGGTATCATTGACTTGTCTCACGATTGGACCTCATATGGTAATAGCTTAGCTACGACTTCTCTGTATCCATTTGATTATTGCCATAAAACTATCGACCAACAAAAACACCGTTAATCCGTGATGTCTAAACTTTTCGAGGGTTACAGAATTTTATAGACGCAAAGGCACGCATAACACCACCCTGTTTGGGAGGAAAAGCGGCATAAAAGGGGGAGCATACAAATAAACTGTATTCTTTCAGCCAGCCATATTTTAAAACAAACCTTCTCGTGAAGTTGCCAAAGAGAATTAATTTAATGCTAAAACTTTCGTAGCTTTGAAGTTAGGATTTAAAAGGAAAATTTAATTATTACAGAAACAAAGTCTAAAACAGAAGCACCGCGAGCGTTTGCCCTGATACAATGTAATTAAGACTACTTTTCCAAAAACTAACAAGCTTTGCTTTCACAAAAGAGTTTCAGAAACGAGTTATTGTTTGTTTGCAAGTTTGCCGTTTTCCTTTATTCTCTTTTAAATTCAACAGGAAAAATTTTATGGCCTCCCTCGGTGAGATAGGCTACTTGACTTGTTTCTATTAACAGTTAAATACTTCCGAGACGTACCTACATTCAAAATAGCAAAATTAATTATTTAAGGCGACTTGCGCAAAGATGCCTAATTCTATTTAGTACCTACATATGTTTATATAATATAAGAGAGTTGTCAAATCATACGTACATATACGTTTAGGGATCGTTATAGTACCTGCCTTAAATGTTTAGCGGTAGTTATGTTATGGTTATGGTGTAATGGTTAGTGGCAGTTTAGCGTAGAATGAAGAAAAATTTCTACACGAGACCTTAAAAATGTTTTTACATTCTACGATTAAACTTACAGTTCACTTTTTTTTCCCTGGAGAGTAACTTTTCTTCGGATTTGTTTTCTTATACGTGGATATTGAATTTTCAATATAATTTCATGAACCTTAAAGCTACGTGTAGCCGCCTGTGAAATAAATCATTTGTGTGGAGTACGGAACAGGAAGCCGTGTCTCGACTCAATGCTCACAGAAAACGAACAAACAACATGTAATGACGATTCTATTCAAGCTTTTTGTAAGGCCCTTTCGACCTTTGTGATGGAATTGCGGTGAATGGCGTTCGCTCCAATACGTGTTTAATTAAATGAATGGCTTAGGGAAGCTTATTATTAATGAAGTACGGAGCTCTTGAAATTTAATTAAAGGTGTGGAAACGTTAACAAACAGGTTGTACGCAGATGCAGTAGCCGATAACGTGATAAGGTGAGATAACACATACAAGTGACCAACAGAGACTCCGAGATTCCATACGCGGCAGTTACATTGTTAGAGTTTCCGTAGCTGGCACAAGCGGCTTAACGTTGCCAGATCGATATGCCGAGAGCACAGTCTCTGGCGGCGAGCCAACCACTAAAACATGGCAGGCCCCAGTTTATGACGACGCTTTAAACGAATCACACACGGTAACTATATTTATTGGAAAACATACGTACTGGACGCAGTGCAATGTTGTCGATGACGCGACGTGAACTCTTGGCATGGATCCGGTTGGAACCAGAACTGCGGGGTGACAGCTGTGGGGAAGGGCTCGAGCTTGCAGTGTCACGGACATTTGCGATCGAAATAAAAATAGTAAACGACATGAGAGCAGACAGGTGTAATGGCCTAGAAAACATAAGCGAATAGAATTGTAAATCTATCGATCGAGTAATACTCGCAAGCAGTTAGCGCGTTATAGAACGACAAACTGAAATTGAATTTCGTGACGGCACATAAATAAAATAGCTGGCATATCAGTCGATAGAAGCTAGGAACTTCCGAAGGGCACGGCAGACGCTTTGCATATTAAGTAATCCCGCAGTAACTGCATTGTTAAAACTTGGTCTATATTCAACCCGCTCCGCATTTTAAAGTATAGTTTACGTTGAAATAACACGATTTATCTATGTAAAATAGTAGTAGTATATGTATAACGCTACAATACATAGAACTGCTGTTACATAATCAAATTGTCTGGAACATGAGAGGAAATTGTCACTTTTAGAGGCATCCGGCTCCAAATTGACTCAACAGCCATTGAACACGCCACGGCTCGTTTCAAATCTTGTGTTAACAGATGTACTTGTTGATCATACCGAGCTGAGTTCACCTTAGAACAGCTCATCTTTACGTTCTATTCAAGTAGGTAATTGTAAATCAAACATTTTGGACACCGTTTAGCACCCGTCGTCCGCTTGTCAATAATGAAAACAAGTCTGTTCCAGATAAGTATATATGGAGAACGCATCTGCGCCGCTGGCATTCCAACCAATAATACGAAAACGTGCGAGAGAGGAAGTGAGACGTATGAAATTGACAGCCTCGACGGAGGCAATGCAAATCTGTGGCATACAGGCGACGTTTATTTGTCGTGATATCACTTCAACCCGGTCATGTGCGTATCTGATGGATTTCAGACCTTGTCGCGAAGTACTAGGGAGCAATTCAGATCGCGATTGAACCAATCAGAAGCACGATCTTGATCGCAAAGTATATGGCACCTTGTGACCTGAGTGTAGGGTTTAAAATTCACTCAGCGGGAATGATAGCGATGATGTAGACGGGACGAGAGAGACTGCTTCGGCAATTTGCCTATTGCCGAGTTCAATTATCGCCCCCCGCACTCATTACTGAATTAAGGCGAGACCGACTATAAATTTTATGACGCCTCTACTTCGGAATTGAGAGTACGCTTCATAAATGTTGACTTCTCTGGATCAAGACGCATTTATTAATCGTTAAATTTCCACAGAAACCCAACCAGAGCGCTTTCAGTAACCTAATTGGATAGTAAAAGTGATAATAGGGTTTAAAGTCAATTATGAAGATAAATTATGAAAGAGTTATTGCAGAGCAATTTATGAGTCGTTTATATATTATAGTAAAATTAGCTATAATACTAGTAATGACAACCAATAAAGCTGCGGCTGCGGTCGGTTATTCATTACCCAAGAGCAACCGCAATCATAAAATTAACAGCACTGGTCGTTATTATGAGGAATCGATGAACAATTTTTAAACTCGTTAACCATTGTTATTTTTCATTTGCTGTCGAGCAAAGAATAAACGCATGCGATTTAAATGATACAATTGTGAAAAATACACTAAAACGACATATTTTGGGTATCAAAACTTGAGTCTTTATAGTACTTTGGTTTCTACCTACCTACTCCTTTCAATCTTACAACTAAACTACCATTTTGTTTTATTACCATGTATAATTTAAATAGGTTATTAATTATAATTAATTTAATTTAAAACGGTTTTTTAAACCTATTATGCACTTTTCTCTGTTAATCATCATGTTCCGTAAATTTTACAAATCCCATGATTTAATTTGAAACAACGTTATTAGAAGCATTTTTGGAAGTCCGCAAAAACTCACCAGGCATAAAGTGTAGCAATGCAGCAGTGATGGGGTACAGGCTAGGGCTGTACGTGATGTCAGGACAGGCGTATCCGAGGACAGAGACTACCCTGTCAGCCACAGCCCGCCCCTTGCGGGTCAGGTGGTAGCCGAGGCAATGTGTCGCCTCCACGAAGGGTGGCAGCATGATCGGCTTGTCGGGAAGCTCGACTGTGCCGAACACCTAAAACAAAATGAGAGTAACATTAAATTTGTGTTATTTAAACTAATTTCTATAAAATATCACTGTTTGATAACATTTCTTACTAGTTCCAGACAGGATACCAATACCTTCTTTCCTCATACATTTTATAGATGGATTAACTGTTCCAGTTCTATTTTTTATATGACTTGTATAATCTGTTAATAAGTTTTATTGTTGGTACTCAAAAGATTTTATTTATTATTATGTATTTTCAGCCTGTAGAGTGTGCAGGACAAAGTCCTCCTTTTCCTCCAAAAGATTTTAATAAGTTTCTACTACGTACTAAGTTTTGTCACTGTACTAACATTGGTTTTCGAAATATTCTTAGAGGATGTTTTTAAATCAGATCCTGCCAATTGATTTAGTATACTCATATAAATTTGCTATACAATCTCCTGCGACCGCTCGCGAGTTGTGTCGTGATCGTGATTATTCACTTTACAAGCAAGGACGAGTCGACCCGGCCGTTTATACTTTTATACACACATATATTCTATCCGAAAAATTTAGGCATCACTCCAAATTATGTACTAGTAGATATTTCTAATGTTTCTTAACATCATACTAAGTTTACACTCTGACTCTGAGACTCTCTTACTCTGACAGAGTTTGCAGACCCTGCCAGAGGTCTGCAAACTCCATCGCCAGGGTTAAACAACGATTCTTACGAACTTACATAGATATTAAACATTCATACATCTACATCATTTAAATACAATATGATATAAAAGTGTAACATCACACATTATTTTTATTCGCTATCATGAGTCATGTCAGTACTCAGGCAGGTAAGATTAATGAAACAACAATTACAGAGGCTATTTATCACTCTATCGCCCCAGCTCAAACAGTCTTAGACAAATATTTTCGAGACTTGAGATAAGAAAATTCGTTAATTCAAACTTTACGTTGATGATGACAATTTTTTTATACTACCTTGTTATGGAACAAGTATATGACTCTCCTGATGTTAAGTGGTAACCATCGCCAATAACAAAGTATTGCCTCGTAGGTCACGCAACTGAGAAACGTGCCCTAACGATGCACTGCCTTGCGTCCAACAACTTGAGGCATACAGATGTAAATCCTCATGTGCCTGTAATTTACCGGAAACTATACGCTTCATACCGAAACACAGCAATGCTACTTGGCGGCAGAAATAGATAAATGATTGGTATTTTTGTTCATTACGAAATTTGTTCCACTTTACGAATAACAATCGCGAGTTCATCGTACGATACATTCGTAAATCTTTATACAGATAAGGATAAAGATAAAAAAAGTATGTAATAGTGTGAATTTGGCGTGAATATTACGTAAACTTGGTAAGAGCAACGACCGAATTCAAATTTATATCAACCGAAAAGAATAAATACCAAAAATAATCATTTATCACGACAACATTATGTTACATGACAACATTATACTAATCAACAGTTGTTCGATGAAGATAGGAATCTGAACATAAACAGAAAAAAAAGTGATAGATATTAATAATTTCACGCCTAATATAACCAGCGTCCAAATTGTGTGTGACATTATTTTAAATTAACATAAGATGTTTTCATTACTCCGTTTCGAGTTAAGACATTTTCTACATGCTTGTGGAATAGATGGCCTCATTTACTCTAGCGTCAGTGAATAACAAATATATAGTAGTACTTAAACTGTTAGTGCTTGGTTTCAAGAGTGTGACTAATGAAGATATTGTTTTGTATGAAATAGTTAATATTATTTACTGCTGCCACACGACACGATGGCCACATAATAGTTTCAAACGACACCTTAATCATCATGGATCATAGTGATAGGTAGGTACAGGAACTTCCCAACACAAATAGCATTGAAAAAGCTAAATTATGCAGAGATGTAAATGAGAAAATATTATGAATACCTATTTCTAAGGCTGCAAGGCTCGGGACAAGGGCGGGTCATGTCACTCGAATGCACCCTGAAAGGTGGACTAAGATCTCCACCGACTGGCCACCTACAGGACGACGGCAACGAGGCAGACCGCGAAAACGTTGGCGCGACGATCTGGATAGATTCCACTCTGACTGGTAGGAGATTTCTGGAGAACGCAAGGAATGGAAGGAAATGGGGGAGAACTTTGCCCAGCAATGGGACAGTATAGTTTATTAAAGCTTAAAATTCTATAGTCTGGGATGAAAGATAAACCTAACATAAAAAACCTAGTGCAAGATAGCTGACGTAGAACAATCTATTATTATTTTTGCCAGTTACCACGCAACGATTTAGGATCTTAGAAGTTTCAACTTTTTGTATACCAGTCTATTATTATTTGATTGATTTTTGTTAAAGGGACTACCTTACCTACACAAGATCAGTGTTGATATACCTGAACCAAAACCTAGTAAAAACAAAGCCTTGTCATTTGATGTTGTAGTAGTTTTCAACATACAGATATAAAATCATAGAAAAAGAAATGAAGACAATAAAGTTTCTAAAGCGTATGGAGATAAAAAAAGTTGTTGGATGTTGGCATCGCGTGCGCAAACCACGCCCCCAGGCGCGAGTGCACGCTCAGTGGCTAATACATGCTATAATATCTTCTGTGGTGCACGGCGTCCTTCGCTCAGTCAAGGCCGCCCACGCGCATAGATCACACAAGCCCAAAAACCTGATCCAGACCCGTTTTGTTTACAAGCCTCGAAACCAGTCCGCCATCACGCTAAACATGCACGTGCACTACTGCTAAACAGGATCTGTATTCTCGGATAAATCTCGTCTACGAGATGACTTCTCTGATGATTTTATTGAGATATTCAATAAGACAACCAACACTTATACAATAGAGGCAATAAAAACGGTAAATTATTAAGTTATTGATTGAGTTTAACCGACTCATATGAAGTAAACAAAGATGCTAAAGTCACGTAGGAAGATTCGAATGATATTGAGTAATACATATTTGCGAAACAGAGATAAAAGAAAATTAGATAAAAACCGTTTCAAACTCTACATCAAACATTGATTGAACTGAATAATGCAGTACTGAGCTTTCAGTAAAACGTGTTAATATCAATGTCTCCCCAGTATATTTGCGGCACCACGCACTTTACAGACGTCGATATAAACGAGATAATGAGAAAATTAGCATTTGTGATGCGATGCGCTCAAGTCGAAGACTCACACCCGGATTAGACCCGCTTGTTTACAAGCTTTCCAAGATCACACTAAATCCATAAACACTCAGCGGAGCTATTGCTTATATTCGGTTTCTAAAAATTTTCATTCAACCTTGGTATCAGAACATGAATAAACTGGACGTGCTATTGAATGCTTTCAACTTTACTGATACCATCTGTGAAATACTGTTCACTGGAGATCAATCCATATTTGAATTCTTTGTTTAGAGTATAAAATACACTCGCAAATAAAAGAGATTACAGTAATAATATTAATAAAGTAAAGAACTCTTTCTTTATCCATATTAAAAGCAATATTAAAATTGACATTTACACCGCAATGAGTAAGCATAATGATTTCATTGTCCGTCGCACTGCATACCTCGGCTATATCATTAGGTAAAGTGTGTCACGTGAAGTGGGTAGGATTATAGGTAGAAGAGCGACAATGGGCACGTGTGTGGGCGAAGCACTGAGGCCCTAATTAGAGTAGACACAACCCCGACGCGACCTCTTGCCACCGACAATCAACGCTTAATTGAATACAGTGGACCGACAAAAGCCAACTTGCGAATTTGATGCGCTTTATTCGACCAGACGTTTCAGACGAACTTGATTCTAGATTATACACAAAAATACCTATTCTGGTCACAAAACAATGGTAGAAATCATTTACCCGACGGAGCTCATGAATTTACGGTAAGTATAACAAAGCAGAGTTCAGTGGAATACATAAGCAATGTGAATATGTAAATGAACTCCGAAAATAAGGTACAAATTATCCTATATGCCGCTGTGCAAATAAATAAGGCCGATGTTATTCTCTCTTGCGAATAAGATCGATGATACTATTTTGGTCGGAGCAATCCACAAGGCGGATTCCGTTAGAAATAACATCGTACATACTGAGTTCTGTAAATCTTTCACAGGCAAAAGTCGATTGTAAAAAACACTCCAGTTATCTGCGGGCTAGATATTTGCGTCGAGTAGAACGACATTGAGCACTTAGAAGCAATGATATAATTCAACGTAATGATGCAACAGTAAACTATAACAAAAATAAAACTAAACCAGACATAACACAGATGTGGTAAATAAAATATGTACTTATAAACGAAAGCATGGCGAGGTAATACAAAACATATTTTCACAACTGTTGAAATTGTAAGGAATGAAACAACACGTGTTTTATCTTAAGCTGCAAATAGGCAATTTAACTAAATGATACCTGTGAATAAAAGCATTGTCTGTCTTTAAATACTTTGTAAAAGAAATAAAATAAGTACACTTTTATCTTTCCACTCTAAATTAACTCTAAAATAAACAGATAACAAAGCTACTAATGAAATTAAACGATGGACCAATTAAAAACAATCAAATCAAAGACGGCACTTTGTGATGACAGAAAAACATTTCAGTCGATCAAACCTCTGGCAAGTGGTGTGGGTAAATTCCACTGTCCTATTTTGATAGATCACATAACAACAATTAGATATTTCGTACGAGTATGTGTCATGAAGAGACAATTTCCGTGTCACTCTAGTTAGCATTCCCTGTAAACAGTGTTGATCTGATAACCTCGATCACAGGATAAATTAAACAGTGTTTAAATTTCAAGATACCGCATATAAATAACTTAGAAGAGACTTACGCACACGTAAAGAAAGATGTAGTGACAATAGGACGAAAAGTTTACCATGTCCCGTGGAGAAGAAAAAAGTCATCATCGTCGTCATCAACCTATAACAGTCCACTGCTGGACGTAGGTCTCTCCCAGGGTGCGCCATTGAGCCCGATCCTTAGCTCTTCTCGTCCAATTCTTGCCAGCCACAGCGCGCAAATCGTCACTCCATCTAGCCGGAGGGCGTCCTACACTTCGCTCGCCTAGACGTGGTCTCCACTCCAGAACACGTTTACCCCTACGGTTATCGATTCTGCGGCAGATATGACCGGCACACTGCTACTTCAGCTTGCTGACCCTCTGAGCTATGTCGATCACCTTGGTTCTATCGGATAACCTCGTTTCGGATTCTATCCTTCAGAGAAATTCCGAACATAGCCCTTTCCATAGCTCGCTGAGCGACATTCAATTTGTGGACCAGTCCCACCGTAAGTGTCCACGTTTCGGCTGCATAGGTCATCACGGGTAGGACGCACTGGTGGTTTATTTTTGTTTTTAGGCATTGTGTGATGGATGACGACAAGACCTGACGAAGTGTCCCAAACGCTGTTCAGCCCAGCTGATTCGCCGGTTTACTTCTTTTTCGAGATTGTAAAAAAAAGAAAGAAATAATCAACACTAATATTACAAATTCGAAGTAATTCTGTTTGTCTGGTTTTTACGTCTTCACGACTAAACGATTAGACCGATATTAATAAAATTTGGTGTACAGATAGATTATGACCGGGATTGAAACATAGGCTACATTTTACCCGACTGTGCAGAAGGAGGGTAATGTTTTTATTGACAAAACACTGCTGCCACTAGTACATATATCTATAAATCAATATACATGAATGCAACTTAAATTGCGTGGATATATGCAACTTGTCATACTAAGTTAGTTTACAATGACGCAGGCCGGTTCACAGTTTGATTGATAACGTGATTTTGCGAAATGTCCGAGAGGTTATCTCACAGAACATTATTCAAATATAGTCTGTACTGATTATGTTATGTTTATCGCCACAAGTTATCTGTGTTTATTTACAGTGTATAATGCATCTACATTTAATAGCCATAAGAAAATGAAAATACAGAAATGGCCACAGACCATTTTTTTTAACGGAAAATATAAACGTTATTTATGAACGCTATATATTGGTGACTTAACCGCTCTCTAAGGATCAATTAATCAGACCAAATCACTCGTTAATGGCTATTCTTATAGTTAAGGTTTGAAGGCAATTTAGATAATTAGACAACTTCTCTGCAAGAGTGAACCTTTGATTTGTATGGGTAATATTAGACCCAGTGATGATATAATGTACTTGATAAAGTTAAGAATATCTAAATTCATTTATAGTTAAATTAATTAAACTAATTTTATCATTTTGGAAAGCGAAATCCAAACACAGGACAAAGTAGCGTCGCTGGCACGTTAGAGGATTGTTTACCTATTTTTTCTTGGCATTCCAAACCATACCATAAAATATTGGCAATGCCCAGTGTGTTATCGCACTGAAATAGATCGACCTAATAAATAGGAAACGACGCTGCGGCACCATTACTCAACTATAGCCGACACGGATGTGAATGTGCCTATGCCTCTAGTACTGTGAGATAGTTGCACAATGCCGCATCTATTAGAATATATTACCATAGTGCACCTGGTAATAACTCGATAAGCGACTCAGTTGGGTGATATTTATATCAATAAAACTGCAATACATCATCTACGCTTCGCTTCTGATATATCTAGTTTGTTTACTAAGTGGGTGCAAGGTCTTAAATAGTACATGATAATAGTCTCGATTCGAAAAATAAGAACATCACTTAATCTATCTAATATATAAAAATCTCATTTTACAGTGTTTGTAGAAAAACTCCTCCGAAATGGCTTGACCGATTGTTATAAAATTTTTTGTGTATATTTGGTAGGTCTGAGAATAGGACGTAAACTATTTTTCGTACCCCTATGTGATAAGGGTGGTCCACCCCCAAAAATTTATTTTTTATTTTTGGACTAAATTTTTATTTTTACATTTTTTTGATTCATAATAAAAAATACATACAACCATACATTTCACGCTTCTACCACCAACCCCTATCTTAGCTTAGCAACACAAAATTTATTGATACTAAGGCGGTACGATGTTCGCGGGGTCAGCTAGTATATATATTATTATATTATATAAAACTGCATATATGTATATATATATAAATCAATTGCCGCATGTTTGAAAGATTGCTTGAGAACGGCTCGACCGATTTGGCTGAATTTTTTCCGGACAAGATATGTAAGAAAAAATAAATTTTAAAATTACTAGAGTAATTCGAAAATTCTGGCAAATCTAAAACTGTTTTTTTCAATGGGATTTTTGTATAACTAAGACCTTTAGGCTGTGTTTTATATTTTGAAAACCATGCGAAGTCGGGGCGGGTCAACAAGATTTTTTATATCATATAAAAATCTTCAGTATTTTCACTAATGATCACAGAATATAATGGGGCTTACCATCTAACCAACAATAAAATTGGAAAGGCCTATAGCAATAACAATTTGACCACCTGCTTTATGAAGTCGATACCATAAATCAATGCAAAAAGCCAATATCTAAAGTAACACAGATAATAATGATGAAAGGGACTGCACTAACGATGTTTCTCTTGATAATACTCAAAAGTGACCCCAGATGGGTTCGGAGACCTCAATGCGACACTTAATAATTAAATTACGACCAGTGAACGTCTTTGTTTGTGATTTGATGTGTATATTTTGTATGTATACGAGATATCGGACAGTAAATTTCTATATACATAGTATACTTATTTATTTTAGAACGATTTTAGAACAAAGGATGCGCTTTTGTGGAATATTCCAGAGCATTTTAAGGTGATTATGGATAAGTTGCTATGTGTATCGTAATATGAATCCCACGTTACAATGAGGCAGTAGACTTTGGCAATTGCTTACTGCCGGTAATTTTATACACAAAGCTATACCTCTATCAGTGTTAAATCTACATACTAGAAAAAAAGTGAAGTACTAGTTAAGACAGTCATTCATTCATTCATTCTCGGCCCGTGTCGACCCACTGCTGGGCATAGGCATCTCCTTGTTTCTGCCACTCTTCCCGATCGTGTGCCAGTCTGAACCACGTACGACCCACGGTCTTATGGATGTCGTCGACCCATCTCGCTGGTGGACGTCTCCTATTTCGATGGCCAGTTCTTGGCCTCCACTCTGTTAGTGCCTTAGTCCACCTGTCATCACTACGTCTGGCCAAGTGTCCTGCCCAACTCCACTTGAGCCCCAATATTCAAATATTTTTATTCATTAAAATCACAAGGATCACTTTGAAACGTCAATTTTACTGCCTGTTCCTTTGCGACCAAGCCAGGAAAGAAAGGCAAGAAACAAGGCTGGTTGTTTTTTTTAATGATCCTTTTACAATACATAATACAGAACATAAATTACGTCTAAATTGTAACATTTTGAACGAGTTGGAGCAATTTCAATCCCAAGCTTCTCTATCATCTAAATAATCCGATATGTTATAGTAGGCTCTTTTATAAAGATTTTGTTTAATTACGTTTTTAAATTTGTTAATTGTCAATTTTTGTACATCCCTTGGGAGTTTGTTATAAAAGCGTACACCTTGCCCTTTAAACGATTTACTAACTTTATGTTTATATTTATTATTATATATTATATTTTATTATTATTGTTCGCTTGCTGACGTCTTGTACTAAGACAGTAATATTTATTAATGATGATAAAACTGGATTATCTTAAGACATTATTTATTTGGTATGACAATAAGATACAATATATTACAATGTTGGTGATGAATTGATGATGCTCTATATCTATCAGAAAAGGCATCTCGCCGTCATTAGATAAGAGTAGTCATGAACTTAATTTTAGAACTAAGAGCGACTTGCGAAATTAAATCATACAGATGCGTTTAATTTAAACTTGTTTTGTTGCTAAGTTTAGGAGATCGTTGTGCAAGCCGGGCTATGAAAGATAAGTTTAACAATGTATAAATACTATTGTTGCAAAGTACAACAAAATGTTTTATAACGAAGTAACTACCATTTCTTAAACGCGTGGGATGCATATCTAAATACTAACGAACCAACTCGTAAAAAGTTATTTTGAGACAATATTGCAGCGACAACTATATAAAATTATGTAAGTCTGCGAGTGCGATGTAAACATTATAATTTTAATGAGCCAATATCACTTGTATGTAGCTAATACACATTGTTTACATTATGTCAAACTTTATATTATTTATATAAGTGCGCATTTAAGTGCATATGTTTAAGATGGTAGGGTGGTTTATGATACACGGATATAACAGCATTAAGCCTTATCTGCAGCTAATATGCAGTGTAAATGCGTAGCGTGAAACCAACGTATACAAATCTAGATGATAATATGGCAATATATTATTCAATAGTTTATATAGGTGACCACAGGTTAATGAATAGTAGGGTCATGCCTACGATAAATAAATCATGCAATGGAACTTTAATGAACGCCTTACAAAAATGCAATTGAGTTAGGTCGGCGATTTATAAAGAACATTACGACCATACAGTTGATTAAATATAGAAAAGTCAAAAGAAGGATTGTTATGGGGAGACGTATATGGTATTAATTTAGATTCCAGTAAAATTCAATAAAAGCTTAGAATACATACAACAAATTTCTGTTCTCACGCCAGTTACTTTGACACTACCTTCACGAGTAAAAAATTGAAAATAAAAATGCATTCATATAACTCCATTTAAGATACATATCTATACTAAAAATAAAAAGAGGTAACAATTTCGAGTTTCGGATGTTTGGATATCAGAGTAATTTCCGGAACTACAGAACCAATTTTAAATTCTTTCACTGATTGAAAGCTACACTATTCCTGAGCCCTATCTATATTTAATAGTTTAATTCTAATAGAAATTCGTGCGAAGTCGGGGCAGGTCAGCTAGTATAAAATAAAGTGACTTTTTAATAGAAATGCCCTTGATATACATTAGCTAAGCTGCGGGTAGTCAAGTCAGACTATTGTTCTTATAATGACACCCTACAATCTAGACCAGTGTTCCCCAAACATTGTTCTGCCATGGCCCGGTAATTTTTACAGTGCCGCTTCGTAACCCACTTAATACTTTTGAACCCAAGCTGGTTCCATTAGATAAAATAATACACATTTATTAATAGAAAAATGTTTTAATAATACTACATATTTTGGTATCGCCTATTTAGTCACTAAATTTTAGTGCGAAGTATGGAGCTGCTGCTTATTTTTCACTAAAGAATCCAAGTTCGCGGAAAATGACGAAAGTTTTATCCTAAGATCTGGTTCCACTTCAAGTCGGTTTCTATATTTGATCGAGCGAAGCGAGATATCTAAGTCAACTTGGGCAAATCGGCGTTGTATGTACGAGTATGTATGTTTGTTTGTCCGAGGATAAATTTCGAAGCGCTTATCCGATCATCGTGAAATTCGGTATATAGGTAGATAGTGATGGCACAATTTTGGTGTGACTAAATGAGCTAAAAATGTTGGGGGGTTGTTGAGATATTGGGGTTCAAGAGGGGTAAAAACAAATGAAAATGAGACTTTTAGGTCAAGTGGGACGTCAAATGAAAGGTCTTCATCAGTACATTTCAACCCTGTTTTTACTTTTAGTTTAATTTTTATAGTTTTTGAGTTATTCGCCATAATAAAAACAAAACTTTGACAAAATTCACAGGGTATACCAGTGACCACAGTGCTGAAATTTGGTATGCGTGTAGCTTTATACTCGGTGCGGGGAACCTTGATCCCTATGACAGTTCGTGTTAGTGATAGGTCGTGTCTTTGGTCGTGTCGATAATTTTTTTTTTAGACAGCCACGTTGGTAAACATGTTTTAAAAAATATTATAATGTGCATTTTTAATGTCCATTATGTTGTTGTTGTATTAATTTAAGATTTTTGGCATAGATTAAGTAGGTAAGTAAAACGAAAGTTTCCAACCTTGTTATTTTCTAATAATGTTTAACCCGGTAAACACGTTTTTGCTATATAAGTATATATTTTATCATGAAAATGAATGTTCAAAAAATTGTGCACTCGTTTCCATTACCGACATTTTTTTATCGATACTTGCCGCCCTAGTCGATAAACGTCACACGACTTAATTTTTGCAGGACGTAAACATAAATTCAGATTGAGATAACTTCTTGTAAATGTTAAGAATTGTTAAAAATATCAACGGAATATCATTACTAATGGTATAAAGCTACGAAAAATTTATAAATGGCATTTTTAGACGCCCCCAATATGATCCCAATTTAATGGTGACGCCACTACAATGTTATATGGTGACATTAGCTGTCAGTGTCATAGGGATCAAGGTTCGCCGCGCCGAGTATAAGTGACACAAATATAGGCAACGGTCTGAAATCCAGAATAACTGCAATTTGTACCCAAAAAAGCGTAACCAGATAACATGAACTCCCGTTACCTGTAATTTGAATGAAACTGTAGGTCAAGTTATTTATTTCGTGGCATTATTTTGATAGTCAAAGATTACAAATAATATTTTTTTATTTTAATCGAAGACTCGCGAGATTGTTGATGTTCAAAACCCAGCTTCACATTTATAAGTTGTGACAAAAGGCATTAAAAAATTTATTGCTTGATGAGCGTCGATAGTAGGTATTACTTTTAAAACAAGGGGGGAATGTTGCTACCCGGTATTTTATTTTGATGTCCCGGTACCGGGTCGCGACCGGGAAAATGGAAAACGCTGGTCTAGACAAAACCTGAAACGGATTACTTGAGAGTAGGAAAGTCTTAGAAAATAATAGAGTGATAATTACTAAATTAGTAATTACCTATTTAAGTATGTTATGTGTAGTGTTTAGAAGACCAGTATTAAATCGATTTCAATTACCAAAGCGATTATGATAGAAACCGCACATTTTGCGGCTACCTTGAGGTTGAGAACTTTGAAATTGTGTGGTATGTGCACTACTGCCATGATCACTAGCTTTGCTTTTTAGAAAACTACTTTCCTTTTATGGAATGTTTCACTATGTGTGGGTGTGCCGCCAGGTTTACGAGCCCGGTCATTAATGAGCTTACTTCATTGGCACAGCGCAGCGACCTAAAGACTTAGTACGAAGACTTGGGGATAGAATATTGTAGAGACACTTACCACATCGTCAATTGCGTCTTAGCTTGGCAATATTTTACACTATATTGTATGTATTGTTGACGTAACCTTAATGCCTTTCAAGATGTCTGGTGGAACGTAGCAAGTGATCGCGAGATATGGAGGAATATGGGGGAGACCTTTGCCCAGCAGTGGAAAAGTATAGGTTAAGAAAAATAATAAGTATGTAGGTATCTTTTTTGATTACTCTGATTTAGTTTTTACTTGATGACAATTGACAATATGGTAAAGGTAATGCATCATCATCATATCAGCCACATGACGTCCACTGCTGAACATAGGCCTCCCCCATAGAACTTCAGAGC
The DNA here is from genome assembly GCA_963924445.1 of Philereme transversata. Classification (NCBI taxonomy): domain Eukaryota; kingdom Metazoa; phylum Arthropoda; class Insecta; order Lepidoptera; family Geometridae; genus Philereme; species Philereme transversata. The sequence goes on along the minus strand of OZ004337.1, from coordinate 3,171,296 downwards.
AACCAATTTTGGGCGGCCTGCACCCACCGGATGGACAGACGACCTGATAAAGGTTGCCGGGAGGCAACCTTTATCAGGTCGTCTGTCCGTCTAGTGGGGGGGCCGTCTTTCACTCTTGAATCTTTCTGCCCCAACGGCAGTCAGTACTTCGAGCTACGTGCTCCGCCTACAGCCAAGTAAACTTGGTATGGTAATGCATGAGTTAGCTGGAATTATGATTTTCTTTATGTTTTGACTCTGACAAGTTGATAAGATAAGATAACTCTTTATTGTACACCAAAGTAAAATACAGAACATAATTTTTACAAACAGATTTAGTACAGTGGGCGGTCTTATCGCTAAAAGCGATCTCTTCCAGACAACCTTAGTATGGACAGGATTATAACATATCACATGACGGCGGTGCATCTATATAAAATTAAAAACATACCTACATACTATAAACCTAAAATACTAATTATATTTTCATAGCTCCATTCTTCAGATATAGTAATTTTACTAGGTAGTGCCTTGTCCTACAAGGTAGCATCGCACGTTTTTTAGATCGATTACATCGATATAACTCGATTCAATTTAATCGATACCAACAAGTGTCACGTCACTACAGCTCGTCTAGCTTCTCATTCTTTTTCCGTGCGAGGTAGTAAACGCACGCGTCAACAAGCTCATCCAAGTTCCGTTATAGATATTAAAAGTGAATTTTGTGAAAATGTCTAAACGGAAAAATGAAGACCAGTTAATCCAACAGTATCAAGCAAAAATTAAAAAGCTTGAAAAACAACAGGCTGGTCGACATCAACGAATTGTTATTTCCTTTTATTCAGAATCAGATTCGGAAATTGAAGGTAAGTTTACACGTTACGTCGTGTTCATATCAGTATTTCATACCAAATTTTACACTCGTTATTACACCATCTATAAGTCTGCCGGGCGGTTAACTGCGGGTTATACACGAAGGCTAGACATGATGCGATAAAAACCTGGAGGTTGACCGAGGGTCATACACGAAGGTCATTCTAAATATGCATAATTAAATTATGCTAATACTGATTCCAAATAATTTCTTCACTAACCATTTGTTGGCAAAACTTTTTTGCAACTACCCGCAAAGTGTTATTTGATATTTTTATCAAAAGTTATTTCTTTCGGTTTAGAAATCAAAACTCCATTAAATAACGAGTTACGGGGACCAATTTGATGATTGATGGTGGCCTAGCGACCACGGAAAAGTCACCTGATGAAACGATGATCGATTCGTTGCTGACGGAAAATCCATCTTCCCTCGAAGCTGTACCTGAAGTGTCAGAGATAAATCCTGAAATGCGCTTTGCGTTAGGAGACCCAGCTGAAGAACTTCCAGCTTATGGTGAAAATATTCACAATGATATAGCAACCCGTTGGCTTCATATAAAGGGTTGATAAAAGATGTGAAGGAGAAATTATTAAAATAACATAGTGTTCCGGGCAACTGCAGGCTTTTAAAAGCCCTAAGCTTGAATTCCGATCGCTGTAGCGGTTGCTGAAATAGTTCGCTCTAGAGACAAAAAGTTAGAGGCAAAACAGGGCCAGTTAGGCCTAGGAATTACCGCCATATCTAAAGCAATGTATTTGTTGCTTGGTGATGGAAAGAAAGTCGAAGTTATCAAACTTCTCTCGGAGGGTTGCAAAATTTTGGCAGATCTCCATTTTACAGAAAGCCAAACATGATCTAAGCTTATAAGGCCATGTCAAACATGTGTAAATAAGTCGTTTTTGAACATCATACATGATGAAGAAAGGGATGATACCGTGTTTGGAACAAAATTGACCGAAAAAATAAAATCTACAAAGGTCATTAAAAAACAAGGTCTACAGATAAAACGAAATGCACCATCAGTTGCTACTAAGTTTTCAGTTCAGCCACATATACCAGCGAGACGGCAGGTGGGAAACTGGACAGCCCATCCTCGGTACTTCACGTCGGCGAACAGGGGGGGGGGGGGGGGGGGGCGAGGTGGTTATACTGCGAGCCGGTCCGCACAGAGTTCAACCTACAGGAGGTATTAAACTCAAGCGCCACCGCCACCGCCTCCGCCAGCGCCGGCATCACAGCCCAAACAGGCCACGACCCGTCAACGTGTACCGACACGACAATAGCAGCAACCCAGGTACATGCGGGAAGGTTACACTATTTTTATAATTGCTGGCTAGACATAACTAAAAACAAGTTTGTATTAGATTGTGTATTTAATGGTTATCGTATCTCTATAACTAGTAAAATATATCAGTCCTATATACCATCTAATAGTACATCTATAGATAAAAATGAAATGCAGGTTGCAATATATAATTTATTTGATCTAGGCGCTATAGCAATCTGCAAGAATGAAGAATCGCAATACGTAACACCAATATTTTTAACCCGTAAGCCTAACGGTAAACATAGGGTTATTTTAAACTTAAAATCATTTAACAAATTTGTGCGGAAATAGCACTTCAAAATGGAGGATTACAGGACTGCCTGTAACCTATTACCAGCAAATGGTTTTGTCTTGTTAGTACCTATTCATTTAGAAGATAACAAATATTTGTGGTTTCAGTTCGAGGATAGTACCGGACAAAATATAGGTATTTTACGAATATAATGCTATGTGCTATGGCTAATCTAGCGCACCTAGAACATTTACTAAAATAATGAAAGAAGATTTTTCTTATTTAAGAAGGCAAGGCTTTAGTTCAGTCTCATATCTCGATGATACCCTTTGCTTAGGAAACAGCTATGAAAAATGCCTTCAGAATATCAAAGAAACCGTTAAACTTCTCGAATGTTTAGGATTTGTAATTAACTACGAAAAAAGCAGGTTTAAGCCCAAAACAAAAATTCAAGCTTCTAGGTTTTGAATTTAATACAGTGGATATGTCTATATCTTTACCTGCCGACAAACGTAATACCATATTACAACTGACTCATAAATATTTAAAATGACCACGATGCACCATTCGAGAATTTTCACAGTTTATCGGCATACTGACAGCTGCTTGCCCAGCTGTACGATACGGCTGGTTATATACCAAGATTTTTCAAAGGGAAAAGTGTCTGTCTTGCTCTTCAAAACTACGCCAATTACGACGCAAAGATAAATCTGTCTCCAGTAATATTACCAGATTTATATTGATGGGAAGCTAATATTTTAGTGACTAAGAAAACAATAGTTCCTATAACATACGCTCTAGAAATTTTTACAAGGCCTGGTTGGGGAGCCGTCTGTAATAGTATGCGGGCAAATGGACAATGGAGGGAAAATGAACTGAAGTTCCACATTAATTATTTGTAACTTCAGGCTGCCTTCTTAGGTCTAAAATGCTTTGCTCAAAATAAGTTTGATTGCGCTATATTGATACGTATCGATGACACGACAGCCATCAGCTACATCAATAGAATGGGGGGCATACAGTTTCTTCATTTAAATGATCTAGCTAGATCCATTTGGCAGTAGTGCGAGTAGCGCAAAATGTGGTTGTTCGCATCCTATATTAAAACGAAATAATATAGAAGCAGATAAGGAATCGAGAAGAGTTAATCCTGATACTGAATTGGCGCACTCTGCTCAAATGCTTTCTACTCTATGGTTGACCAGATTGGTCAACCTGACATAGGCCTCTTTGCATCTCGAACCAATGCCAAATGTGACATTTACGTTTCATGGAAGCCTGATCCCGATGCCATCACAGTAGATGCTTTTATCTTTTCATGGCATCCATATTATTTTTATTGTTTTCCACCAATATCAATGATTCTTCAATGCCTACACAAGATTGTTACCGAACAATCAACTGGAATCATTGTATTTCCCTATTGGCCTTCACAGGCATGGTTCCCTCTGCTAAACCGGTTGTTAGTGTCAGAGGTTATATTATTTAACGATGCGCTTTGGCCTCGTTACAGGGTCCATCTACCCGAGAGATAACTCTGAGAGCCACGACTGTCTCAGGCAAGCGATCACACTCCGAACAAGCATTAGATCAGATGATTGCTTCTCTATCGGCGAGTACCTTAAAGCAGTATAACACTGTTTATAATTTATGGTGGAGTTACTGCCGTAATAATAATACTGATTATTTGGAAGCTCCAATAACGACTGTTATTTCGTTCTTGACAGAACAATTTCAAAAAGGAGCTTCATAGGGTTCTTTAAACTGTCATCGCTCAGCCCTCTCGTTGTTAATAGGTAACAAAATAGGTGCTAATGAACAAATTTCACGCCGGCTCTAAGCAGCTTATAAACAGAGGCCGAGTGTACCGAAATATAGTTTCATATGGAATCCTCAAATAGTACTTGACGACATTTGCGATTGGTACCCCAATGATAGTTTGTCCCTCGATCAAATTACTAAAAAGTTAGCAATGCTGCTTGCATTATCAACGGGTCACCGCGTAAAAACCCTTTCAGTCATAAAATTGACAGATATGGTGTTTTCTCACAGTTAAGTAGTAATTATATATCTCAGATCTCATTAAAACATCAATTGCAGGTCGCGAGCAGCCTACTTTGATTCTACCTTATTTTATCGATAAACCCAGTATTTGTCTATCAAAATGTTTAGATGATTATTTGTTGATTACAAAAAAAAAAAAAGAAATATACGAAATGAAATCAGTTATATGTTTGTAACTCATAAACGTCCACATAAGCGTGCCACCGCACAATCCATCAGTCGATGAATAAAGGATGTGTTAGCGGCGAGTGGCATCGACTTGGCGACATTTAGCGCGCACAGCACGCGGCACGCCACCACCTCGAGCGCGCGCGCAGCCGGCCTCTCCGTCGATGCTATCCGCAAGGCAGCCGGCTGGACAGCGAGTTCACAAGCCTTTGAAAAGTTTTACAACCGTCCAATTGTCTCAGAAAGCTTTGTATTATTGATTATTAAATAACTTAATTGACATTATTTAATGTACCACGGTAGTTAATTATTTAAGTATTATACGTAAGTTTATACTCAACTTAATAAAAGTTAAAGTGGTATGTATGTATTTAGTTACATGTTTAATTTGCATTAAACCTGATCATAGTCATGTAGGTCCTTACCAAAACCTTTTACTGGTAGGTAGGTCTCTAAACATCTACCTAGTAAAATTACTATATCTGAAGAATGGAGCTATGAAAATATAATAGATGATTAAACGAACTTCACAAGTGAAATTCTATCACTATTATGTATATGAATAGCTCCATTCGAAGATATAGGAACCCGCCCTCCGCAACCCTATAAAATTTTTGGATACTTAAACTCTAAAAAGAATGAGAAGCTAGACGAGCTGTAGTGACGTGACACTTGTTGGTATCGATTAAATTGAATCGAGTTATATCGATGTAATCGATCTAAAAAACGTGCGATGCTACCTTGTAGGACAAGGCACTACCTAGTAAAATTACTATATCTTCGAATGGAGCTATTCATATAATAGTGATAGAATTTCACTTGTGAAGTTCGTTTAATCATCTATAATAGCACAAATTTAATTATAATAAAATAAGCAACTATAAAAATGATCTTTGATCTTGTACAATATGATGGGCAAGGATTTAAAAGGTTCTCAATGAATTTACTTCTGTTAGCATAAGAGGTGTGTGTGTAAATAAATGCCCTTTTATTTTTTATTTAGTCTGAATTCCCGATTACTGGAAGACGCCTGGACCGATTCCAAAAATTATTTATTGTTTAAAAGGGTATTCTTTCCAGGTGGTCCAATTGGCACCAAGTCAGGGTCTGATGATGAGATTCAAAAAAAATCGAGGGCTACCCTCAAATTTTATAGAGCCTCAACTCGGTTTCATGTTGTTACCTCAGAACTCCGTCATTTATCAACCGACTTGGAAAATTCTTTTTATTCGAAAGGATATACTTTCATATGGGTCTCATAGAAATTTCATCAAAATCGGTCCAGTACTTTGGTTAAGTCGGTTATATTTATGTTAAAAATTAATTCTAGTTATGCATTTTGATTCCAAGCTATATCTTCTGACTCAGTTTCATATCAGTACGCCATAAATATACGTAATAAAAAAATAACTGTTTTTTGTTTGTCTAGTGATTATAAACAAAGTTTATGTTAAACACTTTATTAAATCAATGTGTTAATCAGGAAAGTGTTCTGATTGAACCAGAAAAAAATTATTCGGCCACTGCATTAACTGCAGATTCATATACGTATTGCATATAACCTGTTTTGGTACGATTTTTTTCAATTTTAACGAGATGAAAATGATAAATAAACGAGATGTCTTTTTTTCATTGCCTACCCAGTTTTACTTTGTTTAACGCCGATTACTATTCTGTTTTCCTGAAACTTAAAAATAATTTGGTAGGGAATAACACTTGCAATAGTTGCAACACAAGCACACCATAATACAGGCTTCCCATTAGAGACGAATTGTTATAAATACTTATACGTCTTTTCGTCACAATTTTTTGTAATTACCTGAACTCCGGTTAAAGCGGTTGTAACTTGTAATTTTGTAATATATAATATGTAATATAAAAACACGTAGCTACAATAACGTTATAATAAAAGCTCAACCTCTCTGATAATGTCAACGAAACTTCACAGATGTCCGGGTCCACCCACAACAAATACCATCAGTTGTAAAGGAAGCTATCTCAAGGTTTTTGAAAAAGGTGTTCGAAAATCCGAGAGCAGGAAACATCTGTCTGCACTGTCCACTTCCTGTCTCCATAGTGATACTTAGTCATAACCGGTCACAACTTCGAGCCGGCACTAGTACCAATTGATGCCGGTGCGAACAGATCAGCTGACTTGATCGCAACTTCGCAAGGACGTGCTCGGTGGTGCGTGTAATCGAATTTTACACATGCTTTTGTTTATTTATCTGTTTTTGCTTTCGATTAATTGGTATTTATTGGTCATATAATTGCCATATGAATTTGGCTCATACGCTTGGTGTTATTAAATTCTCATCAAAAACAACCTTGAACCGTACACCGATAAATTCAGTAAACAGTCGTAAAGTCCAAAATTAATCGGATCTAACTTCTAAATCCATAAAGTGGTTTAAGAAATCCACGTGACCACAATGCAAGCGGTAGAAGGTGAGAAAAACAAAATGGTGTATAAGTCTATTTTAGAATTTGGCCGGTCGCCATCGCGAGCTGGTTAACCTAGCGAGTGTATCAATCACCGTAAAATTATTATTTTAATGTCAAACTGGATCGAAATTTGGAATCTTAATGGAACAAGCTGGTTAGCATTAAATCGTGGCATCTGTGAAATAGAAATATCTAGAGAGAATATTAAATTTAGTTTGAACTGCATTTCAAAGCGAGACACACCTCTAAAAATTTTATTAGTAATTATTCATACAATGTCACGTCACCACTTCACGATTCTCATTAAAGGTGCGACCACGATGTTGTTCTAGGTCTAGCGTTTAACAACGACAGATTTTATCATTTAATAGAACGAAGGAATTAACAATTCTATAGATGAATAAATTATATTGATCAAACATAGGCATTAAACATAAAAAAACCTTATAGGATTTTTTTAAATCAATGTCCTTTAGACATATGCATAATGTTCAGAAACCATAAACCACTATTTCAACGTATACCACTTGTTCATAAATTTATAATACAACATATATCATTGGTATGAAACCGGTATGGCATGTCCTTGAGCCGAAATTGAATGAAACATTAACCGATGTTCATCGTACCCAGCCGACGAGATGAATAAATAAGTATACGAATATACTATATAACCAAATCGCATATTGTGCTCTTAAGATTACATTAAGAAGTAGATCATATTATATTATAAAGGCTTAAACGCAATATGATCCCAGGAATTGCTTACGAAGGTAATCGACACCAATTTATCGGCTAATCGATAATCGAGGCATTTGATATTACACTTATGATATTACAGGATACAGTAGCACGTGCTATATTGAAGAAATCGTTCATTGATAAAATATTGTAGTGCTGCAGGTAGATTTTCCAAATAATTGATTTCATTGTTCCATTGCATTCACATCAAAGAAGATAGAATAATGTAAATGCCGGCTTATTCTTAGGAGATGTAAACGTTTAATCCAGTCTAAATTTCTAAAGGTAAAGGGTACTAGGTTAAAAACAAAAGTGATACTGAGAACCTTTAAAAGATTAAAATTCTTAAATTCCTCCGGTGAAATTGCTTTGCGAAACGCTACCTCCGAAAATGTCCATTATATGTTTTTTGTTGCGTATAATTACTGATTAATGAACACGGCAGATAATGTCCAGGCAATCCAACCGTAATTTATTTGGACTATCTCCCAACGGCCATATTTTAATTAAAAACGCTGTGTCGTCATTTCGCCCTCTGTAATCCGATTTCGTGTAATGAGATTATGGCAGAGGTCGACTGACATCGCTTTTAATTTCGCTTTTTACTCATGAACAGATTTAAAACTTAATACTGGTCATAGGCCTGTGATCCTAAAGCTAAAACATTGGCAGTTTGCAAATCATAATGTTAATATGTAGCAAATAAATAGAAGTTTTTATTATAATACAGGGTGTTTGGTAATAAACTGACGATAATCAAGTGACGGTTTCTCAAAACATTCACGAAAAAAAAACTACTAGTTACATTATCAAATTTTAAAGAAATTCGACTATGTTTAGGTGATTAATTCGATATAAAACTTACTGCCTACTCTTGCAATCGACATCCAAAAATAAAGGCAGATTTGATATCTCTTTCGGAAATGGCTGCAGGTTTTGGGTTAGAAAGGGACAACAAGAGATATCTCGAGACGTCACCAATACAGTATCTGTGATTAGATGGCATTATGCAATAGTACAACATAAGTTTAATAAAGTGTTTGTTTTTACATGCCATAATAAATTTCACCATTTCTATGCTAAACATTTCACAAATTTATTTATTATGCTCATCAAAATAACCCCTTTCATTTTTGTGCGTATATTATCAAACACCCTATTATATGTATTTAAGGCTAAGTTATAACGTTTATGGGCCCTAGAATAATTTATTTACTATCCTGCAACTATTTAATTGTTGCCTGAATTAAATGATTTATTATTATCATAGTATTTCACGATAGTGTTTTAAATTTTAATTAGAATAAATGATGTTCCAATGTGTTTTTTTAAGGCGTGCACCACATTACTGTTTTATCAATCTTCGCCTTAATCGTATATCGGCGCTTTCACGATAATCATATTTGCTTGTTTACAAAATTCCGATCCTCAAGTATTTGTTCTTATATTTTTTATCTTTGTCGTACGCATGTGTGACAAATCGCTTGGAAATCCACAGTTATCGGAGAGTGACGGCGCGCCGAGTGAGGTCAAGGCGAGTATGTCGTTGCCACCACCGGAGTTCATGTGACCACACTCATCGATTTTATAAATTGCAATGTCTTATCTTCTCAGGTGGATAAAGGAACGATTTAATTTCTATACATCTTTTAATTGGTGCTATATTTATTGTGTTTCGAAAATTGTAAAATAGCCATCATCACTTATGAATGAGCTAGCAGATCATTCATTCAAATCATCGCTTACCTTATCCAGGATTCCAATCATAATCATACACTTATTAGGTATAACTACCTAATTAGTATATGATTATGATTGGACGATTTAATACCTTATTAAGATAAGGTATGTAAAAAATACTATATCGCAAGACCGATGGTACCTCAGTTAGTATCTATTTACACGATGAAGGCTTTAATTGAAAAATCAATATAGCATGTTTTCTAAAGGCTTATGCAAACGGCGTATTTTAAAGCGCAGACGACGCGAGTTTTGCGTCCCGTAGAGGCCTAAAAAGCCGATTGCAGAATTTGCAGATTCAAACGCGCGTACAAAGTTTGCAACGCGTTTAAAATACGCCGTGTGCATAAGCCCTAAGGTAGGTACATTAGATGCCTAATTGGAATCCCACGATTGAGTCAATTAACATTGGATTGCGTTCTGTGACTTGCATAAAAACATATTATTTGAAATAACATTAAAACCAAACTGAAAAGAGATAGCAAGATAGAAGAGATAGTTTACGATATTTTGATATCGTAAACTATTTACTTTAGTGTCATCACATCACAATGATGAATAGTTACGTCATTATTGATGTTGTTTAGAGAGAGAGATAAAGAAAGAACTAGAGATTAATATTAAATCATACCATTCTTACCTCAACACAAATAATAGTAAATGTGTACTAAAGTAACTGATGCAGGGTCAAAAACATAGTACTCGTTAATTGCTCATTTTATAAATGATAGATCATCAGAGGCCTTTAGCATCTATAAAAGATGGTTTAAGCAGCGTCCGTTTGTGAGGTTCGGCACTTACGCAAATGACTTGTAAGGCTGAACGACAGCAACGGTCGCAAAGCTGGCAGACAAATTGTGTGCCTGGTAGTGATGGTGGAATTGCAGCACGTTGATGGCGTTGGTCACGCTTTTGGGACAATAGATCGAATACCACTACTGTTAGTCTTCTTTCGAGTCACCGATTCACTTCACAATCACATTGGCTAGGTTTAAGTCGTCCTTTGTGCAGGTGGTCACCTTCCTGCACCTGCCGATTTGATTTCGAAGTCGGTTCATGGACTTCCAAACTGATCACAGAAGGTCATGTGGTGGTAGGTATTTTTCCTTTCACAGGTTAAGCTTTGCAGTGACCGGGCGGTTACCGGCAGCGAGTGTTTGTGTAACTACTGTTATGAACTAGTGGTTCTGTGAGAACAGTAGACCTCGCGAGTCTTTATAACCATGCAATAACCGACACCTGACCCTTTCCCTGGCTTAACGATTACTCGCGTTCCCTTGGTCCTAGGAGGTCGAATCTGGTGTCTACGGGTTCGTCTCGTAAAGGCGGAGAGGACTGCGCGTAGTCTGATTAGTATAGAAAGGTTCAAATTTTCCGAAAAAAATTCATAAATTGAAATCTGTCTATATACCACGCAATGCCCCTTTTGAATTTTTTTCGCAACATCTTGCGTCTTTAAGTGAAGTGACGTGAAGTCTTTAGTGTGCCTCTCAAATTTGATTGAAATCCGTCGGTAAATAACGCTATAGCAAACTTCCCCCTTTTCCCCCAATCAAAAATCGCGACTAAAAAATGTTAATAAATCAAGTAACTTGTGTGCCTATTTTAGTCAAAATTGTTTGAAAACTGCGACCTGTAGGCGAGAACAGACAGCCAGATAGACAGACGGACAAAAACATTTTTTGGCCAATCTCGAAACTGTGACGCTTCGCTCGATCGGTCAATAAAGCATACCAATAGACCGCAGTCCACAAGTGGTAAAGCCACCAATACTGCCTAGTTAACATACTAGTTCTGTGCTAGCTCGTCAGGTTTCTTGAATCGGTGTAATATTTTCGATTTTGCATGCTTCTACGGAATTTTACTTCTCACGCTACGTTCAAGCCTTATCGGCGAATAGAACGCTTACTTTGTTAGTAGGTTCAGCTTCAATTGTAGGGAACGACAATAGTTATTTATGTAGTCAGCCGTGTTTTAATATTATTTAAACTGCATTCGTTTTGTAAACTGAACTCATTAAACTTTAGGTAGATAATTTGTGATTCGAATTTGTATTTCAATTTCTTTCTTTATTTGTGAAACACAGGTAGAGAGATGTTAGATACAAATGTTAAGTGCGCTATGATCTGCACTAGGCGTACAAATTTTACAACGTTAAATCTATTATCATGCTCAGCCTTAAATTGCTAATAAAAATAATATATATTGAAACGAATGAAATGAAAATAATGTCAAAAATTGTTAAAAATGTTAAATATTAATCCTTAGCGTCAAAAAATTCCTGTATTGTATAAAAGGTCTTCTCTACTAGATATGTAAATAAATAGCTATGCTTTGAATGTCATAAAGTCATTGCACATTCTAATGTCAGTTGGTAACTTATTATCTATTTTGGTGGACATTAATACACTATTACTAAAAAAAGACGTTGAGACGTTAGTCCTATATTGCAAAAAGTCACATCTTCGTGCTCTTGAAACATGGGGTATATTTGAATGACGTTTTAAATATATCATAGTCTCATAAATGTATATTGATCATAAAGTCAGTAAATTAAGTTTTGTGTAGTACGGCCTGCAGCTATCCATTTTTTTCAAGCCACAAATTGCTCGAATACAGCTCTTTTGAGCAATAAATACGCGATCCATCTTAGCAGCATTTCCCCAAAAAATTATACCATATCTCAGTCTTGAGGAAACATTGCCATGATAAGCAGCAATTACAGCTTTTTGGTTAACCACCCTCCTTAATGTACGTAGTGCATAGGTAGACTGATTTAATTTCGTTTGAACGAATTGTAGGTGTGATTGCCATTTCATGTTGTTATCAATGTACACTCCAAGAAATTTTATGGTTGCTGTTTCAATAACCTGTTTGCCGTCATAAATAACTTTGGTTGGTCGTCCTTTATTAGATGTCTGTCTGAAATTCATCACTTTGGTCTTGTCCAGATTTATTTTGAGATGATTATTATGTAGCCATTTTATTATGGACCCAAGACTCGTACTGATTTCATCTTCACTATGACACACCACAGTACTATCATCTGCAAAAAGTATCATTGAATTTCTGGTGGCCATTGTTATGTCATTGATGTATAATAGAAATAATAGAGGTCCCAGAACGCTTCCTTGTGGTACTCCGTGAGTCACTACTCTCTCAGTAGAGACAAATGTTTTCTCAAGCTTAGTCTTAGAGCAGATTTTATTTATATATGTGATCTGAGTTCTATAGCTTAAGTATTATATTCCCTATTGTTTTGGGTGATATTTTCTTGTTTGTAATCTTCATAACAAATGGCATGATGTCACAAAATAAGTGATATCAGAGGGGTTGTTTCCGTTGTGGCCGCCGGCCGGGTATCCGAGTCATCTCATCTTTACACTAAAATGGAATGTTAAGATATGATTTGCCAAGATTTAGGTATTTATTGAATAGTTTATTGCACAAAATACACACACTTAAAATGTATAAAGGTGGGCTTAATGCTCAAAGCATTTTCTACCAGCCAACCTCAGAGGTAGCAAAAAAGGTTGGTGTGCTAAAGATCAATAGCAGTTTAAACTAAAAATCTAAGCTTAAACTAAAAATTGTCTTTGACAGTGATGGTTTAAGCTTAGAATTTTAGTTTAAACTGCTGTTGATATAGGTATATGGACTAAGAGAATTTTTGATTTGGCTCTTTGGCATAACTTCTAGGATATTCCTTCCTTGAAATACTTCAAACGTAGCATGTAAATAGAATGTCTGATTCATACACTAATTTGCTAAGGGTTGTAATGTAGATTGTCATTGTAGATAGACATTCGTAAAATGAGAAGGTTAAATGCATTAAGATTTCTGAGTATCATGATTAGAGACAAATAGACATAATTTAGGTCAATCGATGTGTTTTGCTAAATTATCATAAAGCGTTTATTTGCAAAATAAATATCAGACCAGTATTCATAATTATTGATCTAATAGAGAACAAAGCAAGATACGAAAAATATGAAGTGATTTGGTCATTGCTCCGAATTTTATTTTTTCACAGAATCATTAAATTAAAAGCTATCAGAATGTTTCTTCGGTTTTAAAAATAGCGCCGCAGTCCGCAACTCAACCGCTGGCATTTCAGAAACTTTCCGCAATATTTCAGTACAATCCCGGTTTCGGTGTTTGCGTATGCGCCTACTTAGTACTATAGATATTTAAGTAGGTATGTGCAATATATGGAGCTCTTGAGTGGCGAAGGTGAGCCACTCAAAGAAACAGTTGATGTCGTGCCAATCGCATACACAGAAATAATAACACGTTGCCCGTTTATGCATTTTATTTCGAGCCAAAGCTGTTCTGTCGAAATTTTATTATTTTTCCGAACGAGCGTGTTTCTGTTTATTATTGACAGCCACCTGTACACTGTGGTATAATTAGTCGGCCATTGTGAGGCGAAGACGGTTAATTAAGATGCGCAGGCGCTCCTCGCTGTGACGCGGCCGCGCGTTGATGTCGAATACAAGGCCTGACAAACAAGCCGGCAAGCCTCCGCTGAAACGCTACGTTTCATTCACTACATGTGACTTAGAATTAACCTGTTATTTATAAACCTTGAACGCGGACTGGTTTATTTCTACATGGAAAGAGATTTGTTAAAACTTTTATAGCTCTTCAAGAGTTCGAACACAAATTTTTAAAACATTAACAACACTTGCAAAATGTTGGTAGCATTCAGGATAGTGGCGAACAATGGAAACACGACTAGAATGTCAAAGAGAACTGGCCCCATAGTTTGCACCACAGAAGAGTCGCTAGAATGAAAATAAGCAGAGTGACGACCTTGCGCGGGACGTCACCTTTTTATCCGGGGGCGCGATATCTGACAAACATTTGGACGCCGTTGTGCAAGGTAAATAGACATGACCTTGATGGATACGACCGAGCGACGCGCTAGCGGGCTTCGCAAGATAACAGCTCTCTTTATCGCCACTTTTGAAACCAATTTCTTTCAAAAACTAGCACACTTTAAAGGGAAAAAAACTTAACGGTTGCGTAACCAAGATCACTGACCTGTGTAACCATGTCCCAGTAGAATCCGTCGAGCATGGACTTTCCATGTTGATGTTGGCGGCAGAGCGCGGGCCAGAGGGAGGCGCGGACGGAGCTGTTGATCGGCCAGGAGTTCTCTCTGATGAGGAGCTTGAGCTCGCGCTTGCGGCTCTGCTGCAGAAGCGGCTGGACCTCCTCGAAGGTTTTGAGGGGCGCTTTCTTGCCTGCGAATAACGGGGAGGGTAAGCACTGCGTCCAGATAGGCGCGGAGGGGTCGGCGAGGGACTCGGCGCTGGGTGCGCGGAACGCGGCCGGTTCTATATACATGGCGAAGGCGCTCGGCACATGCTTTCGGTGCGCGCGCGCCGGCGGCACTGCCGTGAGCGGTAAGCTCGCCTGCCAGCCTCCGGAAAATGCGATAGCGACAACACTGTCACACTTCGATTGTTTATCTGACAGGGTGACGCGTGCCGGGGTACTTTCGACCCAAACTAATTTTTTTTTCTTTACAATGGTTAAATAAATTACTGAACGTTAAAACTCAATAACAGACAAATTTATTTGTTTTCGATGAATTCATAAATTTAATTCCAAACAAAGAAATTAAAAAATTTTGGTGTCAGTAAAAACATTAAGTAAACAACGCACGTAGATAGCACACGATAACAGCATGCACGGTATAAATAGCAATCGAATCAAAGCATAACGCAATGTTGGATCTCCGCCAATTGAACAAACGAAAATTTGCGTTGTGCATACGTAGCCAAACAATCAGGGAGAGACAGATGCATAAAAACTACATGCCGAAGCTTCAGTCCATTATAGTGTTATTAAAACCATCATCATAGAAATTTACAACTAAAATAACCAAGCAAAAGCATGCATAAACCTATGTACATTATTATTTTGAATTACTTCTAAATTGCCCCTGATGTTCTAGGTGAATGATAATAATTTATAGATCCATGTATGTAGAGACGTTTACTTATTCTCTCTAACTTCTATTGCACTCTGCTTTTGGTGGTCTTCTATGCTTCAAAAGTTCACATTAGTTAGACTGATGTATTTAAACTAAACAAATATGCCATGCCAAGAGGACACTGACACGCCGGTATTAAAAATGTATCAGCTATCGATGTGCCATTAGGCAGGTTGCTATTGGAAATTGCTGTCAGCAGTCAGCATTTGTATTGAATGAAATAAATCATTGCAACTATTGAAAACGAATGTGAATCATAGTTTGATGTTAGTTTTAGAAGTTTAGAACCGAGTATGATGTACCTGCATGCATAATTGTGTACCTACCTATTTTGATAAACGAAATATCCAACGCGGACATAGGTACTTAAAAAAAATTTGGTACATGTTTAAGAAGATGCGGTGCGATGCACTACGCGTGGTGCGTCGCGTCGCGCTGTCAACTCAAACATATAGCCGCTTGATAAGACGCATTTTCCATAAATGAGCCCCTAGGAGCAAATGGGCGTTTGTTCTTGTTCTCACCTCCCACGTCACAAATATAAGAATACCTACACATTTTTTCGTAGAACTTAATGAGGTTACTTTTCCCTAAAGTGTCTATCTATTTGCCGATAAAACATACAAACCATTGCCATTCCACAAAGCATAACATATATAAAACACACAACGCGAAAAACTAAATCATAGAAAGTTTGAAGTAACTCTAGAACCTTCTAGTAACCTTCTACTCCGTCCTACCTCAAAGAACGCTTTGACTTTCTTCACCTTTCCAACTCTCGACCCTTACGTTCCTCTGAAACCCTTCAATTAAAAACTCCTCATCATACCTCAGTATTTTATAGTTCCTCTTTTACTTTGCAGGCTACCAGGCTCTGGAATGCCCTACCTGTCTCAATTCGTCACGCTAAATCTCTCCCTATCTTTAAAAACTTGGTCAGACAACACTATATGTCATCCATCGCTCACTAGACCAGTTATTAATTTTACATTTTTATAATTTATATATGTAGGTATGACAATATATATTTTTATGTATTATAATATTAATATTTATGTAATTTTATGATTATATTATACATTATAATTATGCATTTTATTTTCTATTATCTATATTTTTTATAAATATACGTGTACTATTAATATCGGATTTACGCCGCCGTCCTTATTTTGTTCACATAGATCCTGTCCATCCAAAGGTTGCCTGGAAGAGATCGCTTTTAGCGATAAGGCCGCCCATTGTACCTATTGTTTAAGAGTGTATTTTCTTATAAATGATTGTATTTAAATGGTGTGCAATAAAGAAATTATCTATCTATCTATCTAGAAAAATACCACTGCGGTCTCTAAGACCAGCCTACTGCAGTCTCGTGTTAAGTAAACAACAGTGATAAGGTGAGGTTATCGGCAGTCCAGACTAGAGCGCCGCGATTGACAAACATAATTTAAAATCGCCCTTTATAAAAATAAAATTACTTACGATACGACTTATAGTAAGTCCCCACGTGCGTATATACTCGACGTTTATGCGTCCAATCGAGCAAGATCGAACGTACAGACCGATAAACATAAGACTTATGGGCCCCACACACGTCAACGATTTCTTTGCGCAAGCCTTGTGCAATAAAAGTTGAATCCTAATCCACGAGTTGCCGAAATTGTTGACACTTTCCTTTTATCATGCAATTTCCAAATGAAAAGGCTGACCGTGTGTGACTGACACAAACACATCTGCCAGTTTAAAGAGTTGCCTTTCATTACGCACCGCCAAATCAGTGTCGTAACTTTAGGCAACGCCTAATGTCTCTAAGCTATCATCTAAAGCAGGATTTCCCAACCTTATTTGCATGGTGCCCCCCCGGATTACAGAAAAAATATTTTCATGCAGTATTTTCTTCATTGCTTTAATAAAAAACACTATGTATCCCCGTCACACCGTGTGCGGGAAGAGCAAAAACGCGTTGTTTGGTATAAGTACAGGTGGCGCGACTAGTGTGTAAGTACAGTGCGTGATCGAACAAAATAGTGGTATAGCTGTTAGTTCGGCTTATTGGAAACTAGGTGGCATGACTAAATCTGTGTGTGAGTGTTTTAAATCATAAACAATGATAGGCAAATTAAATTAAATTTCCGAACACTTCATGCCCCCTTTAAGATCTATCTACGCCCCACTAGGGGCGCTTTCTACACAGATATAAAGGTTGGTGAAACGTTTTCTCCTAAATATATTATTTAGGCATCTGATTTGTGCGTCTCCTAGGGTTAGTGAAAACGGGCATTTGGGCGACCTGCGCAAAGATGCCTAATCGTATTTAGTGCCTAAATATGTTTAAGAGAGTTGTCAAACTATACAAATATGTCACATTTAAATATGTTTAGTCGTTGATTACGTTTAAGGATCATTGTGCAAGCCGGACTTTTTCGGCCGGTTCGAAGTCGAACCGAAATGTTCACAAAACGTCAAACACGAACTTGCTCATCAAGCATGAACGTAGATAGATAGATAGATAGATAATACTTTATTGCACACCACGAAACAAATACATATAAAAAAAACAACTACGTAAATCTATGGATACAATTGGCGGTCTTATCGCTAATTAGCGATCTCTACCAGACAACCTTTGGATGGAATGGACTGTGTAGACATTACCTGGGGTGTAATGGTGTACCTAACATATTACATGTACATACATACTAATACTAATTATATAAAAAAATAAAAAAAAACGTACGTATAGAGGCACCATCACACATCCCTTTCACAATTTTGCGCAACTGTAAGTGGACTCATGTGATAAAAATCATCAATATTATTACGGAGTAATTATTAACAGTATTTTTACTTTTGTCGAACTCTATCTAGGTAGAGTTGCTACTGATGAAGCTGTGCTGATGAATTTATGAAATAAGCACAGAAGGCCCCAGCGAAGAATAGCGTGAATAAGTTAAAGGATGACTTGCTAACCTATCAAAACAAGATCGTGAATTTAGTCTTATAGTCGTATACTTTAAAAATAAAACAAATTAAAAAACAACGTAGGCTGTATAGTTTTAATTGTGATTTTTTCAAACGTTTTCAAAAAAAGGAGCAGGTTCTCAATTCGGTTGTATTTTTTTTAATGTTTGTTACCTCAGTACTCCGTCACTTATCAACCGATTTGGAAAATTCTTTTTTTATTTGAATTACGTTCAGATGGTGCCATAGAAATTTCATAAGACTCTGTTCCATTTGTGTGGTTAAGTTAATTATATTTTTGTTAAAAAGTTACTTATTTAATAAAGATATGTTTAGTGATATAGATGATAGGATCTAGGTCTCACAATAAGCATTAAATTCTGCAACATACTACTTTCTAGAGACTAAAGGAGACTTGAGCTTTGATTGGTGCCTTGGCGCCCACATTACAGACAGGCACACCCTATAATTTAGGGATCATAAAAGCAATAACTTTAACTTTAATCAAGGCAACCAACCTTCATTGCTACATTCAGTCACTTGCTGTCAAAAGCTGATCTATTAATCCAAAAGTTTATAATATAATTATAATGAATGCTCTGTATTAAAACATTATACCGAATAAGCACCTACCTAAAAGTTTTTCGTACAAAACAATTATTTATACATCACACGATTGCGAAATTTATGCCGGTGCGCTATTTTGAATGCCACCTAAAGCTAGGTAGATAAACAAATTGGCAAGTGTTTATGTACGAAATACTAAAGCACCTCAGTAAATTCTCTATACATTTAGGGCGACTTGCGCAACGATGCTTAAACATATTTAGTGGCTAAATGTGATTTGTGCAGTTGAATTTTTCAAACTTTCGCGGCACATAAGTACTGATTTAAACGTACGCGATAAATACCCGTTTAAATCAGTAATTATTCAAGGAGTTGTTAAATCACGTCACATTTAAACATGTTTAGTCACAAAATACGTTTAGGGATCGTTGTGCAAGCCAGCCTTAGCACGCGTAATCTTGTTGAACCGCATGTGTGGGCTAGTGAGCTTAGAATCAGCGTTCATCAAACAAGCAAGATTCGATTAATTTAAGATTCATTTCTTTGCTAATAAAATTCTCACAACTATTGTTCTAAACGAAACCAAATTAGCAAATTGCGTCAAGATTGGGAACAATTGAATAAATGGAAAGGAGTGACTAAAATCGTTCCGAGAAAATATAGTAAAATATTTTGAGATGAACAGATTCAGAGTTTTCTTGAATGAGATTTGAGAGAGATTTTAGTTCCGCAAAATGTAGGTGTTCATCATCATCATATCAGTCAAAGGACGTCCACTGCTGAACATAGGCATCCCCAATAGACTTCCAAAGCGACCGATCTGTGCGGCTTACACCCAACGGCTCCCAGCAACTTTTATCAGGTCTTCTTTCAATCTAGTGGGGGGGGGGGGGCGTCCTAGGCTGCGCGTTCCAGTGCGGGGTCTCCACTCGAGAACCTTTCTGCCCCAACGGCCGTCAGTTCTACGAGTTAGGTAGGTAGGAGCGACGTAGGTGTTAGTAGAATCTATTCCCAGTTACTTCAATAAAACTGCCAATGGAATTACGAGATCATTGTTGATCAAAGATTTGAAGACTTACAAATTAACTGAATTTGGCTTAGATAAAGAAAGGCAAATGGCTCAGAGGTAAAGTAGAATAAAGTTGCGAATGAAGGGGTATGTACAGCTCTGAATTATCAGGGCGGCGTGGATGCTAATAGTAAACTAGCCTATAACTAGGCCTGATCCTGGTAGAACCAAAAGTCATAGTCGTCTCATCATTTTGACCTCCGTGGCAAAGTGGGCGAATATCCGGCTAAGAAGTTGCGGGTTTTGTTTCCGCCGCGGAACAATGTTTGCATGATCTACAATATTTGTTTCTGGTCTGGATGTTACTCTTTATATTGTTACGCCGAGGATGTTACACAATAAGTAATTAATAGTCGAAATTTCTCGATGGCTCTCGGCTTACCTGCTGTGTCACGGAATACGTAATACTTGGTATGGAATATACCTACATGCTGCGTTTTTACCTGCAGTTGCGCAGAATGGGGAGTGGTCATTCTGTCGAAACACCGACCCTTTCCTGGAACGATCGAGATCGTTCGAGTATTGTGAACTGTGCGCGATATAAATAGGCCGAAGAGATGGTCGGACAGTCAGTCTGGTTTTGGCTATACGTGCGAACATTTCGGTGACTTTTAGTGGAGCAGTGGTGTTAATCAGTGTGTTGTGATTACTCGTGACTAAGTTCGTGTATTCATCGTTTTAGTGTTGAATAAAAGTGTTATTTTGGTTAGACTCATTTTCATTATTTTATCCCGAACCCTCAGCTTCTAACAATATTTTAAGTAGTTTAGATACGTATTTACAAAAAAATGTATACACATAATTGCCATAATACAAGCTTTGCTTAGTTTGGGGCTAGATAGTGCTGTGTGAAATGTCCAGCATTATTTAGGATTATACAGGGATATATGTAACATATTTCTTAACATGATTTATATAACACTTCAATCTTCCAATAAAATAGAATAATTATCCCCAAGAATAAAATGTAACTTCAACAAAAAATCATAGTAGGAAGCAATAATCGTCGATGTAAACATACAAGAAGTTGCCATGCCAGAAAACCAAATGAAACGAATAGCTAACCTAGTAGACGACGACAACTAAGTGTCAGGATCAGACAGAACTGAGAATAACATTGTACCCACACGTACTACCTACTGCAATAATTCGTATTAATTTATATGCATTGAATTGGAAACAATGGTTATACATAATTATGTTGCATTAGGTTATATGATTTCAATAACATTGATAGTTAGGAAATTCCTGGCCAATAGCTTTTCAGCAATTTATTGCATATCTCTATGTTTCGTAATCTTCACATTTGCATGATTACTAGTTTACAACATGGATGATCATTATCCAGAATGTAAGGTAGGAGACATATTTTATGTCACAAACAAGTAATTGTAGTTAAGTTCAGAGACCTTTAAATTGTGAGAGCTTGATTCTTCGAAGCTTAAAACTTTTCTGCATTAATTATCGCCTATCAAATATATGAAATCGAAGATTTAGGAACATAAAGAGGCTCCTGCTAGTCTAGCTATGATGGACTCAATATTATTTCGAACAAAAACCACAGTATAATATAGTTAATAATAAAACGTGATCTGAATAATCCTCTAAATCTATAGAGTTTTTCGTAAGCAAATATATACGTACAAATGAAAACGTGATCCAATATTAACGTAATCAAACTAATTAAACTCAATCAAAATACGATTGTGACAAAGTCAAGCTTAATTTACACCTAGCACGTTATCGAATAACGAGGAAATATCATTTTGAATCTCGTCCAAAAATGCTTTGCACGTTTTGAATCATGCGAATAGTTTGAATTGAGATCTTTGAGTGTTCATGCGAAAGGATTTCAGGTACGAGTATGATTAACGACATTGCACTCTAGTTTAGATATTCTACCACAAACAACTCCATGAAAATTATTAATATCTTACAGAGGTAAATGTAGTAAATGCAAAGCAAAGGCAAGTAAATGTTGTAGTGTTCTGGGGATTTATCAATACAAAACTTTCTCGAAAATTACCCATTCACTGAGATGGACTGCGAGCTTTAAACTTAGGTACTGGTGCTAGGAATAGGATTCGAAATGTCGAAAATGCTGGAGGGCACAGGTACATTCGGAGGTGGAAAAAATCAGAAATAAAGGATCACATGGTATAGTCTTCTGAATTGAGAATTTGAGATATTGTAAAAAACGGTTTTACAAAAAGTGTCTATAACATAATTTAAGTAAGTCACTTACCGAAAATTCGTGCGAAAAATGAATAGCAATGAATCATATCTGAAGTGGAATCAAAGTCTTCACGAATGTCTTATCTCAGCGGATGTAAACCTCCAATCTTTTTTGTTCGAACAAGGTAATTATGATAGTGTTATTAACGTAGGAAACGGTTCTTATTTCATTTCATAGTACGTGAACTACTACTTCTGAAGTTTTTATAGATTAAATATAGTTAATCTCTTTAACTTGTAAGTTAAACTTATTTTTTCACAGATATTGCACAAGCTTTTGAAGAAGTTCATCATGTAACTTCGCAAACAAACATACTTTATAACTTGAGGATCTGACCTTGACTGTGTATTTTATGTCTTATTTCTGAATCATCAATCCTGCAATTACCCCCACTACCTGGAGTTTTCCAATCCCAGTCATAGAAACACCGAAAACTCCAGAGGGTTCCCCAATGCACAGTTTTGGATCTCATCGTATATATTATTTATTTACTAATTAAATGGGGAACATTTTACGTAATATTGCACAATAAAAGGCATAATTTGCTACACAAATAATTGTTTGAAATGAATCGTTGAAGGACGACGAACACCCTTTACTTGTTTTGGAAGGACAACAAAGTTGAGTAATTTCTATTATTTATTTCTACATCAAGATTGCACAAATGTTACATCACTAATTCACTAGGCCTATCAAAGCTGCTCGTTGATAGAAAAGTTGTAATAAACATTTTGCTTTTTCTGAAATTGTGAAATTGAAATAGATTTACAGTGTAAGATGGGGTCGATGTGACTTGCGTAAGGTAAGTTAGCAGAATCTTGGAGTGAGGTCGGTAGCATCTTGTGAGAACTTTCTTAATTGGATGTCTATAAAACGTACTCGCATCATACTCGTACTTATTAGTAAAGGAAGGAAAGGTTGCCCGACTTCAGAATACTAACAGATACCCAGGCAGACAGTATATTTATTCATAGTTACTGGTACCAATGATAAAGGGAATCCTAACTAAGTTAGGACCTAACCTAACTGTAATGTGTTGTATATTAAAATTAAATAAAGCCGAATTCTGATGATACCGCGTGTTTATGCAATAGGAAAAATTTATTTATTCCGTTTTGCGGTAAGGATATTAGAGAAAACAAGTTATCGATTGAGACAAAGCGATGATTCACATTATGCTTCCGAATGAAAACACCTTATCCTCCCAGTTAGAATGAAATAGAATGTTCGCGGAAGCTTTCATGGCCAGGCGTTGCGAATGTGGTGGTGATCACGCACGCATCTGTTCTATTACATTTTATTGTTTCTTTGTTCTGAAATGTCTGAATGAGATGTTTACAAATCTCTCGAGATTCATAAAGAGCTGGTTCAGTTACGAGTAAACCAGTAGGGTTTATTGTGCTGCTTACAGATGATCGCGCATTCTATATTCTTATAAATATATTACAGAACTGCAAAAAGTACACAAATCAGGGGGGACCTAAAGTCTCCTTTAGACTTTTAGTTATTTCCTTCCTGTCGTTTCCCACGATTCCGCCCGATAGGGACATCTTAATACAGTTATTTTCATTCCAAAGCCGGATTATTTTAGTTTGTTTTAATTTGTCTGTGGCATCACCTAATGGTCCTGGCTGAAGAATAGCGACCTAGGTCAAGTGGAGTAACATAACATACCTATATCAAATAGAGACAACAGAGAGACTAACAGAGTCCAAATTTTATTTTTTATTTTGTACAGTTTTGCAGTTATGATGAAAAATTACGAAAAAATACCGGTTCCTCCCCTTATCGCCAAAGTTTACGAAGTGAAAAATCTGATTGAAATCAATGTGATTGATAGAATATGCAACGATTACAGGATTTTTGTGGTTGTGACTTGTGATACCTGAGCTATTAATATAGCAAATAATGAATATCTTCTCATCTTATCTAATTCTAAATATTATTTTTATTTTCGAATTTGTTTACATTGTATTTTTTAAACTTTTGCAATCACTATACATACATGCTTACTAATATTAAACGTTATAATATTAGTCTGCCCGCGTCCACGTTTGTTGCAACACAGTCGAAACGTCGGGATAATTAATAACAAGGTAAATACTCAATAAATACCCGTTTAATATTAGTAATTAAATTAAGTTACTTGTATCCGATTAAAATACTTATACGAAATAGCCCTAATTTACAAAATCAAGCCTTTCGCCAAGTGGCGCGTTCCCCCACTAATGCGCGTGCGCACAGCATTGGTCAATAACATCAGACCATGCTAAAGTAGCTGATCACGCAAAAAAAATTGCCTCATTTCTATGTTACGATGATTATAGCTTACTGCGGCGTGGCACGCCGTCTTTAATTTAATGAATTAGGTAGTTTTCATTTTAAAATGGTAGGTTCTATCTAGACTGGTATCTTCGGATCTTAATGACTTGTCCACAATCTATGACTAGTATGGGCTCCTTCAATAAGGGCGTTTGTAATTTTTTATTTGATACAGAGATTTTGTTTGACTCGGGTGCTGATTTGTGTGTTCATTTGATACCAAATGATCAATGGATGTCTAAGCATCCAATATAATATAACATCGGATGATGTTGCGGCTGCCTCGATACTGCAGTGCATCAGGGACGTTTGCCCATTATCACACAATGGCATTCACACCATCTTGCGCAAAAAAACTACATCGCTGATGAACAGAGTTCGGGACAGTCGCAACAGCATCCTGAGGACGTTGGCTGAATGTTGCACATCTCCGCTCTGGAAGTGCCGTGTGCGAAAGGTGATTAATTAAGGAAATAATTATCTCAATTAGTCATCCTCCTCAGCACATAATAGTTGTTTGTATTTTCACCCAGTTCCTGTTTTATTCTTGTTTGTTTTTCATTATTCTTTATTTTTTTTGTGTGTGTGCTATTAAAGATATAGGTAGGCTTTATTTATGTTGCTCGAAATAAAATTCGTTATTTTCATTTTAATTATTTGACACTTCAGTTATGGATGAGCTCAAGACCGATTGGACTGGCGACATAGAGAGGAGGCCTATACCCAACAGTGGGTGCTGGAGGCTGGATAGATAGAGAGATTTGACACGGTAGTGCACCAGGTTTCAGGCAAATCCTCTTTCTCCGATTATGTTTGATGACTGATCAAGTCAGCAAATTAATTTTCCTTTATCGCGCTGTTATCAAAGTTTCTCACAGCTTAGCATTTGCATAAACAAGTGTGTGCTTGAGATATAACAATAGAAACTTATCACGCAAATATATTTCTTCACTGATAAGCCGTAAGCGAGATGATGCCTATTTGCACTGATAAAACAGTGCTGTTGACCTAGATACTGGCGGGATATCAATGGAGCTGAATAATGCAGGCAAGATCTTTCATTGGCAACTGGTATAGGGCCTGACAGTGACCATCTAGGGTAAATAAATGTATATAACTAAGAAATCTGGAAATCCTGTCGGATAACGAATGGCAAAACCCTTTGACACACCTCCATTTAATACATTTTATGATTAAATTGGACCCGTATTCTCGGATAACTGTCGATCTTACAATATCTAGTTATATGAAACATCCATACATTCCATACATAATTGATCGAGCGAAGCGAGATCTCTAAATCAACTTGGGCAAATCGGCGTTTTATGTTGTATGTTTGTTTGTCCGAGGATAACTTTCGAAGCGTTGATCCGACCATCGTGAAATTTGATATATAGATAGGTAATGATGGCACAATTTCGGTGTGACTAAATGAGCTTAAATTGTTTGGGGGTTGTTTAGATATTGGGGTTCAAGAGGGGTAAATAAAAATGAAAATGAGACTATTAGGTCAAGTGGGGCATCAAACTAAACGTCTTCATTAGTACATTGAGACTCCGATTTTATTTTTAGTAAAGTCCTTATTGTTTTTGAGTTATTATCTATAATAAAAACTGAAATTTGACAAAATTCAGAGTACACGAATGACCCCACAGTGCTGTAATTTGGTATGCGTGCAGCTTTAGTGACACAAATATGGGCAAAAGTCTGAAATCCAGAATAACTGCAATTTGTACCCCAAAAAAGGGTATCCACATAACATGAACTCCCGTTACCCGTAATTTGAATGACACTGTAGGTCAAGTTAGTTGGTTATTTATTACGACTATCAAAATAGTGCCAACTATTTTGATAGTCAAAGATTACAAATAATATTTTTTTTGTTTTAATCGGAGACTCGCGAGATCTCAGTTCGGGGCGAACCACTAGTTATATTGGTCCCAGGTAAGATTTCAGCGATTACCACTGTTGATCATCATAGCACGGTCTGCATAATTCATTGCTTTTCTTAGTACGGACCATATTTCCTATGGCTAGTCAGAGTATTCTTAGCACGGCTCGTATAACTTACCGAGTCATGAACGTGGAAATATAAACCTGCAAGCTTAGCTACTAACATCTCAACCAATTGATGCAACCCGAATATAAATTCGTTTAATAGACTATAGTAAAAATCTTTGTCTAGGGTTGCTAAACCCGCTGGCAATAACTTACTGAAAACGTTAGTTTCTCCAAGAATGCCTTCAATCTACCACAGTTTACACGGCACAATCGGCAATAATGTCTCCGTGTTTCACAACAACGGAGACTGCGCTATTTCGGAGAACGAACGGCATTCGGTTGAGCTAGTATGTTATACGCATAGCATTGAGGAAGGGCTAGAAGCGTCTATTTCTAGGGCAGGCCTTAATCTTCTTCATTGTTTTGCGTAGGGCTTTACCTTATGCTTATACAGTGAAACTTGGTTAAGTGGGACCTGGATAAGTGAGAAACCTTCATAACTGGAACTCATGCTGAGGTCCCAACACTTTGGCACTGAATTACCTCTGTTAGTGGGACGAGGTAAACCTCTATATCTGGGATTTGTTCTTTCGATTTATCATCATAGATAACATTGTTTGTTTACTCATTCTTATTCTACCCACAAATTCCACACGTAATTCCAAGTACGTAAGTACAAATTTTGAGCTTCAATTACCTTCAGTTTTAGTTTCGCTTTACTATCATACAGATGTTTATTTGAAAAATGTCAAAACGAAAGCTACAATCGTTATCATTACGTGAAAAACTGAAGTTAATATCCGTTTATGAAAGTGGGAAGACACGCGAAGAAGTTTGTGCCGAATTTAATGTGCCAAAATCTACTCTTTGTAGAATAATTCAGAGTAAACATAAAATTGAATCACAATGTTCTGAAGGACAAGGAAAACTAAAACGTGTAGGTACGTTTATCAGAATATCCTGAACTTGAACAGTGTTTGCTAACATGGGTTAAGTGCTTGAATATTTTTGTTGATTACATTTGTATGATTACCTTTAAGTACATAATATTTTTTTTATTAAAACTCATTTACATACATAACACGTTATTTTATTTAATGATCGCACCTGTATAACTGAAATAACCTGTATTCTCACCTCTATTAATGGAACCCTCTGTAAATGAGACAGATATTTATTTATACCTGTATATCTGAGACACTGGGTAAGTGGAATACCTCTATAAGTGAAACGACATTGCAGGTCCCTTGATGTCTCACTTAACCAGGTTTCACTGTAATTGGAAAGATTTCGCGGATAACAGGATGAATGAATGAATGAATGAAAACATTTTATTTTACACCTTAAACAAAAAAAAATAGAAAACACGAAGCAAATAGTACAATGGGCGGTCTTATCGCTTAGAAGCGATCTCTTCCAGACACCCTTTGGATGGAGAAGATTTTATTATAACAAAGATAATGGTCGGGGGGTGTACCTTTATGGCTAACTATTTATGAAGAGAGTGCGTCTAATACCGAAATAAAAATTACTTAAATAGGTACTAAAATTTATAACTAAGTAAGTACATATAAATACAAAATAGAACATCACATTACATTTACATCCATTATCTGGTTCCCATAGTAAAAGCTTTGCTTAGTTTGGGGCTAGATAGCACTGTGTTAAATGTCCAGCAGTATTTATATTTATTCATTGGTGCGGTTTGGGGATAAGACCGACTCGTATGCCAATATTACTAATATTATCGGCGCGCCTTGGGCGTAACTTATGTATCTAATTTATCAGTAATTTGTCAAATAACAAGTCGATAAGATGATTATAAACAGCTTTCTTTAATTATTAATTCTTTCAATAACCATCAATTTAGATGTTTCACATTTGCCGGGCATCCTGTGATGGCTACATTTTTTTACAGTCATATGGAAATTTTTAATTTGCAATAACCGAAATAAGATTTACAACACATTTAAGACATGTTTCTATAAAAAAAGTAATTAGACCATGGAAAAAGTATTTAAACCTGTCTATGCTTATTTACCAAAATCTGTTCACAGATATCTTATGACATGACATGACTAACATCAAAGAGATAAAAAGTTTGCTCAAATAAATAAATGCTCCTACTAATGTTTTTTATCAGTTTGTCATATCAACAATTTGTGTCTGTTTTCATTTTATTATAAATACAAACATGGGGTACCTAGGTATCATAAAACAGATTAGGTTTGTAGCTTTTAATTTTTCGTTTAGCATGGTATCAAATCAAATCAAATGTAATTATTTCAGTAAACTAAATAAATATATTTGATTTGATTTATTCATAGAACCTTGAAATTGTTCTGCGCTTTGCACAGAAACAAACTAGGGAAATCCTTCTAATTCAGAAAAATATCATAAACAGGATATCAGATAGAACCTATAAAAGATATGTGTGTGATATATAATTTCCAGATGTTAATATAAAACTAATACATTTTACATGATCCATAAATTAGTGAATATGTGACAAGAACATTTATCTTTATTTATGTAGTTCACAATAAGATTCTAATTTATATTATCTACAACAAAGTTAATTTTCATGTTTTTATAAGCTAACTTCAATATTGAGCTAGTACTTTTCTGTATGGTTTGATAAAAATTACTGTAATTCTTAACAATATTCACCAGTTATTTTCCAAGTAGAATCTTGGGGACAATCAGAATGATTATAAAACAATCTATTAGTTAATCAGATTATAGACATACTATTATTTAGTTTGGTAAGAATTGTTCCATTAATTAATTGTATTTTAGTAAAATATCTTTTGTATAGGTAGTTTACATAAAATCTGGCTAGAGCAGTGGATAGTGTTTGGATTTAGCGAATGAAGTAACGATGCAAAAGTGCCACATCATCAACATAAAATTAAGTCATAATCATAACACTGAAAAAGTAGATGCCTGGTTTCAAAAGCATGCACAATAATCAATAAATGATTTTAAGTCAAAAATGTTACCTGGAGGACTGTCAGTAAGAATGGTGATCCCCGTAGGGTCAACATGGGGAGGAAACGCCTCATACAGATCGGGCTCCTCCTCGAGCACGGCTGACAACATCACGGAGGGCATCCCGCAGGAACCCAACACAACTACACTGCACTACACAACACTGTCACACGCACAGCTGCCCCGAACTCACACCAGCAAGCTACCCTGAGCCATTCCCCATCAATTAGGTACTGTCCAATGACTATCTAAGTCAAATCCTGCTGCACCATCTTTAAATCTGCAACCAAAAAACCAAAGTTCAAATCACTAAAACCGTGTCAAGACTGTCAATATATTACAGCCAGTATCTGCTGATAACGCTATCTTAGAATCGGCGATTGTACCGCAGTCGATAAGGCGATCTTCGCGAAACCGAGGGAACAATAAGTTACCTAATTGAATATCATACTGTGAAGATCAGCTGATCGCGTCGCTGCCAGGGCAGACTTGGCATTTTATGGCTATTTTAAGATATTCGGGCAGCTGATCGGAGCGTATTCAATGTCAGATGCCAAGTGGTAAGAAGCGGGCGAAGAGTCGCGCGCCAGGCGTAACAACCCGAGTGAGGGGACGTAGTGGCGCGGGTGGCGGTCGCGCCGGAAGCGTACTCACCGCAATCCTGACGGTAAATGATGCGGAGCAGGATCTGCGCCTCCGTATTTACCGCTGTGGAGTCCCCGCGGCGACTAACCCGAGTAGCCAGCTCCGGCCCGACAATATCACGAATAGGATAATAGTATAATGAGAGCCAACTCTTTTGCTTTGTCACTTACACGAACCACTCTGTACATCACACGGATTATATGTCGGTAACTGACCATATGAACAGATACATTGTATTTAATCAGAGAAGATTCATTAGTTATTTAATCAAATTAACGATGTATCCGGTGAAAGTCGTTTCGGGTTTTCTGCAGTTTATTCGCGTTATGCTAAAATGGCGATCTGCCAGGCAGATTTAGTTTGTAAGGTACAGTATTGCTGGTCGTCGAGTCAATATTCACGTCTTCAATAATCACGACGAGAAGTCGAGAATGGAGAATTGGATAACACGAATCCAATATCGCCGCAAGCAATTTGTTTGTTGGATGGCCGCCCGTGCCGAACCGACCGACATTCAAGAAAGACCATAGACAATAATAATTTGCGAATAAATTAATAGATAAGACACAACATCAAGTAAATGATAACTTTACCTACACTTAGCAAAACTTTGTGTTCGTAAATAATTCATTAATTATTCTAACCGTGTCGTTAAATTCCAGTCAAGATTATCTTCTTTACATCATTAACTAAAAGAAGCCACTGACTCCTGAAAAACAGCTAGACTAGTTCAGCATGTGAGCCTATGAATTTAAAATCAATTTGTTGTAATTTTATTTGGTCAAAAAACTATTATCTGATTTGATTTAAATCAATAAAACTCATTCTAAAACTGAATAAGTATTGCCTTTCTGGAGTGATTAGTCATGCGGAAGCTATGAATAAAAATTGTGTAAGTATACAAAAATGGTAAAAAAGTGGCATTCCGGGAGTACTGCATGCCGTGCCGACAGAAGTGGAAACTTGAACAACTACGAGTTATATCAATACAGAGATATCGGTAACGGTACCAGTGTGGCGAGTTAAATGGTTTTTTCTCATTTCAAAAAATGCCCAACGTACCTAAAGAAGTATATTCACTTCAAAAAAATTATCATCTGATTTAATTTAAATAAATTTAACTCATTCTAAAACTTCTTTGTTACGTATTGCTTTCTGCAGTGCTTAGTCATGCGGGAGTTATTGAATGAAAATTGTGTAAGTACACAAAAACGTAATTAGATTATGCATTTTTTTGTAATTCTTTCAAACGTAGTTTATCAAAAAGTCGTAGATAAACATTAAAGTTGTACATAAACATAAAATACAAAATCAACTCATCTGTACAGAAATAACATTTCGTCTTTTCTGTGACCTCGGTCACTTTTTCGGTCACTCTTCCCCTACCCTAAAATCTATGCTCCTTTTCCTTCCCGTTACACGCTTTTATATTTCATCCTTAACATAACAAGAATATGGCAACATTGATTTATTCAAAATCAAAGTTTTGTGATATGGCACGGCTACATGAAACAATTTATTTACTTTTATGAAATCATTTGAACGTTAAAAATTAAAACACATTTGAACGTTAATAATTAAAACAAAACATTGTATGCATACATTGAGCAACGCGCAATCGGTGCGACATACTTATGCGCCAGCTCTCGGAATATACGTCGCTTCGACCAGACGCCCAGAAATAATTTTGAAAACGCGATGGGCTCCAGTACCCCATGGACCCGGGGTCTCGACCCCAAATAGCTCAAATACGTAAGTTATAAAATAAATAGGTAAATTAGTCACGACCAATTTCTGAGTTACAAAAAGAAGACTAAAGAAGGATAACTTCAGAGGATGTCACTAAAACATATTTTACTATGATGATGAATGATGATGCCCTCTCGTAAGAAAGTGGGGTGCTACGATGATGACTACATCCGCGAATCATGAATTAACGTTTTACTACTCGTTTCTATTGGTGTATGTGTTCAACAACCTCTACAAATATTCATAAAACCTCTACAAATAAAGATTTCATAAAACTACCGTATGTGTGGCGGGCGTGGTGACACGCAGAGCACTTCGGGCACACAAAAGTTTAGCTTTCAAGAAAGCTTTCTCGTTACTATTTTTTGTGTGTTTACTGGTAACATTGCTATTTGCATAAAGTCAGCTATGTCAAATGTCACGTCACGCGTTTGGCAAAAACTCTACAGTCTAAACTGTCAATCAGATGTAATGAACTTGTCTCTCATGTCAATTGTCATTGTCAATCAAACAAAACAAAAATCATCAATTTGTGATGTTGTGTAGTTGGTGTAAGATTCATTATTCTGTTCTGTTCGATAAATCTTTAGATTTTACTGAGTAAAACTATAAATACCGTTGTGTTTATCCCATTTTAATGCTATGCAAGTTATGCTAAAATGTCTGTTCCGAAATCCGAGTGTTTAAAAGGTTTGTAATCGATTGATTTCAGTTTCTATTTGTAGGACTTCTTGTAGATAACGTTAATGTATTTATTTACATTCGCAGATACCGTGACCGTGCTAATAAACGCCGCTGGTGATAATGAGAATTCCGTCAACAATGTTGTCATAAAATCACTGACGAAAATAGCCAATACTTACCCGAATGAGGTGATTGAAATATTCTGTGAATTCTACAAGAATACAGCTAAAGCTAATCCTTTACAGCTAGGGAACATTGTCAAGTGAGTAAACTTCGACTATCCACTGGCTGTATCAAATTTTTTAGCCAAACTTACAAAGTCGATGTGAAATCTTAGATTTTCATGTCTAGGTATGTAGATATTCAATCTCTAGGTCCATGGGGGTATCGGGCCTTTCGCGTTTCAAAATTATTTCTGGGCGTCTGGTTGAAGTGACGTGATCCAAGGGCTGGTGCATATCTCTGTGAACGCATAAGCATTGCAATTCAGCGGCCCAATGAAGTTGCCATATGATTTAACTGTTTCTTTTGTATTTTTAAAGATATATGTTATCATTCTTTCTGTAAATAAATGTACAGTTAATATGAAAAAATATTCAAATCCTTTTTCTACTTATCAACCTTGAACATGCATATCTGTGCTCATTAGGAAGTTGAATCTAGACTATTATAAGTCAAACCAGATCTTATTAGTGGCTAATTTGAATATATATGTAAAATTTATTACCTAGGTGCCTCATTTAATCTCTCATACATGTTATTTGTATGTAATTTACATATAAGATTATTGTATCTTAAATATATAAAACAAAGTCTGGTTAGTTACATCATTTATAACCCAAGAACGGCGAGACTGATTTCTATGAAATTTGGTATATAGATAGATTATGATCGGGATTAAAACAGGCTACTTTTTACCTGACTGTGTAGAAGGAGCATAATGTTTTTATGGACAAACCGTGCATGCAGAGCTACGGGCGGGTCAGCTAGTATTACATAAATAAACCAATGTACAAAGGAAAAACTTAGAAGAGGCTAAAGATGCTCCAGCATTCAAATAGATTTTTTTGGCAGGATTGTAGTGGATGCCATTTAGGGAAGGCCTATACTCCCTAAGGCAGTAGGTGATTCTAATGATAGATGATGACCTCATTTGTCACATGACATCAAGCCA
This sequence comes from Philereme transversata, assembly GCA_963924445.1. Lineage (NCBI taxonomy): Eukaryota > Metazoa > Arthropoda > Insecta > Lepidoptera > Geometridae > Philereme > Philereme transversata. The sequence goes on along the minus strand of OZ004337.1, from coordinate 3,137,326 downwards.
TATAGCCCACACAATGCACCAAATGAATAGACATACACTTACATTATGAATGTTAAACATTACAGTCCTTCTACGCAGTTGGGTAAAAAAGTAAGGGTCCAACTCAGTGTTTACTGAGTCTATAGACTGTACATAAAAACTAACTGTCTCAATTTCAGGGTCCTAGAACAAACATGTGTGAATCAAGTGAAAAGGATAGACCCCAAAGTGGCGGGAGAACTCGTCAGTACCATGCTCCGAGCGATGACGGAGAATGCGACTTACGAACCAGGGGTGCAGATGGGGGCTTCAGCTGTGCTGGTGGCTGTAGGCCATGAGTATTTGGACTTGGTGAGTACAGTCACGTTCGTTAGAATATTTGGGGTCAGGTTAAAAAGAGGGATAATGCATCATACCCTCCAAAGTGTGACATTGTTAATTATGTGGCTTCCTTTGCTGTGGTAAACTAATTTTTTTGTTAAATTTTAATTTTATGGTCGTCGTTTCATTTAAGCCTTAGAAACTGAAGCCTTGAAGGGTCAACTTTCCAATCGGCACGATGAGCTAGGACTTTAACTTTTTTTTCATGTGAAGTGGCGATTTGCGGAAACCTATAGTTTTTTCGATATTAATTTTTTAAAATCCGTAATCGATTGCTAAAATCGCTGGGAAATCAATGTCCGAGCATTCAGTTTGCGTACTATATCGTGACACTATATTGATATGACCGTAACAGATAATAAGGCTTTTTTGATAGGTTTTGCATTTTTAATAGCGGGAATTTCGAATTTAGCAATGAAATTTACATTTCTTTAACAAATTTTACAATACATTTGTTCATGCGTTAGTATCCTAGTAGTCTGTGATTTGGTCGTGTTATCTTTTTCTTGCGGTCGAGACATTTTCGTACTCCTATAAAAGAAATTTGCGTGGGTACTATGGCGTCCTCATCGAGTTCTGCTTCATACCCCGCTGCAGAGTTGAGTGTTATGCATTATAAGAGTATAATGCATAACACATGTTATGCATTATAAGAGTATAATGCATAACACTACTATTTTATATACAGCTCACTAGAGAGTGAGCTGCTTGTCGAAAAAAGCCGAAAAATAGTAGACTAAATCGTGACGGGGCACCCCAAAAATAATTTTTCATGGTACAACGGCAAAAAACAATTGCTACAGTACCATCAATAGAACTGACTAATGGTATATAGTACCACAGCCAAGGAAGGATTAGATGTTAGACCTGTAATAACATAAAAAGCTACAAAAAATAAAAAGGTGGAGCTGTGGTAGAAGTTAGTTCAATATTAATATATTATTGAAACATGATAAGTGTAGCATGTGTTTTGAGGACATTTGTATAAACAGATTTATGAGTCATTTGTGAGTGTAGATTGTGTTCTACCTTTGTTTTGAAATACAGTTTTCCAGGCTAGACAAGTAAACTGTGAACCTGGATAAGTGGGATCTGAAGGGACCTATGTATATTTTATTATCATATACTAGTTGACCCGCCGAACTTTGTATCGCCTTGACATGCATATGACATGCATAATCGGCTATCATTAGCTACATCTATGTATGAGAAAATTAATTTTCGTCATAATTTTTTTTTTGCATGTATGTTTCCTATATTTTAATAGTTATTCTGCTATTCGGGGCGGAGACAAATCCAACATATCAAAGATCATCAAAATCGGTCAAGCGGTTCTTGAGTTGTAAATGGTGTAACTAACCCGACTTTGTTTTATATATATACATATAGGATTTTTATTTACCCAGTTTCCCAAATGGGCAGGTTAACGTGACAGTTGTCTTATTTATAGAGGGTCGCACTATGAGAGGTCGAAATGTACCATTTTTCATATAAATTGGTGGCAATGTTAATATGTACAAACTCTTAGATAGTACTGACAAACAAAGTAAGTATGGAAGGGATTAGACTGTTTGTAAACAAAGGCGTCATTACTTGTCTAAACCTGATAAATTGCCCCAATTATACGGGCTATTGAGCTACAAAGTGCCAATTATACCTAGAGGTAATCATCGAAGTAATCTAAGAAATCAAGTCTCATTTACAAAGGTTTGAAAATTCCAGTATGAGAGGTATTTCAATGCAAAAGGGTCGGGAATTCATTGTAATTATCAATAACAGAGGTTTCTCACATATCCAGGGTCCAGTTATCCAGGTTTCACTGTAGTACTGAATTACGCTATTTATGGTTCTACGACGGATAATATACGTATTTGTATAAAAATTTGCTTTTTAGGCACATTTTATTAAAAATTCTAATAATTTTCTGAATAAAGGGTTCGGGAAACATAATCTCTTTTTGACAAGCTTTTTATTAACTTGCAATGTATGTATGTTTGCTCGGGTGGAATCTTGCCACTGAATTTTAAACCTGTTCCCCTCAACCGTTTTAGCTGAAATTTGGAATACGTTATGTAACTTCGGTGACAATGCAATAATATGGTACTATGGAGGTGGTCTCATGATGGTGACGGATGCTAGACAACGGAACTTCTGAATGGATAATGTAGGCTACTAGTGTTTGGGCTCATTTGAATCTGCTTGCGGTTCCGATTATGAATTTTATAAAAGCTTGTTTTGAAAAAGTAATTTTTTAATAAAAAACTTATTCTAAGTCCTACTTCGGTTGATTTGAAAAATAGTAAGAGTTTTTTCACGTTTTCCTTCACCGTTTAGTAGAATCCATTGCATAGCTTGGATTCGAATCCTCAACCTCAGAACATGAAGATTTGAAAGTCGGAGTGCATCCCACTAGACCAGGACTGCTCAACAGGCGCTAAATACGTTTAGGGATCGTTATGCAAGCCGGCCTAACACTCAGATTTAGTCCCGCCACCTAGTTCCAATCGGGCGAGCTAATTACTACACCATTATTTGTTCGATCACTCATTGTACAATGCACAATTTGTACAAACAATAATTTGTTGAAGCAATGGAAAAAAATACAAGGGGCCATGAAAATATTTTTTATAATCCGCGGGGAAAAAGGTTGGGAAACCCTGCACTGGACCAAAAACATGTCATCATCATCAGCACAGGACAACATCAACGCTTCCCAGCAACCTTTAACATGTCGTAGTATTTTTCAAACTTTCGCGATCCATGTACATAATTATTAATTAAAACGGGTATTTATCGCGTATGCACCTTTTTTATTTGTTATCCTGACGTTTCGGCTGTGTTGCAACAGGCGTGGTCACGGGTTGACTGGAGTACTTGGAGCTACCGTCGAGAAGTGTGGGAAGCTGCAGCAACTACCATCACTTGGTCTTCAGAATTAGAAATGTCCTCGTTCATATTACGATACACTACACTAACCGTATCTACGCACTGAGACGACCGATCAGAACGTGCACACCTAGCAATCACCGGGTTCCAGGATGCTGAGAGTCTAATAGCCATCTTCCCAATTGAAATTTAACTTTTAACACGTCGTCTTTCCATATATTAGAGGGTCGTCCTACGCTGTATTTTCCAGTAAAAACATGTATGATGTTCCACACCTCCAAAAAAGTGTTTCTGTAAATTCAATTTAATTTAATAAATTTATTTCAGACAAATGTATCCCTATATGGTTAGTAATACATTTATTTATGTATATGTTAGAAATACAAATTTAAAATAAATAAAGATTAATGACAAATAAATTTAGTGAAATTACAATCAATCAAAATAAATTCATTCAAAATCAAAATAAATAAAAACAAATTAATTAAATTGTAAAGATGGATGTATTCTTTTGTCCCTAGGTACTCCGTTCCCTCATCAACCAGCTATCCCCAGCGACTGTGCCGCACTATACAATCGCCCACACACTAGGAACACTCGCAGCCGTCAATACGCATGGAGTAGTGCCACACATCAAGGAGATCTTGGGAAAAATGCTGCCTTTACTGCCTCTGGTCAAGAATGATGGACTGAAACAGGCATTTGCTTATGGTACGAACTGCTGCACTACCTTTGCTTCTGGTTTCAGCTGAAAATCAGTGTTGGATGCTTAACATCCAACATTACGCTGAGCTGAACGCCATTTTGGTACGCAGACATGAGTCGAACTGTCTGTAAAAAAACAGACAGTTCGACTCATGATTGTTTTATTTTATTTATTATGGAATAACCAACAACTACAATATATGTGTAAGGTACAATTTGTGTTAGTACATAGTATATCATGTGTGAGCTATTGATACTGTACTCCACGACGTTATCCACAAGTTAGTTAAATACGTTTCATAAAAAGAAATGTTCCAGCTAGAGGGTCTGTTAGAGGGTAACATAGATTATTAAGGTTGTGTTTACAAAAACAAGCAAAGACCCTCAAAGAAGAAGAAGAATAAACTATATAAAATTTAAGAGTGAAGGTAACTATAGACACTTACAAGAGTTATAAGTCTAAATCTGAATTGAAATTTGCACTAACCAGTGAGATATTTAACATCTTATGATGATGATATATATACCTACTGTCCTCTATAATTGTTTCATGTGTCCATTTTGTGTGTATCAAATAAATGATTCTATTCTATTCTAGTTGGGTGCTGGCCGTTTACGATCGGTCGCTCAGTAATTCAATGAGGGAGGCCTATGTTCAGTGGTCACTACTGAACATAGGCCTCCCTCATTGAGTTACTGAGTAGTGAATGTCCTATGGCTGATGTGATTATGATGATGTTTTTTTTTGGCAATTTTTATTTTTGGTACCTATTTCTTTATTGGCAGGGAAACAATAAATAAATCAAAATGAAGTCCCTTTAGGTTCATTTATTGCTCGACTGTTATATCAATGATAAGAATAGTGATGGAGTGAGGACTGGATGTGGTCACCCTTAAAGGTGACATGTAGGAGATTTTTAAAGAATCAGAAGGACAATTCACGTAACTTAAATAAGTAAAATTCAAGCTTCGATCTAGCCTCGATATGCTAAATATCATAAACGGTATGCACGTAACTGACAATACAATGGTATGAGTTGACTGACATGTGATTACAGACTTTAATAATATCAAGAAGATAATGTAATATTAGTGGAGCAGAATGCTAAAATATATTCAATTCATAATTCAATCTTGTTCGGGTCAACTGTCGTTATATTTTTAAAATGTATTACGTGAATTGGGCCTTAGAGTGATGAGCCTCTCACAGAGGTTCAATATTTATTTGTAAAATAGATAGGACCTATTTTCAACATCATTGCCGGTCATAATTTATGTTATCCATCACGATGCCGTGCTTCTTCTTCTTAGCGTGTCAAGAGTTGTACGTTTCCATTCATAGTATGTTGGACAGGTGTTTGGCCACAGCAATGGCATCAGGCGAGGCGGCCATTAGGTCCTCCATCGTGCATGTGTTCGGACATAAAGGGCACATTAGCAAGTGCTGCATTCACTGCGATGCCGTGCTAGTCTCACCTATCGACCTTTTAGAAATGTTTTATTTTTATCTTTCAGCTTTCGGCCATTTCGCGATCGCCGTGTCCGAGCAAATAGGCGATAATGTCGAAAACGACAACATAACGTCGATAAAAGACAATTTCGTCACAGAGTTCGCCATTATATTCGACGTCCTGTACAACCAATGGCTTCTATCACACGAGCCTAAAGTCTCAGAGTCTGTTTTAGAAGCTCTAGGACCGATAACAAGGTTGATTTCAGAACGACAGTTCAACGAAACTGTTAACAAGTTTGTGCTTTCATTGCTGGCTCTATACCGCAAACCGGCAATCAATTTCTACTACATCAGTCAATGTATATCGTACTTACTATCTCCGTCGACTCTGAACCCCAAGATAAACCTCAACGACAATGTTATAAGTAACATTAACCATGTACTCTTTAACTTGGTCCTATTAGAACCTGATTACGACCAACCACACACAGTTAAGAACCATTTTGAGATCCTACGTTGTTTCGACCATATGGCTAACCAATTCTCAGATCAAACGATAGAGAATCTGCTTCACCAATGTAAGAATAACCAGGAGAAAGACAGAATGAAAGCGGTCATCATTCTCACTCATCTGACGACATCATCACAAATTTTCGTCGATAACTACGCTGTGAAATTCGTCGCTATACTAAAAGTGATGACGAATATGGAGCAAGGGTTGAAAATGAAGAAGTTACTCGTCAAAGCTATCGTAGGACTGGTATACAGAAACTGTATAACGACGCCGGAAGAATTCACAATGGTGGAATTCATAATCAAGCACTGTGGGTTTGAAGGAGCACCGAACGTGCCAAAACATGAAGTGGCGGATTTGCAAGACACATGCAAAAGCTCTCTAGTACTCATGTGCAATACTGTAACTAGCGTACGATCACAGCTACGTAGCTTGTTTCTCGCAGCTTTGACGGTAGATGAGTTTACACCGTCGATGGGAACGGTTAGCCTCTGCTTAAGTTCCCTTCTCCAAAACAACTCTCAAGTCATAGATGAGACAGTTGACAAAGAAATAGATACAAAGTATTCGCCAGATTTGGTCTTTGTCCGATGCCTCACTTACATAGTAGACCCTAACGAAATAGAGAGGAACAAGAATTTACTGGTATTCCTTGAAGAATATTCCGGAGATGTTCATAAAAACTTGAAAAATTCGTGGACAGTTGAAATTCAAAGGCTTTTGAAATTTGTTGATAAGATTGAATCGAAAGAGTACTGGCATGGAATGGTGCTAGACCTTCTGGTCTCAGCTATTGAACAAGTGAATAACAGCAAGTGGGTTGAAGTGATAGCGACGCTGATATCGCAACAAGTGCTAGCGAAGAAACAGGCTCCAATGATAAAAGGCTTATCGTTGCAGTATCTAGCGATTTTATCGTGTCATATGTCCAACGCAGCACTAGTAGAAAAGGTTCTTAAAATCATACTACTAGCTTTGAAGTCTTTACCGATGGAAAGCTGCGAATACGTTAGCAAAGCGGCTGCCATAGCCTCACGTCAACACGGAGAGTTTGTCATGAATGAAATAGATGCGATTAACAAAGAAAACGAATCGAAAAGAGGCAGCAAGATTCTAAACTTTTTATCCTCTAGAACCTCGAAAAGTGAACAAGAGTTTAGCGTAGTTAAGTGCGCTGTAATCACTTGCTACGGGAAAGTAGCCACTGAATGTCTGGATGCGCACGTTTTAGCCAGATTGGGTGATAACGTCACATCGATTTTGTATGATATTCTTAAATCTTCACCTCCATTTGACTTGTGCAAGGCTAGTGTTACCACGCTATATGAAATCAGTAAAGCGCTGCATCCGGCTGCGCATCATACCGTGGCATTGAGGAATCGCTGGCAACTCTTAAACGCAGTTTTGGAGCAAATATACAATTCCAATTTGGACAGACGAAACGTCGAACTCTATCCTATCATAGTTAAAGCGTCGAAAGCTTTAACGAAACTACAAAAGGGTATATTGCCAGAAGAAAGGAATACGATACTGAGAGTGTTTTTCAACAGTATATTTGGAGAACTGTCTTCATTCAAACGCAAATATGAAATCGAAGGAAACGACGATAAGAACGATTTACTAGCAAAAACGCTAAACGACAGTTTAACGTTATTGCATCAACTGATCAAGGAGCTGATAATACAATCGACGTGTCTAAGTACCATTGATGATCTAATCAGTTTACTGATTGAATGGATTCGTCATGAAAACGACGAAATACGAACAGCGTCATTCTTGATTCTACAAGTTATATTCGATACGTACATTAAGAATGTTAAACTGAACTATGAAACTCCCAGCAAATTCGGTCAAATGGGATACCTTCTCGGACTTACAGTACCGGGATTAGCTGATACGAACTTCTCCGTAAGACTAACGACAATAGACTGTATCAAACTGATAGTCCAAATACAAGATCTATATGAAGGACACACGATTGAGCCCGACGACGAATGCATGTCGAATCTCAATCATTTACAGAACAACGTTTTGACAAACGACTTGAATGGTATAAGCGAGTATTGTATGTTCTTGTGTGACACAATAGCGCCTAAAATCCCCCATCATCACACAATGCAATTTATAGAAAGTCTTCTAGACGGTTACAATAATCAAGAGTATAGAAGTGTTGGAATCAGTGCGATTTTAAACGCATATTTTATAAACAAGGGTCAAGATTTGTATCAGAATGTGGAAAGAATAGTGGACATTATGTTGTCTACAATGAGAGAGGTTGATGAAGAAGCGAAGTTGAAGCTGATGAAGCCGCTAGCGTCATTGACTCGTCATCATTCCAATGCCGTGACTGCTGTGCTACTTGGTCAAAGGCTTCCGTTGAAACCGTGAGTATTTTTTTATAAAACCTTAATTTTATATTCCTTTTTATGATTATTTTAATACTTGATTCGTTCGTATTTGACCGGTATTCCGCTTAGAAAATAATAGAGCAATGTAATTACATCAGCTTTTACCATTGCCTTAAATAACACATTATCCCTCAGGGACTAACTCTAGGACCTGTTATGTTTATTGTATTTTTAAAGATCTATTTTGGAAAACAGGTAACAGACCAGGTATCTTTGCTAGCGTAAAATTGACGGTACAATAACAACGAAATTTTTACATACGATGTGGTACGAAATGGCAAGGTGAAGATTGTATGTAAAATTGCTTGTTTACATTGTTGAAGTTCTGAATGGTTCATTTTATTTACATTACAAAATTTTATTTTTCATAACTCATACTCTGAAATTTGGTTATTGTTAGCTCGATACCTGATGCGTAAATGCGATTTACGCCCCTAGGAACGTTAGTAAATTTAAAAATAGAGTGAGGCTCGTTGCATTCGTACTAAAATGAAATACAACCTCCATGTCAAATACTTATTTCTATTTAAAATAAAAGAGGTTACATTCATAAATGCTGAAATAAATTACAACCTCCATGACAAATCCTTAATCTAGTAAATAATAGTAGCCATAGCTTAGTAGTGAAAAAAAAAACTGGATACCGAGAATCCAAATTTGCATTTTAGCAACTGTTATAAAGACTTTTTTAATTTCCTCGCATTCGCGATGTAAAGTAGCACCCTCGACTCCTTAGCGTCCTCGATCGCTTTCGCTCGCTCGTACGCCAAAATATCTCGGGTGCAATTAAAATAAAAAATATTGCTGGTCATTTCACTCAGCGCTATCTAGCCCCAAACTAAGCAGAACGGAACCAAATAACTGATAGAATACTTACATACTTTTTTTGTAAATACATACATACATACCTATAATATATAGAAAAACATCCAGACCCGGAACAAATATCTGTAGATCATACAAACATTTGTTCAGCGGCGGGAATCGAACTCTCTACCTCCTTATTAAACCAGCGCCGCTTACCGTCCTCGGACGCTGAGACGGGACCTGTTTGGCGCATATAACATGGAAGACCATATTAGTAGGTACTCTCCTACCTATATATATGTACTCAATTTTTATCTTGTGATTTTCCTGTGTTTGAATGAATGAATGAATGAAAATTCTTTATTATACCTTACAAGCTAAACACAATAGATATAAAAATAAAAAATAAAACAAATAAATGTAAGCATAATGGGCGGTCTTATCGCTTAATAAAGCGATCTCTTCGAGACAACCTTTGGATGGAGAGGATCATTGCTTAATGGAAGATTGGCTGAGGTGTAAAAAGAATAAACTTAATAATAGAAAAAGAAAAATTACTTAACCTTAAATATATAAATAATAGGTACATAAATAATTTTAAATAAGCAAATATAATTTATAAAATAAATAAATATGTACTTACATAAATACATACATACATATATTAATATATACATATATTAATAATATTATAGATCACATGAATAATCACGACTCTTCTTGGAGATAAATGTTTTTGAGTCTAGCTTTAAATACGGAAGGTGAGGGGGATTTCCTTATGGAGACCGGCAAGGCATTCCATAATCGGACAGCTTGGACGGAAAAGGAAGTTTGCATAGAAACTAGTTCTATGCATCGGTGTTTTGAGAAGGAGGTTTTCAGAGGATCGAAGTGTTCGGGAATCTGTGTTTGTATATAATTTATCTTTTTAATCATTTATAATGTTTATGTAAGTAGGTATGTTTGTTCTGTTCTGAATGGTCTGTCCTGTGTTTCTTTCTGTTTCTTTCTTCTGGGTCTCAGTCGACTATTCGTCCACTACGCCACAGAGGTCGTCATACAATGTACTTTATTTAGGTGTTTTTCTTCAGGTCAGTGATAATGTGTTGGCATCAGCTAGCGAGGGACCCAGACCTCGCTCAGACGATCACGGAGAACTTCCTCCGACTGATGACGTCAGTGGAACTATACGAAGATCCTTACCACGTCACTGAGAACCACGTGGCCGCTCTCCAGCCCTTGACGGTAACTTGCCTTATTTATAAGAAAAGTTCATTTTAATAATTTATCACATAAACTTTCATTAGATTCTTGAAGTCTAAAGAAATATGCAAAAAACAGCTTTTGAAATGATTATGTCCTTTATTTCATTTATTCAGAACAATTACCTAATAATCGTATATTAAATCACATAATCGTAACAATGAAAACAAGTAGCACGTAGCATAAAAGGTATTTTTGAGTACATTTCGACCCAGTTTTTAGTTTTAAGGTAAACCTTGTAGTTTTTAAGTTATTAGCCATCATAAATCCTAAACCTTGACAAAATTCACAGGGTCCACCAGTGACCCCACAGTGATGATATTTGGTATGCGACTATGCGTGTAGTTTTAGTGACTTCTGAGCGGGTTCAACTGCACTTTAGTTAACTACCTTCTTTTTTGTTGCAATTTCCAAATGACCGGATAATTAACACTTTAAAACATAACATAACACTGTAAAATACATCCTACACCACACACACTAGGTTCACTATCCACACATAAACACACACACACACTTCAAATGCGATCAAGCAGACATTGTAGCTCAAGAGGCACTTTTTTTCATTAATTTATATTCTAAAAAATGTTAATATTCACTTTTTCTTGCAAACTATTTCTTGTTAGTATTTTTTCATGTAAATATTTAATTTAAATATATATATAATATATATTTTAATTTAAATATAGGTAAGTAAGTATGTTAAAGTTAACAGGCGAGCTACTTTGCCGCGTCTTTATAAGTTTAGTATTACATAATGTAGATTCAATTTGGTTTAAGTCCAGCACTATGTTAATTAGTTTATAATATACGGTAATGTAACTGTGAATCTAAGTATTAATAAATAAATAAATAGACACAAATATAGGGAAAAGTCTGAAATCCAGAATAACTGCAATTTCTACCCCAATAAAGTGTAACGAATTAACATGAACTCCCGTTACCTGTAATTTTAATGAAACTTGGTCAAGTAATTTGACTATGCATTTCGTAGCACTATTTTGATAGTCAAAGATTACAAATAATATTTTTTTGTTTTTATGTTAGACTCGCGAGATCTCAGTTCGAGGCAAACCCCGAACTATTAGTACCCCCGGGGGTATTAGTCTTTGTTTTTGTTGTGGGTTCAATTTGTCAAAATTATCTGTTTCTGGCATATTTATAATAATAATATAAAAATGTTATTCTCAATTTCAGCTTATAAGTGCCTTGGGAGAGATGCTTCAAGAACCGTCTATGAAAGCGATCTGCGAAGCTAAATTTGCGGACCTATTCTCAGTTCTGTACACTACACTGATTTGTTTCATCGAGGCGGAGCCACCGGCATATTGCCCGCCTCCAAACAAGGTAATTACACAAGATGTGGAAAACTAAACAAAAACTCTTTTAAACTGATGGTTGTTATTATAGGATCGGATACAAGATACAAGATAAACCTTATATAATGTGAGCGAATTTATTAGAAACGAAAAATAAATAGGTTAAATTAATGACACTAATATTTGGATGATTGGGTATAAATAAATTAAATAAAATAAATATTGGTGGACATTTCACACAGCGCTATCTAGCCCCAAAATGAGCAGAGCTTGTACTATGGGAACCAGATAACTGATAGAATACTTATATACTTTTTTTTGTGAATACATACTTATAATATATAGAAAAACATCCAGATCCGGAACAAATATTTGTAGATCATGCAAACATTTGTCCCGCGGCGGGAATCGAACCCGCTACCTCCTGCGTCACAGCCGGCTATACGTCCACTGCGCCACATTGCGATATTTTGATGTTGGTCTATTTATTTTATAAAGTTTTTTATTCTTTAAGTGACGAAGCCCCTATACAGCTGAAATATTATTAAATATTAAGTATTATTATTATGTTTGTGCAATCATCTGTAATCTTAAGTTGTGTATGTTGTTGTTAAATTTATTTTTATTAACTGATTTTAAGATCACTAAACTGTACACGCATGACCAGAAACTGATGACAGTTATCTATGTTAATTAAGTTTAATAGAAGTTAATGTGTTTTTCATTTTTAATAAATATTTTCATTTCATTTCAAGATTACAATATTGCGTTGCCAATTGTATAATAAGGTCTTAAAAGCTAGGCAATAGCACTTTATACTTGTTTGCCCTTGTTTGTTTTCGGAGTACATTTTGATCTATATGTCCTCACTTAGAGCCTATGCACGCACACGGTGTATTTTAAACCCGCAGTCGACATGATTTTATGGTAATCTACGACGCTGTAAACGCACGTTCGTGGAACGCACGTCGTCTGGGCGTTTAAAATACGCCATGTGCGTAGGCCCTTAAGATGACGTTATCTGTGGTTTTGTGCGTGCGGGACGCGTCTATCCGAGATTGCGCCATCGCTCTCGTTAGCTACTTACAGCTCATACTACAACAGCTTGTCCATTTCATAATTCACAATAAAGTAACATAAGGAACAAAAAAATGCGAAAGTGCGTTTGTGCTTCTTTCAACAATTAACTATCTATAAATACCTAATCAACTATCAATAATCATCATCATCGTATCAGCCATAGAATGTTCACCGCGAAACATAGGCCATAAAAGACATCATATAGGATACCAGCTGCAACCCGCAGCAATCAAAAATATTACCGTCCTTTTGCGCAGCCGGATAAAAAGTAGCCTATGTCCCATAGGGTCATAATAAATCTGTATACCAAATTTCATTGAAATCGGTGCGGCTGTTTAGTCGTGAAAACGCAACAAACAGACAGAGAAAAAGAGCTACTCATTTATAATATTTGAATGGATTACTGGTATAGCTTCAACTTACTAAACAGGTTTCTTATTGTTTTGTATTGCCTTGTTTCTGTTCGTTGAAAATACTAATTAATGATTTTTAACAAAAAGCGTCACACAGCCCCGGATTTAGAATTTTGCTTAACCTGGGCAGAAACTTGATGTGGCGCCCCTTTGCATTTGAGAGGGGGCTGTTAAAGTTTGATGCGTTCCAAATCAAATGAAAAGCTAGGTGAACTATGTAGGTGGACCACGGGCAGGGAGTGGAATAATCTATAGTACGACTGGCGCTGGATGCCAAGCGCTTTTTGAAACAAGTTTTTTTTATACATATTTTTTATTGAAGAATTTGGCGCCCCCTGAAATTGCCGCCCGGGGCAGGGTCCCCGGTTCTCCCTCCGCCTCTAGATCCGGGGCTGGCGTCACAGGGTCTTAAATCTAGTATAATAGTATGTGGACTTTGAATAATCTATACGTAGTATAAAATGAAGTCGCTTCCGCTGACTGTTACCTTAGATCTTTTAAACTACTCAACGGATTTTAATGTCGTTTTCAGCAATAGATAGAGTGATTCAAGAGAAAGGTTAATATGTATAACTAGCTTCCGCCAGCGGCTTCACATGCGTTGTATGTGTTAATCCAGGTTATAATCTACGTACATACCGATTTGAAAGTAACTCTGTCTCTCTGTTTGTTTGTTACTTTTTCACGACTTAACGGCTCGACCGATTTCGATGGAATTTGGTTCCTATATAGCTAGATAGATTATGAATGGACTTGAGACATAGGATACACTTTACGCGACTGCACAGAAGGAGGGTAATGTTTTACTAACAAACCACGCGTACGAAGCCGCGGGCGGGTCAGCTAGTGCTTTATAATTTATGAATATCGTTTTTTAGATGCAGGAAAGATTCGGTTTCGTACCGAATCGCGACGCGGTTAGACTATCCCCTGCCAGGATTACAATAGGCACTTTCAACACCTTTTTGGAGAGAGCAGAATGTCACAAGGTTAGTGTTATATACTGCGCTCACTACTATACTAAATATTGGTTAAGGTATTAAACAAACGGTAATTATAAAATAAAATATAAATAAATAATATTGGACATTTTACACAGCGCTATCTAGCCTCGAACTAAGCCAAGCTTGTACCAACTTTGGAAACTAGATTACTGACAGATACAGATAAATATTTTTTGGTGATATAAAAAAAATATCCGGTACATATTAAAAATATTTGTAGTTCATGTAAATATTTGTTCCGCGATACATAATTACATACATAATTACAGTACATAATTACTGATTTAAAAGCGTATTTGTCGCGTATGTACCAGTTTTATTTGTTATGCCGACGTTACGAGCCGTCCGTGACCACGGCTGTTGCAACACAGTCGAAACGTCGTCGGGATAACAAATCAAAAAGGGACATACGCGATAAGTACCCGTTTAAATCAGTAATCTGTTAATTGACTTTCAGATCCGCGAAGCTTGTTCCCTCTGCCTTAGCATAGAACACGGGGACTCCACCGCCACAGTGTCCGAACTAGCGCCTCTCATCTGCGGCGGGGTGTGGCGCGACTGCGTGCGACACGCGGGCACGCTCGCCGCGCGACTCGCGACCTACGCGCGCGCCGCGCTCCCGCCGCAGCGCCTCGCAGCGGTCGCGCTACTGGCGGACATGCTGAACTATAGGTACTACATATATAGTGACAATTACATATACTACGTGTTTTGTTACATATGTACGACATTAAATGAAAACAAGGGTAGGGCTAGTGGTTAGTATTGTTGTAAAAAAGGTTTTTTCAAATTCATTACCATAGTTAATTTAAAATTTTACATTTTACAAACAACCTGAATATCAAGTCCTAAAATATCAATGAAACAGCCTATATAATTCATTCATTCATCGTGTAAGTAGGTATCTCTTAAACTGACTAAGCGGCAATGAAATGTATCGATTACTTGATAAATATTTAAGCTACCGGTATTAAACCCACATCTAAAATCACTTAACGCGATTTCGGATGTGTGTTTTAAATTAATGTCGTACGTAACAAAACAGATTGGATATATACTAAGAAAAATCTTATCGTCATCATATCAGCCAACGGACGTCCACTGCTGAACACAAGCCTTCCCCATAGATTGCCAGAGCGACCGATCTTGTGCGGCCTGCACCCAGCGGCTCCCAGAACCTTTATCAGATATTTTTCCTCTAGGGCCGTCCTACGCTGCGGTTTCCAGTGTGTGGTCTCCACTCGAGAACCTTTCTGCCTCAATAGCCGTCAGTTCTTCGAGCTATATGCTAATAGTAAGGGAAATCGAATAGGTCCGATTTGATGCCTTCCTTAAAACCAAACTTAATTTTTTTTCTTGTTATTTATTTTTTTTATTTTTAACCTGTGTTGTCCCACTGCAGGGCAAAGGCCTCCCTTCCCTCTTTCCAGTTTTTTCTGTCCTTTGCTGTAGTGGACCAGTCTGGTAAATGCACATCTAAGTCGTCACGCCATCTCCGTGGTGGTCTGCCGCGTGGGCGTGTTGCGTTAGGAACCCAATCAGTTGTGATCTTTGCCCATAGATCTTCGGGCATGCGGCAGACGTGGCCGGCCCAATCCCACTTGAGCTGCGCTGATTTTTTTGTGACATCCATTATCTTTGTTTGCGAACGTAGTACGGAGTTCCGTATTCGGTCTGATATCCGGACACCTAAAATACTGCGCTCCATAGCCCGCTGACATACCTCGAGTTTGGACCTTTGTTGAACAGTCAAAGACCAAGTCTGTGCACCATAGGTGAGGATGGGGAGAACGCACATGTCCATGAGTTTGCGTTTAAGGCAGAGTGGTAGTTCGCCTTTCATTAATTGTTTCATCGACCAGTATCTTCTCCAGGCGTTTTCAATGCGTCGAGCAACTTCTTTTTCTTGTCGCGCCTGGAAGGAGACAATCTGGCCAAGATACACATACTCATGGACATATTCGATCTCGACCCCCTCGATGTGCAGCCGTTGTCGTGTGCTGTTGGTCATAAGCTTAGTCTTCGACATATTCATCGCAAGTCCAACCTCGAGGCTGGCTTGGTTCAGATCGTTCAGCATGCAGCCTAGTTCTGTGGCTGAGGAGGAAAACAGAACGATGTCATCGGCGAAACGGAGATTTGTTAACCGCCGTTCTCCTAAGATGATCCCCTTGTCAGCCCAGCTCGGTGTCAAGGTCTTAAAGACTTCCTCCAAAGTTGCTGTAAAAAGTTTCGGGGAAAGCGGATCTCCTTGCTTAACACCCTTTTCAATAGAGAAGGAAGGACCAGTGGAAGAAAGTTTAATCGCTGCTGTACTATGACTATAAATATTTCGAAGTAGTTTTATATACGTTGGTTCTATATTCTGATTGGTAAGGGATTCGAAAAGGGAATGGTGTTTAATACTATCAAAGGCTTTTGAAAAGTCAATAAACGCCAAATATATAGGTAGATTAAATTCGGAATGTTTTTCTATTTGTTGGTTCAGAGAGTGGAGATGATCAGTGGTAGAAAGGCCGCGTCGAAAACCAGCTTGTTCGGGCGGCTGGTGCAAATCAAGTTGGCCAGATATGCGGTATTCTATTACTTTAATAAATGTTTTGTATAGATGTGATATGAGGCTAATGGGTCTGTAATTAGAAATGTTGGACTTATCTCCCTTCTTATGAAGAAGGATGATGTTTGAATGACAGAACGATTTTGGGAAGTTTCCAGATTGCAGTATTGAGTTAAAAAAGTTGGTAATATGAGGGAGCAGCGCAGGTTCTCCTATTTTCAGGGCTTCGGTGGTAATACCATCCTCACCAGGACTTTTGCTATATTTCATGCTACTTAGAGCGCGATGAACTTCCAAGCCCGTTATTGGCGCTATGTTTTCCGAGCAAGAGTATACCGTATTGTTTACTGTAGAGGAACCTGTAGATGGGTCGGAATAAAGGGAACTATAAAAGTCGGTACAAATATCTATGATTTTATTTCTCTCGCCATGCATTATACCATTTTTGTCTCTAAGTTTCGTTATTGATTGTTTTCCTTTTTCCGTGCCTTGCTTTGCTACTTTCAACGATTCATTTTTTTCTAAAGCTGTTTTTACTAGATTTGTATTAAAATTTCTAATGTCAGTACGTATTAATCTTTTAACATATTTATCTATATCTCTATATTCAGCAGTATTAAATTTAAGCGAAAGCCTTTTTTCTATCAGGTCTTTTGTGTGGTTACTTAATTTTTCAAGTTTTGTCTTATTTGGTTTTACTTTGCAACTGGCTTTCTTTATACTGTTTTTGATATTATTATATTGTATTTCTAGATTATCTGTGATTGTATCTAGAATTTTAAAACTATTTGTTAACTCTAAGTTAAATTGATCTTGGCATGACATAAGAGAAGTTTTACCTATTCTATTTATATTGTTTTTAATCATTTTCATTCTTTCAAGTTTTAGGTTGAATTTTGCTACAATGCGTAAGGGTCGGTGATCTGAACTAAAACGAATTTTATTTATTGTCTCTACATTTGTTAACATCTGCCTGTTAGAAGCAAGGCAAAAGTCTATTTCATTTTTTGTTATACCATCCCGAGAGAACCAAGTCCACCTACGTTGAGGTTTTTTATAGAAAAAGGAGTTGCTAATACTAAGACTCTGTCCAAAGGCAAAGTTAAGAAGCTGTTTACCGCGATCGTTCCTTTCTCCCAACCCAAAAGGCCCAATTACGATCGGGTTGTCTTGCGGTTCTCCTTTTCCTAACTTGGCATTAAAATCGCCCATCACAATCGTCCAAGTACCTCGATGTTCATCGCATGCCTTATTTAGCAAGTCATAGAACTCTTCGAGTTCATCATCTGGGCGTTTTGAATGGGGTGCATAGACTTGGATGATTGTTAGGATTTTCTTTTCTGTGATTTTAAATTTGAGTAGTGCTATTCTATCAGAGTAAGAAATAAACTCTATTATATTTTGTTTCCATCGTTTAGAAACTAGGAAGCCTACGCCGTACTGACTTCCACTTCCGTTGTAGTAAAAAATGTTCTTACTACGTTCAAGTGTATCTTCGCCATCTCTTCTTACTTCGGCTAATCCAACTACATCCCAATTTATGAACTCTAAAGCATTTTCCAGTTCAATTAGTTTTTCTTCAGTTCTTAGTGTACATACATTGTATGTTAGAATATTTAATTTATCGGAGTCCGTATTGCGTGCGATAGTTGTCTGACAGTTTAAGGCTCTCGCCCGGAGATTTTTTTCTTGTTACTTAAACATTTTGATTTTGATCTAACTTTTGATGTCTATCATTTTGCATGATAACTTTGTACAAACGTCAAGACATTAAATCGAAAAACCAACGACATAACGTCAAATAATTATTATGTCATCCATACATTATACCTCATTGGTATAGTGTATGTACAATTAAAGTATTAGTTATTATTTGAGTACACTGAAATTCTTTGCGAAATACACACTAAAAACTTCAAAAAAATATTAAATAACCTAAAAACTCTCTAAAACATATAATTTCATAGTCTTCAACTTTTCAATCGCAACTTTAGGTTTTGTGACCTGTTTTTAGAACTTTAGTTGTACTCTTTCAACTCAACAACCCAAGATGTGCGGACCTTGCGGCCCTTGCGGAGGTTGCTGTGGAAGCTGCTGCAGTGGCGGATGCGGGTGCCCTTGCATCACTATCTACACTTGCTGCACCAAGATTTGCTAATTACCAAGCGAAGGCCGGTTGCGCTGTTAGCGCACAGCCGAACCTTGGTGCCTGTGCGGTCATTGTAGACAATGCCAGTTTGTCTTGAATTGTACTTACGTGGCGTTCTTAATAAACCTATTGAATAAGCATAATTAAAAAGTTTGACTTTATATCGAAAATAACACTAAAAACACTAGTTAATACTGGATCAATATTTCGATAGGACGATATTACAATGTTGTATCATTTGATTGTTGTTCGTTGATAGTAATCCGGCACATAAAATACAAATATATATTTTATAAATAGTGTTTATAATCATGATAGTTTCAAAAAATATAATTTGACAATTGTTAAACCCAATCTGTTATATTTCCACGAGTATAGTTGACTAGCTTCTCCTTACCAATTACTCTAACAGTTTTTTTTAATTTCCCCAGATGTAACGACAACAACGTGATCATAGAGACGGTTCTGAGCACGTTGAGCACGGGCTGGAAGGACGAAGACGCGCGAGTGCGCGCGGCGTCTCTCCGCGGCGCCGCCAACCTCGCGCGACTGCGCGTCGAGCAACGCGGACACGCACGCGCACGCGCACTGCAAGCCATGAGCCAGGGCATCGACGCCATGTACACTAGGTAAGCCACGAGCCAGGGCACCGACGCTATGTATTCTAGGTA
This sequence comes from Philereme transversata, assembly GCA_963924445.1. Taxonomy (NCBI): domain Eukaryota; kingdom Metazoa; phylum Arthropoda; class Insecta; order Lepidoptera; family Geometridae; genus Philereme; species Philereme transversata. The sequence goes on along the minus strand of OZ004337.1, from coordinate 3,117,737 downwards.
AACCGTGAACCGGGGTATCTATACTAGGTAAGCCGTGAACCTGGATATCGACGCTATGTATACTGTAAAACATGAACCATGAACAATGAAATGATAGTTTAATCACATGTTCGGTCTAGCTCGGAGTACGGAGATATGTACAGGGTTTCTAGGGATATCCATTACTTAGGGGATTTGTTTTGTCAGTTCAGTTAGTTATTTGAATCTATTTCAGAGCATCACCAGATAATGTCCCCCTGGCCGCTATCCAAGGCCTGACGCGGCTGTTAGCAGAAACCGATGAGCTCGACAAGGACTTCGACCGAGAGTTGTTGGCCATTTCACAGAAGATCCGCCCGTTCATGAACACTGAGTGCTCATTGTTGAGGTAATTATTCAGTCTGATTTTGCTTATTTCTATAAACTTGTTTTTTTTTGTTTGTACCGTTGTATACCGATCCTTAGAGCACGTTTATAGAGAGGCGCGTTGCGTGTCGCGTGATACAACACAGCAATTTTGCGTATTTGTCTTAAAAGTAAATATGTGGAGTTGCCAATTCTAACCAGTACGCGAGCAGCCGCCGCCGCGATGGCGACGCGTGTTCACCCACCACAAACTATTACCATTTAACCATTTGTATTGGTATTTATTTATTTCTCATAAGTGCACATTTACAATAACAAATTACACATTTTTACAAAATCAAATTGTTTATACTACGTGTATTGTCAACACTGTGTTATGTAGATTTATGAGCAAATAGCTGCTGCCCGCGGCTTCTCACACGCTCGTTTTTCAGTAAAAACATTACCCTCCTACACAGCGGGTAAAATAAGCCTATGTCCTAACCCCGGTCATAATTTATCTGTATGCCAAATATCATTGAAATCGGTCCAGCACTTAGTCGTGAAAATGTAACAAATAAACATATAGATATTACTGTACACAAATAAATAATTAAATATTTTGGTTTCTAGGGAGGGGTCTATCAGGTTGTTTGGTGTGATAGCTGGAAGAGTGGGTTCGGATTTGGTGGAGCAAGCCATCAGCTCACTGCCTTGCTTTCTGCTGCATCTGTGTGACACCAACCCACCAGTAGTGAGGGTAATATCTTCTGCTTATAGTATAGTAAAGGATGCAACTTCCACCATAATATTTAAAAATAGATTAAAAAAAATGGCTCATAGAGAGTTCTTTTTACTCCGTAGACGAGTTCTACACATTGCCTGTTATTTAATTTTGATATAAATGAATTTAATATAATTACAATTAATAAATTATGTTACCATTAGATATATTTATTAATACTCAATATTGAATTTATTACTTTTGTATTTGACTTGTAACTTGGCGTTATAAATAAATTGTATTGTATTGTATTGTATTGTATTATTGACTAACTTCATATGAGCCATAAATCAATATCAATAAATAATGCTGGACATTTCACATAGTGCTATCTAGCCCCAAACTCAAAGTTTTTACTATGGGAACCAGATAAGTGATAGAATACTTATATACGTTTTTTTTGTAAATACATACTTATAATATTTATATAGAGAAACAAACACCCGGAACAAATATCTCCAGATCATGCAAACATTTGTTCCGCAGCGAGAATCGAACCCGCTATCTCCTGCGTCTCAGCTGGTTATTCGCCCACTGCACCACGGAGGTTCATATGCATGACGTATTTAACAAAAAAATTAAGTAGGTATATAAGTATTCTAGTAGAAGACCGTTGTGTCGATAATGCTTGGAAGAGGTATTGATCCATGAAAGAGCTAATGAAGGGCTACCTTCCATTGTCACTTAAGCGAAAATTCATCCACATGTGTATCTTACCTTTTTTTTTACTATGGGAAAAAACTTTACGCATCGGATGAGCGGGTCGATGCTGCACTAGCACCTGACAAGGTCACGGGGTCTTGGTTGGATTCAACCGCGGCCCTGTCGGTGAATGTCCGCCTTAAGCAGACCTCTCTGTCCCCCTCTTGGGAAGGAGAGGAATGTCCTGGCATATGGAGGACATTCCTCAGCGTAGGAGGCCTGTGCGATGCTGGGTCGGAGCTCTGTCCCCGCACCCTTGCTGGTTCCCATCGATCTGAAGAAGGTGAAGAAACTGTCTGGACTGGAATGCACCCTGGAATGTGGACTAAGATCTCCACGGAGTGGGGCTACGTACAGGACGACGGCAACGAAAACGATGGCGCGACGATATAGATAGGTTCTACTCTACTGGCAGGACATTTTTGGAGAACGCAAGGAATGGAAGGAAATGGGGGAGACCTTCGCTCAGCAGTGGGACAGTATAGGTTATTAATAAAAAAAAGTATTTTAACAGTTATCTGGTTCTGATAGTACAAGCTTTGTTTAGTTTGGGGCTTTATAAGGCTGTGTGAAATATGCAGCGTTATTTACTTAGCGTTGATTAGGTATAATTATAAGACACACATTTGTGTCCTATTATTTTTTGTATGCATATTTTTTTATTGTGTAGAATGTTGTGTGTGTTTTGTTTCGTGATAAATGAATGTTTTTTTCTTTATTATATTTATTTATTTATTCATTAATTAAATTTTCATTTCCAGGCTAGCAAATACACCCTAAAACAGATCTTCAAATCGTTAAACGCGAAGAAGTCGAACGATCTCGTGCAGACGCACCTGCTCGACGAGGGCCGACTGTACCTCGACGAGTTCCTGTCGGCGTTGCTGCGCCAGCTCGCCGACGAGATGCCGAGCGCGATACCCACTTGTCTACAGTCGGCGGTCAACTACCTGCACTGTGCTGATGATTTGAAACCACATCCGCCTTTACTAATAGGTAATCTTATGCTTTCCAGGTTAAAGATTACGGGTTTTATTATTATAATTATTGATAATAATCTTACCACAAAAAAAATTTAAACACTGTTTAGCTCGTGTTTAAAAAATTGGAATTTTTAAACACGCGGTAAACAGTTCATTATTATCATCATCATCAACGTATAATAGTCCACTGCTGGACGTAGGTTTCTCCCAGGATGCGCCATTGAGCCCGATTCTCAGCTCTTCTCATCCAATCCTTGCCAGCCACAGCGCGCAAATCGTTAAGCGCATATAAGCGCCAGCTCTCGAATCACACGTCGCATAGACCAGACGCACAGAAAGATTTTGAAAACAAAAAAAATGTTTTAAATTAATGTCGTACATAAGGGGGTAAAAACAGGTTGTATGTCTAACAAGGTAATTGTTGAACGTGCAGGTGTCTTGTACGCGGAGCTGTACCGCATCAGGGAGAAGTGCCCGGAGACGGCGGAGCTGGACGCGGAGGTGACGCGCAGCGCGCGCGTGCGGCTGCTGCTCCTTATCAAAGACTCCAACCCGACGGTGAGGCAGAACGCCGCCATGGCGCTCTCTAATATATGCCTCGTCCAAGCTCTTCATTACTCCAATATTTCTTAAATATATATCATTCACTAACGGAACAAAACACACACACCACACTATAACTCCGTCAACTTAACTCGGTACCTGGCTCGAATTACAGTTCTGTTAAGTACGGACACCAGAAAAAAATAGTATTTAGATTAAATAAATACAATTATAAAATGATGAAAATTAATAATCTTAAGATATTGATAGTGATATTTTTATTATTAAATTAAAAAGAATCATCACTACTTTGGTTCATAGGTTCTACCCCAGACATGATATCACTGCCATCGTCGTTCTCAATTTTCTCCCCAACTTTAACAACCTAAACTTAACAAAAAACAGCAAAATAAAAAACTCAGAAGTAAACTGAAATGACTTGCACGCGCGTATCGCTAACAAGTATGCCAACGCTACTGGCGGGAGTGAGGCGCGGGGCGAGGGGGGAGAGGGGTCGCCTTTCGAGCCAGCTACCGATTTAAGTTGTCGGATTTATAAGTAAGGAATTTACACAAATAAAAAACAATAGGTACCCACAAATACATGTCTTATAAACCTAATCGACACTAAAAAAATAATGCTGGACATTTTACACAGCGTTATATAGCCTCAAACTAAGCAAAGCTTATACTATCGGAACCAGATAACTAATAGAATTATTCCGGGTCTGGGTGTTTTTCTATATAAGTAAATATTAAAAAAAAAAGTATATAAGTATTCTATCAGTTATCTGGTTCCCATAGTACTAACTTTGTTTAGTTTGGGGCTAGATAGCGCTGCGTGAAATGTCCAGCAATAATTATTATATATAATTATTCTAAGAGTGTTGTCTCACTAGCAACGCACCCTTGCGCGTACGCAGCGATTGCGTTCACTGATCGCCTCGCTGTAAACACGCTCGCAAATCGCCAGTGTGATAACGCTCTTAGCACACGGTGTATTACATTGAGAAAATACTGCTGAAATTCTATTATGAATCTCCATTCGTCGAGCGTACCACCACTAACTATCAGATGAAGTTGTGGTCAAATAATATTTAAAAAAATTGCTGAACATTTACATATTATTCTTGAATAGTTAAGTTATCCACTTTGATACGAAAGAAAATTTTTCGTGTTAACATACATATTCAAAAATCAGCCTCTATAAATCATAAAAATGTGTATTAGCTTTTATAGAATTGATTTCATATAAAAAAATGTTATTCTCAAATTGAACTTTATTGAGCTCATGTTGTTTGCCAAAACAATAACGCTAAAGTTTATACAGGGTGGATTTATGAGACGGGACAATAATAAAAAAACACTGCAGGCAAACAAGGTTCATAATTTGTTAGTAACAATTATTCCAATAAACAATTTTTAGCGTATATCGCCGGTGCTTTTGCGACGATGCCGCTTAAGTCAGTTTATCTGGTACCTCCATACATGATGAACGAATATGATTTGCTTAACCTATTTTATAAAGGCTGTTTCATTGATATTTTAGGACTTAAAATGTTAGAATCGTTAAAAACGTTATACAATTCGTAGAAAATGTCTAAGACAAAATTAAACGATAACCTTGCGGTATAACATCACTCCAGCATATTCGAAATAAATAAGTTAAGGTAAATTGAAAGTTAAAAAAAAAAACAGGATAATGAATTTGAAAAAAAACTATTTTACAATAATACTAGCCATCAGCCCTACCCGTGATTTAAATGAATGTCGTAAATGCGGTGACACGCAGCATATAAACTTAACCTAGCGTGGAAAGTGTACCTAGTTTTCACTTTGCAACAGAGGAAGGCTTACTCTCAGTACAAAATTCTTCCAAATATGCTGGAGTGATGTTAGACAGCAAGGTTAATGTATCTCTCTATTAATTTATCGTTTAATTTTGTCTTAGACATTTCCTACGATATGTAAAACAACGTTTTAAGCAATTCTGTCATTTCTAGTACTCTAAGGCTACGCCCAATAGTGTATTTTCATCCCTATAAGAAAAATGATGGATGGATAAAATTTTTTTTTTTTTGTAAATTGCCCATTTTTTCGCTGATTGTATTTTTTTCCGAATCTGTGAATGCAGGTCAAAATATTTTTAAAAGTTAAGGACAGTCTCCAAAGAACGTTTTTCTATAGCCGCAACGGTTATGGTATACTTTTTTTTTATTTTTTACGTGAGGAAATCCGTCATGGATACCTTCCGCCTTGGGAGGTGGTGGCGGAAGATTATGTCAGACTCTTACTGACTAAAACCTCACGGGGTTTCTTCTGAACGAACACCTCTGGTCGATGCTGTGGGTACGCTTTGCATTCTTCCATGGGTTCAACGGTCCAATTGTCCCGCCTTATCCCTGGTGTGATAAGTGCGCGGAACCTCCACGCACGCCACATCTAGGCTTTGGGTTAGTGGGCGACGGACACTCCACAGTGTCGTCGCCCAAGCCTTTATTATGGGGGACGGATATCGTGGAGGTTCTCTTCCTACCCTTGACTCTCTTTCTGCGAATGGCATTGGTAGTGTAGTTGGTAGTAGAATGGGATGGTATACTGCCCCATCTCAAAAATCCATCCTGTATAGTTTAAGTATAAGAAAAAAATTATTATAATGCTTGCACTTATTATACGGAGACTGATATGAAAAAATATAAAATGTATATTGGAATAAAAAAATATTTTAGTAATAAGTTATTAATTGTTGCATAATATTATATTATATATATTATAAGGTGTTTGATAATATACGTACAAAAATTAAAGGTGTTCTTTTGATGAGCATAAATTTGTGAAATGTTTACCATAGAAATGTGAAATTTATTTTGGCATGTAATAACAAACACTTTAAAAAAACTTATGTTGTGCTATTGCATAATGCTTGCCATCTAACCACAGATACTGTATTGGTGACGTCTCGAGATATCTCTTGCTGTCTCTTTCTAACCCAAAACCCGCAGCCATTTCCGAAAGAGATATCAAATTGGCCTTTCATTTTGGATGTCGATTGCAAGAGTAGGCAGTAAGTTTTATATCGAATTAATCACCTAAACTTCGATTTTTTTTAAAATTTGATAATATAACTAGTAGTTTTTTTTTTTTCGGGAAGTCTTTTTTATGTTTTGAGAAACCGTCACTTGAATATCGTTATTATTTTACCAAACACCTTGTATAACTTTAACTTTAACTTTGATATTTTAATTTTATCATTGTTTATTATAGTTAACAATCAAATGATAAAGTGTTACCGATATTATACAACAAGTTAGTCGTTGATTATAATAGAATAAACAGTTGGGATATTATTAAAACGATGTTTATTGGAAAAAAAGTAGTTCACATTACCGCATAATATTGCTATTTGCTAAATATAAATTAAAATTGTGGAAATAATAAACAAAATGATTATTAGTTAGAAATGCTTAATTTTGAAACAGTGTGATTTTATAAAGGACGTATAATGAAGTCGTTATTTATAGTATTTTCTTTGACAATAAAATAGATTAAATTAATGTTTTCGTTTTATTTTCTTTATCGCTTCTCTATATGCTGTATTTGTGCATACTTCACAGCTCTAAAAATAAAATCAAATTTATTTGTTTTAAAAGACAACTAAATTGAAGTGGGACTGGGCGGGACACGTTTGTCGAAAGCGCGATGACTTGTGGGCTAAGATAACCACCGAGTGGGTCCCACAAGGCGCGAGACCGCGTGGGCGGCCCAGACGGAGATGGCGGGATGAACTTGACGCGCATAGTGCGAACTGGTCGACAGGAGCCCTAGACCGGGATGAATGGAAAAGGGGAAGGGAGGCCTTTGCCCAGAAGTGGGATCCAGCAGGCTGTTTAGATTAGATTAGATTTGTTTTCAATAATCGTCATCATCATCATAATCAGAAGGCCGTCGTGGGTGAATTCAAAAATTTCAAAATTCCCTTTGAGGGGATTTCTAAGGTGGATTATGGAACTAACTCACTTAGTGGGATGTAGGTATAGGTACCCTGACTTCCGATTAGGAGCTTGTGGGTTCGTATTCAATGAATCTTTGTATTTGAATTTTCTTGTGGGCATTAAAAATACGTGCTCAACACCTCAAAGTAAGGAAACCAACTTTTAGAAATAAAAACCTGACAGTTTTAGAATTTGTAGTTAATGACTGCTTTTGAGTTTGTCTATTTAGATTAATAGAGGGTAAGACCTAGATGCGAAAAGCACAAGATCGTCGGTTGGAGTGACGTGTATCCCACGTAGTTTCCCAGCAGTGGGCATCGTGATCAGTCAAACATTTATTTGCTTCAATTAAGGGTTAAAAAGTTCTTGATGATGATATAAGAAAAAACTTACTTCGAAGTAGTATTAAGCCAGAACTGCTCAGTTGGATTGCAAAATGCACGCAGTTGTCTATTGTCCCAAGAAACAGAATCTATTCGCCATTCAGGTGACACGTATTGAGGCTGGAGCTTCGGAAGTTTTAACTGCAAAATATAGTTTTGTATGTATGTTTGTATGTTATATAAATATTTACATTTAAGTATAAAAATACAACAGAAACGATATATAGATAGATAAATTGAATAGCTGCCGGACTAGGTAGCATGACCTATCGTCCTAAAAAAGTTTGTTGTACGGAAGAAGAGAAAAATGACTTTTCATTACTCATGCTCTGAAAGTTGGTCATTTCTAGCTCGATACCTGATGCGTAAATGCGTTTTACGCCCCTAGGATCGGAAGGAAATTTGAAAAAAGAATGTGGCTCATTGCATAAATAGTATCTACAAAATTAATAATAAAATGAAATACAATCTCTATATCTACGGTCGGTAAGGTTTATCTTAGATAGATGTTCGCGGTTTGGGGTTTATAGATAGACTAGCTGACCCGCCCGCGGCTTCGCATGCGTGGTATTTCAATAAAAACATTACCCTTTTTTTGCGCACTCGAGTAAAAAGTAGCCTATGTCCTTCCCCAAGATATAATGTATCTCCTTGCCAAATTTCATAACGATCCGTTCAGCCGTTTAGTTATGAAAAGGAAACAAACAAACAGTTACTTTCGCAGTTATTATGTATGTTTTATACATATAAACCTTTCTCTTGAATCATTCTATCTATTGATGAAAACTGCAATAAATCCGTTGAGTAGTTTAAAAGATCTAAGCGAACAGACAGCGGAAGCGACTTCATTTTATACTATAAAGATAAAGATAAAGAAGACTATAATATCTTTTATATCTATAAGCCTCAAACCGCAGTCGGTGTGTGGAGCTCGCTTACACCCAATTCTGCGTAGAAAGTTATAACTTACTGGGTTACCGCGAGCTGATTTGCAAGGTAATGGCGCCTCCGCGTTCTCATTGATCGTCGAGGCAAGAGTGACAGCTTCCTGCATCGAATACACCTTTGACGTCATGTACATGTCGTCTATCAGGATTTTACGGGTACTGAAATATACATAAATATATTTCAGCAGATCTAGGTTCTGGATACCAAATAAATAACACCAAACAGTATATCGTAGGTTGCGGGTTCGATTCCCATCGCGGAACAAATGTTTGCATGATCTCTAGATATACGAGTATGTTCCTTGTTTGGTTTTTTCTCTATAATATATATCTATTTACAAAAGAAAAGTATATAAATATTCTATCAGTTATGCGGTTCCCATAGCTTTCCTTAGTTTGGGGCTAGATATCGCTGTGTGAAATGTCCAGCATTATTTATTTTAATTTTATTTTATAATTCTCAAGCACTTGGGATTGGGATTCCCTGTGTCGTAGGCATCAGGCAAACTCTAAAAAGCTTTTTGGAATTTAAACATTTATTTTTTTATACATACCTCTAAGATGGCAAAAAAGCGTACCCACCCGCCACCCACCTGATGGTACCTAAGTGTATATAGTAGCCTAATGAAGCTTGTAAAACCGAGGGTATAATAAAAGCGTTGCCGATCCTTTAAAAATGAAGAAGATACTGTAGTCACGGGGAAATACTCAGCGGTGACCACTCCTCTGATCGCGGGAGGAAATTCCTCTGAAACCTGAATATTGGAAATTGAAAACACGGATAGGGCTTTTCAAATTCATTACCATCGAAAATTTTTAACTATCAAACAACCTTAATTTCAGGCCCTAAAATATCAATGAAACAGCCTGTATAAAATAGGTAAACAAATCATATACATTCATTATGTAAGTTGAAGTAAACTGATTAAACAGTAGGTAGGTATCGTTGCAAAGGCTCCGTCGTATTACGTTAAAAATTGTTTATTGGTAATGCATTGATTACCTACTGGATAAATATTCAAGCTACAGCTATTATACCCACATCTAAAGTCAGTTACTTAATACGATTCTGGATTGTGTTTTAAATTAATGTCGTACATAACAAAACAGGCTGTACGAGTATAACATGTGGGTAAAAAACAAGGTAGGGGGGAGTTAGGGTTTGAATTGATCGTACTAAGTCGTAGTAATCATGCAGATTAAATCGGATGACTTGCCAATCCTCTATGTCGTCCAAAGCAATAGCAGGCGTGATGACAAGACGTGGACGAGTCATTTGTACCGACTTCCTCTCAAAGTCTTCAACTTTTCCCTGGAAAACATAAATCTTTATGATCCCAAAACCCAATATACAATTGTTACCTAGGCCTGTTTTTCTACCATCAATCGGCCAAAAGGTCCTTTTCCAGGGTCACCTTGATGATCACTGATTGAAACTCTATTAATTAAACAAAGTCTATAAGCTAGAATCACAGATAAAATAATACCTACAGATAAGTAGATGCCTCATCTCATAAAACGAAACTTGACCGTGTTTTCGGGCCATATTGCTTGGCTTGTAGAGGTGCTAGATGTCACTCTTATAACTAGAAGATGCTTTTACCGCAAATTGTCCTAGCTAGAATTATGTGGTTGCTCGAAGAACATTTTTTTTTTATACAACTTATATGGCAAACGAGCATGCAGTCCACCAGATGTTAAGTGGCTACTGCAGCCCATGGATATCCACATAGAATTCAAAACAAGGTTAATACCTGTTGTATTGATCTCTATGTGGATATGTTGCCATACTATAGGACTTAGCTGTTATGCCTATGTGCCAGTAATTACAGGAACATACCATTATCATCTAACCGGAACACAGCAGCACAAGTACTGCTATTTGGCGGCAGATAAAGGTAAATTATTGAATTTTGTAAAAATATTAAAATTATTTGACTAATTAGTTCCAGTGATGATTTATTTTAATTAATAACAATACATTTTTGGGCGGGATTTTGTTTAGGTATTTCTTAGTTTTACAAAAAACGTCATTTTCTATTCTTAGAGGTGACCCAATGCACTATAAACTCATAACTGAATCAAGGATCAACTACCTATAGATTTTTGACAATAATTTCATCGTAATTGTACTCACATAAGGTTTCTGTACTTCGTGAGGGTTTGTCCCCAGAATATCTTTTCGCTGTCCAAACAGATTAAAAGGTACATTGGGAACACGCCAATCACTCAGAGCATGTATGTCTTTTAGAGGAGGAAACCTGGGCCTTAAACAAGTAGCCTTTTCTAAATATTTAGTTGTGCTCTTAGTAGGCTTGATCTCAACTGCTCTCAAATCCGTCTTATATGTTGTTTCGTAGTTGTAGAGCATTCTTTCAAAACGCTTTACGTGGTCCGGCATTATAATACAAAATAAGATACGGTCTATAATAAATTAGGTATCGAATTAAACACGCATACAAAGATATTTATCTCAATAATACAAAGGCAAATATAATAATATAAATATTTTGAGTTTTAAAAAGTGAACATTTTGTCTTGTCACTTGAAACTCTATTAGTATTTCTCTATGAAAGTAAATAAATAGGTAAATCATAGATACTAAAGTCTGGGATCATGGGATGAGGCTTGACAAATAAAATAAAAAAAACTACGAGCCTTACAGTAGTCGCATATGATATGTAACACTGACCACCGCGCGCGCTCATTGCTCAAATCAAATAGCGCGCGCTTCCCCGGTTTCCTGTTACACATACCCGTCCCTTTTGCCAAAATCACTCCCACAAACCGAGAGGAAATATGTTACACATTAAAAGAAAGTGGCACTCCGGGGGTGGCGACAGAAGTGAAAACTTGAAAAATTACGTGTGTATTTTTTAAGTCGTCAGAAAATATTTTTTGAATCATCAGGAACGGTGTCGGTAATGGTAACACTGTCGCAAGTTCAATGGTTTTTTCCCCATCTCAAAAATGCCCAAAGCTCCTTAAGTATTCACTTTAAAAAATTTGGATGTTGCAAAATAATCATGATGGATGTCGCCTCAACATGAAAATTTACTAAGAAAGTTGTCTACTACAAAAAACTAAAAAAAACAAATATTCAATTTGTTAAATTTATATACAGAGGTTTCGGTAACAGTGTCACGAGTTCAATGGTTTTTTCCCCATCTCAAAAAATGCTCGACGCCCTAAGAAGTGTTCTGAAAGCGTAAAAAACAAACATGAGTTTGTTTGTTTTCGCATTTATAATATTAATAAATGATAAGTATTTTAAATGCTAGGTATCTACTGAAATAAATACCACAAATAATAATTTAAATAATTTAATAATATTCACCAATAATTTACAGACCACTTAAAATATAAACATTTGATAGATAGATTACACAAAAACAAAAAAGTTTTACAAAAATAATGTTCGATATCACAAAACAGGTAAATCAGAGAATCCCTGATATAGTAAAAATATTCTCTTACTACAAATACCTTAACCTGGTCACATAAAGCACAGCGTACCTAAGGAAACTGTTACTAACTAAAAAAATAGTAACATGATATATAATTTCATTCAAGTTCTAGAAACTGCTAGAGGAGGAATAGTATAGAGCCAAAAAGATATAAAAATTTGTAATACCTACTAGGAAATGTAGGAATGAATATTTTTTCATTACAAACAAGATATTTACCACGATTTGTGAGGTTTTGAGTGTCCCCACATTTCGGCACAATTGCATCATAATCGCGGGATGAAGTCTTTGGTCTTTGGAAGTCTCCGTCCATTAACTACGTGAGGTGTTCAGAGGGGGATGGGGTCTAGGCGAAACTCACGTGGGGGGGGGGGGGGGTCTTGGCTAATATCACGCAATTTTTATTTTATTTTATCACTGTAAATCTGGATTACGAGAGAAGCAATCTTTAAATAATAAAGCCAATTGTGTTTTTTAAAATAAGTCCAACGCATTTACCCTATGAATGTAAATTTTAAAAATCTCACGTGAGATAACGGAAGGGGGGAGGGGGTCGAAACCAATCTCGCGACATCTCACCAGGGGGGGGGGGGTCAAAATCGACAAAAACGTCTCACGTAATTAATGGACGCCACCTTTGCGAGTAGCTATTGGCTACACATGGAAATGATTGCTACTTTTAATTAATTTTCATTTCTTGACACGATAATTTTTTTTCAATGCTATTTCACATGTGAATCACAGGTAATGAATCCATACCATATACATTATAAATTCGAAAGTAATTGTCTATGTCTGTTACGTTTTCACGACTAAACGGCTGGACCGATTTCAACGAAATATTGGTTAAAAACTCACAATTCATGTTAAATATCCTGTTCGCAGTAAAAATGAAGTTCATAACCATGAAAGTAATAATGTATCGTTTTTTAGCTATCGCAAACAAAGGCCATATAAAGAGGGCTATATGATATTTCAACTTTGGCCAGTTATTGCCCTGTTATGGTCCCGAAAAAACATTATTCGACATTTACATTTTATTTATTATAAGGTCAATTCAGCTTAAAAAATCTTTCGAAAGTAATTTCAAGATTTGGCGGGACTTGTTATTAATAATTTATATTAGAGTAAGCTTAGATGCAATTTTTGGGGCAACTTTACCGCATCGGTCGCTATTATAATAAATTCGAACTATTCTTGGAAATTGTTAAGCCGTGCTTCTTTGGATAGATCATTTGACAGATAGTTAAAAAACACGTAGTTTTAAATCCGGTCGCAAGCGCCAAAGCACGGGTTTAATTATTCAAATCAATCTATACACCCTCCGACACCGGCACACAATTATTTTAAGGATAGTTATAATTTATTAGTAAGCTTTTAAAATATTTAAAGAGCACGGAAACAAAGAGGGAACAAATCCATTTTCTTTCTTAACCTACGGACAATGCTATGCTTTACATCGTTTCTTCACCTAAAAACCATTAGTTTTTAGACTTGAATGAGCTTGTTCTAACGAAATTAAATAAATTCATAATTTATATTGCAAAATACAAAATTTATATCGAAAGAAACAAAAAGCTTTTATTTGTAACGGTACATTAGGATTACAAAACGAGACACAAACACAGGAAAACAAAAAATACGAAAAGAAAGATAATAAAAACTCACATCGGGAGATAACTTTTGAAATTATCATGGCGCATGCAGCTGCGTCGAATTATCGGGACACTCAAAAACTCATAAATCATTGTAGATATCCCGTTTTCAGTAATAATAAAAATAGGGAGGTCAAACAGATTTGCCCCTTTTTGTTCCTGTGCATATCATATTCATAATTAAAAATTCATATTTGTATGAAGCTGAGAAAATTTCGTAAGAGTACTTCATTTGATATTCAATGACTTCGTCACACCGAGATCACATATTCAATATAAAAATATATGAGACTAGACTCCACCAACAAGTTATCGGTAGATTATACGTCTCTGATCGTTAAAATCATTTATCCAAAGGCCGTAATCCGTTTAAATAAACAATGAGAGTGATCTCTGATAAATAGATCCCCTTTAACGCACATTAAATAAATATACAAAGGAATATACAATAATTTAAGGCACAATGGGCGATCTTATCGCTAAACGATTTCTTCTAGGCACAATCTTTGATAAATAGCTCAGACAAGTTAACTTTAATGTTTTTTAAGATGTTATTTTATTTATTTATTGCTCAAACATTCACAAACATGTTTCATTATTAAAAGTGTATGTGTATATTTTTTTGGTAAATTCAATATACATATGTTGAAATCACAAGAATCTCTTTGAAACGTTAATTTTACCGCCTGTTCCTTCGCTACAAAGCCAGGAAAGAGTCAGTTTATCCTATACTCTCCTTTTGCTGGGCAAAATCTATGCACATGTAATTCTTATGAGGAAATAAAGATTTAACCTGAAGTCTGCCTGCACTCTACTACAATAAGCACGTATTTGTCAGTTATCGACTGATTATCTTGTTGGTGGAACCGGCCTGTACTTTACCTATCTTATCTAAGAATATCTATAGAGTAGAATATACAAGTTCAGTTTTATGTTGGCTCATGCATAATTTTAGAGTTCATTTTATAATTTTAGGTATTTAATTAATCATTTTACTTTTGCATTTATATTATTAATCAGGTACCTAATTATAAAACAGCGTTGCCGTAAGTACTTGAAACAATTCCATTAATTATTAAATTCATTTAAATTTATGTAAATCAATAATTGTTTCTACTTATTTGGAAATCTGTTTCAGGTCTCTCAATATATAATTATAAATTTCTAAAATCTTGAAAATTATATAGCTGTATACAATTCAATAGCTGTTTCAAGAAAAATATAGTTCCGATTATCTAGATAGATGGCGCTAAAATCAATAGTTTTGAATTAACTAAATGCCCTTTTGTAGTAGGCCCATTGTAGGGTGGTTATTAAAATGACATAATAGTAGATTATTAAACGATAGGATAAAGCAGTGTCTTACGTCACGGGCGCTATATTGAATCCTGAGTGCAGAGAGGGATATAAGTACGCCCAAGATGCAGACAGCTTTTAATCCACGAGCAGAATACTCTACTTTTCACACTTTCTGCGAGACAATAAAAACCAAATCTATAGGTTGGTGCATTCTGTGCAGAGGTTAATTCGATTTACGAATAAGTTCTTGTTGTGTGGGTCTCTTTGGTCCAAATTTTAATACAGATGAAGTTCCACATTCAAATCATGATTTGAAATTCACTACAACTTTACTCCCGCCTCAGCCGTTGGGATTTAATCACCTGCTTTCGGTGAGGTTTACACGACATATAATTTGACATTGTCGAACAGGTGGTGTGAAAAGTAATTTTATTCAATTATTTCGTTTAATGCTTTGACTTGCTTTTATGTGATCAGTGACTCAACAGTACCATTGCTAACGGAACATGTTTACATTTATTGTTATAGTATAAATTGATACATTTAATCAGACGACCATCTATGGATAACACTGGAAGCTTTACAAAATACCTAGAAAACTGCTAATTAGGATACTTAAGACGATTAATTTATATCAAAAGCACACCAGTCTATGCCTCGCAAAGACTATTTAAATTTAAACAGATTTAAATATAATTTCGTAAACGGACGCTATGTTTACTTATATCATATATATGGTTAACAAACTTTAATACCCTTAACCTATTTATGTACAAAAGTTATATATTTTTTCTAAACGAAATTATCTATCATTTGGTATTATAACAATAAATGCCCAACGCCTTAAAAGATGAAATATGATATAGGTTGAAATTAAAACCTCTTTACCGCGTGTTAAAAAACCCCATACAAAAATGGTAGATTTTTTTAAACACGCGTTAAACAGTTGTTTTTTTTGTGTTAACAAGGACATATTTTAGTATACCATCAGGGATTTTCGACCTTAGACACTTTGAACATCGGGGTTTAGCAGGTGTAAGTAAAGGTCGGAATTGCATTCTCAAACCTGGCTTTGACTTTAGAGGCAACTAACTCTTAGTCGCGGAGTACTACCCCGAGTGATATCCTGGCTTAAAGTTTAGCCCCTCGGACGTTACGAGGCCGATTTCTCGGCATAGGAAGGTTTGAAAAAGGCGCTGTCGTTTGCGACGACGCTCCTCTCCCCAGGAGAGAGGTGGCCCTTTAGGGTTGTGATGTCATCGGGGTAAAGAGCGAGGGACAGACATCTGCCTTGGGGAACTCCAGCGGTGATTAATCAGGGTCGAAATTTTAGTACATACGATTCCCGCTAAAAATTAGACTTTGACACTTCAAAGAATGATAACATTGAGATTTAAACAACATGGCTGCCTCGTTCATTCTTTTCGTCTAAAAGCGGTTTGAACGTTGAATGCAAGGGTTAAATTATTTTCTACGTTTCACCGTCGTCAATCAGGGATGTTGATTTCAGCCCAGATAGGGCAGAAGGGGGATGCTGGACCGCCCCAGGACCATCCGCGGGGGATAGCGAGGTGGCTCAGGCCTGATTTGATGGCTCCGGAGTGTCCGTTGAATTGGCTCTGGTCCACGGTCCCCGGGCAGAGGATGCTGCTCATCCCCTTGGCGTTCGCGTCTACTGTTGTGACTACTTCTTCGTCTAGAAGGGGCTCGAAGGTTTTTAGTGCTGTAAAAAGAGAAAATTATGTTTATAGACACATCCTGATACTCGTTAGGGAGAGTTGCCTAAGTTCGTCTGCCGATTTAACCCCTGATGAAACAAGTACGTATTAATTCAATAAAATAAATAAGTAATAAATAAATAAAAATATTTTTATTTATTGATTGAAAATTCTTTATTCACAAAAATTAATATATCTGTACATAGGCGAACTTAATGCTAGCAAGCATTCTCTTCCATTTAACCTTTGCATAATATGGAAAATATATTTTGTAGGTAGTGCACGACAAGTAGCAGGAAGAGTTTAAGATAAATATATTTATAAATAATTATAAATATTAACACCCCCGACCACCTTTTTTGCGTTGGGGGTTAAAACAGACATAGATAAGAACCACTCCAGTAAAACTAGCTTCCTATTAAAATATAAACCGCATCCAAATCGGTCCATCCGTTTGGGAGCTACGATGCCACAGACAGATATAGGCGTGAAATTAAACCCCCCGTTTTTGCGTCGGGGTGATAAGTTTGAAGTCTCTGTTTCTCTGTACTGGTTTGTAATCGCTTTGATAAAATAACCACTGTGGTGAAAGGCTTCAGAGGCTGTCATGCACGATCATGCCAACTAATCGTGATTGTATGAAGTATGGACCCAACGAATTATACCTACTTTGTTGGATATCGCTTTAATCCGCTGTTAATCTCTTCGTGACGTTTAGATAATACTGTTGCGCTGTCTTGAAGGCATTTCCAACCACCGATGCTATGTCTAACTTCCTTTTTTATAGGGTGTTTGATAACATTTGCACAAAAATGAAAGGGATTATTTTGATCAGCATAATAAATAAATTTGTGAAATGTTTACCATAGAATGTGAAATTTATTTTGGCATGTAAAAACAAACACATTATTAAGCTTATGTTGTACTATTGCATAATGCTTGCAATCTAACCACAGATACTGTATTGGTGAAGTCTCGAGATATCTCTTGTTGTCCCTTTCTAACTCAAAACCCGCAGCCATTTCCGAAAGATATATCAAATCGGCCTTTATTTTTGCAAGAGTAGGCAGTAAGTTTTATATCGAATTAATCACTTAAACTTAGTCGATTTTCTTTTAAAACTAATAACTAGTCGTTTTTTTTTTCGAGAATCTTCATTTATCCTTTAAGAAACCGTCACTTGAATATCTTCTGTATATTACCAAACACCCTGTATAGGGCTAAAGAATAGAATAGAATATAAATACTCTTTACTGCACACCAACAAAATTAATAATACAAAGAAACACAGAAAATAAAGGTAAGTACAATGGGTGGTCTTATCGCTAAAAGCGATCTCTTCCAGACAACCTTTGGATGGACAGGACAAAACAAAATCAAAAAGACGGCGGTGTATCTATCTTCATAAACACTAAAGGTATCAGCTACATAATAAAATTATCGTTGGCAAATAATTGTGTTCATACAAAATACCCTTTATTATCTTTGGATGACCTTAGATAAGGCGATGATCGATTACGCAGAATGAGCACCTGCGTAATTTATATAACAAACAAAGTGTCATTAATGATGCACATTGATCTTGATCTGAATAATGCACAAACTGGCTTCATTATTACGTCAAAACCTTTTTTTTATACAGGCTTGCGTTTGACCACGATCTCGCCTGATGGTAAGCGATGATGCAGTGCTTGCCTAGAAGAAACCAACTCAAATCACTATTTTTTTTTTGCAACCTTATAGATCACTCAAGTATAAATGTATATAAATTAAGCTATAAACAAGCTTTGTTTAATTTGGAGCTAGACAGCGCTGTGTGAAATATCATTATTTAGTTATTTATGTAAACTTTACTTTCGAGGGAGATACATTTTCAGAGCGATCGATTGTGCGGCCGGCACCCAACGGCCCCCCAGCAACCTTTATCAGGTCTTTTCATCTAGTGGAGGGCCAAGCGTGGTCTCCACTCGAGAACCTTGGAGTTGTTTGATACGGTGCCTGCAGGTTCGTTTTACCATCGCACCGTTCGCCATCGGCAGGGAATCCATCCATACACCTTGGAAACTATGTAGTCGCGCACCGTGAGGGTTTCCTCCCGCAAACACTTTGCTTGTGGAATGGTCACCCTGCCATTCCACAAGCAAAGCTGAGGTTTTCCCCAGGGACTATGTTATGGGTATGGGGTTCTTAAAAAAGGGCGTTTTGGAAATATTAAAGGGTCGGCAACGCGTGAGTAATACCTTTGGTGTTACAAACGTGCATAGGCTACGGTAATGCTTACCATCACAGGTGGGCCGTATGCTTGTTTGCTACATTAGTGGTATAAAAAAAACCTTTCTGTCTCAGTTAGCTCTACGAGCTATGTACAGTGGACGTCGTGTATGATATGATCATGATACTCACAAGTCACATTTTCTCTCGCACTGAATTCCCCCATAACCGCAAGATGGGAGTTGCTCGTGTACGCTCGCTCGGCAATGAGCCGTACGCTCCTCTCGTCTTCTTCAGTCAGTCGACCGCTGCATTGCATATTGACTAGAATTATCGGCCGGCCGCAAAGTAGGAACGCTGTGGAATAAAATGATACAGGTTAAGTTATGAACTGCTTAAAAAAGTTAAACGAAAGGCGACAAAAAACCTTCATATAATAATAAATATTCTGGACATTTCACACAGCGCTATCTAGCCCCAAACTAAGCAGAGCTTGTACTATGGGAACCAGATAACTTATAGTATACTTATATACTTTTTTTTGTAAATACATACTTATAATATATAGAAAAACAGCCAGACACGGAACAAATATCTGTAGATGATGCAAACATTTGTTCCGCGGCGGGAATCGAACCCGCTACCTCCTGCGTCCTCCTGCCTGATGTGTAGGTATGAAGTTTATTTATTTTGGAAATCTCAGTGGCGCGATGAGCGAATATGCGGCCGAGAGAGACGCAGAAGGGATTTCTACCGCGGGATGTTTGCATTATTTGCAAGTATTTGTTGCGGTTTTAAAGTTGAAGATACAGAGAATCCTAGGGCCTTATTTTTATGACTGGTATTTGGCATTTCAACGTAAATATTTCTTATGATCTTCCAATTATAGAAGAATTTGTGAGAGACATAAAACATTTTGCCATCTGGCCTCCGATTCTCGCGAGTTAAAACATAAACCAAGAACGCAACAATTAACAAACACACTACAACAATAAATATAAAATAGTAATACAAAGAGCACAGTGAAGTGAAAATAAATGTTACGAGGAACACACAATTCAATGTTTCAATTGATGAGACACGCTATGTAGTTAAGCTTAGAGGAAAGATAAAATGTAGAGCATGTTTAGGCATAGCAGAACAGGTATGAACAGCAGAAATGGAGAAAAGCAATAATTAATAGATCTAGCTCTCAAAAGCAACTGGAACTGACAGATATTCCTAGCACGAATAATTTACACTCAAAGATGGTAAGATACAGGTCTTAGCCAATGGCAGCAGTGTTCATGTCACAAAAGTGATTGGCACAGAAAACGCCATGTGGAAGAAGTCCTAAACGATGGGCGGACCAGGTGTCAGAACATCTAAAGATGCCAGCCAGCGCAGTTCTCCAGCAGGCAACTGATAGGCACCGCTGGAAATAAGCAGTAAACGACTTCAAAGTTGAAAAGCACCGTTCCGTTACCGTTCATTTACTAAGACCATATTATAATGTACCTTCTTTATTGATCAAGCGAAGCCAGATCTCCAAATCAACTTGGGCAAATCGGCTTTGTATGTACGACTGTTTGTTTGTCCGAGGATAACTTTCGAAGCGTTGATCCAATCATCGTGAAATTTGGTATATAGGTAGCTAGTGATAGCACAATCCTGGTGTGACTAAATGAGCTAAAAATGTGGGGGGGGGGGGGGGGGGGGGGTTGAGATATTAGGGTTCAAGAGGGGTACTAAAAAAATGGGGACTATCCGGTCAAGTGCCACGTTTAATGAAAGGTCTTCATCAGTACATTTCGACTTGGTTTTTATTTTTGTAGTTTTTAAGTTATTAGCCATAATACAAACTGAACTTTAACGAAATTCACAGGGTACACCAGTGACCCCACAGTGCTAAAATTTGGTATGTGAGTAGCTTTAGTGACACAAATATAGAAAAAAGTCTGAAATTCAGAATAACTGCAACAAAAAAGAATAATCATAATAATCAATTAACATGAACTCCCGTTACCTGTAATTTGAATGAAACTGTAGGTCAAGCTAGTTGGTCGTTCATTTCATGCCACTATTTTGATATCTTTGACAGATTACAAATATTTTTTTTTGTTTCTAGGGGAGACTCGCGAGATGTCAGTTCGGGGCAAACCACTAGTTTGCCGCCTTTAATGTAACTTAAATGAAATTCGGTAGGCACTCTACTAAGTTGTAAAATGTGTGGGTAAATGAATAATAGCTCTTTTTTTCACCAAACTCGCTAGAAACTCTGATACGAGGAAACGATGAAGGAGGAGCAGGCCTTATTGTCCGTGTTCTTGTTTTCTTATTACTATTCAAGGTTTCCCTGAGGCTCATTAAAGAGCTTTTTATTTACCAAACAATTCAGTTTAGTTTTACATCTAGAGTTTAAGAGTGTAAGTAAGTGTAAACAATCCGTCTTTTTTGATAACGATTAACTAGTTGGGACAACGCAAACTTTCAACGGACTGACTGAATTAATTTTAATATAGAAGTTTTCGGGCGGAGGAGATTCATAACGACCCAAACCGAATTCTTTTTCTGCACGATTTTTTAGCGCGTATGAAAGCATTTGACGCGCTAAGTTTTACATATCTTACGTTATAATGAGTCATTGGAAATATATCAAACACTTGAGCAATTAAATGTATTATTTTGACAAAATACCAGAAAGCTAACACACGAGTCTAGTCTAGTAATTTCCTGTTTATTTTCGTCCGACGGTCATCAAAGTTTTATAGCCAATCACAAAATAATTATTACCTACGACTTTTTATTTTCGTACCTAGCTGTATCTAGTAAATCGGTAGAACGCTATTTCAATAATTTATTTCAGTTGGATATATTATTATGTGGATTCCCAATCGCAAATTAATCTAGACACTTTGGCACTGATCAGTGATCAGAACACGCTTTAGAATGTGCCACAATGTCAGCTAAATTACGATCAATCAAATAATAAAAACTATATATTTGCAGCGCCCTAACGGGGTCCATGTACAATTGTACATACCTAACATATGTATAAATAAGACCTGTTCTACTAACAAAATAATATTATACTGTATTTTTTTATATTACCTGGAGATGGAACAATCATATGGCCCACCTGGTATTAAGTGGTAACCATCGCCTATAACAAATATATACATGTACTAGTTTCCACCAGCGCCTTCGCACGCATGGGTTGTCAACAAAAAGTAGCCTATGTGTTAATAGATGGATAATTCTTCAAAGTCGAAGTCTAATACGTATTTTTATTCATTAAAATCACAAGGATCACTTTGAAATGTCAAATTTACTGCCTTCGCGGCCAAGCCAGGAAAGAAAAGCAAGAAACAAGGCTGTGGTTGTTTTTTTTAATGATCCTTTTAGAATACATAACAATACAAAAAACAAATAACGTCTAAATTGTAACATTTTGAACGAGTTGGAGCAATTTCAATCCCAAGCTTCTCTATCATCTAAATAATCCGATATTTTATAGTAGGCTTTTTTATAAAGAACTTCACTGTTACACCAAATTAAAATAACTAAAGAAAGAAATACATTAATTCGCATCACAAAAGAATCATAAGAATATAATTTAAGCAATTAAAACTAAACATATTTACATTCGACATAAAATTAACAATGACAAAGGCACGTTTACCGTTTTTTCCAAGATACATACATAAATATAATATTAACAATATATATCGAAAGGAAATACAATGTTTACTGTAAAGAAGCTGCTAAGTACAGTTTGTAGACCTCACTTTTAAAAATAGCTAAAGATTTAGCGTCTGATGGAAACGGGCAAGTCATTCTATAATCGTACAGCTCGTATCGTAAACGAGTTACTAAAGAAGTTGGGATTATGAGCTGGAGTTTTCAAATTGGAGAGTAGTGGAAGAATACAGATTGCGGGGATTGGATAAACTTAGGAATTCAAAGCATTGTTTGAGATACAGCGGAGAAGAAGTAAATAGAATTGTATATAAGAGAGTAAGAATATGAGCATCCCGACGATCCAGGTTATAATCTACGTACATACCAAATTTCATCGAAATCGGTTTAGCCGTTACGACGGGAAAGAGTAACAAACATCCACATATACTTTCATACAAACTTTCGCGTTTATAATATTAGTGACATTTACATGAATGCAATAAATGAATATGAAAATAATTTATTTTGAAATACTGTAATTTTGCGGGCCAAAGAATCTTGATCCGAAGTACCTGAGGAACGGAACGGGCATGCTCTCGAATCTTTACCGTCTCAATTATGTAGTGATTACATAACTGAGATGGTAGAGATTTAATTCTCGCTGCGGGACAAATGTTTACATGATCTGCAAATATTCGTTCCGTGCCTGGGTGCCGGTTGTTGTACCCTAACACTCGTTATAGCCACTGTTCACGGCATCCAAGAGCGAGGTAACTATATATATCATTGATCGAGCGAAGCGAGATCTCCAAATGAACTTGGGCAAATCGGCGTTGTATGTATGTATGTTTGTTTGTCCGAGGATAACTTTCGTGGCGTTTATCCGATCATCATGAAATTTGGTATATAGGTATATACCAATGGTATATAGTGATGGCACAATTTTGGTGTGACTCAATGAGCTAAAAATATTGGGGGGTTGTTGAGCTATTGGGGTTCAAGAAGGGTAAAAAAAATGAAAATGAGACTATTAGGTCAAGTGAGACGTCAAATGAAAGGTCTTCATTAGTACATTTGAACCCCGTTTTTATTTTTAGTTAAATTTTTGTAGTTTTTGAGTTATTAGCCATAATAAAAACAAAACTTTGGCAAAATTCACAGGGTGCACCTGTGACCCCACAATGCTGAAATTTGGTATTCGTGTAGCTTTAGTTACACAAATATAAGCAAAAGTCTGAAATCCAGGATAACTGCCATTTGTACCCCAAAACAAAAAAACAATTTACAAGAACCCCCGTTACATCTAATTTGAATGAAACTGTAGGTCAAGTAGTTTGGTTATGCATTTCGTGGCACCTATTTATTAGTCAAAGATATAAGCCGGCATGCACAAAGATCACTAAACGTATTTAGCGACTAAACATGTTTAAATTTCAAGTATTTGTATGATTTGACAACTAATTAAATCATATTTAGTCACTAAATATGTTTAGGCATCGTTGTGCAAGTCGCCCTAAGAATAATATTTATTTTGGGAGATTCGCGAGATTTGAGTTCGGGGCGAACCACTAGCCATTATTGTATCAGCCATAGGATATCCACAGCTGAGCTTAGGCCTCCACAATTGATTTGGTATTTGTGCATGTTGTTGTTATTTATATTACTAGCTGACCCGTCCGCGTCTTCACACGCGTGGTTTGTCAATAAAAACATTACCCTCCTTCTGTGCAGTCGGATAAAAAGTTTCCTATGTCTCCATCACGGTCCTAATCTATGTATATTCCAAATTTGATTGATATCGGTCCAGTCATAATGTTACTTTCTAATTTATAATATTAGTGTGGATTCATAGCAATTATGCAATGGATGAGACAAGCGCTGGTGGCGGATGGCACAAGCTTGGGGAGGCCTATGCCCAACAGTGGGTGAAGTCGGGCTGTGGATGATTATGATACCAATCATGCAACATTAAGAGCAACAGGACGCTGGAAATCATATGTAAGGAGTGAGGAGGGGGCGGACAGGAAAACGGGACAGCAGTTGGCATATCCGTCAGGAAAACCGAGAATATAAGAAACTTACAAACATTTTACTTGTGCAATTAGATAAATAGACATACGACTCTATCTATATTATGCACAAGTTAATTAATTAGTACCTCTACTATCATCTCTTTTTAGCCTCGAAGGATTGCTGGAAGAATTTTTTGTTTAGGGTTAAGTTTACATGTCCTCTTTATCGTCTTTTGTTTATGCTTTTTCATAGCTATTCTAACTAATATTATAAATTCGAAAGTATCTCTGTCTGACTGTCTTTTTGTTACGTTTTCAAGACTAAAAGGCTGGACCGATTTAAATTAAATTTGGTATACAGGCTGTTCGGCTGTGGATTGCTCTGCCCGAAGAAATAGACGGTCATCCTCTTTACACATCTTCAAGTTGAAGGTGAAACAACATTACCTGACGATGTCATCTTCCTAGCGTTATTACTATTTAAGTATTTTATCTGTTAGTACAGTTTGCTATTTGCTTATACCTATATATTAGTCTATTTTATAAGTATTTTAAGTATTAGAATTAAAACTATATTATATTTTTTATTATACCTATGAATATATGTGTAAATGTATCCTCCAAAGTACACCGCACTCCGTATCGTAAATTTCACTCCATCCAAAGATTGACTAGAAGAGATTGCTTTCAGCGATAAGGCCGCCCATTGTATGGCCTTATTTATTCTAGCCTAGTACTTATTTTTGTATTATTTCTGTTTGTGTGGTAATTCAATAAAGAGTTTTCTATCTATCTATCTACAGATGTCCGGCATAAAGACATAGACAACTTTTAACCTACTGCAAAGAAAGACCACAAGGATAAATATGACAAAGTGAATATTTTACACAGGATACAAAATGATAATCAAGTACTCTCATACTAATTATGATTAGCTGGTCGACTATGCTGAAGTTGAAGCTTTTATACGACACCACAGCTTTAAAAAATCATCAAAGGAAACATAAAGAAAAACGAGGTACAGAAAGTGCGAATAAGCTAAACGAGCCAGATAAAGTAGACTCGCTGACATTCCGCATATGCAGGTAAACAAAACCGCCTTAGGACGAAATCATCATCATCATCATCTCAGCCCGTCTGCACCCACTGTTGGGTATAGGCCTCCTCTTTATTACGCCTTTCTTTCCGGCCCCTTGCGAGACTCATCCATTGACACCCAGCTACGCTTTCAATGTCATTCGAGCATCGGGCCGGTGGTCTGCCTCTTGGTCTACGAGCAACCCTTGGCCACCACTCTGCAATCGCCTTCGTCCAACGCCTGTCATTCCTCCTAGCCAAGTGTCCAGCCCATCTCGACTTCAGCCCTGCGATCTTTATACCCACGTCCACAACCTTTGTGCGACGGCGGATGTCGACATTGGGTATGTGGTCCAAGAGTGATATACCGAGCATGGCGCGCTCCATTGCCCGTTGAGCTAAACTAATCTTATGCATGTATTCCTTTGTGAGCGGCCATGTCTCGGAACCGTAAGTAAGAATGGGCAGGACACATTGGTTAAGCACCATAGTCTTTAGACTTTAGGACGTCTTCCAACTTACAAAAGGCGGCCCATCCTAAATAAATGAAAAAAATTGCATCAGTTGCACGACAAGAGCGATACTCTTTGACCAAACGATGTTGTTAGTTAAACGAAGATATTATCAAGGTTAAAGAAAGACGAGCTCGAAAAATTTCAATCTTGATACCTTCAGGAGAATGTGCACGTGTAGTTATCATCATAGATGCCATACTTGTAGATCAATAAAACCTATGCCAAATTTAAATGCTCGACATCGCCCACTCCAATGCATATCTTCAATTTATATGGACCGATGCCCGCCAAATATGCCAAGCGGAATTGACCTCTCCACGCAACGGAATAGGGTTCAACGAGCGAGGTTAAACTAAAATGTCAATGATATAAAAGGAGTCCTATTTGCATAATTGCCCGCGTTTGGCGTCAGTACTTTGATTTACAGTTGTGTGAATGTCCTCTTTGCACACTGTCTGCGGCGTCCCTGGAAGTAATCTAGACAAGTAACTTGGCTGTGTACCTATAATAATAATAATATAACATCAAGGCCAATATCTATAGATACCTCAAAGACTAACATTTACTATGTTTTGTTTGGGGGATTTTGATTCGTAGCCTGACCTGTAGCGCCTGTAAAAGATGCCGACTGCCCAGAAATCCAGATTAAGTAGTATATCCTTATACTTAGCCAGAATCTGGAGAGTGTAGGACTTGAAGTTAGTAGTCCTACTGGATAGAAAGTGATAGAGAGATCGTTTGAGAGATCACCTTAGAAACGCTGGAACTAGTAGATAAGAGGGATGTCTGTATGAAAAAGAAAGAGAAGTTATCATAAGTTTTCACTACGGATGGGTGGCTCAGTTTCAAAAAAGGCTCTTTTTAAGTTGTGCCATTAAAGTCTAACCTATGTCTCATATCCACCACTCTGCGAATGTGGAGTCAAGAATCCATATGTGACTATTGGATTACTATTAGCCCATGTTGTCCCCTTTTTGGACCAAGGCCTCCCCCCCATTTCCGCTACTAACAACGGTCCAGTGTGACTATTGGATGTTAGTTATTTATTCTTAGATTCATCTCACCTCGATCTGTACACTTAACGAATTCAGGGCTACCAAGAAAAATCAGTGACATGTTGAACAAATTTAATGGTAATTGTATGCTACAATTCTCGTCTGAATGTAGCTCGTGTGCCAATCAAGCTGCATGATTGATATACGTAAGCATAAAAGCTTAATTAATATTTCCATTATACTAATGGAAATAATACTAATAGGTACGTTTTGATGTCTATAAATAAACAGTAAAAGTAAAAAGTACAGAACCCTCAAAAAAACAACCACATAATGCCAAATATATATTATGTTATCCATACATAAAACAATGAGTAGAATTAATATGCATCAAGTTTCACTTTATATTGAAAAATTACCCTGTACCACTGTTTCCTGGATTAATATTTCGACAGGACGATATTCCAATGTTCCTTTGGTTGTATTTTAAAATCGGCCAAATCCGACCTATTAGATTACCACGAATACAAACAAGTCTACAATTTAGTGTCCAAACGCCCAATGCATTTCGGCAATGTGTATAGAATAGTTTTGGCGGATTATCTTGTTATAATGAACGACCTTCACGGTACACCGGACTATAGAGCTAAATTAGGACAAATAATGATCTGCAAATATGCTGTTGCTATCGAGTTAGTCTTTGTTTATAATTTATACGCATGGAAATACCAAAAAGAGTTTAAAATTCAGGTGATTTTCTCTATCAGCTTTGAATGCTAGAAATTTTGAACAGAGGTACTTTTACGTGTACTAATTATCGTACTAATTATAGATTTTTTTTAAATATGGCTTTTGTGATTTTTCAATACCCTGTTTCTTTGTGTCTCTATGTTAGAACTTATCTTAATCGCAAAATATGTTCGACCTTTCAATGCAAATCTTTTACGTAAACATCGAATTTCGAAAATCCTACAAAAAACATTATATTCTTGAGAGCGAATAATCACGACTAATGATGGTCAAACGTATTCTAGGGCATGTGATTAGTCGTGTTTTTTAGTCGTATATAAACCAGCTGACATGACATTGTATAAAGCAATTTTTTAAAATACTTTGATTGCTTTGTATTTTAATGTTACTTGCCTTAAATATACGTGTTGTTTAGCTAATGGATACCTACAGGCTACAACCGTCATGAAAAATAAACTGACATTGGACTTTACATTAGAACTGTCGGACGATGTTCGCTTATCGTACTTTCTATTTATCTAAAGTGAATATACAAAAACCAACAATTAATTCTAATATTAGATTTGATGCATCTATTAATTTATGCTGACGAATACAGTGGACAGAGCCAATAACTTTCTCAAATTATGTATTCAATGATACACGAGCCAATGAAATGAACATTGCCGATTTACATAATCAGTGGAATTACGACTTTTCAATTTATTTTTTGCCATCGTACGAGTAGTATAATAGAATTGATAATATAATATATATATATATATATAGCATAATAGTCTACAAATATTACAAGATTAGATGTTTTATTCAATGATACACAAGACTAGGATTTTCCTTCTACATTACATTTTCTCACAGTAATTTAATATCTACCAAATCATAGTTTTATTGACTAATTAATGATAACTCCACACTTTTCTTTCGTATGAGCTATTCTTTAACCAAGGGTATTTATAGTATATGTATATTTACAATATTATATAGCTCATCGTATTGCGATATCAGATACTATTTTTAAATATGACTCAGATGAGACAAAGGCTTAGGTTTTATGTTATGGAAATGGACGACTTCGAACTTTCAGCGATAACCGTTGACATTGAAATTGTGGACTATCAACAGGAAGGTTGCGGGTTCAAGTCCCGTCTAGGCTTGAATTTTTAGCACTGCTTTCTGTAGCTATGAAAACACTTATACGACAGAGAGAACATGAATAAAGGCGAGCTTAACCCTAACAAAAATATTTCTTCCAGCACCTTTGAAATTAGAGTGAAATTATTTATAGGGTAGATAATCTCGATATTAGATTATTTGTTCGCTCTATAGACGCAATCATTACTTAAATACTTACAAACTTTTTACTCTTTCAAGTCACACGTCTTAGGACCTTTGTAACCTTGCTTTTAAGATCTCAAGAGCTAACCGTTTAACTATACGTTCAAAGAGATTTGACAAAGGTTTTGCCACAAAGGCGTTACTTTGAAAGAGCCTTATGACAAACTGCATTTTATTTTTCACAAATTTGTGGACGTAATTTTCAATGAAAAGAGGTCCAAGGTCAACTGCAGGTTTATACGACAAATTTTGGAATATATGAGATATAGAAAAGTAGGTATTATAAATCACATTATTAGTCAAGAGTAAAATAGAGTGTAGAGAACCGAATAACTAAACTACATAATCAAAATCACGTTAATCTCATTTTAAAATGACAAGTGTGTCCATAACAAGATAATTTCTTATCGAACTTTTTGCACAGCGATAATTTCAAGGTTATAACCAGCCACCTTCTCAATCCTTATACAAATTAAAATGGTTACAGTCGATGAAATTAGTATAAAGGAGAAAAAAATAACATTGTATTGAAATAAATCCAGATTGCGCACGAAAATTTTTCTGTTTGTATACCGATAACAAAATAATTCAGAGTGTGAATCGCGATCTATTTTAGATTGTAAATCGAACCTTGGCTTATAAGAATACTATTGCTTGCGTTTATATGCAAATATCTGTTTAGCCGGTGATCTACCAAGGCCAATTCTCACTGGATTTCCATAAGAAGGTGATCTCACGAACTGCCTCATTTCAGATCTTTTTCGTGTTAGAGTACTTAACGCTGATAAGTTAAGAGCACTGAGTGAAGTAATCAATTCACACAATGTACCAAATGAAGCCAATTATGCAAATACAGCGAGGAATGATGCATATTGTTGCTCAGACGAAACTAATATTGGAAACAATTTTCAATACAACAAGAAGAAATCTACGCTGTTTTTGAAAATAACTGCAAATAAGAATAATGCTATTGTCTTGTCTAATAATAACGTAAAGTGGAGGAAAGTCAGTCAATTATTTATCTTTACAAAACAAAACTGTGCTTAACCAAGTGTGGTATCATGAAAAACTAGTGAAGTACTCTTCATAATTTTATCGATGTTAATGATTGTTTAGTATGGACCTAAGTATGCATCCAACACATATGCATTCAAATGGAATGTGCAGTGAAAATTTTCCACAATAAGCTATGCTCTTTCTTTGTTGACATCTCTTGTCAGAATACCTGATATGCCTAAGGCTAAAAATTGTTTTATGACTTAACCTCCATTTGAAATCACCATCTTTATTACGATAAGGCGTGATAAAAAAGCTACTGATCAATTGTTAACCCAAGGTTTGATTTTACCACGTAATGATGAATGAGGCCGTAAGTTTGTAATCAATGTACAATTTATTATGAAAATGTTGTTGCAGATGTTGCCAAAATTCCTACAAACAGCACAACAATTGCAGAACACATCAAGATTACTTTAAGAATTGATGACGCATGAAAACAAGCGAAAAGAAAACAATAGGTAGGTAGGTACACATAATAAAACTGTTATTACATATTCTTGATAAAATCTTCAAAAAAGATTTCAGTGTGTCAAAGTTAGAAAAGATGTGATCATGATCTTAAATCCTAACGTATCTTTAAATAAAACATTCAACACAAATAATAACAAAAAGTATCACACGATTGTGTTCTGAATTGGGGGAATATGGGAAGGTGAATTTTATTATTATGGGTTTGACCTTCGTCACACAACACAATGTGATACAATTTCACGTAAAGTGGCGACCTTTCGAGATTTGAAAGGGTTTATTTTGCGCAAATACGTGAGGCGTTTGGAAAGTTAGAGGATTTGGTTTACAAAAGGCCAGTTCGAATATGAATTCAAAATACAAATGCTGTCTTTAAAAAATAAGTATAACTTTCAAGAATTCAAGATAGGCGGAAGAAACGCGGCGTAACTGTCTAATTGCCTAGCCAGCAACTTTCGTAGCAGAAAACGAGGTTAAAAACAAATTCGAATGAAAATATTTTCTTCCTCAATAAATATGATTTGAGTAAAACCTTCGACTGTGTTTATGCGTTTAGCTATTTCACATGTTTTATTGTTTGTTAGTAGTGTTAACAGAGCAAAATCAATATAATTCGAGTGCACGCAATGTTACGTGAGTAATCGTCCGATTACGAGCATTGGTTATCGTGTTTCCGTTTATTCTTTCGAGCATGAATGTTCACAGCGAAACAGTAGGCTTGCCTCAGGGTGGTGTTCTAGGACCGATTATGTTTTTCCTTCACACGAGCGACAGTAAACTAGTTAGGAACCGTACCGTGTGTAAACCTCATCGGAAAACTACCGAGCACTGAAAAGTCAAAACAAATCCCTGTATGTAACTGAGATATCTGCATAGTCAGATCAAACGTGACTTTAGCCAGATAAGTGATGATTACAATACTTTTGATATTTCTGGCCAAATGTCAGTACAGAATTACAGACTCATGAGTATAATTGATCGAGCGAAGCGAGATCACCAAATCAACTAGGGCAATTCGGTGTTGTATATATGTATGTATGTTTGTTTGTCCGAGGATAACTTTCGAAGCGTTGATCCGATAATTGTGAAATTTGATACATGGGTAGGTAGTGATGGCACAATTTTGGTGTGACTAAATGAGCTAAAAATATTGGGGGCTTGTTGAGATATTGGGGTTCAAGAGGGGTAAAAAAAACGAAAATGATACTATTAGGTCAAGTGGGACATCAAATGAAAGGTCTTCATTAGTACATTTGAACCCCGTTTTTATTTTTAGTTTAATTTTTGTAGTTTTTTAGCTATTAGCCATAATAAAAACAAAACTTTGGCAAAATTCACAGGGTACACCAGTGACCCCACAATGCTGAAATTTGGTATTCGTGTAGCTTTAGTTACACAAATATAGGCAAAAGTCTGAAATCCAGAATAACTGCTATTTGTACAAAAAAAAAACCAATTAACAAGAACCCCCGTTACATCTAATTTGAATAAAACTGTAGGTCAAGTTAGTTGTTTTTTTTTAATTTGGGGCGCTATTTTGATAGTGAAAGATTACGAATTATATGTTTTTGTTTTTATGGTAGATTCGAGAGATCTCAGTTCGGGGCGAACCACTAGTTAATAAATAATTAGCAATCAATTTCCAATAATTATTTTACTAGCTCTAGCCAAAGTTCAAACAACAAGTTCGTCTGACTAACGACTTGAGGACCAATTAGTGCTATAAATATGTGCTACATATACAGGGTGTGGTGTAATGAGTGGATAATAGGGTACCTGCGGGTAGGGGCCATTGTGGCGGTTCAGAAAAATATTTGTTATGCTCAGTAAAAGTGCCTCGGTTTTCGAGATATTCGACATTTTCGAAATTTAAGAAATATTTCACCCTTCGTCACTATTTTTGGCGCCAAGACTGCAAATGAAATTTTTTTATCTATCTGTTTTTTGGATAGTATTCTTGGATAGATGTGCTATCGAATGGAAACTATTATTTTTATAACACAAGCACAGTTACGAGGGGTGATCCAAAAGTAATGATAATCAATAATAAACACAATGAATAAAATAAAAAAATAAATTTATTTCTCAACATAGTCTCCTAGCAAGTCTATACATTTAGTCCATCTCTTTTCTAAACCTAAAATTCCCTTAGAAAAAAAATCTTTATCTTGACTCTCAAAAAAGTCCTCAACCGCGGCCATCACGTCGCTATCATCGTCAAATTTCTTGCCTCGGAGGTGTTCCTTGAGTCGTGGAAAGAGATAGAAGCCAGTGAGGGCTAGATCTGGTGAATAGGGCGGGTGTTCCACCAGCTCGAAGCCCGCTTCCTGAATGGCAGCCATGGCAATTGCAGCTTTGTGAACCGGTGCGTTGTCTTGATGGAACAGCACTCCAGCCCGCAGTTTGCCTCGCCTTTTCTCCTTAATAACCTCCCGCAATCTTCTTATTTGTTCTGCATAGTAGGAGCCTGTAATAGTGGCCCCTTTTTCCAAGTAGTCCACCATGATTATTCCTTTAGCGTCCCAAAAAACAGACGCCATAACCTTCCCTGCTGAGCTTGACACTTTGAATTTCTTCGGCGTCGGTTCATCGGATCGTTTCCATGTCATCGATTGTTGTTTTGTTTCAGGATCAAAATGGTGGATCCAGGTCTCGTCCATGGTCACAAAACGTGACAAAAAATTATCTTTGTCTGCCTGAAACTTTTCGAGATTTGCTCTTGACATGTCGACTCGTTTCTTCTTTTGCTCGTCGTTTAACATTTTCGGTACCCAACGCGCGGAGACCTTTCTCATATGCAATTCGTTCGCAAGGATTCTTTGAATGCTGCCATATGAGATCTCTGTGACCTCAGCTACATGCCTGATAGTCACTCTTCGATCTTCCAATACAACTTCTTCAACTTTTTTCACATTTTCTTCAGTGAGGGACGTCGATGGGCGTCCTTCGCGGTGTTCGTCTTCTGTCGATGTTCTTCCAGCTTAAACTCCTTAGCCCAGCGTGCAACTGTGGAATATGGAGGAAAGAGTCCCTTAATGTTTCCACCAAGTCGCTGTGTATGTCTTTGGTACACATTTTTTTCAAGCAGAGGTATTTAATGACAGCTCTGATTTCGTGTTTTTCCATTTTTATGTTCACTCCTTGACAGTCCGTATTCAAATGAATGTAGCTCCCGGGAATCGTGGCCTATTTATATGATTTTTTTTTCCTGAACTAGTGGGTAACTGATCAAGTGACTGATATTTTTTTGTATTTTTGTGGGCACTAGAAATAACTGATTATCACTACTTTTGGATCACCCCTAGTATGTTTTTAAAATAAGATTTCACTAAAATTTTACTTGCTTTCGTTTGTTTTCCTGACCTTTACCCTTCTGTGGTGTATAAAAATTGTATGGTCACTTGAATGCCAAATTTTAAAAAAATTTGCCTATTTCATCGAGATTCCGAAATGGTATATTACATATCATTGTCACAACTTGATTCAAAATTAATTCCTACCAAACTTATCAAGGCGTAATTTAAAGAAATATTTTTAACTATTATTAGCAATAATTGTCTACTGTTCGCAGAACTACTAGTAATTCTTGGAACAGATTGGTTCCCGGCCCAGCGGCAATCGACACTATGTCTATCTTGCTCTTTCATGCTATGGTTGAAAGAGAACTATCGTTTCGCGTAACGCATTTTTATGATTTTCGAGTCAGTGTGCTATCATACTACTCCCGTACAACAACGTGTTATCCTGTTTTGGATTGATACTCGTCGATTTTGTGCAGTGATTTCGGACTTTGTTTTGCCTAGCGATTTGGACGTCTTAATTTTGTGAACCTAACGATTTTGTGCTGTGATCTCGGACTTGATTTGCTTTGTATCTTGGATTTTTTGCTATTGCATATTGATTGCAATGCCTCAGCTATACACTGCGTCTGAATATGCGCAAATGCATTTAATCTACGGCGAGTGTGGTGGTAACGCCAATCGAGCAGCAGCACTGTATCGGGAAAGATTTCCCAATGCACGCCATCCCGATTATCGTGTGTTTATTCGCGTACACAATGCTTACATGGAAGGTCGAATTCCTGGAAGTGGCATCGGTGGCACGAGTTCTGGGAGACCACAAGTACATAATGAAGAGGACGTACTTGATGAAATTGCTGCTGATCCGACCACATCTGTGCGCGTAATAGCCTCTAATACTGCCAGTATTCCATCGAGGTCCAGTCAGCAAGAACAGTGCACCGAATTTTAAAAAGAGAAAAATTACATCCTTTTCACTACCAGCGCGTGCAATGTTTGCAGCCAAGAGATTACCCTGCACGAGTTGCATTTTGCCAAACAATGCTGAGAAAAATGAACGCTGATCCCGATTTCTTCGATAAAATTTTGTGGAGCGACGAATCCACGTGCAAAAAAGATGGGTATTTTAATATGCACAATCTGCACAGTTGGCAGCGTACAAACCCTCATTTGGCCACAGAAGACAGGTCCCAGTACAAGTTCAAAATTAATTTATGGACTGGAATTCTAAATGGCAAAATCATCGGACCTTTCGAATTGTCTGGAACATTGACCAGAAACGTATTTACATTTTTTACGGCACGAACTTCCACTTTTATTAGAAGATGTTTCATTAGAAGATAGAAGAAGAATGTGGCTGCAGCACGATGGTTGCCCCGCTCATTACGCCCGAAATGTTCGACAATACCTCGATGAAACATATCGTCGACGATGGATCGGTCGTTTGGGGACAATTTTGTAGCCACCTCGTTCACCAGACCTCAACCCATTGGACTTTTTTTACTGGGGATGCCTTAAAGAAAAGGTTTATAAAGACCCAATCAATACAGTGGACCAGCTACGGGAGCGTGTGCGATTAGCTGCTCAGAAAATCACAGAGCAAAGAATTGCGAACAGGATTAAAAGATCTTTTATCAAAAGGTGCAGAGCATGCATCAGAGCACGTGGTGGCCTTTTCGAACACCTTTTGTAATAGTAAATTTAATAAATGAAATGCATTTAAAATTTATTGTTTCGTTTTATTTCATTACCGAATTTTAAACTAACGTTTTTAGGTGATTTTAAGTAATGAAGTAAATTTTAGTACTATTTGTAATTTTATAATAATTAGCTCTACCCATTTTAATAGGAATTACTTTTGAATCAACTTGTGGAAATACCATGTAATATATCATTTCGGAATCTCGATGAAATAGGCTAATTTTTTTAAAATTTGGCATTCAAGTGACCATACATTTTTTTTACACCACAGAAGGGTAAAGGTCAGGAAAACAAACGAAAGCAAGTAAAATTTTAGTGAAATCTTATTTTAAAAACATAACTGTGGTTGTGTTATAAAAATAATAGTTTCCATTCGATAGCACATCTATCCAAGAATACTATCCAAAAAACAGATAGAAAAAAAAAATTCATTTGCAGTCTTGGCGCCAAAAATAGTGACGAAGGGTGAAATATTTCTTAAATTTCGAAAATGTCGAATATCTCGAAAACCGAGGCACTTTTACTGAGCATAACAAATATTTTTCTGAACCGCCACAATGGCCCCTACCCGCAGGTACCCTATTATCCACTCATTACGCCACACCCTGTATATATAATTTTTATAAATTGCACTTAAGTTAAGTGCAATTTATATCCTTATTGCACTCCCCACTACATAGGTCCTATGTAGGATAAGGTACTAGGTTTTATTTGGTATCATTCTGGGAATCCCAAAGTGTTGGATACTTGGCAAGTATCATAATATTTAAGTATAGCTTATATTGAATCTGTATGTATAAGTACAACATACTAATATAGATTCGATTTATGGCGACAAAACTCCGCGACGTGAATATTCGCATAATACTCGTATTTTCACGGACAGTTGACAAGTCAACGCGTGAAACGAAAGTAGAACGATCACATTAGTATCTATCTATATCTATACAAACTTATAACATGACCATGAAATATACATACAAAATATACGCGTTATGGGGGCGTGTACAGTTAGATAGAAGTAGAGTTCCTTTTGAAAGGGCTCGCCCGGTGAAGTACTACCGCCACAACTATTTCTCCCGCCAAGCAGCATTGCTGCGTTTCGGTTTGAAGGGTATGGTTGGCGGTGGAATTACAGGCACATGAGGCTTTACATCTGTATGCCACAAGTTGATGGACGCAGGACAGTGCATTGTAGGGCACGTTTTTAATGTGCGTGATCTACGAGACAATACTTTGTTATAGGCGATGGTTACCACTTAACATCAGGTGGGACATATGGTTCATCAAAAAAAAAGAGATGGGTAATGAATATTTAGTAAATAATATTTTATTATTGCTATTTGTCTGGCTACAGTTGTTTACGCACTGAATTCTTTTACTAACAGACGCTAGGTCCAGGTACCATACATTTAACTTGTCATTTCCTAAAGAAAACCCACTGAACGACAAAGGAAAAAACAAACATAAATGTAGAGGCATTAATCAGTACCCTTCTCCCTCTACATACATATACGAGTACGTCTTACAAGTAGGAAAGATGATCACAACATCTTCGAAAGAGGAAAGTAGAAGATACCGGAGGATATATTATGTAAGGATTTACCTTGGACGCAAAAACAAAACAAATAGAACCTATGCAAATATCTACTGACCTTGAGACTCAGCTGCGTACCGCTCGCCCCTCAGTGAAGCCAGTTCAGCAACCAGGGTCCGAGCTTCACTCGCTTCCGTCAGAAGGCACACCTGATCCAACTCTATGTCTTCCACTGTGATCCCCCGGTTCGAAGCGTCGTATATAAAACCTAAGTTTTGGCTGAAACAAAATAAAGAGGTTTACTTACTTGTTTCTTTGTTCTTTTGCTGATAAGAAAGTATTATAACCTTCAATGGGCCATTCAGGTATACTTTTACATACATACACTTTCCAAGAACCATTTATATTTTTATAGCGGTTGGTGCAGGCCGCACAAGATCAACGACGGAGTGCCATCACTGTGGTGCCCTCGTGGACACATCTCAGCACACGCTAGAGTTCTGTACCGCCTGGGCAACACAACGGCAGGCGCTGGTGAGAATAGTAGGCCAGGATCTCTCGCTGCCGAGCATAATTCAGGCTATGCTTAGCAGCGATATAGCCTGGGATGCCGTAATCTCTTTCTGTGACGAAGTAATGTCTCAGAAGGTACCCTCCCTGAGGTACCCCGGCGTTTATAGCCAATTGATCAGACGAGCGGCCATCAATGACTACCCGAATGGATCGTTCTCTCAGAAAGTCTGCAAGCCAAGAGCAGAACCGAGCTGGAAGTCCGTATGAAGGAAGCTTGCCAATAAGGCTGTCGTGCCAAACCCTGTTAAAAGCGTTCGAGATGTCTAGTGAAACAGCCAGTGCTTCACCATACCTCTCGATGGGTTCACTCCAGATGTGTGTAGCATACACAAGAAGATCCCCAGTAGATCAACTCATATTGACGGTCACTGAGGAGGTCGTTGTCTTCAAGGTATGCAAAGAGTTTCCTATTCAGCACACGCTCCATACATTTACACAGTAAAGAGGTGACCGAGATAGGGCGGTAGTTTGACGGGTCGGTGCGACTACCTTTTTGGGCACAGGCTGCACATTAGCTAGCTTCCATGACTTGGGGACTAAACCAGTTTTCAGAGACAGGCGAAAAAGTCTTATCAGTATTGGAGACAACTCAGGGGTCTATGTTCAGCAGTGGACTCCTATGGCGTATATTATGCTGATGAATCGCGTCCTACCGGTGATACCGATTCGAATGTTCGTTTTTTTATGGTTAGTAAGCTCTGCACGTGTTAATTAAGTATTTTCTGTATATTAAGCAGATTAACAACTTTTGGAGGCATATACCCAACAATGGGTGAAGTCAGGCTGTGGATGATCATGATGATGAAGCAGACTAAGCTGATGGTATGCGCTGGGCAAGCCTGCTATATCTGTAACCATCTGACACTATAGCGGCTGCATCGTTCAGCGAGCTATACTCCGACAAATAATTCAACTCAACAGTATTTTTGGCGTTTATTAAAAGTCAATGCGTAATAATGTTGCCCTATATGGCCTATGCCCCAACAGCTTGTGTTGGAATAGCTCAGATTTTAACGAAAGGGTGATTCAATTCAGCTC
This sequence comes from Philereme transversata, assembly GCA_963924445.1. NCBI lineage: Eukaryota > Metazoa > Arthropoda > Insecta > Lepidoptera > Geometridae > Philereme > Philereme transversata. Next base: position 3,078,711 of record OZ004337.1, on the reverse strand, counting down.
AATGACAGTGCTAAGAATCAACTCAATGAGCCAATGAGTCGTCAGATCAACTCATAATTTTTTCACAACGTCAAAAATAGATCGAATCATTTTTCGGAGTATAGTTTTACAACTTGCCACTATGTATGCATATAATCTTCAATTAATAGCTAGTTTGTAAAATATAGCATATGTCATTTGACAGCTATCAGAATAACATGCCTACAATAGATCTGGGACTATATTAATCGTAATTATCAATATTTTGTTAATATGTAATTCAATGTTTCAATTAAATCAAACACAAGGAACACGTTACACATTTTTATTCTTGTGATAAAGTACACAACCCAAATTCGATTTCGATGACATCTGTCACAGGAGGCAGGACTCTTGCTATATTTTAATAACTATAAAGATCTTAGTAGTATCTTACCTACCGAAGTCACGGGTAGAAGTTTGTGGATCATAACTGTGTCAATGTGATAAGTCAATTGCATTTTAATATAATTCTAATCAGCATTCTTGAATGACACGCCATACAATTAAAACTCTTATTGTGTTTTGACAGGTTAAATGAGGCCAACTAAAGGAATTTTATTCAAATTGGAAACCGACTTTTTGTCATACATGTTTGTAATTTTCTCAACGCAAAATCATTTTCTCAACGCAAATATCAAAACTTCACAGATATTCGTTTTCTCCAGAAGGCATTAACATTTCCACAAATATTTTTTAATAATCTTATCAAAGCACGTGTTGTCCAACGTTCGATGAATTGATTTCAGACAATGAACAATAGAGTTATAGATAGATATTACAATTGGAACCGTTTACGTAGAACAAGAATATTGAATTAATATGCAAGAGTTACTTTCAAACTGCTAAAGAAATAAGTAGATATTGTGTGTAGAAAATGCTATGTGTTTTTGTCAATATGCATGATCAATTTTGACGTAGGTAGCTTTTAGGTAGGAATGCCGCAAGGACCGGTTTTAGGACCTTTATTTAACATTACCTTTTCAATTATGTATATTATTTTATGATGAACATTTTTTGAGAGCCTTCTCCAGTGAAATAATTTTAATTAGTTACTTCGGGTGATTGGGACCATATCGCTTTAGTTAGAGTGATTTATACGTTACAAGTTACAAAACTTCTGGATTGATAAAGAAGGTAATATTATTAGAAATAGATGGTATTAGTAAGGAGATGAGTCACGAGCGGTTCTTTCCCACCATGCCAATTTCATGCACCAAATACTTATTACTGTATTATAACGATATAAAAGTGGACATAACACAACATCCTAAGTCTATTTCCTGGAAGAAATAGCTTCTTAGCGATAAGACCACCCATTGTACTTGTGACGTCTTATTTTATTTATGTTTGTTCCTATTAACACGCCTATTAACGGACCGCGTTAAATAATGCCTTTTAAAGCCTACCTTTCCACTCTCCGAGATATGCAGTACTCCCACCGATGGCTGTTGCTCTTCCACTCTCTAACTCGCCTCAGAACGGGCGCGTTCAGCTCATCACAGATTATCTTCAAGGCCCCCTCATTTAGCACATCTTGTATGGCTATTATTGATAACCTGATGAATAAAAAGTACTTTTATTGAGATTCTGTGCAATTTCAGAATATAATAGTCTTCTTAAAGTATATTATTACACAAGGGCCGAGAATTATTACACCAGAAATATTTTTGTGTACGAGCGAGCGAACGCGAACAAAAGTTCGAGGGTGCTATTGATTGCTTACATCCTAGAATAACACATACTCGTGATTGTTTATCACGAATGAATGAAAATTAAATAAAGTCTTATAAAATAAATTGAATTTCTTCATCACTGGAAATAATATTTTTTTATCTTTATCTTATCTTGTTCATAAAAAGAAAATTTGCGTTCCTAGGGCCGTAAATCGCATTGATGAAGCAGTTTTCGAGTAAACCAATAGTACCTACTAAGATTGAAAATCATCAGTTACAGACCACTTGGTTCCGTTCTGGGAGTTTCTTTAAGTATAATGTATATTTAAAGGATGTACAGTAGTCTCACTCATCCGGCACTTCAGTAGTCCGGCACGTCCAATAATCCGGCACCCACCGCTCACGCCTCCCTCACCCCCTCCCCACTCAAATATGTACATGTTTTCTTTTTATAAAATGAATTTTTCTATACAATCCAATAATCCGAACATTCCAATAATCTGGCACCTCTTAGTTTTTAATAGAGCCATATTGGTGAGACACTACTGTATTTACAAAAAAAAGTATATACCTATTAGGTATCTTATTAGTTATCTGGTTCACATGGTACAAGCTATGTTCAGTTTGGGACTAGATAGCGCTTTGCGAAATGTTCCTTGTTAAGATAATAAGTTGTTACCTTATCAAGCCAGCCGTGACTAGTTAGAATTTTAGATATTGCTTGATAAGCTAATTTATCATACCGCTTGACAACAAGTCAGATTTATGTATATTATAAACGATTACGAAAAAGTGTTTGTCTCACTATGATAACATTGTATGACTTATTTAATCAATGTAATTAAATTTCTTATATATTCTTATTAATTTCTTTTTGCAATTTATGGGACAATGTAAATCTTCATTCATTCTTATAGAAAAGTAGGTTAATTTTTACTTTATTTTAGTGCATTTTTACTTGTTGTAAAACTTTTTTAAATGATTTTGACAGGACACATTTTCTAAGAGGCGCAAGACTGATCACAGACCAACCAAAAAATTATTGCTTTTTTTTTAAATCTATATTTTAGGGAAAATGCGTCAAAAAAATAATAAAAAAGACTTTAATCATTCCGTTTTTTACTTTATGTAGATATCAATTTATAATGGAGGTGCATTTTAACTTACTTGTTTTCCAAAATAGTCCTGCAAATCACTTCTCTCACACCTGGATTAGCTATTTTGTCTATGCTTAGCTGATTAAGGTTCCATGTAGCTAGACGACAGCACTTCACTCCATTTCTCTCATATGTAAACACTTCCTCAACTATTGGCCTATGGGAGTATGCAGCTAGTAAGTCTAATATATCATTTAAAGGTGCTGTGGCAAATCCATTCGGTAATGTTAAAGGAAATTTGATTGGCATTGATAAGCTCTTTCTATGGGGCGACTTTGGAGTACTAGATACACCATTTGGTATTTTCTCATTTAAAGCTGCATCAGCCCAGCCATTCACGTATCCATTGGTCAAATGCTGAACACTCTCGCTCTTTCGGGGCTCCAGACTCAAATGTGTTTTAACTGTGCCTAATCTCATTATATCAATTCCTCTGACTTTTATAAGATCATCAAGAGATTTGAATGGTCCCTTCTTGTTTCTGTAGTCTACAATATTAGCTGCTATTTCCTGGTTAAGGCCAGGTACACACTGCAGTTGGAACACACTCGAAGAGTTGATGGAGCAGAGTTTGCTCTCAAATGGAACTCTTACGCTGTCCAGAGAATGTGTGCAAGAGCTCGCTCGAGATATCTGCTTTTTTGTGTTTGTACATATTTCTGGCCTTAGCAATTCTAACTTTTCAGCTCCTATGCCTAGAACAAGAGAAATTTAATATTTACTTGCAATAATTAACTTTACCTTTACCTGAATTCAATATTAACTTTAGATTATCTTTATTTACAGGGTGATAATTCCTAATCACTGATATACTACGGTTTTGTTACATCATAGGCATGTGACAACAGCTCTCTATAGAACAAAGAACAGCTAACTAAAGGGAGAAATGTTTATTTAATTAACTAGGAAGTCAATAATTACCTGAGACAAGGGCAAGGTCGTCAACTCTCTTGTATCGTCCAATCATTTGACGGTGCCGGACGATTTCCCGCGCCAGTTGCCTGTTCACACCCGGAAGAGTCATCAGCTGCTCCTCGGTAGCCGAGTTTACGTTCATCAGCTCAGGGTACTCCTCCGAAGGAGGCAAACTGAACGTATGGCTCAAACTGGACTTGTTCAGTTTACTCCGCCTTACGAAGCTCCTGAACGATCGCTGGCGACCGCTCTTGCCCCGAACGGAGCTCGGACTTTGGCCCATAGTGTCGCCCGCCACTTCGAAATCAGATATCGATCAAAACACTAATATCACTGGACATTTGATGAATATAACTATTTTTAAATTCTTACGCTATTCACTGTCACTTCACTACTCTTGTTCACGGGTATAAAACCGATTCGACGCCGCTACATGTTAAACCACCTATCGCGGCATAATTACTTACGAAATTAATTGTAAAATAAAAACAAAACTAACGTCCACTCCCGCGTCAGCAAAATCGCAACAATGAAACGAATGAATGAAATTGACTCACTGAATGATCGATTGACTCATGTCATGACATGACAGTTTTGATTGATAACATTTGACATAACACTCTGATTGACTGCAGAATGTTGCCATTAACAAATAGTTTCTTCACAGATAATGTACAGCGGGATCTGAGTATATTTGTGTTCTATACTAGGTGCCTACTTTTGCTCTCTCCTTTTGCGCAGACGGGTAAAAAGTAGCCTAATGCCTCTATCCCGGTCATAATTTATCTGTATGCTGAATTTTATGGAAATTGGTCAAACCGTTTAGCCGTGAAAACGTAACAAACAGTAAGACCGACAGAAAAAGTTACTTTCGAATTTTAAATATTAGTATGGATGGTTTATTGTGTCGTCGGTCGCGTCGCGTCGCCGCGGCAGTTTGATGAGTTTTCGGACATGTTTAGGTGTCCGTCAAGGAAAAGAGGAGATCTCCCACCGAGCGACATTTGACTCGAGTTAAGTTTTAAGTTGTGTAAGTTGGTAGTACCAGCCATGGGTCAAATGCCCCGGAACATTTCTAGGATGACTTTGCTGAACAATATTTCAGATTCGAATTGTTTTATTCAGAGAAGAGTAATATATTAGCACAGATAATTTTTTTAGAATTGTGCTTATGATATAAACAATCCAAACTTTACATTACACATAAGTACAAGTACCTACATACTTACGTATAATCAAATCTCGCGACATTTCCTCGGATGTTTCGTGCGATTTTGTACCACACAGACCGACTGTCCTCTATAGACTTTAGACCTATAAAATATATGTCTTCATATGATGTCTAAACTCTACAAAAAAAAACAATTGATTGATGAAATGAGATATATTTGCATAAATGTTTCACATTTAATTGAACAATAATTAAACATATTATTTACAGAAAATACAAGGAGGCACTTGAAAGCGTCATCGGCAAACCCATTGGGGATGTTACACTGAACATAGGTACAAAACTAAAACTAAGCATGACTGCTCAGTAGACACAACCTGGAGACCGTTTCACAAAATGAGTCCATCGACCGTTTATAGTACCGACCTACTAACAGACGAAAATAAGGCTAAAAATGTATGTTTTCGATCTTTAAAGCATAGGCACTAGCGCCTAGGCCAAGGGAGTTCTGTCGTAAAACGCTCTAGCTTGTGTCTATTGAACAGCCACGTTCAGTTTTAGTTTTGTACCTATCTGGCGTGCTTAGTTCCAATGAGGGCATTTCATATTCGATTTAAAAATAGAAAAAAACTAGTTCCAACTGCCGTAATAGATGGCGCTGTCTAGAGATATGCCGCTAAAAAACATGGTTTATGTGCCAAAATCTCAGACATAATATCAAACTTTGTGTAAAACAATCTCACTTCGTCAGATAAACATACACAAATGTTTTTTCCAAGTTCGTCGGAAAATAATGTTGACACGGCAATTGACATTGACAATTCACTTTCCTTTGTTAATCAGAGCATGACAGAGCAACGCCATCTGTTAGCAGATAAAAAAACATGACCGTGAAAACCCCTCATTCTATACACAAGGCCAGTTATGTAAGTGACATTCTACCTATAGTTCGCATCATAAATTTTGACAACTGGCCCCCAACTTCGCCGAGCCAGATAAGTTTAATGTAGAATACCTTCATGTTAATAACGTTTTTGGCTGGTAGTACTCGCAAACTATGATCGTGTAGTTTACCAATTAGGTAGTTACCTACTAAATTGAAAAATAAATAGCCAATTTGAATAGATGATACTATTTAGCCTATGCTTATAGGTAATTATTTTTATGTTACAGATATTTAAAGTTTCATTATTAGAACGTACATCATTATTAGAATGCGGGATTTATCACGGACGTTTTATCGTACGTGTCTCGTCTTGCAGTACTGGTAGGTATGACGCAATGCGGAGTGGATTAACCTTATCCTGATGTAGAATGAATGATGTAGAACCGAAACATTGTCGTAACACAAATAAAACGGTATCATGATATCACACTAATATTATAAATGTGAAAGTTTGGATGTTTGTTTATTTTTTTGTTACTCAATCACGTCGCAACGACTGAACCGATTTTTCAGAAATTCGGTTTTTTAATAGATTATGGTCTGGATTCAAACATAGGCTACTTTTGACAAACAACGCGTGCGAAGCTGCTGGCAGAAGCTAGTTTATAATAATGTTCGAAGTAAAACCACAACATCTTAAATTTAATTAGTAGGTATTGGTATCGCCATCTTTTTACCAACAAGTAAAAATCCTAGCTAAACTACATAAACCCGGTTATAATACGGCAAAGGTTTTATTCAAAGCGGAATCTAATTTTTGAGGGACCACCAAACTGTGACAGCGACTAGAATACGGACGGGAAATAGCCTTAAAAGCATAAAGTGCGAGAATCGAGCCCTTGATCACAGTCCTAAGTTGAATATTGTGACATTTTATTTAAAAATTAATGACGAAGAAATTTAAACATAAAATTCGGGTACATAATTAAAACTTAACAAACAAATTCATAGCATACCAATATCATACATATAAGTATTTTACATACATACATTTTTACATATACAGGGTTTCCCAGAAATGGTGGATAATCCTGCACGTGCGTGTGCGGGGGGGGGAGGTGGGGACCCACATCCCAAAAAAAAAAATTCTATTCCCAACAGTCCGCGGTCTACGAATTTTTTTGTAAAATTTAGAAATTTCCCAGTTTTCCTCACATTTGTGGGCATCACGTCCGCTACATGAGGCCTAGTTCGGATTTTTTTCTTTTAAAGTATTCCCTAATAATGGTATTCCTAAATTACCTTAAAAAAAACGCAACTACTTAGGATAGTAGTTAACTAGTAGTCCCTAAACATAAATTTTATTTCTGAAATTTATTTTACTGCAAAGTTTGAGCACCTCTGCTGTAAAAAAAATGTATTGGAGTTTTATAGCCAACCACATAAAAAAATTACCTACATCATAAGGATTCTAAAACAGTAGCATAAGTACCTACTTTAATGGTAAAATTACTGAGCTATAGCTACTAATGTGTAAAAGTAGGCGTTTCATTACAAAATTGCAAAAGAAAAAAATAAAACAAGTAATGACCAAAAAAGTATTTATTATAAAAATAATCAAAGTAAATGTTCAAATTGGGCTCCTGATGCCCTTATGCAAGCTCTACACCTTTTTATAAAAGATTTTTGTAATCTGTTATTATAATTTTTTGATGATATAATTCTGGCTGCTTCGGCGACGCGAAGTCGAAGTTCTTCTAATGAGTTTATTGGTTTCTTGTAAACCTGCTCCTTCAAACAGCCCCAATAAAAAAAATCCAGAGGATTTAGGTCTGGGGACCGTGGTGGCCACAGTATTGGCCCCAATCGGCCGATCCATCTGTTGGGATAGGCATCATTTAGATAATTTCTTACTTGCACAGCATAATGTGCCGGACAACCGTCGTTCTGGAGCCACATTCCTTGCCGGATGGCTAGTGGCTCATCTTCTAATAATATTTGCAACTGGTTTCGAAGAAATTGTAAATAATTGTTGCCATTTAGGTTGCCCGGCAATTCATATGGGCCTATATTTTTTCCATTTAATATGCCCGTCCAGTAATTTATTTTAAATTGATACTGGGATTTATCTTCTCTCATCAAATGTGGATTTGTCAATTGCCAACTGTGCAAGTTATGAAGGTTAAGATACCCATCCCTTTTACATGTAGTCTCATCGCTCCATAAAATTTTTCTGAAAAAATCTTGATCTTCTTGAATTCTTGTTAACATTTCATTGCAGAAAACAATCCGTGCTTGGTAGTCTCGTGGTAGCAATGTTTGTACACGTGTCACGTGATAAGGATGCAGTTTAAATTTTTTCACAATACGATGTGCTGTAGATTTTGATATTCCCGTACGGCGTTCGATATCTGGCATCGAAATACTGGGATCTTCTTCCACCATGTCAAGGACAATATCTTCAGTTACAGGATTGTGGGGTCGTCCTCTGCTCCTAGGGCCACCAACGCCAGTACCAGGTATTCTGCCCTCTGAGTAAGCTTGGTGCACTCTTGTAAAAACTCGATAGTCGGGGTGACGCGCGTTCGGGTATCTCTCCCGATAAAGTGTTGCGGCAGCACTTGCGTTGCCACTACATTCTCCGTAAATGTAATGCATATTGGAATACTCTTGGGGTGTATAAATTTCTCGTGACATCACACAGTCCTGTTGATATACAGAACAAATGTCCAGTAGAATGCCGAGTCGTCGCAGTTATCACCAAACAAACAAAATCCAATCAAAATGCACAAATCGAGTCCAGTAGAATGCCAAATGTAGAATTTTGTCACCGAGAATCAGAAAAACAAGAGCACATGCGATGTCGAGAACGTCGAAATACGCACTAAAATTAAAATAGTTTTAACTACGGAGACAAAACAATAACCAAACACGAATTCTACCATACAAAGGAGATTTGTTGACCCTTTCACTCGCAATATTCCCAAGCACAGTTTTGTCTCGCTCACACAGCTTAGAATTCAACTGAATGTGCCGAGCAGGTAGTAAAGTCTAATTTTAGGGTCGACAGCGCTACTTAACTGGTAAAAACTAAAAAAAAATATCTGCAAATAATTTTGCTATTTTGTAATGAAACGCCTACTTTTACACATTAGTAGCTATAGCTCAGTAATTTTACCATTAAAGTAGGTACTTATGCTACTGTTTTAGAATCCTTATGATGTAGGTAATTTTTTTATGTGGTTGGCTATAAAACTCCAATACATTTTTTTTACAGCAGAGGTGCTCAAACTTTGCAGTAAAATAAATTTCAGAAATAAAATTTATGTTTAGGGACTACTAGTTAACTACTATCCTAAGTAGTTACGTTTTTTTAAAGGTAATTTAGGAATACCATTATTAGGGAATACTTTAAAAGAAAAAAATCCGAAATAGGCCTCATGTAGCGGACGTGATGCCCACAAATGTGAGGAAAACTGGGAAATTTCTAAATTTTACAAAAAAATTCGTAGACCGCGGACTGTTGGGAATAGAATTTTTTTTTTTGGGATGTGGGTCCCCACCTCCCCCCCCGCACACGCACGTGCAGGATTATCCACCATTTCTGGGAAACCCTGTATATCAGTATTTTTGTACCATAGTAGGTATACGTCAACTCCACCACAAATTCAAAGAAATTATTTTTGGCCGTAAGCAATATTGTCAACTGAAGCAAATTATATACTTAGGTGAATTATGAATATGTAAAATTATAGCTACCTTAATAAATAACACTTCGATGATAGACCCATTTTGAATAACCATTTTGACCTATTCCTATAGTATTCTACCGTTCTTCGAGCGGTATAACACTTTTACACCAACACATACAATCTTACCTTATAACTTTATTTCTATAAAAGCTTTTAATTTTCGATAAAAAAACTAGTTCCAACTAGCGTAATAGATGGCGCTGTCTGGAGTTAAACCGCCAAAACTGATGGTTTATAATGTCAAATTGTCAAAGTCTCAAAGACACAAAACAACATTTGTATAAAACAATCTGACTTTGTCCGTTTGTAAACAAACACAAATTATTTTTTTATTTGATGTTTCGCGTCAATTTATATTGAAAATTCACTTTCTTTTGTTAACAGCTTATGACAGAGCAGCGCCATCTGTTAGCAGTTTTTTTAGTTATATTTAATACATGGCCGTGAAAACTTCTCATTGAACAACAAACTAACATCTCATACAGCCAAAGTTTAATCGTTAGTTTTCATTGCATTTGAATTACCAGAATCGGATAGCTTTGGCCTTAGACAAGAACACAAACCATTCATTTCATAAGACATGATTTTAGTGAAAAATAGAACATTTAAAAACCTACTGAAAAGAGGGCGAGTAACCGACTGAAACGCAAGAGGCTGCGAGTTTGATTTGCGCTACGAAACAAATGTTTGTATGATTGCAAATATCATATTTACTAAATGCAAAAGATGTTGTGAGAGAAGTTAAACTAAAATAACTTCATTTTGTTAAAATCAAGAATTATTTTCAAACTTTTAAAAATAAACAAGGTAAGATTATTGTTATTTAGTTTGTCTTTTAATATCAAAACTAAATACGGTTAAATTTCTTAAAAATAGCGATTATAATTATATCTGAGTTAGTTTTTCTAAACAGAATTAACTCTTAAGTTTTTTAATAACCTAATATGTATGTAACTGTCCAAGACCAAACTACGGTAGATGCGACCCACCAACAGCAACTCTCAGCTCTCAGAGTTAAGGTCCAGTATATATACAGTCGTTTTGGTCGAAATTACCCAGAAAGGCATAACGGTAAAAGTCCGAATTATTCGGTGCAACTTTTCAGTTCAGTAATAAAATTTAAGCCTTTAGTTGTTTGCTTTTGAGCCAAATTCATATTATTTGCCGTTTTATTACGTCTGCAAATATTGTCAATAGCCAGTAATGTTTACGGCATTTTAATATACACGGATGTTTCATTTACGTTAAAAACGTCAGTTGTCGATGATGAGCCAGCGATGTGTGGTGTTCTCCACCTGTGGCTGTACTAACGGTGTTCTAACTTGGAGTTTCACTTCTAGGGAGCCACCGGCAGGACGGCGACCATCCATAAGCTGAAAAATTTATTATAAAATATATAATAATAATTTTAGTAGACTATTCAGGGTGTCCCGGAACTAGTATGCTAAGCTTGAACGGGATGATTCTGACCATGAAAATTTAAACTACTTTTTAGAATAATCTCGGCTGTTTTTTAGACTTTGCGCCTCTCCCAAAACTTACTTTATAAAAACGTAATGATTGTTTAAATGGATTTGATCTAAAATTGCTAAGAATCAAAATGTTTACCGAAATCTGAGTTTTACCTAGTGAATCATTGAATCCACAAAAGTCGTAGAACATTTGTTGTTTTCTTGTCGAGAATCGAACCTCGGGATAACATACTAGTTCTGGGACCCTGTATTAATCCCCATGATGGAAATATTCAGACCTCTTAGTACGCAGACCAGTGAAGATATCTCACAAGGGGGTTGTCAGAGGCAAGTCTAAACATTATAAAAACATAAAACACAACAGTCGTAGAACATTTGTTGATCTCATAAGTGTCGAGAATCACCCCCCACCTCGGGATAACACACTTATTCTGGGACACCTTAAAAAGTAGTTGACTTTCACGGGTAGATTTTATTTTTTATTATTAGTACCTACACTTTTATTTTTAGATATTCTGGTACACTTAATTTCGTCAAGATATTTTCCTTCAACAATTCATAAAACACCATTATATAAACTAGCTGACTCGCCCGCGGCTTCGCACGCATAGTTTCTCAATAAAAACATTACCCTCCTATAGCGCAGTCAGACAAAAAATAGCCTATGCCTCCAGGATATAATCTATCTCCTTCCCCAGGATATAATCTATCTCCTTGTCAAATTTCATTACGATCCGTTCAGCCGTTTGGTCGTGAACTGATAACAAACAAACAGTTATTTTCGCATTTATAATTATTATTAAGGATGGATATGGGATTTATCACGTATTTATAGTTTTATCGGTGTTTCGACCGACAATCATCCTGATGAAGGTTCACGAATTGAACCGAAACATTGTCGGTCAAAACACCGATAAAACGGTACGTGCGTGATAAATCCCGTATCTTCTTCTTTATATATAAAAATGAATCCCTGTTTCCCTTGGTCACGCCATAACTTAAGAACGACTTTACCAATTTTGATATAATTTAGTCTAGAGATAGATTATGACCAGGATTGCGATATAGGCTACTTTTTACCTGTAACACAAAAGGAGGTTAATGTTTTTGTAAACGTACCACGCGCGCGAAGCCGCAGGCGGATCAGCTAGTTTATAATAATGATTGAAATAAATCACAATAGTTTTGTAAGCAAAATGAATAAGAGTGTACTCACAGGAAAAGCGTCGTGTATGGTGACCCCTGTCTCCAGAGGCGCCAGCTTCACCAGCGCCGAGCCCAGCAGCGTGTCCCCGCGGAACCACCCGCTGCAACACAACGCGCCGCTACACCCGCTGTCGCACACACACCACAACTACACAACTACACACAATAACACATGCCAACTAACAACCACATTACTAGCTGACTCACCGCGGCTTCGCACGGATTTTTTCTAGTTGTAAGTATATGAAAACTAATGGTGCTTCCACACAGCAGTTATTTAACATAATATAACACTGTTATACAACCTGTTATGTTATGTACGACATTAATTTAAAATACACATCCGAAATAGTATTAACTGATTTTAGAGGTGCGTTTAATACCGGTAAAACTAGTTTTCTTATCATATAAAAATTAAATATAATCTTCTTATTACCAAAGAAAAGTAATATTTTGTTTCCCTCCTGTATAACGTTATACTACGTCTTTTGTTATGAAAGACTTTAAATAAAAACACGGATAGGCTAGAGTTGTTGCAAAATAGGGGGTTTTACATTAATTACCATAGAAAACTTAAAATTTTCAACCAACCTTCATTTCAAATCCCAAAACATCAATGAAACAGCCTGTATAAAATAGGTAAACAAAATCATATTCATTCATCATGTAAGTAGGTACCTGTTAAAAATGTTAAACTGATTAAGCGGCACCGACAAAGGCACTGCTGATTTACGTTAAAAATTGTTTATTGGAAATGTATCGATTACTGGATAGATAAATATTTAAGTTTCCGGTATTAAACCCACCTCTAAAATCAGTTAATACGATTCCGGATGTGTGTTTGAAATTAATGTCGTACATAACAAAACAGATTGTATAATATGAAATAATGGTATGAAAAGCATTATTGGTGATGATCTTTAAAGGCGCACAATTATCAGCAACGCTCCGCTGTCACACACATAGCCACAACACACAACAACACAGCCAGGCTAAGCTTTAAAAAGTGTTGTCTACGGAGGAATACATTAAAATCAAATGTTCGCTGTCAGAAGACGAAAGTCTTAGATCAATCTGTGTTAGTGATGAAATAAGGCACAGAAACGTGCTCGTTTTTTATGATACATGGAGATGGGACAAGCTTCTGGCCCACCTGATGTTAAGTAACCATCGCCTATAACAGAGAATTGCCTAGTAGGTTACGCACGTCAAAAATGTGACCTACGACGCACTGCCCTGCGTCCGTCCGGCAACCATACCCTTCAAATCGAAACACAGCGATGCTGCTTGACGGCAGAAATAGGTGTGGTGGAGTATTTCCAAGGGCAAGCCCTTTCACAAGGAACTCTACTGCTATTTCATTCTCGATCTCTTACTATGAGACTTATAAGAACGCTCAAGATAGATATATAATATATAGCTTAGCATGCTATGGAGAGGACTACCTAATCTTGGTGTTTCTCTACGAGATCTAATCAGAAACGAGGAGATCCGTAGACAAACCTAGGTAACCGATATAGCCAAGAGGAGCAGCGACCTGAAGTGCCAGTGGGCGGGACATAATAACTCCAAGAACTGACAGAAAGGTTCCAGAGTGGAGACCACGCACTGAATGGAACAACGACCTGAAAAAGGTTGCTGGGAGCCGTTGGGGCACAAGATCACTCTGGAAATCTATGAGGATGCATATGTTGATGAAATGCTCGTATTACAACCCATATTATGCTGAGTTTGCTCCTTTTTGCAAATTATGAAAGTATATTTTTTAGTTTTAAGTTATTATCTTTATTATTATTACTTATTTTACCAACTGCTACATTAACTTAACAATTAACCAGTACAAAACAAAAAGCCAATTATAGGTTTTCACGTATAGTGACTTTTTAGCAACATAACTAGGTAAGAACATAATTTATAGCAACATTCGGTGAAACAATTATCCTTGTCCATCTTCTTTTATGTTATAACAGTGATGTTGCAAATAAATTTTTCTTTTCTATTCTCCTGATGATGAAAGAAGAGAATTGATGGCACCTACCCTTTGGAGTAGACCTCAAATTTGATCGCGTGTCGCTTGAAGACTCGCAGACACGCCCTCGTTCGATGTATAGCGAGGGGGAACATGGCGTCGTATACCGGGCTGTTCGTGTCCTTCACTGTGACCGTCCTGTCTGATACCGGCGCGTCCTGGACATACGAACACACACTTTAAGGCTACGCAGGCCCGTAGTTACAGTTCAATTTAGGGTAGGACAGCGGTGATTAGAGTTAGGGCGGAAGTAAAAAATGGTTTTTATCCGTCAATTAAAGTAACTCGAAGGCTGTAAAATATGCACTCAATATAAGTACTAACCTGTGGATACGGGAATTCGAATTTGACGTATGTATCGACCTCCTTCGGATTGGGCACGTTAAACGCGATACCGCGCAGGATTGTTAGCACTAAGTCGTTCTCCTGAAGGTCTGTATTGCATTGCACTACGGAGAACTTGCGAGATTCGTAGTGGAACTTCGGTGTTTGCCCGAGACTGGAACAAGACAAAAAACAATTAATAAAAAAAAATTAAAACTTAAAATTAAATTAAATTTACATTTAAATTCAATTAAAATTTAATTAATTTTCAATCCATAATTATTAGTATTCTTATTTTTAAAGTGTTACCCGAACACATACGGAAACATTTCAAGATTTTTAAAACTAAACTGCAACGTTTGGCATTGGCAAACACTGTGTAAGTTTTCCTGTAGGTGGAGCTAACGGCGCTTTAGTCGTAATCTGAATCATCTCACTAATTTCAACCCTGACGTGAGACGGCCTGGTGGCACAAATGGATAGTGCGTCCTCGTATCAAGAGGAAGGTTGCGGATTCAAGTCCCATCTAGGCTTTCAATTTTAAAAAACCTTGGAAACCATAATAATGTCCAAATAATTATTGTAAACATTTTTCCCCGTTCCTACGAAGACGCAAACCTTATAATTGCATTAGTTCAGTGTCTTTGACAATTTACCGGCCACAAGACTAGATGGCACTGCTTAATTTACAAAAAAATTATCTAGGTTTGGAACGGAGCTAAATATTGTCAGTGTATGCTATATTGATGGCTCTTATTATTAAATTAAAACCTATCGTTTAGCCACAGCAACAGCTTCAGTTGCGGTGACAGCTGTTGGTAGAGGCGGGTGATGACGTCATAACCATAAGCTAACGTCTATACCACTAGATGGAGTAATAACTCCATAATGTATGAATTCTAATTGTCGAATCGACATAGCTTTATTGGACTAGTTTACAGTCTACTAGCTTCCGCCAGCGACTTCGCACCCGTTGTTTGTCAACAAAAGTAACCTATGTTTGAATCCAGGTTATAATCTATCAACACACCAAATTTCATCGAAATCGGTTCAGTCATTACGACGTGATTTAGTAACAAACAAACATCCAAACTTTCACATTTATAATATTAGTGATAGTGTGATACTAAGAGATGGAGTCACTGTCAGAGATAAAATCCTCACAGTAACTAAATATTCAAGGACTCGTTTATATGCCTCTAGATGGAGCCACTTGAATGATGAATGATAATGAATGAATGAAATACTCTTTATTGCACACCAAACAAAAATACAGTAACAAAGGAAATAAACGAATAAATAACGGTACAATGGGCGGTCTATCGCTAAAAGCGATCTTTATCTTATATCGATATTTATCTTTAGCTTATAGCTAAAATAATGACTTCTCTAGTCAAAAAGCTACCTTTTAGCCACGGCAACAAGATCCAAATCCTGTTTAACGGCCACAGCTAAGTGATCGAATCTGTTCGCGTCCGCAATATGCCCCATAGCTTGGTTATGGTCTCTGTTCGCGAGGCACAGCTTCAGCTGCACTGACAGCTGTTGGTGCAGGCGGCCGATGACGTCATCCTCCTCGCCCGATATCGCCCCGCCAGGAGGGGAGGGGTCGCAGTCTTTCGCTGATACTACGTCGAAACTGGAACAAAAATAGATAAATAAAGGTATGATTCCGATCTCAGCAGCAAACAGCAGTGCTGCCGCAGCAGTGTCCTCATTCATTCTCTATAGGTTTAAATGAGATTACATTCCGAGCTCGGCTCAACAATAAATCTTTATTTCAGGCAACAATAGAAAAGCACAAAATGTTAAAACTTAATTCAACGGCCCAAATAAATAATAGGTTGGGGAAAAAGTCTTTTCGTATTATAGTACGTATGAACTTGTAATAAAATCTCTTTGGCTATACTATTTGTATCTGGCTGGTTTTGGTATCATTCAAAGTTTAATTTTTAAAGAAGATAATTCCAAATTCAAATTAGGAAAACGTGTGATTTTTATTTGTTTTTCGTACTGTAAAGATGAGTGAATCTAATGAAGAAATTCGATACATTTTAAAATTTTACTACAAAAAAGGTAAAAATGCAACGCAAGCCGCGAAAAAAATTTGCGATGTTTATGGACCTAGTGCAGTGTCTGTGAGAGTAACACAAATTTTGTTTAAGCGTTTTCAATCCGGAAATTTTGATGTCAAAAATACACGTCGCTCTGGTCGCCCTATTACGGATAAAATTGATGCCATTTTTTAAAAAGTGGAGCAAGATCGGCATATCAGTAGTTACGACGTAGCTGAAGAACTGGGAATTGACCAAAAAACAGTTGTGGCGCATTTGAAAAAAACTGGGTACACAAAAAAGCTCGATATTTGGGTACCCCACGAGCTCACTGAAAGAAACCTAATGAACCGTGTACTCATTTGTGATTCTTTATTACGACGTAATGACACCGAACCATTTTTGAAGAAGCTGATAACTGGTGATGAAAAGTGGATCACGTACGACAAGAACGTGCGAAAAAGGTCGTGGTCAAAGGCTGGTCAGGCTTCACAGACAGTGGCGAAACCCGGGTTAACTCGCAACAAGGTGATGCTGTGTGTGTGGTGGGATTGGAAGGGCATTATTCATTATGAGCTGTTACCACCAGGCAGGACCATCGATTCTGAACTCTACTGCGAACAACTGATGAGATTAAAGCAAGAAGTTGAGAGAAAGCGGTCGGAATTAATCAACAGAAGGGGTGTGGTTTTTCATCATGATAACGCTAGACCTCACACATCTTTAGCCACTCAGCAAAAATTAAGAGAGTTTGGCTGGGAGGTGTTATTACATCCGCCGTATAGTCCTGACCCTGCACCTTCAGATTTCCACCTGTTTCGGTCTCTTCAGAATTCTTTAGGCAGTGTCAGGTTAACATCACGAGAGGACTGCCAAAACCACTTGTCGCGGTATTTTGATCAGAAGCCCTAAAACTTATATAGCAACTAGCTTTTTCCCGCGACTTCGTACGCGTTACACTACTACATGTGTAGCCAGGTAATCTAGAAACAAAGCTAAAGTCGCTGTTGCAACTTGACTTAACACCCCATTTTTATCCCATGGGGACCAGATTTATGGGATAAAAAGTAGCCTATGTGTTAATCCAGATTATAATATACGTGCATACCTACTAAATTTCATCGAAATCGGTTCAGCCGTTACGACGTGATTGAGTAACAAACAAACATCCAAACTTTCGCATTTATAATATTAGTGTGATTATGATAATTAAAAAAGTAGAAATAATTGAATTTCACGGTATTTCGTTTACTACAAAATAAATTTAATTTATACTTTATACTCAATAACACGTGGTAATCATGTTATTGAATTGTAGCTTATATGACACGTTTATCGGTTTACCATAGCAGTGCCATCTATTGATTACTTACTCAATCCAGTCAACAGATACCGCCATCTGTTAGAATCGTTTGGAGCTAACAGATAATTGTGACTGTCAAAACAAATAATTTGCAATAAAATAATATTGCGACTGTAAATTGTGATGTAAGCTATCCTATCTCTCAAGTTGGATCGAACTGCACATGGTGTGCGAATTTTATTATAATCGGTTAAGTGGTTTAGGAGTCCATTGAGGACAAACATTGTGACACGAGATTTATATATACCTAGTCAGGTCATAAGTATTGTCACACAGTAAAAACTTTTCTTTTAGAATGCTGGCCACAAAAAAGTTTATAGAATTCGAATTTCGAATTGTTCATGAAAATAAAAATGTATACTTTTTAGAATTTTACTCATTTTTAAATATGGAGTGGACGCTTAAAGAAGACCGTGTTGCAGTTATTGCGTTGCATCGTTGCGGTTACGCGCCAATTCAAATTTTTGACATACTGAAAAATTTGAATATAACCAAAAGATTCGTTTATCGCACCATCAAACGGTACAATGAAGACTCTAGTAGAGATGACAGGTCAAGAAGTGGTCGCCCTCGGTCTATTAGGACTCCAGCAGTGATAAAAGCTGTGAAGGCGCGAATTCAAAGAAATCCCAAACGTAAGCAGAAACTGTTGGCCCTTCAGATGGGGTTAAGCAGAATCACGGTGAAAAGGGTGTTAAATGAAGACTTGGGGCTTCGGGCATATCGAAGAAAAACGGGACATCGTTTGAATGCTCGTCTAATGGACCTGAGACTGAAGAGATGCCGCGCTTTGTTGAAGCGGTACGCGGGAAAAAAATATCGGGAAATTATTTTTTCGGATGAAAAAAATTTTACCGTAGAAGAGAGCTACAACAAACAAAATGATAAGGTGTACGCACACAGTAGTGAAGAAGCGAGCAACCGTATTCCGCGTGTCCAACGAGGTCATTTTCCATCCTCGCTCATGGTATGGTTGGGAGTTTCTTATTGGGGCTTAACAGAGGTACATTTTTGTGAGAAAGGTGTAAAAACGAATGCAGTTGTGTATCAAAATACAGTCCTGACGAACCTTGTGGAACCTGTTTCTCATACCATGTTCAATAACAGGCACTGGGTATTCCAACAAGATTCGGCGCCAGCTCATAGAGCGAAGAGCACACAAAACTGGCTGGCGGCGCGTGAAATCGACTTCATCCAGCACGAAGACTGGCCCTCCTCCAGTCCAGATTTGAATCCGTTAGATTACAAGATATGGCAACACTTGGAGGAAAAGGCGTGCTCAAAGCCTCATCCCAATTTGGAGTCACTCAAGACATCGTTGATTAAGGCAGCCGCCGATATTGACATGGACCTCGTTCGTGCTGCGCTAGACGACTGGCCGCGCAGATTGAAGGTCTGTATTCAAAATCACGGAGGTCATTTTGAATAAACTTTAGTGTCATAAGAATCTATGTTTTGTTAAGTTCATTTTGGTATATAAATGGTTACATAATGAGTAAACTTGTTTCAATTATTTTATATTAAACATGTGACAGAATTTATGACCAGACTAGGTATTAAGATAAGATGGGATCATGTCCCTACCTACAAGATGGCAAAAAGTTATCGCACAAAATGGTACCTACATACTTTACTTAAATGTAAATAAACGATATTAAAAAATGTTTTGAATTTTCTTAAAAAATGCGAAGAAACTTTTCCCCCAACCTAATATATATGATCAGGAAGGAACGTCAAACTCATTTAGTTGCATGCACGGGCACTGGAAACTGCGACACAGTATTTTACTAATGCAGTTTCCAGTGTTCACTTTGTTTTAGTTACATGTAGAAAGTTCACAATAAATAAATAAAAAATACCTTAGTGACTAACATACATCACACTAAACACTAATATTATAAATGCGAAAGTGTGGATGTTTGTTTTTTACTCAATCACGTCGTAACAGCTGAAGCGATTTCGGAAATATTGACGCAAAAAGAAATTATGAATAAAATTAATTTTCTCATACATAGATGCAGCTAATGATGGCTGATTGAAGGTCGGCAGGTCAGCTAGTTTGACATAAAAATTGCAAAATGGACAATTTGCGAAATCGACTAAAATATATGACTGATCTGGGACTATGCCAGCCTCCAAAAATACGGTTGTTTAAATGTTTAACAAATTTCGAATATTATGCTGATGACCACCTAGGTAGGTAGGTAGGATTACGTCATCATTTGTTATCCTAAGGGTTAAATCTCTAAATTAACGTAAAACTTACGTATGTTCTAGATCATTCTTCGCCTTGGGTAACAGTGGTAGTGACTTGAGGTCTACAGCGAGTCCCCCGCGCGCCGCCTCGATCACAGAGTCGAAACCCTTCGCCGCTCGCAGGTACTCTTTCGCCTTTTCAATGTCACCTGTCAGATATAATATACAAAATAAGCTTTTAAAAAGGGGGGAATAAGACAAAGAGTCTACACTAAGAAGTGGGTAACAATGAGCTGTGAATGATGATGAGTACTGTCAAAATATGTCCGAATCCTCCTATACTCGGAAAAATTATTCAATTATTACAATTTAATTGCTGTAATTGAAAAATGAGACAAATAAAATAAAATTTATAAAACAACTAAAATACTTACTAACTACTAAAACCTACACAAATACTATACAATTGACGAATATTTTAATGACATATTTTAGATACTTACCTACTACCTACTTTGACATTAGATTTGAATGTTTTCTTTTTAAAATTAATAATAACCCAGGAGATTTCTGGAGAACGCAAGGAATGGAATGAAATGGGGGAGACCTTTGCCCAGCAGTGGGACAGTATAGGTTATTGAAAAAAATAACCTAGCGAGAACAATGACGTCCTCGTCTCTCCGAAATATTGTTTTGCCCAACAGGGTCCATAATGATCATGTACCTATCAATTACCATCTGTTACTACACTGTGGAATACAATAAATGTCATCATCATCATCAACGTATAACAGTCCACTACTAGACGTAGGCTCTTCTCATCCAATCCTTGCAAGCCACAGCGCGCAAATCGTCACTCCATCTAGCCGGAGGGCGTCCTACACTTCGCTTGCCTAGACGTGGTCTCCACTCCTGAACACGTTCATCATGTGACAAATGTTTGTATTGTCTACAGATATTTGTTCCAGGTTTGGGTATTTTCCTATATATTATAAGTATGTATTTACAAAAAATATATATATAAGTATTCTATCAGTTACATGGTGCTCATAGTACAAGCTATGCTTAGTTTGGGGCTAAATAGCAAATCAAATCAAATCAGTTTATTGCGTAATATGGGTAGGTACAAGGTGTTTAGTGTTACATAGTAGTGCAGCCATATTCAGCGATTTACGCATGCGCAATGTCGAGCTTAATTATTAGGTTCCATTATAATTGTACTTAATAACAATGTCCAAATTATTGAGTTAGTTATACATACTTAATTATTATTATAGCGCTGTGTAAAATGTGCAGCATTATTTATTTTTGGCGTGCTATGGCTGGCAGAGAGTTTTTTCTTTATATTTAGGGTATATTTCTTTTATTTGATTATTATTAATTTCAATATGTATATATATTCAAGCTACTGGTACTAAACCCACCTCTAAAATCAGTTAATACGATTCCGGATGTGTGTTTTAAACAACAACAACACACACAACAAAACAGGTTGAATACATACCTTCTTTCTTAGCGTTGATAGCGTGTTCCTTGAACTGCTTCTGCCTTTGCAATAGGAATGCAATTTGCTTGTCGTAGCGCGACGTCGCTAGTTTAGCGGAGGGGGCGGGGCTTGCCGAGGGAGCGGGGCTGGGTGAGGGTGCGGGGCGACGGGGCGCGGGGGGCGGCGCCGCGGGGGACGATGATGACTGGAACAATACATTAGAATGTTGATCTGTAACATCTTTCCTCTAGGTTTGTGGGAGTGATTTTGGCAAAAGGGACGGACATGTGCAACAGGAAACCTTGATTTGACCAATGAGCGCGCGCGGTGGTCAGATATTACACATCATATGCGACTATTGTAAGGATCATAGTTTTTTTAATCTATTGTTGCCAACAATAGTGTCAGAGTGCAAGATTATTATGTATTAGAATCAAATCAAATATAATAACATTTTAACATTTTCCAGAATGAACATAAAATTATTTACAAGACTATAAGATATAGAAGAAACAGAAGACCGTTGCATACGATCTATAGATAGCTCAACTGCTCCAGATGTATTGCAAGACACTGGCTGTATTGCCGCGCTGAATCGCAATGCTTATGCATTGACCCAGATAAACGCCAGATAAAAAAGATGATTGATTGATAAAAAATGATTTGATTGATTTGATATTTTATTTTTATATTGATTTTAAATTCTTATGTTCTCGAACTGTGTTTAAGGAGCCAGGCTTCATCAGGCTTTCCTATTTAATACCATAATGTAGCCAATTAGCCATTATTATAATAATAATATAATGTTTATTTTAGGCAACAATGTGCACGTACAAAATATGATAACAAGGTCATAGATACCTTAACGATATATCTATAGATATCTTAACGAGATAAAATGATAAACTTAAAATTTAATTTATTTATGGGATTTTGATTCGTGGCCGCTTCCCTATAGCGCCTGTATTCGATTAGTAAATTCTTTATTGCACTAATAAAATAATACAATTGACTAATTGTATTATGTCAGCTAGTTTATACAAAACAAGCAAACAATATTAGGAAGATTTATTAATTAGCCTCGAAGAAAACTCTTCACGGCAAGCTTAACCCAATAATCTCGCCTTTGTACATGTCCTACATTTTTATTTAATTTATTTGGGAAATTTTGCTTCGTAGCCGCTTCCCTGTAGCGCCTGTAAACGATGCCGACTGCCCAGAAATCCAGATCAAGCAGCATATCCTTATACTTTGCCAGATTCCGGATAGTGTAGAATTTGAAGTTAGTAGTCCTATTGGACTCCAGTCGCTGGATATTATGATTAATATATCTTCTTCTTCTTCCTGCCCTTTCCCCACCTCACGTGGGGTCGGAACAACATGTGTTTTTCTTCCATACCTCTTTATCAGCCGTCATCTCCGTTGCCACTTCTTTCCTATGTATATCATTCTTTACACAGTCCAACCATCTCTTCTTCGGCCTTCTTCTACTTCTATATCCATTCACACTCGTATCTAACACTCTTTTAGTCACATGATTTTCTTCCCTACGCATGACATGTCCATACCACGCTAGCCTCTTACTCGTCAATTTGTCTATCGATGGCGCTACTTTCAAATTTCCTAAAATACACATCCATTTCAACATTCGCATTGTCGCTGCGTGCACTCTTCTTTAATCCGTCCCTTTCGTGCCCCAACACTCAGAACCATACATTACGTCAGGTCTTATGATCGTCTTGTAAATTTTACCTTAAGTATAAGGGGCATTCGAGGATCACACGTTGTTCCTGTAACCTGTCGCCATTTCATCCATTCCGCATTTATTATATTTTCAACGTCCCGATCTATGTGTCCATCATTTTGGATCAATGACCCCAGGTACCGGAAGCCGGAGCAGACTGATAGGGATACGCTATCCAAGGCGATATTGGCATCACTAGAGGGACCACCAAATTCACAGAACTTACGTACAGAACTTAAGTATTTACACTTACCCCTTCAGTAGGTATCGGCGCGAAGCCCGGTGGCGTGGGCAGTTCGTCGGGCACTATAGGCCGCCCGGCCGAATTCAATTTGATCGCGTCTACGAACTGTTTCACGATCCTGCCCAATCGGCGCGCTTTCGACGAGTTACCGTCCTCCTTTGCTTTGGTTTCTTGTTGCTGTAATCAAAATAACTATTTTATATAGATAGCTCGGTTGTGTTACTATAAAATTATGTTTAGCTAAAGGTGACGGGTTTCTTTAAGTATCCAAACAATGTGTAGCGGCTCGAGTGTCTCTAAGCACCGAGCCAAAGCTAGTATGTAACTTCTTGTCGAATAAATAAAATAATAAAAATAATATATGTATTACTACCTGATCCGCCTGCGGCTTAACACGCGTGATTTTTTAATGTAAATATTACCCTCCTTTTGCGCTGTTAGATAAAATTCAGATTTCGTCGAAATCGGTGCAGTTTAGTCGTGAAAACGTAACAAACAAACAGAGAGACAGAGTTACCTTCGAATTTATAATATTAATATTGATATGCAGGCAACATATAAAGTAAAGTAAAGTAAAGTAAAAATTTATTTATTGACATAATTAAGTATGTTATTAAGTAATATGGATATAGACTTCATCATATTTAATTATAGTAGCCTAAGGTTCACCATTTAGTGTTATATTGCCATTGTATGCTATGAAGTACTACCACCATACATATTTCAGCCACCAAGCAGCAATACTGTGTTTCGGTTTGAAGGGTATGGTGGACGGTGAAATTACAGGAACATGAGGCTTTACACCTGTGTTTCTCAAGTTGATGGACGCAGAGCACATTTCTAACGTGCGTGACCTACGAGACAGTTCTCAATTATAGTCGATGGTTACAACTTAACATCAGGTGCGTTATAAAATTGGTCCATCGCCATTAGCATAAAAAAAATGATAATGGTTCCTATCTAAAAATAAAAACATGATCTGCGGCTTGACTTCACCCACTGCTGAACACAGGCCTCTCTTTGCTTGTGCCTTTCTTCAGGGTCCTGAGCCAGCCTCATCCAGGTTCAACCCAAGATGTTCGCTACATCGTCTGCCCATCTCGTTGCTGGAAGACAAACGATTTGGTACCCTGTTCATAGACGACAATCAGTTACTGTCTTATTCCACCTGTTGTCACCTCGCCTGCTCAGGTATCCTGCCCAACTCCATTTTAGCTCCGTTATACTATCCTCAATATGAATGAATGATGAATATATGCATGACGGCACGTAAGACATGTCATTCCAAATCACCGATTAAAGCTTTTGTTAAACGGTATACAAACCGAATCTTAGCGCTAAACAGAAACAATCTCCGCATTATAGTCAGAGCCCTGACTGGACACTGTCGGCTCAATAAGCACATGTTCAAGCTAGGGCTATGCGATACACAAACCTGCAGATTCAGTAATGAGGCGGCAGAATCGCACATCTATTAGGCAAGTGTTCCACTAATGCGCAAACGTACCATTCATCAACAAACACATTTTTAACCCGGAGGAAATAACAGTTATCACCCCTAAGAATATCCTACGGTTTCTAACATCTTCTAACCCCCCATAAAATAGGGGCAACATGAAAACCAGTGGTGATCACAATATGCCTCGCGGCAACAGTGAAACTAATGCCCACAATAGCTAATAAAAAAAAGACATGTCATGTATGACCGTCTAGGGAGCGCTTTAGATTTAAATTATATGTGAAACTCACCTGGTAATATGCTAATCGTTGCCTCAATGCCTCATCAACAGTAGATGCTGTGACAAGGCCGCCCTCGTCTCCGGGAGCCATGGGGGTTGCATCGTGCACTACATAAAAAAAACATATTAATTAGAACCATACTCGTATTTGCGGATCTTATACCGAAGTTGGCGCAAATATGCCTAGAATGGCAATAGTAGGCCAGGATCTCTCGCTGCCGAGAATAATTCAGGCTATGCTTAGCAGCAATAGAGCCTGGGATGTCGTAATCACTTTCTGTGACGAAGTAATGTCTCAGAAGGAGGCTGCGAAGCGTATCAGAGAGGATGATCCTCTCGCTGAGCCGCTCCGCAGACGAAGGACCGGAAGGAGGAGAAGAAAGTTTCTTCACTCGGTGGGGGCCAGCACGGTTCGGGTGCGGGGAGCTCCGACCCAGCATCGCACAGGCCTGCTACGCTAGGGAATGCCCTCCATATGCCAGGACATTCCTCTCCCTCCCAGGAGGGGGACAGAGAGGTACGCTTAAGGCGGACATTCACCGACAGGGCCGCGGTTGAATCCAACCAAGACCCCGTGACCTTGTTAGGTGCTAGTGCAGCATCGATCCGCTCATCCGATGGGCGGTTTGATGATGTACTGGCACTGAGGTGAATGAAGGAATATCGGTGGGTTTTTAGTCGGTATGCCGTTGGTTGACAGCCTACGGAGAGTCCGACAGACCCCTTCAGCTCTTCCCGAGTTGAAGGACATGCGTAAAGCATTTTCCCATCGTAAAAAAAATAAAAAAGTATGCCTAGAATACTGCGAGGGATTAGATAGGACTAATCCTTATCTAATTGTATCAGACAATTATCCCATTGTTGCTAATTTATCATTATTTAGTATGTACTTAGTTAACTTTATATAAAACTCACTTTTTGTTTCCGTTGTGTGTTATAACTTTATTTTTTATTTGTAATATTGTTTTTTTTATGTACTAGAAATAACAATTTGGTCTTTATAAACTGTAATATTATGCCTGGAGCATAAAAAGAATTTGAATTTGTGGAAATCTAAAACGTGGACGGCTATCATTTTGCACGCCGTGATAATTTTGTATGAACGTCTAGTCTAGACAATAAATCGAAACACCAACTACATAATACCAAATAATTATTACGTTATCCATAGACTATAACGATAAGTACAATTAATATATACCAAGTATCACTTTTAATTTAAAAATTACACTCAGAAACACTAGGTAATTATTTCGACCGGACGATATTGCAATGTTGTATCTTACATCACACTAATATTATAAATGTGAAAGTTTGGATGTTTGTTTGTTACTCATTCACGTCGTAACGGCCGAACCGATTTCGATGAAATTTGGTGTGTTGATAGATTATGACCTGGATTCAAACATAGGCCACTTGTTATTGACAAACAACGCGTGAAGCCGCTGGCGGAAGCTAGTAAATCATAATACATTTACAACAGCTGAATGAGACACAAGAAAGAAATAAAGATGATTTAACATAATGAACATAAAAATTAAACAGTACATGCAAAAACAGAAGCAAACACCCTTACCTTGTTGTTATAAAATACCTTGTTACCACAAAAAAGTTCAACAACTGTTTAAAGATAGTATTTTTATTTTATAATGTTATCCGAACACATACGGAAAATTCCAAGATTTTTAAAACCATCACGAAAATTTTAAGCCTGGACGGGGCTTGAACCCGCAACCTTCCTCTTGATACGAGGATGCACTATCCAACTGTGCTACCAGGCCATATCACATCAGGGCCGAAATTAGTGAGATCTCTCACTAATCTAGGCTTGAAATTTTTGTTATGGTTTTAAAAATCTTGGAACTGTTTAAAGCTTGTTTAAAATATTCCTTACCAATTGTTGTATAGGATTTTTTTAAATACTCGCTAAACTATGGTTAAGTTTTTTTGTGGTAAGACCCTTATTTAATTTAAAACATAATGTATAATATCTTGTACTAAATGAATTTATTTATTAATGTGAGCCGTAAAACGTCCACTGCTGAACATACGTTTTCCCCATACATTTATATAGCGACTTAGGTATCTGGTAGCCCACTTTTGTAGATTAAAACTTACCTATACTTTGCTGCGTGGAATCCTCTGTCTTCTGACTTCTCAAGGCAGCTGCCATCGCCTCGGGGGTAGGCAGCTCGTTCAAGTCCATCTCCTGGCCGGACTTGTACGCGTCTACCACCATGTCGAACTGTTTCACCACTTTTAGGTATTCGAGCGCCATTGCTTTGTCGCCGGAATGTTTACACGAGAGCGCGGCCGCTTTGAATTCTGTTTGACGTTCTGTTAAACAAAATAATTGTTTCTATATTTCAAAAATAACAAACAAAGCCAGCACTGTTTTTAAATAGAAGAAAAAGATGACCCAGACCGGGATGTTTTAGAATAGAATCCATACTAATATAAGAAATGCGAAAGTAACTCTGTTTGTTTGTTACCTTTTCACGACTTAACGGCTGAATGGATAATGAAATTTATCAATGAGATAGAATGAGATCTTTTTTCTCAAAAAATAATCTTGAAAGGGTGAAATAGGGGATGAAAGATTGTATGGGCAATCCATAGTTCCTCAAGTTAGGGATCTGAAAAGGAAAGTAACTCTTGTCTCCTAGTGTTTGTTACGTTTTCATGACTAAACGGCTGAACCGACTTCGATAAAATTTGATATAGATACATAAATTGCATATAGATAGATTGTGACATAGGCTACTTTTTACGCGACTGCGTAGGAGGGTAATGTTTTTATTGACAAACTACGCGTGCGAAACCGCGGGCAGGTCAGCTAGTAGCTTAATATTTGTTAGAAAAAACACGAACTCACAATTAAGTCGAACAAATACACACAAAAAAAAAAATTAAAAACACAAAATAAGTAGGTATTAGTGGTTAAAAAAAAGTCCTTAAGTGGTTGCAACAACCAGCGCTGGCCTTCTGTTAAGTTTCGTAAGTTTTCCTGAATGCGAAAGAATATGAAGTCAAGAGAAATGATGTCTTTGAGATAACAAGACCCGTCACGTACGAGTAGGGAACCCTCGGTTATATGTTAATTAACTTACTCTGTACAATCTGAAGTCCTTGTTACCTCTCTGGACTCAGCTCCGAGGGGGATGGTGGAGGGGTCTCGTTTGGCACCGGCTGGCTCGGAGGGTCTTCATGTTCAAAGTTTATCAACTGGTCCTTTAGCAGATTCTTAACTTACTCAGTATCATCTGAAGTCCTTGTTGTCTCTCCGGACTCAGCTCAGACGGGGGTGGTGGAGGGGGCTCGCTTGGCTCTGGCTGGCTCGGAGGGTCTTCATGTTCAAAGTTTATCAACTGGTCCTTTAGCAGATTCTTAACTTACTCAGTATCATCTGAAGTCCTTGTTGTCTCTCCGGACTCAGCTCAGAGGGGGGTGGTGGAGGGGGCTCGCTTGGCTCCGGCTGGCTCGGAGGGTCTTCATGTTCAAAGTCTATCAACTGTTCCGGTGCACTAGGAGATTCTATACTAGCAGACCTAAAAGTAAAGGTTTATTTTATATCTAGAGATTTTATAAAAAAAACTTTCAACATTATTATAAATACGGGATTTATCATGTATCGAGAACTACCGAAGAGAACAGCAATGGCGATAATGATGATGATGCAGCCTGTCAACACGATGGACGACCGGTGACGCAACCCCCACCACCGCGCCCGTCTACTCGCGCGCAGAGGGCTGCGGCGCGCAGTGCGAGGCGAGACGTTATTCGGAGCGGATCGCACTCACCCTGATGAAGGTTCACGAACTGAACCGAAACATTGTCGGCCGAAACACCGATAAGACGGTACATGATAAATCCCGTATTTATAATAATGATTGATAAACAATAATCATATGAAAATGATTTAAAAGTAGCAATAACTTCCATGCCTACTAGGTAGGTCTCTTCGTTATGGAGCCCGCACACGTCAACCATTTCTTTGCAAAAGCCCTAGAAATTTGAAAAATTCTTCTTTTTTGGCGTATCCTAACCATACTAAAATTATAAATTCAAAAGAAACTCTGTCCCTGTGTCTGATTGTTACGTTTTCACGACTAAACGGCTGGACCGATTTCGATGAAATTGGGGCATATATTATGACCGGGATTGTGACATAGGCTACTTTTTACTCGACTGCGCAGGAGAGTAATGTTTTTATTGACAAACCCGCGTACGAAGCCGCGGGCGGGTCAGCTAGCAATTGGATAAATTACCTAGGAGGTGCGCTCGGTGCTTCAATGCTGGTGGTCCTAGGCGGTACTCTGGGTGGAGGACTATCTTCAGCGGCTTGTGGCGGCTTGCTGATGGTGACTAGTGGGGGGATGTCTTCATCAGCGATGGCCTTGCCAGCTTTCGCTTGTTTTAACAAATCGTTAAGTGTTCTAAGACCACGACTGAATCTGTGGATTAGATAAAAATACCAAAATTCAAAAACTATAAATATCTGTAGATAAATTATTTTAGGGCTGTATTCAAGTATTGTACTCGAGCGTGAATCTCCAATGAAAAAACTTTGAGTATTGAGTATCAATTTACTTTCATGTTCAGTCTTAGTTCAGTATATCAGTGTTCAGAATATGGCCAGTCCATTTTGATACCATAACTACCAATTTAACTTTGTCTTTGTTTCGTTAACGTTAAAGTTTAACAAAGGCTATTTAACCAATTTCAAAAAAAGGAGGTGGTTCTCAATTCGTCAATTTTTTGTTTTATACGTTTATACCTTACTTCTTTGTTTATGAACGGATTTGAATGATTCTTTTCGAATTGGGTTCAGTATAGCTTTAAAGTGGCCCCATTTAAGTTTTATTGAGGTCAAATAATTTTTCAGATACTTTCCATCGAGGTAAAGAGGGGAAGAAAAAAAATTGTTAGTTGCATCCCAGTGTGTGGTGTTCTTAAGAAGCTCTTTATAAATGAGGTAGACGTTTCAATAACCTCTTTTAATTTTAGAGTACCGTTTCCTAAACATTTTTTGATTTGTGTCCTTATGTCGGTAACAAATTTGTTAAAAAATAATTTGTATTGATAAACATACCGTCGAGCCCGTGTACTTTCTCCACTCGCCTTAGCGTTCTTCTCAGCAATAGTATAATTAGATATCCTCTCCTGCAGTAGATTGACTGTGCTGTTTTCAGCACTAGGAGCTCCGGGGGGTGGTGGGGCGGGCCGAGACATGCGCGGGGCGGGAGCTTCTTCGTCTTCTAGCGATAGGCCTTGGAGCTCGTTCAGGAGGTCTGGGTCGTCTTCGTCTGGAAGGGAAGCAGTAGGATATGATAATGTTTTTTTTCAACCTATGTTATCCCACTGCTGGGCAAAGGTCCCACTGTCTCCCAGGACTTTCGCTCGCGTGCCAAATCCCACCAATCTGTCTCGAAGGAGATCGTCAAGCCAGCGTCTACTAGGCCTTTCTCCTTCCAATGTTATAAATTCTAAAGTAACTCTGTCTGTCTGTTTGTTACGTCACGAGTAAACGCTTACCGATTTCGACGATATTTGGTATACACATATAGATTATAATCGGTATTGGGACATAGGCTACTTTTTACCCGACTGCGCAAAAGGAGGGTAATTTTATTATTGACAAACCAAACCACGCGTGCAAGCCCGCAGGCGGCAGATAGTAGTTTATAAAATGCCTACTTGACCCGTGCCTCATCCATGCCTCTTCTACATATAGAAGAGGCATGGATGAGGCACGGGCGTAGAATAAAAACGTAACCGGCTACGCATATTACAAATACTTAGAAGAAGCACAACAATACAGCAAAAGAAAATAAAAGCAAGTAGAAATTGTTATTCTTTAATGTATCTTTAGATATGGGCCTTGAAATCAGATTTTATATGTGCACATTGTTGAGAGAAATAAACGTTATATTATTATTAATGTTATTGATCGAGCGAAGCGAGATCTCTAAATAAACTTGGGCAAATCGGCGTTGTATATATGTATGTATGTTTGTTTGTCCGAGGATAACTTTCGAAGCGTTGATCTGATCATCTTGAAATTTGATATATAGGTAGGTAGTGGTGGCACAATTTTTGTGTGACTAAATGAGCTAAAAATTATGGGGGGGTTGTTGAGATATTGGGGTTCAAGAGGGTAAAAAAAAAAAATAAGACTATTAGGTCAAGTGGGACGTCAAATGAAAGGTCTTCATTAGTACATTTAGACTCCGTTTTTATTTTTAGTAAAGTTCTTATAGTTTTTGAGTTATTAGCCATAATAAAACTGAACTTTGACAAAATTCACAGGGTACACCAGTAACCCCACAGTGCTGAAATTTGGTATTCGTGTAGCTTTAGGGACACGAATATAGACAAGTCTGAAATCCAGAATAACTGTAATTTGTACCCCAAAAAAGTACAACCAAATTAGATGAACTCCCGTTACATGTAATTTGAATGAAACTGTAGGTCAAGTTAGTTGGTTATATATTTCGTGGCATTATTATGATAGTCAAAGATTACGAATAATATTGTTTTGTTTTAATCGGAGACTCGCGAGATATCAGTTCGGGGCGAACCAGTTGGTATTCAAAATATGACACGTAAACATTGATGAAGAACAGCGGGCACAATTGAAGTTATCTATTTTTTCTTAATTCTTCCTTATGTTAATAAAGTTCAATATGCATTAGTTTGCACTATAAAAATAAGACAAGACTACTTTATTATTTTTTGTACAAAAATAGATAGCAGACAAAAAAGCTCACAAAATGGACATATACAAAGGCGGGCTGAACCCTAATAAGGTAATAAGTTCCTACTCATATTTCTTCCTATGAAACTTAATATAATCTAATCTTAGCATTGAAAGTGTGTATACTGTTTCAACTTCCTCTATTTGTTAATAAGAATTTGTTAATAGGTCTATGGACCTTGAAAGTTATTAAGGCATGTTCATATATGTTATGAATAATACTTTACTTATGTGTGATGTATACAAGGTAGATGACTGGCTTAAAACATGGAGGATTAAAGCAAGTGCCTCAAAATCTGTTCATGTAACCTTTACACTCAGAAAAGGCGATTGCCCTGCAGTGAACCTGGGTAACCAACCACTCCCACACAGTGAATCTGTCAGATACCTAGGCATGCACCTGGACCATTGCCTAACATGGAAGAAACACCTCCAAATGAAAAGGGATCAACTCAATCTGAGATTCAAAAGTCTCTACTGGCTACTTGATAGAAACTCAAAACTATCAGTTGATAATAAATTACTTATATACAAGACTGTACTAAAGCCAATTTGGACTTATGGGATCCAACTATGGGGATCAGCCTCTACCTCTAATTTGAACTGCATCCAGCGCTACCAGAACGGCCTCATGAAAAATATTTCAAATTCACCCTGGTTCATCAGAAATACTGAGCTGCATGACATACTAGAAATCAACACGGTCTCTGATGAGATCAAAGCTAATGCTCAAATCTACCAGAGAAAGCTGAAAATACACCCAAATAAGCTGGAACAACAACTCACAAAGCCTTCATATAAGAAACGACTGAAAAGAAAAGATGTCATGCTACTTGGTGACTGAAAAGAATGAAGAGTGAGATATAGGAGTGCACTCTGCCCGACACAAAACCCAGAAACAATTTGCTCATAGTTGTAAAACTGATCGCAGATAATACTTAAAAAAAAATGTGTGATGTATGCATATCAAATTATAATAACGTGTGTAAATAGTGACATTTGATTGACAATAATTAGCAAATATGTGGGTACCTGCATCTATTTATTAGTATTAGTATTCATCTATTTATCTATCTATTTATTAGGGAACTTGCGTCGTTTTTTACGACGATGTCAGTTCCATAATTGTCTACAGAAACAAATAACCATAAAGCATCCTCCTTCAGCAGGTCGTATGTGGACCGGTAGAACATGTTAGCTGAGTTAGATGTTTGTTCAGCTAAAAAACTCTGAAACAGGCCCCCATCGATCTGGTTCACTTTCAGTGCTCTGTACAACTCCTCTCTCATAGATTGACACACTCCGTTAAAAGGTGGTATACATCCTCCGCCACCTCACAAGTATAATGATGCTTTCAACAAGTTCTTCAACTACCTCAATATTCAGTCTTGAATAGCCAAGTAATTTCATAACATTCTGTATACCTAATTATAATAATATATGCAAATGATTTTTTACAGTAATATTTTTAATAATCCATACTAATATTATAAATTCGAAAGTTATTATGTCCCTCTGTCTGTTTGTAACGTTTTCACAACTAAACAGCTGGACAGATTTCAATGAAATTTGGTATATAAAAAGATTATGACCGGGATTGGGACAAAGGCTACTTTTAACCCGACTGCGCAGAAGGAGGGTAATGTTTTATTGACAAACCACGCATGTGGAGTCCCGGGCGCGTCAGCTAGTATTATTAAAAATTCGAAAGTAATTCAGTCTGTCTGTCTGTTTGTTAAATTTTCACGATTAAACATAAGCACCGATTAAAATGAAATTTGGTATACAAATTATGACCGGGATTGGGGCAGAGGCTTCTTTTTACCCAACTGCGCAAAAGGAGAGTAATGTTTTTATTGACAAACCACGAGTGGGAAACTGCGGAAGGGCAGCTAGTTAATAATAAAAAATAGGACATGTTTATAGTTGAAGGCAGGTAATTAAAGTCAATTTTCATAGTGTAGTCAGCACTAGTTACTCCACATTGTACTGTGTGTACTAGCACACTGGGCCTGTTTGGCCCACACAGCACGGAACACCATATTGTCTGTACCTACATATGTATACCTATGTACAAAATTTTTATCATGTGTTTTTTCCTGTGTTTATATAATTTTTCTTTTCTTTTTAATTATTTATAATCTATATGTAAGTAGGTATTTTTGTTCTGTTCTGAATGGTCTGTCCTATGTGTGTGTCAAATAAACGTATTTTCTTTCTTTTTCTTTCACTAGTAGATGACCACCAGATAAACATTTCTCTCTATGGAAGAATGGATTATAAAAATATTTTAGCATAGAAAGTAGAAACACACCAGACAAATGTTAATATTGTCTATGCTAAAATTACATTATACTTTTTTTTATAAATACATTCTTATATTATATAGAGGAACCACCAGAGCCAAAACAAATATCTGTAGATCATGCAAACATGTAGATGTTCTGCAGTGGGAATCGAACACACCTGTGTATCAGCCGGTTATTCGCCTACTGCACCACAGAGGTAGTTAAATTTTGTAAACACAAACTTCCGAGTCAAGGAGGTTGATATACCAAATATAATTGTCTCACCAGATACATCATCATCTGAAGGTATATCCTTTAAACTCTCAGCAATCATAGCATCTAGGTTAGCAGATGGGACTGGTGCTGGCTTCCTAGGCCGGTGGCTCTTGGGGCCGCCTCCGCTGATGGCCGCCAGCTCAGCTTCGAAATCCATATCATCATCAGACATGTCCAGGGGTTCATCTCCGTCATCCAGGTCTGGTATGTCTAGGAGTCCAAACTGAAAATCATAATAATATTATAAATGCGAAAGTAAGTTTGTTTGCTTGTTACGCTTTCACGTCATAACCGCTGAATCGATTTCGATGTAATTTGGTATATAGATTGACTATGACCTGGATTGAGACATTAGGCTGCTTTTTATTGACAAACCATGCGTGCGAACCCACAAGCGGAAGCTAGTATAATTACTAGATAAAAAAGAGATTAGAAAGGTTTGGTATAGTTTTTACATGTGCCTTAGTTTGACCTTATTGGTCATCTAAAAAAGTCAAGTATCAGAAATCTCAGCAGAGGTTTATTTCAAACTCAGAAATCACATTATTTTAGTCCAATCGATAAACAACAAAGCAGCTCTTTGTTTACAAAATAATAATCAGCTGATTGTAAAGTTCACAAAGATATTAAAATGTAGCTCAATTTAACAGTGTATCACTGCGATAATGATATAATTCCTGGTTACTATAAATAAACGGTGTCTCTATCACAGGAAATTAAACCTGATAGAGCCTCGAGACAAGTAAATAATGTTGAAGAATGACTCACTTGGGACAAATTGCCTCTTTTCCCAGGATTCTTTTTTTCAGGCTTTCGAAACATTTTTATTTAGGTTCTGCAGAATTTAATTCACTGGATTATTTGCGCAATACAAATTAGTTTTTCATGAGTTTTATAATGAAGAAATTTTTTTCGTTAAATCCACATTCACATGCAAGCAAAACCGAATGAATGAGTAAGATTGAATTGGAATGAAAAAGCCAAACGAATGAACTAAAAAGTAACTTGACATTTTCAAAAGAACAGATTATATATTTAACCATGTCGATAACTGTGATTACAATGCTGCCAGCAAAATTTTACAGATTACTTGATTTTTCATACAAAACCTTCCCTTATAATATACGCATAGCTTTTATCAACACTGAAATATTAATATGTTATATTAACATATGATTTTATTTGCATATCATTTTAAATATAATGAATTACAAACTTAAATTTAATTTTATCATCTGTCGTAAACTATTGACATTTTTTTATGGAAACACTGACATCATCGCGATCGAGCTGAGTGACGTATGAACGGCAGAAGAAACGAAAACGAAAAAAGCCTTTCTGTGCCGTTGTTATCTTCTGAATTACCTGAAGAATGGATACAAACGGCCAGACTAATGGGCTCAAATCTAAAAAGAAGGAAAATGGCGATGTCAAGGATAACCTATGGTAATAGTTCACTGTTATTTTTATGGCTTACATGCACTCCCCCATACAAGGGATCCAATGTGTCACACCTACGTATGTCAAAGGCTCCGCACCTGAGAAATATGTGACCTAGCTGCTACGTTTTACCTTTGTATGTAAAGTGATGGTGAAATATTCTCACATCGCAGTACAGACGATCATCGATGCACTTTCTCGTGACGCGGTCCAACCTCGCATTTTGACGCATAGTTGATGATGACTGATGAATGTTTTCAGGTCCGCTATCCTAGAGGAAGTACAGAACCAAGGAAACACAAAACTACCTTCAAACAAAAATGTGTTGGTTTTGGGAGACAACGAAACAGGGAAAACCACTTTAGTAGCAAAATTACAGGGTGTTGAAGACCCTAAGAAAGGATCTGCCCTCGAATATGCATATATAGACATTAGTGATGAGTACCGGGATGGTAAGTAAGGTTTTACATAATAAAGTCACCGAAAGATATCATAGTTTAGTTATAAGTAAGATTCTGATATGAACACTTTATAACATACAATGAGAATTGCAAGAAACCAAAGTGATTCAGTCAGTCATATAACTAGAGTGTACAGTGTCTTTATAGGTAAGCATGCTCAATCTGCTACCAAACCATCACTTTCCAACACTTACCATCAGGTGGTGTAGTGGTCAAATGCTTGAATAAGGCCAGTAAAAAAAATACCTTTAAATTATCATTCTTTCTGGGTCAGTTGCCAATATTATCTAATATTGAATGAGCTGATTATGTACTACTTATATCATAATAACTTATTTAGGACCTATACTTATCACAAAATAATCAAAATTTGTGTAGTATAACTCTGAAATTTCAGAATGTGGACTAAAGAGAACTTAAGAAGGGAAGAGACTAGAAAAGTGTTGGCAAATTCCTACCTAGTTTTAATTAAATTGGTCATTGCAATAAGAAGCCCAGTCAAGTCCACTCCATAAGGTTGTCTGAAGTTGATATAAGCGATAAGAGCACCCATTGTACATTTCTGTTGTTTTTAGTTTTGAAGTATCTTGTTTAGTTTTGTATTGTGTTCTGTATTTATTGTGTAATTCCTGCCTGCCTGATATTTAAGATATGGAAGTTGCTCTCTTCACTCTCTTTTGGATCTCTTTCAGACCACACACGACTCAGCGTATGGGTCCTAGATGGTGACCCAGGTCACACAAATCTGCTCAAGTTTGCACTAAACGAAGATACATTCCCTCACACACTGGTGATACTCACGGTTGCCATGACGACACCGTGGGGGTTACTAGATCAACTACAGAGCTGGGCATCTGTGCTCGGCGACCATATAGACAAATTAGACCTATCACCGGGTAAGTTTAATGCTAGTCCTTCTGTTCATAAACCTTATAGCTAAAGGGTTGTTTTTTAAATTTATTAACTATTAAATTATTATAAAACTGTGGAACAAAAACATCTGTGAACAGAAAGTAGAACAAGATTTGCAATAATTATCCTCAACTTAGGAATGTGACCTTTGCACATACATTAAAAAAAAAAAATTTGCTGCCAATTTCATGATCTCAAATCTAATAAATAAAAATAATATTATAAAATCGAAAATAACTCTCTCTCTCTCTGTCTGTCTGTTTGACGTTTTCATAACTAAATGGCTGGACCGATATTAATAAAATTGGGTAGGTTTATACATAGATTATGACCCGGATTGTGACAGACTTTTTATTCGACGCCATAGAAGGAGCGTTATGTTTTTATTGACAAACCAAGCGTACGAAGCCGCGGGCGGAAGCTACATAAGTTCTAGTCTAAATGAGAGAAGATTGTAAAAAATATTCATTACAAAAAATAAAAATAATTCAACCATTACAAATAATGCCGATCAATAAACGCCCACATTCTAAAACTTACTTTATTATTAATAAATTTAATGAAAGTACAATCTTGTAGATAGATAGGTACAAACAAAGAGTGGAGTGCTCATTTACACCGCGCATTGATGAGTCATCTCTGCGCGTTCCCTGATCTACTTGTTATTCATGCTGCATCAGTTCTCGCCACAGCCAATAAAATGGCCAAGTGTCATTTCTCTTCATTGAAAATCAAAATAGCTATAATCAAGAGCTTTTAGCTTTTACGAAGCACTGAAATATCAGCAGAAGTAAAGTAAAACGGCTTCCATGGTGCAGTGGGCGAATAGTCGGCTGGGACCCAGGAGGTAGCGAGTTGGATTCCCGCCGCGGAGCAAATGTTTGCATGATCTACAGATATTTGTTCTAGGTTTTGATGTATTTCTATATATTATGAGAATGTATTTACAAAGACAAGTATACATATAAGTATTCTATCAGATAGCTGGTTCCCATAGTACAAACTCTGCTTAGTTTGGAGCTAGATAGCGCTGTGTAAAATATCCAGCAATATTTATTTATTTATAAAAAATAATAGTTTAAAAAACTAAAGAACACGCTTTTGTAAATAACTGAACAAAAAAATTGTAAATAAAATTTTAGTAAATTTAAATTTAGAATAGTGTGATTAACAAAAAAAATGTATTTATATTCTATTTTTTAGTTCGGCTAACTAGAAACATGTTTTTTTTATTGAATAATGCATTGTCATCGGTCCTTGATAAGTGTACAAAATTTCAATTTAATTCGACGTATTAAAGTGGTTTAAAATCAAGTTCAAAAATTCCGTTACATACATATGTACATAGTATAAAAGCGTGTTAAAAATGTACAAAATGCGTTTTTCGGTTGAACATACTTACTTATAAAGAAGTTAATAAGATTGTGTGTAGGTATTATATGTAAACTTTAGACCTTTATTTAACAAGACTTTTTAAAAGTATCCTTAACATTGCTATGAATAAGGCTTTGAAGTAATGACGGAATTTACAGCTAGAAGTTCTCTAATTATGTTATAGAATTTAACAAAATTGTCAGTAGGTCTTTTTTTGTAGGTAAACATATGACTATTTTTCTACGGTGACTCACGCTTACGTCATCATGTCACGTAATATTTAATCAATGCTGTATGATGAGAATTCACAAGTTGTTTAACGGGTCAGAATCTCGTTTTAAAGCTTGAATAAATAGATAATATATAAGATGAATAGTGATTTGTATTTGAAATCATACAATTTTAGGAGCCCTTAGGAC
Source organism: Philereme transversata (assembly GCA_963924445.1). Taxonomy (NCBI): domain Eukaryota; kingdom Metazoa; phylum Arthropoda; class Insecta; order Lepidoptera; family Geometridae; genus Philereme; species Philereme transversata. The sequence goes on along the minus strand of OZ004337.1, from coordinate 3,039,352 downwards.
TTGGAGACAGATAGCCTGGTAGTGTCGTGAGGTCTTTTTTTCTGTCCAAGGAATTCCCAGAATTTGTCTCCAGCACCACATATCAAAAGCGTCCACACCTCGGCAATCCTTCGCTTTAAGAGTCCACGTTTATGCGTACAAGAATATGGAGAAGACTTGGATGAGTCATATCTGCGTCCTGTTGGATATTCTCCTATCTTTTCATAATCCTCCAAGCTGGCTCATAGCGTTTCTGCGCACTTCGGGTTCACAGGAGCCGTTGTTAGGGATGCTATTATTAGAAACAGATAAACAGAAAGCTCCAACCAAGCTAGACTAAACTTGACCTTACAATATTCAACAGATGGAAAAGCTAGCATGTACCTATATCTAGGTCATGCATCTGGAGCGTCTTCTGTAAACTTTTCTATAAATAGCTTCAAACACTTCTGCCGATAAACTCTGTTACTTTAAAACGTAAACAAAGGAAAATCGAATCTCTATTATAGTTTTTGTTTTGGTTTAAAGTTATCTTAAAAATAAGGAATAATCCGCGTCCTTTTTCAACCGATTTTAAAAAAGGAGGAAATTCTCAATTCGGCTGGATTTTTTGTATGTTTGTTACTCGATACCTCTGCCAATTGTTGATTATTTTTGATGATTATTTTATAAACCGGACGCAAAAAGAGAGGTTTTATAAGTTTGATGCCTATGTTTGAACTACGATGCCAGTTCCTGAACGGATGAACCTATTCGGATGCAGTTTTTTAATAAAACGCTAGTTTAACTGGTATGATTCTTAGCTAAGTCAGGTTTTAAACCGTCGTCGCAAAAGAGGTGTCTATTTTTTTTAATTTTAAATTTATACTTATAAATATTTGTAATCGGATCAGCCATTGGAAAGGTCGGACATAAATACAGACCTACAGTTTCGATTCGTTCAACTTGGAGTTATATTCTCCACTGCTAACCCAATTGACATAATTCTGAGCCGAAGCCTTTTTGCTCCTGTTAAAAACCGCATGTTTAAAATTAATCTTTACATAGTAACAAATAAAGTCGCTTCCGCTGTCTGTTCGCTTAGATCTTTTTAACTACTCAACGGATTTTAATGCAGTTTTCAGCAATAGATAAAGTGATTAAAGAGGAAGGTTTATATGTATAATACATACATAACTCTGTTTGTTTGTTACCTTTGCACGACTAAACGTCTGAACGGATCGCAATGAAATTTTGCAAGGAGATAGATTATATCATAGGAAAGGACATACGCTACTTTTTAGCCAACTGCGCTAAATGAGGGTAATGTTTTATTGTAAAACCATGCGTGCGAAGCCGCGGGCGCGTCAGCTAGTATTATATAAATGTTTAAATTTTATTATTATGTTCAATAATTTAAATCATCTTTCTTATGTCTCACCTGTTTTAAATGTATTATGTGTGCTATGTAGTAAATAAATGATTGTCTATATTTTTTACTATTCGATAAAAACGTAAGATCCAGTAAACAAACAAATAAATATTTCCTGAGAAAACATAGAAACTAGAAAGCCTAGTAGATATTTTCTCACGGTCTAAGTACTGTTCGAATGTTCTAAGCGCTCTGTATTTGTTAATTAGTTATACTAATAATTGCGCCGAATTCCATTTCATATAATGCGGTGTGAACGACTGTCTTGTAAGAACACACCGTCATTTTGAATTGTTGTTAGTTGAAGCTGTTAAAAAAAAATTGAATGCTTGTTATTCACAACCTGTTTGGCGAGGTATGCGACTGACACGCAAGATTTTAGATTCCGCTGTAGTACTAATAATAAATAAATATAAATATTGCTGGACATTTCACACAGCGCTATCTAACCTCAAATTAAGCAGAGCTTGTACTATAGGAACCAGATAACTGATAGAATACTTATATACGACCTCCGTGGTGCAGTGGGCGAATAGCCGGCTGAGACGCAGGAGGTAATGGGTTGGATTCCCGCCGCGGAACAAATATTTGCATGATCTACAGATATTTGTTCCAGGTCTGGTTGTTTCTCTATCTATTATAAGTATGTATTTACAAAAAAACATGTATTTAAGTATTCTATCAGTTATCTGGTTCCCATAGTACAAGCTCTGCTTAGTTTGGGGCTAGATAGCGTTGTGTGAAATGTCCAGCAATATATTTTTTTATATACTTTTGTTTTTGTAAATATATATGTACTTATAATACATAGAAAAACATCCAGACCCGAAACAAATATCTGTAAATCATTCAAACATTTGTTCCGCGGCGGGAATCGAACCCGCAACCTCCTGCGTCACAGCCGGATATTCGGCCACTGCGGCACAGAGGTCGTCAATGTTTGCATAGTATTCACAACAAATGTTTGCATAGTGTGTAAACACTAGGTTTTGGTCATAAAATATCCATATTAGTATTATAAATTCAAAAGTAACTCTGTATCTCAGTCTGTTTGTTACGTTTTCACGATTCAATGACTGGAACTGGTTAAAAACTGGATTTCTATGAAATGTGATACCTGGATTGACAAAGGCTACTTGTTGACAAACCACGCATGCAAAGCTGCGGAAGGTTGTATTTTTGTAAAATAGTAAAGTGAAATTAGCATTAAAAGCATTATCTTCAGGATAATCAATGTCTAAGCTGATAAAGATGTACCGGTAGTTTAAAGAAAGGGAAAATGAATATTTGTACACAGTTTAGCAAGTGTGTAGTGTGTGTGCGTACAAATAGGAGAGATTTTTGTCTGAATTCTTTCGTCAAATATAGTTATATCTCTAGTGTGAACGATATGAATCATCGCCGATGCACGAAACCGTAGACTTTCAGTGACCTACTCCCGAACTGCATCTAATCAATGAACGGTACTATTTAGCTTACGCGAGTTATTTTTACGCCGCCGCCGCCGTACCGCGTATGACTCATAGATTGTCTCTCGTTTACATGAATAACGCATTAGCGCTTTAGTATTCTAATTTGTATTTTTAAATGACAAGGAGATAGTGTTTCTTCCTGTCGGGTTTTGGGTTAGTTTTAAGACCTTATTGTACACTTGTTTATGCAAACAAAAATCTTGTATCTTGGGAACCGAGCGAAGCGAGATCTCTAAATCAACTTGGGCAAATCGGCGTTGTATGTATGTATGTTTGTTTGTTTGCCCGAGGATAACTTTCGAAGCGTTTATCCGATCATCGTGAAATTTGGTATATGGTTAGGTAGTAATGGCACAATTTTGGTGTGACTAAATAAGCTAAAAATGTGAGGGGGTAGTTGAGATATTTGGGTTCAAGAGGAGTAAAAAAATGAAAATGAGACTATTAGGTCAAGTGAGACGTCAAATAAAAGGTCTTCATTAGTACATTTAGATTCCGTTTTTATTTTTAGTAAAGTCTTTATAGTTTTTGAGTTATTAGCCATAATGAAAACTGAACTTTAACAAAATTCACGGGGTACACCAGTGACCCCACAGTGCTGTAATTTGGTATGCGTGTAGCTTAAGTGACACAAGTATAGCCAAAAGTTTGAAATCCAGAATAACTGCAATTTGTACCCCAAAAAAGAATAACCAATTAACATGAACTCCCGTTGCCTGTAATTTGAATGAAACTGTAAGCCAAGTTAGTTGGTTATTTATTTCGTGGCACTATTTTGATAGTCAAAGATTACAAATAATACTTCTTTGTTTTAATCGGAGACTCGCGAAATTTCAGTTCGGGGCGAACCAGTACTTGAAATTCGGGTTAAAGTACTTACTTGATTTGGTGGTTTTACCAAAAGTCTATCAAACCAAGCTCAGTAACCATAACAACGCAATTGTATTGTATGGAAAATAACTATTCAGTTTGATGTTTGTTTCACTTATTCTCAAACAATACATAAATATTGTGTCGGAACATATGGATAATTAATATTAATGTCAGATCATATGATAATTAATAATACTTATCAAATTAAAAGATAAAAATATTATATAAATACAATAATACAACATGTCAAAGTCATTTTATTTCTATTGCTATAGTTAATTATTTTAAATCAAGTTTCCGTCTCACTTTTACATTATACCTGTGATTAGTGTGCTGTGTGAGTGAGAGGGCATGGTTTTTTGATACCTGTCACCATCGGTGCGGGCCAGTCAGTGTCTAAAATCTTACCCCTTGATAGATAAGACAACGGAAACTCGCATTTTTTAAATTTACTTATCTCATCCCACTGCTGGGCAAAGGTCTCTTCCAAGTCCTTCCAACCATCCTTATCTGTCGATGTTTACCACCATCCTCTTTCGGAGGTGTCGAGATCGTCCCGCCAACTTCTCGGCCTTCTTGGCCGACCCCGACGTCGCCTTCCGTCGTCAGGCGTCCAAGATGTTATATATGGGCCCATTTCTCGTGGAAACTCACTTTAGAACGTATTTTTCCAGAACAAAGGCTACAGAGCAAAAAGCAGCAGGTACAGAAATGGCAGAGGTATACGGAGCCGGGAGACGAGCTCGAACCCACAGCATCCTCACCCATGAAGCGATCTTCCCGGAACCTCTCAGACGACCTGGAGAATGGAGATGATGACGACAGTCCTTTACCAGAAGCAGTGTTGACCACCAATCTGGGACTGGACATTGTCGTAGTGGCCACAAAGGTAATCTTATAGAGATACTACATTGTCACCTGGGACATTTGAATCCTTCATGCTGGAACCTCAAATTGACTGGAGATCAGAAATGATAATAACGGTTTTACCTACATATGCCTAATATATAGATAGTTAACTCTTTATTATTTACACCGAAATTACAAGAATTCTTAAACCTTAGACTTATTAGTGGCACCATGGGCGGCTTTATTGCTTAACTTTAAAGTGATCTTGTTTATAATCAAAATCTTGCGAAAATCGATACGCTGCTGCTTGACGAAATGTTAGAGAACAAGGGTTTGTGCGAAGCCACAGATTACTAAAAAGTTTCTACGAGCTGTTCAACAACCCCGCTCGTTCAATGTTTCCGCCCGGTCAATGGACTCGACCGATCAACAGGGCGCGTACGGCAGGGCTGTAAGCTTTGTTACATGTTTGTACACAATGTCTGGTACAAAAACTCAAAAGTGAAATTGTTTGTATTAATAAAAAAATGTTTTTATATATTGTCTCAAAAATATACTCCGTCGTTATTTGTAGTTTAAATTGCACCTTAAATCAGTTGCCACATGTATGAAAGATCACTTGAGAATGGCTCGACCGATTTGGCTGATTTCGGTCGAGGGTGTGCATATTAAGGAATAAAGAAGAATAAGGATGTGTTACTTAGTCTTCTGGGCAGTTGGCATCGTTTACAGGCTCTTCAGGGAAGCGGCTACGAATCAAAATCCCCAAAATAAATAAGAGTGTTATGTTTATTGTTTTATGTATTTACTAGCTGACCCGCTGGCGGCTTCGCACGCTTGAAATTTTCCATTCCCGTGGGAACTTGGGATAAAAACTATATAAAACACTCCTGTCAAAGTGATGCAACACTTCATGTAAATGACTTCACGTCAACGGTTAAATAATATGGATATTGTTCATACAAAAATACTAAAATCGCGATCTAAAATGGGGGAAGGGGAATGCTTTACGACCTATTCTCATAATTACCAAGTATACAAAAAAAAAATCATTAAAATCGATCGACCCGTTTCGGAGGAGTGCGACTACAAATACCGTGACACGAGATTTTTATATATTAGATAGATGGGTCTAGATAGATATAATGCTGGTGCTGTAAGTAAATTGTATGTTCCAGACTGACTACATGAGTACGCTGGAGAAGGAGCACGATTACCGCGACGAGCACTTCGACTTCATGCAGCAGTGGGTGCGGCGGTTCTGCCTGCAGTACGGCGCCGCGCTCTTCTACACGAGCGCCAAGGAGGACAAGAACTGCGACCTCCTCTACAAGTACCTCACGCACAGGTACCTAGACATTTTTATATACCACGGTGAATCTACTATCCAGTGTAGCCGTGAGCATGATTTTGTTTTATACATCATAGGCGGAAATGTGAATGTTGAGATGAATGTGTGGGGTATCGAGAATGGATAAGATAAGGAATAAGTATATTAGAGGAAGTTTAAAAGTAGCGCTGTGATAGACAAATTGAGGAGTAAGAGGCTAGCGTGGTATGGACATGACATGCGGAGGGAAGAAAATCATGTGACTAAAAAAGTGCTAGATATGAGTGTGGATGAATATAGAAGTAGAGGAAGGCCGAAGAAAAGATGGATGGACTGTGTGAAGAATGATATGGATAGGACGGAAGTGACAATGGAGATGACAGCTGATAGAGAGATGTGGAGGAGGTATACATGTTGTGCCGACCCCGCATAATGTGGGAAAAGGGCAGGAAGGAGATACATTGTAGGCTTGCGTTTAACCACGATCTCGCCTGATTGCGAGCGATTATGCAGTCTTCGATGGAGCTTTCCAGCGTAGCCCAAATACTTTGCCGTGTTCCAATATCAATGATGACGTATGGTTCAGAAACGTGGTCAATCCATAGACCTCATAAGAAGGCTTGCGGCCGCTCTGCGTGCTATGGAGAGGGCTATGCTTGGTGTTTCTTTACGAGATTTAATCTGAAATGAGGAGATTTGTAGACGAACCAAAGTCACTGATATAGCACAAAGGATTAGCAAGCCGAAGGCCAGTGGGCAGAGCACATAGCTAGAAGAACTGACGACCGTTGGGACATAAAAGTTCTCGAAAGCGTAGCGTAGGACGACTTCCCACTAGATGGAATGAGGATCTGATAAAGGTTGCTGGGAGCCGTTGGGTACAGGCCTCACAAGATCGGAAATCTATGGAGGCCTATGTTTAGCTGTGGACGTCCTTTGGCTGATAATCATATCATCCAACATCAACAACCATCAGTGAGGATTGATCCTTTTTGTTTTGGTGAAATTTATATGTACCGATTTAGAATCATTAAGATTGTTATTTACTTATTTCATTGTTTATTGTTGTATTACATTTAATATTAATGTATTTAATAAGAAATTGAATTGAATTGATTTTTAATTTTTTTGTCCATTCCTGGATTTTGTCCACAGCTTTTTGGACTTTATCTGCCGCTTCTGCATGTATGCTTTTAACAGCCATTATTTTAGTGTCATCAGAAAATGTCGCAATGACGGGAATGTCACTTCTCTATAAAAGGTACAGGACTGGACCTAATGCACCTCCCTGTGGCACCCCAGTTCAAATTTCTTTGATTTTTATTAAACTATAAAAAATTAAAATATTATTGTTAACACAGGTACAGGTATTATGGCCCATAATACCCATAATTTATGGCAAGATCATAATTATGTTTCTGCGAAGTACAACCGACAGATAGAAGCTATGCCCAAAAGTCGATGGGTACTCATCGTTGCTATCTGGCTATACTAATTCTAAATCAAAGCTAATTCTGGCTATCCTATTATATCTACTCAAACTATGATACGGGATAAAACATGTGTAAAGATAATTAAATGTTTACAGGATATATGCCCTGCCTTTCCGGACACCCGCACTCATTGTCGAGAAAGATGCCGTATTGATGTAAGTTACCAGTAATTCAGATAATATTATTGTATGTATTTTAGTTGTAGACTTCTCTCTAAAGGAGTTTCCTCCAGTAAGTAATGATTTAGTGGAAACATGGTTGCTTATAAACCAATAACCATTGGGGTAAACGTGTTCTGGAGTGGAGACCACGTCTAGGCAAGCGAAATATAGGACACCCTCCGGCTAGATGGAGTGATGATTTGCGCGCTGTGGCTGGTAAGGATTGGATGAGAAGAGCTGAGGATCGGGCTCAATGGCGCATCCTGGGAGAGACCTATATCCAGCAGGACTGTTATAGGTTGATGATAATGATGATGGTTGCTTCTAGATTGTAGTTAAACCAATCATACGCTAATCGAAAATTATTTGTTGATATTATCCCCTAATCATTTTTCTTTGATACCTTTATTTAATAGTGAAACATATGTTTGGTTTTCAGTCCCGCAGGTTGGGATAGCATGAAGAAAATTTGCATATTATATGAAAACATGCAGTCGTGTAAACCAGACGATTACTACAGAGATGTTATCACACAGCCAGCTATCAGGAAAGTGAGTAAACATTATATGATTAACTGGCTTCCCACGCGTGGTTTATCAACAAAAAGTAGCATATGTGTTAATCCAGGTTATAATCTACGTACATACAAAATTTCATCGAAATCGATTTAACCGTTACGACGTGAAAGAGTAACAAATATCGACGCATACATCCATATAAACTTTCGCGTTTATAATATTAGTGGGATTGACGGGCAAAATATTAGGAAATAAGTCCAAAAAATTATGACAAAAACTAACATACAAAAAAGATGAAGCATATGTAGGGAATAATAAAATGATATTTTGATTAGCACACTAGACAGTTAGCGCTACCTATCTATATTATATTTTTGCCATTTTAAATTGGTTTTGAAAGCCCCTGATTGATGTTTTTCCAGAGTGGAGGTAACAGAGAAGCGGAAGTGCAAGCCGAAGACGAGCAAGCATTCTTACAGCGGCAACTCGCCGCGTTGCAAGCCGGAACGCCCGCGCCGCGCGCCGACTCGCCGCTGCGAGCCACGCAACGAGCCGCGCAACAGGTACAAAAATTATTTAATTGCGGCCGAATATTATAAGTAAACGATTATCATTTTGTAATGTTCAGTCAGAAAAAAGGATAAGTGGCATCGGTGCCTCCTGACTTGCGTTTACTTCCTCATACTGAAGTATACTAGACGACATATGATATTGCTATCTCGCTCGCTCTTGCAGCCCTTTTATATTTTAGTTGACATTGAATGTATTTCGTTCTCAGCTGGACGGCGCAAAGATTGGCATGTCACCCGGCACGCCGGGCAACGAGGGAGTCCTCGCGAACTTCTTCAACTCACTCCTGTACAAGAAGACGGGGTCACCGGGCGCGGGCGGCGGCGCGGCGCGCGAGCCAGCCGTTGCCGCCGTGCGCTCCGACGCCGCCGCCGAGCTCGACCGCCTCACGCGCGCCAAGCGACACGCACCGCTCGATCTCAACTCCAGCGAGTGCTAGCTGATGTCTGCTACCTGCTCCCTGCTAGCTAGGTCACTACTACCACAAATACATTACTCACTACCGGTTAAACAACGCTCGTTGCCAGTTAAACACTGCTCGTTACCAGTTGAACACTACTTTCTAATATTTCAACACTACTCACTACCAATTAAATAATGCTCTAGCAGTGAAAGATGTATTCAATATGTACGGTTGTTTGACCATACGTATTGAACGACGGAGTGATGTTGTGGTCAAAGATGGAGAACGAAAACTTAACGATTTCTCTAGACTCGAAAGACATTGTCTAAAACCAACCTTTTGATATCCACAGATAATTAGCGGAGTGCGTACCACGAGCTAACTGATCGACGCTTGCACTTGGCTCGTACTGTGACTGCAACACAACAAGTGAGGCGACGGTAAGCTTCGCTTCACGCCTCCATACTTCCGAACGTGGCTTAGCGAAGCAACCTGCTTCGATTCTGACTCACTGTTTTATAGTACCGTTGAGAACGCGATCTATGATTGGTTGAATTATTTGGTGTGCGAAATACTTTGCTCTGATTGGCTGTTTTGGATTCAGGAGTATAAAGTGGCGACTTCATAATGTTACAAACAGCTTTGTGAACATATCATATTGTCCCACTATTATTCGAAAAGTATACCGAGATGAAGCAAAATATTTGATATCTTACCATTTTGAAAAAACGAATAATAGAGATGGAAAGCTATAAGAAATATTTAAATTAAATTAAATGTGACCACTTTAGACTCCCTACACTAAAGGAAATATAATAGGTCCGATTGACGTATATCATTTTGCATACCGTGATAACTTTGGTTCGAACGTCTACACAAGAAATCAACCACATAACGTGAAATAACTATTATTTTATCCAAATACTATAACAATGAGTATAATAAATATGCACCAAGTTCCACTATTGAAAAATTATACTAAGAAAACCTATTTAATCATGGATCAATATTTCGACAGGATGATATTCCAATGTTGTATGATTTGATTTTGTTTTTGGTAGTATTTTGATACCTGTCAAATCAGATCTGGATTTCGATTAATGGGTTGTTTCCCAGAAGGCCTCGCTCTGATTGGCTGAATTATTTGGCACTGTAATTACACCTTTGTTAATCGGTTGTTTCTCAGAAGACCTCGCTCTCATTGGCTGAATTATTAGTCACTGTAATTACATTTGGATTTGATTTTGCGATTCTATTGTAATTACATATCAACCGTGTGTAGTCTATTATAAGGTTTGTTTTGCTGTGACGCACATATTTAGTAAAATACGCAATGTGGAGTGCCATTTTGAGACAGCTTTCTTGAAAATATAAAATCAGTATCAGAATCTAAGTATTAATCGCCACTTGTAACGAACACGGTAAACGTACATATTGTTTGTAAGGAGGAAACAGAAGGGGCATTTTTGCTGGTATTTTGTAAAATTTAAAATTAAATTAGAGATTTTAGTACTTGCTTTAGCCGAAATGCCCGGAACCTAATATACTAAGTCTATTAATTTACTTAAATAAATTTAAATTCAATATACGAACGAGGTTTAGTATTTTCTTTCTAATTTATAAAAGATAATCATATTTCTAATCAAATATAAATTCATTGATGCATGTTGCGCGGGTCAATTGAAAATTAATATGAAAATGAAAAGTATTTTTCTCACACATTCAGTGTTCAAAATTTGATGAATTTCCGTTTGTTAATTTGTAAGGAATTATTCTAATCTAGTTTCTGACTTAATTAAATAAAATATAGATTTTCATCAATATTATTCAAAGACCTGTGTAGCATGCACTAGCATTTTAAAATCTTGTTACCACAAAAAAGTTAAACAACTGTTAAACGCATGTTTAAAAAATTCCTTTCCGATTTTTGTATAGGATTTTATTAAACACGCGCTAAACATTGTTTAATTTTGTTTGTGGTTATAATTCAGCACTATGGTTTTATTAAGCTATCGAAAAACTCTTACAAACACATCGGTCAACAGTTACAACTATAGATAACGGTCTTGTACGAAATTGCTCACACAAACTTATTTTAAACTGATTTATATTTTAAAAGGTTGAATCTTATATATATAAAAAATAAAGTTGGGTTAGTTACACCATTTATAACTCAAGAACGGTGGGACCGATTTTGATGATCGTTAATTTGTTGGATTTGCAATAACTATTAAACGATCGAAAAAATTCACTCAAAAAGAAATTATGAAGACAATTCATTTTCTCATACATAGATGCAGCTAATTATGGCCGATTGACAATTCTACACGTACATTGGCAGCCTGCGTCATATGCATGTCAAGGCGGTACGAAGTTTGCCGGGTCAACTAGTAATATAATAAATGTGAAAGTAAGTTTGTTTATTTGGTGACTACGCTTCACGTCGACGCGGTTGAAGTGATTTCGATGAAATTTGGTATTTATATGGATGACCTGGATACTGCGGAAACTAGTAATCTAATCACTAAAAAGGTCAGTAAATGTTACCTTTGTTTTTTCAAACTAATTGGAAATAAGACCACGTATTTCTACCGCGAATCAGTAAGGTTCGCTGTGTTCTGGTTTAAGGGGTGTCTCAGATATGTGCAAAACAATGCCATTTAGGCCAAGTCTTAGACGTAAGCTGATGCAATGCAATTGTTATTGGGAGTGGTAACCATTCAATATCAAGTGGGCCGTGAACCTCATCTTATGACGACCTCCGTGGCGCAGTGGGAGAATAGCCGACTGTAGTACGGGTCTGGATGTTATTCTATATATTATAAGTATATATTTACAAAAAAGTATGTAAGTATTATATCAGTTATCTTGTTCTCATAGTACAAGCTCTGCTTAGTTTGAGCCTAGATAGCGCTGTGTGAAATATCCAGTAATATTTATGATTTATTTACATATACAGGATCTAAAGGCTTAAATTTAAAGGGCGAATTTCAATGCGTTCCGTTATCTAGTTGTAAGTTTATCGAATTAAAGAGTTCTGTGTGATCTTCTGTGAAGATTGGATGTGCAATCGAACACTGATAAAGCACAATGAAGTCACTTTATGTACAAACCAGTATCCGCCAATTAGTATAGCACTTTGACAGGAAGACTTAGTTACAAACAAATTAAATTAACTGGAATAAATTTACTATTTTGTTGTCACTTCTATAAATAGTGGGAAAATGTAATTATTTTATCGAAGGACTACTCAAATCAAATGTATTTATTGCTTGAAATATATATCATGTTACAAAGATGTCAGGGCCCAAACTCAATCCCTTATAGCAATATTAAAATAATTTAACTTTTTTATTTATTATTTTATTCATCACAGAATCAACAGCACTTGATATTGAGATTTGATATTGAGATTGTACACAAACTCTTATAGCTAATTCTTAATGCCAATAACAGATTCACATTTTATAGACCTTTAAGAAATTAGTCGCCTAGAGAAAAAGATCAAAAACACAATACAATATATTAATTAATTTTCACACTGACATTTAGTACCATGACCCTCAATTAGTTAGCTTACTATATTATTGTAAAGGCGAAGCAGTTTTGGTGACGTCACTTTATAATTCACTCAAAACGTTTCACATTAGAGCTCAAATAAAGCGTAAAATTATCCTAAAAAGTAAGTTATTCGTGTTTTATTTTCGCAATGTTTTATACTGACCGGTATAATCACTAGAAGCACTAAACATACAACATTATTAGGATTATAACAGTAATATTTAAAAGTGTTGTGGTTCAAATCGAAGTAATGTTGCTACAAGCTTGAAACAAAACTCTCCTGAAACATGATGGTTTACTAAAAGATTGTGGTCGGTGCCCAGGAGTAAATAATATAATAAATATTGGGGAAGAATGATTTTAAACTCGCATAAAAACACGTTTCTTTATGTATTTTATCGTGATATTTGGCTTAGAATGCCCCTCATTTTCGATAACCAATGGATATAAAGGGCTATGGTATATATGTATATATATATAAACTTTTGGGTGCCCTATTCAATTTTCCAAAAAACAATTTTTGTTTAAAGTGTTACTCCCCACGTTTTCTTTTCGGACCATTATAATCTAGTCTTCAAGTCTAGACTTGACAGGTCCTTTCTGGGTACCGGTTCCACCATCACTTACGGTAGAGGTAGACGGGTTAATTTCTCCCTTTTTCAAGTTTTAGACTTTTTCCCCTATTTTTTTGTCAACGTGCAATACTATTCACCGGATACTTAACTGTAATATAATAATATTTATGTTTAAATTTATTGGCTCATAATATTTGTGTTTTGTATGTTTTTTTCCCGGTGGGTTGTAATGGTGACCTTTTGATAACCGAATTTATTTATTAATTGATTTATTGTTTAGTATCATACCTTTGAATGATAAAGTAATTGTAATATTGTACAGTCAGCGTCAAATTGAAGTGTTTAAGGTACTCAAATCTTGACTGAATTAAAAATTCAGAATACACCAACTGTGATGAAATTGATGATGTAATTTTACCATAGGATTGCTAAATGGATCATCTTACATTATTTTGGAAACTGATTACATTAACATAGTTATATATATGAAATGCTTTGAATATATACCTAATAATACCAATTTGCAATAGTATTTTCAAACTTTCGCGATCACTGTACATAATTACTGATTAAAACGGATATTTATCGCGTACGTACCCGTGATCACGGCTGTTGCAACACAGTCGAAACGTCAGGATAACTAATAAAAAAGGTACATTCGATATTCGTTCTAATCAGTAATTAGTAATACTAACCTGCGTATTGTAACTGCGTCCTTATAAATTGATGTATGCAAATATGACGCCTTATTTTGTATCTTAAAAATCAACCGATGATAAGTAAAAAGCTCGTCTAAGGCTCGGACTAAATGGCATCCGGGCTTGTCAGGGACTGTTTTTAACGGCCCCTGACCAATCCGCTAAACATTTGAATTTTTCCTGCATCGACTACACACGATCCGAGGCCAACCGACTCCGATTTTTACCTGGAAGCAACCGGGACACGCTCCGGATTCGCAGGATCGGGGAGACCCGGATGCCATATAGTCAGAGAATTAAAGTCCAATATTACTAATGGCCAGTTCCTATAAACATTGGTAACCGATAACAACACGTTTCTGCTTGGAAAAAATCACTTTTGACACTTTTTGCCAACTCTTTTAAAACGTGTTGTCGGTTACCGACGTTTATAGGACATAACCAAACGGAATTGTCGGCAAATACGGCAAATGTTTGTGCTGTGGGTCTCAGTCTTTTATGTGACGACAACAGTTAGGAGTACAAGGGTTGTGTTTAAGATATAAAATAACAGCATATTTTTTGATTACCTTAGATGCATAAATCTATTAGACGCTGGCCGTACGTTGTAAGTTTTATTAGACGAATACTGTTTGTGGTGCAATATCGAACATTCCAAACGCGGTTTGGTGCTTTGTTTTAGTAAATTTTTTTCAAGAAACTTGAGTTTTATTTTTAATATTTTAATAACTTGCCTAAAAGCTCTCTTTGGGATCAAAGGTCACTATTATACATCCATATTATAATATCTGTTAATAGATATCCATCAGAACTTTTCAAGGAGGTACTTAAGTTTCGCGTCATTCTCGTTCAGTTTAATGTAGCTGTGAAGCTTAGCTTTCTAAGTATTTATCAATTTAAGGTAAAACACCTTAGTTATGTTGTAACTTATTAACTTAATTAATTTAGATGTAACGATAATAGATTATAGATATTGTTGACAGACAAAATAATAAATAGTAAGGCAGCTTACAATCGTTAAGAAGCTACTTTCAGTGATAGCTTAAGATCTATTTCAATAATGGCGGATTCCTATATCCGTCGGTAACCGACTACGACTCGTATTTTTTTGAAAAAGTGTCAAACTTTTGACACGTTTTCAAGGAGAAACGAGGCGTAGCTGGTTACCGACGGATATAGGAACCCGCCATAAGTCTGATAACTTATTAGACAGATAAAATATTGCACAGATCGAACAGTAAGTTAAGACTATTGTGTCAGATAACGTTACAGATCTTCAAGTCTAGTGAATAGGTTCTTTTAAGGCTAACATGTCCAAGCATCACTTCCCATCAAGTGAGGTACTGGCCAAATGATTTTCTATTGGCCGGTTCCTGTAAATATTGGTACATAAGACACGTGTCTCTTTGAAAAAGTGTAAAAATTTTGACACGTTTCTAGAAGAAACATTTTGTTGGTTACTGAAGTATAAAGGAACTAGCCGTATAGATAATAAATTAAAAGTGAAGAGCCATGCAAAAAAAAGATAAAGAAGCATCACTTTCCATCAAGTGAGGTACTGGCCAAATGATTGTCTATTGGCCGGTTCCTATAAAAGATAAAACACGTGTCTCTTTAAAAAAGTGTCAAATGTTTGACACGTTTCTACCGTTACCGGTGGTAACCGACGTTTAAAGGAACCAGCCGTATAGACATAAAATAAAAGTGAAGAGACATGCAAAAAAATGGTTAAATAAATTACATGTAAACAGAGTTTTATCTTTTTATCTGTCAATAAGCCAGACAATGTTTAAAATACCCATAATTTACTATTATTTCAGATTGATTTTCATAATATTTTTTAATTTAATTAGTAAATTGTTAAAATTGTAGTTTGTCAGTAATATCGTTATTACTCATTGTGTATATAAACTAGATTCGCATGTTTTGATATGAAAAGGTATAACTATGGAGAGTTGGATGTGGATATGAATATAAAGGCTGGATAGTGGATGTTTTATTTTTGTAACGGGGATAAAATGTTAGGTGGCTAAAATGCATAATTATTATAATCTATATGTAAGAATATCTTCCATTCGACCAATCGAATTAACCTATGTACAGTTTTCGGCTGTTTTAATGGCACAAAAGAAACATGGATTACGCGTCGGGGAAGTGCTGATATCATAAAGTGAATGAGCAAACATTTCCTTCAAGATGTGCCATTGCAGTCATGTACTGTACAAAACGTACTTCTATGTCTATGTAAAATTATAATGTATTTATGTATTCAACTATTGCTTATATACTAGCGACACAGCAAACAGTAGGAGGCAGATCAAACTAGGCTTTTTGCTAAGTAAAATTTTAACGATTATTTATAAATGTATTTATATTTTACTAGTCAAAACGTCAGTTTGATTTTATTAAAGTTTTAATTAACTACATCTTTTCTGTGATATGATTTTATGTAGAACAAATGTTTCTTGATTTGGGTTGGTTCAGCTTCTGTTAGCCACATAGCATCCTCTAAGGTGTGAGGCATTGGGTAGTGTCAGTCATTGTTGCTCATTTTATATACCGGGTTTTATGTGATATTTTCTTTATTATCTGGTTTTTTTATTGTGTTATGACTATTTATAGAAATATATGTAATTGAATTCAACGTGAATTTATTGTATGTATAATGTATATTTATTGTGTTAAAATGGGAGGGAACTAGATGTAAAAGAAATTATAAAAATGCATCGCATTTCAATATAAATAAGGCTGAATAAGGCTTTTTAAATGTTGTATTCAAAGATTGCTAACTAAGGTGTGTTCGATATGATAGCGATTGGATTCTTTTATGGAACTAGAACTTATCCGCGTTATAAAAATACCGGTTTAACCAAATGTATATTTTGTATAACTTTGGTTTATTTATTTTCCTCTTTGAAGCCTAAAAGCTTTTTTTAATTTTAATATTTAATTATTGCTTTTGGCTAAAAGCCAAAGTTTTAATATTCCTTCTCCCTTTTAAAAGGGAGAAAGAATAGTAAGCCAAAAGTATAGCGCATACCGGGTTTTTTATAAATGCGGGTATAAGTTAGAAACTCACGCATATAATTGTAAAAATATTGCAATATTGATAGTGTTTGATAGGAGTCATCCAGTATAGATCGAATTATTGCTATGTTCCGCTTTGAAGGGTATAGTTTCTGATGAAATTACAGACACATGAGACTTCACTTGAAAGGGCTGCTTGCACTGCAATGTCATGTAGGCCAAGACTAAGTTGGGCTTAACGTGTGAGATAAAGCAAATGTTATGCTGTAACTGCTTAACATCAAGTGGGCCATTGCCTTGTTCCGTCACCTCATAAAATAAATAATAGTGACATAATGACTGTATCTACTAAACAATGCTGAATACCACATCGGTTTTATGTAATTATAATACAGCTAAAGCAAGTGATTTATTAATAAGTAGTTTCTCATTCAATAGTTTTGTTACGCTTCGCTGTAGGGTAGATTCCAATATTCAATAGTAACCCGTTATTCAAAAAGCTGGTTTAACTATACCACTCGTATACCTTTGGTTTAACTACACGATTTGTATACCTTTGGTTTAACTATACCATTTGTATACCTTTGGTTTAACTATACTATTTGTATACCTTTGGTCTAACTATACCACTTGTATACCTTTGGTTTATGATATAATTTAAGTTTACCTACGATAACTTTATTATCTTACATTTGAGAAAGAAAAAGGAGAGACGTTAAACGAATGTATAGTCAAAAGGGTTTTTTGACTAACGTGGCAATTGTTTTAGTTGTTGTAAAAAATACTAATTATTATTAAAAGCGATGGTCGTGTGACTAAATCGAGCGACTTACTTGTAATGAGTGTAATGAAGTATTTAATATTGAATTTAATGAAAAAAAAATGAAAAGGCAGACAGTGAACATTTTTGTAGCATATATCTTGTCTGACAAATCATTCGATTCATATTTTTGACGTTTAGCGGTTACTTTTAGAAGAAAAATGAATGGTGTTATAAAATGCTGAAACTTGAACGCAATGATGGGTTTTCACGGCTATGTGTTTACAACTGCTAACAGATGGCGTTGCTCTGTCATGCTCTGATTAACAAAGGAAAGTGAATTGTCAATGTCAATTGCCATACCCACATTCTTTTCTGAGGAGCTTGAAATAAAAAACAAACATTTGTGTTTCTTTATCTGACAAAATGAGGTTGTTTTAGACAAACTTTGATATTGTGTCTTTGAGATTTTGTCATATAAACCATATTTTTGGCGGTGCATCATCGAGACAGCGCCATCTATTACGCTAGTTGGAACTAGTTTTTTATTTTTAAATTGAAATTGTGAAGCCCTCACTCATTAAGCTGATTGAATCGCTCATTGTAATCTGTGCTCTACCAACACTAGCGGTTGGGATGTGGTAACATTATTACGCATTTTGACATTTCATAAAAGTCAAAAATATGAAACGAAATATTTATCAGAGCATAAATATGTTTGCTGTGTTATCTATTGAGCGGTTTTCAAATTAAGTCTTAAAAGTTTTTAGTTTCGTATATAGATGGCGTTACGGCTACTCTAAGCAAATGTCATTTTGTAACACGTGTTAAAGCATTAAATTATAAAAAAATAATAAAATTTAAAACTGGTATGGTTTAAATTTATAACTGCATACAGTTAAGACGAAACGGAAATAAACTGATTTTTTTTTTATTTCACTCCAACTCTTGACATTTAGCGCCATCTACATAGGAACTATTTTACTTTGAAAATTTGCTTTTAAAGACCCGTTATTATTTTAGATGTTAGCTTAGCTGTGCACTCATCTCTGTAAATATAATAAGATTTTACAGATCGATTGGAGTGAAACTTATTTGTGGGTACTTTAGAGATAAAACGCGATTTACTACCATGTAAAGTAATACAAATGGCTTACATATTTAAAACTTAATAACCATAATAGCTTCTGTTTTTGAGATGAATAGATTTTGGCAGTTTTTGTTAGTAGAGGTTTTAGTTCTGTGCTGTGTTGTTTTCTGTGGAATTTTAAATAAACATAATTATTGATTAGCTGGTTATTGTGTCTATACGCATATCTGTACCCGCGGAGTACATAGCTTCGTAACACATTTTAATAGGCTTCAGCAAATTGTATTTTCAAATTATCGCGATAAGTTATCCAAGATTTTGTTATAATATATTATTATCTATGACGGCATTGTACAGATAATTAAATAAACGACTTGTAAACTGTTCTGATCGATTTGTGTTGTTTTAATTTATTATTTACTAGCTTCCGCCAGCAACTTCGCACACGTTGTTTGTCAACAAATATTAGCCTATGCGTTAATCTAGATTATAATCTACGTACATACCAAATTTCATCGAAATCGGTGAAGCCGTGACGACGAGATTGAGTAACAAACAAACAAACATCCAAACTTTCGCATTTATAATATTAGTGTGATCGGCTTTAAATCAGCTTTTGACAACATCAATCGGTAATATTTGAGGTAGGTAAGGAAAGGTCGTACTCGTTACACTACTAAATGTGTAGGTACCTAACCTACAAATACAGCTAAACTCACTGTTGCAACTTGATTTGACGGACCATTTTTATCCCATGGGACCTGATTTATGGGATAAAAAGTAGCCTGTGGTAATCCAGGTTATAATCTACGTATATACAAATTTTCATCGAAATCGGTTCAGCCGTTACGACGTGATTGAGTAACAAACAAACAAACATCCAAACTTTCGCATTTATAATATTAGTGTGACTTATTAAACAGTCCTAGTCAATAGGTACCTTTGTTTGGGTCAAGGCCAGATTCTATTTACAAGCCTTGTGTCAAAGCTTTAAATAAAAAAAAATTCAGGTAACAATAAAATAGTTACAGGATATAAATTAACTTATTATATAGCACATATTTTTTTTTTAGATTTAGACCTTAGTCTAAAATACATAATAAGTATAATAAAAACTTTATTTAAACTACCCAGATACCTACCGCATAGTTCAGAAAAGCTTTGGCAAAAACTATGTTCAATTGCTAATGTATTTTTCCATAAATAGTTAGATTCATTTATGAGTCAACACAGTAAGACCAGCAGAAATAGGTGCTTCTTAGTATTAGGAAAAATGGTAGGTCCTTGAGAAAACAAGAAAAAAAATATTTCACAAATTAATGTTTTTGATTTGATTTAAATATTGTACTCTGATCTGATTTTCTATAAACATGACTAATGCCCTTACGTAACTTAAGTAATCGACCTTGGTAGGTAAGTACTTTTAAATCTGTTGTAAACAGGACAGACAGGGAAACAGGTATAGGTAATGTTTAACTAATTATTAGTCACAATACAAATTGCTTTGACTTTGTTGGCATACTTAATACCTGGCCGCCAAAAAAATCGACCCACCCGCTAATTTTGAGTAACAAAGTTGTTATCTTAAGTATGCGTTGACATATTGGTATGTTTTGCTTATGCTTTATAAATAAACATCTGAGTAGCCACTTGACATTGTTTTAGACGAATACAAGTGCTATTGTGGGTATTTGTAACATTTTAAAAGCACTGATAAAAGATTAATGACTTTTGCATAGAGTGCAAGGTTAGTTTATTTCGAACTTTTGTCATTCACCGTGCATCGTAGTGATTTAATCTTTGAATCCTTTGTTAGAGCAATCATATTCGTTGCTTTTAACCATAAAATATGAATACAACTAAAGCAGAAGCCGCTCAAGTGGTAGCTCTTGTTCGTGAAGGGCTAAGTCAGCGAAATGTGGCAAGAAGATTAAATTTGAGTCGATCAGCAGTGCGTCGAGTTTATAAACGATACTTAGAGACGGGAGAGTACCGCCGGAGACCAGGATCTGGAAGAGGACGTGTCACAAACGCGACGGATGACCGTTTTATTGCCTTGACTTCCTTGAGAAATCGGCATCTTTCTGCTGTCGATGTGCAGGGCAGGCTGAGGGACACTCGTGGAGTGGTTGTAAGTGAGAATACGGTGAGAAGAAGACTTCGGGAGCAAAACTTGAAACCACACAAACCTGCCACGGGACCAAAACTCACTGCATCTCATCGGCAAGCAAGGTTAGAATTTGTTCGGCAACACATCCAATGGGACCTTGGTCAATGGGAGACAGTTCTGTTCAGTGATGAGAGCCGAATGTCCCTTGTAGGCTCTGACGGACGTCGTAACATTATGAGAAGATCAGGAGAACGTTATGCTCAGTGCTGCATAAGAGAAACAGTCCGGTTTGGAGGAGGCTCTACAATGTTTTGGGGAGGCATCTCTTTAACCGGATGTACGGAGCTGGTTTTCTTTCGGAATCGTGCGGTTAATGCTGAAAATTACATAACGGATATTCTGGAACCTCATGTGATGCCATACGCGGGATATATTGGCGAAAATTTCCAGCTCATGCATGATAACGCAAGACCACACGTCGCCAGAATTGTAACCGGATATCTTAGGGAGGTTGGCATACCAGTTATGCAGTGGCCAGCCAATAGTCCGGACCTAAATCCGATCGAACATCTCTGGGACCAGATAAAAAGGAAAGTTAGAGCCCGAAATCCAGTTCCAGAGACGTTAGATCAGCTGGAAGCCGCCTTAACGGAAGAATGGGAACAGATACCCCAAGAAGACATCAAAAAGCTGATCCGTTCGCTGAATAGGCGTATGGCAGCAATCATTAAAGCAAGAGGAGGAAACATCCCATACTAAGGTAAAGCGAAAATGTTTTTAAATGTCAAAAAACATAAATTTTGCCATTTACAGTAAAATCGTTAATTTTGCCAAATGTTATAGTTTCATTATCTTATCACATTTTTATGTAAAATATCCCGTACCACGCGAGATTTTTAGGGTTTTTACAACCCCATAATTGCAATTTTTCATTATCAACATAAAAAATATCTATCGATTGTAGTAAAAACCCATAGGACACTTTTTTGCGAAAAAACGTAGGTGGGTCGATTTTTTTGGAGGCCAGTGTAGTTCCAGAAAATAATAAAAAGGTTTGCTTATTTTTTAATTTGAAATGTAGAATTTTATCGTGTAACATAAACTCAATAAAAAAAATGGTTATGAATTAGAAATAACGCAAAAAGTGATTCAAAAAGCAAAAATGAATATGGCCCATGAGGGGATCGAACCCGCGACCTTCGCGTTATTAGCACGACGCTCTAACCAACTGAGCTAATGGGCCTGATGACACGAAGGTTGAAATTATCAACCATGTATTTAGAGTAGTTCTATGTCACATTTTAATTTTCTGTATTATGTATTTGCCAAAGATATTACGTAGATACAAGACTTACTTTATAAGCCGGAAATAAGTAAAATAAAAACTGAATTTATTGCACAAACTAGAATATTCTCGTAATTTGTTCAAGCACACCACAATAATAGTAATATGTAGTTAAATTGTACAATAATAGTGACAAGGTGTACGCTTTTATAACAAACTCCCAAGGGATGTACAAAAATTGGCAATTAACAAATTTAAAAACGTAATTAAACAAAATCTTTATAAAAGAGCCTACTATAAAATATCGGATTATTTAGATGATAGAGAAGCTTGGGATCGAAATTGCTCCAACTCGTTCAAAATGTTACAATTGAGACGTAATTTATTTTCTGTATTATGTATTGTAAAACGATCATTAAAAAAAAACAACCAGCCTTGTTTCTTGCCTTTCTTTCCTGGCTTGGTCGCGAAGGAACAGGCAGTAAAATTGACGTTTCAAAGTGATCCTTGTGATTTTAATGAATAAAAATATTTGACTTGACTTGACTTGACGAACAAAGAGACATCTAACTAAAAAACGCCTAATGTACCTAAGCCAATCCTTTAGTATAATATCTTTCGTTTCACCAATCAATTTTCAATAGGTGAATCCTAAACTAAGAGTTGCCTACATTTTTGAGACTTGTCTATGATTTTCATAATAATAGGTACCTACGCCATTTACAAGTGATGCGGCTGACTGTGACAGACACCAAAAACATCTGTCAGCTTAGAGAGTTTCCTAGCATTAATAAATAAAATTATAAATACTCTGTTGTTCCAAATGTAATTACACCACTGGATAGCTAAAGGATCAAAGAGTTCGATAAGTTATGTGAGGACTGTAACGCATCGCGCGCGGTGGGGGGAAGTACCGCCATTTTGAGGTAATTTTGCTGCGTTTCCAGATTTACATTTAGTATCACCCGAAGGACTTTTTAGTGTTCAAACATGATTATAACATAATTATATAAAATAGCGTATTTTACATTTTATATAGAAACTATTAGGTACGTACAACACACGGCCGTGTCCGTGCCACAGTAACACCCCATTTTTCATCCTTATTGTAATAATGATTACGTTTTATTAATCAAACCCCTCGTCTGATATAGGACTCTTCCAAAAGTTATTAGATTTTCCTGTTTTTTGTTTCCTTCACCCAGCTTTTGCCTGCTATTTCCTATCTCGTCCTGCAATCTTTTTGTGGTCTCCCTTTTCTCCTCTTGCCAATTGGACCCTTCCATAGGTGCCTAGCATTAGGTACATACGCGCCGCCAAATCGGTGTCGTAACTTTAGGCAACGCCTGACGTCTCTAGTCATCATCTAAGTTAGAGAAAAGTTTGTTTGCTCTACTCCTTAATTTTTAGGCATGTTAACCAAAAATGAAAAGTGGCTGCGATTGCAAAATTACTTTCCTAGGTTATATTACATTCCTAAAAACGCGGGTAAAGCGGTAGTTAGGTATACTAGCTAATGTAAATACCGATAGGTAGGAAGATGTACTTGTCATTGGCAGAGACCTTGTTCATTAAATGGCATTATCTAGAACCCTGCCAACCGATCACGTGCTTGTCGACTGCATTGCCGCCCAGGTCCCGTCCCGCAAGCGTCACGTGAACAGTGATGACGTCAATGCTACTGCCAGGTATCCAGGGCCGTCTAAGGTTAATCGGTATGCACATTTGGGGTTCCGTACCAATTGCAAAAAAATCATTAGTTACTAGCTTCCGCCCGCGGCTTCGCACGCGTGTTTTGTCAATATTAAGCAGCCTATGTTTTAATTCAGGTTATAGTCTGTATTATATTATAGACTATAACCTGTCCATATTTTATTGAAATTGGTTCAACCGTTACGACGTGATTGAGTAACTAACAAACAAACATCCAAACTTTCGTATTTATAATATTAGTGCGAATTATACCTACATTTTTAATTTTTAATGTGTTATAACTTATAGTTTATACTTATATATGTATACTTATAATTTATGTTTGTATGTGTGTGTCCGACGATAACTTTAGAACGGTAAGTTAATGCAAGATAACTGAACTTTGAAAATGAATAAATCAGAAAAAAATTATGCAAGTAGTTATGTTATGTAACCATTTATCCTGTAGCGGGAATCGAACCCACAACATATTGAATCTCAGCTAGCGTCTAAAAATTGCACCACAGATAGAGATCTTCAAACAAATAATATAGATTGAATTGAAACCAATAATTTTACATTAATTTTATAAAGTCATCGATAGTGTCATAACGTACCTATTAGCTTGACTAGAAACCATTAGACCTGTTGTAACGAATAAGAAATCGTAACATCATCAGAGATGATATTTGTACGCAACTAACAAACGGAAGGGACTCATTCCTGTGCTACACTTTATTCTGTGACTGTACGGTGTAACGACAGAGCACCAATCACAACACCCGAATGACATCTGACGTCATACCTCAAAAACTCTGCTTTTTTAAATGAAAACTAAAATAAAAGCAGAATAATCGTAAAGAGTTTTATCTCATTACTATAACTCCAAAGTATTAGGTTTGTAAATGACGCGGTTTTGGAGTTACAAGTGTTCAAAGTTCACGTTCTGAATCGCGCAAACGAAATAAACTCGCTAGTTATCACCTATACAAGTTCCATACCAGTTCAGTTGGTCCTCCTTTGGATTCCTTCATTGACTGACCCGATAATAACAGCCTTGTGCTGGGCACAGGTCCATGTCCGTCTCGGACGCAACTCTATAAAAAATAGCACCACTATGAGTCGACCATCTCCTCCTCAGGGTATGACGTATCTGCGTTCGAGCGCGACATTCGACCGGCTTGGCTCGGGGTTTGGATGAGTTGTGACCGTCAGTGGCCCCCAGGGGGCCGTGGCAGCATGCTTGCTGACGACTTGGTGTCGTTAGCCATTCATGCTACTGTGCATTAGAAAACGAAGGAACCCAGAGGAGGCACCCGTTGAACAAATCAGCGATATCAAATGCCTCCTAACACAAATCAAACTATCTATCCCAACTGGTATTCAATACTGAACTGTCCATCCATAGGTATAGTATTGAATACCTTTTATTGCTAATTAGCTATATCCACACTATGCCTTTTCATCTTCAACTTTCGTCTCCATCTTTCTATTCAACTTTCGTTTAGCGCATTCAATAATTGAATGCCTTAATTGAACGCAACACCAGTTCAGTCGTAGTTCTGTTAATCTTTTGAAAACATGTGCGACGAGAATATTTTACTTGTTGGAATATGTGCAGCTTACTTGGTCATAAGAAATTCCAGAAAAAAAAGAACCAAGAAAAAGTTTTGGATACGACGTTATTATGATAATCGAAGTAACGTGATTATGAGTGAACTGCGAGAAGATAAAGATATTCTTTTTAAAAATTTCACGCGCATGTCCGAACGAAATTTCGATCGACTTTTGAAATTGCTTGTTCTTGTTCTCTTGTTGTTGAACGTTATAAGGCACAGAAATCCACCCGATGTCGGATAGCGTGAACCACAGCGCGCGCGTCGCTTTCAACTGTCATCGCGCATGCGCTAAGGGCATGCCTCACGTGCGCTGTTGACTGCGCTATGACGCATGCCCTTAATGAACAAAAAAAGGTACAGTGTGGACATAGCTATTACTATTTTTTGCCCCGGGGGGTGTTGCAACAACATTTTTTAACAATAATTATAACCCCCAAACGGATGGAAATGGATTGATTTTAGAAAATTGGGGTTTGCGAGATTTTTTGTTAAATTTTGTCTAAAAGTGTTCAGCCGTTCAGTCATTAGTGACGCAAATATTGCAAGTTAATTTAGATTTTCGACCCATTCCGTCATTCAAAAGCTTATTTAAATGTGGGTCTAAATTGAGTTAGTAATACCTACTAATTATGGTATATTAATCAATGTAAATACTATTTATTTTTTTATTACCTATTTATTTGATGTTACTCCTATATTTTTTTATTATTACGTAATTAATTATGTCAATACCTAAGTTTGTATATTTATTCTTACTGTGATCGAATTCGAAACTGTACTAATCGATTGTTTGGTATTCGAAACTATTAAGTGTCAATTTTAATTAGTTTTTACTATTGAAAATAATTCACAAAACCGTTTAGGAATACTCCTATAAGGTTTTATGGTGAACCCTTGTTTTTAAAACCACAAAATGTGTAAAAATGGTTTAAGTACGAATAAAAACGAAAATTAGGTATTACTGTTTACTGTATTTAAACAGTGTGCCTAATAACTATAAATAATCAAAACACTGATTGTAAGGTTTATCAAACAAATTGACTCATTTTCACCATTGGTAAACAACTGCTGCGCGGCTGACTCTCATTCTTAAAATTATTCGATTATTCAATTAACGCAATTACAAATATTCGAATAAAATAATCAGTCGAATATTCGATTGCATGCCCTCAAATGCGTGCTATGCACGGCAACCATTTTCGCTACCTCTGAGGTTGGCAGGTAGAAAATGCTTTTAGCACTAAGCCCGATTACATTTGTGCAAATTATTTTTATTTTTAATTTGTGAAAAGAAGTAGTAAGTAAAGTACCTATTTGAATTTAAAGTATTGTTCTTATAATATCGATCGGTCTCACAAAATGTTGAGTCTTTCCTCGACTTGGGGCGGGCCTTCAGTAGGGTCAGGTGTAACGTCACGGCCGACCTCGATCTTAGAAGGTCTGAGGGAAGGTCACTTCAGCTTCTAGGATACACGTGTTTCATTTTCTTTGGGGAGAGTAAACAAATATACTTAGTACCTACGTCTGCTCACGTCGATAAATAATCCTAAAACTAATGTTACTTGGTTATTTATTAAATTATGTTTGGGGCTTACATAGATGAATAGGTACTTAGGTATTTTTTTTTAGGGTCTCACCACAAAAAAAAATTAAAAACTGCTTAGCGCCTGTTTACAAAAAACCCATAATAAAACTGGTATGGATTTTTTTAACACGCGTTAAACAGCTCTTTGACATTTTTGTGGTAACAAAGTCATTTCTCAGATGCTTTTATTATCATGTTGTTCATTCCTTACTTAATTTATAAATACTACTGTCCTTTAACATTCGCGTGAAAGATCTTTCAGCGACAAGACCGCAGTATTCCCGCTGTCTGGTTATTTGTTTTAATAGTGTTTGTTAATGTATAGTGTAGTGACAATTTAAATCATTTTGATAACTATTGCTAAGACAAGATAGAGGTGTGTACTCTATACTCTATCAGAGTAAAAATGATACACTCTTTAATTAGGCAGACACTAACTGCTGTACCAGACAGATCGGCAGTCGTATTGAACGTTCGATTCATGAGCAGCAGGAACGTTGACTGACGCTGCAAAAAGCCCGGAGTAGAGGGATGTTACGGCTTCAACTCCGACTCCGATTAGACGAAACTTCCGATTGCCATTCCACCTCCTGTTCCGACTTTTAAATCGAATGTAAAAGCATAGCTGATACCGGTGGCGGCGATTAGTATTTACGAACAAGTTTGTAGGTACATGTCCATGTTCCCACAAAAAGTTAAGCAATAGTTTATTGCGTGTTCAAAAAATTCCTTACTAATGTTTGTATGGGAAACTTTTAAACACGAGCTAAACAGTATTTTTTTTTGTGTTAATATAAGACCCATTATTTTTAACAAAACTATTGCAATTGAAACACTGGTGCTTTGCGTTATATAAATATCGATAAAGTTTATATTATCGATAAATAAAGTTTAACGAACTTTATAGTTTTTAATGAATACTACGCATAACGCATACGCATACGAAGTTTTGGACGTAACTTTGAAATTATTTTCTATCGCGAAAATTTCATAGAATTGTGTTTTTGCTACACATAGTTTTTAGCTTATATTCTCAACTTTTACGTATATTCATTACAAAGTAAATGATGCAGTATTACTAGAAAAAATATAGGAATATAAGAAGCTATTTGAGGTATAGTGTGACGGGAAATCCTTCCGGCGGCCCTAGTGCACGATAACCCACCGTGCAGTGTTGCCGTTTTGTATATGGAAAAATGCTAGACATTGGCGGCGATGATGGTAAAAAAGTGCTAGATCACACTTTAATATGCGCAAAAAATGCCAACTGCCATGTCTTCTTTATGTAAATAACAAATAATTGTAAGTAGGTAGGGTAATTAAAAATGCAGTGCTATTTTTAAGTAAATTTAATCATAATATAGGTAAATCAAATAATATTTGTAGATCATCAATAACATATTCGTCTTGTGCTTGTGATATTGATGGGCCATATTCAGAATGAATAGTCATTGACATCACAAGCGACTCTTTAACCTCTATAATCTGTTTTAATAAATCTTCGAAAACGTTATACGAATGTCAACATTTTCTTGATATTTTACGGTCATAACTGATGTGTAGAATTGAGTTCAGTGTATGTAGTGACATACGATTTTTTATTTTTGTTTTAACTACATTCATTTGGCTGAATACTCGTTCTATCTCAGCATTCGAGTGGGGCAAAGAAAGAAAAGATATGGCCAACGAAGCTAACTCCGAAAATGGGTTATCATCCGCTGAGTCTTTGTATTCACTAACCTCTGACCAAAATTCGACAGTTGAACATTTATTTAATCGAAAAATGCTAAAATATGCAATATGCTAACGCCATTTTTTATGCCAACAAGTTTGAAAAATTGCCAAATTTAGCATTAAAAATGCCAAAACGGCAACACTGCCTTGTGACCTAGCTGTTCGACTGGCGTACTGCACTGGCACTGATGAGAGGCGCAGCTCTGCACACACAAGTTGCAATCTGGAATGTTAGTACTCGTATCCATTATTGTATTAACTAGATAACTAAACGGATAGAAAACGTAAAGATAAACACCAGACTCTAAATAAATCTGTTGATCATACAAAAATGTTAGTTCCGCGAAGGGAATCACCGCAACCTCTTGCGTGATGCGCCTCAGCCGACTATTCGCCCACTGCGCCGAGGAGGTCTTCAAAATATTTTGTTTCTTTCCTTCTTTTCTATGCTTTCTTCTCTGTGTTTCAAAACATGACAACGTATTACCATTTTTTTAAGGGCTTTTTAAAGAACCAGCAATCTGTATGAACGGTCCCAGTTTCATTCACGAGCAATAGTAAACACTGCCTCAGTTTTGCGAATCGATACGGCTGCGAATGTCAAGTTGAAGGGTGCTAAGGGGTGAGAGGCGAAGGGGGGCAATGACGTCGGACGCCCACGCGACCTGCCACAGATTATACATAGTTACTCCGCGGTAAAAAACCTGCAAATTCAAGTTTCTGGGAATTTTCTAGGATGTTTGAATTAAGTAAATTATCTTAAAATCTCTGTATTACCGCATTCACGTTGAATGAATTAATGAATGATGAAGTTTATTCAATTTGCTGGGTGCTTAAAAAAAGTCCTCCTGCGGAGTAGAGTTATAAATTAATTAATTCTAATTTATTAATTCATGTAATTCACGAAAGTTTGGATGCTTGTTTGTTTCTTTCTCAATCACGTCACAACGGCTGAACCGATTTCGATGAAATTTTGTATATAGATAGGTTATGATATGACCCGGATTAAAACATAGGATATTTTTTATTGACAAACTACGCGTCCAATGCCGCAGGCGGAAGCTAGTATTATAAATGCTAAAGTTTGGATGTTTGTTTATTCGTTTGTTACTCAATCACGCCGTGACGGCCGAACCTCTTTTGATGAAATTTGGTATGTAAATAGATTACGCCCTGGATTGTAATGTGGGCTACTTTTTATTGACAAACAAGGCCTGCGAAGCCGCGAGCCGAAGCTAGTTATTAAATAAATTAGTAAAAAAAATCATGAGCATAACGCTTATGATTTTTTATAGATAGTAAAATCATTTTAGAACACCATAATTATAAATTATTTGCTAGTTTATACTGTCCCACTGCTGGACAAAGTTTAAAATAAACTATTAAAATACACTTATAAATCATAGCTGCAATTAATAAATGGTAATAATAGTTGATCGATCGAAGCGAGATCTCTAAATCAACTTGGGCTAATCGGCGTTGTATTTATGTATGTATGTATATTTGTTTGTCTGAGGATAACTTTCGAAGTGTTGATCCCATCATCGTGAAATTTGATACATAGATAGGTAGTGATGGCACAATTTTGTTGTGATTAAATGAGCTAAAAATATTGGGGAATTGTTGAGATATTGGGGTTCAAGAGGGGTAAAAAAATGAAAACGAGACTACTAGGTCAAGTGGGACGTTAAATGAAAGGTATTCATTAGTAAATTTAGACTCCATTTTTATTTTTAGTAAAGTTTTTATAGTTTTTGAGTTATTAGCCATAATAAAAACTGAACTTTGACAAAATTCATAGGGTACACCAGTGACCCCACAGTACTGAAATTTGGTATGCGTGTAGCTTTAGTGACACAAATATAGGCAAAAGTCTGAAATCAAGAATAACTACCATTTGTACCACAATAAAGTATAAACAATTTACATGAACTCCCGTTACCTGTAATTTGAATTAAACTGTAGGTCAAGTTAGTTGGATATATTTCGTGGCACTACTTTTATAGTAAAAATGTTACAAATGAATATTTTTTTGTTTTAATCGGAGACTCGCGAGATCTCAGTTCGGGGCGAACCACTAGTTATTATTATTGGTAGAGCCAGACTGAAGTTTTTTTATTGATTTAAATCAGGGTCTACGTAATTTCGTAGCAAGCGTAGCACCTAGCTACGACTTTTAATAATTATGAGTTCATCTATAAAATTCGCGGAGCTTTACAATGTTCTGCGAGATCAACATTTGATGGGTGACCGCTACATTTACAAATCAATCATTACAAAAAAGATTTATTATAAATTTGAAGTTAACTCTGTCCCTCTGTCTCTCTGTCTGTTTGTTACGTTTTTGTCGTTTTTTTGATGAAATTTGGTACATACATAGATTATGACCAGGATTAGGACATAGGCTACTTTTTACTCTACGCAGAAAGAGGGTAATGGTTTTTGACAAACCACGCTTGCGAAGCCGCGGGCGGCTCAGCTAGTGTTGTGAGAGAGACAGTTACTTTCGAATTTATAATATTAGTTTATAATATAGTGTTAATTTATATATAGTATTGGAAAATAGAAAATGAAAAATTCTTTATATAAAATAACTAGAAAACAAATAAATGTAAGCATAATGGGCGGTCTTATCGCTTAATAAAGTGATCTCTGAATTGAGTTAGAAACATATTTATGCAACTTAAAATCTAAGATATTTAAATGATCTTCACCTTATCTTTTCTATCAATTTATAACATAGTATTAATTTTATAGTATAATTCAAATGTCAGCGATTTTCTCCTATAACTGGCTTATTCGCAGCTAGGGTTCCCAGATTAAAAATCGAAATTCCGGAGTAAATTCCTGACATTTGATGAAAATTCCGGACTTTCTTGTAAATATAACATTAATGTTAATTTATTTGTAATACAATTTTTGGTCTATTAACTGTACCTGCATAAAACTAGCATTAATTGG
The DNA here is from genome assembly GCA_963924445.1 of Philereme transversata. Taxonomy (NCBI): domain Eukaryota; kingdom Metazoa; phylum Arthropoda; class Insecta; order Lepidoptera; family Geometridae; genus Philereme; species Philereme transversata. The sequence continues at coordinate 3,007,596 of OZ004337.1, read as the reverse complement.
GAAAGAAATAATAAATAGTAGATTCAAAATTTCATCGCATTGTTTTCATCCATTTCAGAACAATGGATTTCACATGGATGGGAAAAAGCCGCACAGCGCAGCTATCCTATTGGTGGATTTTTTCCTCGCTCACCGCTTAGCTTCCTCGCTCATCTCTGATGGAAACGCACCCTTACACCCGGCATATTTTTGGCCTTGAATAACATTAAAACATATTTTCTTTCGACTACGACGTGGGCAAAGACGTGGGCAGACGCTTGTACCTAATTGTTAATATTGTGACTGAATAAAATCTACCTACGTACGCAGCACTTAGCTGATTGGACCCTGGAAAAAGGTACAAGCTATTGCGGTTTTCATTTTTAAGATGAGCTGACGATTCATACCCGTCGGCCAACTTGATGTTAAGACATAATATGCTTTGGTTTAACATTAAGTGGGCGATGGTTATGAATGAAACAATTTTATTAGGCCAAGTCTTAATTGGACATTACGTATGAGAGGCCTACATGCCATTACATTGCGTCCGTAACCCTGATACATATAAGCTTGGAACATTAGACGACCTCCGTGGCGCAGCGGGCGAATAGCTGTCTGAGACTAGAGGTTGCTGGATCGAATATTTTGATCTACAGATTTATGTTCTGGCACTGAGTTTTCCCAATCTATATACAAAACAAAGTCGGGTTAATTACACCATTTATAACTCAAGAACGGCTTGAGCGATTTTGATGATCTTTTATTTGTTGGATTTGTCTTCGCCCCGAATAGCAGAATAACTATTAAAATATCGGAAAAATTCACGCAAAAAAAAAATATGGAGAAAACTCATTTTTTCATACATAGATGCAGCTAATGATGGCCGATTGACAATTCATATTGGCAGCCCGCGTCATAGGTATGCATGTCGAGGCGGTAAGAAGTTCGGCGGGTCAGCTAGAAGGTATATTATGAATTATATCTACAAAAATTATATAGGTAGGTACATATTATATTATTCCTTAAAGGTATAGGTTAATTATATAGATAGTAGTTATTGGTTCCTTTACAAGCTATACTTAGTTTGGGGCTAGATAGCGCTGTGTAAAATGTCCAGCATTCTTTATTTAGCTACCTACATTTCGTAAAAACTTTTGGATTTACTGAAATAAAAAGGCAATGCGTAAAAAACTGTCCAGCATAGCTGTATACCCCTACGCCAGTTCGCGAGGGTGGTATCGATCGAATGGGCATGAATGGCCTACTGACGTCATTCCCAGGGGTTGGCGGGGAGGGTTGGCATTGGCAGCGGGGAGGGAGGGGCCGTGAACTTGCACAATCGATCCCGCATGAACTTGGTCGTGAATGCAGCTGTTGTAAGTCAAGGTAGGTTGTTGTTGGTTAACTTTAGAAAGAAGAACGAATTTGAAGGTTTCGGAATATTGCTCGTGAAAATTTCTTTAGATGTAAAATTGATTGTGCTATTGAGGCCTTTAATACCACTCACTCAATTAAATAAAGATCATTAGAAGAGCTACTAAATCTATAGGTTAAGTTACAGGTTATAAAAAACGAATTTAAGAAATGCTTTATTCTCCATATTGGGCATCCCGTACACAGAACGCAGGAACATGTTAACATACTACTCTAGAGGTAGTCAAAGAAAAGTCCAGAATGAACAGGCTCTTTTTAGGCAAGCGTGCTCCATCTTCATCACCATCACTTACCATCAGATTAGGTGGTCAAGCGCTATTCCAAATTAAAATCTACACCATTGACATTGCCCACATCTTGCATCGTGAATTGTTAAGATAGATAGATAAACTCTTTATTGTACGTATAAAAAGAAAAGACATGCATAATAATTAACAAACTAATTTACTAAGATCATTAAAAGCAATCTCTTCCAGACGATCTTGGGTGGACAGGATAATAATAATTGCTGGACTTAGTTGTAGGTATGCTCAGTTTTAAAAATCTAAAGAGTCAACCGTTTTCAGAAACCTTACGTCACATAATGACCTCGAAACAGAAGGATATCGAATTTCAGATCAAGTAGGCTACTGCGTAGTGTGTGGGTGGAATGGGGATACCTTTTAACGAAGTATACAGGTTTTTACAATAAACAAAACAAGCGTTGAGCAACTATAGATAGATCAACTGCTCCAGCCAGGATAAACTCCCTAACCAAAAGCTACATTGTATCACTGATTAAATCGTGTATTCTCTTTTGCCTGTTAATTTTTAATGGTGTGTAATAAATAATTTATTTATAATCTCTACGAAAGAATAAAGTAAAATTACGTAGAATGTAGAAACATTTCTACTCTATTTCTCGAGCATGGTGATTGCAAGAATGAACGGAAAGCATTTATTTTTGTTCATTATCCCATCAAAAACATAAATGTGAAATGAGAACCAAGTTCAATCTATACATATAAAATGCTTTGTCCTGAATGACTGACTGACGGATCAACGCACAGCCTAAACCGCTGATCGTAGAGACCTGAAACTTGGAGGGTGTGTTCTTTGTATGACGTAGGCATCCGATAAGAAAGTATTTTTCGAAATTCTACGCCTAAGGGGTGACAAAAGGGTGCAAAGTTTGTATGGAACAACGTGATTCCTTGGTCCAATCTACTTAAAATTTTGCATAAACCTTTTTTAACAGTATTGATGGATTTCATATTTTATTGAAATTCATCCCCTAACGGAGTTAAATAGGGGTAGAAATTTATTTTGGCGATGATTTGCTTCGAAGTTGATATCAATACTCCTTAGTGCTTTTGATTTAAATTACATTTTATTTTGACACAAGTTTGAAAACTCAATCCGATTTTATTCAAAAAAGGTTCAACTCACTTAAAAACATAAGCAAATACTCTTTAAAATTGGAATGTTTCGAAAGTCACCGTACTATAATAGAACCTCATTTGAAGGTTTCTAAGCTTAAAGAGATTATGCACACTTAATTTAGTGTGTATTGTTTTGTGCAATTTTTTTAGATTACACGAATATGATAAATGTGAAATTTTGGATGTTTGTTTATTTGTTTGTTTGTTACTCAATCACGTCGTAACGGCGGAACCGATTTCGATGAAATTTGGTTTATACGTACGTTATAACCTGGATTACCACATAAGCTACTTTTCATCCCATAAATCCGTTCCGTGGGATAAAAATGGGGTGTCAAGTCAAGTGGCAACAGCGAGTTTAGCTTTATTTCTAGGTTACCTACACATTTAGAAGTGTAACGCGTACGAAGTCGCGGGCAACAGCTAGTATTATGATATATGCTTTGGTGGAATTTAACGATAAAAGAAGTAAGATCTAAATGGGTGCGAAGTTCAATGGTCAGTCCTGAAATTTATTTATAACAACATAAAATATTTTATAACAACTTAAGATATAATTTCTTCTTATAACTTAGGATAGTATGCTGAAGCCTAAAGTATGACTTGGCTGTCAGCTTGAACTTGGCTTGACAGATCTTCTACTCGTCAGTAGACATTACATTGTCGGGCACGACGTCAAAATTAAATGTTCTTTAGTTAATACAGTTTTTGTCTATTCTAGGTTTTGATCGAATACCTATCATAATTGCCCCGCTGAATTACAGTGCTTACCAATAAGTTGACCTAGACAAAATCTGAATTCGACCTGAGGTACTAATAGCGCTAATATTTTTTTTGAAGATTGAATTACCATACTGTATCCTTAGTTGCCAGTGTCGAGTTGTAATATCTTGTCTCTTGACTTGACGTCTTTGTTAAATATGGTAGAATAGATTGATCTTAAGCTCAATATACCTAATTGTAACATAATGCTTTAGAATAAATCTTATCCTCTTTTAAATCGAACACCAAAAGAGGTTTGTGCTATAAAAATTGGGTATGCCCATAATTTTTCTTAGAATGTCCATAATTATGTGTGCTCAAATCAAAATGGCAGAGCTGGAGAAAAACGTCCAGGAATTGAAAGACGTGGATCTATATTATTGTAGCAGTTCCAAGAGCTCGGTAATTGGAGTCAAAGAAGGGCCGTGCGTTGTGGCGTAACGGCGTCTATTGGCTAAGGTGATGAGGCGATGATGACCAGCGTAGCTGAGCCCTCGACCTATTTACCATCATCTTCTACCATGACAAACAATAATATTACACTGGTTCAGTGTACGTATCTTTTTTTAGTGACCTAGTTTTTAGATACATCGTGTTAATTGTGCATACCTACTTCTCTCAGCCCTGTATTAAATGTGTGCGTAAATAAATGCATTGCTATTTTTTTTATGATCGTAACCTTGAGGGTACCTACACGACCACGCGGTAGATCAACAATGAGATGGACGGACCGAATCAAAGCAACACTTGACAGTCCCAAACACGAGTGCACCAGAAATGCGGTAATACGAGAGGAGTGGCGAAGGATTGTCAAGCGCATCACTACCCCCGAAGTGACGACCACGACCAAACTGATAAGAGTGAACTACTGAGAAAAAGAACCTTGAAGGGATACTTAGCTCTGCATTAAACACATCTTTCTATGCTGTGTGCTGGCTGGACCAACTTACTCCATCAAAAAACCTGTCCCACACAATGTTTTTGTCATATCACCCCGATTGCTACCAAGTTGCCACCAGGCGCTTTCTTTGAAGACTCAGCAGGTTGCGTGTTCGATTTCTACCGCGGAACAAATGTTTGTATGATCTACAGAAATTTGTTCCGGGTCTGGTTGTTTCTCTATAAGTATAATAACAGAATGCATTTACAAAAAAAATATATAAGTATCAGTTATCTGGTTCCTAAAGTACAAGCTTTGCTTAGTTAGGGGCTAGATGGCGTGGGGTGTGTGAAATGTCCAGCATTATTTATTATTATAAGAAATCGAAAGTAAAATGGGAGCATTCGTTATTTGAACACACAACAACCTTTTACCCTAAACGCATACATCTTTCCGTTGTAGGTAAAAAGCAGCATCATAAAATACCTACCTATTGGCCTAGTGGGATATATCAGAAATCGACAACTTGCGAATAACTAACCCACAGGCTGCTCGTGTAGAAGCTAGTACAGCTCGGATTAAGTAGATTTTTATAATGATCTCAGTAAAAACTCTTTCCAAAAATAAACTACACATTCGTATCATTATTTCGGTATTATCACAGTCAATCACACCATGACCTACATACATATTTGGTCTATAATTAGTCGTCGAGTCCTCCAAGTACTTATCATAATTATTTTCGTTTGTACCTGTCAGTGTGACGTCTTTCGCGTCAAATGACCGTGAGATATGATGACTCATGAAGTCATGACGCGACAATAGTAGACAGTGATGATGGATCTCGTCGGTCTCGTCGAGCGGTCTGTAGAATAGATGATTGTGGTTGTCACAGATACGTGACAGGTATATGTTGCTCTATTTCAACCCCCCCCCCTTCTTTTTGCGTTGGCAATTAAAAACTGACATATTTAAGAAACACTCAGTTAAACTAGCTTTCTATTTAAAAGAACCGTGTCCGAATCGGTCCATCCGTTTGCTAACTGCGATGTCACAGTTAAGCACACACGTTGACAGACGTAGGCTTCAAACTTATACCCCTATTTTTGCGTTGACGGGTAAACAAACATACATAATTACGAGTACACACCATAGAAACATTTAATTCCTATTTCTATTTTCACCCATTTTTTGTCACGGATGCATACAGGATGTAGAGATATAGGAGAACGTGCTGCTGCACTGCACGGCTACAAACGAAGCCAGACTAAAGACGGAACTGGATGAACTCATTCAGTCATCTTCGGCATTATTATGCACCCTCGGGTACATTGGCAAACTTGCTGCCATCAGCCCAAAGTCCTTTCCTGTACTTTATGTTGAGTTGGTTGGGGTCAAGTTAGAAAGGGAGTATTGCAAAATAAAAAACCATGCAATCAATATGATCTCTTACTTTAGGTTTGCTGATGACTTGGTACTCTTTGCTGAAACTCCACAAGATCTACAACGCATTCTAACCGAATTGACTACAGAAAGTATAAAAGCTGATGAACATAGAAAACACCAAAACTACGATATTAAACAAAAAGGAGGAAATAAGGATAAACGGAGTAGTTATTAAATAATTGGATGAGTACATTTATTTAGGTCAAGTCATTTCAACATATCAAATGGCAAAAAAATACAACGCAGAACAACAAACGCTTGAAAAAGTACTGGAACCTCGAAAATGTTTAAAACTCCGACCAGCTAAGCCAGCATGACTACCCTAGAAATATTTATTGCATGACCCCAACATGACCCCAGCAGATTAGCAATGGGATACCCATTATATGTCGGAGAACCGACAACCGATGTGGTAAACGAGTTCTTGAGTGGATACCGCGTCTTTGCAAACGTAGTGTGGGGCGCCCCTGGCTAGGTGGAGCGATGACATAAGAAAGGCGGCAGGCAGAAAGGGGATAAGAAGAGCCGAAGACCGGGCTCAGTGGCGCGTATTGGATTAGGCCTATGTCCAGCAGTGGGCTGCTAATGTGGGCTTTTGATGATGATAATGCTGAAAGTAGACACACGACCTTCATTTCGCTAAAATTACATTTTACCTTATTCTTTCGTAGAGAGATACTATTCTAGGGCGTCATTGTATTCTCTGTAGTCTATTGTGGCTACTTGGCCTTGACACGCAACAGTATTTTTAAGATTAGTGGTTATCAAGCAGAAGTGATTATGTTTATATCTAATGTTATTTATATGCACAAGCGCAAGGAAAAAACCAGATATAAACGACAATGGCGGACGGATGTAGAGTCACGTAGACAGGGCGGGGGGCACGAAGGGTCTGCGTGATTCGTTATTCAATTACAGATTATTATGTAAACCTATTTCATTATTGTTTTTTACATTGGACTGGAGATGGAACAAGCACATGGCCCAGCTGATGCAAAGATTTGCCTCGTAGGTCACGCATCTTAGAAATGTCCTACGACGCACTGTCCTGCGTCTATCAACTTGAGGAATACAGGTGTAAAGCCTGTGCCTAAAAAAATGTTGATGTTAAAGATCATTGGGCACCATATTCACGGTACGGTGTACAGATATAAAATAGGGTAAAATCCTTAGATAAATATCACATGTTTAGGATGGTATGTGATGTGGTTATGTTTATGTCAAGTAGTTTCAATTTTATTGTAGGGTAATTTGTAAGGTTCGCATTACTGTGGAAGGCATCAGAGTGTTTTAACGTTAGAACGGAACACCGAGTACAATGCTGGACATTTCACACAGCGCTATCTAGTCAAAACTAAGCCAAGCTTATAGCTATGGGAACCAGTTAACTGATAGTTTTTTTGTAAATATATACTTATAATATTTATAAAAACACCTATAGGCGGAACAAATATCTGTAGATCATACAAACATTTGTTCCGTTACGGGTATTTAACCCAACGTCAGATATCATAGACAAGAGGCAACCTGCGTAAATGCGCCAGAATGCAAATAGAATAAATAGCGAGATATGAGGCGTGTAATAGATAACTGCCCCAAAAATAATGAAACAACAGAAGGACCACGACCACTCGTCAAAAAGAAGAATAATAAGCATATGACTACTTACTCATTAGATTTTGTAATGGCAGATAAAGCAGGCTTGCCTAGAAAGAAACTGTTGACTCTAAAAGATTCCGTAATTATAATGGATCGGAAAAACAAACGCCGACACCACTCTTTTAAACTACACCACAGTAATTATTCATGTAGAGTTCCAGATAGTTCAATTCAATTATATCAAAGTGTTTGAGTTCTCAAGGTTCCAATTATCAGATAAACAGATACTAAAGCCGCTCCCGCTTGCGACAAGTACCTGGATAATCTGATCAACGGCTGTTCAACCGATCCTTGGAGTTTCTTAAGTCAGCTTGATTTAGTATCTGGGGAAATAAAAGCTTGTAGTACAGTTAGTCTGTTTTACGAAAGAATGTGTTATGAAGGAAGTGATTTGGCCTTCGCTAGCGTCTATTAAAGATTGAAAACTACATTTTCAGCCTTCTTTTCATCTCATCATCATCATATCAGTCATAAAATGTTCACTGCTGAACATAGGCCGTGGATTTACAGAGTGACCGGTCTTGTGCAGCCTACACTCAGTAACCTTATCAGGTAGTATGCCGTCTATAGTTTGGGGCCGTTCTACGCTGCGCTTTCCAGTGCGTGGTCTCCACTCAGGAACCTTTCTGCCCCAACGGCCGTCAGTTTTTCGAGCTATGTGCTCCTTCCACTGCCACTGTTCGATAATCCTATGGACTATGTCAGCGAGTTTGGTTTGTCTACGAATTTTTTTATCTCTGATTCGATCTCGAAGAGAAACACCAGCATAGCTCTCTCCATAGCACGCTGAGTGATCTTGAGCCTTCTTATGAGATTAATAGTGATGGACCACGTTTTAAGGTACATGGGATACCGGGGCCCTTCGCTTTTTCAAAATGGGCGTCTACTCAAAGTGACGTGATCCGAGATCTGGCACTTATCTGGGTCTCCACTGCCATCCAGCGGGGAAATGCAGTCAGTGCCTTGGGGGCACTTCCACTTGGATAGTGCTCTTTATTAGGCAATACTTTATTAGGAATTTCAGTCTGACGACTTCACTTCATAATATCCAGTGATCGCTTCATTAATTATCTAATAAAACTTTAAATGTTCCATCAATCACGTCGTCGGAAAGTGGTCCGCGATACAACAACAGCCTTTAATCGCGTCTCTTTACCAACGCCAGAAATCTCCACATCACGATTTCTCATAACAAGTTCAGCTGAGATACCACAGCGTGGAGTATGCAGTGGGAATTTACTCGCCACCCGTAGAGATGTTCATAGTTCTTTTCATATTCATATTTATTGATGGTGTAATTTATTATTATACTAGGTGTTTTTTTTATTTAGTATCTAAACAATATGCATTGAGGTACCCCATAAAACCAATCGCAAAAACCGGTAAAACCGATACTCGGTACCGATAATTTTATAATATTCTACTAAAACTGTCGCCACTGGTGGTAGTTAGGATAATTTAATTCGTTTTTGCCCGACCAGCTCCACTGGTGGTAGCTTTCTATAAAGGTCATAAACAACTATAATTCCAAATAACTCCTGGTGGTCGACAAAATCAGTGGGCGAATACGAGTGAGACGCAGGTGGTTGCGAGGTTGATTTCCGCCGCAGAACAAATGTTTGCACAATCTACAGATCTCATCAGATCATTAAAACATCAGATGTTCAGGGTCTGGTTGTTTCTTCATCAGGTCTGGTTATACTACTAATTTTATAAAGAGGAAAGAATAGTATTTTTGTATGTTTGTAACGAATAAACTCTGGTCCGATTTCAAAAATTATTTCACCATTAGAATGCTACATTATCCCTGAGTAACATAGGTTACTTTTTACCCGACTGCGCAGAAAGAGGGTAATGTTTTTATTGACAAACCACGCGTGCGAAGCCAGGTAGCCTACTAGCAGGTCGGTTATAAATATACAAAAAAAGTATATAAGTATGAATCAGTTATCTGGTTCCCATAGCTAGCTTAGTACATAGCTTTGCTTAGTTTGGGGCTAGATGGCGCTGTATGAAATGTCAAGCATTATTTGTTATTTTGTTTATTTATTTTACCTACTTTAACTTGCCTAACTTGCAAGTTAATTCACCTCTATCAAGCTACACTCTTCAATACTCTTTACACAAGAGGCAAGTTCCATCACGCATAGTCGGCGTGTTCTATCGAAATGTAACCCACGTCATTGGAGATGTGATAACAGGTGGTAATGATAACCAGCCGTTACTAGTACCACGCGCTTGTCGATAATCGGATAAGTAAGTACACATAGCAAAATATGTATGTAACGAAGCCCGACGAAAGTAGTTTCTTGAAATTGTATATTAAAAAAGTAATAAGATAAGTTGACGGCATCAGTACATGGACTAGTTTTTTTTAATGAGTTGTAATCATCTTGACCACTACCTGATGGTACCACTGCCTGTAACAATTGCATTGCCTCACCGGAACCGGTTACGTCCAATTAAGGGTGACTTGCGCAACGATGCCTATACGTATTTAGTAGCTAAACTCAGATTATACAAACAAACAGATGGAGTGTACGCAACAAACAGTATGACGGCACTTATCATTCATGTGTGCGTGGCGATTAGAAATAGCTCTGTGGGGACACGTGCATCAGTGTGCGTGTAATGATACCAGAAACAGAAAAAACTCCCTGTATTTTTTTTAATGTCCTTTTACGACCACAGGGTCTAAATTTTTAATTTGATACATGAATTTGTTACTAATTGAATACAAATATGTGTGAGTATTAGGATTGAACAATTGTTTAATTAACTAGTTTATTAAACACTTAAATATTTCATGTACCATTGTAAACGCATTGTAAAATTACAGAAGAAATAATATGTGAAGATTTTTATAACTAGCGGTCCGTCCTGTGTTTATTGAGGTTTACATGGACTTTAATGTCCTCCTGGCCAAATTACGGCTACGGTGGCCATCTCACAAGACTAGCCAACAACGCAGGATATATTCCTGACTCCAGACTGTTATTAGAATTTGAAAAATTACAATAACACTTTTAGGAAAAATGGACTTTATAATAAAACTTTAGTTTTTTCTGTAGTATCATATTCATTTCATTAGACTGATAGAAAAACATACATATGAATCCAAAATATTTATTAAAATCATAATTAATTATATTGTCAAAAAAATTAACCACCTTTATTTTGCACTAATTTCTTATAATATTGCCGTTTGGCTTCTACATGTCGAGAATTAGTTTCTAATTTTGCTATATAGTGCAATCGCTCCATTAAATACTATCAACAACTTCACCAGATTCACTCTGTGATCATTTCCGAAAAATTGATGATCTTCCTCCAATTGCATAAAAATCGTTTCGTTGCCAATAAAACTTTTAAAATCTGCGAAGTTACGTATTTATAATCATTTTGTGTTCTAATCAAAACTTTTTCTTTTAAAATTTTTCTTATTACAATTTCAGCTGCTGTACAAACCTCATAAGTATCAGTGGAAATAAACGGCAATAACATAATTATCCAGAGGAGTGCTCTCACTGGCTTTAATCGCGAAACATTTTTTTATAACAGTTGCTTTGAGATTAGCAATTAAAAAAAATTTCGCGCCAAAAAATTACCGCGCTGCGTTTGGACTAAGTTTTCTCAATTATTTTCAATTAACAATGTATTAAAATCTTATTGTACTAGAATCTAGGTGAAATAGGCTTTCTAAAGGTATAACTTTTATGCCATTTTATTAGTAAATTGTAATCAAAATCACAGGTTCAAAACTAAAATTTTACGCATTTGTTCCCGAATCTCAGATTAAAATGCTTATGATTTCAAAAATATAACAGTTATCTTTGTAAATGTTATTTGTTTTTATAGCTTAATACATTATTTACAAGGTTTAATCAAAAAATTAGACAGAAAGAACCCTTACTTATAAATATTGAACCCTAAATCTGCGCATCGTAAAATGACAAAAAAAAACCGACCGCCCGGGAACACTTGTTGATAAATCGTCGAGTGTTGATGGATCGAAATCGATTAATACTTCTGTTTTTAAATAGCTTAAACATTGTAGCTTTTTATAACAACTCATTCAGGACGGTTTGGTTTGTAAATATGAGAATAATTATTTTACAAAGCAATGACGTCACGTCTTTTGTTGGGTTGGGAAAGTATCTCATTAAATGGAGATATTTTATATATTTATATGGATTAACGTTATTTATTATTATAGCCTAATGCATTATTTATAAGATTTAATAAGAAATAAATAAATAAAAATTGTAATAAATAGAAAATAAATAACTTTTATCTGCATCCAGTCCCAATTCACGGTAAAAACGCATGACCTTTTTAAATAATTATTGTAGGTGTATGGTTTATCGTAGAGATTTTTTTATTTTTTATTTATTTTTATTATGGTTTTATTAAGCCTAATAAAATACAAAATAAGATAAGGATTCATAATTTGAACTAATTAAAATCAAAACAATGCAGCCGCGGCGAAAAACACGTTAAAAAAATATACGAAAGAAAAAAGTAATAACATACCAAAACTATTAACTTTCTATCTGTCGGAAATACTTATTCCATAAACTACATCCGTGTAGCTACACGGCAAATACAAATACTACAGTAAAATTACGTCACATGAAAACATTAACAAACAATCAATTTGATGTAAACTCAAGATGGCCGGTAAAAATGGCGCCAAACGTAAATAAATTTTATATTTTGATTGCTGCCAAATTTTCAGACGTATGACATTTTGTTATCGCCGCCATTATCAAGCCTGCTCTATGGAAAATGACACACAGAAAGAATGAAAGGAATCGGTTCAGTCAGTTTGAAATGAAAAATCATAATATTACCGCGCATTGCGCATGCTCCTGGGTGGTCGTTGAGCAACCAAGGGAAAAAAACGGCTTGCCTCCCGGGAGCGTGAAAGCACTCTAGAGGTTATAGAAATACATCCAAATTCGGAATAACAATTTAAGCGTGAGATTACGCGTGGGAATCGAACCCACGTCCGTACATTTAACAGTCAGGCTAGCTAATGCCTAGATCAACAGGTAGTTTCCCCAATTAAAGGGAAAACATTTTGCCGAAAACTGGCAACACAGTCGAACTAATGTCGACATTTTGTGTTTCGAGACAACCGTTTAATTATTGGGTGAATAAATAATAAAATCAATTAAATAATTTATAGTTACTTGTGAAATGATATTCCATCCACTTTTTTTTGTTTTTGGGAACAACTTTATAATAAACTGTATAATAAACACAAGACGGCATTTTTGACAGAAAATAATGAATCACTCGAGACGTTTAAGCAGTACGACGCTATCTTTAGCACTGCCGCGAGATTGTATTCGCTTTTAAATTTGTATTCGCTTTTGTGGCTTCACTCGCACGTTCGGCGCGCTCCATCTGTTTGTTTGTATAATCTGAGTAGCTAAATATGATCTAAGAACGGGATACCCCTATCATGGCAAATGCAACTGCGTCGAAATATCGGAATACTCAAAAACTCACAAATCATGGTAAATATTCCGTTTTTAGTACAAATAGTGTTCATAACCATGATAGTTACATTAATTATATGATTTAATTAAGGAGTTGTCAAATCATACAAATACGTCTTTAAACATGTTTAGCCGCTAAACACGTTTAGGGATCGTTGTACAAACCGGCCTAAGACTTGGCCGACATGAACATTGCATTGCTCCCTGACACACACAGGTGAACATAATAGAAGATTATTAAACTGGGGGTTAAAGCAGTGTCTTACGTCACGGGCGTTATATTGCATATTGCCGAGAGGGATATAAGCACGCCCAAGATGCAGACAGCTTTATCCACGAGGAGAATATTCTACTTTTCATACTTTATGCGAGATAATAAAAACCAATAAATTCTAGGTCGGTGCATTCTGTGCAGATGTTAGATTAATTTACGAATAAGTTCTTATTGTGTGGGTGTCACTTAGGTTCAAATTTTAATGAGGCTCCAAATTCAAATCACATTATGCCCTCGAGGGCATAATTAAATTCAGTACAATTTTATTTCCGGCTCAGTCGTAGGGATTAGGTGATTAACACCTGCATTATAATTTGACATTGTCGAGCAGGTGCTGTGAAAATATAAATACCTATTTGCTAAATGCGTAAAGTATTTGTTTAGAGACAACGCTGTCTACGGTTCTATTCGTTCAGAAAGCTGTATATTAGTTTTATTATGGTCTATGCCATAAATAATGCTAGATAATCTGGAGCTGTTGAGCTATCTATAGATCGTTTGCAACGGTCTTTAGATGTTTCCACTATTTCTTCTGTATATTCAAGTCTTGTAAATAATCATATATTCTTTGTTAATAATTTTTTCCCCTTGTGTACAATAAATAATAAAAGGCCTTGAGTGTATTTAGAATAATCTGTTTTATATAAATTACATAATTATAAACACCTGCGTTACATACTTGCTAGTTGTTGAATATTATGTATGATAAACACATGCACTGTGCAATATTGGTTCTAGATAATTTATTTTTAGCTTTATCTATGGACAGAGTAAATATTACGTTCTACGTATTTGTGTAGTTTCCTGTGAATGTTGGTTTAAAATTATGTTAGTTGAATATGTATAAGGTACTTTCGTAGCATTTCTTTACAAAGACATATCAAAATAATACAATCTCATCATCATCATATCAGCCTCTCCCATAGATTTTCAGAGTGACCGATCTTGTGCGGCCTGCGCCCAACGGCTCCCAGCAACCTCTATCAGGTCTTCTTTCAATCTAGTGGGGGGGCGTCCTACGCTGCGCTTTCCAGTGCGGGGTCTCCACTCGAGAACCTTTCTGCCCCAACGGCCGTCAGTTCTACGAGCTAGGTGGGTAGACTAGGTAGGTAGGAGCGACGTAGGTGTCTAAACCTAAATAGTGAAAAACAGAAAATTGTTTCTTATTTTGTGTTTTCTCTCTTTTAAAATGTGACTTCAAGAGTAGTAGAGTTCCTTGTGAAAAGGCTTGCCCGGGATGTACTACCACCATACCTATTTCTGGCACCAAGCAGCATTGGTGGTTCGGTTTGAACGGTTACTTGTGAAATCACAGGCACCTGCGGATTTACACCTGTATGGCTCAAGTTGATGGACAGAGGGCAGTGCATCGTAGGGAACATGACTTACGAGGCAATACTATGTTATAGGCGATGGTGACCACTCAACATCACGTAGGCCATACTGTTCCATCTCCATATAAACTAGTGGTTCGCCTCGAACTGAGATCTCGTGAGTCTCCCATAAAAACGAAAATACATTATTCGTAATCTTTGACTATCAAAATAGTGCCACGAAATTACAACCTGACTTGACCTACAGTTTCATTCAATTACAAAGTCAAAGTCAAATATTTTATTCATTAAAATCACAAGGATCACTTTGAAACGTCAAACAGGGAGTTCATATTGAGTGGTTACTCCTTTTTGGGATACAAAATGCAGTTATTCTAGATTTCAGACTTTTGCCTATATTTGTGTCACTAAAGCTACACGAATACCAAATACCACTGTGGAGTCACTGGTGTACCCTGTCAGTTTTGTCAAAGTTCAGTTTGTATTATGGCTAATAACTTAAAAACTCCAAGGTTTAAACTAAAAATAAAAACGGGGTCGAAATGTATACACAAAGACCTTTCATTTGATGCTCATTTGACCTAATAGTCTTTCTTCATTTTTTATTACCCCTCTGGAACTCCAATATCTCAACAACCCCCCAACATTTTTAGCTCATTTAGTCACACCAAAATTGTGCCATCACAACTTACCTATGTATCAAATTTCACGATGATCGGATTAACGCTTCGAAAGTTATCCTCGGACAAACAAACATACATACATACAACGCCGATTTGCCCAAGTTGATTTGAAGATCGCTCGATCAAAAAATGAAAAGCTCTTTTCTGTGTTTATGTGTATTTTGAATTGTCTATCTTTATGTCTAAAACATGCCAACTTCTGTTAAGCGTGAATAAAAACTCAAGCGAAGATTTTGACAGGTTCCAATGAAAATCTGACAAAATCTATGTTGAATAACAATTTAGTTATGATGCTCTACTTTCGATCTCATTGACGTCACAAGAACCGTAAGTAGGCCCCAGCCCACAGGTATTCGGAGGGCGTTGAGCCTATGACGTCAGAGTCAGCCTATTTAGTCACACGGTTCTTTCAGCTCACTTCATTACACCCTAATCTATTTTTGGAGGGTCAAAATGTTCACGTACGTCCCCATTTCGGCAATTAATAGAGGGTCTTATACCACAAATAAAATTAAACACAGTTTAGTGCGTGTTTAAAATTATCCTATACAAAAATTGGTAAGGAAATATTTAAACTCGCGTTAAACAGTTGTTTAACTTTATTGTGGTAACTAGGATACGTTTGCGTACAGGTTGCGTCAACTTGCGTCAACTTGAGGCATACAGGTGTCATGTGCCTGTAATTTCACCGGAAACCATACCATTCATACCAAAACACAGCAATGCTGCTTGGCAGTAGAAAAAGTTATTTATAACAGCAAAAATCGATACCACTATTTATAGATCATGCTAAAATTTGTCCTAAACCGGTGACATTATACTTTCAGTCTCCAATTCTTACGAGAGAAGTCTAATACACCAGGTATTTTACAAGCCTCCAGCAGTGTCCTAATAAAACCTGATCCTGCGAATAAGTGATGCGATCATCGCACGTTCTTGTAATTTTAACTATTAACATTTTAATCGCCTGATCACATCGCGCGATTGTCAGTTAGGACACCAATTCGACATCAGTATGTTTGATCGCGAGTTCGTACGAACAAAGTTCGCGCGAAATAGCGATGATCTCGCAATTGCGTTCTATTAGGCTAGTGTTTCCAAATATTTGAAACTGTAACATTCGAATAGTATTCGATTAATTTGGGGTGGTATTCGAATATTATTCGAAACTTTTTAATGTCAATTTTAACTAGTTTTTAATATAGGAAATCATCACAAAACCATTTAAGAATAATCCAAAAAGGTTTTATGGTGAACCGTTGTTATCAAAATATCAAAAAGTGTAAAAATGTTATGTAAAACAAACGAAAATTAGGTATTATTAACTATAGCATTTTGGCTTCTAAATCAAACAAAACAGTGTGATAATAATTACAAATAATCAAAACATTGATTGTAAGGTTTATCAAGCAAATATACTCATTTTCACCATTGGTAGACGGCCCGCTACGCGGCTACGCGACTAACTCATACATAAAATTATTCGAATGTTCGAATAACGCAATTACAAATATTCGAATAAAAAAATCTGTCGAATATTGCAAGATAATTAGGACACCGCCTAAGTGTGTTCTGCCTACCTCATCGGTTGTTCGTCGTGATGATACAATGATATTATCATATTTTGTTATTGCAGTCTCGTGGGAGGCGGGTCTCGACCTCAGATAGTAACCACTTATAACCAGTTCGCTTATATGCCTACAAATGAATCGGATCCTCTTTACTTTAACATTAGTTCACTTGCATCAGGTTTACATCATTTTTGTGACACTTTCAGAGCTTAATTATTGTAGAGGTCCTACCCAGGCTTCAATGATAGACTCGGTACTGTGCAAAAGTGGACTGTATTTACTTTTCTTCTTAGTTGCTAGTTTACAAGGTATAAATCGCGTTCTTGATGATCACAAATTTCTGCTTGAAAACGGTTTACCTTTATACAAAACTACTCCTCGCCCTAGCCATGGTGCGGGGATCGTAATTCACGCTTTCACAAATCACGTTATACAATTCTTAATACATCGAAGTTTCCAGCAAAGTTAGACGGGGACTTACATGTAGCTATCTCACTCTTTTGACCTTTACAAGTTTAAACCGTTACAAGTTTAGCTACCTATTAACATTTGAATCTGATTCGATCTTATAACTACCTAATACATTTCAAATCTAGATTCGATCCTGCCCCGTCTTTGATCGTCCGTTACAGTCTCCCCCCGGCGCAGATCCTCGCAGCCTTCTTATTCAATCGGGAGGACGATCAACCTTCTCACTGGCCTCCGGAAAACGCCTCCCCGCGTCTGCACCTCAGCGCTCCGAACTACTCCGTCCGGACCCGTAATCACGCGCTCGATCTGGCCCCGCGGCCATACGTTCCGAGGTAGCAAACCGTCCGCGATTATGACGACGTCCCCTTCTTTGATGTTCTCTTGCTGTCTTCTGACGTCACCTCGCGGCGCCAACGTAGGCAAGTACTCGTCGATCCAGTGCTTCCAAAAAGATTTTGTCAGAGCTTGTACGGCACGCCACGTCCTTCTGTCGGCTACGTCGCAGTCTCCCACATATGGCAAACCTACTGCCGTCCCCAATAAAAAGTGGTTCGGCGTTAAAGCTTCCTTTTCCTCTGGGTCCACGGGTACATGCGTTAAAGGCCGCGAGTTTGCGGTGTGCTCGATTTCTGTTATTAGCGTATTCAATACCTCTTCTCGCGGGGCACGTTCATTTAAAGTGATGGCAAGGGCTCTCTTCACTGTTTTTATCATTCGCTCCCAGGCTCCCCCCTGGTTTGGAGCACCAGGGTCGATGTACCGCCACTCGATCCGCTCTTTGAGTGCGTACTCTTTTAGGCCTGGGAGCCACTCATCGTACGCCTTTCTTAGTTCCACTTCCGATCCGTGGAAGTTCGTTCCATTGTCTGACACGATTGTACGAGGAGTCCCCCGTCGGGCAGCCATTCGCCTGATAGCCATAATAGCCGAGTCGGTGCTGAGACTCGCTATAAGCTCCACGTGTATAGCTCTCGTTACCAGACACGTAAAGAGCATACCCCATCGCTTCTCACGGCGCCGCCCGATCGCCACCCACATAGGGCCGAAACAATCGATGCCGCAGTTAGTGAACGGCCTCGTGTTCATCTCTAGGCGCATCCTCGGCAGGTCACCCTTTACTGGCTTCTTTGGGTTCGCTCTCCTTATCTTACACAGCGTACAATCGTTCAGAACCGCTCTGACCGCCGGACGCAACCGCAGTATCCAAAATCGCTGGCACAGATTATTCACGATCTGTTCTCTGCCCGCGTGCTTATTCTCCTCATGTTCCCGCCTGATCAGTAGACGTGATAAGCGGTGCGCTCCGTCCAGAATGGGTGGATCCTTCAGGTGATCCGGTACTGTAGCGGCGTTGATCCTACCGCTCAGCCTTATTATTTCATCGTCACCGTACTTAGGGTCGAGTTGGTACAGCCTGCTCGTTCGATCGACGCTCATTCCTTTCTTCAGGCGCTCGACTTCGTCAGGGAAACATTCTCGCTGCGAGTCTCTGATGAGCAGGCGTTCTGCCTCCCGCAGTTCTCCCATCCCAAGCTGCCCACCGCGTCGTCGACATTTCTTTAAAAATGTGAGCGCGTGGGCCAGCGTGCGAACTAACCGTTCGTGGGATGAGAACCTGCTCATGTCGATGAGCGTTGATCCCTGGCTCACGTGCGCTGCACATGTTCTCTCTTCGTCTTGTTCTGGTGGCGATGAAACCTCTACAGGCCAACATTCTTCGTCTTCAAATAGAAACGCCGGTCCCGTAAACCATCTATCGTCGCTCCGTAGCTGAGTGTTCCCCGATCGCGTTCCGTCGTCTGCTACGTTGAGCGCTGTGGGCACCCACCGCCATTGTTCTGGGCGAGTTAACTCGGCTATCTCCCCGAGTCGGTGCGCCACGTACGGAGTGAATCTCGTTTCGTCGTTCCTAATCCAATGTAGCACCGTCTTTGAGTCGCTCCAAAATGTTACATTCGTTTCCAAGTCATGGCTTTTGACAATCTCTGCGGCAAGTCTAGCGGCGATTAAGCTAGCCTGCAGCTCCATTCGTGGTATGCTCTGTGCCTTTAGTGGCGCAACCTTTGCCTTTCCTGCTACTATAGCGATGCTCACGCCGTCTTGGCTGACATTTCGCCAAAACGCGACCGCAGCGAACGCCTGCTCGCTGGCGTCACAGAAAACATGAAGTTGTCGCTGTATTATGTCTGGTCTTGCGTCGTAACATCGCGGCAGTCTTAGGTCGGCGACGTAGCGTAAATTATTTTGCCATTCAAAAAATGTCGCCGCCTCCTCGGCTGGCAAAGGTTCATCCCAATCCACGTTCTTTTTCCACAACTCTTGTAACATGATCTTCGCCGTAATCGTGTATGGACTCAGCAGGCCTAGTGGGTCGAACAACGACATAACTGCACCCAATGCCTCCCGCTTTGTTGGTGTTCGTGCCACATTCTTAACATCTTCAGGTACGCGAGGCATGGCAGTGTTAAAGATGAGTTCATCCGTGTCGGTAATCCAAAGAATACCCAATGTCTTGCCATATACATGTGCATTGGCCGCTAGCTCTTTTGGTGCATGTGCTCGGTTCTCCGGGGTAATACTATCCAGTAAGCCTTCACGGTTAGCGCTCCAGCTTGCAAGTTCAAAACCCGCTTGTTGATGCACCTCTTGCACTTGTGCTATAGCTCTGGCGGCTATCTCTTCCGTTTCAAAGCTGTCCACCCAGTCGTCCATGTAGTGGTTCCGAGTTATAGCGTCAAACGCTAGCGGGTGTGCCCTCGTGATCTTTCGCGTTCCTGTTCCTGACGCTATGAGCCAGAAATGGAGAACTTCTCGCTCCGAATATCATGGACTTCATCGTGTACTTCTGCGGTGGATCTGTTCGGTTGTCGCCGCGCCATAGAAAGTGTTGGGCTGTACGGTCCTCTTGTCTTATGGTCACCCTCAGGAACATGTCCCGAATGTCCGCAGTGACCGCGATCGGCTTCGTTCTGAAGCGAAACAAGACGCCATGTAATGTCTGTAGTAGATCTGGTCCGTCCAGCAGCGCGTCATTGAGACATGTTCCATTAGCGCGCGCGGCTGCATCGAAAACCATTCTAAACTTCCCCGGCTTGTTGGGGTTTGTCACCGCGAAGTGAGGGAGAAACCAGAGACGTTCGTTCTGACTCTGTTCCTCCTCGCTTTTTTCTGCATATCCCTTTTCTAGCAGCTTCTCCACTTGCGCGGTGTATGCACTTCTAAACTCCGGCGATCTGTCCATCTTACGTTCGATCCCATGTAAGCGTCGTATGGCCATGTCGTAGCTGGGCGGCATCTTCACCTCATCGCTGGCCCAAGGTAGTCCCACTTCAAAACGACCGTTCACTCGTCTCGCTGTTCTGTCGAAAATACTTTGAGCCCGCTCATCCTTTGCGTTTGGCTTTCTTTTAATTGAAACGCCCAAAGCATCTATCTCAAAGTGTGCTTTCACGAGCTTGCTTAATTCCTCGTCTTGGTCGTTCAAAGTATGTCCGTTCTGGACACCTTGGCACGTATGGACGTGTAGTACCGTCTCCTGCTGTCTTATTGTGCTCCTGGGGATTGATCCATGGATAACCCATCCCAGCTGCGTTAGTGATGCAGCTGGCTGGGTTCTCTTCCCTGTCAGAAGCTTCCTCGTCACAATAAGATGCCAGTTGTCGGCCCCGATGAGTATGCGTGGCTTCGCTGACGCATAGCACACGGCTTCTGGACGGAGTTTCTTCAAATGCGCGTATTTTAACACATCGGTACTGACGAGTTGATTTCCTAAGGTCAGGTTCTTCACAGTGCGCGCTGTGATCCGATGTGCGTCCGACTTGTGTCCTCGGATCACGATATCCACTACCCGGCTCTCGGGTTCCCTCTGACTAGTCGTAGCCCCCACGATGTTCAAGGCTTTTGTCGGGCCTTCCGTTCCGATCATCGCGGCGATCTCTTCATCGATTAGAGTTATCGTTGATCCTTCGTCCAGTAACGCATACGTATTTATTTCCATGCCGTTACTGCCCTTAATCACGACTGGACACACCTTCAGTAGGACTTGATTCTTTGCTGTTACATGCGCAGATGCAGTGATGGCTGATTCTTCGGTCTGGCCCTGTTCACCGGCACCCTCGTTCCTTATTTTCGGCGCATGTAACAGTGCGTGATGCGGACGTGTGCATTCACCCACTCCGCATCGCTTGCTTTTGCACATAAAGCGTCTATGCTTGCTGTTCAGACAGCGAAAACATATGCCTGTCTCTTTGGCCCATTCCCATCTCTTGTCTACTGGCATCGCCGTGAGCTTTCTACACTCGACGGTTCTATGGTCGCCCCCGCAGCAACGGCACTCGTTCTTGTCCGTTGCTGCGTTCTGTCTCGTTGAGGCTTCCTTCTCCAATGCCGCGTTCTGTGTAGCGTACACCGACCCACGATTTCGTTCGTTCAACCTGGGTCGCTGCTCTGTAGGTCGGGCCTTTGAGGTGCTCTGCGAAGGCGTAGCTGTATACGCGTATCGCATTGCGCGATCTGCCTCTCTCATCAGGAACTGGGACAGCGTTAATATTTCTGGTTCATTTCGGCTGCCAAATTCCTCTGCATAGTCGCACCATTTTGATCGGATGTGCGGTGTCAACTTCTCGGCTACCTGTCCCGCAAACATCGGGTTCTGCAGGTAGCCACGTTGGTCCATACAAGAGATGGCGGTTACTACGTTCTGTAGTTTGATGGCGAAAGCGTTCAATTCGCCTGCGGTCGCGCCCAGTCGTGGTAGCTTCTTAATCTCTTCTAACGCGTTGTCTATAATCATCTCTGGGCGACCGTAACATTGCTCCAAAGTCTTCATTATAACTGCCGGTTCGGTTGCAGTGTATAATAAAGCCGACACTGCTTGACGGGCTTCGCCTTTCAGGCATGTTCTAAGCCTCGCTAGATTCTCAGCCGATGAGATCTTGTGGATGGTCGTCGATTCCTTCATGGCTGCCTTGAACGGTAGCCAATCCCCCGCAGCACCTCCGAATACAGGTAGGTCGTACGTCTGTCTCGGAGGTGGTCTACGGTGAGCCATCTTCTCTATGGCTTCCGTTAACCGATCAATCCCTCTGTCTCGCGTTCGGTCCGGCGTGAGTGATCTGTCTCGCACTTGTTCTGGCTCCCCCGGTTTATGATGGCGTTGGAGCCAGTCCTCTATTCTGTGTTCTGTGTCTAGGGCCCCGTTCCGTGCACCCGTGCTCTGGATGCTTTCTTGTTCATCTTCTTCCCGTATTGTAGCGACTTCGGCAATCAACCTCTTCCTTATAAGTTCCGCTTGAATATGGAGCTCTTGTCTCTTAATCTCGGCCAGTCGTTCTTCAGCTTCAAATTCAATTTGCCTGATCCTTGCCATCGCGCTGGCGGTGGAGCGTAGCGAGCGGACGGACGGGGCACGCCGGCGTTCGGGCTCGACGTGTGCGGTCACTCGCGGTGCTACCTCGGTCGCGGGCGCGGGCGCGGTCGTCTCTGACGCTACGCGAGCGGAGGAGGGTCCCGCTTCGGCGGGTCGCGGCTCAACGGGAGCATTCGGAAGCGCGGGTTCGGACGGGGACGCGGGGTAGTCTTCGTAGACGCGAAGTGCAGCCTTCTTCCCCCTCGTCACTGGTGGGCTCCTGGTGGTCATCTTCTTCAGCACTTGATGCCCCTACCTACCTAGCGGTCCCTAACACTAACACTAAAACCGCCCTAAGGCGTTTACCCGCTATTCCGACCGTTTGGCACCGTTAGGTGGCCGGAATAAACGGGCCGTGGACCAGCCACGTGAGGGGGTGGGGGGTCTTCACTCTTCGGGTGACGTCCTCGTTCGGTTGTCTTCAACGGACGCGGGCTTATCTTCAGGCACCCCGTGCCCTTGCGCCGGTCTTGACAACGTCGCACGTCGCACCGTTGGGTGATCTTCAGGCACCCCGTGCCCTTGCGCCGGTCTTGACAACGATGCTCGTCGCACCGTTGGGTGATCTTCAAGCCCGCGCCGTCTCTTCAGTGGTTATACGATGTAACTATTTCTTCAAAATCCAGTGGAGCGGGTCTTGTCGGCTCCGCACGAACAACTGGTCCGGTCGTCGCAGGAACGGCTTATCCGGGTTGGAGGACCAAAACTTGTAGAAACGGCTTATCCGGCTCGTAGGACCAAAACTTGTAGGAGCGGCTTATTCGGCTCGAAGGACCAAAACTTGTAGAGGTCCTACCCAGGCTTCAATGATAGACTCGGTACTGTGCAAAAGTGGACTGTATTTACTTTTCTTTTTAGTTGCTAGTTTACAAGGTATAAATCGCGTTCTTGATGATCACAAATTTCTGCTTGAAAACGGTTTACCTTTATACAAAACTACTCCTCGCCCTAGCCATGGTGCGGGGATCGTAATTCACGCTTTCACAAATCACGTTATACAATTCTTAATACATCGAAGTTTCCAGCAAAGTTAGACGGGGACTTACATGTAGCTATCTCACTCTTTTGACCTTTACAAGTTTAAACCGTTACAAGTTTAGCTACCTATTAACATTTGAATCTGATTCGATCTTATAACTACCTAATACATTTCAAATCTAGATTCGATCCTGCCCCGTCTTTGATCGTCCGTTACAATTATTATTATTAATACATCTTTTTATTACCCGTTTTAATCAGTAATTAAGTACAGTGATCGCGAAAGTTTGAAAAATACTTTCAGAGCTTATCTCAAAACTGAATCGAGATTTTACGTAATTTTTTTAAATGACCTTTATTTATCTTCCACAACTTGACGTCCATTGCTGGTGTATAGGCATCCTTAAGTTTGTTCCAACACTCAAAGAAACTTAAAGACGAATGTATAATCTGACAAACTTAAATTGTATTTATATATTTTATTATTACATTTATTTATAATTTATATATCGTAAGTAACTATAATTATTTCAATGAAAGAACAATACATTATTATAATACATTCTGTCAAAAAAGTATCGGGCATGGATGATTTAAATAGGGTTCCAAATTAAATTTTTTGATTTTTTTTTATTGTTAGATTGGCACAAATGCCTTAAATTTTGATGCGGAGTTTGAGTTGGATCTGTTATTTAGATTAAATACAGTGCTGTTTTTAGTTAGATCTTAACTAGTGTGTATTGCGAATTTCATAATGGACAAAAACATCGAACAAAGAGTTTGTCTTAAATTTTGCATCGCCAATAGAATTTCGTGTTCGGAGTCACTGAACATGTTACAGACGGCTTACGGTGAATCGACTTTATCAAAAACACATGCTTATGAGTAGTACAAAGTGTTCAAAAGCGGTGGAGATGTGATGGCAGATTTGCCTCGCTCTGGTAGGCCATCAACGTCTTCGACTGAAGTTAACATCGCAAAAGTGAAGGAAATAGTGACTGAAAATCCTCATTCAGGTTTCAGAGAGATAGCCGCTGAATTTTGGGTGTCTCACCAGTCGATCCGTACCATTTTAAATAATCACTTGGGTATGAAACATGTTGCCGCTCGGCTAGTCTCAAAAGACCTGAATTTTCACCAAAAACTCAATCGCATGAGAGTTGACTGCTTTCTTCGTCTATCGCGGTGTTGTGCACTCGGAATTCTTGCCGGAAGGTCAAACGGTAAATAAAGAATATTATTTGAGCGTTATGCGGCGTTTAAGGGAGCAAATTCGTCGAAAAAAGCCATTTGTGGAATAAAATTCGTGGATTTTGCTGCACGATAATGCACTTTTGCACAAGGCCATCATTGTGAACGAATTTTTGACCAAAAACTCCACAAATACCATCGAATAACCACCTTATTCACCAGATATGGCTCCAGTTGACTTTTTTTTCCTAAACTCAAATTACCACTTCGTGTCACTCGTTTTCATTCGGTAGAAGACATAAGAGAGAATTCGCGGCGACACCTGAACTCAATTCCGAAAAAAGCATTTAAAAAATGTTTTGATTATTAGATTATTCTTTGGCGTAAGTGTATCGTTTCTGAAGGAGCATACCTACTTTGAAGGCGATAAAATAAAAATTTGGATCAATAACTAATATTTTGTGTAATAAAAAGTCTTTTCGAATTATAGTATGTATGAACTTGTAATACAATCTCTTTGGCTATACTATTTGTATCTGGCTGGTTTTGGTATCATTCAAAGTTTAAATTTTAAAGAAGATAATTCCAAATTCTACTTAGGAAAATGTGTGATTTTTATTTGTTTTTTGTACTGTAAAGATGAGTGAATCTAATTAAGAAATTCGATACATTTTAAAATTTTACTGCAAAAACGGTAAAAATGCAACGCAAGCCGCGAAAAAAATTTGCGATGTTTATGGACCTAGTGCAGTGTCTGTGAGAGTAGCACAAATTTGATTTAAGCGTTTTCAATCCGGAAATTATGATGTCAAAGATGCACGTCGCTCTGGTCGCCCTATTACGGATAAAATTGATGCCATTTTTGAAAAAGTGGAGCAAGATCGGCATATCAGTAATTACGACGTAGCTGAAAAACTGGGAATAGACCACAAAACAGTTTTGGCCCATTTTAAAAAAACTGGGTACACAAAAAAGCTCGATATTTGGGTACCCCACGAACTCACTGAAATAAACCTAATGAACCGTGTACTCATTTGTGATTCTTTATTACGACGTAATGAAACCGAACCATTTTTGAAGAAGTTGATAACTGGTGATGAAAAGTGGATCACGTACGACTTCTTCTTCTTCTTAGCGTGTCAAGAATTCTACGTTTGCATTCATAGTATGTTGGACAGGTGTTTGGCCACAGCAATGGCATCAGGCGAGGCGGCCATTAGGTCCTCCATCGTGCATGTGTTCGGACATAAAGGGCACATTAGCAAGTGCTGCATTGACTGCGTGGGATCACCGCAGTCACACTGCGTCAAGTTAGGGTCCCTGAATCCCCATTTGCACATACTAAGTCTGCAGCGGCCAACCTGGGTGCGGAGCCTGTTTAAGGACTTCCATACTGGCCACTGCAGATCATGCCCGGGTGGTAACTGTTCCTGTGGGGTGGTAAAATCAGGCGGTGGGGAGTTTCTTTTTATCCACAGAGTGCGTCTGGTAGCAGCCGGGTCATCGCTCGTGGCCCTTGTGAAGCGTTGAAAGCTCTTTCAACTTTTAAGGCGGCCTTGCGGGATGTTATTGTCATATAAGGGGTGTCGATAATCATGCTCTTGTTTGTGCTTTTCAATAGAGCAAGCCACATCTCGTCGCACTCCAGGGGGCGATATGCCTGCCAGAGGGTATATCAGGTTTAGAGGGGTTGGCTTCAGACATCCTGTTATTATCCGGCATGTATCGTTTAACGCGACATCGACGACCTTTGCATGTGCGGACCAGCTCCAGACTGGGCAAGCATATTCGCCGAATGAAAAACACAGTGCCAGGCCAGTAGTGCGGAGTACGTCTGGGGCTGCACCCCATTTGGTAGTTATAAGTCGATGCAGAAGATTGTTTCGGGTACCAACTTTCATCTTAGTTTTATAGCACTGTGCTTTATAGTTCAGTGACCTACCCAGAGTTACCCCCAGGCATTTTGGAAAGTTTTCGTGTTGGATAGGAACTCCTTGCCAGGTTATGTTTAGGGTCCGGCTGGCTTGTTGGTTGCGCAGATGAAAGGCACAGGATTGGGTTTTAGATGGATTTGGCTTCAAGCCATTCTCTTCGTAATAACTCCCTAATTCAGCCAAGGCTAGTGTTAGCTTGTCTTCGGCCTCTTCAAAGGTTGAAGTTTGGGTCGTCAACGCTAAATCGTCTGCATATAGAAAACGTGTAGTAGATGGACTGTTGGGTTGGTCATTCGTATAAATGTTGAAGAGAGTTGGTGCAAGCACGCTACCTTGAGGAAGCCCGTTTTTAAGGCAGCGCCATCTACTTTTTTCTGATAGAAGATGTACTTGGAAGCGACGGTTATAAAGTAGTTCACCCAGAATTTGAACGAACCCAAGATCACAAGTCAGGTGTTCGACTTTGCGAAGAAGTCTTTTAACATTAACAGTATCGTATGCAGCAGATAGATCAACAAGAACCAAACCAGTGATACTGTTTGCCTCGAAACCGTCTTCAATATGCTGGGTAAGCTTGAGCGTCTGACCGCAGCAAGCTTTTCCGGGTCTGAATCCTGCTTGTTCAGGGATCAGCTGAGGCTCTATAATCGGGGTAAGTCGGTTGAGGAGAAGCCTTTCAAATAGTTTTCTACAAAACGTACGACAAGAACGTGTGAAAAAGGTCGTGGTCAAAGGCCGGTCAGGCTTCACAGACTGTGGCGAAACCCGGGTTAACTCGCAACAAGGTGATGCTGTGTGTGTGGTGGGATTGGAAGGGCATTATTCATTATGAGCTGTTACCACCAGGCAGGACCATCGATTCTGAACTCTACTGCGAACAACTGATGAGATTAAAGCAAGAAGTTGAGAGAAAGCGGCCGGAATTAATCAACAGAAGGGGTGTGGTTTTTCATCATGATAACGCTAGACCTCACACATCTTTAGCCACTCAGCAAAAATTAAGAGAGTTTGGCTGGGAGGTGTTAATGCATCCGCCGTATAGTCCTGACCTTGCACCTTCAGATTTCCACCTGTTTCGGTCTCTTCAGAATTCTTTAGGCAGTGTCAGGTTAAAATCACGAGAGGACTGCCAAAACCACTGGTCGCGGTATTTTGATCAGAAGCCTCAAAATTTATATAGCAATCGGATCATGTCCCCTACCTACAAGATAGCAAAAAGTTATCGAACAAAATGGTACCTACATACTTTAGTTAAATGTAAATAAACTATATTAAAAAATGTTTCAAATTTTCTTAAAAAATGCGAAGAAACTTTTTCCCCAATCTAATATTATTGATATTTTCCCGGTACTTTCTTGACAGAGTAGTATATACAAAAAATATGGTTATTCAAACTTTTCAATCATACAAAAATAATAAAAAACAGATTATGTGGCCCATGAGGGGATCGAACCCGCGACCTTCGCGTTATTAGCACGACGCTCTAACCAACTGAGCTAATGGGCCGGTAGACAGCGCATCAAAAATATCAAACGTAAAAAACAGAACTGATTGGATAGTTGTCCTACTGTCTGAGAAAATTGCTTCCCTGTACTAGAATTAACAGTAAAATAATCAATGTGTCATCAAATTAATACTTGTAAATTTAAAGCGGGGCACCTGAACAAAAAAGAATAAAGTTCTCCAGTGAAGACCACGCTTTGATAAGCGTTGCAACGCGTTCCCTATAGGTAGATGAAAAGAAAATGTTACCGGGAGAGGTTACCAAGATTGTCGCTCTGAATCTACGGGGCCTATATTCAGCAATGGGCGTCCTTGAACTGAGCCTTGGACGTTGAACACGAGACTGTTCAAATGATGATATTGATAAATGTATCTTGCTCAATGTTATGTTAATTTTACACACTAAAATAATTGGATTTTTTTTTATTTTCATACCCGCTACCTACGATGTTATTGTGTAACCGTTACGATGTAACTGTGGAAAGGTGTGTGTCACGGGCGACACTCAACCGAAAATTGCGGGTATTCGTAAAACGTTTATGTAATTCTTGTTTGTTGTTTTTCGTGAATCACCTACTATTTAAATTGGTCTCTTTCGAAGCACTAAATTAACTTAAGTTTGAATTAGTTTCTCATATAAGTGAAATGTAAATTTCTTTTGAGAATAATGATAAAGCGTGTAACGCAGATAATCTGAACACCATCTATATAGAATTAAACAATATTATGAGCCAACGCTACAGGGACACATGTTTCGAAGGCGTGTCCATTTAGCGTCGATATGACTGATGATGAGGCTGACCGGAAATCAGGGGGTCAATTCACGTTATTAATGTTATAAAAAAAACCTTATAACAGACCCAAACTAGATTGGATTATTTAATATATTTTGGAACTCTCTGTTGCGAATGATGAAGCTACTATTTAATGTATCACGCGTTGCGATGAATGGAAAGCGTGTATGTACACAGATAAGAAGTGAGGTTATCTAATACGCAATATTGCTTACTTATTTTTCGCCGTTGTTTTAGATTTAAAATGAAAACACTAACATGCAAAGGTCACTGATTGTTCCTGTTCATATCAGGGTTATTGAAGGTATCTGTTTTTGTATATTTATAAAATACTAGCTGACCCGCCCGCGACATTACACGCGTGGTTTTTCAATAAAAACATTACCCTCCTTTTGCGCAGTTGGGTAAAAGTAGGCTATGTTCTTCCCCGGGATATAATTTATCTCCTTGCCAAATTTCAATACGATCAGCCGCTTAATCGTGAAAAGGTGACAAACAAACTAACAAACAAACGAGAGTTGCTTTCGCATTTATAATGTTAGTATGGATAACCCAAATTTTGGATTATTTATAGAGAATGAACAAATTTTTTTAATGTCCTAAATGTTTATTTTATCTTGCTTTATTGTTTCAAGCATATAAAAAATCAAACATTAAGAACCAAATAATTGAAATTTTGTACGTTAGGGCTAAAGGGTATTTTAGCTAAAAGTACATACTTCTAATGGGTATAATTAAAGGTTTAGTTGCTTTAACCTTTTCAAGAGTTCCTTGTGAAAGGGCTCGCCCGGGGAAGTACTACCGCCATACCTATTCCTGCGCCTGCAGTATTGCTGTGTTTCGGTTTGAAGGGTATGGTTGTCGGTGAAATTACAGGCACGTGATGCTTTACACCTGTATGCCTCAAGTTGAACGCAGGTCAGTGCATAGTAGGTCACTTTGCTAACGTGCGTGACCTACGAGGCAATTCTCTATTATAGGCGATGGTTACAACTTAACATCAATTGGGCCCTAAGCTTGTTCCATTTCCATGTAGCATAAAAAAAACCTAAGTAATCAAGTCTTCATTCAATGGTATTGTTTAAGATTAAATTACCGATTAAAAGAGTTTATATCAACTGTGTTGCAACCACAGAATACAGATCTGTATTCTGTAGTTGCAACAGCTGTGGTCGCAGGCAGACATACGAGTACACGATAAATACCCGTTTAAATCAGTAATTACCTAGTCAGGTCATAAATTCTGTCACATGTTTAATATAAAATAATTAAAACAAGTTTATTCATTATGTAACCATTTATATACCAAAATGAACTTAACAAAACATAGATTCTTATGACACTAAAGTTTATTCAAAATGACCTCCGTGATTTTGAATACAGGCCTTCAATCTGCGCGGCCAGTCGTCTATCGCAGCACGAACGAGGTCCATGTCAATATCGGCGGCTGCCTTAATCAAGGATGTCTTGAGTGACTCCAAATTGGGATGAGGCTTTGAGCACGCCTTTTCCTCCAAGTGTTGCCATATCTTGTAATCTAACAGATTCAAATCTGGACTGGAGGAGGGCCAGTCTTCGTGCCGGATGAAGTCGATTTCACGCGCCGCCAGCCAGTCTTGTGTGCTCTTCGCTCTATGAGCTGGCGCCGAATCTTGTTGGAATACCCAGTGCCTGTTATTGAACATGGTATGAGAAACAGGTTCCACAAGGTTCGTCAGGACTGTATTTTGATACACAACTGCATTCGTTTTTACACCTTTCTCACAAAAATGTACCTCTGTTAAGCCCCAATAAGAAACTCCCAACCATACCATGAGCGAGGATGGAAAATGACCTCGTTGGACACGCGGAATACGGTTGCTCGCTTCTTCACTACTGTGTGCGTACACCTTATCATTTTGTATGTTGTAGCTCTCTTCTACGGTAAAAATTTTTTCATCCGAAAAAAGAATTTCCCGATATTTTTTTCCCGCGTACCGCTTCAACAAAGCGCGGCATCTCTTCAGTCTCAGGTCCATTAGACAAGCATTCAAACGATGTCCTGTTTTTCTTCGATATGCCCGAAGCCCTAAGTCTTCATTTAACACCCTTTTCACCGTGGTTCTGCTTAACCCCATCTGAAGGGCCAACAGTTTCTGCTTACGTTTGGGATTTCTTTGAATTCGCGCCTTCACAGCTTTTATCACTGCTGGAGTCCTAACAGACCGAGGGCGACCACTTCTTGACCTGTCATCTACACTAGAGTCTTCATTGTATCGTTTGATGGTGCGATAAACGAATCTTTTGGTTATATTCAAATTTTTCAGTATGTCAAAAATTTGAATTGGCGCGTAACCGCAACGATGCAACGCAATAACTGCAACACGGTCTTCTTTAAGCGTCCACACCATATTTAAAAATGAGTAAAATTCTAAAAAGTATACATTTTTATTTTCATGAACAATTCGAAATTCGAATTCTATAAACTTTTTTGTGGCCTGCATTCTAAAAGAAAAGTTTTTACTGTGTGACAATACTTATGACCTGACTAGGTATATACAGTGATCACGAAAGATTAAAAATATTATTTAAGATTGAGAATACACATACAATTTGAAGGGTAACTGAACACATGATTACTTCTGATAAAAACGATGAATATTCTTTTACGCGATTATATATATAGAAATCGTACGACTAAGTTTTCTGGCAACCCTTGCTTGATATATTTTATATGTATATGTTATATGTGTATATAGATATAAATCATCAGGGGTCGTCACTATCTCATACTTAAAGATTAAATACGGTGTATTTTTAAAAACAAATAATGATTTTAATCGATTTATCAATAAAATGTAATAATTTTTAACTTGGTTCTTGTATGAATCCAGACTGCTCTAAGACTATTTAGTTTTTTTTTATTCATAGAGTAAAAAAAAACTAGAAGGTGATCCTGATTAATTTGACGTAACCTTATGAAAATACCTCTTTCCATCTTCAATCTTCATTCAATTTAATAAAAATAATAATAATATAAAATATTTATTTATTTAATAAATAAATAAATATTGCTGGACATTTCACACAGCGCTATCTAGCCCCAAACTAAGCAGAGCTTGTACTATGGGAACCAGATAACTGATAGAATACTTATATACTTGTTTTTTTTTTTGTAAATACATACTTATAATATATAGAAAAACACCCAGACACGGAACAAATATCTGTAGATCATGCAAACATTTGTTCCGCAGCGGGAATCGAACCCGCTACCTCCTGCGTCTCAGCCGGCTATATGCCCACTGCGCCACGGAGTCAGTCCGCATTTGCAGAAAGGTTTCAAAGTATACATATGGTTCTGGTACTTACATAACTAAGCCTTAGCTAATTTTTAATGGAAGGTATAATATATTTTTATAATAAACAATGATAATTAATTTAGCTATGCTGTAAGTATGGTGTTGGTGTAGAGCAGCGGTATACTTTGCTCAAAACCTGTGTACAGTGAAATCTTCGACTCCTCGCTCTAACTGAGAACTTGTATTTAGACGCGAGAGACCTTTACTTCAACTTATTACAACATGATAATGAGTTTAGTACATGACACTGAGGTAACTAGATGTTGTAGAGTTATAGCTAAAAATATAATATATGTTACATTAGGTTATAGCTAAACCTAAGCATGTGTAATTTCTGTGTAATTGTGTGGGTTTGTATGGTGGTTTGTTTGTTTGTATATGTGGTGTTGTTTCGATTTAATTCGAATAATTCGATTTCGAATAATTTTGATATTGTCAATTTCAATCAATTGCCGTACGTCTTGCAAAAACTCGAAAATGTTTCGACCGAATTAGTAGATTTTTTGTATTTTCGTAATTTTCAGGACAAGGTTTGAATGGTAGACAATTTTGAAAAGTTTCCTGGCAAATTTGAAAATACTGAAAAAACTGAAAATGATGATATTGGATTTTTGTATTGAACTCAAGATCTATATTAATATTTTGGTTAAGTTTTACTTGTATGCAGAGATTAATTTCTTTAGAGATGAATCAGAAATGAGGTGATTCGTAGATACACAAAGTCACTGACATGCACATGAGTAGGGACCACGCACTGGAAAACGCAGTGTAGGACGGCCCCCCAATAGGTGAGAAGGGAGGAGGAGTCGTTGGGTGCAGGCAGCACAAGATCGGTCGCTCTTGAAATGTATGGGCGAGGTATATGTTCAGCCGTGAACGACTTGTGGCTGAAGTGATGATGAATATTTATCAAGTTGGGCAGGACTTTGCAATTGATAATCATATTGATAAAAGATAAGTGCTAATATTATGATGTAGGTAAACATTATGAACGGAATATTTTTCAAAATTATCTCCATGATAATATTATTCAATGAAAGTTAAAGATAAGGGTACCTATAATGACATGTACTTTAATTTAATATTTTGTCTTGCAGAAAAATAAGAAAAACATTGTCTACTAGTAACACTTTCTTTGTTTTTAGATTTTTTAGAAACAATATAAAGGTAAGGGGGCGTCCATAACGTAAGGTGTTTTTGACGATTTATGACCCCCCCCCCTGGTCATGAGATTTGGTTCGACCCCCTCCCCCCCTTCTTATTCTTCTCCCTTTAAGATTGCTTCTCTCGTAATGTAGACTCACAGTGATACAATTAAAATAAATAAAATTAAAATAATAAAATAGTTAAATAAGAAAAATAAATAAAAAAATGACGTGATATTGGCTGAGACCCCCCCCCCCCCCCACGTGATATTGGGCGAGATTCGGCTAAACCCCTTCCACTCCTGAACACCTCACATAATTAATGGACGCCCCCTAAGTACCTACCTATGTATGTACCTACTTAAAACATAAATAAGCTACATAGGTATCATGACCCCGCGCCGCGGGCGAAGACGCCTTATCATTGTTGACACTTGCCAATCTTGGTGTGCCGGGAGGCATTTGCGCAAGCGCCTTATCAGACACTCAACAACCAGATCAACGAGACCTCTGATCCCTTTCAAACTTCAAGCAGAAATAGTTCTTACATCCTGGACAGCCGTATCAGTGAGATAGGTAACGTCGGGGCTAGGAAGTCGGATAATCATCAGTCGGTGATGAATCGTCGCCGGCTAAACACCTCTGAAGAGAGGATTTTTATTTCAGAATAAAATATGATTCTAAATTTACAGAATGTAGTAAAGACATGAAGAAAAAGGTTTTACAAATAGTATTTGGGGGACAATACAAAAGGTACAAGCTAGGTACACTCAATCACACATTTGGAATGTTGTGGAAAAAATGGTTTATTCTCCGAATCCTCACCAGTGTGTACAGGCCTTGTAACTGGTTAATTACTACATACATGCTTTAACACGGACAATTTCTTATGGAATTAATTGAAAACAAATAGCCCGTGTTAAAGCATTTATGTAAGCTTTTAGGTACTTTGGTACAAAACAAGTTTTCTTTTTGAAAAGTACAAATTATAAAGTCGTTCTGACAATGCCCTACCTGTCTATCTATCACGAGCTCAATAATTAACCCTAATTAGTATTTTTATCAGTAAGAATATAGTTAACTATGACAAACATAGATAGATACCTTCCTACCCAAATAGTTACCGGGCCATAGTGATAAACGTTAAATACGTAACTAATTTATTTTCATTTCATCCCACTGTTATAATTAAACATATCTACACTCTAATTAACGCTTACAACTTTGATAATAGAAAGCTCATATATAAAGTACATAGTTACAATACTGATAATAGCGGTACTTACCTAAATGTACACGACGCAAATATGTGGGATCATAGCGCGGCCGGTTTTATCTGAGCAAAACAAAGCCACGCGGAGAGCGCGTGGACGCCGCACGACTCGTATTTTAAAAATAGAACGCAGTAAGTATACGCCAGTGTACCATGACCTTCCGTCACCCCCGATTCCGAACCACATCGAACATTAGAGGCGTCTATTTCAAAATTTAGAGGTCAGAGTTATACTGGTGCCGTTTAGCACCTTGCCTTCGTTGAAAAAGAACCACGCCCTGATGATTGTTCGATGCAGCTCGCGTTCCAAATTTGTAATTCTTGGCACGGCTCTTCGATACAACGCAGTTTTTGGCGCGCTCGTTATGTTTATACTCGTGGTTGGTTTCAGCCAATGCGTACATGATGCGTTGTTGTGATGTGGTAGAGTTTCTGCGAAATTGCAACATAATTAATTAAATTGTTAACGAGAGTGCAAATTAATATTTAGTCACCTAATAACAAAACTATTGTTTGAGTGTGACTTAACTTTTGTTAGAATTTACAGACAAAGGCAATTATGCGTCCAAGCGTTCCACCTTCTTTGTTTTGAAGCACGAATGAAGAGAAAAAAAGAAAAGGATTAATGGCGGGTTCCTATATCCGTGGGTCCAGCTACGACTCGTTTCTCCTTGAAAACGTGTCAAAAGTATGACTCTAGTTTGACACTTTTTCAAGGAGATTCGAGTCGTAGTCAGTTACCGACAGATATAGGAACCCGCCATAAGACTGCGAAATCTCTGGTATCCGAAGATTTAGAAGTCAATCCGACAGCTATTATTTGCTTGATTTTTAATTGCCCTTATATTAAAAATATAATATATACATATACCTTATACTTATAAATTTTAATGTAACTTTAGTTCGTTGTTGTATAATTTTATCGATAATTTGAATTAATAGTTTTTACTAGTAAGTAAAAAATAAACGTATCTAGGAATATTATGTAGAGAACTGGAGAGTAACCAAGAGCTTCACTAAAATATGTTTAGCAAGTTGTCAAATCTTTAATTTTTATCCTTTATCCTGAAAATTTTCAACCAATCATTCATAAAAACTTTATAATACACATTACGTTATTTTTACTGTTAAATTATTACCAAAAGATGCCACTTAGTACGTAACCCGAAGAACGGGACTTTATGTACCTCACTGGTTGTCCAAAAAAGGCAGGGCTAGTTTCATTCAAAACATGGAATCGAAAATGTTTTCTAGCTGGATAGGCTTGGTGCTTATGGACTGTACTTAGACTCATTTTAAAATTTTAAACCAACTCTTTGGTAGAAACAGTATGTAAATATTTGATTTCTTATAAAATACCTGTTTCGAGGTAATAGCAGATATGATTACTGCCTTTTCCTTGTACCTTGCCGAGCTTTCTGCAACATAAAGCTTTGTCTTGGTGCTTAGAGACACTCGAGCCGCTACACATTATTTAAATAGATAAAAAAAATAATTATTTTAATATTTATATAAAACCCCGTCATCTTTACCTAAACATAATTTTATAGTTACACAATAGGTACCTTCTTCTTCTTCTTCTTCTAGGTATATAATATATACTATACGGTATATAATATAAATAATATATCTAGGTAATATAGTTAATAGGTACCTATTAACTATGTTGTTTACTTAATTCTCGCTCGGTCCGGTCGAAATCGAGAGAACATCGAAGCAAGCTTATCTTCTATACAGGGTATTCGTAGATTAGGGTAATTGAAATGAAACAAGTACATTATGTATGTATGCAACTGAATGAAAGAATGAAAACACTTAATTGTACACCATATAAACAAAAAAATACAAACAAAATAGAAAACACAAAGCAAATAGTGCAATGGGCGGTCTTATCTATTAGGTTGGGGAAAAGTTTCTTCGCATTTTTTAAGAAAATTCAAAACTTATTTTTAATATAGTTTATTTACATTTAACTAAAGTATGTAGGTACCATTTTGTTCGATAACTTTTTCCTATCTTGTAGGTAGGGACATGATCCCATTGCTATAGAAATTTTGGGGCTTCTGATCAAAATACCGCGACAAGTGGTTTTGGCAGTCCTCTCGTGATGTTAACCTGACACTGCCTAAAGAATTCTGAAGAGACCGAAACAGGTGGAAATCTGAAGGTGAAGCTCATGATGCAACTGAGAGATGACGCGCATGACCGGTTTCGCTTTTCAAAAAGTCAAATTCATAAAAAATACTATAAGGATTTAAAAAGCGCTGTCTCAAAAGCTCTCCTAGCAGATCGCCATGCTTATTTTGACACATTTATTAATGCAAATCTAAAGGATCCCGCAAAATTATGGAAAAATTTGAAAAAGACAGTTCTTCCTAAACATAAGTTACCTGAATTGCCTTGTCATCTCAATAACCCTAACTTGATAAATGACCACTTCTTAAAGGTTCCAGGTTCCAGTGACGTTAATATTTCGCAACTAACATTCTATGAACACAATAGGTTCTGTCATAACTCTCTGCGGTTTACATATATTTCAGAAGACAGGGTCCTAAAAGCTCTACGCTCACTTAAATCAAGCGCCAAGGGCACAGATGATATCACCTTAGATATGATTACACTAACACTACCCTATACTTTGGAAGCTATTACTTGTATTATAAATAAATCCATCTCCTCTACAACGTTTCCCTCTTGTTGGAAAACAGCTGTGGTTAAACCTATACCAAAAGTATCAAGTCCGAGTACTTTCAAAGATCTTCGTCCTATCAGCATCCTGCCTTGTCTCTCTAAAGTACTGGAAAGAGCGGTGCATGATCAAATATCAAACTTTATTGAGACCAACAATATTTTACCACAAGTTCAGTCTGGGTTTAGAAAGAGTCATAGTACAGCTACTGCTCTGCTGGATGTTACAGACAATATTCTCAGGGCCCAAGATAAGGGCAAGGGAACGTTGTTGGTCTTGCTGGACTTTTCTCGTGCATTTGATTGTATAAATGTAACTCTACTTCTTTCTAAGTTAGCTTATTATGGATTAGACGGCGAGGTAGTTAAATGGTTCGACAGCTATCTTTCAAATCGTTCTCAGCTAGTTGAAACTGCTAAAGTAGACGGTACGAAGGCTTTTTCAGCCAACTCTACTGTTTCTAGAGGCGTTCCACAGGGCTCTATTCTTGGTCCTTTATTATTTGTGATCTATTGTGCAGATATAATAACAAACATCCGCCACTGTCAGTACCACATCTACGCAGATGACCTGCAACTGTTTCTGTCATTTAAACCGAGTGAAACGTCTCAAGCTGTTGCAAAAATTAATGAAGATCTTGATAGCATTGCCCTATGGTCAACACAAAATTCCTTAGTTCTAAACCCGGGAAAATCTAAGTTCTTAATTCTAGGATCCCGACACCAGATCAATGCCATTGAACTTGAAACACCTAGTGTGAGTATCTTGGGAGAATCCATTGACTTTACAAATGAAGCTCGAAATTTGGGACTACTAATTGATAGTGAACTGCGCTATGAGAAACATATAACAGAATCCGTGCGATACTGTTTCTATAGGTTAAGGGTTCTATACAGTATTCGTGAATGTCTCAATGTCGATCTACGTGTGCGGTTATGTGAATCTTTAGTCCTTTCCAGGCTTAATTACGTGGATACAGTCTATGGTCCTAGATTATTCTCGGACTGAGAAGTTAATTCAACGTGTACAGAATGCTTGTGCTAGGTTTTGTTTTTCAATCCCAGCTAGGGCACATGTAACACCTTTTATAAATAGAGCAAAACTTCTCAAGATGTCTTCCAGAAGACATCTCCATTTTGCTATCCTTCTATTTGGTGTCATCAAGAGTCGGAAACCAGAATATCTGTTTCACAAATTAACCTGGTTCCGCGATTATAATAAATATAGTACCAGAGCTACAGAGTCTCTTCTAGTGACGCCTGCACATAACACCGCAGCTTTTCGAGGCAGCTTTAGATATTGCGCTACGAAGTGTTGGAACAACATCCCTCCACCTCTATGTAATGTTAGCACAGTTAATTTGTTTAGATTAAGACTCAAAGCTGATATTCTCTCATCGCAGCTAAATCAACCGTAGTGGCAGTAGCTGAAGCTCTCTCTCTCTCTTTTCAGTAAACCATGGAGTCCAGTGTCTCCATGGGTAGTCTAAAATATATCAGTGAAATGTTCTTGAGTGTGATAGTTAGTAGTGATAGATTTATTGGATTAAAATAGTAGGTATTTAATTGTGTTATGTATGTATTTAATAGGATTTGTGGTATTTAATGTGAGTAAGTATTTAATGTAAGTATTTAATAACGATAGTTGTGTTTTCTTATAAAAACTACCCTTGATCAAGATGAATGTGAGGTAACCTAAACTGGACTCAGCGGAAGACCAGCGCTGCGGCATATTAACATGCCGTAGCATCATGCTGAGCTGAGTACCAATTCATCCCCACACAGAGCTCTTTAATTTGTTAGTTTGTTAGTGCTTAGTTTCGGTTTTATTGTTGTTGTGTTTATTTTTTTTTTCTTTATGACTGTGTGGATTTATGAATAAAATGTTTTCTTTCTTTCTTTCTTTCTTTCAAGGTCAGGACTATACGGCGGATGCATTAACACCTCCCAGCCAAACTCTCTTAATTTTTGCTGAGTGGCTAAAGATGTGTGAGGTCTAGCGTTATCATGATGAAAAACCACACCCCTTATGTTGATTAATTCCGGCCGCTTTCTCTCAACTTCTTGCTTTAATCTCATCAGTTGTTCGTAGTAGAGTTCAGAATCGATGGTCCTGCCTGGTGGTAACAGCTCATAATGAATAATGCCCTTCCAATCCCACCACACACACAGCATCACCTTGTTGCGAGTTAACCCGGGTTTCGCCACAGTCTGTGAAGCTCGACCGGCCTTTGACCACGACCTTTTTCGCACGTTCTTGTCGTACGTGATCCACTTTTTATCACCAGTTATCAGCTTCTTCAAAAATGGTTCGGTTTCATTACGTCGTAATAAAGAATCACAAATGAGTACACGGTTCATTAGGTTTCTTTCAATGAGCTCGCGGGGTACCCAAATATCGAGCTTTTTTGTGTACCCAGTTTTTTTCAAATGCGCCAAAACTGTTTTGTGGTCAATTCCCAGTTCTTCAGCTACGTCGTAACTACTGATATGGCGATCTTGCTCTACTTTTTCAAAAATGGCATCAATTTTATCCGTAATAGGGCGACCAGAGCGACGTGCACCTTTGACATCAAAATTTCCGGATTGAAAACGCTTAAACCAAATTTGTGCTACTCTCACAGACACTGCACTAGGTCCATAAACATCGCAAATTTTTTTCGCGGCTTGCGTTGCATTTATATCTTTTTTGTAGTAAAATTTTATAATGTATCGAATTTCTTCATTAGATTCATTCACCTTTACAGTACGAAAAACAAATAAAAATCACACATTTTCCTAATTTGAATTTGGAATTATCTTCTTTAAAATTTAAACTTTCAATGATACCAACACCAGCCAGATACAAATAGTATAGCCAAAGAGATTTTGTTAAAAGTTCATACATACTACATATTATGCGAAAATACTTTTTCTCCAACCTATTATTCTAACTCTCTCTATCTCTATCTCATCTATTGGTAACTGTATATACCTATTTGTTTGGTGTCAACCTGACAAAATACTATTTTTAATTTCGGATTTAATCACATTTATATTTGATCTACAATTAACAGCAGAAATCTCAATTATGCTTTCTGATATCCATGCTACAATCGAACAAGGGCGTAGGTAAGTTTAGAAGAATGACGCAAGAAGTTGCAGTAATGTTTTGGAAACAACTTCCTTGCCATACATTTAATTAACCGCCTTTTAGTTCCCTAGTTGAAATTGTAATGAGTCTGGAATAGAGCGGTTCCGCCTAGTGGGCAAACTGAGTAGCTAGTTTTAGCTATGTTGAGTTAACGTGGCTTATCATAATAGCGTCGTTTCTAATTTCAAACACCGCGGCCAGTCACCGGTCGCTGTAAACAGGCGCGTCTTGCATAAAAACGGTTTGCTGTTGCCACACGAAGCTGGCGAACGGTCGCACGCGGTGGGCGCGTCAGCCAGGCACCACGCATCCGCGGCGTGATCGTGACGTCAGCGCACGTCACCGCCAAACCCAACCCTATGCCATTATCATACAGGTGTTACGCCCGCCGTTGAGCAAACGGCTAACCGCTGTACTTTTCCGCGGGATTGCGTAAGACCAGCGAAATTTCGGCTGAATAATTCAACTCGAATTGCAATTACGCTTACACACTCTGAAGTACCTAAAGGTTTTAAAAATAAGGTTGTAATAATTGAAGAAGAAAAACCAGACGTCAGTGTGTTATCTGAATGTAAATATGCCGCGGTATCGCAGCAAACCGAGGGTATAAAAGCGCGAGCGGTGGACCATCCACGCCCAGTGCGGATCGCACGGGCAGACTAAAAACAATATACACAACCAATAGGCACACACAAATAATCACACATACATAACATACACTGGTATGAACACATGCACACATGACTACATGTAAACACGCGTACCGAGCGTGATTGATAACTATGAGTAATAAAAGCTAACCAAACAGGATTCATGATTGATGATACACAAACAACCAATGTCATCATGCAACCAAATAAGGTAGAATGAATCAGAGATGAATCATGTGAAAGGGATACCCCGGGAAATATCAAATTGATAGATCAAACTATCGCAATGTAAACAAACCGATGCAGACCAATGCACTCTGTCTGACTCTAAAGCAAATACAAATAATCTATAACCGTCTATAGTACTATTACAACCCTTTAACCTTATAGTAATCTCCACAGAAATCTAACTACAGACTTTTGAGGCATACAGAATAAAATTAAATGAATAACCAAAGAAAGTGGAGGTGACAAATATTTGCATAGGTCATGGTTCCGTTTTGTGAGTCATTTCGTTAAGGAAGTGAATCTAATAATATTCAAGGTGTAAGTCATACAGTCAAGGCAATCTAATAACTGACACATTGCAAAAAGATGTTATAATGGGGATAGGGAAATAAATTGGTATTAATTTTGATAAAATGTAATCAGAAACAATACATACCTTGAAGGGAATAAGATATAAGTACAAAAGGTGTATAAAAGGTTAAACTTAATAAATGATTTATAATGTACATACCAAGCCAAGGTCAGCCTTGTAAATTATGAATGCACAAAGTTACGACTACTTCGTTGTTAGCTTACTTTATAAGGTTTCGTTATCAAATACACAAACAAGTTTATTTAGACGCAAAAGACTTTGGTTTACAAGGTTTGAATATACTCTTTGCAGGTTTAATGGCTGTAAACCAGCGCTGAGAAATAGGTTTATTGTTCAGCATAATGCTGAGCCATTCCCCTTTTTCGGCACAGGGCTCATAGTGACTGGATACGTATTTTTAGTACTATTTATTATTTTTTGCTTAAGTAATGTTTTTTAAATTGTCTGTATTTTATTGTGTTTATTTAATTGTCTGACTTCACTTATCCACTGTATGTAGTTTCTGTGTGTTTGTTACTTGTGTCGAAATAAATGTCTATATCTATCTATCTATCTATCTATCTTGTATCGTCTTGTATCAACTTGGGCAAATAGGCATTGTATGTATGTATGTTTGTTTGACCGAGGATAACTTTCCAAGCGTTTTTTGTTTTATATTGCTGGACATTTCACACAACGCTATCTAGTACCAAACTAAGCAGAGCTTGTACTATGGGAACCAGATAACTGATAGAATACTTATATACTTTTTTTTTTGTAAGTACTTACCTATAATATATAGAAAAACATCCAAACCCGGAACAAATATCTGTAGATTATGCAAACATTTGTTCCGCGGCGGGAATCGAACCCACTACCTCCTGCGTCTCAGCCGGCTATTCGACCACTGCGCCACGGAGGTCGTCATCGAGCG
Source organism: Philereme transversata (assembly GCA_963924445.1). Lineage (NCBI taxonomy): Eukaryota > Metazoa > Arthropoda > Insecta > Lepidoptera > Geometridae > Philereme > Philereme transversata. The sequence goes on along the minus strand of OZ004337.1, from coordinate 2,964,624 downwards.
TCATCGAGCGGTCGTCAAGCGTTGATCCGATAATCGTGGATGTATAGGTATTTTTTCTATTTGGTCAAGTGGGTCGTCTAATGAAAGGTCTTCGAACCCTTCAATTTATGGCGTGAAAGAGTAAAAAACATCAATCACAGTATTTTCCTATTGTGGCGAATCGTTAATATTGTTGTTATTAGTAGCTTCATAGGTTCTTAAAAGTTATTGTTTTTTAATCAATAGACAATTGAAAATCTATATTGTTTTGCTAAGTATATACAAACAGAACAATACTCTTTAATAAATAAATTGTTATTGCTCGTAAAATTAAAACTTGTGGTATGGGAGCCAACGTGACCGATATACATATCTACGTATGTATTTTGGAAAATACGGGTGCTTTGACGTAATATCATTAAGCTTGAAATTATCAGCATCATATATTCTATTTCTTTCTTTCAATACCTTATATTAACTTATTCTAGGTCCAGTTTCCTGTGTTAACTTGTTGATTTTTCTCAAGTATTTTTACCTTTTATGTAAGCCGTTGTAAGTGAAGCAGGATTTCATGAAACTGTTTAGTGTTACTGGGTGTGGTTCAATTGTACCTAAAATTATTAATTGCAATCATCAACTTTATAATTTTTAAACTATTATGGAGACTATTTTTACTAAATATAGGATATTTACCTTGATTTGGCACATGCAACTGTGTTGAAATAACGAGACACTCAAAATCTCTCAAATCATGCTGAATATTCAGTTTTTAGTGGATATAATCATTAGACATAGACATTATTCACTACATTAGCACACAATATACACTAAAGTTACATTTTAAAACAGAGAAAAGACAAAAAAATAAACAATCGAATAGTAAACGTAAAACATAAACAAAAACATAGGAGAACTTAACATCATTAACATTATTGTAATAGTGTGGTGTGCTGGAGCGTCCTAATATTTAAAAATAGTCCCAATAATTAATGAACGGATTTGAACACGCAACCTCATATAACACTAAAAATAAAAATAGATATTAGAAAGGTGGGTGTGGTTCAAACTTTTAAAGTAAGTAGGTTGGCAACTTGGCACTTAGCTTACATAAACTTAATAGCTATTCAATATTTTAAAAATAAAGTATTACTTGTCTAGTCTATTATACCTACTAACATTATAAAGAAGAAAGATTTGATTGTTTGTTTGAATTGAATGCGCTCCGAAACTAATGGACAGATTAAAAAAATTCTTTCACCGTTGGGAAGCTACACTATCCCCGGGTGACATAGGCTACTATTTACCCAACTGCGCAGAAGGTGGGTAATATTTTTACTGAAAAACTACGCGTGCGAACCTGCGGATTGGTCAGTTAGTAGAATATATTCCTGTTGGCCAGACATGCCACAAGAAAAAGCCCAGTTCAGACGAGATCATATCATCATTATCAGCCATAAGACGTCCCGTAAACCAGAGCGATGTGCGGCCTGTAGGTACCCAAGGGCTCCCATATCAGGTCTCTTTCCATCTAGTGTGCTGCAGTTACCTAGAAATATACCTATCTAATCAATAATCAAACAAAACCAGTATCTAAAGTGTGTCTAAAGTCGATAATTTGCGAAATAACCAACTAACTATTTATACACAAACAGAAAGCAGCGTAAAAACACATCGCAATGTGTGTCAATGTTCTGCATCGCCACAGCACAACCAATAGTTAGTAGTTAACCACTGAATACTAACTAGTAACTACAAGCTGGTTTTGCGCAGCATAGAGTATTATATAGTTAGTAGTAGCAGGTTCACAGAGTATGTAAGAGTTAGTACAAGCAGGTGGCACTGAGTATGAAAGAGTTAGTAGTAAAGTTGCGGGCGCGGCGGTGACGTCAGCGGCGCGCACGCAGTCGAAGCGTGGAACGCACGCCCACCAACATGACTGTAACGTGCTGCCAAGTAGTGCCACGCTTTGTTTCGATGCTATTTTGACGTATAGGTAAAGGAAAAGTATAAGCGTTCAATGAGTTCAATCATCGTTTACGTGCGGCGATATCTTTGAAGATTTTTTCATAACATGTACGTATTGTACGTAGACCAAGCTCCTTTTGGCAAGTCTCTTGTTGTTTTAATGTGGGAGTTTCCAAGCCAATCAACGTTACACGGTAGCGCCATTGATATTGCTCTAGAGTTCATTTGGCAGTCGATTTTAGAGGAAAAACTATACCTATATTAACTTTAGTCCTCATTATTCTGAAAGGCGGTTTAACTATACCTTTGTTATACCTTATAATACCTATTTCTGCCGCCAAGCAGCATTGCTGTTTCGTTTTGTAGGGTATGGTTGCCGGTGAAGCTACAAGCACATGAGACTTTACACATGTATGCCTCAAGTTGATGGACGTAGGACAGTACATCGTAGGGCACGTTTATCAGGTGCGTGACCTACAAGCCAGTACTTTGTTATAGGCGATGTTTATCACTTCACATCGGGAGGGCCATATCCACGTCCTATAAAAAAACCTTTTTTCCCCTCTCCGTTTCAAAAATGACGGAATAAGAGCTAAGAGATAGCCAAAGGATTTAAAATGGCCGCTTTGGGTTCTTTATTATCCGTTCCATTCCGATTAGTACCAAGATTAACTAAACAGTTTACCCGTGATCATGGCGCATGCAACTGCGTCAAAATATCGGGATACTCAAAAACTAACGAATCATGGTAAATATACCGTTTTTAGTACAAATAGTGCCTACATAATAAGTCCTATACTATAGCCAGCTATTTTCTATTGATGCCTGAAATAAAGATTTTTAGTATTTTAATTATTTACTTATTTAAAACTCATTCATATAAAAAAAATCACTACAAGGTATCATAAAAAAACAAACATTATAGTAAAAAATACATATGTATGTATATAGCAACGGTAAACCACCGACCGCTATGCAAGGCCCAAGCGAGCGGTGGCTATTAGCGCTGCAGAGAGAGGAACCTCCTGACTTTGTGTGGCGACTCCAATACGAGGCATGCCTTTTAAGTTTTGTCGTTTGAAGAAAAAAACACAACTAGAACCTTATAGTACTTTTTATTGTTTTTCAAAGTATTCACCGCGTAGCTTAATACACTTTTCCATTCGCTCAAACCAGTTATTATAACATTTATTCCACTCTAAAGTGGGGGTGTTCAAAATGGCTGACTTGAAAGCGTCGACTGCTTCTTCACCGGACTGGAACCTTTGACCACGAAGACTTTTCTTAATTTTAGGAAATGTAAAGAAATCGTTAGGGCTTAGGTCAGGACTGTATGGAGGATGGTCAAGAATTTCTACTTTTTCCTGCTTCAAATACTCAATCGTTTGACGAGCGCTGTGTGAGCTTGCGTTGTCGTGGTGCAGGATGATGCGTCGCTTTGAGTTAGATTTTCGAAGTTCGGCGATGACTTGTGGTAAACAAACTGTAGTATACCACTCTGCGTTAACCGTTCTACGATCTTCAAGTGCAATAGTCGCAACATGGCCGGTTTTTCCAACGAACGTGGCCACCATCTTCTTTGAAGTGCTTCGAGAACGAACAACTTTAGTCGGCTTTGGCTCGTCTTGAAAGACCCAGATTGTAGATTGTTGTTTGGTATCAGGATCGTAGGCATAGATCCAAGATTCGTCACCACTTATGATGTCGTAGACGTGATTTGACTCCCCTCGGTTGAACCTTTGCAGAGTTTTCTTACACCATCTGACGCGGGCCGCCTTGTGATCGTCGGAAAGCAGATGCGGTATCCAACGGCAAACTAGCTTTCTCACACCAAGCGCTTCATGCAAGATCTTCTGAATGGTTGTCCCTGAGATGCCTAATAGAGCCTCTATCTCTCGATACGTCACATGACGATCTTCGAGAATTAGTTGTCTCACAGCAATGATGTTATCTTCAGTGAAGGCGGATTTTGGGCGTCCTTCGCGAAATCTGTCACTAACACTAGTATGTCCACGCTGGAATTCTAAATACCAGCGTTCGACAGTCCGCAGACATGGGGCTACATCACTGAACACAGATGTTAGCTTTTCTAAACACTGAAGCCGTGTCAGGCCTCTTCTAAAGTTGTAGAAAATTATTGCACGAACATTTTCCTTAGAAAGATTCATTTTCGTACGTGACCTGACAGATTCAAATCGAAACTGTGACTAAACAATAGCATTAATCCTAATACTTTCAACTGTTTTGAGATTCAAAATGTAAACACATTCGAATATAGAACAGTTCCAAATTCAAAATTGCCGGTAAATATGGAAACGACAGAACTTAAAAGGCATGCCTCGTAATATTATTAAAAGTTTTTAAAATTATCTAAAGATTATGATAACTAAAATGCATGCAACTAATAATAGCGAAACACAAATTGCAGATTGTCTGCTTACAAAGCATGTTCAAATTAAAATGCTTTTTTTTGCGCAATATGTCAACAACTACCAACACATGTGATAACGATTTTCGACGACCTCCGTGGCGCAGTGGGCGTATAGCCGGCTGAGACGCAGAAGGTAGTGGGTTCGATTTCCACCGCGAAACAAATGTTTGCATGATCTACAGATATTTGTTTCGGGTCAAGATGTTTTTCTATATATTACAAGTATGTATTTACAAAAAAAAAAGTATATTGAGTATTCCATCAGTTATCTGGCTCCATCCATGGTTATCTGGTATGCGTAACCTCCAGGTTAGGGAACTATTTAAGTGAGACTATATGTATCTATGTATCAAATCTTACTTTACATTATTTTATTTTTTCTCTTAGCACGCTTAGTTTAGTTATAGAACGTATATTTATTATTGTATCATGTACTGAATAAAGATTTATCATTTATGATAGTACAAGCTTTGCTTCGTTTGGGTGAAATTTATATAGCGCGAAATAGCGCTATGTGAAATTTCCAGCAATATTTATTTATTAAACAAAAATCCGGTAATAACAAGCAAAATTACAAAATTATTCTTAAAAAACTTTCATGATTATTTCAATCATTATTATAAATACGAAATTTATCACGTGCCGTCTTATCGTTGTTTCCTCGCAGTGAGGCGAGACGTTATTCGGAGCGGATCGCACTCTCCCTGATGAAGGTTCACGAATTGAACCGAAACATTGTCGGTGTAAACACCGATAAGACCGTACGTGAGAAATCCCATATTGATAATATTGATTACAAAATTTATTTACTTAATAAAATAAATCATTTTTAACAAAAGAAGCTAATATTGAATACATAAATAGTGAAGCATATTGACATATATGGATCCAGCAATGTCCGTATAGGCCTACGATGATGAAACACTTGATATTTTATAATTCCTTTGTTAACTCATTGTATGAATAATTCCAGTTTATTTTTAGGCCGACCGACGCCTATATGACTCATTTTACTACTATTCCGTCATATAATCCGAGCCTTCTGGTTCTTTCGTAGTCACCCTAAGGTCAATGGTTTGAGGTAAAATGTAGCGATTTATGCTCAGTATTAGATTTATGCCCCTATCAAGAGGTCAACATCCGACTTTCTCCCTAGTTCCATTTCCCCCGATTTTGGCACGTTGCCCTATAGCCTTGATTTTTCAACATTTGGCATAAATCATGCTTACCAACGAACATTTTTTCTGCGAATGTGCGTACACTAATATAGTGCCTGGGACAGGTTTTTAAGATGGAGTAGGCTTGGCCTTCACCACCATCCTCCCAGCTTCACCATCATATCAGCTATAAAACATCCACTGCTGAACATAGGCCACCCCCATACATTTCCAAAGCAACCGTTCTTGTGCGGCCTGCACTCAACGGCCCCCAGCAACTTTTATCAGGTCGTTTTTCCATCTAGTGGGAGGACGTCATACGCTGCTCACCTCTCAGCTTAGTCTGCCTTCATTGATTGAGCAAAACTTGGACAAATCGGCGTTGTATGTAGGTATGTATGTTTGTTTGTTTGTCCGAGGATAACTTTCGAAGCGTTGATCCGAATATCGTAGAATTTGATTCATAGGTGATACCACAATTTTGGTGTGACTAAATGAGCTAAAAATGTTGGGGGGTTGTTGAGATATTGTGGTTCAGAGGGGTAAAAAAAAATTAAAAAGAGACTATTAGGTGTGGGTGGGACATCAAATGAAAGGTCTTCATTGTACTAATTTCGACTAGGTTTTTATTTTTAGTAAAGTTCTTGTAGTTTATGAGTTATTAGTGTAGCCGTAATAAAAACTGAACTGACGAAATTCACAGGTTACACCAGTAACCCCACAGTGTTGAAATTTGGTATGCGTGTAGCTTAAGTGACACAAATATAGGCAAAAGTCTGAAATCCAGAATATCTGCAATTTGTACCCCAAAAACCCCAATAAACTTTCGTTACCTGTAATTTGAATGAAACTGTAGGTCAACTTAGTTGGTTATTTATTTCGGGGCACTATTTTGATAGTCAAAGATTACGCATAATATATTTTTGTTTTTATGGGAGACTCGCGAGATCTCAGTTCGGGGCGAGCCACTAGTTAATAGTAGAAAAGAAAACCATTAGTCACTACATGTAGAGCTCATAAGTTGGTTTCCGCGCGAAGTTTTTCACTTTTGAGCAAGTGTACGTGCACTTATATACGTTAGTGTTTGAACAATGGAATATATAACTCTTTATTAAAATTACGTGAGACGTTTTTGACGATTTTTTGACCAACCCCCAGGTGAGATGTCACGAGATTTGTTTCGAACCCTTCCCCCTCCCCTCCATTTATTGCAAGTGAGATTTTCAAAATTTGTATTCATAGTTTACATGCGTTGGGCTTATTTAAGAAAAACACAATTGGCTTCATTATTTACAATGAAAATATTTAAAAAAAATTACGTGTTATTAGCCGAGACCCCCCCCCCTCCCCCCCCACGTGAGATTGGACGAGATTCGACTAGAGATCCCGCCCCTGAACACCTCACGTAATTATTGGACGACCCCTTGGCAATGGAGATCTTGTCGCTGAGAGCGATATCTTCCAGGCAACCTTTAGATGGAGCGAAATAAGAAGCGATAACGAAGTGCGTATTATACTGAGTGTTCAGTGTATTTTCCCACGATTTCTAAATGTATGTCATGCATGATTCGATTAAGAGTATCTAAGAAGCGTTGCTGGGAGTTGTTGGGTATAGGTTTCACAAGATCGGATGGTCTAGCGATCTATAGGGGAGGTACATATATATTAGCAGTAGATTTCCTGTGGCTGATATACCTACCTACTGGTGATGGCTACCGCAACCTAGTTTCATAATGGTGCAATATTATGTATTATGTCTTACCTACCACGCCTTTTGAGATGCGATTCTAGTAGTTGCAGTGTTGCTTCATGTGGCTTAGTGTCGCATTGTTACCTTAAGTGCCAGTAATATCAGCGCCTACGTGGCACTGATTTTATTGGCCCTAAAGGTTGAGAGTGTAGCTCGTAACAATTTAATATAAGGTCACATGAAGCAACACTGCATTTTCTAGAATAACAGAGTAACAAATATGTGTAGTGTGTTTTAAGATATTTTGTTCTTTCTAATTATATGCAAGATTAGTTGTCCTACTGGACTCTAGTCGCTGGAGAGACATGGCACCTCTCCTTCACGAATCAGAGTACAACATCAAGATTTACATCACCCGAATAGATGAGAATACTTTAGGAGGTGATGTACTCCGATTTGTAAAGGAGAGGCGCCGGGTCCAGATTACAGGCACGTTCCGCATGCCTCTCCAGCGACTGGATTCCAGTAGGACTACTAGCTTCAAGTCCTACACTCTTTAGATTCTAGCAAAGCATAAGGGTGTGCTACTTGATCCGGATTTCTGGCCAGCCGGCATTGTTTACAAGCGCTGCAGGGAAGCAGCTACGAAGCAAAATCCTCCAATTAAATCAATGTGTGAGTTTTAAGTTTATTGTTATTACGTCATTTTATTAGGTATTAAGATATGGGCATTGTTATCATATTTTATATATGCCCATTGTTGCTTGAAATAATAATTATTATTTATAATATTATATATTTTGAAATAATATTAGTTATAATATATTATTAGAGGGCGTAACACAAATAGTTTCCATAAACGCTTTCTACCACTTCATAATCTCAACTTTCCTCAGCATATGTATGTGACAGAAGTCAATGTGAATCAGCTCACTCGCGGTAAGTTTATGAACCGACAGACTGCCTAATCGCCACCAATGGCCAAGCCTCTGAAGATACGTCATTGCGTTTTACTAGGCTACGTCCGTAACACCTACACTATTGTCTTTTGGCGTGAATACGTTTTTACAAGCTTTTTAATAACTTGCAATGTATGTATGTTTGTCCGGGTGGAATCTTGCAACTGAATTTTAAACCCGTTCCCCTCAACCGATTGAGCTGAAATTTGGAATACATATAATAACTTGCACATGGTGACAATGCAATAATATGGTACCATGGAGGTGGTTTCATGATGGAGACTGATAGGAATGGATTATAGTAGGTTACTAGTGTTTGGGCTCATTTGAATCTGCTTGCGGTTCCAATTATGAATTTTATAAAAGCTTGTTTTGAAAAAATAATTTTTCAACAAAAACTTATTAAAATTGCCATAGGTTGTCGAAGATACTTAGTTCTGCGGCATACTCAGTCAAAAAGATCCGTCTTTTTACAGACGTAGACTCAGCTAGACTAGTTTACTTCAGTTACTTCCACAGCATTATGCCATTCGGTATACTGCTGTGGGGGAGTGCTGCAGATTAAACACCGCATTTGGCCCCAGAGAATCATTACGCGATAAGTTTAAAGAAATAAATATTAAGACATTCCCTTGTCAATACATCTATAAAATTTCTGATGAATGTTCACAAAAATATTAATTTGTTTAAGAAAAATAGTGATAATCATAATTTTAATACTAGAAATAACGATAAACTCGCTGTTGCCACTTGTACACTCCATAAAGTTAGTAAATCGTTTAACAGGCAAGGTGTGCGCTTTTATAACGAACTCCTAAGTGATGTACAAAAATTGACAATTAACAAAATTAAAAACGTAATTAAACAAAATCTTTTTAGAAAGCCTACTATACAATATTGGATTATTTAGATGATAGAGAAGCTTGGGATTGAAAATGCTCCAACTCATTCAAAAATGTTACAATTTAGACGTAATTTATTTTCTTTATTGTTCTAAAAGGATCATTGAAAAAAAAAACAATCAGCCTTGTTTCTTGCCTTTCTTTCCTGGCTTGGTCGCGAAGGAACAGGCAGTAAAATTGACGTTTCAAAGTGATCGTCGTGATTTTAATGAATAAACACATCTTGATTTGATTTGATTTGACTAAAGCCCAATCTCCTTCGCGTGTTTTCCAACACTGGACGAGAACGCACCTGTGCGCGTTTAGTGTATCCATAGTTCAATGTCTACCTTGTTATTATTTTTATATTTATATTATGTTATTTTAGTGTACCTATTTAGGTACTTATTTTATTGTATATTGTTATATTGTACTGAATATGGACTTATCTTGTATATTTACTGTTGTGTCGCAAAATGCCTTTAATAGCAGATATAATAAAAAATATTATGTTGTGTTAATGCTTGTCTGAAAAAAACAATTGAATTGAATAAACCCCCTTTTTACACCACCTGCTCGACATTGTCAAATGATCCTTAATTTATAATACATAACGAAAATATATTGAGTCTAAATTGTAATATTTTTGACTGAGTTAAAGCAATTTCAATACCAAGGTTCTTGATCATCTGAATAGTCCGATAGGTTACATTACAGTTGCTTAAAAATATAATTGCTTAAAATAAATTATAAAGATTTTGTTTAGTTACGTTGGTATAACTAGGCAATATAAACGAGTAGCCAACCCTGCTATAAGCTAGGTTAATTGCAAAGAGTATGTATAAAGCATAACGATAAAGTTTACTCACATACTTAGTAATAAATTTGAATTACTCTTGGAATAGTTACATGATCGACCTCCGTGGTGCAATGGGCGATTAGCCGTTTCGATTCTCGCCACGGAATAACTGTTTGCGTGATCTACAGCTTTTGTTCCAGGTCTGGGTATTTCTCTATAAATTATAAGTACTTATTTACTAGTAGTTAGCCCCGAACTGAAATCTCGCGAGTCTCCGATTAAAACAATAAAATATTATTTGTTAAAGTCAAAAGAAATTATGATGAAAATTAATTTTCTGATACATAGATGCAGCTAATGATGGCTGATTGATACTTCTACCGGGTCGACATTGGCAGCCCGCTCCATATGCATGTCAAGGCGGTACGAAGTTCGGCGGGTCAGCTAGTAGGTAGGTATATAATAAAAAAACCTTAGTGTCAAAATTCAATGGTCTCAGTTCTGAAGTTCTTGGTTGCTTAGCTTAAAAGAGATCGATTTTAGCGATAACACTCTGTGAGTGACACTTTAAGGTTTCCTAATCGGACTATGAAACTCTAAAATATAATATATCTATCCGGACGTTTTAGGTAAGTAGCTCTTTTCTCTATGATATTTTCGGCATCAAAACATGCGTGGACTTTAGACTTGAGCCGATTCGATTAGAATCCGAGCCCTCATCCTATAAATAGGTGTAGCCATGTAAGCACGCCCAACATCTGTGATGAAACTGATGAACGAACTTTGTACTGAAATCGAAAACAAACCGCGCGCTCAGAAATAACCACACACAGATACTGTAGCAGTTACTACGACCACAGATTGTTAGTACGGTCGCAGATTATAAAACAGTTTGTATGGATATGACACAGATTAATGACAAGGCCTTTTAACAGCCGCATGAATTAATTTATTGTATTTTTAATTGGTTATTTTTTTTAGTTTTCATTAATATATTATTTTTATCTGACAAAGCCTACAGCTGCAATTTAAATAATATTGTAATTTGCTAGCCAATGAAATTGACGTAACAAAGTGTTCTCTATGTGGTGGTCACACCATGGGTCGTTTGAAAATAAAATGAATGAACAGTATGTATGGATGTATCAGTTGCATGTGCATATTACAGAAAATCCTGACGATTAAATCTATGCTCACGAAGAAAGCTTGGAAAATTTGGAAAGCTTTGAGAATCAGAACTTTATATTTTCTTACTTTTTAGGAAGCTCTATGCAAGAGAAATGTAAAGCCGTCTTCTTTAAGCCATTAGAAATGTTGCTTTATCTTCATACTAATCCTTCTGTAAGCCAAGTTAAGACAAGTATCGACAGCTGAATGCAAATACTGTATTGGAGCAGAGGACACAGGACACGCTGAAACTTTGTATTGCCAGGCAATGCAGTTACTGTTAGCTATAGTAGGCCGGGATCTCTCGCTGCCGAGCAAAGTCGAGGCTATGCTTAGCAGCGATAGAACCTAGGATGCCGTAGTCACCTGTGATGAGGAGATGTCCCAGAAGGAAGCTGCAGAAAGAATCGAAAAGGATATCCCTCTCGCTGAGCCGCGCTGCAGACGAAGGACCGGGAGGAGGCGAAGACAATTTCTTCGGCTTCTTCCGCTCGATGGGGGCCGGCAGGGTTCTGGTGCGGAGAGCACCAATCCAGCATCGCACAGGCCTGCTATGCTGGGGTATCACTATGCTAATGTACTAGTGCTAGTGCAGCATCGACCCACTCATCTCAAGAGTGACGGTTTGATGATGCACTGGCATGAAGGGGATTGAAGGAATATCGGTGGGATTTTAGGCGGTATGCTATTGGTTGCTAACCCTCGGAGAGTCCGACAGACCCCTTCAGCTCTCCCCGAGCTGGAGGACTTGCGTAATGCATTTTCCCATCGTCTCACTAATATTATAAACGCGAAAGTTTGGATGTTTGTCTATCTATTTGTTTGTTTGTTACTCAATCACGTCGTAACGGCTTAACCGTTTTCGATGAAATTTAGTATGTACGTAGATTATAACCTGGATTAACAAATAGTCTACTTTTTATCCCATAAATCAGGTTCCATTGGATAAAAATGGGGTGTCAAGTCAAGTTGCAACAGCGAGTTTAGCTTTATTTCTAGGTTACCTACACATTTAGTAGTGTAACGCGTACGAAGTCGTGGGCAACAGCTAGTAAAAAATAAAAGTCAAACTTTGTCAGCTTAAGACTACATTTACAACTACTGTTTCCATGTAAACAAACCAAGCATACCTACCTAGTTTCCATGTACAAAACTATTTCTACACGTGCATTGTTAGGAACGTAAACAAAGGCTTAAACTACCTACATATTTATTGTGTCACTCGATCCACACGTGATCAATTGCGAAATAATGCAATATGGCGTAATTCACATAATAATAATTGTTGGTCTACGCAATGAAAATATTATCATCATCATATCAGCCATAGTATGATAGGACGTCCACTGCTAAACATAGGTCTACAGAATTCCAGAGTGACTGATCATATGCGGCCTGTACCCAACGAATCCGAGCAACCTTTATCGGATCATCTTTACATCTAGTGGAACTACGCACTGGATGAATACTAAATTCACTTCGAACATGTGTGCAGAGGCACGGGTCGATGGGTTCCATGCCATCATTCGCAAAGACTGCCTCACTGCTCAGTAGAGTGCGAGGCAGCACCAACACCATCCTGCAGGTCATAGCAGACAAGTGCGACTCACCGATTATGAAGTCCTTCAATCGGGTTCTGATCGAATAGTCTATTGTGAGAGACTATTGGCTCAGGACTTGAGTGAGGGGCTTAAACTTATATTGTTGTTGTTTTTTTTTAATTTTGTTTGTTTTATTGTGACTATATTTTGTACTAACCCATGTGACATGTTTGATTTAAGTTTTTTACGAACAAATATGGATCTTTGACATCTGAAAATTTACAAGTTAATTTTTACAAAATTTTAATAAACTCCGGCACTTTCGTAAAAAGTAAAAAGATCATCATACAACTAATATCTCTAAACAAAGTAAAGGGCTGATCCTCGGACTGGCTGACCTAATCTTCATTACACATAGCTAAGACTAAGACCCTGTTTTTTTTATACATTATAGACTTGCGTTTGACCACGAGCTCGTCTGATGGTAAGCGATGATGCAGTCTACGATGGTACACGCTTGCCTAGAAGAAACCTATTCACTCGCGACTATTCACTCGCGAAGATACCCAGGTTGTATCTATCAGGAAACACAGACTCTGGCAAGGTTATAACTAGCTTTCTATTAAAAACACTGCATCTGAATCGGTCTATTTTTTTTTGGAACCACGATGCCACAGAATACGATCCCTGTGCGGTAAAACACACACAGGGAGAAAACATCCTGAGTCTTATGGGTTCAATACCGCTTGTGAGAATGTGGACTAGATTGTGACTAGACACATAGAGTGTAGAAGATTTTTTATAAGAGTACCTATGTAATGAATAGAAAGAAAGAAATCAATTCAAAGCACCTTTAATCTTCTTCGATTTATAGATTTGTGTTGTGTACAGCTTCTGGTTGCAATTTGCAGTGTGAAGGACGCGGTCAATAAAATGCTGACAGATATTACTCCTTTTGCGTAGAATAATTGTAACTAGTGGTTCGCCCCGTACTGAGATCTCGCGAGTCTCCGATTAAAACAAAAAAATATTATTTGTAATCTTTGACTATCAAAATAGTGTCACGATATAAATAACCAAATAACTTGACATACAGTTTCATTCAAATTACAGGTAACGGGAGTTCATGTACAAATTAAACATTTTCGAGTACAAATTGCAGTTAATCTGGATTTCAGACTTTTGCCTATATTTCTGTTACTTAAGCTACACGCATACCAAATTATAGCACTTTGGGGTCACTGGTGTACCCTGTGAATTTTGTCGAAGTTCAGTTTTTATTATGGCTAATAACTCAAAAACTATAAAAACTTTACTAAAAATAAAAACGGAATCTAAATGTACTAATAAAGACCTTTCATTTGACGTTCCATTTGACCTAATAGTCTCATTTTCATTATTTTTTACTCCTCTAGAACCCCAATATCTCAACAACTCCCCAACATTTTTAGCTCATTTAGTCACACCAAAATTGTGGTATCACCTATGAATCAAATTCTAGGATATTCGGATCAACGCTTCGAAAGTTATCATCGGACAAACATACATACATACATACATACAACGTCGATTTGCTCAAGTTGATTTAGAGATCTCGCTTCGCTCGGTCAAACTAAGTATAACTATTAACTATATTTATTTATATATATTAACTATTACTCCTATTAACTTAGTATATACGTAGTAGGTATGCTATATGCCCTTGTGATTACCAGTCATTACCTAAATGGTAGATTATACTAATCATCAGTCAGTCACGTCCGCCAAGCTATCGGGAAAAACAGGCAGCTTTTGTATGCTTACCCACGACAAACTTGCTTTACTGGTTGATAACTGCGGTGACCGATCTTGTGCGACCTGCACCCAACGGCTCCCAGCATCCTTTACCAGGCCATCTTTCTATCTACGAGTAGTACTTATTTAGATACATTTTATGTAAATTGTTAATATTTTAAAAAACTATACAACAAATCCGTGAGGATAGCCCGCCAGGACGGAGACAAGGGAAAATACTCTTGACTCGTGCAATTAAATGAATCGCGAATGAGAAAGCAGGTGTAAAGCTAAGCTTACGATTTCGACCCATACCACAAAAAAAGATAAACACTAATTAGCACGTGTATAAAAAATCCTTACTAATTTTTGTTTGGGTATTTTTATAAACAGTGTTTAGCGGGTGATTAACTTTTTTTGACCCTTACTCTTTTGTAAGATAAAAAGATAAAGATTCATTTATTTGCGATACATGGGTTACATCAGTTGGTAATACAATAGTCTAAGTACAGCCATGACCAGCATACAAGCATGCAAAATTATTTAACCACTATTATGCATTAATTATCAGTTTAATATAAATAAATTAAAAATATGTCAAGTCATTGCAATTTGTCCATTAAATATTTATCTATAGTGTAGTAAGCTTTTTGTAAGAGTACTTTTTTAAGTTTTAATTTAAAGTCATGAATTTGGTCAATTTCTAATATATGTTTGGGTAGGTGATTGAATATCCTAGGTGCCATACAGAACACACTGTTATATAATGCTGTACTACTTTTAGGACAACAGATAAGATGATAAGTTCACTTGTGCACTGTTTAGGTATTTTAAACTCACGTAAAATGCCATTGTTATTATGTTTTAAACACAGTTATATTTTCGTTTGACCACAATCTCACCTGATGGTAAGATGGAGCAGGGAGATCTAAAATACCTATTCACTCATACCTTAAAAGACCCGGATTGTTGTCTTCTGGAAAAACAGATGACGGTAAAGTGTTACATATACCTTAGCGTTTTGTTACATCTTCAATAGTTCTCCACCATCTGACCATATCATTATTTATAGGATCTAATAGGTCGGGGAAAAAGTCTTTTCGCATTATAGTATGTATGAACTTGTAATAAAATCTCTTTGGCTATACTATTTGTACCTGGCTGGTTTTGGTATCATTCAAATTTTAAATTTTAAAGAAGATAATTCCAAATTCAAATTAGGAAAATGTGATTTTTTTTAGTTGTTTTTCGTACTGTAAAGATGAGTGAATCTAATGAAGAAATTCAATACATTTTAAAATTTTACTACAAAAAAGGTAAAAATGCAACGCAAGCCGCGAAAAAAATTTGCGATGTCTATGGATCTAGTGCAGTGTCTGTGAGAGTAGCACACATTTGGTTTAAGCGTTTTCAATCCGGAAATTTTGATGTCAAAGATGCACGTCGCTCTGGTCGCCCTATTACGGATAAAATTGATGCCATTTTTGAAAAAGTGGAGCAAGATCGGCATATCAGTAGTTACGACGTAGTTGAAGAACTGGGAGTTGACCAAAAAACAGTTTTGGCGCATTTGAAAAAAACTGGGTACACAAAAAAGCTCGATTTTTGGGTACCCCACGAGCTCACTGAAAGAAACCTAATGAACCGTGAGTACACGGTTTCGGTTCGGTTCGGTTTGTGATTCTTTATTACGACGTAATGAAACCGAACAATTTTTGAAGAAGCTGATAACTGGTGATGAAAAGTGGATCACGTACGACAAGAACGTGCGAAAAAGGTCGTGGTCAAAGGCCGGTCAAGCTTCGCAGTCTTTGGCGAAACCCGGGTTAACTCGCAACAAGGTGATGCTGTGTGTGTGGTGGAATTGGAAGGGCATTATTCAATATGAGCTGTTACCACCAGGCAGGACCATCTATTCTGAACTCTACTGCGAACAACTGATGAGATTAAAGCAAGAAGTTGAGAGAAAGCGGCTGGAATTCATCAACAGAAGGGGTGTGGTTTTTCATCATGATAACGCTAGACCTCACACATCTTTAGCCACTCAGCAAAAATTAAGAGAGTTTGGCTGGGAGGTGTTAATGCATCCGCCGTATAGTCCTGACATTGCACCTTCAGACAACCACCTGTTTCGGTCTCTTCAGAATTCATTAGGCAGTGTCAGGTTAACATCACGAGAGGACTGCCAAAACCACTTGTCGAGGTATTTTGATCAGAAGCCCCAAAATTTCTATAGCAATGGGATCATGTCCCTACCTACAAGATGGCAAAAAGTTATCGAACAAAATGGAACCTACATACTTTAGTTAAATGTAAATAAACTATATTAAAAAATGTTTTGAATTTTCTTAAAAAATGCGAAGAAACTTTTTCCCCAACCTAATATTACCACCAGATAATCCAAGACACAAGGATGACAATAATTGGTATTGGCAGCATGTGGCCCCTCATGCTACTAATAGATGTCAGTTAAATAAAATTCTTGGCACTTTACCACTCGATACCGAGAAAATTGATTCAGTACGAAGTTTGATTTAGTTTATCTACCTGAACTAATCTCCATAGTTATTCAGCCGCTGGGAGCCGTTGGGTGCAAGCCGCACAAGATCGGTCGCTCTGGAAATGTATGGGGAGGCAGTGGATGTCCGTTGGCTGATATGATAATGATGATGAGTGCTACGGTAATAAAAACTCGCATAAATTCAAATAATGAAACGCAACTGAGACGCAAGAAGTTGCGGGTTCGATTTCTGCTAAGAGACAAATTTCTTGTTTGTATGATGTGCAAATATTTGTTTCAATTGGTAGGTACTTAAAGTTCCTGCTACCCAGATCCAGGGAATGTATGATGACGAGTATGTACGTTGGACAGTTATTGTGATTGTTAAATAAAATCACAATGCATACCTTCAGAAGTGAGAAGACTTTAAAAAAATACACAATTGAAATTAAATTTTAATAATGAATGAGTAATTGGTCAAGCGCGTGTGGACGACGCAAAGTTGTTCTGTAGCCAGTACGGCTGTATCTTAGTCATAATACAAAGTGAACTTTGCAGTGATTTTATGTAATTTCGTATGAACATTATATGAACTGCTTACAAACCCATCTACAGATATAAGTTGGTCGACTACTGCTCGTAAACTAGTAAAGTCTACTTAGCTTTGATATTTTTATTTATAATTTATTCACTACAGAATCAACAGCACTTGAGATCAATGTAAACAAACCCTTTTAACTAATGCTTAATGCCATAACAGATTTTCATTTTATAGACATAAGTTTTAAGAAACCTCTGTGGCGCAGTGGGTGCATAACCGGCTGAGATGCAGATGGCAGCGGGTTCAATTCCCGCCCCGGAATAAATGTTCGCATTATCTACAGATATTTGTTACGGGTCTGGATGTTTTTCTATTTATTATAAGTATGTAGGTATTTAAAAAAATATATATAATAAGTATTCTATCAGTTATCTGGTTCCCATAGTACAAGCTTTGCTTAGTTTGGGGCTAGATAGCGCTCTGTGTGAAATATCCAGCAATATATATGTATATGTACCTATATAATTAGTCACCTAGAGAGAATGATTAAAAACATAATGTACCTAATATTTAATTTTTAAGGAATTTAGTAGGTATGCATTTGAAGAACGTAAAGGTGGGAGGGATGCTGTGTAAATGTGTGTACTTGAGGGGGTGTAGTGTGTGCTGTGTGAGTTTCTGAATATTTTATGGAACGCGCTATGTATGATTAAGAAAAGATATAATTTGTTTCTTAAAAAATGCTTTGCTATTCTAATTCTTATTCTAATTCTTCTTACAATTATAGTATACTAGCTGTTGCCCGCGACTTCGTACGCGTTACATTACTAAATGTGTAGGTAACCTAGAAATAAAGCTAAACTCGCTGTTGCAACTTGACACTCCGTTTTTATCCCATGGAAATTGATGTATGTGATAAAAGGTAGCCAGGCCAGGCCAGGGTAATCCAGGCTATGATCTACGTATATACCAAATTTCATCGTAATCAGTTCAGCCGTTACGACGTGATTGAGTAACAAAAAAAACACAACTTGAATTGAAATTTGTTAAAATATCTAGGCTTGCGTCAGACTTCTTCTTCCTACCCTTTTCCCACATTACGCGGAGTCGGTACACCATGATGTATTTTTCTTCCACATCTCTCTATCAGCCGTTATCTCCGTTGTCACTTCTTTCCTATGTATTACGAGTAGGTTGGGGAAAAAGTTTCTTCGCATCTTTTAAGAAAATTCAAAACATTTTTTAATATATTTTATTTACATTTAACTAAAGTATGTAGGTACCATTTAGTTCGATAACTTTTTGCCATCTTGTAGGTAGGGACATGATCCCATTGCTATAGAAATTTTGGGGCTTCTGATCAAAATACCGCGACAAGTGGTTTTGGCAATCCTCTCGTGATGTTAACCTGACACTGCCTAAAGAATTCTGAAGAAACCGAAACAGGTGGAAATCTGAAGGTGCAAGGTCAGCACTATACGGCGGATGCATTAACACCTCCCAGCCAAACTCTCTTAATTTTTGCTGAGTGGCTAAAGATGTGTGAGGTCTAGCGTTATATAGGTCATGATGAAAAACCACACCCCTTCTGTTGATTAATTCCGGCCGCTATCTCTCAACTTCTTGCTTTAATCTCATCAGTTGTTCGCAGTAGAGTTCAGAATCGATGGTCTTGCCTGGTGGTAACAGCTCATAATGAATAATGCCCTTCCAATCCCACCACACACACAGCATCACCTTTGCGAGTTAACCCGGGTTTCACCACGGTCTGTGAAGCCTGACCGGCCTTTGACCACGACCTTTTTCGCACGTTCTTGTTGTACGTGATCCACTTTTCATCACCAGTTATCAGCTTCTTCAAAAATGGTTCGGTTTCATTACGTCGTAATAAAGAATACCAAATGAGTACACGGTTCATTAGGTTTCTTTCAGTGAGCTCGTGGGGTACCCAAATATCGAGCTATTTTGTGTACCCAGTTTTTTTCAAATGCGCCAAAACTGTTTTGTGGTCAATTCCCAGTTCTTCAGCTACGTCGTAACTACTGATATGCCGATCTTGCTCCACTTTTTCAAAAATGGCATCAATTTTATCCGTAATAGGGCGACTAGAGCGACGTGTATCTTTGACATCAAAATTTCCGGATTGAAAACGCTTAAACCAAATTTGTGCTACTCTCACAGACACTGCACTAGATCCATAATTATCACAAATTTTTTTCGTGGATTGCGTTGCATTTTTACCTTTTTTGTAGTAAAATTTTAAAATGTATCGAATTTCTTCATTAGATTCACTCATCTTTACAGTACGAAAAACAAATAAAAATCACACATTTTCCTAATTGGAATTTGGAATTATCTTCTTTAAAATTTAAACTTTGAATGATACCAAAACCAGCCAGATACAAATAGTATAGCCAAAGAGATTTTATTACAAGTTCATACATACTATAATGCGAAAAGACTTTTTCCCCAACCTATTATATCATTCTTCACACAGTCCATCCATCTCTTCTTCGGCCTTCCTCTACTTCTATATCCATCTACACTCATATCTAAGACTCTTTTAGTCACGTGATTTTCTTCCCTCCGCATGACATGCTCATACCACGCTAGTCTCTTACTCCTCAACTTTTCTATCACTGGTGCTACTTTCAAACTTCCTCTAATATACTAATTCCTTATCTCATCCATTCTCGTTACCACACACATCCATCTAAACATTTTCCGCCGCGTGCACTCTTCTTTCATCCGTCCCTTTCGTGTCCCAACATACATTACGACAGGTCTTATGATCGTCTTGTAAATTTTGCCCCTTAAGTTTAAGGATCGTAAATTGTTCCAGTAAGCTGTCGCCATTTCATCCATCCCGCATCACTTTTGCTTGCGCCAGACTTGCACAAAGAAAACGTTGTACGTATGTGGGCTCCATATGGTCCACGAAGAAAACTAAATTAACAGGTCAGACAAATAGACAAACGGACATGGTGAGACTAAGGGTTCCGAGTTCGACTACGGAACCCAAAAATGGTAGACAACGTCAAACCGTGTGAATTTTCAAGAATTTTCATGAATGGACGTGTCAGTCTGAAACCGTAGTGCGAGGCCAAAGTACTACTTGACAAATACACAGGTAGGGTTTTCTTGGAAAATCTGTTCATGGCGAGATGAGAGCCTAATTTTTCGTTATAGAGAAATGTCGAACTCTACATTTTTATTGACGGAATTACATAATCTCTATGGAAAATACAAATGAATAATTTAAAAACCGTTAGAAATAATTCTATACGTACATATTAAAAATTATTATTAAATCTAAAAAATCTATATTTAAAATTAATATTATTATTTTTTCTACTGTATTTTTTATGTAGTTATTACTGGTTGGCACCAATAATGTTTTTTTGTTCAAACTTCACAATTATACGAGAAATTCGATTTAGGGGGAATAACCTCGACACTTCCGGGGCTTTCCCCCGATCTTCGTGGAAATTCAAATCTACAATTTCCCGAATTATGGATAAAAATCCAAGGCTTGGGGGAATTCCAAAGCCTTTTTTAATAATGCGCTTGTGATTTCTGCTGTTTCTAACGACCAGCTGGGCTTACATTACCATTTTAGAAAAGTGAATGAATGAATGCAAATTCTTTATTATACCTTTTAAGCTAGACACAGCATTATTTATACATATACACAACAGTTAAAAACAAAAAAACCGGTCAACTGCGAGTCGAACTCGTGCGCCGAGGGTTCCGTACCTACCCATTATACCGCCATAATAAAATTGGTATCTTTTTTATTGGTGGCAAGTTTTAAGTGTGTGTGTGTGTGTGTGTGCTGTAATAGTTGTGTTGCTAACGTGTGGTAGTACAGGGCGTGGATGATAGAAAAACTGGAGCTAGGAATACAATTGTTAATTTTGCCTAAGAAGATAAATAATAATTAAAAATAATGGTATTATTATTATTTTTTTTGGAATTTTAACTTTATTTGAGCTGCTTTGCTTTTTGGCATATTTTGTGATTCTAGGTCAACGGGAAATAGAGTCATTCGGGGCAAAAAGCCGCACTTTTGTTTTCTTTCGTTGATAATACTTAAATTACCACGATATTAGGAACACATTTATGCTTTTCATATAGCACATTTATTATACCTCTAAAGTGCATAAAGTTTTTGGCGCTAACTAAAACAGTTTTTTTATATTTGAAGAAAACTGTTAATTGGTCAGAGTGCATACCTTTAACCCTTAAAGTGGGTAAAAATACGCAGTCGTTTGGGTAAAAGTTCGCATGTAGGGTAAAAGTGCGCAATCGGGTATAGTTTAAGAAAATTAACAAATAATACACGTATGAGCTAAAAGAAATAATTAACAAAATCAAGTCTAGAATAATGTTATGTTTATATGTTTCTTTAGAATTTATTAAATCAGTCTTATCAAACATTATCTGAAATGTGAAGAGATCGTAAAACTAACAAAACTAAATATCTAATAACAAAAAAAAATTCAAATTCTGCTTCTTGGTCTTTTGTAAAAGTCGGTTTAAATCGACCCAAAGTGGTCGGTACATGGTCCAATTTCAACCTCTTTCTGAGGGTAGCTTCATTAATGCCCACAGAGTACGCTGCCAATTTTTTACTTTTTCCTTTATCGATTAGCTTTTTTGCTGCGATAATTAGTTCTTCGGAGATTAATGTTCTACCTGGTGTTTTTTTTTTGTGTAACGCCTCGGCATTTTTATGCATTCTGAAACAACAACACATCAAAACTTCAAAAAGTAATCGAAATTATGTACATTAAAATACCTATGGGTAAAAGTACGCGTGCGAACTATTACCCCCGTCATTTTACCCCGTTCAGCCGGTAATTGAAATAATCCACACTTAGTTTAGAAACAATTTAGGTTTGGTTAAAATATTTATGGCTAAACAAATGCCCAAAAGCTACATTAAATAAATTAAATCCACTTACCTCATAAAAAAACCAATCTTAGGAACAACACACTTTTCTTTCACTTCACAAAACACAAAATTAAACGTTAATTTGATTGTTTTCTTTGTAACTCACACAGCACGCCATGCACCGCTCAACTGACGTTGACACAAAATGGCGGCTCGAACTCACTCAGTTTCACAGGACAAGTTTCCCCGACCACTCCCCCGCAGTTCGAGAAAGTGGCAGTGCGAACTTTTACCCAATGCGTCCTTATACCCCGAATGACTCTACCATATAAGTTTTCGGTCCAAAACCTATAGGGTACTTCCGGTTGACCTAGAATTGTCAATTTTGGTTAAAAGCAAGGTCTTACAGCACACGTAAAGGGAAAATTACGAAAAATAGAAAAAGTTGCAAATTAAGGTAAATTTTGGTACATACAAGTTTTCGCGAAAATCTAATTTTGGTCATAACTTTTTATCGTATTGACTTAGGACCTTGATTTTTATACACCTAATAGGGACTATAGACCTCAGTATCTCGTATAAATTTCAACTTGCTAGGTCCTGAGAAAATCGGTGGTGACATACGGACAGACAGACGGAAAAGAGAGTGATCTTATAAGGATTCCTATTTTTATGCGCTCCGAATCGTAGTAAACATTATAAACGAAATATAGCAACAATTAAAAATTCACGTGCGTACACGTAGCAACAGTTATTTCAATGGCAAATCGAAAGAAACTTAACAAACAAACCATCCACGTTTGGTTATATTTCACGTGCAATGATATAGTAAACAAGAGGAGTTGTTCTTTTAATTCAATGTAGGTATTTAGTTTACCTTGGTGATATTATTTAAAATGTTAAAATCATTACCTCAAAATGAAAATTAACTGCATCATCGTCACTATTATCTTCGTAGTAGAAAGTCATTTTTTCAGCGTTGCTTTGACGTCACGCGTGACCGCGTCGTGATCTGTGCGTGGTGCTACTGCCACGCCCGGCGTCCGTGCTGTCCGTGCTGCCACGATGCCTGTAGGTACTAGGCTAGGTAGCAACGCCCGAAAACGGAAGCCCGTTGTATCACTATTTTTTTTATTTATAGTCTACATGTATTTCATCATCGTCTTTTCTAGAAAGAAGTTGTAATTTTTTGTGATCGGAGTTTTCTTGTAAATGAGCTTTTGATATTGATGCAACTTTAATAATTAGTTAAATATATGTTGTACCCGTATTTTACTAAAAAAGGAAGATTTTTGCATTTTAACATTGCAGGCTCTAAATAAAAATTATAAATGTATGGTATTTCTATGTCCCATGATGAATGACTGACAAATTTAGGGAAACCAGAGCAACCTTTTGTTTGTAAATTCATGAAGGGTAGCTCTAAACATCATAATATCAGCCATATGGTGTCCACTGCTAAACATAGATATAGATTTCCAGATTTATCAAACAAATCGTCATTCATTATTTTTTTCTGAATATTGGAAATTTAAGAATATGCCGGAATTTAGCAACATACGTAGACTATATCGATACTAATTAATGAAATTTAAGTACATTATTTAGGATTGATATTGTAAAAGTACTAGAAAGTTTCAAAGGATTGTTATTTCAAGTACTACTGAGGTTTACGCCGCGTTACTCTTGTAAATTATTTGAGAACCTCCATACATACATACATACATAGCAACCTTGGGTCTACTGCAATATATCCACCTAAGAATGATCCAAATATTTTTCTAAAAACCATTGAAATACGGGTCATTTTTAATTAATCTATTAATTAAGTACCAACAACAAAAACCAGTTTGGTTTAGAGAGATCTACGTTCTAGCTTTGAACTTTGGGTTAGACAGCAGAATTAACTACTATTTCGTATTTAATTTGTGCATGTCTTATTGTAGTAATTTAAACCATACCTACATTAATACCACAAAAAAGTTAAACAATGTTTAACGCGTGTTTAAAAAAATTCTTACCAGCTTTTGCATTTTTTTAAACAGGGTTCAGCGAGTGTTTATCTTTTTGTGGTAAGACCCATAAGTCGTACGTATTCTTTAATTTGAACATGCGGTATCATATGAATGATAAGGCTCTGATGTCACCGCTCCCTTATCAGCCGCGCTCGCGCGAACACGGCGGACCAACCAGTCGGGCAGACCCACGGGCCGCAGCGCGACCTCACTACCACAGTGCCTAGCGAACCACCAGTGTGACACCAGGAATAGTGACCACGCAGAGACCTGACAGGGAGTCTAAAAAGTGCTAGTGAAAGTGAGTGTTGTGACGGCTTACAGTGAAACAACAGTATTGTATAAAAATCTTTTAATTTTCCGGAAGCTTAATCAGCTAATAACATACGCCTTAACTAGAGACTTAAGTAGTCAGAACAGTCTTAGAATAACTACAACTAGGTAACGATCATGAGATCTAGATCACAGTCTTGTGCGCTCACTGCGCGGATTGCACGGGGATAGGCACGGGAGGAGTCGGCAGCAGTCGCTGGATGGGCGCCAGCGGGACCCTCTCCTTAGCGTGCCTCTTGACGTGCTTGGCGAGGTGGTCGGAGCGCATGAAGCGGCGGTTGCAGACGCGGCATCCGAACTTCTTCTCGCCCGTGTGGGTACGCTTGTGTCGAGAGAGCTCGTCCGAGCGGGAGAACCGCCGCTCGCAGCCCTCCCAGGCGCAGCGGAAGGGGCGTTCGCCCGTATGCGTGCGAGCGTGCGCTTTCAGGTGCGACGATTTGAAGTAGTTTTTGCCGCAGCCGGGGTGCGAGCACTCGTAGAGACGTCGTCGCGCGGCGGGCGCGGGGGCCACTAGCCAAAGCGCCGGGAGCAGGGTGCCGGGCACCAGCACCGTGGGCGCGGGGCGGGGCGCCAGTGGCACCCAGCCGGGTGCAGTCGCCGGCGACTGCGGAACTCGCTCCTCACGACATTCAGCCCGAGGTCGACATTCCGCGTGGGGAGATGGCACGCGAGCCTCTTCGATCGGCGGGCTCGGGCTCACGGGCGCGAGCATCGGCTCGTTAGCAGGCGGGGGCGACTGAGCCTGACTCGCGATATATTTCACTTGGGAGTAACTGTGACCGCGGTTCATTTTGAATTTGAGTGTTTTCAGGATGTTCATGTTTTGCGCCGGTGGCGGCGGCAGCGGCTCGGGGCTGCAGGTACCATCCTTGTGGGCGCGCATGATGACGGAGGGGCGGATCGGCTCAGGCGGCGGTGTGGCGAGCAGCAGGCGCGCCAGCTCCAGCCGGGACCGCCTAGCGAAGTCCTCTTCGCCCTCCGAGTCCGAGGGCTGGGGGGTGATGAGCCCACCGAGTGGCGGTGACTCGCGGTGACGCTTCAACGCAGCCTTCTTCAGAGGCAGATCAACCTGCGAGACAAAGACAGAAACGTAGGTAAGTGAACGGTCGACACGGAGGTAGCACGCGCAAGCTGCGTGATCGTGCAAGGCGCGCTCTCTTGCCATACTTTCGATTGTACAAATTTTTTTTAATAAATGGAATAATAAAAAAAATTGTTTGTATCTTTTTATGAGAATCGGAAAATATATTTCAAAACTTTCGAAAACTCACTTTGTTTTCCATTAACGGAGGAGTCGATGGCGGGGACAGAGGACCGCAAACTTCAAGCAGAGTCGACATTTTGATCAAGTTATCATTCAACGCAAAAATAATATTTTTTTTAATTCACAAAACTTGTGCGTTTACGCTCCAGAGAGCCGTGTGGTTCCACGAGCGGGCAGCAGACGAATAAACCGCTGCGCTCGTCTGCTCGCTACGAGGCGCGCGGCGGTGCGGGGCGCGCGGGACGGCAGCCAATAGGAGCGGACGGCGCGGCCGCGGCAGCCAATGGGCGGGCGGCGGATCACGCAGGGCGCGCGTGCCGGCGCGTGGCGTTCACGTGCACACCGAGTGACGAGCCGCGAGGTCGCCGCGTGACGTCAGCGGCGCGCCCCCGCATGACGTCGCGGGGGCGCGGGCGAGGCAAGGTCGCTGCACACTCGCGACGAACACAAACCCGTCAGCCATCTGCAGTAACTGTGGCTTCTCTATTTTGACAGTTTTGGGGTCGTCGCCCTTGTCGGACACCGTTGCGTTTCTATAACGGCCGAAGTGGGTCGAGTTGCCAATAACACTCACGATGACTGTCAACAACCCGCGAGATGTCGACAGTTTTTACTTCGAGTTGGTTTGCATTGCATAAATAAATTGAACTATGAAAAGATAACTCTTAGCTTGGGCAGGAAATGCGAAGTTACCTACTAACAACTTTTTATTCATTTACGAAAGTTACGAACGTTGCGATGTAGTCATTCGTTGTAGAGCATTTTATTTCATAGCATGACTAGTGTCAGACAGTATTATGTTGTAGCTACATAACAAAGGTAGGTAGAGTCATGTTGTAAAAATTTCAAAACGCATAGAAATTGTATATATTAATATGCGCACATATTTTACTCAGACTTAACGGGCTGCAACCGTAACAAAAAGAAGAAAACGCGTATTAGTCACTGCGCTACATGTGTGCGTGTCAGTGCGCAAGTGTGCCGAGCGATGCGCGTACGCATCGTGAAAGTGAGGCCACAGATGATGGTGTAGTAGGAGGGGCGACCACGCGGCTGGCGAGTGATCACGTCTAGTCTATACTATGAGCAATAGGCTTATCGAACGCTAAATATAATTTGGTAGATGACGATGTATTTTGACGTGAGTTGAGGTGATTGTACGTAGGTTTTTTAGAGAATAGGTTGATACAATTGAACTAGGGAAACACAATGTTGAAAATGCCCGAGTCGGAGCTGTGTCCATCCCGAGATAACCCTACTTGATTACCTTGATAATACAATCATGTATTTTTTGTATAATGTACCTAGGTACAGGTACCCAACAATATTAATACCCCGCCGCCGGGGTAGAATAAATTTATATTTATGAATTTAAAATTGCAAATCCTGATCCTAACTAAAACAAACGTCTGTATATTATCATTTATCATACATACTAATAATATAAATTT
Source organism: Philereme transversata (assembly GCA_963924445.1). Taxonomy (NCBI): domain Eukaryota; kingdom Metazoa; phylum Arthropoda; class Insecta; order Lepidoptera; family Geometridae; genus Philereme; species Philereme transversata. The sequence goes on along the minus strand of OZ004337.1, from coordinate 2,937,281 downwards.
GAAAGTAACACTAGACTCTCGTTCTGTTTCTTAAGTTTTACGGTTAGACCGATTTCGATGAAAATATGGGTACAGATAGAGTATGAGTAGTATGGGGACTTATGCTACTTTATAACTGCGCAGAAGGAGAGTAATTTTTTTATTGAAAACCCACGAGTGCAAAGCCGCGGGTGGCTCAGCTAGTTGAGAAATAATATACTACGAACGTATTATACATTTAGCAATCCTTATAAATAAAATAAAATAAATACCTACCTGATCCTGTACATTCCTGATGATTTTACTGAGGTAGGTATTCAATGAATGAATGAATGAATGAAAATTCTTTATTATACCTTACAAGCCAGACACAACACATATAAAAATTAAAATAAAACTAATAAATGTAAGCATAATAGGCGGTCTTATCGCTTAACAAAGCGATCTCTTCCAGACAATCTTTGGATGGAGAGGATCATTGCATAATGGAAGATTGGCCGAGGTGTAAAAAGAATAAACTTAATAATAGAAAAAGAAAAATTACTTAACCTTAAATTCATACATATTAGGTACATAAATAATTGTAAATAAATAAATATATATACAAAAAAAAGGATTGTGTGGTTTCATGAAACCACGGTAAAAGTGAAACTTTGTTTCACATTATAGACATCTAACTAAAATTCACTTTATCCCTACTCCGCGGCCGACCGTTACGCTACATGCAACACACAGACGAAAAAGTTTGAGACGATGTAATAAAAGTTTCAATTTAATAAATAAATATGCACTTACATACATATTATAATATATGTAATATGTATAATATAATATATTAATAATATTATAGATCAGATGAATGAATCACGACTCTTCATGGAGATAAAAGTAATAAACGATTGAGTAAGTATTTATTATTGAATCTGTTTATATAGGGGAGGAATTTATTTGCTCACAGTACAGATACATAGTGAGATATTATGAATTCAAGAGTATGAATTTTCATCTACGATTGGCAGTTTGAATTGTCAAATTCGCTAACAGAAATTAACAAATTCGACAGGGTGAATGTTTTAAGCCCGTGTGGATTCTGCACTACAAAGATGAACCTTCGAGTCGCAGCACCGCTTCCTCTCTTCAGCTGGTCCATACGTCAAGCCCTTGTGCTCGTGTGCGTGCACAAGCCTGCGTGCGCACACCTGTCTGCATGTTTGGGAAATACTATGCCTGTGCAACTGGTTATGTGAGTTAGCTGGTAAACTGGCGATAAAAGTTATTGTTGAAGATTTTATGTGGATTTAGGCGGTATGGCAAAAACCATGTCTCATAGTATAATAGAAAATAATCATCATCATATTAGTCACACGTCCACGTCCACTGCTGGGCATAGGCCTCCTCATAGATTTTCAGAGTGACCGATCTTGTGTGGCCTGCACCCAACAACCTTTAAAATGTCGTCTTTCCATCTAATGGGGGCCCGCGCTTTTCAGTTCTTCGAGCTATGTGCCCTGCCCACTGCCACTTCAGCTTGCTATTCCTTTGTGCAATGTCGGTGACTTTGGTGAATCTCCTCATTTCTTATTCGATCAGTAGACAACGAGATAAATAACAATATCTGAGATCAATATTATACGATACCAAACATTGACGCCTGAATGACTATGTTTTGGGTCTGAATGACGAGTAATACAGGAGGTTAGAAAAGTATTATGTTTGAATGAATTCTTTGGAACAAATAAACTAAGTTTCTTCAATAAAACTCCTTCGATAGGTAAACAGTTGATGGACACCTTATAAAATTGGTTTTGTTTAGATAATGTAATTGATGTACATTTTTTTTTCAATAACCTATACTGTCACACCGCTGGGCAAAGGTCTCCCCCATTTCCTTCCATTCCTTGCGTTCTCCAGAAATCTCCTGCCAGTCAGAGTGGAACCCATCCAGATGTACATATGTAAATTTTTTTATTGATAAATAAAGTTTAAACGTTAATTTTGGTACTAAGGAAATTAATGTTGAAAAGTACCAAAAACTGAAAGCTTTAGATTACTTATCTATTATCGCAGTTTCAGGTAGGTAAGATGATGGGTATGCATTGTAACAAAATTCAACTGTATCCAAAGCAAGTCACGTTCTTATTTGACTTTTGTTCCTATCTAAGTGAGAGAGCCTCTCTCTCAGAGAGGCTAGCTTAAACTACGTGTTAAGATTGTTCACAACTAATAATTGTAAGTAAAGTTGTTCACCATAGTTTTGCTTCTATCTAAGCGAAGTCACCTTCATTAATGTTAAGTTTGATCACAATTACTAACTCTACCGAAGTAGAGCATACAAAAACTTGAGTTAGACTCATTTGAGTGTTCCCCTCCACGGAAATCTTTAGTAAAAGGCGAAAGATTTTTACGTGTTGAAGGGAAACCAGAGTAACGAATGTAGAATATTCCGATCGGTGTCATTCAACGCCGCGCGTTTTCGTCAGCGCGATCTAGAAACGGAACGAATTTACTAGCGACATCTAGTTATGAAATAGAGAGACTTAAAATTACTTTGCAAGAAAAAAAGTTGGTTTATAGTGTAGTACACTGATAAATATAATTATTATATAATTATAATCAGCTATAATATCTAACTTGAAAGGAGTACAATATTTGTGTATAATAAAGAATAAAGAATGATCATTAAAGGTTTGATTTGATGAATCAGAGATATTTTTTCATTCAGGAAAAAAATTATCAGGTCAGTAAAAACTGAAACGCAATAATCCCTTTGTCAATGCGGCTAGGCTATCATTTTAGTTTACTCTTCATTTGTATCACAACATTAGATTTAACATCAGTCACAAAACCCATAAGAGACCGCACTGTAAGCTTGCTGATTGATGCAGTTGTTAATACCAAAAAAGAACCAGTCACACCACATACATTGATGTTTACCTTAAAGCAAAAGCTGGTGTTTCCAAAAATTATTACGAAAACAATCCAATTAATAAACAAAGCGTCGATTTCCGATGACCATGGAAAGTTCCAGTTTACTTGCATGATCCATGAAACGTCAGCGCGTTATTTTGGTGCGCGACGCCTCTCTAGCCACAGCTGCAGTAATAGTTACTGCGTAAGTATTGAAATTGTCTCAGTTCAGTATAGTGTCACTGATAAATAAATAGTTATTAACGTAAGAATAGTAAAATACTCAGTAAAAGGGCAAAAGCCCAAAAATTGTGTCATCTTATTGTGTTAAGAAGCTGAAGATTGATGAACTGTGAAGGTTGTAGGTAGCTAAACGTTGATACAGGACTGTTAATAATAATAATACATAAATAATGCTGGACGTTTCACACATCGCTATCTAGCCCCAAATTAAGCTAAGCTTGCACTATGGCAACCAGATAACTCACTGATAGAATACTTATATACATTTTTTTTCGTAAATACATACATAAAATATATAGAAAAATACCCAAACCCGGAAGAAATATCTTTAGTCCATGCAAACATTTGTCCCGGAGTGGGAATCGAACCCGCAACCTGCGTCTCAGCCGGTTATTCACCCACTCCGCCCGGTGGAGGCCGTCGCTGTTATTAGCTGTACTGAGTCTAACTGAATTTATATTTCATCTTAATAACATTTAATTGCTAATCATAGTGATAGTTTAGACTTTAGAATGATTAATCAACAATATTAATTTTATTTAAACCTATATATTTAGTTAAATCCGACCTATTTATTCCACAAGTTTAATATTAAAAAGCCAAAGCAATGCATACAAAACTTGAAATGTGCACATGTAACATGTATAATATGCATTGTACCTGATCATTACAAATTCATCAAAAGCAAGTTCAACTTTAACAGAGCCAGTCTTTTTCTTTAATAATGTATGTATGTTTCTATCTGAGAGATTCAATTTTAAGTGAAGTTGTTCACCATAGTTTTGCTTCTATCTAAGCGAAGTCACCTTCATTAATGTTAAGTTTGATCACAATTACTAACTCTACCGAAGTAGAGCATTCAAAAACTTGAGTTAGACTCATTTGAGTGTTCCCCTCCACGGAAATCTTTAGTAAAAGGCGAAAGATTTTTACGTGTTGAAGGGAAACCAGAGTAACGAATGTAGAATATTCCGATCGGTGTCATTCAACGCCGCGCGTTTTCGTCAGCGCGATCTAGAAACGGAACGAATTTGCTAGCGACATCTAGTTGTAAATTTTGAACTAAAATTATCGCTAAAAATATTATTGAAATCAACATAAACATTTTCAATATTATTTCTGTATGCTGCATATATGTAAGTATTTTAAAGACTGCCTAAAAGACGTGTGTTTTGTTGTTCTAATTCTTGTTACACATGGAATAAATGAAATTGTCATCTATGAAAAATCATTAAAATAGTGATAATACATATATGTTTATTATTTTATACGGTAAGTACGTTGTAATTATATTATTTTTTAGAATTATACTCGAACGACAAGAAATTGTCTGAACAATATTACAGATATTTTTTCCGGGTTTAGGTATTTTTTATAAGTATACATATTTACAAAAAAATTATATAAGTAACTATCATTTATCTGGTTCTATAGTACAAGCTTTGCTAATGTGGAGCTAGATAGCACTGTGTCAAATGTCCAGCGCTATTTATTTATTTAATATGAACTGTGGTGCTATCTACCGAAATCACGTAGAACTAAATAGCCAGGCATCATACTACCTACCTGTTTGAGAAACCATCACTTGATTGTGCTACGCGCTCTACGGGTCGCTACACGTTATTAGGGAGGAGATAACTTAGTACAAAATTATTTGGATAGATGGCGTGGCGATGGAGGGGTTTTTGCTTTTGCAAAATTGCGTTTCTGGTAACAACTTTATTCAGTAATAAAGTCTTATTTCCCCATTTTTTGTATCTCATATGATAAAACTTTGGTAAATCATTTTAAAAATCGACTGAACAAACACGTACTTAATATATGATTTGTACACCTTCACACGCGTAGTTTGTCAATAAAAACAATACTCTCCTTGTGCAAAGTTGTGTAAACATTCTATTTATAAACCAAATTTCAACAAAATCGGTCTAGCCGTTACTACAGCCGTGAATACGTTACAAACAGACAGACAGAGAGTCAAATTGGTTACGTTTGAATTGTATAATATTAGTAAGGATACCAGAGATAATCAAATTATGCAAAACAGCGTTATTTTTATATAAAATAAATACAAATTACCAATAATTATAAAAACATGAGCTATGGGTGGAGCTCGCTTCTGGCGTCTGTTATTCAGGACCACTATAATCTCGGAGTCTTCAAGTCCAGAGCGAACAGGTTCTTTCTAGGCAAGCGTGCTTCATCATCGGCCATACCATAACTGACCGGTGAGGTAGTGGTTTATATATGCAATAAATGTTTCTTACCAAGATACCAACTTATCTGCGCCCGTTGAATTCTTTTCTATGCATTATTTCACCTCTACGAGTGTGCTACGAAATGCTACGAGCTACGAGCGATATATTTGAGTAAAAAGTATTTATTTAAAACGACTCTCGTTGTTATCAGTTTGCATTTGATATACATGAAAAATATATTTCACAAAAGTAAGACAATTACAATGAAATTTGTCAGTATATAAATATATGTATGTTAGTATGTACACATTTATCAGAGGGTACCACAATATTATAAATGTGAAAGTTTGAATGGTTGTTTGTTACTCAATCACGTCGTAACGACTGAACCAATTTCAATGAAATTTGGTACGTAGATTAATCTATGTAGATTATAACTTGGATTAACACATAGGCTACTTTTTGATGACAAGCAACGCGTGCGAAGCCGCTGGCGGGAGCTAGTCTTTCTATAAGCTACAAATGTGGTTTCAAAATACTGTTATTGTATTTTTTAGGCCTCCTTGTATAAATAAATAATTCTGGACATTTCACACACCGCTATCTAGCCCCAAACCAAGCAAAGCTTGTACTATAGGAACCAGATAACTGATAGATAACTATATGTACGTATAGGGTATAGAAAAATACCCAAACCCGGAACAAATATCCGTAGATCATGCAAAAATTTGTCCCGCAGCGGGAATCGAGCCGGCAACCTCCTGCGTCAAAGTCGACTATTCACCCACTGCGCCACATAGGTCGGCGACTTTTTTTTTAACTTATCATCATAAAAGGAAAGCTTATTATTTACAGAGCTAAACTAAATAAAACTTATGAAAAGACATACAACATCTTATTAAAATACCTGCCTGATTCGATCGTCAATGTGCATCAAATATTGCTAATAAAAATAACAAACAGACATCCCCTAAGTTTTTTACATGTGCCAATTGTACTTGAATGGCTTAGCTCAGCCGTACGCCGTGCGGACAGGCCGATGCGCTTGTAGATGAAATAGGTAAATAAATTAATTTCTATGGAGTGTCATGGGCCTGTAATTAAGCTTCCAAGTATGACTTGATTTCATTGAAGAAATGCTTCCGTGCTAACCGATTACAAAGTAAAGTGATGAATCCCGTATTTATAATAATGATTGAAATAAATCACGAATGTTTTCTAAGTAGGTTCCGCCTGTTTTTCTCTGACACAGGTCAGAGACGTTTTTAGGCTTAACATATTGCACAGGCGGTTTACTTTATTTGGTAAATGACAGAGTAATTTGTACATCTGTGGGTCCAATAAATACCAATATATACTTAATACATGTTTTTTATTTATGTGTTGTGTTGTTTGTTTTTTGTTTATTGAGTTGTGTCTTAAATATATATGTATACAGTTTTTTTATTATATATGTACAGAATCTGGTTGGTAACAAAATTATAAAGTACGAGTGTGAATGAAATTTCGACCACTTTTGACCTAAACGTACTTAACTTATTTACGTTAACTTTGTAGTAAAATCACTTGAAGTTTTGGAGTGAGAACCGCGGTTTTTATTGCTTTTGTGCTAAAATAATGGATATTTGTATGCACTGACGTCTCACCCAGGGGACGTTCACTGTTGAACATAGGCCCATTTATGACCTCTACATATTATAGGTATAAAGTAAAATGTCCAACATTAATTATTTAAGTAAAAAAATAATAACCCTTTTAATGTATTTTTTAAAATAAATTATAGGCTTGCGTTTGACCACGATCTCGCCTGATGGTAAACGATGATGAAGTCTACGATGGATCACGCTTGCCCAGAAAAAACCTATTCACTCGTCACTTGAAGACACCTAGGTTGTAGTTATCAGGAAATACAGACTCAGGTAAGGCGTTCCACTCTTTGGCGATGCGCATAATAAAGGTCGAAGAGAACCGCTTTGTGCGTATGAGAGGTATTTCAATCATATAGCGGTGGCGCACCGCAGAGCGTCTGGTAGTCCAATGATAGAGATGGTGGGATTAGGTTGAAATTCCCTGTTGCCACTGTTGTTGTCCAGAGGCCACAATTCTTTCAGTAACGTCAATCGTTGCATTGACAGGTATCGTCATGGGCGTAGCCGCAGTGGGGTGGCAGTTGCACCCCCTTTCTTCGATAGATCGATTTATTCTTAGCTATGTTTGGGGAAATAAGTTTACAATTTTATTAAAGTTAACTTGTGTTAGCTTTTTATTAAACCGGCTGAGACTCAGGAGGTTGCCGGTTTGATTCCCGGCGCAGAACAAATGTTTATTACAGATATCAGTTCCATGTCTGAGTGTTTTGATGTGTAACATCTTTCCTCTCGGTTTGTGGGAATGATTTTGGCAAAAGGGACGGATATTTGTAGCAGGAAACCGGAGAAGAGCGCGCCATTTGATTTGACCAATGAGCGCGCGCGGTGGTCAAATGTTACACATCATATGCGACTACTCTAAGACTCGTAGTTTATATATACTACAATAATATATATATGGTAAGCGCATCTTCGCTTACCATCAGGCGAGATTGTAGTCAAACGTGAGTCTATAATAAACTATATCAAAAATACAGTGTGTTTGTTAGGCTAGGGACAAATCTACTAGTTAGAAAAACGATCTGATAAGGGTTGCTGGGAGCCGTTGGTAGCAAGCCACACAAGATTAGTCGCTTTTTTTTTTATTTATTGGGAGTATTGATTTGAGAAGCTGTCTATTGTTCCAGAATTTGTTCCATGTAGATAAGTGTTGTTCGTCTGTTTATTTCATCAATGTTCTGGTCTTATTAAAAGATATGTGTTTGCCCAAACATGTATATATATTATTTTACCTTATCTAAGTCTATATTATAGACTAGCTATTGCCCGCGACTTTGTACGCGTTACACAACTAAATGTGTAGATAACCTAGAAATAAAGCTAAATTCGCTGTTGCAACTTGATTTGTCGCCCCATTTTTATCCCATGCGACCTGATTTAGGGAGATAAAGGTAGCCTATGTGTTAATCCAGGTTATAATATACGTAAATACTAAATTTCATCGAAAACGGTTCAGCCGTTACGACGTGATTGAGTAACAAACAAATAAACAAAAATCCAAACTTTCGCATTTATAATGTGTTTAGTGTAACTGTGATTATTGCGATGATCAAATGAACTTCACAAAGTGAATTTCTATCACTATTATATGAATAGCTCCATCAAAGATATATAAATACAATAATTTTACTAGGTAGTGTCTTGCCCTACAAAGTGGCATACTTTGGCTGTCAGTCATGAGTTTTGTTTTTGTGGTATAGCCGTTTTCAAAACTCACAGTTTAATTCGTTAAATTTTTTTACTTATGTTGATGTTTCTGAAAATAGTACCTACAGTGTCATCAGCGAGCCTGAGGTTGCTTAGGAATTCGCCTTTAATGTTGATACCTTTTCTTTACCAGTTTAGGTTTTGCATAATGCTTTTAAAAACAGTTATGAAAATTCTCGGTGAGAAGGGGTCCCCTTGCCTGGCGCCTCTCAATTTCCAAAGCCTTTATTTATCAATCTTAATACTAATTTTACAAAATTATTATATAATCTATGGCATCGGTATTGACACAATTGTTTTGCTTTTCAGCATACGCCTTCCCCAGACTTTTCCAAAGCACGCGATTGTCTTTCTTCTCCACAGCGCTCTTGCTATGACTTTAAAATCTTCTTTCCATCTTCGGACTGGTCTTCCTCTTACTCTTTTCCCTTCTCTAGGGTAAAATTTTCGGCCTGGCGCCTACAAATGTTTATTTCAGAGCCTTTTGTCTTAAATTTTACACGGCTGACACTTTTACTAATGTCTTTTATATGTCGCAGTCGCGTAAAGCTTTCCACATTCTGTTGTGAGATATTGAATCGAAGGCTTTGGCATAATCGATGAAGGCCAGGTAGAGTGGATTTTTTCGTTATGAGAAATATGTTCTCAATAATCAAATCCAGTATGTGGATGTGGTCTGTGGTCGGAAAGTTTTCCTAAAACCAGCCTGCCTGATGTTTGATATTTTTCAGTGTAGGCTGCAAGACGTTCTTCAAGGCAGGAGGCAAATAACTTATAGATATTTGGTTGTAGGCTAATCGGTCTATAAATACTTATATCCGCAGTCTCTTATTTTATACCGTTAAACTATGTTGGATTCTGACCATTATTTAGGTTGTTTCTTGAAATCTAGAACTATGTTAAATAGGGTTATAGATAGGGCAAGAAGAAACCTGCCTCTTGTTATTGCTTTACTTGTTGAGCTTCTATTTTTTTCGTGATTTCATCAGCAGAAAACCTTTGCAGATGTTAGAATTCAGGTTTGAAGTCAAGCTTCCTTGGAAAAAACTTAAATATATCTAGATTTATTTACAAACATTGTCAATTGTTTATTTTTAGTAAATTTTTTCATATATTTTTAAGAAAAAGAGTCTAACTTGTAAGTATAGATAAATTCCTTGAAAAGCTACAGCCCCAGCATCTACGAAGGCTCCACAGGAGGGGATGCAAGTAGGCGGGGCATAGCGCCGGCCCCGCTGACGCGTCAACACGCCTCCGACGCCAGTCGCGTGCTAGCCGCCGCACGAGGCGCACGACCTTCGTCACCAACTTACGCGATCTCGTGTGTCAGTGTTGTGTCATGTTGGGAACAGGTGAACGGTACTAGGTCATGTCACGAAGGAAGCAAAGCAACCCCAAACCACTGAAACGTGAGTTTTAAGAAGTTTGGATTTTGTTTACCTTTTTTATTTATGTTTTTCAGCAAAATGAAACTTTTATTTATGTCATGTCTAAAATTATTTACCAACAGATGATATACCTTGTTACCACAAAAAAGTTAAACACTGTTTGACGCGTGTTTAAAAAAATCCTTAATAATTTTTGTTTAGGATTTATTTTAAACAGTGTTTAGCGCGCGTTTAACTTTTTTGTGGTTAGACTCTGTGTTTATTTCATAATTGCAAACTATTATTTTTAAGCCACTGTTTATGCGGAGTAAAACTGTTCTAACTTCTGTTTTTCTTACAAAAAAACCACCCAATCCAAAGATTATCTGAAAGAGATAACTTTTAGCGATAAGGCCGACTATTATACCGACACGCATTTGTTTTTATTTTTATTTGATCAATTGTTGATTGAGTGCGGCGTATCGTCATTGATTTTACAATAAAAACTTAACTACTTAAACTAGTTTGAAAATTAAATCTACAAAACTCTCTAAAGTTTATTTTTATATCTGGCACCAGGATATAAAATAATACATGTCACATGGTTAAAACGCGTCAAAATTGTTTTTACTGATAATTTTTAGTTCTTAACTGTTAAAAGTCACCTCACAAAGCACGTACCAGGATAAAATAATTAAAAATCTACACTACTGTACTTAAAAAAGGGAAACTGAATTGTTTATAAGTTCACAGGAAAGTCAATTGACATTAAAAACATTGACTTACCTTGAATCAGTACTCCATTCTCAGCTTCGATTTCAGTTAACGTACAAACACATTACGATGACAGATAGCTTCAAAGCGATAAGACCGCCCATTGATTTTAGATACTACTTTGCCATTTAGATTTACCTAAATGTTTTTTTAAATGAGTAGGTATACCTAACAAGAACAATGCCGTCCTTTTTTCCATGATATTTTTGTCATCCTTAGTGATCATAATTATCTAAATACCAGCTATAATGCGAAAGTGTGGATGATTGTTTATTTATTTGTTTGTTTGTTATTCAATCACGTCGTAACAACTGAACCGATTTCGATAAAATTTGGTATGTGCGTATATTATAACCTGGATTAACACAAAGGCTACTTTTATTGACAAACAACGCGTGCGTAGCCGCGGGCGGAAGCTAGTTGTGGAATACATTTCAGTATTGAGTATTTTGTTTGAGTACTTTTGATTAGTATTAATTTTCAAATTCAAATTCAAATATTTTTATTCATTAAAATCACAAGGATCACTTTGAAACGTCAAAATAATTTATTAATATAATAAGAATAATGCTGGACATTTCACACAACGCTATTTAGCTCCTAACTAAGCAAAGCTTGTACTATGGGAACCATATAATTGATCACACTAATATTATAAATGTGAAAGTGTTTTTATTTGTTGCTCAATCACGTCGTAACGGCTGAACCGATTTTGATGAAATTTGATGTGTATATAGATTATGACTTGGATACAAACATAGGCTACTTTATATTGACAAACAACGCGTGCGAAGCCGCTGACGGAAACTAATATGATAATAATACTTTATTGTATTGTTAAATACATACTTATAATATATAGAGAAACATATTGATTTATTTGGGCGTATAACCGGGTGAGACGCAGGAGGTAGCGGGTTCGATTCCCGCCGCGGAACAAATGTTTACATGATCTACAAATATTTGTTACGGGTTTGGATGTTTTCTATATAGGGTGTTTGATAATATACGCACAAAAATGAAAGGGGTTATGTATGTTTACCATAGAAATGTGAAATTTATTATGGCATGTAAAAACCAACACTTTATTAAACTTATGTTGCGCTATTGCATAATGCTTGCCATCTAACAAAAGATAGACTACTGTATTGGTGACGTGTCGAGACATCTCTTGTTGTCCCTTTCTAACCCAAAACCCGCAGCCATTTCCGTAAGAGATATCAAATCGGCTTTTATTTTTGGATGTCGATTGCAAGAGTAGGCAGTAAGTTTTATATCGAATTTATCACCTAAACTTAGTCGATTTTCTTTAAAATTTGATAATATAACTAGTAGTGTTTTTTTTTTTCGCCAACTGTATACACATATCACTGTCTATACAGATGGAGCAAGAAATAAAACGGGGGCAGGTTGTGGCTTTTACTGCCCGGAAATAGGACTTTCAAGAGCACAACCCCTGAACAAACTGACCACAGCGTTCCAGGCGGAGACACTTGGACTTCTCCTGGCAGCAACGGAAATATCAACAACAATTGGGTCTGCTCCTCCTCACTCATCAACTGTAAACCAGAAGATACAACTCATCTTCACAACAGACAGTGCGGCACTTATCAACGCGCTCAGACGACCCGACACTCGATCGAAATCCATTGCGGAATGCCACAGTGCTCTCCAAAAATTGGCCGAAAACCACAGTGTTATCATCAGATGGACAAAAGCTCACAGCTCCTGTCCAGAGAATAACAAGGCAGACTCCTTAGCAAGAGAAGGAGCCAGGCTTACACCAAACACAAATGATAACAACCTCTCCAATCCGCCAACGGTGGAAATCAAAAATAGACTGAGGATGAACTCCGAAAAGGAGCACCAGAGAGTTTGGGAACGCAGAACCGACTGCAAATAAACAAAAAAAAAACAAACAATGTTCCCTGCAAAGAATCGAAAAACAACAAATACCCTGTTAAAAATGAAACGCGAGGATCTAAGGATGATGGTGGGAATCATCACAGGACACTGCGAACTTAACCATCACCTCTTGAAGACCGGGGCCACGGACAGTGGGCTCTGTCGCGCATGTCTTCAGGAGGAAGAGACGGTGGAGCACGTGATGCTTCACTGTACGGCCACGAGCGATATCAGGCTGAGGACGGGTCTGCAAGAGCTCATCGAATCCTCATCCGCTAACACAACGGCATCCACGGGGATCTTGGAAAGCTGCATCCAACAACCCAAAATCCTGCTCCGTTACTTCAAGGAGCTAGGATGGCTGGGGTCAGGTTAGAAGGGGGGTAATGCACAATACACCCCAATGCGGGACGTTAGTGCAGATCTTAATCCCTAGAATTAGAATTAGAAGTGTTGTTTCGAGATGTCTTTTTTTATGTTTTGAGAAACCGTCACTTGAATATCGTCGGTATATTACCAAACAGCCTGTTTATTATAAGTACTTATGTATTTACAAAAAAAGTAGGTATATAAGTAATCTATCAGTTATCTGGTTCCCATAGTAGGTACAAGCTCTGCTTAGTTTGGGGCTAGATAGCGCTGTGTGAAATGCCTAATAATATTTATTTATTTTATATTTATTTGTTGGTTTTTAGAGTTTAAAATAAAATGTTTTTTATTTAATCATCTATTCATACCATATCAGATCATCACCTTTCAGTTATGTCGAACGTTGCATCACGCATCGAGATTAAAATCTAAAGTATTCGACTAAATTTAATTACGGGACCTTCAGCTTGCTCACAACTATGTTTACAAAATTAAATTAATGTATGTTTAGAAATGATAATCTTCGTAAACTCATAGCACACAAACGGGGTGGAACGATTTCAATTCAGAGCATCAATGATGAAGTGGAAAATACAAAAATGGCGTCTATAAGCTAGGCATGCATACTTTAAACATTTTCTATTTATTTATAACTAAAGATGTATACCTTTTTTGGTGATTAAATTATAAATTAAATTTATATTGAATTTAATAAAAATCAAGATATTTTTGTTTATAACAATGAAACAAAACAAATCACACAATATTTAAACACTTAGGGCGACTTGTGCAACGATGCCTAAACCTATTTAGTGGTTAAATATGATTTAAAGAGTTGTCAAATCGAACAAATAAGTCAAATTTAAACATGTCTAGTCGCTAAATACTTTTAGGGATCATTGTGCATGTCGGGCTTAAAGTAATTTTAAACAATACTCGTATCGCTGTAGCAGCCTTAGGTTTGCTAATATTAAAAAATACAAATGGAACAGTTAAACTATAAACAAAAGACTTTTACAAAGATCTATAGATTGCTCAACTGCTCTAGATCCTCCAAATAAATATTTCGTGGATTCACGTGGTTTGTTAATAAAAAGTATACTATTTTCATTCCAGGTCATAAACTATTTATACACCAAATTTTAATGAAATCGGTTCAGCAGTTACGATGTGATTGAGTAACAATCAAACATCCAAAATATACCAAACTTTCACATTACTAATTTATATGTCTTTTGACCTAGAGTTATTTAATGATAATAATAAATCGTGGGTAAAAATTATTAAATATTTGAAATTGAGTAATATTAATGGAATTATTTTTCCTACGGACGTGTGGAATCTACGCGGGCAACACTTGATAAACATTTATTAAACAATTATTGCCAAACAGCACAGATAAACAATAATTACATACTAAAGTACTAATTTATGATTAAGTAATCAAAGTTATCGTGTTTGTGCAATGGTGAATGTTTTTCAAGAAAATTTAAATTCTGATTTGTACCTATTTGATGTTTTAAATTGAGATAAAAACATAAGCGATACTGAAAATAAAATTAAGTTCGATTTTTTATTTTTTTTACTACATGGAGGTGGAATAAACTTATGTCCTACCTGATGTTAAGTGGTAACCATCGCCTTTAACAGAGTAATAATATGTTTTAACCAACAAAAAAGAAGGAGTATCACAATTCTTTGGATTTTTTTCTGTATGTTCTTCATGTATATCTTTTTGGTCCGATTTCAAGGAATTTTGTTAGAAAGGGGTTGTCCTATATAAACTTAGTCGAGATCTTATGATGACCGTAAGAAAATCATCAAACTCTTAAATTTGTGAAGTGTTTTTTTCAATTTTCTGTTTTCAGAAGTCGTTATATTTTTGCTAAAAATGACTTATTATAAAATACAACGATAGATAGCGCCCTTAATAATTCTTATTAACGACACTGTCCTATAACCTTGTTCCTTGTGAAAGGGCTCGCCCAGGGAAGTAATATCACCATACCTATTTTGCATTTCTGTGATTCGGTTTGAAGGGTATGGTTGGCGGTAAAATTACAGGTACAGGCTTTACACTGTACGCTATAAGTTGATGGACGCAAGGCGGTGCATCGTAGGGTACATTTCTAAGGTGCGTGACCTACAATGCTATTCGTTATAGGCGATGATTACCACTTAATATCAGAAGGGCTATAAGCTTGTTTCATCTCCATGTAGCATAAAACAAAAAAATAACCTCTGGATCCAGTCTATCCCAAGATTGTCTGGAAGAGATTGCACATTGCGATCGCCAATTGTATGTTTTTCGCACTAAGGGTAGGTTTTTCTAGATTTTTCCCGTTTATTTTGTATTTTTAATTGTTGAATAGTTTCTTTTTATGTCGTGTACTAATAAATAAAATAAAAATAAAATTAAGTTTCAACACTCAAGATGGCGCGAAACGTAAATAATTTTTATGTTTCGTTTTCCGTAAAATTTTCTGGATCCAGCCTTTTTACATTACATTCATTATCTAGTCTTGTCGATGGAGGATGTAAGTCCGAAAGAATGAAAGATCTGACAAGTTGAAGACACTGAGAAGACACTGAGAAGGCTGACAGTTGTCTGGATAATAGAATCTCATTGGTATGTTATTATTCAACAAATCTTTTATTATATTTGCAAACAACTATAAATATTTGGCTACCAGATAAGAAGATGACATAATAGTATCAAATTTACATCTTGAAAAGGTTGTCAGCTTTTTAAAATGTAAATTTGGAAATTTTGATTTTCCTTATCAGTTATTTAGAAATAATTTTAAAAGCCTTATAATTTAATTCAGTCTCTTCTATTTATATATTGGCTTTATCTATAATATAAGCTTTTTAACATGTAAATTATGATAGATTATTTTGATTACTCTCTTTGGCATCTAAAGGCCATTTATATAGTAGATAATGTAGATATTTATGTAAAGTGTGATTGATATGATGTGCGACTATTACCATTTGTTAGCGTCGTAAAAAGGCAAATTAAATTAAAACTGATGGTATGATTAAGGTTAAATCGTGTCAAGAAATTTAAATTTTTGGTTCTACTTATGGTTTTTAGTATAAATAGCTCGCCCCGGCATTGTACGGAGTTTTATCTTAACAAAATAAAGTTAATGGCATTCAGGGATAGTCTAGCTAGAGGATAGCTTTCTGCCATTGAAAGATAAGATTACATAATTTGTTTATTGCATACCATCTATATATATAAAACAAGGACAGGTTAGTTACACCATTTATAACTAAAGAACGGCTGGACCGATTTTGATGATCTTTTATTTATTGGATTTGTCTCCGCCCCGAATAGCAGAATAAGTATTAGAATATCGGAATTATTCAAAAAGAAATTATGAAGAAAATTCATTTTTTCATACATAGATGCAGCTAATGATGGCTGATTGACTTATATTGGCAACCCGCGTCATGTGCATGTTAAGGCGGTACGAAGTTCGGCGGGTCAATTAGTAAAAAGAGAATACACAATTAAATCAAAGGTCCAATGGGCGGCCTTATCTGTGAAAGCGATCTCTTCCAGGCAAACCACCAGGTAATCATTTTCAGAATCAATTGAATAGGTTTAGAATATCCCCTACAAATATACATATTTACAAACAACAATCTCTAAACCTCTTTATAATATTAGTACACACTGATTTAAACGATATTTCGGCTATGTTGCAACAGCCGTGGTCGCAAGCAGACTGGAGTACTTGGAGCTAACAAGAAGTGATGGCAGGTATAGCAACTATCCTCACTTGCTTTTCTGAATTAGAGATGTCCTCATTCATATTAACACACTACACTAACCGTATCTAAGCACTGAGATAGTGATTAAGTATAGTGATCGCGAAAGTTTGAAAAATACAATATTAGTAAGTACATATTAATATTATAAAGTGAAATGTTATTTTAAATATTTATCTACAGGACACAACATAATGTTAGCTGATTTTTTATAATTTTTTGGTATCTAATTGATGTAGACTCACAAAATACACTTATCCCTAAACGTAATCAGGGACTAAACATGTTTAAATTTAACGTATTTGTATGATTTGACAACTCTCACATAGTATTTAGGAACTAAAAAGGGGTTAGGTAGGCATCGTTGCGCTAGTCGCCCTTAATGGCATATACCGTCAAACTTTGTGGTTTTTAGAATGCTATATTAAAAGTTATCTTTTTATTTAATAAATAAATAAATTCTGACACCCCAAAATCCCCTATTAACTCTACATATACTTTATTTCAAGGTCGGACAAGGGTCGGTATTCTCTGCAACTCTCTTCTTGCTGCATATCAACGATCTGCTAAAGCCTGGAACCTTTGGGTATGCGGACGACAGCACAGTTGTGGAGAGTTACACATCTACTGCACGAGCCAGTGGGGCGCAGATTCGGGCTCACAGAGAGGCCATGGTTGAGCGCTTAAACTTGTCCTTAAAGGCGGTCTCCGACTGGGGCGATGCCAACCTGGTTAAGTTTAATGCTAATAAAACCCAGGCGTGCCTGTTTTCTGCGAAACGGAGCCCATTTCATCTGGCTCCTACTTTCCGTAATGTACCCGTGCCGATTTCTGACCACCTCGAGCTTCTTGGTATCTCATTAACACCCACTCTCAATTTTGGCTCATACATTGAGTCGAAAGCCCAGCTGGCCGCTAAGAAGCTTGGAATACTTGCAAAGGTGAGGCAATACTTCACACCGGGACAGTTGCTCAACTTATACCAAGCACAAGTCCGATCATGTCTGGAGTACTGTTCTCACCTCTGGGACGGATCAACGAAGTACCAGCTAGAGGCTCTAGATTCAATTGAGAGAAGAGCCAAGAAGCTCATTTGCAATGACGAGTTAGCAAAAGCAAGGCTCCACAGCCTCGAGCATCGTCGAAAGGTTGCAAGCCTCTCGGTTTTTTATCGGATACATTTCGGAGAGTGTGCTGCGGAGCTTTTCAACCTAATCCCACCATCCCCATTCTATGATCGGACAACCAGACGCTCCGCGATGCGCCACCGCTACATGGTAGACATACCTCCCATACGCACAAAGCGGTACTCTTCCACCTTTATTATGCGCACCGCCAAGGAGTGGAACGCCTTGCCTGAGTCTGTGTTTCCTGATAACTACAACCTAGGGATCTTCAAGTCACGAGTGAATAGGTTTCTTCTAGGCAGGCGTGTACCATCGTAGACTGCATCATCGCTTACCATCAGGCGAGATAGTGGTCAAACGCTAGCCTATAATTTATAAAAAAAAAAAATATTTTTCACAAAAACATATGAGATAATACATTTTTTGCCGTCAGATGTTTTTTGTAATACATTAAATACATTAACCTCCTGCGCAGTCGGATAAAAAGTAGCCTTTGTCCGAATCCCGCTCATAATCTATCTGTACATCAAATTTAATTGAAATCGGTCTAGCCGTTTAGTAGTGAAAACGTAACAAACAGAGAGAGTAACAGAGTTACTTTT
This sequence comes from Philereme transversata, assembly GCA_963924445.1. Lineage (NCBI taxonomy): Eukaryota > Metazoa > Arthropoda > Insecta > Lepidoptera > Geometridae > Philereme > Philereme transversata. The sequence continues at coordinate 2,918,674 of OZ004337.1, read as the reverse complement.
GAATTTATAATATTAGTTTGGATAGATTAACATTTTTTTTTATAATACCCCTAAAACAAATCATTGCCTTGTAGGTCAGATAACTCAGAAACGTGTCCTACGATGTACTGCCCTGTGGCCATCAACTTAAGGCATACGTAATCTGTGAAAGTGCCATGTAAAGCCTGTAATTTCACCTGCACTCATACCGTTCAAACCGAAACACAGCTTGGCGGCAGACATCCAATACATTTCGGTTTTATACATTATGATTTATACTTACCTATTAACCGTGTGTTTAAAATCCGGGTTTATACAATGTCTGTTACTCGTTAAAAATAAGATTTTGTTTGTCCGATCGAATCAAAGTGCGAGTTCGTTAAACCATTATCTCTAACTTAATGTATTCTACGATTGTCTGTTTATCTGTCCCTGATAACTAGTTAATTATTATGGAAACGACTGCGATGATTTACAGCAAGTTTTTATATTGAGTTGGCATGGTTTATTTATGTATATTAGTTCGGGTTTCGCCTCTGGTATCCCCATGTGCGATATACATATAATGGGTTTACGGTAGGATGATGGGATTAAACAAGTACTGAGTCTATTTTTTTAGAAGCTTTTATTTAACTTGAAATGTTTGTTAGTTTTCATTAATATAAATACAGGATTTATCACGTACCATTTCATCGGTGTTTCGACCGACAGTGTTTCGGTTCAATTCGTGAACCTTCATCAGGGTGAGTGCGATCCGCTCCGAATAACCTCTCGCTTCGCACGTTTGTTAGTTTGTTTAGGATGAAACTTAATATTGAATTTTAATCCAGTTCTTCCCCACCGATTGAACTGAAATTTGGAATACATATGTAACTTTGATGACAAGGCATTAATATGATACCATGAAGGTTATCTCATTATGGAAACGGATGCTAGACAACGGAAATTCTGAATGGATTTTAGTAGGTTACTAGTATTTAGGCTTATTTGAATCTGCTTGCGGTTCCACTTATGAATTTTATAAAAGGTACTTTTGATAAAGTATGCTTTTAACAAAAACAAATATTTAATTAAAAAAAATACTAACGTTTATATTTTTTATAATTTGATAGATATAATAACGGATGTTATTTGAGCACCTCGTCAGCATTACACAAGAGATGTCAATAAAAATACCTCTCATTAATTATCAGACGTAAAAAATAATATTTTTTTATTTTAGAATATTTTTAATAGAAAAGTACAAAATGTTAAAACTTAATTCTACGGTCCAAATAAATATTATTTTACTTATTTATTCATTCAATTAGAACGGCAATTATACCAATTACACTAATTGAGAAGACAACAATGGAACACAAGAACAAATTTAAATTAATATAATAATAATAATAAACACGTCAAAAATAATTACAAAACACTAATAAGATTAAATTAAACATTAAAAATTGACAAACTCTTTCTCACTGCACTCCAGACATACAATTAGGATATCCCGATGCATCCGCAAACATATATCCCTTAGTGACTTACATACTTATTATAAAACTTAAAACTATTTGCTGACACCAGTTGTCTGCGACGTGTGACGCACTTGCGCTGTGGCGTGTAGTCTCCCGCGAAAACGACGAAACAACACACTTTTCGGCCAAAACTCTTTGTAAAGATCGAAAGATCTGCAGTTGGAACACGCAACACATGATTTGAAATCATTGTGGCGTGATTCCAACTGTTCGACCCTTAACTGATTGATTTAATACATAATATTATGAAAGCGAGAGAAAGTCACATAAAACTGATATAACATATCGGCAACAAGTAAACATTTCGATTACCATTATTTAACTTTTGGTGGTCACTATTTTATCGCGTGCTATAACAACCGGTTTTGTTATGTACGTCATTACTTTAAAACACACATCCGGAATCGTAATAATTGATTTTAAAGGTGGGTTTAATACCGGTAGCTTGAATATTTATCCAATAATCGATATATTTCCAATAATCAATTTTTAACGTAAACGTGTTTTGCGACGATGCCGCTTAGTCTACTTACTTACATGATGAATGAATATGATTTGTATACCTATATTATACAGGCTGTTTCGTTGATATTTTAGGTCTTGATATTAAAGATGAATAAAAATTTAAAAAAATCTATGGTTAACAATACTAGCCATTAGCCCTATCCGTGTTTTCATTTAATGTCGTAACTAACAAAACACGTAGTATAAATAAATAACTTCCAATAGTCCTGTGCTGTCACAAAAAATCCCGTATTGCGGGTAACAGGAGAGTGCCTACCATTGGTGCACGGGCGGGCTTCCAACCCACAACATCGGAATAGGAAGTACATCCCACTAAGCCACCAAGGCACATCAGCGTAAAAACTTGTTTTCAAATCTGATAGATACTAGTGAATGACAGTCAGAATATCATTTTTAAATCATTATTTTTATCAGCACTTACTGACCTTTGATTTGATATAAGATTTTTCACCTCTTGCCGAGATTATTATTGCTAGATAAATAGTCTTTTTTTTCTTATTTGTTTTCGTTTGTAATAAACTCTAATTAAATATATCTTAGTACTTTAATATAAATTAGTAATAAAAAGAGTAGTTCCTTGTGAAAGGGCTCGCCCAGGGAAGTACTACCACCATACCTATTTTTGCCACCAAGCAGTGCTGTGTTTCGGTATGAAGGGTATGGTTTCCGATGAAATTACAGGCACATGAGGCTTTACGCCTGTATGCCTCAAGTTGATGGACGCAAGGCATCGAAGGGTACCTATGTTTCTAAGCTGCGTGACCTGCGAGGCAATACTCTGTTAAAGGCGATAGGTACCACTTAACATCAAGTGGGCCGTATGCTTGTTCCATTACCAGGTAGTATAAAAAAACAGACATTTATACATACGTGTTGACGACCTCCGTGGCGCAGTGGGTGTATAGCCGGCTGAGACGCAGGAGGTAGCGGGTTCGATTCCCACCGCGGAACAAATGTTTGCATGATCTCCAAATATTTGTTCCGGGTCTGGATGTTTTTCTATATAATATATTATAAGTATGTGTTTACAAAAAAAAGTATATAAATATTCTATCAGTTATCTGGTTAGTTTAGGGCTAGATAGCGCTGTGTGAAATGTCCACCATTATTTATGTATTTATTACAGGGGCTTACCGTCATTAAGTGTGTACAAGTTTCTATAATATTAACAAGATGGCGCTGGTTAGCTCGCAGTAAAAACTTATGAATAATAACTTATGAATGAATAAACTTATAAATATATTATACATACTAAAACAGTGGTCCAATCGCGAAGGCGACCGTATAATCAAACGTTGTTGTTCCGTATTTTAATAATGATAATAAAATCATTTGACTGTCTAGTCCAGCTATTGATACATAAAAATATAATGCATATATTATAAGCAGCCGTGACTCATATATATATATATAACTTGCGTGTAATAAAATGGACCATGACACACGGCGAAGATAATACTCGTACATATTTTCATCTTATATTGTATTATGTTTCCCTGCACCCAACGGCTCCCAGCAACTTTTATCAGGTCTTTTCATCATATTGAAAACTGTAAAACCAATCTATGTTGAGTCTCGCTCAATTAAGAGTTTATAAATCTCAGAAATGGACGATCTTAAGAAGTGGCACAATTCTGCTAATTATGGAAGCTGCTAAGAAAATCGATTATGGAGCCATACCATTATTTATTTTTATAAAGTTATACATTCTATAATTGATTCCCCAGAGCTGTTGTCGCAAATATCTTTCAGTATTAAATTTAGAGCACGAAATGTCTATCAAACTTATTTGTTCGCCTTACAAGAACAATGTTTCTTATTACAATCAGTTGTCCAGGATGGCTCGTCAATACAATGAATTAGCGAAAAATAATACAGAACTTGATATTTTTAGTGCCAAACTGACTCAATTTGTTTAAACTATCAAAGACATCCTGCATCTTAATATATATTGTGACTCAGATGCTTAACTTGAGTTGTTACATTCCTAATTGAATACAATATATATAAATGTTAATCGATTAGATATTGTGTTATTAGTTTTAGTTATGTACATATTCAAATTCTCTGTGCTCGCATACAAAATTTGTTTAATAAGGCATTCACCGATTATTTATTTCTTGATCGAGGGAAGCAAGATCTCCAAATCAACTTAGGCAAAATGGCATTGTATGTATGTATGTAAGTATGTATGTATGTTTATTTGTTTGTAGGACAAACAAACACACAAAATAACTTTCGAAGCGTTTATCCGATCATCATGAAATTTGGTATATAAGTAGATAGTGATGGCATAATTTTGGTGTAACTCAAGGAGCTAAAAATGTGGGGGGGGGGGGGGGGTTGTTGAGATATTAGGGTTCAAGAGGGGTAAAAAAAAACAAAATAGGACTATCACAGGAGTACATTTTGACTCCATTTTTATTTTTAGTTTAAACTTTGTAGTTCTTAAGTTATTAGCCATAGTAAAAACACAACTTTGACAAAATTCACAGAATACACCAGTGACCCCACAGTGCTAAAATTTGGTATGCGGGTAGCTTTAGTGACACAAATATAGGAAAAAGTCTGAAATCCAAAATAACTGCAATTTCTTGTTCCTCTCATAAGCTGCCAAATTTTCAAAGGTGTTAACTTCAGTAATTGCAAATAGTAAAATACCGGAAGGTAGGTGAAGCGATTGGTTTAGTAGAAATGGGCCCCTGTATCAATTCAGGATTAAACCACTTCACAATGGTCTTATTATTAAGTCTGATCATCAATGGATTAGAATAACTTTTTGAGTGTTAACGAGATAACTACCAACGGTCGTAATCGAGTGCATTACCTCAAGTGCACATACCGACGCACTGAATTGGCTGATAATACTAGTTTCTGTATCGGAATTTAGATTTCCATTTTATTCGTTTTTATTCCATATATTTCTTTTATTTTGCTTACATGTAGATATACATTTTTACAGCATAGATTACTATCTAAGTAAGATTAGAAAATAAGTATTTTTGATTTGATGTGATATGTACACTGTAAGGGCACTGCATTTTGGGTTTGAGCCGTTCAAAAAAGAACAATCAATTAAACAATCTAACAAAACATGTCAAATCATTAATTGAAACTAATTTTAACTAATTGATTAATTTTAATGGTCTCAAGACGAGACTTGAACCCGCAACCGCCTCCGTGGCGCAGTGGGCGTATAGCCGGCTGAGACGCAGGAGGTAGCGGGTTCGATTCCCGCCGCGGAACAAATGTTTGCATGATCTACAGATATTTGTTCCGTGTCTGGGTGTTTTTCTATATATTATAAGTATGTATTTACAAAAAAAGTACATATATAAGTATTCTATCAGTTATCTGGTTCCCATAGTACAAGCTCTGCTTAGTTTGGGGCTAGATAGCGCTGTGTGAAATGTCCAGCGATATTTATTTATTATTATATTTAACCTTCCTCTTGATACGAAGATACACTACTCGTACCAATTGTACTACATAACATCTCACTAATTTCGACCATGATGTGACAAGAGCCTGTAGCACAATTGGTAGTGCATCCTCGTATCAAGTGGAAGGTTACGGGTTCAAGTCCTGTCTTGGCTTAAACATTTTTGAGATGGTTTTAAAAATATTGGTCTTAAGATGGCTCTATTGGGAACTTTTCATCCCCCGACGCAAATAGAGGGTATTATATGTCTGTTTCTATGTCTTTCTCTCTGTAGCATTGCAGTTGCCAAAAGGGTCAATCGTTTCGGACGCGGTTTTTTAAAATAGCAAGCTAGTTTAAGTGGTGGTTTTTAGCTGTGTCAGTTTTTAACCCTTGCCGCAAAATGAGGGGTGGGGGTTTTCTATTATGTAAATAAATATAAATACCTATTATTTTTGGTCATAAATGTATCCCTACTTTTATAATTATAAATTCGAAAGTAATTCTGTATCTCCGTTTGTCTGTTTGTTACGTTTTCACGACTAAACGGCTAGATCGATCTTGATGAGGTACTCGTACAGATAGATCACCTGTATTGAGACATTTTTTTTATAACCTCACGCGTGAAACTAAAGCTTGTTCAAAATAAAATGAATGTTTAAAAAAAATTGAATACATTAATTCTGCTTGCATGTAAGTGTACAAATATATTTTATCAATAGTCTATAATATAATAATTCAAAAAGTCATTAACATTATAAAACAAATTATTCAAAATCCAAAAAGTTCGTTTTTTCTTACGTTTCCTGTTAAGATATGTTCCTTAGGTAGCATTGTATAAAAGTATATTATAAATGTGAAAGTTTGGATGTTTGTTTATTTATTTGTTTGTTTGTTACTCAATGACGTCGTAACGGCGGAACCGATTTCGATAAAATTTAGTATGTACGTAGATTATAACCTGGATTAAAACATATGCTACTTTTTATCTCATAAATCAGGTCCCATGGAATAAAATTGGGGTGACAAGAAAAGTTGCAACAGCGAGTTTAGCTTTATTTCTAGGTTACCTACACATTTAGTAGTGTAACGCGTACGAAGTCGCGGGCAACAGCTAGTTCTTCTGTAAATATCATTCTTTATAAAAAAACTTTGAAGTCCAGCAAAATCAACACGACAATTAATAACTTAAAATGCATAAACAATCAAACGTCAAAAATCCAACAGCTGAATACGAATCTCGAACTAAATCTTAAATCACATAAAACAGTCGCGAACAAAAGTGCAATCATTCTTGTTGTACATGAGTTACAATTTGTACACGACAGTACACCTGATACATCGCGACCCGGCGGCGGGATCAAAGGGTTATTGTGTGCCAACTTGTACGCAAATTACTGCGCGTGCGACTCTAGGGGAGCCGCGTGTTTGCAAACTGCGGTCTGCAACTCAAGAGGAATAAATAATTATAAAAAAATCCATGTATTGAGTATTAATTACAACTGGAACTTTTTTTTATTAAGTAATATTTGACCTGCCGAACTTCGTACCGCCTTGACATGCATATGATGCGGGCTGCCAATGTAGGTCACCGGTTGAATTGCCAATCGGCTATCATTAGCTGCATCTATGAATAAAAAAATGAATTTACTTCGTAGTTTTTATTTGCGTGAATTTTTTCGATATTTTAATAGCTATTCTGCTATTCGGGGCGGAGACAAATCCAACATATCAAAGATCAATTAAATCGGTCCAGCTGTTCTTAAGTCATAAATGGTGTAGATAATTAACCCGACTTTGTTTTCTAGATATAGATTATCAAGCAAATGGTATCTCTACTGGTGATCAGTGATAGTGTGGTCGAAGATGGAGCACTCTTGCCTAGAAAGTACCTGTTCACTCTGAGATATAATATATCGGATTTTAAAAATTAAATATTCGAATATTTCCTGGTTATCACCAAGATTATTCTAAAGTATTACTAGTTGATTAACAACATTTAGATACATTTAACAAAAAAAACCTATTTTAGATAGTCTTTCTTATGGAAAAAACGACAGATAAGACAGACGATGATAATATAAGGCTATTAAACGTTAGACAAGTCACATTGATGTTGAATTAATAAAAAAAAACATTTAAGACTGAGACGATTATGTTACGTACATACGTACGTACTACGTTTATGAAACACCTAAAAAGGTTTGCTACATTTTTGTTACATTCTTAGAACAAGAATACCTACTTAAATATTGTTCTACAACGCGTACTTTATTATTTTGGTGACTTTTTAAAGATTTGTGACTAGTTTTTAAATAATTTATATTTAACATATTTTGTATAACTTAACTGTCAATAGAAATTAATTTAAAAAAATGAAAATGATTGTATACCCCTACTGGTAGGAATTAATGTTGAAAATGTAAACATCTTTACAGCCTCGTTTCTTAAACAAATATCAGTTCATTTAATTTCTAGATCTACTTACGCTTTTGCAAATACGCATCCTGCGCAGACGCAAGTAACACATCCTTAGCAAGCTCACAGTAGCTAGTGCTTTCGGAACATTCGTAAGATGTTCTTCCTTGTGCATTGTTTTAATGTTAACTATCCGATGATTTACGGATTTGATGCGAATGATTTCTTAAGCTGAGATAAAAATAAAAATAAATAGTGCTGAAAATTTTTACTGCAACATGGCGCAGTGGGTGAATAACTGCCAAGACGCAGGAGGTTACGAGTTCGATTCCCACCGCGGAATAAATGTTGCAAACATTTATTCCATATGAAATAGATATTTGTTCCGGGTCTGGGTGTTTCTCCATCTAAACTAAACAGGAATGATTTGTATTTCTGTAACTAATAAACTCAAAAACTAATGGTCCGATGCCCAAATTTCTTTTACCATTAGAATGCTGCATTATCCCTGAGTAACATAGGATACTTTTTACTCGACTGCGCAGAAGGAGGGTAATGTTTTTATTGACAAACCATGCATGCAAAGCTGCAGGCAGGTCAGCTAGTACATAGTATAATGTACATGTTAACAAAAAAAAATGAGTGTTTAAGTATTCTATCAGTTTTCTGGTTTCCAATTATAAATAAATAAATATGGCTGGACATTTCACACACCGCTATCTAGCCCCAAACTAAGCAGAGCTTGTACTATGGGAACCAGATAACTGATAGAATGCTTATATACTTAGTACAAGCTTAGCTTAGTTTGGGGCTAGATAGCACTGTGTGAAATGGCACACAACATTATTTATAATGTATTTATTTACAGGTACCTCCATTTAGTAAAGGTACAATATGCAGGTATAAAATTATCCATTTTCCTCACTTGAGTTATATTGGAAATTATCAATAATGTATTATGGCATTTCTTAAAATAACTTTCGTGACCTCATTAATTTTATGAAACAAGATATATTTAGATGAATTTGCAAAACAGTTAATCACACTAATATTATAAATGCGAAAGTTTGGATGTTGTTTATTTATTTGTTTGTTTGTTACTCAATCATGTCGTAACGGCTGAACCGATTTCGATGAAATTTAGTATGTACGTAAACTATAACCTGGATTGCTACATAGACTACTTTTTATCCCATAAATCAGGTCCTATGGGATACAAATGGGCTGTCAAGTCAAGTTGCAACAGCGAGTTTACCTTTATTTCTAGGTTACCTACATACTCGTATATATAGTAGTGGCGCGTATTAGAAGAGGCCTATGTCCAGCTGTGGACTAATGTGGGCTGATGATGATGATGATGATATAGTAGTGTAAAGCGTACGAAGTCGCGGGCAACAGTTAGTCTATAATTTGAGGACTTTTATTGCTAAGGGTGAATCCAGATTAAGTAACATGCTAAACAGTTTTGTTATAACACGTCCACATTATTTAATAACATTACATGTTTTATAACAACCATGACCATACAACTTTTTAAACTTGGTTATAAACACTATTTGCACTAAAACGGAATATTTACCATGATTTCTGAGTTTTTGAGTATTCCAATATTTCGACGCAATTGCATGCTCCATAAATTTACAAATCGGTTTAAAGATTTTTATTCTCAAATAAACTTAATATTAAATACAGTTCACTTAAATGAGATATAGATTTATATTACCTAGGTAAAACCTAAGTATATTTATGGTAAATATTAATAGGTGCAGTGACAAACAATGCGTTTTTTTTTGCTGGACAATTCACACAGCGCTATCTAGCCCCAAACTAAGCAGAGCTTGTACTATGGGAGCCAGATAACTAATAGATTACTTATATACATTTTGTTTTTTTTAATACATACTTATAATATAAAGAAAAACATCCAGACCCGGAACAAATATCTGTAGATCATGCAAACATTTGTTTCACGGCGGGAATCGAACCCGCTACCTCCGGCGTCTCAGCTGACTATTTGCCCACTGGGCCACGTAGGTATTGAGCTAAACTTGTTATTTAAACTTAGTACCTATAGTTAAAGATAAAAATACAAATCACAAAAATGCAATGCAATTAACAAAACAAGAGAAGAAGTGGGTACGTTTGAACAAATAACTACCTACTTCACTGGCGTTGCTTTGATCGGGAGGAGTAAGATTGTGTGCGAGTCATGGTAAATATCTCGTTTTTAGTGAAAATAGTAAACATGTTTTATGTTATATAGTGTGGACTCACCTTAAAACAGATAAGGATGTTATATCGTTATATCGGAATTGAGACATATTATATACACCCTTAGACACTTTAAGCCATTTATAGTGTTTTTACGCTATTTTTGTCACTTAAATCTCTTTTCAACCCTCAAAATCTCACCATATTGTGGATTGAACCCCCTAGTTCCCACGGCAAAGCGTGCAGACCATTGACGTCCCTGAGCGTCGGGCGTAAGTGTCCCCGCTTAGCCTTTTCAATTGTAGTTGGGGTGAATGTGTGAATAGTGACGCAAAAATGCGATTTGATACTTTCGGAGGGTCACTAAATGAGATGAATGCAAGGAACAAGCCCTTTGTATCGTAACAGATTAATAAAATCGTGATATCCATACTCAAATCAGAAATATGGAGTTTCGTAGACGAACCAAAGTCACCGGCATACCACAAAGGATTAGCAAGCGGAAGTGGTTGTGGACAGGGCACATAGCTCGAAGAACTGACGGCCGTTGGGAAAGGTTCTCTAGTGGAGACCACGCACTGAAAAGTGCAGCGTAGGTCGGCCCCCACTAGATCAAAAGAGACCTGATAAAGGTTTGCTGGGAGCGGTTAGGTGCCTATGTTCAGCAGTGGACGTCCTGTGGCTGATATGCGTGGTTTCCACTCAATAACCTTTCTGCTCCAACGGCCGTCTGTTCTTCGAGCGATGTACCCTGCCCACTTCAGCTTGCTAATCCTTTGTGCTATGTCGGTGACTTTGGTTCGTCTACGAATCTCCTCATTTCTGATTGGATCTCGTAGAGATACAGCAAGCACAGCCCTCTCCACAGCACGCTGAGTGACCCTGAGCCTTCTTATGAGTATCCTTATTCAAATTAGAATTAGAAAACTTAGTTATGATCACGTTGTTGTATTGTTTGTCATTTTGTATGACAAATTGGGTGCTCAGATTAATCAGTATTTAGCTAATTTTCCTCGTAAATCCCGCAATGCAAATCTATTAACGGAAGTTGAACCTTCCTGTTTGTTGCAGATTTACTTTTCTCGATTTTGGAATCTTTATAAGAAGAGAGCTGTAAGCCAAGTTGAATTTAGACCTACCTAACAGTTTGAAAAGAAAGAGGGATTTTAAAATGACTTATGATTTAATACAATGATTTATACAATGGCTATGAATACGTTACTTATCAAAACACTTATTGTCCCACTATGGTGCTCACAATCCATAAATCCGGGAGTCTGCAGGACCGGTATAATGCGCGCTGGATGAGGGCTAGTGAAGCCTCTAGCCAACGTCGACGAGAGGCTGAGAGGACGAAGTAGCTCCATCGTGTTCTGGTTGGAGTAAGATCAAAATATTAGTAAATGCGATGGGAGATTCCGAGGTCACCAGATCTCGGTCGATGTAGCAGGCTAGACCTCCAGGTCTATATTGAGTAAAGGTCTCCGGCCTCGAGGGTCCAAGAGTTAGACGTGAGCACTCCAACCTCGAGGGGGTCAGACTCCCAGGCTCAAGCCGGTAGAGCTTCGCCGTCAAGAACAAACTGTTACCGAACTGCGTTGACTGATTGATAAAATGAGATAGTTTAAAAAGTTTCTTTCTGAGCTCTTTCTCCGGCTGCTGTTCCCAAGTGCCGACTGTCTTTTTCAAAAGATCTCAATGTCACCCGGACCTGTTCAAAAGTTAAATATTTGATATGTTCTAGTTGGCGGCTAGTACAGTCATACATCAAATTCAGAGGTTCTATGTAACTTCCAAGTAAAACCTTACGGTTTTACCGTGAATTTAAAGTAAATAAATATATGTCTAAAATGTCATGTCAGTACCCATGTCAGGACTGTTTATTTTTGTGTTTCTAATCCTAAAAAGTTAAAATAAATATAGCATCATTCATACTCCTGTGACGAGAAAATTCTACTCTTTCCACCCATATAAAATGTAGGTAATAATGGGTATTTTAAGGATTTGAGAATGAATTTAGAGATTCCTGACTAAAAAAATTATGAAAATGTTAATGTTAAAGTAAAAGGTAACACAGAATCTATATCCAAATGTGAGTATTTACAAATCGTATGTATCAAGAGATGATTTTAAATGATTTCCCGGTAAATTTTGATGAACTAGACGAATCCGAGAGGGACCATTTCAATACCATTTAGGGCTCGTTTATGCAGAGGCGAAGAGTTGCGCGTCGCGAGAAGTTCGATGCACGCTATTTCGATGCACGTTAGCGCTACTAATCAAATCGCGACGCACGGAATCTCGACAATCTTTTAAGTTTTAGGCAACGCAACTGCAGTACTTCGAGTCCTGCAGGAGTTTATAGACGACGGTGACCACTTAACATCAGGAGGCCCGTCAGTATAGTGTCTAAAACTATAATATTTAAAAAAAAATTAATAAAACTTGAGAGTCTGAGACTTTTCTGATAATCCTATCAATTCCTGACCCGTCTGTCACTTTTGAAGTTTGCTGTAACTTTTGAAAATTGAGACTTCTGAGAGACCTATCTAATTATATGTTGGCACTAAATGAAAATTATACCATTGTAAATGACCTAATATGACATTTTACTTTTTCTCGCGATTCTTCGTTCATAGAGAGGCAGCGTGTGAAATATGGAGACCCGCGTAGTGCGTCCGCACGTCACACGCGCAGATACAAACATATGGCAAGATATACTGCGACTCGTGTCATGCCCTTACAGCGCATTTGGTCTGAATCGCAGAATTACAAATTTTTAATATTTCCATGCTGCAATTCGTCTTATTTAATTGAATGAAATTTACATATAACAAATATATTGGGTGCCCAGTCTTGGTCACTGACTGAATCACAAAAGTCCAAGCTCGGGGTTTACCAAAGAACGATGGAGTGCAGCATTTTAGGTGTCAAGAAAATAGACAGAATTCGGAACACCTCGCTGCGCTCAAAGACCGGCATCGCTGACGTCGGTATCAAGGCTGCCATGTTAAAATGGGATTGGGTGGGTCATGTCTTCCGTATGCAAGCAAATAGGTGGGCTAAGGTCGTAACGGGATGGACCCCTGTGGATGGGAAACGACGCCGTGGAAAGCCTAAGAAGCGTTGGCGCGATGATTTGGACGCTTTTTATAGGGACTGGTGGGATTTGGTACAGGATCAATATAAGCGGAGAGATGAGGAGGCCTTTGCCCAGCAGTGGGACAGCATAGGCTAGATAAAAAAAATATATTGCCTCGTTAATATGTCGCCTGCCGTGTGCTCCGCCATATCAAGCAAACGCCTTCTACATGAACGCTGTCATACATGACCATATGTTCAAGTTCACAGCGTACCCGACGTTGACACGCGTTGAAACAAACCCTTATAATTCCCACATACTATGTTTAACGTGCACGAACGAATATGTTAGACCGGTATTAGAAAAAAAAGCCTAACCAAATACAACCTTATTGCATAAAACTCCCGGAATTTCTAAGCATCGTGAAGGTAAATTATAAATCTCTCTCCGATAAGGATCGCTATCATAATGTGTATCTGGCATGATCGATCAGCGGCTATCTATCGATTAAATCCTATCGATAAATCCCCGATTAGGCGCTGCTCGATACAGATCAAATTACATGGATGTAGGATGTTTGTTTACTGACGGATTATGACTTATGTATACGTAGGTACGGCTTAAACGCAACTGGGTTTCTGTCTCTTGATGTACGTATTTATAACTATTTTTTTTAAGTGTTGAAAATTTATCGATTATTATTATTTAGAGATATTTTTTGTAGAATGCTTTCGTGCACATTAAAAAAATTGCAGAATTAGTCCAGCAGTTCCCTGGTGATGCGCTTACCAACGAACAGTATTTAATTTTTATTTATATAGATAAATACACACCACCTAATTATGTAAAATCAGCTATAACAACACGACAACAAGCGGTCGCGAAATGTTTTTACGATGGGAAAATAGTTCCATCTGTTGCCATCTCTTTGCTGCTGGCGCTAGTTGTGCGAATTGAACCGATTCCTGTCGCGTTGCTGTCGTTGATTTTATGTTGACACCCTCGGTTCTACATTATTTATTATCTACAGTTGTCTATCTTTAGATGGCTATCGGTATCGACGGATAGCGATTTAATCCACCCCGGATAAGATTATCGAATTTAGGCTACTTTATCAAGATTAAAATTATCGGATAAATATAAAAAATAATCATAGCTTAGTAATATGGTTTTACAAGACAGTTCACTTTTTTGATACAAAATTAATATGACACCATCGTCTCATTCTATAAACTCGGATGAGAAAGCGATAAGACCGCCCTTGTGTAGATTTCTATTGGTTTTCGTGTACTCGGACCGATTTGGTGGTGTTGTGCACTTTAACACTTTGATGTACCATAGTTAACACGGCACCGCTAAAGACACTGCAGCACTGCCTATGTTCCACCCAAATCAAAGCCTTTTTAATTTTTTTGAAGTCGCTTAACGCTAAACATAAAAATTTTAAAAAATCGAGTTGAATAATCTGTTGGATGGGATTCAAACCCCCAACCTGTAAGTCGGGGTACATCCCACAAGACCACCACATCATAGAATAGAATAGAAAATTAATATAGAAAATTTAAAGTCTAATATTTGGTTGTACAATGGGCGGCATTCTCACTTAAAGCGTTCTCTTCCAGGCAAGATCCAGGCAGATGGATTGGATTGAAAAAACGTGAGAGGTGGCAGTGTTACAATAAATTCCCATTTAAGTCATAGTATATCATCATCATTATCATCTCTGACGTACTCTGATACTGAGACTATTCTGAGTGTTACAACCTAAAAGTCCCAAATATTTATCCCATGTATTTTTTTTACTAACCTATATTGTCCCTCTGCTGGGCAAAGGTCTCCCCATCTCCCCTCCATCCATCACGGTCCACAGCCAAATCTGACCAATCTGGTTTGAATGCATCCAGGTCGTCTCTCTATCTTTTTCTGGGCCTACCACGGCTGCGTCGTCCGTTCGGTATCCACTGGGTGACTAGATTCGCCCATCGCTCTGGATGCATTCGAACCACATGGCCTGCCCAATCCCATTTTAAGCGGGCGGTCTTAATGCCTACATCGGCTATGCCGGTTTTGGCTCGTAGGTCGGTATTTCTGACTCGATCGATTCGCTTCACTCCAAGGGTGCTTCTCTCCATCGCTCTCTGGCAAATCTTGAGTTGGGACTTTTGTGCTTTTGTCAAGGACCAAGTCTGAGCTCCGTATCCGGCCAATATGGGCAGGATACACATGTCGATGAGTTTTCGCTTCAATGTCAGTGGAAGGGAACCCTTCATAAGCTGCTTCATGGAAATAGCTCCTCCAAGCGTTGTATGTTTATCCTATGTATTATTTATATATATTTATATTTATTATATTTGTATCGATATTTAATATTCTAATATATTTTTATTATATATGTTGTATATTTATTTAAGAATCATAAATTTAGGTTATTATTAGTATTATAAGTTTTCAATTGTTATTTTAAACTGTTTTATACATATTTCTAAAAAAACTACGTGTTCACTTTATTAATTTATTAGTCCGAGGTGTAAACAACTGCATAATCCATATAAGAACTTCAAGGTCTTCACGATACAGGCTTGGCCTAGTGTGAAGACCGCCGACTAAACCATTTAATTAATAAGCCCTCTCAACAATAAGTTTACTTACTTATTTTCGGATGTTGTTAAATAAATATATATATAAATATATATCATCACCAACCTATAGCAGTCCAGCGCGAAAATCGTTACTACATCTAGCCAGGGGACTACGCTTACCTAGACGTGGTCTCCATTCCAGGCAACCACAACTCCACCAAATTACTCGAATTCAAACGGCTAGAGTTGCACCTAATATTTTCCTCATGTTAAATTGTTATTGGTAAATTATGGCACGCTCACCGTTACTAGAACATAAAGGTTATCACTCCGTACACTTATCTACAAAGCGTTACAAACTCCTCTCAAATCGTGTTCAATATCTTATTGTTGGTGATCATGCGATCCCAATTAAGCTTAGTAATGTTTACTTCAAGCTCCGATCGCGAAATAAGATTTCACTTAATTTATTGTCCCAGGAATTGATAAAACTTGTGATCGTATCTGTACCGTACCGAGATCACCTTACTTTGTTATGGAATTATCAACTCTAATGTGGGAGGTTAGGAGTGAAATTAGATTGAGGTGTTTGAGATATTGTGGAAGTTAGGGTCAGCTCACACTGAGACGCCACGCGACGCGACCAAGCGCGCATCAATTTTTAAGATAGCGATACAATATAGAACTTGTTACTATACAAAACGGTACAAATTATTGAATTAGTTACTTGTCGAAGTACGCCTCGTTACGTCGTTACGTCTTTACGTTACGTCTTTACATTACGCCTCGTCACCGCAAGTATAGAGACATATGTGAGGTGGTGCGCAAATACCCGCACTTGAAAGAACCTGCGCTGCTTAAAGCAGCGGCGTGAGTTCTCGTAAAAACAACTACCTTCTTCAAGCATCTTCTTCTTTGCATAAGCATTGAAATTTAACGGGGCAATGCAGCCAGTGTCTTGGGGACACTTCCGCCTGTGATCTGGAGCAGTTGAGCTATCTTTAGATCGTTTGCAACGGTTTTTAGAAGTTTAAACTGTTTCTTCTGTATATTATCACACACGTATTATAAATGTGAAAGTTTAGATGTTTGTTTATTTATTTGTTTCTTTGTTACTCAATTACGTCGTAATGGCTGAACCGATTTCGATTAAATTTGGTGTATTGATAGATTATGACCTGGATTCAAACATAGGCTACTTTTTTGTTGACAAACAACGCGAGCGAAGCCGCTGGTGGAAGCTAGTAATCTTTTAAATAACTGTATATTCTTAATTTGTGTTTTGATCTGTGTGCCTCGTCGCGTCGTATCGCGCCTCGGTGTGAGCTGACCCTTAAAGTCATCAAATGTAGGTGGGTTTTATGCATTTGTCACATTGCATTATTGAAAAATTATCTTTATTGTTATGTGATAAAGTTGGTTTTTGTTTGGAATTGTGTAGGTACAGTCGGGTCATCAAGTTGTTGGATGAAGATGTTTGATGCGTTTATTTGGGAGATTCACATTTTTCGGTCACGAAATGATGTTCTGATAACAGTTTGTGGGATTTAAGTCACTTTGGGAACAAGAAAAAAGAGAGGTCATTGTTTTTCGCGAGAATTTTATAAAATTATTCCCACACAAATTAAATAAATGTACTTCTTGTCAAAATTGTATCAATTCGCATTTCTTTTTAGTTTTTTATTAACATTTTTCATCATAACTCCAAAATACCTATACGGGATAAAAATAAATGGTTTTGTAAATTGAAAATTAAGCTCTTTTATATGACAACCCACTTGAACTCTATCCCCCATCTATGGTGGGGGATAGAGTTCACCAATCACCCATTTTTACTATATTGATCCGGAACCCTGTAAACATTAAGCTGGTTTAAAATAATGCGAGTTTTGCTATACGAACACAGGTAATAAAATTATACTGGATGCCAGTGCATACTGGCCGAAATTCGATCGTACATCATAAATAATTTTTTTAGCTTTATTTTTATTCGAGTTTGACATGGAACAAGCATATGACCCACCTGATGTTAAGTGGTAACCATCACCTATAACAAAGTATTGCCTCGTAGGTCACGCACCTTAGAAACGTGCCCTACGATGACCTGCCTGCGTCCATCAACTTAAGCTTACAGCTGTAAAGCCTCATGTGCCTGTAATAGTATCGGAGGCCCCTTCAAACCGAAACACAGCAATGTTGCTTGGCGGCAGACACAGGTATGTTTGTTCTTCTTCGGGTGAGCCCTTTCACAAGGAACTCTACCACTCTTGAAAAAAGCTTAATTTTAATATTCGTTCCTCGTTCATATAAACATTAACTAATGCCAAATCAAATACTCCTTAGTACTCGCAATAAAAATAAAAAACGCTACAAATTTTTCTCTTCACTTATTAATATGTATACTAAATAGGTGTTTGGTACTGCACGACATTAAATAAAAACACGGGTAGGGCTAATCGATAAGGGTTTTTTGAAATTCATAAATAAAGAAAACATTTTTTTTTCAATTATCAACCAACCTTTATATCAAGACCCAAAATATTAATGAAACAGCCTGTATAAAATAGGTAAACATATCATATTAATTCATTTAGTAGGTACCTGTTAAACTGACCAAGCAGCATCGACGCAAAGGTGCTGCCGATTTACGTTAAAAATTGTTTATTGAAAAAGTATCGATTACTGAATAAATATACACCGATGTTAAGCTCACCTCTAAAATCAGTTAATACGATTCCAGGTGTGTGTTTTAAATTAATGTAGTACATAATAAAACAGGTTGTATAGATTATCTAAGGCTCTATAAAAGTAGTACTAACCTAACGCAACTTAACATGTTTTCTACTCGTATTACATTAATATCAAGTTAATCGAGTTTAATCGACGCTTGGAATTGGAACAAACCGTTAACCAAAAAAAATACCTACGAGTACCATAGCTGTTGTTTTATTAGACCTCAAAGCAAAAAGAGGAGTGTTATAAGTTCCCTATGAATCCTGTCTGTATGTGTGTCTTTAAGGATGTTAACTAAAGATAAAAGATTAAATAATAAATAAATAATGCTGGAGATTTCACACAGCGCTATCTAGCCCCAAACTAAGCAGAGCTTGTACTATGGGAACCAGATAACTGATAGAATACTACTTATATTCTTTTTTTTGTGAATACATACTTATAATATATAAATAAATAAAAATACATCCAGACCCGGAACTCAGTACCATCCGAACCTAGTTGATATACCACCCATTCGCACACCGTTTTGGTTCTACGTTCTTGATGCGTATAGCTAAGGTATGGAACACTTTACCGCCGTCTGTTTCTCCTAAAGAATACAATCCGGGCCTCTTTAAGGTAAGAGTGAGTAGGTTTCTTCTAGATTTCGTGCTTCATCTTAGACCACATCATCGCTTAACACCAGGTGGGATTGTTGTCAAATGAAGTACTATCCAGTTAAAAAAAATATATGTGTAGATCATGCGAGCATTTGTTCCGCGGCGGGAATCGAACCCGCTACCTCCAGCACCTCAGCCGGCTATTCGCCCACTGCGCTACGGAGGTCGTCAAAATAAACATGATAAAACAACTTATTTTTATATTTACTATCTATCCGATTCCTTAAATTAAGTGTTGTGTGGACACGTTTAATGTGGGTATATGCTGTTGACATGATAACCTATCCGTAGATCGCTACCGATGTCTAGATAACAACTTACATTTCTTAGGGTTCCATTATCTAGAAACCATTATAGTTTCGCCTTCTCTGTCTATCTGTTTGTCCGAAAAGTTACAGCCTAAAAGTTTTTTTTATTTGTTTTACATGAATAAGGAACAAGCTTATGCCCCCACCTGATATTAAGTGGTAACCATCGCCTATAACAGAGAATTAACTCGTAGGTCACGCACCTGCCTGAAAAGTGCACTACGTTGCACTGCCCTGCGTCGATCAACTTGAGGCATACAGATGTAAAGCTTCATGTGCCTGTAATTTCACCGGAACATAGCAATGCTGCTTGGCGGCAGAAGAAGGTATGGTGGTAGTACTTCTCCGGGCGAGCCCTTTCACAAGGACCTCTACTACTCTTGCACTACTCTGCTTGCACACAGATCCCTAAACGTATTTAGCTACTAAAATGTTTAAATTTGACGTATTTGTATGAATTAACAACTCCTTAAATCATACCACTAAATACGTTTAGGCATCATTGCAGTGGCAGTGCATCGTAGGGTACATTTGTAAGGTGCGTGACCTATGAGGCAATTCTCTGCTATAGGCGATGTTTACCACTTAACATCAGGTGGGCCATAAGCTTGTTCTATCTGCATGTAGTAAAACAAGTCTAAGGCCCACTGTAAAGATGGAAATAAGAGCGGCAGATACAATATCCAAAATGAAATTAGCGTTGCAAAAGAGCAGATACATACGGACGTGAGAACAGTTTATCTGTGTTTGCATCCCGCCCGCTATTATTCACTGATAGGGCACGAATATTCGCGAAATCTGATGCCAATACTAACGGCTAGTCGTTACTATTTACTGTAGTTTCCGGCTGAAATTCCACTTTAGGAAAATGGCGGCCTGAGACGTGAGAGGTTCAATTTCCGACGCAGACAAAGTGGTAATGTGTTAATCCAAGTTATAATCTACGTACATACAGGTTCAGCCGTTACGACGTAACTGAGTAACAAAAAAATTAACAAACATCCAAACTTACACATTTATAATACTAGTGGTTCGCCCCGAACTGAGATCTCGCGAGTCTCCGATTAAAACAAAAAATATTATTTGTAATCTTTGACTATCAAAATAGTGCCACGAAATAAAGAACCAATAACTTGACCTTCAGTTTCATTCAAATTACAGGTAGAATAGAATAGAATAGAATAGAATAGAAAACGCTTTATTGTAAATCACACTTAAAATAAAAATCAATATAAAAAACAAACAATACACGCAGAAATACAAATGGCGGTCTTATCGCTAAAAGCGATCTTTTCCAGACAACCTTTGGATGGACTGGATAACGGGAGTTCATGTTATTTGGTTACTCCTTTTTGGGGTACAAATTGCAGGTTTTCTGGATTTCAGACTTTTGCCTACATTTGTGTCACTTAAGCTACACGCATACCAAATTACAGCACTGTGAAGTCACTGGTGCACCCTGTGAGTTTTGTCAAAGTTCAGTTTTTATTATAACTAATAACTCAAAAACTATATAAACTTTACTAAAAATAAAACGAAGTATAAATGTACTAATGAAGACCTTTCATTTGACGTCCCACTTGCCCTAATAGTCTCATTTTCATTTTTTTTTAACCCCTCTTGAAGCCCAATATCTTAACAACCCCCAATATTTTTAGCTCATTTAGTCACACCAAAATTGTGCCATCATTGCCTACCTATATACCAAATATCATGATGATCGGATTAACGCTTCGAAAGTTATTCTCGGACAAACAAACCGATACATACAAACATACATATACAACGCCGATTTGCCCAAGTTGATTTAGAGATCTCGCTTCGCTCGATCAATCAGTGTGATGTGATAGTCAAGCTTGCAACCTCACCTGATGGTAAGAGATGGTGTGGCCGAAATTAAATAGCTTGCCTAAGAACCTGTTTACTCTAGACTTGAAAATTACCTTTAATTGTCCGGAGAAGTGATACTAACGGTCAGCCGTTTGTATTTGGTAAACTTTTCGGAAACATGGTCACTGATGGTTACAGAGTCTATTCCCGCTTCAGGACAAAAGTTATCAATGAATCAACTTTGTGTTTGTATAGGTTTTGTTATATATATGTCTTAGAAATAAAAAAAACTTCCCCTTCTATCAAATATGCACTAATACCTACAATAACTGTTTTTCCGCATTACACAAAGGTTAACCTGGAGGATAATGCAATCTAGCATTAAGCTCGCCTATGCACAGATTATTTTTTATTTTGTCAATAAAGAATTTTGGACTACACAAGCGTATGATAGAGTGGAGTGGAAGGAAGGAAGGGAGGCCTTTGCCCTGGAGTAGGACAGTACAGGCTTCAAATAATAATAATAAATAATTTTATTTCATACCTTTAAAGTGCCACATATTTTGATAATTATGCCTTAGTAACTTGTTTAGTTTAGAGTTTGTTATTTTATGCTGGTTATGCCGCCAAAACTAGATGCTTAGTTTGAGATCTTAGACACCTCAGATACATTATTCGACATTAATATCTTACTTTTTCGTATTACAATGTATTTACTGGTCCGTGTTTATCCCACCGAATTGTCTGATAATCAGATCGGTTCATGCGGTCATCACGCACCCTCCATCCCGCTCTCTCATCGCGATAACTATCGCTATCTCTCTCTGCTTATCAGCTAGTTGAAATTAAAAAATAAAATAATGAGTGATACGGCGGGCGGTATCAACCAGCATCCGCCGTGTATCGGACTGATAAGGCAACATCTGCTATGTCAACGGTCGATCTGTTCTATTTATGATATTTCGTCATTGGATTTGGCGTTGATTGGACGAGACAGTACTTACATCATCGGGTGGCTATTTATGTAAAACTAGCAAAAGCAGTGCGGCAAGCCATCGGTCGCGAATCGTTAAATTGCACGTAGAAACGCTATTTATTTTAAACTGTTTTGTCATAGTAAATTTGACTTTTCGCGACCGATTGCTTGTCGCACTGCTGTTTCTAATTTTACATAATTATACTCATTATTGCACACCAAATAAAAATACAGTAACACGGGACATGCACATTAAATAACGGACGGGCGGTCTTATCGCTAAAATCGATCTCTTTCAGACATCCTTTGGATGGACAGGATAAATGAAAATCAAAAGTCGGCGGTGTACGAGTACCTTTAACATACATAAACGTAACATATAAAATAGAATATAGCTATTGATTGTACCTAATAAAAATAAACTTAAATACATACAAAAATACAGATATAAACTATTTTACATATGGAGCATAAACAACAATAGCAGTTCAGACACAAAGAAATGGTTGTATACCTTGGTTGAAAAGGAAGAGATTTGGAATTAGGTGGCAGATCCCTTCACCTCGTTTTTATTGCTAGAAGTAAGTTCCACCAAGCTATGGGAGAAACTAAGCGCTGGGCTAGGAAAAAGTCCATCAACAGATGCGCTTTTCATTCCTAGCCTTGCATAGAGCAGCTGTCCTATTGGTTGATTTTTTCTCGCTCAACGCTCAGATACCTCGAACATCAGTAATGGAAAGCCACCGTAACCCCGAAGAATTTCACGCTATTTCTGGGGGGAGGGGGGGGGGGGAGGGGGTAGATAGAGACCACGGATCTCGTGTCTAGCCTCTATCTCCTTCATCCTCTTTTCCTTCATGCACTCTTGGTTTTAGTTTGCATATTGTATTGTATTCATTTATTTATTTCAGGTATTAATAATCCATAATCACAATAATCTTCACAATAAATTAACTACAATCAAAATTTATTAAATTAATATTGTAATATGAGAAAATAAGAGAAAACAAATACAAAATATAATAATAATTAAAATAATGAAATGACATTAAATTTTACAAATAAAAAATTATGCATCGGTGTACGCACATGCTGGAGCAACAACCGGACGAAGTGTACCCATATAGGACACACACAACGCCCTGCCACAGTTTGCAAGATGGTGTTGAGGCTGGCTCGCGACCTGCTCATCAGAGATGTTGTTTTCTTTCGAATGATGGCATGAAAGCCATTAGTTCGATTCTGAGCAAACATCTTTGAGGCACTACAAAAACGAGGGAGCCTCAACATCATCCAAAGTCTAAAGTCAAATATTTTTATTCATAAAATCACAAGGATTACTTTGAAACGTTAATTTTACTGCCTTTTCCTTCACGATCAAGCCAGGAAAGAAAGGCAAGAAACAAAGCAGGTTGTTTTTTTAATGATCCTTTTGTTTGTTATAAAAGCATACACCTTGCCCTTTAAACGATTTACTAACTTTATGGAGTCTACGAGTGGCAACAGCGAGTTTATCTTTATTTCTAGTATTAAAATTATGATTATCTCTATTTTTATTAAACAAATTAATATGTTTGTGAACATACATCAGATTTTCATAGATGTATTGACAAGGGAATGTCATAATATTTATTTAAACTTCTTGCGTAATGATTCTCTGGGGCCCGTATTATAAATTGTACGAACAGCCCTCTTCTGCAGCACAAAAACGGTGTTTATATCTAAAAAGTATATCCTAAAAGTATGTGCAAAGTTGTTCACAACAGCACCCATTGAGTAACTCGGCTGAACTTCATCAACATAAGTTTCAAGCGTCGAACTCGGTGATTTGCGTTGATCGTTTATTTTGCACAGTTAGAACCAAGACTGAGCTGTTAGTGAATTTGATTTGAATATGAGCTGATAAAGTCCACTCGAGATTATATGGGAACGCATCAGTTAGGAAAAGCAATGTTCCATTAAATCTCAATTACATTTACAACCGAGCGCGTATGTGCTTTAGGGCACGTACAGATTTTGGTTCCAAGTAATAAGAAATCGTTAAAAAACGATATAAGGCTTCCAGACAGCATTAAGCTTCAAAAATACTTCATTCAATCTTAATGATTATTTATTCTAATGGATGGATCCTATCACTTGAATAATCGAGACGTCGATCAACATTTTAAAATGGACTTTACAATCGTCGGGTACCTAATCTGACTGATAATACGACCCCAGATAACCTCCTGTTGATTGCGTATCTGATGTTCCACGTTACCCTGGCATGATAGGGGATGTGTGTCAGTGTTTTCTTAGAAATTGATAGTCAACTGAATATACTGGTTGTAATAGTTTCTAAAAAATATGTTTACGTTGTAAACTTAGGGCAACATGCGCAACGATGCCTAAACGTATTTAGTGGCTAAATATGATTTTAAAAATTTTCAAACTATACAAATACGTCAAATTTAAACATGTTTAGTCGCTAAATACGTTTAGTGATCTTTGTGCAGCTTTAATCTTTGGCTGATAAATTGGTGCCACGAAATACATAACCAACCTACTTGACCTACAGTTTCATTCAAATTAGATGTAACGGGGGTTCTTATAATTGGTTATATTTTTTTGGGGTACAAAAGGCAGTTATTATGTATCTCAGACTTTTGCCTATATTTGTGTCACTAAAGGTAGCTTTAGTGACACGAATACCAAATTTCAGCATTGTGGGGTCACTGGTGTACCCTGTGAATTTTGTCAAGGTTTTGTTTTTATTATGTCTAATACCTCAAAAACTACAAAAATTAAACTAAAAATAAAAATGGGGTTCAAATTTACTAACAAATACCTTTCATTTAACGTCCCACTTGACCTAATAGTCTCAGTTGCATTTTTTTTACCCCTCTTGAACCCCAATATCTCAACAACTCCCCAATATTTTTAGCTCATTGAGTCACACTAAAATTGTGCCATCACTACCTACCTACATACCAAATTTCATGATGATCGGATAAATGCTACGAAAGTTATCCTCGGACAAACAAACATACATACATACATACAAACATACAACGCCGATTTGCCCAAGTTGATTCGGAGATCTCGCTTCGCTCGATCAATAAATATTGCTGCATATTTCACACAGCGCTATCCAGCCAAAAACAAAGCATAGCTTGTACTATGGGAACCAGATAACTGATAGAATACAATAGTATACTAGCTGACCAATCCGCGGATTCACACACGTAGTTTTTCAATAAAAACATTACCCTCCTTCTGCGCAGTTGGGTAAAAGGTAGCCTGTGTCACCCGGGGATAGTGTAGCTTCCCAACGGTGAAATAGTTTTCTAAATAGGTCCAGTAGTTTCGGAGCCTATCCAATGCAAACAAACAAACAACCAAATCTTTCCTCTTTATAATATTAGTATAGATAGAAAAACATCCAGACCCAGAACAAATATCTGTAGATCTTGCAAACATTTGTTCCGTGGCGGGAATCGAACCCGCTACCTTCTGCGTCTCAGCTGGCTATACGCCCACTGCGCCACGGAGGCCATCACAAAATATCTACACATGACCGAAAAATTTAAGAAGACCGGCAAGTCTATAATCTTATCAAAAACCTTATCCATTGTTTATCCCAATGCATATTACATTGTACTTCAGACCCAACAAACCAACAAAGAAATCTAGATGGTCCCACCGTGGCTTATCGCCTCCACGCTATCACAACCAGTGATGTAAACTACACTTTACCCACTATCAGCCGCTTATCGGTAAAAATGCATTAGTAATTGGTTTTTGTTGGATACGGGTCTGAGACTGTTCAAGTAGCATACCTAGTTATAACTTAACTTGGAAATAAATGACCCAGATGAATAATAGTGTTCTATTTGACCCCACACTAGAATTCTCTGTATGTGGGTATAGAGAGAACAAATATTTGCTATTAGCATTGTCATTGTCATTACTCTATTACGCAAGGAATTTGTGCAAACTCCTTGCTATTATTTGACACGTATCCTAATTCTGGTAATAAGATCGTAAGTTGACAACTTAAGATCGCATTACGATTATAGCGGTAGCATTATTATGTCTGCAACTATTTTGTACTTCAATTCAACTATTAGAATTTGTAATTGTTTTTTATTTGTAATTAGTCTGGTCACTTATGTTTCTTAATATTTTATTTTAAGTAATAATTAGTGTAATTAATATGTGCCGTTCTAATTATTATAAAAAAAACACTTATCCTCATCATTGTCATTATCAGCCACATGGGACATAGGCCTCCCCCATAGATTGAGGCTCCAATCTTGTACCTGCACCCAACGGCTCTTAGCTGTCTTTATCAGGTCGTCTTTCAATTTAGTGGGCCCGTCCTATGCTTCGTTCTCCAGTACGTGAGTTTTTCTGTCCCAACGGCGTCAGTTCTTCGAGCTATGTGCCACTCCTACTGCCACTTTAGTTTACTAATCCTCTGGGATATATCAGTGGATTTAGTTTGTTACTAATCTCCTCATTTTTAATTCGTGCTCGAAGAGAAACAGATACCAAGCATTGCCCTCTCCATAGCTCGTTGAGAGAAGAGACTGACCTTCAAGAAAGACTTTCAAAAAAAGACTGACCTACCACGTCGTTTCTAATGTAGGTACAAGTACAACCTGGAACTACCTATGTACATCAACATTAAAAATGCAGGCAGTAAAAATATACCATAAAATACCAGAACAAATTAAAGCACAAGAAAACGACAAGATCTTTCAACATAGATTAAAACATATACTAATGAAAAAGAGTAACTACACATTAGACGACTTTTTTAACGACAAGACATGTAAATAATTTTCTACAATAATGCTTTCACTAAGCAATCAAATTCAAAACATAAAATCGGTCAACTTTGATTCTATTAGACCTGTCTATTTAGCTTTATTATTGCTACACCCTTTCTTGCAGGGTACATATGAAGTGCTGGACTCTTGACTAGCCAATAAGATCTGACATGTAACATTTTAATCCACTTTATATGAACGCAATAAATCGGTCGGCAAATAGTTTTAGGTGGGGTCCGAGTACTGTTGAATATTTTTATCTAGGTCCAGAAAAGGTCCCGTCGTAATTATTACATTAATAATAGAGGTAAATGTAAAAGTTTGTAAGTAAGTTTGTGTATTTGTTACTCAATCATGCAAAAACGGCTGAAAGGAGTTGACTGAAATTTCACACACAGATAGACCAATACCTGGACTAGGACATTGCATACTTTTTATCCCGGGAAAATCTCGCGGAATAGATAATGCATTTTAGGAGGCTAGTAATATAAAAATATTATTCAAATTGAATAGGTAGGTAATTCTCTATCAATATTTGGCGGTCCAAGTTTCGACCTTCCGCGGTCGGTACATGGTCGCCTGTTGCCGATCGCCGCCTTATAGATTTATCAAACGGTGGTTTGACAAGCATCGAGATTAAATCGAACGTTGAATTTGATTATATTTAATTAGTACCTACTTGTATTCGCTTTTTTGATGGTGCTATCATTGAACATAGCTATGTCATGTTTATGTACTGTGGAGTACTGTTCTCACCTCTGGAACGATCAGCGAAGTACCAGCTTGAAGCTCTGGAATCAATTGAGAGAAGAGCCAAAAAGATCATAGGCAACGACGAGCTAGTTAATGCAAGGCTCCACCGCCTGAAGCATCGACGAAAGGTTGCAAGCCTCTCCGTTTTTTATCGATTACATTTCGGGGAGTGTGTGGCGGAACTTTTCAACTTAATCCCACCATCTCCATTCTATCATCGGATAACCAGACGCTCTGTGGTGCGCCATCGCTATATGGTTGAAATACCTCCTATACGGACAAAGCGGTTCTCTTCGACCTTTATTATGCGCACCGCCAAAGAGTGGCACGCCTTGCCTGAGTCTGTGTTTCCTGATAGCTACAACCTGGGTGTCTTTAAGTCGCGAGTGAATAGGTTTCTTCTAGGCAAGCGCGTACCATCGTAGACTGCATCATGTATAAAAAAAAAGAAATGTACCTTGGCCTCGGATTGCTACTTTTCATCATGAATCTCAATATACAGTATTTCTACAAGTAAATAGTGCTATCAACAAGTAACTGACGTAGATTAATTACTATCTTATCTTATCGCTCGGTCAACATTGTCCATTAAGAAGAATATCTCAGTAACCAGAAGCTTATCTTACCAGACACGTAAGTGTCTAAATTGGTCCAGCTGTCAGAATGGTATATTCGATAATGTAGAGTCTGAAGCGAGATTGGTAGACGACGGTTGACGGTCAAGGTAAAGGTTGACAAAGCTATTTGTGCAATATCATCATCATCTTCAAACTATAGCAGTCCACTACTGGATGTAGGTCTCTTCCAGGGTGCGCCATTGAGCTCGATCCTCAGCTCTTCTCATCCAATCCTTGCCAGCCACAGCACGCAAATCGTCACTTCATCTAGCCGGAGGGCGTCCTAAACTTGTCTAGACGTGGTCTCCTCTCCAGAACACGTGCAATGCACCATCTCAATCAAATATGTTCCGGCATATGTTTATCCGGACCAGTATAATCTCGGAGTCCAGAGTGAATAGGTTCTTTCTAGGCAAGTGTGGTCCGTTTTCGATCTCACCATCACTTACCATCAGGTGAGGTAGTGGTCGAGCGCTTGACTATAAACAAGAAAGAAAAAAAATCCCATCGATTTTTTTGTGAAATCTTGTATTTAAATACCACTAATTTAATTTCCAAGCAAGTAACATTACACTAAACTCAATTATCGACCACTTTAAACTATCTACGTAAAATTGCAAGATACAAGGAACCGTCTCGGTCCATGCTAGTTTCCATTCTACACAACAAACTAACAGTTATAAAAAAGACAAATGCTTAGGCAGATAAAATATTGGTAAAATCTCTTTGAATCTGTCAAAAATGTGTAGGTTAGGTCGTATCTCAATTACGAATCTAAATTATCAAAATAAAAATGTGAAAATAAGCATACAATTTATCTCCTAAAATTAAAGATGAACTTTCCTAAACTTCCGTAGGGAAATTCATTCAAAAGCTCGTTGGTAGTGGCCAACTAGGCGTTCCAGTGTTAAGGTTAACCAAAGCGTAGCCTTTTATCTATAAACGTGTTAAGTTCTTACTACATAGTTTTTAGACTATCTGAAGCTTCTAACATGCCTTTACATCCAAAGATGCCTGGAAGAGATCGCTCTCAACGAAAAGGCTACCCATTGTATTTTATGCCATTGCCCTTTTATGATAGCTTAGTATTTATTCGTATTAATTCTGTTTATGTGGTAATTCAATCGTTAAAGAGTAATCTATCTGTCTATCTATCTTTACGAGCGCTTCACCTTTTCGATTAAGTGATAAAACCTTCACAAACAAACAAATACGTTAAACACGTTATCGTGCGACCTTAGCCAATGAAAACACACACTCAACCAACTTTCTGATGGTATCTCGTTCCTATTAACCAACCGTGATTAAACAATAGCTATCTAATCGAAAAAATAACTCCCTCAATTTGTCCAGCCACTCTGATTGATTGCCGAATAAATCTACTAAATAGAAAATGCCTCAGATCTAACCAAATTTCGTTCGTAATTAGTGCTATTTGTTTTGGAAGGGTTATCTTGATGGAGGAACAATGGGGAAAGGTTGAATTTTTAATTCGATTATACGGCCTCTATGTTGAGATTCTGAAGAAATTGGTTGTGTGCTTTGTAAATTAATTGTTTTCAATTAAATTTTTCCGGTACTGGGTCTGTGCTTGTCGACTAATAAATGTAATAGTATTTGGACTGATGATAGGAGATCTTGAAAGCTAACGTGTTAAATATACAAATGTAATTCTAGATTTTTCAGTTTAGAGTATTCTATGGCTTGACTCATAATCAGTCCAAATGAATTCTGATGTCTCTGTCTGTTTATTACCTTTTCACGACGAATCGACTGGACCTATTTCGATAAAATTTGGTAATTATGAGCTGTAGATAGATTATAAACGGAATTGGTCTCAATTTAATAAGTCTATATGCTACTATTTATTGAAATAACACGCGTGCAAAGCTGGAACGGAGGCTTGTACTTTACTTTAATAAATTCCAAAGTATATCTATCTTTGTCTGTCATTTATCGATCTCCGTGGCGCAGTGGGTGAACAGCCGGCTGAGACGCAGGATGGAGTGGGTTCGATTCCTGCCGCGGAACAAATGTTTGCATGATCTACAGATATTTGTTCCAGGTCTGGGTGTTTTTTTATATATTATAAGTATTTATTTACAAAAAAAATTACTTATATAAGTATTCTATCAGGTATCTGGTTCCCATAGTACAAGCTCTGCTTAGTTTGGGGCTAGATAGCGCTGTGTGAAATGTCCATCAATATTTATATATTATTTGTTACGTTTTTACAACTAAACGGCTGGACCGATTTTGATAAATTTTGGTATGTAGTTAGATTATGAACTGGATTGAGACATAGGCTACTTTTTATTGACGAACCACGCGTGCGCAGCCGCGGTCTGAAGCTTTATGCAATTAAGTTTGACATGCCTTAAAATCTAGAGATACACGATACAAAGGCGACTCACTGATAATGCGGACCAACATTAACTTAAATTTATTTGTCTTACGCACTTCTCTATGTTTCATTTATTTATAAGGCATGAGGACACAATGGAACACTTGGATAAGTCATTATATGTAGGTATTAATGTGGTTATGGTATAAGGCCGTATAAGGATTTTTTGCATTCTGTTTGCATTTCAATGTACTCAAAATTATCTAAAATTCATTTACATTCATATTTGAGACTGCTAACCATTGACATTTTGACGCGGAGGATTTGACATGTGACCGTCAAGTGCCTAAACTTTGTATGGTCTAATGGTCTATCAGTGTCGGAGGTTTTGGGCAGCCCAAAGTCATAACGGAGGTGCCGACCAATTTCTAACAAAACTAATGTCTAAAATATATTCACACAGATTTCAATAACTTAGTAATCAATAACTTCATTGTACATCAACATTTATCTTACAATCTGAATAAGCAGTGTAATTGAAGCCGTTGGTATTGCGACGTCCAACAGGTGTTCAGTCGCGGGTGGCCGCTCGCCTGTCGAATCAATGAGATCATTTTGTTGTAAAACCTTCGAAGGCTTCTTTGGAAACCTTTCTGTCGAATTACTTCACATGACTACTGATGTAACTTAAATATTTTATGAACTCTGCTTTATTGTAGAGTCAGAGACACGGCTAGTCAGTTTTAGACGTTTAGACGCCAACATTTTTGTTTGTTTGTAGATTTAATTAATTAAAAAAATCTCTCTCTCTAGCCTCAAAGGTTTGCCGGAAGAAAACTCTTCTTAGGGTTAAGCTCGTCTTTGTACATGACTTCTATTTCTGTATTTTTAAATGTATTTTCTTGTGTGCAATAAAGAATAAAGAAAATAGTAGATTAATAAACGAGGGGATAAAGCAGTGTCTTGCGTCACGGGCGCTATGTTGAATCGCGATATAAGCACGCCTAAGACGCTTTATCCACGAGGAGAATACTCTACTTTTCACACTTTCTGCGAGACAATAAAAACCAAATCTAGGTTGATGCATTTTGTACAGGGGTTAGTTCGATTTACGAATAAGTTCTTAATGTGTGGGTCTCTTTGGTTCAAATTTT
This sequence comes from Philereme transversata, assembly GCA_963924445.1. Lineage (NCBI taxonomy): Eukaryota > Metazoa > Arthropoda > Insecta > Lepidoptera > Geometridae > Philereme > Philereme transversata. Next base: position 2,886,745 of record OZ004337.1, on the reverse strand, counting down.
AACACAGATGAGATTCCAAATTCAAATCACAATACCCGTGAGCGGGCAACTTCAATTCAATTCAATTCAGTACAACTTCACTCCCGGTTCCGCCGTAGGGATTTAATCACCTGCTTTCGGTGAGGTTTACAGCATATAATTTAACATTGTCGAGCAGGTGGTGTGAAAAACATTTATATTTTGATAGTCACGTGTCAAGAGACACACTAATAATCTGTGCAGACTGTGCTAGATTTTCCAGTTTAAAATTACGCGTCCCCTTGGTCTTATACTTCATTACGTCAATATGGCCGCTTTTTAAAGTTTATATTCATTAAAACATTCTTTGGTAATGTAAGATTTTTCATTATAGTATTTAAAGCGACTTGCGCAACGATGCCTAAACGTATTTAGTGACTAAATATGATTTAAGGGGTTGTCAAATCATACAAATATGTCAAATTTAAAGATGTTTAGTCGCTAAAACAGGTTTAGGGATCGTTGTGCAAGCCAGCCTTAGTTTACCATTTTATAATCTACGTACATACCTGCTAAATTTCATCAAAATCGGTTTAGCTGTTACGACGTGATTGAGTAACAAACAATCAAATAAATAAACAAACATCCAAACTTTCGCATTTATAATATTAGTGTCATCTGCTGATAAAGAAAGAAAAAGCCAAACGATTTTACTCATAGCATAGTATACCTACGGATGATTTAATTCCATTTTGACTGAAGTAGACGACAATAAAATAACAACAAAAATAGACCATAAAACAAGACAGACGCTCCATTTATTATTATTTTTTCATTAAACATTTTTTTTATGTCAAAGACCTTAGGTAATTGTAGATTTATTTAAATACGACTCGTTTATAATGTTAAAATACATGCAAACAAATCTTGAAATAAGTGCAATTCCACGAATGGACATGTAAACGTTTTTCATTGAATAATCAGCACAAAACTAAAACCCATCTCTAGACTAGGTGTAACATTTTGTAACCTAATCACCTGTCTCATCTAAACCAGCTATTGTTCATTTATCTAGTAAATAAATTTAAACTCTATTTCAAGTGCAATAAAGTTAAATTTCTAAGTAGTAGGAGACTTTCGACCTACGGCCCGCGATCCATTTCATCTCCGAGGCATAAATATTAGAGGCGTCAATTGTTAACAACCTCTCGATTCTCGTGATCGATACAAGCGATTATGTCGTTTATTTTCTACTAGTCTCGATTGTTTTATTCGATTGGAGGCGTAGATCGGCCGTTAGTCAAATTCAATCGGACGAGGTTGGATTACTAGCTGTTTTCCACTGGTTCACGTGATTAAAGTAATTTATTTTCTTTCGACAATCAGGTTACAAATATCACCTAAATATGTATTTTATAGCTTAGGTAATATTGCAGCCTTTGTCCTCTGCTTAGTATCAATCTAATAATCATTTATAATGGTAGCATTCTAGGTATTATACGCGCGGTATGAAGTGGTTTTATTTTTTGATAAAAAATCTTATTCAAAAATAATAAATAATAAATAAAAAAGTGGCACTCCGGGTGTGCCGACATAAGTGAAAGCTTGAACAATTACGAGATACTTATATACAGAGGTAACGGTAACAGTATCAGTGACGTGAGTTCAATGGTTTTTTCCCCATCTCAAAAAATGCCCAACGCGCCTAAAGAAGTTTTCACTTAAAAAAAAATCAAATTATATACAGAGGTGTCGCTAACAGTGCCGTGAGTTCAATGGTTTTTTCCCATCTCAAATTATTAACAGAGGTGTCGGTAACAGTGCCGCGAGTTCAATGGTTTTTTCCCATCTCAAATTATATACAGAGGTGTCGCTAACAGTGCCGCGAGTTCAATGGTTTTTTCCCATCTCAAATTATTTACAGAGGTGTCGCTAACAGTGCCGAGAGTTCAATGGTTTTTTCCCATCTCAAATTATATACAGAGGTGTCGCTTACAGTGCCGCGAGTTCAATGGTTTTTTCCCATCTCAAATTATATACAGAGGTGTCGCTAACAGTGCCGCGAGTTCAATGGTTTTTTCCCATCTCAAATTATTTACAGAGGTGTCGCTAACAGTGCCGAGAGTTCAATGGTTTTTTCCCATCTCAAATTATATACAGAGGTGTCGCTAACAGTGCCGCGAGTTCAATGGTTTTTTCCCATCTCAAATTATTTACAGAGGTGTCGCTAACAGTGCCGCGAGTTCAATGGTTTTTTCCCATCTCAAATTATATACAGAGGTGTCGCTAACAGTGCCGCGAGTTCAATGGTTTTTTCCCATCTCAAATTATATACAGAGGTGTCGCTAACAGTGCCGCGAGTTCAATGGTTTTTTCCCATTTCAAATTATATACAGAGGTGTCGCTAACAGTGCCGAGAGTTCAATGGTTTTTTCCCATCTCAAATTATATACAGAGGTGTCGGTAACAGTGCCGCGAGTTCAATGGTTTTTTCCCATCTCAAATTATATACAGAGGTGTCGCTAACAGTGCCGCGAGTTCAATGGTTTTTTCCCATCTCAAATTATTTACAGAGGTGTCGATAACAGTGCCGCGAGTTCAATGGTTTTTTCCCATCTCAAATTATATACAGAGGTGTCGCTAACAGTGCCGCGAGTTCAATGGTTTTTTCCCATCTCAAATTATATACAGAGGTGTCGCTAACAGTGCCGCGAGTTCAATGGTTTTTTCCCATCACAAATTATTTACAGAGGTGTCGATAACAGTGCCGCGAGTTCAATGGTTTTTTCCCATCTCAAATTATATACAGAGGTGTCGCTAACAGTGCCGCGAGTTCAATGGTTTTTTCCCATCTCAAATTATATACAGAGGTGTCGCTAACAGTGCCGCGAGTTCAATGGTTTTTTCCCATCTCAAATTATATACAGAGGTGTCGCTAACAGTGCCGCGAGTTCAATGGTTTTTTCCCATTTCAAATTATATACAGAGGTGTCGATAACAGTGCCGCGAGTTCAATGGTTTTTTCCCATCTCAAATTATATACAGAGGTGTCGCTAACAGTGCCGCGAGTTCAATGGTTTTTTCCCATCTCAAATTATATACAGAGGTGTCGCTAACAGTGCCGCGAGTTCAATGGTTTTTTCCCATCTCAAATTATATACAGAGGTGTCGCTAACAGTGCCGCGAGTTCAATGGTTTTTTCCCATTTCAAATTATATACAGAGGTGTCGCTAACAGTGCCGAGAGTTCAATGGTTTTTTCCCATCTCAAATTATATACAGAGGTGTCGGTAACAGTGCCGCGAGTTCAATGGTTTTTTCCCATCTCAAATTATATACAGAGGTGTCGCTAACAGTGCCGCGAGTTCAATGGTTTTTTCCCATCTCAAATTATTTACAGAGGTGTCGATAACAGTGCCGCGAGTTCAATGGTTTTTCCCATCTCAAAAAATGCCCAACGTGCCTAAAGTTTTCACTACTTATATACATAGGTGTCGGTAACAGTGCCGCGAGTTCAATTGTTTTTTCCCATCTCAAAAATGCCCAACGCGCCTAAAAAAGTTTTCAATTCAATAACAATGAACAGACACACATTGGTAGCACTGTGAACATTAGAAAACATAAAACCAGAGATAAATCTGAGATGTGTTTTGAGGTTATGTTTTTGACACTTGCATATCGATTCATCGGTTGACGGATACGTCTGTCAAAACTGACTCTACTAGTTACTAATTTAGACTTTATAGTGGTAGGAATAAGTTGTAATGTCGGTTGTTTTAGTGCTTTGTAAAGGACAGTGCGTTTGTTTTGACAGACAGTGTTCGGTTACGGGTGACTAAGATTGTACGATTCTGTAGAGCGTTTTAGATCTACAGATAAGGGATGTGGACACACGGTACAAAAGTCCGCAAAACAAAACAGAATATAATACGCGCTCTGCTTGGATATTATTTATTTATTAAACTTATTCCTCGACAATGTTCATTTAAAACCGCTAAAATCGTTAGTACCTAATCTCTATTATATAAAATTCTCGTGTCACGGTTTTTTGTGGTCGCACTCCTACGAAACGGATCAACCGATTATAATGATTTTTTTTGTATATTTGGTAGGTATGATAGGTCGTTAAGTATTTTTACCTTCCTACCCCCACCCCCACTTTTTAATCGCGATTTTAGTATTTTTGTATTATCTACATATCCATTTAATTTAACCGTCGTTCATTGACATGAAGTGTTGCGTCACTTTGACAAGAGTGTTTTATATTTTTTATCCCAAAGTTCCCACGGGGACGGGAAATTTCAAGCGTGTGACGCTGCGGGCGGGTCAGCTAGTTAGTGTATATGACAATGTGTATTGTCTGTTTCTAGCACCTTCAAAAATTGTCCATTGAGCCACTATGTACCCAAAAGTTAGCCTATCATATGTATCTAATTGTAATTAAACCATGGTCTTATACTATACCTACATACTAATGTAGTACTAACTTAATTAGGTACTAACCTATCATGACTTAACTAAGTGTTCCATTATACCCACATGGTTTATAAATCAATGTATTTAAATGAAATAGGATAGAACGCTCCACTCCAAAATCATCAAGTATCAAATATGTCAACTTGTAAGAAAAAGGTTCGTAAGCACATGAGACTTTACACCTGTATGCCTCAAGTTGATGGACGCAGGGCAGTGCATCGTAGGGCACGTTTGCGTGACCTACGAGGCAATACTTCATTACAGGCAATGGTTACCATTTAACATCAGGTGGGCCTTATACTTGTCCCATCTCCAGGTAATATAAAAAAAGAATTCGTAGCTTAGCCATTCTCCGCAGCAGTGTGTCCCGAAGGTTTTACATTACACATTGTTCTGCTGTAGGTTATAGTTTTTTTGAGCTCCGTTAATGGCTGATGGTAGATAAGATAAACACAATGTTTTAGTTTAATTATATACGTGTTTGTGTATTACAACTATTATTGGTTATCGATGGAATGTCGCTACTGAGTATGGCTTGGAAATAGGTATTCAATAAGGTATTTTGCTGGTGGTTAGGTTGGGTTTTAGGTTTATTTTCGTATAATGATTCAGTTCTGGAGATTACTGCATCGATTACCCTACAAAGGTATGTTTTGGATAACAGTCTCTTGTGTACTGTTCTTAAAAACCTGGGTAATATAGTTTGTAGTCTTTAATAGCAGATGTCACCACTTAACACTATCCTACAGAGACCATTTCCAAGTTCAAAATGATAGATTCATTTTCACAATGTTAAAATGTGGCAAATCTGCATTATTGTTTTTTTTTGCAAACACGCTAGACAAGTTTTTCCTTTAACAATAGCCTTTATACATAGAACCAGTAAATTTCTTCATAATTCTGATTTTAACAAAATTGTATTTTAAATCATTCTAATTACTTGAATCTAAATGAATATAATTTTGTTCTAATTAAAAGAAATAAACAAATCCACTTCCTCGAAGCTAACAAGCCTGATGTCTCGAATATGGTCCGAGTGAGATCGGATTGAGATAGTTCGCGGTAATCCGCGCCCACGCAGCATTGTTTGAACGCAGAACGCTCGTTTTGTACCGATACCATCGATACCGATACCGCTGTATAAGGTGTAGGGATGTAGAATTTGTCTGGGACGATTTATTGTAGAACTTACCGCGATGGTGTGAGTTCGTTCGATTTTTAAACTATTTCAGGAGATAAAAAAAATAGATAGATAGATTGATAACGCTTTATTGTACATCACACTTAAATAAAAAACTGGCCAAGTGCGAGTCGGACTCGCGCACGAAGGATACCGTATCATTATCCAGGTATAATAAATTGTATGAGCGCCCATACAACTCAGAGGACTATCTTAATTGGCGTCAACTATGTAGGTATGTACGGGGACACCCTTTAATTCTCAACTTTTTTTTTAGTTTTTGGAATTTTTTCTTTATTTGTGCTGCTGACTTTGCTTTTTGCCAAATTTCGTGATTCTAGGTCAACGGGAACTACTATATAGGGTTTCGACCCAAAACCTATAGGGTACTTCCGGTTGACCTAGAATTGTCAATTTTGGTTAAAAGCAAGGTTTTACAACACAAGTAAAGGGAAAATTCCGAAAAATAAAAAAATAAATAAAATTAAGGCAAATTTAGGTACATACAAGTTTTCGCGAAAATCTAAATTTGCCCAAATCTTTTTATCATGTTGACTCAGGACCTTGATTTTTATACACATGATAGGGACTATAGACTTCAGTATCTTGTATAAATTTTAACTTGCTAGGTCCACCCGTTCCTGAGAAAATCGGTGGTGACACACGGACAGACAGAAGGACAGACGGACAAGAGAGTGATCTTATAAGGGTTCCTTTTTTACCTTTTGAAGTACGGAACCCTAAAAACAACAATATAAAAAAACAAATAACAAGACACGCGGAAATACAAGTGGCGGTCTTATTGCCTAAAGCGATCTCTTTCAGACTCTTTCAGACCTTTCGATGGACTGGATTTTACGAGAACGTAAAAGGAAAATAATAGGGTCTTGTAACAAAAAAATATTAAACACTGTTTATCGCGTGTTTAAAAAAATGCTATACTAAATTGATAAGGAATTTATTAAACACGCATTAAACAGTGCTTAACTTATTTTCTGGTAACAAGGTTATTTTTCAACCGATATCTACCGCTTATAAGGTGTGGATCCCCACACCTATACACCTTATACATTAGAATTTGTTTGAGGCGTCATATTGTAATGGTATTCGAACCGATTTTTGTATCCATACCGTTGTATAAGAATCAGTTTAGTGTTATGTACTTGCTCTATAACATAACATGAACGGTAGCGACGAGTGTCTGAACTAACGATTTCTGAAATATTTTAGGGCTTTCGTGGAATAGAAAAAAACAGCTTTGTTTAATTTGTAGAACGTTTTTTTATCGTGAATAGATCTTCGTTTGACCATAATCTCACCTGATGATAAGCGAAGATGTGGTCTAAGATAGAGCACGGAGATCTAGAAGACAAAGGCCCGGATTTTATTCAGGAAAAACAGATGAATGTAATTTGTACCAATGCCTGATATTAATAAATTAAGATGTGTGTGCGTTCACCACAAAGAAGGCCACTTTCACAGTAGCTCCACGGTTCCAGGGCATTACTCTCCTCGTTTCGGCGAGGATAGGGATACTGGGAGTCGAATTCTAATGAGGTCCAGTCACTTAGAAGCAAAGGCTGTGCTCACCTCCAAAAAACTTGGAGTCTTTAACAGTGCCAAACAGTATTTTACGGCACATCAACGGCTATTTATGAACAAAGCTCAAGTTCGGCCACACGTTGAATACTGTTTCCATCTTTGTCACGGAAATTCGTTTTGACTCCCTTTAGAGAAGAGCCATTAGAATCATCGGCGATCCCAAACTCGCCGACAGGTTGGAACCGCTGAGTCAACGCCGTGACATTGGATTGCTCAGTGTATTCTACCGCCTGTATAATGAGGAATATTCTGAGGAGCTATTTGATCTCATCCCGTCGTCGAGATTTTACCACCGCACTTCTTGACACAGAATAAAGCTCATCCATATGTCGTCGACAATTGGGTATCGCGCACCACACGCTTCACGCGATCTTTTCTACCCCATACTTGCAAGACGTGGAATGAGCTACCATCTAAGGTTTTTCCATTAGGCTACGACATGGCACGCTTCAAGAGAATTGAAAAGAGGTTTCTACAACGCATCGACAATATCCCGGGTGTTGCCGGTGTCTATAGGCGACGGTGACCGCTTACCATCAGGTGGGCCCTAAGCCTGTTTCCCCACAAATAACATAAAAAAACTGATCAATATAGGTAAGTACTCGTGCTGAAGGCAGGTTTTTTTTGGTTGTTTGAAACTGATTGAGTAACTTAAGCACGTGCCAGTATAACTTGACACGTTTAACGGGAAGGAAAATTTGCATAAATAAAATGATCGTAGGCATAGAACGAAAAACATAAAACTTGAATATTTCCTGTTCTAGTTTCAATTATTCTCCTAGTTAGCCCCATATAAAAATAAAACAGTTATTATTTAACCATCAAAAGTTACACAATAAACGTACTTAAAAATAAGTAGTGTTGTCAAAATCAGATTTTAATCATCTGAAATTATCGAGTAATCGACGTTACGGGTGCGCGCGCGCCGGATGTCAAACCAAACGTCACTAGCATTTTTCTACAGCAAAACAACTTTTATTTTCTATTTCATAAGGTTTATTTTAGCTAATCTTTGTGTGAAATGATTTGTTGTCATAATAACAGTTACCTGTCATACTGTGACATTTTAAAAGATTAAATCTAAAAATTAAAGCGATGGTTTGATAGAAATATGTTTTTGTTTAGCAAAAACATTTATGGTCGGCTATTTAAATAGTTGAACAGCAATAAAATTATTGTGAAATAGATCGGCGACCAACTACTTATAGGATACTTATTTAGTATCTTGAAACATTTGACAAGCGCTTTTAAAAACGCTTATTAGGCCGGTCTCATACAGTCGGAATTTCGAAGCCAGCAAATTCATATCAAATCGGAAAAAAATGAATGGAAAATTACGTATGTGTGATACTATAAAAATATAAAATTATTTATTTCAAGGCATTGACTCATAAAGGTAACAAATAAAGGGAAATAGAAATTAAATAACTTTTTTTTAGTTTTTTTTAAATGTAATTATATACGTTTTTAATGGGGGCAAAATGCCTTTAATAACAGTAAATATTTACGTGACTGCTCCAGATCACTACCAGGTGGAAGTGTCCCCAAGACACGGCTGCATTACCCCGCTGAATTGCAATGCTTATGCGTTGACCCAGATAAGCGCCGGCTCTCGGCTAAATAATTACAATTATTGAATACTGATGAGGTCCTTGATTTTGTACGTATTTGCTGCCTTAGAAATCCCGATTCGATATTCTGAAACGGAATTCCGACTGTAGGTAGTAGGCCTTAGGTAACCATAGTTACTATAGAGAATTGCCAAATGCTTACTGACTTCCATACAAACAGAGGGGCGGTCGCTATTCTAGTACATAGCACCGCCAAGAAGTGGAACGCCTTGCCTGAGTCTGTGTTTCCTGATAACTACAACCTAGGGGTCTTCAAGTCGCGAGTGAATAGGATTCTTCTAGGCAAGGTGTACCAACGTAGACTGCAACATCACTTACCATGAGGTGAGGTAGTTGTCAAGCGTTTGACTATTATCAATAAAAATAATCGCTGAAAATCTTAGGCAAAATGCTCGATGATTTCGATAGAGTTTCAACAACAACCAACAACGACAAGAGAAAAATCATGTTGAATGTCTTACCATCAGGCGAGATCGTGCCCAAACGCTAGCCTATAATTTATATAAAAAATATGATTTCACAAAACGAGAGAAATGCAACACTTTTGGACAACCCTTTAATGCTGGCCACACACGTCAACTATTTCTTTGAAATTTGAACAAAGTTTTCAGACAGAGACTTGCGCAAAAAATTCGTAGAACAGTGTGGGCTCATTATGGAATTTTTAAAGTGTTTTGATTTGAAGTATGTAAGTTTTTGTTCATACGATAATTAAGTAATAAATAAAAAAACAAAAAATCTGAAGATGCGAAGTGGTTACAAGAAAAACTGTTTTTATAGGTAACTATTAAATAAGCGATTCTTAGTATATTTTCTGATATGTACCTATATTTTTTTAGCATAAAACATTGCATTTGTTACGTACAGATCTATAATTTTGTACGGGGATGTGATCATTTTGTTGATCGATGCAATAAAACTGCTGCTCAAATTAATTAAATTGCGGATTGAACTGACTATTACAATCTAGGTTAGTTTTAAATGTTTGACCATTAGTGCTTTTCTCGAGTATGATATGTGACTAATCTTCTAATATATAAAAATCTCGTGTCACGGTTTAGTGGTCGCAGTCCTCCGAAACGAGGCGACCGATTATAATGTTTTTTTTGTATCATTGGTAGGTATGAGGTCGTAAACTATTTTCACCCTCCTATCCCCACCTTCCATTTTTTAATCGCCGTTTTATTAGTTTTGTTTGAACAATCTTAAAAAAAACGATTCAAATTCAAACCAGTGACACGAGCAAGTTATTCACGATTCTAAAGTAGTATCTTGGAATTACAGCCACTGACAATCTCTTAGAGAGAATTCATAGAAATAGAATTATGTGATTGGTTGAACACTTCACAGTTTATTGGTTGATCGATCAATTGGAAAGCGTTGTAATGATTTAAGGGCTGGCGAGAGGTCGTGTCGATCGCGGATACCACTCGCCCTATAATTATATTTTGTTTTTATTACCCGTTCGCACTTTGTTTATATTTCTGTGGCTATTTTGAAAAGAGAATAATTTCTTTGTAGTTTGAAATTGGAATAGGAAAATCACGTGCTTTCTCTTTTTATTTTGAAAAAGGAACAACTTCTCTTGAGATATTTTAAAATGAGAATAGAAGAAAATCGACTGTTTTCTTTTTGTACTTTAGGCTGGACTCTTTGTACATCTTTTTAATTTTATCGTCAACGGCCATTAAAATAGGTATCTACATAATCTTCTAAAGTAATTAATCCCGCCAATTTGTTTTGACAAATTTGAACTATGGTGGTACTGCCTGAAAAGGGTTTTGTGATGGTAAAATCTAGTTCTTTTACCACTACACGACCCTTTTCGATGCTTTTTTTTAGTTCTACCTGGCGATGAAACGAGTATATGGCACACCTGATGTTAAGTGGTAACTATGTCCTATAGCAAAGTATTGCTTTGTAGGTCACGCACCTAAGAAAAGTGCCCTACGATGCACTGTCCTACGTCCATCAACTTGAGGCTTACAGGTGTAAAGCCTCATGTGTCTAATTTCACCAGAAACTATACCCTTCATATTGAAACACAACAATGCTGCTTGGCGGGAGAAATATAATTTACCTGTTGGTAAATTCTCGATACGGCCCACAATCGGCACGGCCCGTATCTTACCATCGGTAATTTGGTAATAAAATGAAAATACGTTCACTTCTTATCTATAATCCGCTCTACATAAACATCCCTCACTATATCAACATTTACAAAAGCCCATACAACAGGCAGCTCATGGGAAAATCACCTTTCAAGATATAACTTACAATTCAAAATTAAGAAGACTTGATAAAGATATAAAGGGCTATTTTCGCGTGAGAGTAGAACGCACCATCGCGGATTCGAATTAAATTTTCTTTATTAAGCTTCTCCCGTTGAATGCGAAAAGCTACTTTAGTGTTAGACTTTAAGATTGTAAGTTGAATGATGGTATTTTCAGTGTAGGATAGCATGTTGCATCGTCTTGATTCCCGATACGCCCCGCCCCGCGTTTTTTCGTGATTCCCGCAACAATGGATGATCTGCTAACTAAATAACAAGAACAATGTTCGTTTTATTTCGTCATGTTGGTATAATGTTGCCAACCTGATCGAACAACAATCTTGATGTGTTTAAAGCTATCTTTTTAATCCGAAATTGCTTGAATAATTGCGTAAGGTCTTTTCTGGTATCAGGAATGTATATTTATGGCGTATTGTGTTACTTCATCGATCAAGGCTCCCACAGGCAGTTGTTTCTTGGAATATGTATTGACTACCATTCTTTTCCTCAGTTCCTTCACGTTTGTTTTATCATCATCATCATATCAGCCACAGGTCTCCCACATAGATTTTAAGAGCGACTGATCTTTTGCGGTTTGAACCCAACGGCTCCTAGCTACCTTTAATAAGTCATCTTTCCAAATAGTGGGAGGCCGAACTTCGCTGCACTTTCCAGTGCGTGATCTCCCTTTCTGCCCCAACGGCCGTCAGTTCAGCGAGTAGTGTGCCACACCCACTGCCACTTCAGCTACGAATCTCCTTATGTCTGATTAGATCGTCGAAAGGTTGCAAGCCTCTCGGTTTTTTGTCGGATACATTTCGGAGAGTGTGCTGCGGAGCTTTTCAATCTGGTCCCACCATCTCCATTCTATCATCGGACAACCAGACACTCCGCGGTGCGCTACCTCTACATGGTAGACATACCTCCCACCGCGCAAAGCGGTACTCTCCCACCTTTAGATATTATGATGCACCGCCAAGAAGTGGAACGCCTTGCCTGAGTCTGTGAAACCGATTCACTCGCGACTCAAATCGCGAGTGAATCGGTTTCTTCTAGGCAAGCGTGTACCATCGTAGACTGCATCATCGCTTACAATTAGCGAGAGGTTAAATACTAGCCTATAATTTAAAAAAAAGATCTCTTAGAAACATCAAGCATAACTCTCCATAGCACGCTGAGCAACCTTGAGCCTTCTTATGAGGCCCATAGTGAGAGTTTTTGTGCCATAATTATGTCAGCACTGGTGGAACACACATTCGTTGCCACTTAGAGAAAACTTAGGGTGTGAAGCAAAGAACTTTTCACTATCATGACATGTGTTCTTGCTTCATTATGACTGCTTTTCCCACGGGCCATCCAGGACCGGACCCTGATACGCAGGGTGCGCGGCAGCCCCGACAGCTACCTGCAACTCATTGCAGGGAATCTGGACTTTGACTGTGCCTTCATGGAACACTGGACGAGAGTGCACACTGTGCATGTTTTGTGTCTCCATAGTCCAATGTCTACTTGGTTGTTATTTTTGTGTTTAATAAAGTTTTTCTGTTTTTTGTGTAGGTACCTATTTACTTATTTTATTTTATACTAGCTAACCCGCCGAACTTCGTACCGCCTTGACATGCTTAAGACGTGGCTGTCAATGTACGTCACCCCTGTATCATTAGCTACATATACGAGTATGTATGAGAGAATGATTTTTCTTCATAATTTGTTTTTGCGTGAATTTCCCCCATATTTTAATAGTTATTCTGCTATTCGAGGTTGAAACAAATCAAAAACCATGAAAATCGGTCAAGCCGTTCTCGAGTTATAAGTGTTCGAACAAACCCGACTTTATTTTATATATTAAAATTGTTATATTGTACTAAATATGGACTATGAACCTGCCTTGTATATGTTATGACAGTGCTAGCCAGAACTAAAAAAAAAATATTTCAAAATTTTATTAAACTATCTCAAAAATTTTCAAGCAAATTTTCAATTTTCCGTAAATGTTCGGATAACACTATAAAAATAAAATACTATAAGGTATGTTAAGTTATAGAATAATACTAATGATGTTACATAAATCAAATTTATTAGTAATAATTATTGAAATCTATTTTATGTACCTACCTACCTATGTTAAGATGATTCAGGCAAATCACGCGTCTGAAATATGGTAATATTTATTTATGAACAAAATAAATCATTAAATCATCGTGCAGGTTTAAAACAAACATGTTATGCTTTGATAAAGCCTTAGTCCGTTGACATTTGTTAGATTAAAATAACTCTGTAAAGGCGTTGCTACACACATTGCATACTCGCTAATTTGCATGGCTCACAGGCTATCCGGTATAAGTTGCACTCTTTTTATCTATAGCTTAGTCTGGACCGCTTAGATGTGCATCCCCGACCATTATTATACGAACCATAGTCATAGCGAAAAAATCCACTACATCCAAAGGTCATGAAGAAATCGCTTCAAAGTGATAAGACCGCCCATTGTACTGTTGCTTTGTGTCTTCTAATTTATTTGTAAGAAAAATTATAGTGCACAATAAAATATTTTCGTTCAATCGTTCATTCATTCCGATTCTCTTCGGTTCGACAGTACCGTCAGCGATCAAATGCAGCATTTGATTGATGTAAATATCCATGAAACTAAAATTTAAAGGTACAAACGAATTTCCTTTTTTCAAAAAATAATGTTGTTGTAATGTTCGTGTCCAGAAGCAATACATTTTTTTAATGAACCTGATTTTCTGCTTGAAAAATGTATTCTGACAAAGTATTGGCCAACCGATGCTGTGACCAAACTCTAACATCCTAGGCAGAATTTCCAAGAACGAGAGGTAAGAATGTAATAGTTGTCCTCACTTCTGAATTTAGAAACTTTTTCGTTTCCCATGACCTTTTTAACACGCGTTCCCGAGTGGCAAAGCCTGGCGTTTAAGTTCCGTGGAGCAAAGCCCTTAGGACAAGGAAACATGGTCCCGTTTATCGATATATTATAGAGTTATTTTCCGTAAAATTAGTATATTTATCATTTATTCTAATTATATAGTCGTTTATGATTTTCCTGGTTTATCGTGTTGTTTGTTCCATGTTTTAGATTAAAGCTTTTGATTCACAGAAATTACTTGGTACAGGAATACAGGAAAAATTGAAGTTATGTTTCGATCCTTGGTTCCAGTTTTCCTGCTGGGTGACGGGAATCCTTGCAAAGGGTCCCGTGATGTTATTCTATATGACTAAACATTCGCTTTTCCTGTGAAGATAATAGGGTATGATTCAAATTCTTAGTGAAAGTTATCATTCATGTTGCATAAACCTATGAGAAATTATTAATCACAATATTACATTCCATAGTACAAAATTAAAATGAGGGTTAAGTAAATTAGTGTTTCCAGGTGCCCCGATTTACGCGGGATATTCCCGATTTTTAGGGGTCTGGTGACACGTCCGGATTCACCCTTGATCGGGACGCCCCGATTTTTCACTAACCTCCTTATTCTGTATTTATATATTATGTGTGGTCTGTGTGTGGGGGGGGGGGGGGCTAGAACTTCATACTTTTTCTACTTTTTAAAAACTAATCAGCAGATAAAATTAAATGATGATTCACGTAAACCGATTTTTTGTGTAGCCATTGTAGCGGTCCCGATTTGGAAACCAAAATCCCGATTATTTTAACCTTCTGTTCCGAAATTAGACACACTGGACCTGCCAGCACTAGTTAAGACGCTAATTCTAATTTTGTACTATGTATTCTGTATTTTTACTATTATTTTTGTACTTTTGTACTATTAAATTGTCCAATAATTTTCAACAACAACAATTGTTCAATTAAGTTGTTCAAGATGTTCAAGTAATGCTATACAGAATTATCTATCTATCTACCTATGTACAAGATTTGAGTCTTGATTTAGTTGTGAATTGATATTGGCTCCGCGTACTCCAAGTACCTACTGTCTTCCAAACGCCTCTTTTTTCCTGAACTCTTTGTTTTTAAAACACCAAAAAGTCTGTGGAACACTAATCGTGTTACTACAAAAAGTTGGTAGGTACTCCGAAGCCAGTATAACACAATTAAATACAACTCAAACCTTTTTTATTTTTTTATGGTTCCGTACCTCAAAAGGAAAAAACGGAACGCGTGGAGGTATCGAGTTGAAATTAAAACCATATACCTACTCAAGTCTAGTTCCTTGAAGCGGTAAAAAATCAAACTTCTAAGTTAATGTAAAAAAAGGATACTGCCGTTTATGCCGCAAAAAACGTATATTTCGACACTCTCAAAGGAATCAAAATTTATAGAGTATTTTCCGTTGAAATGGAACTATGAAATTTGGCAAGTAATATTGTCTTATCCTACAAGTACAGGGAATAATCTGAAAACTATACATTTGTATCATAAAAAATCTTTTCTTATTATTATTTATTTTATTTAAAGTACGCAATAAATCATCGCAACTCGGTACAAATTTGTACGGAACCCTCGGTGGGCCAGTCCGACTCGCACGTGTCAAGGTTTTTTTTAAATTCTTTATTATACACAAGAAAATACATTAAAAAGTACAGAAATAGAGGACAAGTGCAAAGACCTTGTACATAGAAAAGATATTTCTTTAATGACCACCATAAAACAATGCAATAGGATGCGCTTGACCACTACCTCATGGCGATGGAGTGGTAAAAGATGGAGCCCGCTTGCCTTGAATGAACCTGTTCACTCTATACTTGAAGACTCCAAGATTATTCCTGCTTGAGCTCAGCGATCTGTTGTCAGAGTCTACTCCGACACTTAGGTTAGTCATTAGCTCAGGAACTTCAACAGATAACTTCTTAGCGTGTTAATATTTCTACTTACATTTTACAAAGTACCATAATGATATAACTTTTGAAAAAATCGTGGTTATGAACACTAAAAAAGGGTTATTGACCATAATTTGTGAGTTTTTGAGTACCCCGATGTTTTGACGCAGTTGCATGCGCCATGATCACGGGTAATCCTGTTTACCATCAAAAACTCACAAATCATGGTAAATATCCTGTTTTTAGTAAAAATATAGATAGTATTGCCAAGTAATCATTATTATCAAGGATCACAGGGCGCGGCAACGCAAGCCCCTCCCTTCACTATGAAGACTGGTTTTGCAACTTCTAGACCCTTGGTCCGTATTTACGTAAATAGCAGATACTTGCCATCTTTTTAGGGTACCGTATCTTTTTAGGAAAAAGGAATCCTTATAGGATCTCTTCGTTGTTTGTCAATCAATACCCTTTTTCTCAGGAATGCATAGAAGTATTTAATTGAAAATATCGAATAGATATTGCGGTCCCTTGCAGCTGTAAAAATCAAGTTATTGAAAAGTACGGTTATTATTTTGACACTCTCAAATAAATCAAAACGTACTTCCGAATATCACAGCACAAGAAAAAGAAATAATACAAAAATCGTTAATTGGTAATTATAGCCCATAGAAAAATATACAGAACCCTGGGTTCTGAGTTATGGGAGCCAGATAACTTTTTTTTTGTTTGTCAATACGTACTTATAATGTTTATAGTAAAACACTATGCGAACTTTTATTCCATGGCGGAATTGAACCCGCATCCTCCTGCGTTTCAGACGGCTACTCACCCACTGCCCCACGGATGTCGACAGATATTACAATAGAGGAAATATATAATCTTCTTCCAAAAATGGTTGAAACTTAATGTTTCACCTAAAGTGACCTTAGCACCCCGCTCTTTGTGTAAATGCGTCCTAACTTGTTTCACGTAGACTGTTTTGTATGTTATACTCGTATTATTAAGAGATTGTTCGGTTTTTACCCGAATAGGGGATTTTTAATATGTTTGTCATAATTATCAACAGGAAACTGTTTTCAAGTATATATTATATTATTACAATATTATCGGTTTTTGGAAAAGATTGATTCAAATATTTATTGTAATTAACGTGATTTTGGATTTGATTCAGTTGCGTCTGAGGTTTATGTAGATAGAGAAACTCTTTTTACTTATTAAACTTTTGTGAATATCCGATAATCGTGAAATTTGGTATATAGGTAGGTAATGATGCCACAATTTTGGTGTGACTCAATGAGCTAAAAATTTTGGGGGGTTGTTGAGATATTGGGGTTCAAGAGGGGTAAAAAAAATGAAAATGAGACTATTAGATCAAGTGAGACGTCAAACGAAAGGTCTTCATTAGTACACTTCGACCCCGTTTTTACTTTTAATATAATTATTGTAGTTTTTGAGTTATTAGCCATAATAAAAACTAAACTTTGACAAAATTCACAGGGTACACAAGTGACCCCACAGTGCTGTAATTTGGTATGCATGTAGCTTATATATCACAAATATAGGTTAATGTAATTTAAAGGTGTAATTTGAATGAGACTGTAGGTCAAGTTAGTTGGTTATTATTTCGTGGCACTATTTTGATAGTCAAAGATAACGAATAATATTTTTTTTGTTTTTATGGTAGACTCGCGAGATCTCAGTTCGGGGCGAAGCACTAGTTCAAATAATAATCTCAAAAGTATGTCAATATTAGGAATATTATGTCAGGTACAATCAAAATGAGAGAAAAAGTACGTCAAATTGAAAATGCAAAATAATATGTCTGGGGGTCAACCTCAATCTCTTATAGCAATATTAAAATACACTGTCATTTCGTACCATGACCCTTACTTAGTACTCACTTTATTGTTGTAAATGCGAAGCAGTTTTGGTGACGTCACGATAAATCGTTTACTCAAAACGTTTCACATTAGAGCTCAAATAAAGCGTAAAATTATCCTAAAAAGTAAGTAAATCGTGTTTATTTTCGCAATGTAAATATACAACAATAATAGGGTCATAACAGTAATGTTTAAAAGTTTTGTGGTTCAAATCGAAGTAGTGTTGCTACAAGCTTTAAACAAAACGCTCCTGAAACATGATGGTTTTCTAAAAGATTGTGGTCGGCGGTGATACCTGCAGAGTATCACCATTATTGGCCGCTGGCCATAATTCAATAATAATAAAAACGTTTATGTTTTAAAATCTATCGTAAATTACTTTTTTCTTAATAATTACCTACTCGTAAGACAGGGTTAATTATCAAAAGGACCTTGTAGATAAAGATCTTATAATTATACCCTGCATCATTTAAGGAATAACCTCATTCCAATTGGTATGATTATACGTATTAATAATTACTTATAATTGACGGAGTGAACGAGATCGAAATGTCGCCCAATTTTTTGCATATTAACGTGTGCATTTGTGTGGCCAGAAGTTTATATACGTAACGTGACAAAATTGGAATCGTTTTCTTGTGCAAAATAGAGGTAAATAACTCTTTATATATACCTGTTTTAATCATCATTATATATAAGTCGGTAGATGCAGGCCACACATTTGGCGCTTTGAAAATCTATGGCTATAGCCTATGAACTGCTGCGGACTAATATGTCGATGCCGATGAAGAGATCTTACATTATTTGCGATAAGACCGCCCATTATACTTACCTTCATTTTTGTGTATTTTTATTGTATTTTAATTTTGTTGGAGTGCAATAAAGAGTATTCTATTCTATTCTATTATATTTCAACACCTTATAAACTAGTGGTTCGTCCCGAACTGAGATTCGAGTCTCCAATGAAAAATAATATTATTTGTAATCTTTGACTTTGATCTACAGTTTCATTCAAATTACAGGTAACGGGAGTTTTTTAGTTTTAGGGGTACAAATTGCAGTCATTCAGGATTTAAAACTTTTGCCTATATTTGTGTTACTTAAGCTACACGCATACCAAATTACAGCACTGTGGGGTCACTGGTGTACCCTGTGAATTTTGCCAAAATTCATTTTTTATTATGGCTAATAACTCAAAAACTATAAGGTCTTTACTAAAAATGAAAACAGAATCTAAATGTACTAATGAACACCTTTCATTTGACCCCCCATTTGACTTAATAGCCTCATTTTCATTTTTTTTACCCCTCTTGAACTCCAATATCTCAACAACCCCCCCCCCATTTTTAGCTCATTTAGTCACACCATAATTTGCCATTACTACCTATCTATGTATCAAATATCACGATAATCGGATCAACGCTTCGAAAGTTATCCTCGGACAAACAAACATACATATACATACATACAACGTCGACTTGCCTAAGTTGATTTAGAGATCTCGCTTCGCTCGATCAATTATGATTAAATTATGACTTGAAAATATACCAACAATAGTTGTGTTATCCGACACTTACGGAAAATACTATGATTTTTAAAACCACCTTGAAAATTAAATCCCTTCCCGTCCAGCCTGAATTTTTTGGAGATGGTTTTAAATATTATATACAAACAATGACTTTCTTAAACCATAACTTCTTAAGGCTTTTCCAAACAATAACTTTTTAATAAAAACACTTTAATAGGGATCCGTGTCCTTCGATTTATAGAACAAACAAATTAGCGGCGGAGACGATGACGAGAGGTTATTAAGAAATAAATTGGGCGGGATTTTTAAGGCTGTCACTGAAGAAAAAGTTAATTTTTCAAAACGTTTATTTCCTGAACTGTGAACTGATCAATATAAAGCAAGGTGTTTCATCATCATCATCATCATCAACCTATAACGGACCATTGCTGGACGTAGGTCTCTCCCAGGGTGGGCCATTGAGCCCGATCCTCAGCTCTTCTCGGTCAATCCTTGCCAGCCACAGCGCGCAAATCATTACTCCGTCTAGCCGGTTGCGTCCTACGAGTACACTTCGCTTGCTTAGACGTGGTCTCCACTCCAGAACACGTTTACTCAACATTATTATTATGAGTTTTGACAATTTATAGATAGATAGATAATTACTTTATTGCACACCATTAAAAATAAACAGACAAAAGGTAAATCAAAGGTACAATGGGTGGCCTTATCGCTAAAAGCGATATCTTCCAGGCAACCTTTGGATGGGTATGATCTATATGAACAAATTAGGACGACGGCGTAAATAAAATAATAACTAGGGTATATTTTAGTAAGAGTAATAGATCCATATCCACCATGGGAATTAATATAGTACTTAGTGAGTTGTATTTATTATAATAATATATATTGTAAAAGTTTAGTAAAAGTAGATAAGTAGGCACATATTGCTCTTAAAATTATTTATATAAAAAATCTCAAAATTATTTATCGCTTAAAAGGTTTGAAATAAAAAAAATATTTTATACTAGCTGACCCGTCATACTTTGTCCTGTCTTAGATATATCAAAAATTGTCAGGGAAAGTAGTGTATCTAGACTATGTGCCAACGGGAAAACGCATAAAATTCGCGAAGTTAAACAGTCGTAAGTTTTCTGAAATTACCCAATTTTCTGCGCCATTTTCTTAACTTTTCTTTCAGTAAGAACCTTCTACAAAGTATAAGAAAACTTAAAAAAAAAAGATAAATGAAATCGGTAAAATCGTTCTCAAGTTACGGCGCGAAGCCGGGCGTGACCAAGGGAAACAGGAGTTAATTTTTATGTATATTTTTTACAAGCTTTTTAGTAACTTGCAATGTATTGTTACGCCGAGGCTGTTAAACAATGAGTAATAATCGAACCTTCTCGAACGCTTTTGTCTTGCTGTGTTATTGTTGCTATTGTTTGTGGTTTCGCAGAATGGGGAGTGGCCATTGTGTCGAGGGACCGACCCTTTCCTGGAAGGATCGACATCGTTCTCGAACAATCGAAATGTGTGCGATATAAATAGGCCGGAGATAAGGCCGGACAGTCAGTCTGAGTCAGTCTCAGACAGTCAGTGAGTTAGTCTCAGCGAGGCCCTGGAGGACTGACGTGGGAAGGGTCTCGCGTGAACAGTAGTTGCTCCCGAGTCAGTCTGAATTTAGCTATACGTGTGAACATTTCGGTGACTTTAAGTGCTGCAACAGTGGTGTGAATTAGTGTGTTGTGATACGTGTGACCAAGTTCGTGTATTCATCGCTTAGTGCTGAATAAAAGTGTTATTTTGGTTAGATCGATTCCCATTATTTTATCCCGAACCCTCAGCTCGTAACAGTATGTATGTTTGTCCGGGTGGAATCTTGCAACTGAATTTTAAACCCGTTACCCTCAACCGATTGAGCTGAAATTTGGAATACATACTTTGGTGACAATGCAATAATATGGTACCATGGAGGAGGTCTCATGATGGAGACGGATGCTAGACAACGGAACTTCTGAATGGATTATAGTATGCTACTAGTGTTTGGGCTCATTTGAATCTGCATGCGGTTCCGATTGTAAATTTTATAAAAGCTTGTTTTTAAAAAGTAATTTTTCAACAAATAACCTATTTATTTTATTGTACGTTTCGTGCGACAACCCTAAAAATTGCGAAGAGGGGGCGTCGGCTCGCCCGCAGCCTCGCATATAAATTACGGATTTACACATAATGTTTCATTTTTCACAGTCTCTTCAGTCGGGAACGATTGACGGGTAATGAGTTGTTCCCATCGCTTTTAATAGATTTGCGATAATATCGGGGGAAATTGAACCGGTTTGCAGAATTTTTTTAGAAGGGTTTCTCTCTAGAAGGGGTTCTGTGGTCAAAAAAGCACTTAATTAATTATGTTTTATAACAATTTTTACAATTTTTATTTTACTTTAAATAATACTGCGATTTTGCCGTGGAACTTTTGTTAGGGTCATATTTGATTTTGTGATTGAAACTTCTTTGTCTATCTATAATTATCTTTTTGAAAGTTTTTTTTTTAATAATGAAACTTCCGAAAAATACATTTACTTCTTAATTTTTTCCTACAGAAAATCTTTCAAAACTCAGCTGGCTCTAATAAGAGCTAATTAAATAATTGAAACTCTATCATGTAACTCTGGATTTTGACAGGTTAAATACAATTTTAAAAACGTTAAAGCACTTTTAAAGTAATAAGACGCACACTTTTTTTGTACTCATAATGAGCTGGTCATCATTATCATCATTCTAGGCTTGTATTCACCAATTGCTGGGTTTAAGAATCCTTCACGTTGTACCATGTTGCGTCTTGGATAGATCGCATCCAGGTCTTATCCACAATTCTGATGATCAGCTTGTAAGGTAGGTACAATAAAGAATTTTCATTTATTCATTCATTCAAAATCCACTCAATTACTTACCTTCTAATATCTCTGAATTCCACATCATCCATCACCTGTATCTCAACGTAATATCCTTTTTCTTTTCGTCACGGCATCTGCTTAAAATTCGCGATGACGTTTCCCGCGCATTTGTAAACATGCCGTCACTTCCGGCGAGGCCGCGCCGGAAATTCGACCTCCTTTAGGGGGAGAGGGGTAAGAGGGCCCACTGAGAACAACAACTTATGAAGGTTTAAGGTGTTTTGGTAGTTTTTGGTAGTCATAGTCGTTTGGATGGGGTATAAATTGTAATAACTGATCGTGGTGTTTTTGCATCAAAAATTAAACAAAATATAAAAAATGGACAACGTGATTGGCAATAAGGCATTGACAATAACTTGTCAATAACTTGTAAAATAAAGGTTGGTGTTTTTAGGCATTATAATTAGAAAAAATAAAAATGGCGATAATAATGCATTCATCATCATCATCCATAGGCCCGGCCCACAAGGCCTCCCCAAGTTTGTGGCATCCGCCATGATCCTGCGCTAGTCTCACCCATTGACGGCCCGTGACTCTAACGATGTCGTCCACCCATATCTCTGCCGGACGTCCTACCCTTCTACATCCATTCCTCGGCCACCATTCAGTCGCTACCCTGCTCCACCTGTCATCACCACGTCTTGCCAAGTGTCCCGACCAAGACCATTTGAGCTCCATAACTCGATTCCTAACGTCATGAACCTTCGTTCTTCTACGGATCTCCACGTTTTGATCTCGATCTAATAATATATTACAAATTAATGTAATTATTTAAGGGTTTTTTTTTAAATAAACAATTCGACATTATCTTAATCTACCTGAAACTGGCCTCTAGATAATAAGAAAAAGCTTATCCTTAAATGCGAAGGAAAACGACTCAAAAAAAATAAAAGATATTAGTAATTAAGCTAATTGAAAAAATGTCTCACAACCAAATATTTCACGGTTAATGGTACGGTTCTCGCTAATGTTCTTACATCCGAAAAAATAAATAATTTGCGCTAAAAATGTATAATTAAAAACAGATTTCTGTTAACGAGCCGTTAAATTGTTATGTGTTTTAATTAAACATAGATTCAAAGTGCCCATTTCACCACCTCTGAGTAACGCTATCCAACGGATAAAAAATATATACGTCTTTTGTTTTCACATGGAAACAGATAAAGAGAGAATGATTTTTACCCGTCAGTTAAAGTTACTCGGTGGTCGTGAAACAGGCCTTAAGACTTTTAAATTCAACTTTATTTCTTGCTCGAAAAACTGGCGGCCGCTCGGGCCAAAAAGTTCTCGAGTGAAATGGAATGGGCAGCGTCGGACGGTCTTAGGTGAAATGACGATTTAATATAGGTTGCGAGGTTGGGAGTTGGATGCAGGCTGACAAGATCGGTCACTCTGAAAATATGTGGATTAGATAATCCTTGATTGTCCACCAAAATAAATTACAGAACATAATTACTAGAGATGCCGAATGTGGTTTGAACCGAATCTGAACTTTGGCCGAACATTCAGTTAAAATGAAAAGTTTGGCCGAAGTTCGGCCGAACTTCGGTTTCTCGAGTAGCAGAGTTCTGCTACTCAAAGACCTATGTCCGTCCATATGGCTGGTGGGCTAAGAATAAAGACAAGTCATGAGTTATTTGGCCCGAATATATTTATCGTCTCATGTAAGCTCTGTATTATTTTGAGCGAATTTTTTCGGAGGCATAAAACGTATACGAAAAAAAGTAACAAACTTCTGCCAGATAAGGCAGAGTGTTTGGTGTTTTTGCACCATAACCTGCCTCTAGTAAATTTTAAATATGAGTGAGTAGATAGATGAAAAAAGTTTGTTTAATTTGATTGTTGAAAAAATACCCTTTCATTGTAATTTATAATATAAAATACTTGATGTTAATTAATGTTTCATTTGTAAACCAAAAACGTGATTTTTTTATTCAATTTACGAATAATAATCCAGATGTTTGTTAGAAAAATACTAAGTTTATTTTATTTTTTGTAATAGTATGTCTAATTAATTAGGCAGAGATTTTCAAGTCTAATAAGTTAAAAAGAATTTATTTAATTTAAGGTTTACATTTACAATGTTCCTAACTCAAATATATGACCATGAGTGAGTAAAAAACATAATTTTATTTTACAGTAACGCTATTCTAATTCTATTTAATTTCAGTCAAAATAGTGCAAGTAGGTATTATTTTTCTTGTGCCGAATGTTCGGCATCTGAACCGAATTTCGGCCGAATGCCGAAGTTCAGTTCAAGCTGCCGAAGTTCCGAATGTGAACCGAATTTCGGCCCATTCCTGATAATTACTCTATCTGACGAAAGTGTGATCAAAACTGTAAAGTGAATTAGTTTGCTAATTTATTTTTCTTTTTTCAGGTAAGTGAACTAAATACTGAACGATGAACAAAATGAACTTTTTAGACCGGGTGATCAGACGATCCATCTCACTCATGTAAGTAGATTTTTAATCAACCCTACCGTCTACCTGTAGATGGTTTCTGGGCACGTGTAAGACAAATCCAGAGCAATACATTTAATCTATAATATCTTTATATATGTAATTCTTCTGAACGTGTATGTCACTGAAGTCCTCCTAAAAGGCTGTACCAATTTTGATGATTTGTTTTGTGTATGTTTGAGTGGGTCCCTGCGTGATTTAGATTCAAACTTGGACCCGGTAGGTGACCAGAAAATTGCGGCCGAAGTCGCGGGCATACAACTAGTGTTATATAAAAATCGATTTCCATTAGAAATATTAGGAACAGATTTTTTTGTTGTTTGTTATTTTAAGGGCAAGGTTTGTATGAAAGAAAATTTTAAAATGTTGCCTGGAAAGTATGAAAATTCTGAAAAAACTGAAAGTGCCTTTTTTCTATGGGATTTTGTATGAACTCAAAACCATTTAGGTTATATTTTATTTTGAAATCAGTGAGAATCCAGGGCGAGTTAAATAGTAAAAAATAAAAAAAAACGAATCCGTTCGAAACCGTCTAACGTTAACTCATAAACAACACAAATGAGGCTTCCAGTGGAATCAATGTACCACACGACACAAACTTTTTAATCTGTGGAGACAATTCAAATGCGCACATAATGTGTTGGACGCGAGTTGGAACAATGGCAAAGCCGGTTCAGCCTGGCTTAAACAGGCAAGTGGGGTATCTATTGTGCCATGTGTAGCAAACTTTCAGGAAGCGGAGCTTTTTTGTGCTTTGAAAAAAGGTGTTTTGTAATGAGACTGGATTATGGAGTTTAGTTGCCGTGACAGTTTACGACTTTGTACCATGAGGCTACCATTGATGGTGAGTTTAGCTGGAGGTATCAGTAGATGCTTTTGGTGGCAACTACATGCGTTTTAGGAACTTGAATGATGGCTAACGCATGCAGAAAGTAGCTCAGTGACTGTACCGAACAGCCACTGGGTACTGGGAATATCTTTAAAAAAAACATAGTTATTATGTATTATGGCAATGGTGCCGACTCCACTGGCGGCAAGTGGGAATGCAATTTTTCGGTCCCCTGTTGCCTCCAGTGGGTGCAATGGAAAAAGGTAATGTGTTTGTCCCCATTTGTGATTATTGTTAATCATTTCAAAATTTTCAATGCAGTCATTTGGATTCTGTAACGTTGTTGTACCAAGTATCTTAGCTAAAGATTGAACCAAAAAACTTAAAATAAACACTTGGCACTTGGACTGGAATCAGTTTTACCATGCTTAGTTATTTGACGACCTTCGTGGCGCAGTGGGCGAATAGCCGGCTGAGACGCAGGAGGTAGTGGGTTCGATTCCCGCCGCGGAACAAACGTTTGCATACAGATATTTGTTCCGGGCTGGTTGTTTTTCTATATATTATGAGTATGTATTTACAAAAAAAGTATATAAGTATTCTATCAGGTATCTGGTTCCCATAGTACAAGCTCTGCTTGGTTTGGGGCTAGATAGTGCTGTGTGAAATGTCCAGCAATATTTATTTATTTATTTATAACGATCTGTATAGCCAATAATACACTAAATTTATAATCATATCAAAACCTTCTTACAATATATCTCGAATAAATCAAAGTACCGTTATAGTAAGGGTGTGTCCACACTTGGTATGTGAGACACGCGCCAGCTAATTTCCAGGCAGGGTCTGGCCAGGCCGCGCTCGGACGCCGACCAGATGGATGGTAGTATCAACTTAAAATGGGGTGTGAGATTTTTTTAAAATCTTTATTTGTTTACGATTTGAACATGGCACAAGGTTAACCTATCTATTTCCTACGCTTAATAGCTATTTAAACCATTTTTAATATGACTTGATCACGTGTCAAATCGATTATCGAAAAGCGATAATCATCTTTTTTGATTTCATATGTATTTTTTTTGTTATTCCAATTTATTATAAGGACCTTTATAAGGATACATGTCGGTCCTATCGTATGTACAAGTTAATTGAATCAAAGATACAAACAAAGCAAACAAAATAAAGATTAACAACAACAATTAACTTATTTAAATCGGTCCGGCACCACAACCATACAAAAATGTACAGGTGTGATCCCTGACGGGTTAACTTAGAAAAAAAAAAAGAACAATAATTAGTTTACTTCCAAACATAATGTTGTAAGCCTGCAACATACAACAATAATGTAATGTGTAATGTGCATAATGTTGTAATGTTGCCTGTTGTTGTTGCAGCTATCTTCAAACAAAAAACAAGCAATTTTCTTTTTTTATTATTTACATTAGCTTATGATATATATATATATTACGCATGGAATTTAAAACCTCCTCTTCTTTTGTAGACTTTGTTGACCAATTTTGTTCTTTTGTAGACACGTGGTCATTCTTACTCCAAAAAAAGTGTTACGTAAGCCTTATTGCGTAACCCAGTTGCTGTCGTCGTCGTCCGCCTGTCGTCATGTCAGGTCGTCCCATTCATACACACTACAGTGCGTATCTCACGTGTGTAAGGACTGACCCGGGGCCCAATTCTATTAAACCAATCGTTTCACAATGACAATGGTATCGTCGCAAAATCGCCACTATAAATACCTTTAGGTGTTTACCACAATCTTTTATAATGACCGCCGTTGCTATGGCAATCACTGAAAATTAGGCAGCTTATGACAGGAACAACAATGATAATCGTTAAATAATGGTATGGCTCCATACAAGTTTGCTTATAAATTAGCAGAACTGTGCCGCAAACGATAGACGAGCGATACCGACTATCTTACGTCATAAGTTAACCGCTCAAATTAACGATAGCAAAATGAGTGTAACTGTATAATCGATTTTTTTTTATTTGCTTTTGCGGCTTTAGTTTGACTGCGGCCACGAGGCCTATTATGATCGCCACTTGTTCCAAAAATCTAGATGAATGAATGAATGTACTTTATTATACACCATTTAAATAAAAGATTACAAACAAAATATGTAACACAAAGCAAATAGTACAATATTCGTTACGAGTCTTCATAATTTCAATAATATTTGGATACTTTTTTTTGTGTAAGTTAATGTACCTAACCTAGCTCATAGAATGTTTTGGCTTAGGCTGTAAGTTTTATGAAAATCTGAATTAAAATAAAGAATAAAAATAGTATTTTGAATAGTTACTTCAGTATCAGTAAAAGGTACGTAAGAACAGTACTGATGTGGACAATGCAGCGTCTTGGTCGCGATAGCGGCGCGATCACGTTACTCTATCGCCGTGTCACATTGTTCGATATCGAGAATGCACTTTCGCTCGATATTCAGGGTTGGTACACCCTTCAGGTGCGATAAAGTTGATGTTTCCGCTCAAATAAATTAGGATTAAAAATGGAGCCTACCTACTTAATTACAAGTGACTTCAGATAAAGTAAAAAACCAAATTACTGAATCAATTTGAAATTGGAATTTGGAAAATTAAAAAAAAAACATTAAAAAAAAAATACAACCGAATTCAGGACCTTCTACATTAATAAAAAAAGAGAGTTTTGTTAATGAGCAATTAAAAAGACTATATTATTAACTAGCTTCCGCCAGCGGCTTCGCACGCGTTGTTTGTCAACAAAAAGTAGTTACGTGTTAATACTAGATATAATCTACGTACATACCAAATTTCATCGAAATCGGTTAAACCATTACGCCGTGGTTGAATAATAAACAAATAAATGAACTATTAGTGTAATTAAAAACATGGTTTTAGTAATTTTTACATAATACTACCAATTTAACTTTATTTCTACATAGCTCGAATAACTGACAATCGCGTTTTTTTGTTATAAATCATTATTTTATTTGGTTTTTGCTTGCGCGCCTCGAATTAGTCCTTCTCGCACTGCAGGTATTTTCGCATGGAGAGACTGAGACAGTTGTACAAGGTATAATCGACACTTCAAAGCATAGTATAATATGATTTTTGAATTTGTTTATATTGGGCTAGACAGTTAGACAGCCCTACAAAGATGCAGTCTCCGATGCAACGACGTCCGATAGTGCATTGTCCCCGATAAACTTGTTATTCGCGATAAGGAGAAAGTGCCTATCAACGTATTTGTAAATATGAATACCGTTAATTAACGAAGGTGACCGGCCCTATCTGATGTACCTTACCTACTTACTTTTACTTGAGAGATATAAAAAAGGTTTTTATGAGCTTGTAGATAACCCTAGTTTTCGAATTTTTAAGCAGGCTGCCTGAAGTGGACCTGAACTCCATTTTGTACAGTCAAAATAAACATCAAAACCCTTAACTCTTGATCAGCAAGCACTGAGCAGCAACCGTATAGGACACACAAGATCGATTGCTCTAAAAACTATGTAAGAGGTATATGTTTAGTAGAGCAGGTGAGCCGTAAGCCTGTTTCCCCACAAATAAAATTATTTTTTTTAAATAAAAGCACGTCTTACAGCTAAAATAATGATGGAATGCAGATAAGACATTCTATGGAGGGCCATTATCCAGGACGTCTACGAATGATGATGATAGTACAGTAAGCCTTGTCCATAAAATAGTAATCACATTTAAAAGATCATCTTTAGCCGAAATTAAATCAAAATTGACACAATAAATTACCATCATCCCGGATTTGGGGGGGTCGTTAGGGTGTTTTAAAATTGTAATATCGGCAGGATCAGTTAAGGCAGTGTAATGGTGTATAAATCAGCGGTATCAATGTTACCGTCGCTGTCGATAGCCCAGAGCCGTGAGAAACGAGTGGATAAGACAAGTGGATCAGTATCTTTTAATGGACGTGATCGAAACGAATATATCTAATCGTTGTATCTATAGATAAGGTATACCTTATCTATAGATACAACGATTAGATCCTTATCATAAAGATTGGCATCTATCTAATCATCCTACATCCACCCACTGGGTATTAGGCTTCCTCATTACCACGCCATTCTCTCCAATCCTGCGCAAATCGAATCCAGTGATACCACGGTTTTGATGATATCATCTAACCAACGAGCTAATGGTCTGCCTGGTAATCTACACCCTTCGCGAGACCACCACTCAAACGAATGGTATATGGACTCTAAACAGGATTTTTTCTTGGTTGTAACGATAAAACAGTACATGTATTAATAATAACCAAATACAAATATTATTATTTATTCCAAATGTAGGTTAACAATAACAGGTAGGTTGCCAGGACGATTTGATGAGATTGAATTGAAGACCAATAGTTTTAGTACATTTGACAGATACGCGAACCACTTTAGGTGAAATATAAACGTCATGACGCTTATGCAGGTCTTTAAGTTTTAATTTAAATCAGCCACGTCTCCCTGTCCACAAACTAAGTATAGTGAAATCATCCTAAATCGTTTTAAAAAGTCCAGTCCACTATAACAAAATATTTACATCTCAGAAACTAAAAACTTAGTCTCATCATAAAGTATTAAATTTTGATAATTTAATTATATGAGAGAATAAGTAAAAAAAAATATTTTTCTACAAATTCTACAAATAGGTACTATCGTATAAGTATCGATCACACACAGGACTTATTAAAAATACATTAAGCAGAGATGAAAAGCACAATGCCACAGACAAAGCACAACCGCAATATTTGTACCGCTCTGTCATGTCTACAGTCACCTCTCGTCGTATGGAGTCCATTATCGGCAGATGAAGATGGGCGGATAAGGTCCATAATTTGCAATAAATTTAAGGGCAGAGGTGTGCCTTTGTTGGACCCGCAACATGCTAACAAGGTGATAATAACATTTTGATTTTAATGCTAATAAGAACAAATCTGATATTAACCGATTGTGAATTTGTAATTTATGCGATATTGAATTTTTTAGTGTTGAGTTGGGTGGACTTGTGGCCCCCTATCTACACGAGTATGCGTATTGTGAAGATATCTTGGGAATGAATAAAGTCCTGAGTTCATGGGGCATAAGAGCCCTTCTCGTTTAAAAAATTATTTCTGGGCGCATTGCAATTCAACGGGACAATAATAATATATCGTTTATTTCAGGCAAAACTGTGCATAACCAAAATATAATTACAAGGCCCATATCTATAAATACCTAAAAGACAACAAACATAACACAATAAACTTAAAAATCAACACTTTTATTTATTTGCCGGATTTTTCTTCGCAGCCGTTTCCCTGTAGCGCCTGGTAAACGATGCCGACTGCCCAGAAATCCGGATCAAGTACAATTCAGCCAGTGTCCTGGAGACACTTCCACCTGGTAGTGATCTGAGCGGTTGAGCTATCTATAGATCGTGTGCAACAATCTAAAATTAATTCTAGGGTAGAGGGAATAAGGACTCCACTGACGTCCAGCATTAGTATGTATTCTGCATTACCTTCTTCTAACCTGACCCCAGCTATCGTAACTCCTTGAAATAATGGAGTAGAACTTAGGGTTGATGGCAGCAGCCAGTTGGAACCATCTTTAGATGGCCTGCTGCTACCAGAAAGTGTTCAAAATATATAATTTCGTAACATTTTATTCATTATTTTACACAAATATGTATATTTACAGACAGAAATAGCTTACAAAATGAACATGTACAAAGGCGAGCTTAACCCTGATAAGAGTTTTCTTCCAGCAAACCTTTGAAGATAGAGATAGTTGATTATAGATATGGGTACGTGCACAGACAAGGACGTTGGAGTAAAATACGAATAAATACTATTATTTAATTCCTTCGCGAAAATTTTTAACAGGTAAAGAATATTTATGAATTATAAATTGTCGCCCTACCGTGTTTATGTACCTACAGGCTTCATACCTGTACATAAAACGTACTTATGTAAGTACCACCAACAGGTCTCAGCTATCTGAAGATAGCGCAAACAGGTGTCCTATGCTAATAGCCATGTTCCACTAATGTCACAGCAATAACTACAGATATTGTTATGGAGAGATTTCAAGTAGAGTACGCACCGATAGATAAGACATCACTGTCATAATCTTAACAATTTGCACTATAGGGAGAACCTCCTGCCAGCGGCTTTGCGCGCGTAATTTATCAATAAAAACATTACTCTCCTTTTGCGCAGTCGGGTAAAAAGTAGGGTATGTCTCAATGGAATAGAATAGAAAACGCTATAATGTATACCACACCTAAATTAACAAATCATATTTAAAACATATAACTAGATACGCGATAGTACAATTGGTCGTCTTATCGCTAAAAGCGATCTCTTCCAGACAACCTTTGTATGGACGGGATTTTACGAGAACGTTAAAGGACGATAGCTTTATAAATAAAAAAGACGATTTAACTGTGTACTTACATAAGCGAAATAAAATACTTAAAATAAAATAAATAGATAGGGTAGGTAAAATTAATATAAATACAATAAATAAACATTCTGTAATATTAAAATACTGTTACGCCGAGGCTGTTAAACAATGAGTAATAATCGAACCTTCTCGAACGCTTTTGTCTTGCTGTGTTATTGTTGCTATTGTTTGTGGTTTCGCAGAATGGGGAGTGGCCATTGTGTCGAGGGACCGACCCTTTCCTGGAAGGATCGACATCGTTCTCGAACAATCGAAATGTGTGCGATATAAATAGGCCGGAGAGATGGCCGGACAGTCAGTCTCAGTGAGTCAGTCTGAGTGAGTCAGTCAGTGAGTTAGTCTCAGCGAGGCCCTGGAGGACTGACGTGGGAAGGGTCTCGCGTGAACAGTAGTTGCTCCCGAGTCAGTCTGGATTAAGCTATACGTGCGATTATTTCGGTGACTATAAGTGGTGCACCAGTGGTGTGATTTAGTGTGTTGTGATACGTGTGACCAAGTTCGTGTATTCATCGTCATCGTGTTGAATAAAAGTGTTATTTTGGTCAGACCGATTCCCATTATTTTATCCCGAACCATCAGCTCGTAACAATACTAATAATAAAATCAATCCTGGTCATAATCTATCTATATACCAAACTTTGGTCCAGCCGTTTAGTCGCGAAAGCGTAACCAACTGACATAGAGATGGTTTCGAATTTGTAATATTAGTAGGGATTCTAAATTATTAATTTACGTATAATAAATAAATAATGCTGGTTTCACACAGTCCATACAACTATTTAGTCCCAAACTAAGCAAGGCTTGTACTATGGGAACCAGATAACTGATTTAATTTATTTGTACCAAGACCAACAGCTGTTAAAACTTATACTTACAGAATACTTACATGCATTTTTAATAATAAATAAATGTTGCTGGACATTTCACACACTATAACTATTAGAATACTTATAAGTATACATTTTTTTTGTAAATACATACTTATAATATATACAGAAACAACTAGATCCGGAACTAATATCTGTAGATCATGCAAATATTTGTTCCATGACGGGAATGGAACCCGCTACCTCCTGCGCCGGCTGTTCTCCCACTGCGCCACGGAGGTCGGCTATTCCCATCACGGTGGTAGTAGATTTTTTGTAAATACATATTTATAGATGTGTTAATACGACATACTTGGTTTGGTCACATAAAAGGTAGAATAATGAATCACGTCATTAATATTTTTAAAGTTAGAAAGTTTCGAAAAATATTCATAAAATTGTTAGGTAGATTCATAAGATGATAGTATATCTCTTCTGTGATACCTAATCTATACTGTAAGTTGTACAAAATGCAATTGTGAGCTCTTAAGCTTATCTAGCTATGCAAATTCATGTTTTATCGATTTTAATGGTAAAACATTGATAGTAAGTGGTTTAGGTAAATAAGTACATGTTTATGGTAGTCTACAATGTTGCTTCGATTATAATAATACCTACCTGTTTGCATTTATATACCTACTAGCTGCTCGCACAAGCTTCGCACCGATTCTAATCAAAATAAAAACAACCGGTCGTTCTTGCAAGTACGAATTTCCAAGTCGGTTAGTTTTATCATAACACCAAAACTGTACAGAATTTTTAGTCTAAGGCCGTTTGTCCTCCGCCGCCGTCGCCGGGACGTCACCGAGAACGAGATGACGGCACCTAAGTAGCGATACTATGGCCGCCTGTCCATTTCACGGCCGTCACCCGAGTGCCGTCATCCCGTCCGCCGAAAATCGGTTATCTTAATAACGATTAATCGGATATAATATTTATCGGATTATAAGATCGAACCGAGAAGTTCGGCGCGACCGCTAGAACTGGGCCCGAGATTGTGACGTGCTGATGTGCCTATAAAAGTTAAAAAAAAAGTGGCACTCCGGAAGTGCCGACAGAAATAAAAACTTGAAGAATTACGTGTGGGTATCAGTAACGGTAACAGTGTCACGACTTCAATGATTTTTTCCTATCTCAAAAAATGCCCAACACGCCTAAAGAAGATTTCCCTTCAAAAACTTCTCATCATGCTGCCGCAACTCGTCGTGTAGTACAAAAAACGCTCCTGAGATGTTCACGTATTAGCGGACGAATCCAAAATTATTTGTATCGCCTTCGAATTCGAAGCAGAAGAACAATTTGTCTTCGGTTCAACCTAGCCATTCCTTAGTTTGTTTTATTTCTACGAAAGCTGCAACAAATTGAACCACCGAGATCATCGCGGTGGTCACACTATCGCTGTTACGTCATCTTAAACTCAGCTCGAAATAAAGCTCGATCTTGGTGACGTCCCGGTGTCGGTAGTGGTGGATAAACGCCCTAATTCTAGTTTTTTATTTTTATGGTGTTATCCAAACACTTACAGAAAAAACCCTAATTCTAGATTCAAAGATATAATCGTAACATTTGAAGTAACTATGGTGTGATGCATTTGTGGCAACGAAAATTCAGATACGTCTATTAGGTAACATATTTTAATATTTATTAAAATTTAATATGTATTTAAGTTACAAAGTCTCCTTTCTTACTACAGCTCTTATCAGCATTATCAGTATGTACTACATTATCCACGGTTCATAGCAAGTGCAGTTTAGGTAACCGATCGTGCCCTATCGGCAGTCATCGCGATAACTCCGTTGCACGCGCGTTACTTGTGTGGCCTAATGCTTTACATATTGCACTTTTAGGAATGTTATTTATATCACGTTTTATTCTTTTATTTATACGAATTAAATTCTATTTTGTAGCATTTCACTGTACCTGAATAAAAACTCTTCATATTCCTATGACATTTGATAAACAAGTATTGTTATCTATAACTCAAACTATCCATGTTCAAATTATAATTAATTTGGTTCAATCTATATTTGTCTAATACATTAACAGCACTGATGGCTCACCAAATTAACTTAATAAAACCCCAAAGCTAAACTCAGACTGTATAAATTGGCAGTTCAATACTGTCTGAAATCAGCCGATTGCGCGCAATGCAATCAAGATGAAATTTACGATGAAATATAAAAATGTAATTTTAAAGATTTCTATTGATTATAAGTATTATACGTAAAACTCCACGAAAACCTAAGAAAACCCCTAAACTGCCAGCTCATTCCACCTGTATTATCAATTACATCAAAGTTACGTACTCTACATGGAGTGTGGACTGTATCGCGGGGGTTAATGGTGCGAGAATCGCTGATAAACCTGCCCCCTCCCCTCCTGTCACCCTCACACCTCCCCTCAGCCCCCCACCTCAATGCTCGGAGTATCAGCCAACACCAGATCTAAGATTGGGCAATTGTCTGGTAATAGATTAGTGCGAAAGTTGGTGTGGTAGAGAAAAATCGAGTTCAATTTCGATTCCAAATCTAATCGTTTTATTTTTCGACCTTAAGAATATTTTGCTAGGTATGTTTGCGGTAAAAGCAAAATTAGATCACATCAATTTGATTGCAATTTTAGACCAATACCTAATTGAGGACATTATGCGATTGTCAATAAAACATTTACACACGTAGTTCGGATATTATTTTAGTATTAGTAAATTGAGTAAAATTATTTCAAAAAAGTAAGTTTATAAACTTAAAATCTAAACTTAAATTACATACATTCATGTTTCTTAGTGTAACTTAAGTTTGCAGTTATGATGCTACATAGTCAAGTAACTACCCTCCGTACTAGTTTACGTATGTATGACGGCAGGGCGTCGTTGCTCTTCCATAAAAAATAAATAAATCCATTTTTAATTTTCATCATGTACTTATTTTTTCATACTGATCATTCGATTCCCCAACACTAAAGTTAAAAATTCCAGAACCAATCGATTCTCGATCGCAACTCGATAGAGCGTCGATCGGAAAACCGCGCGACCGCGTCCTGTGAAGGGCTCTGATAACGTCAGCCCTCGCATGATCAATCTGTAGGCCCTTTTCACGCGTAATCTCATGTAATATATTTCACCACTCACCTGCCTCAGAGAGATAGCCCTGACGGACTTGGCGGCCATATTTTGATTTTAATATACAGGAACGGGTTGTGCATACTTAATTTATTTTTAACCGAGTATGTATACTGAGGATATCAATTTTGTGGAACGTTGGCAAGAAGCCCCTGATTTTTTTTAAAGAAATAATGTTCGTAGAAATTTTTCTAGGAACCCTTTTTTTGTAGTTTTCTTTATTTTTTTATTGCTGAAGTCATAAAAAAATTTGATTTCTATAGGTATTTTTACTCTTTTAAACAGTACAAATAATCGAGTCAAAATACGACAGTTTTAATTTAAAAACAAAAATACCCTATAAAAATCGTATACACTAATATTTTTCAATACGTAAACATTGTATGTTCCTATTATATATTATTCTTGACTTGTCCGCGATATCAGCTCTCACCTCACTCAGAAAAGGATAAATAATTTAGTATGATCCATACGATATCGGATCTCAGAACAAAGGCACGTGAGGCTATCGCAGCGAGGCAGCCCTGCGAACTGACGCCCGCCCGCCCTGCGGCGCGACTCCACTGTCACACAATACAATTTACCGTACGATATCGAGAACGAGAATGATCTGTGACACGATCGGTGAATTATAAATGATTATAAAATAAATCGATTCGATAAAGTAAAAAAATCATCGGATATACTGTGATTATAACGCAGGGGAAGTAAAAATATTTCTTAATCCAGCCGACAAGAAATCACCATCTCGTTAAAAATATCTTAAAGCTAAACAGTTCATAGCTTAACTTTTGAAACCAGCACACCTGCTTAGATATTCTCGTAGGTGCTTAGGAATTACATATTTTATTTGTGTGCACGTATCTACCTATTTTGTTTTGCTATTTAATTATACGTAGGATTTGCACTTATTTACTTGGACACTACCTATCTATCTACCTTCCTAACTTTATGTTTAAATTACTACCTTATCCTTCTTACCTAATGTAAATCTGTATTTTAACAAACCTACTTACCTAACGGTGACTTTAGACGATACAAAATGTTACCTAGTTTATAAGATTCTCATTTTAAATGACTAAATGTTTTATAAATGAGAAATAAAGATTCTTTAAACAGAACTTTTGAAAGTATGAGCTTCCTCCAGAGGTTTTACCGTGGGGCTTCAACATGAACACCTTCAAGAGAGATATGATAGGAGGTATATAAATGAGTAAATATGTGAATAAGGCATTAAGTTTTAAGCAACACGACTGCAGTACCTCGAGTCCTGCAGGGGTTTATAGGCGACGGTGACCACTTAACATAAGGAGGTCCGTCAGCTTGTGTGTGACTAATATTAAAAAAAATCATGGCTATGAACACTATTTTAACTAAAAACGGGATATATACCATGATTTGTGAGTTTTTGAGTATCCCGATATCGAAATATCGCACTCAAAACTCACAAATCGTGGTAAATAACTATTTTTAGTGAAAAAAGAATTCGTAACTTGTTTTACAACGCTGCAATTTTCTTGATACGAATCGTTTTGACCCTAGTTCCATCCTTATTCCGGGTAAATGGAAACGCACATGGCTGGGTGTGAGCAAAACGTTGCTAAATGAATCCCTTATGAAAATGTGATACAATGTATTAGATAGCCGTGCGATAGCTGTGATGGAATAGCGCAAAGTATACAAGAAACGCGTGAGTAAGCATACTGATAACGAAACTTATTAGCTGTGTGTTATAAACAAAGTCTAAGCTGAGAGATTACCTAAAAGCTAAGTCTTTAAAACAGTAATAGGTAGTAAAATGTTTAAAGTCAATATTTGTCGTAAATACGATAATTTAGATAGATAGATAGATAACTCTTTATTGAATTACCACACAACCAGAAATAATACAAAAATAAATATAAGGCTAGAATAAATAAGGCAATACAATGGGCGGCCTTATCACTGAAAGCGATCTCTTCCAGGCAACCTTTGGATGGAGCGAAATTTACAATATGGAGTGCGGTGTACTTTGTAGGATATATTTACACAAATATTCTTAGGTATACTAAAAAAAATATGATAAAGTTCCAATCCTAATACTTAAAATACTTATAAAATAGACTAATATATAGATATATGCAAATAGCTAACTAAACTAACAGATAAAATGTTTATATAGTAAATAAATAACGCTAGGAAGATGACATCGTTAGGTAATGTTGCTTCACCTTCAGCTTGAATGTGTGTAAGGAGGATGACCGTCTTATTTCTTCGGGCAGAGCATTCCACAGCCGAACAGCCTGGACAGTAAAAGAAGCGCTGTAAAAGGAAGTGCTGTGCGAAGGAGTTCTGAGTATCAAGTTTTCTGATGACCTAAGAGTGTAGTTGTTTGAAGAATGAAGAAATTGAAATCTATCTTTCAGATAGTGAGGAGTGAAAGGATTGAAAAGATACAAGATTTATACAAGACTAGGAACGAAAATTGGCAAAAAAAGCTAACAGTCACCCATCTAAATGTAGTTAAGAACGTTACTAAACCAACATAATTCGAGCATCTAGAAGTCTGTTGCTATAAGACTGAAACAAAAGGTCTTGATGGAAGGACCAAAGTCAAAGTCAAATATTTTTATTCATTAAAATCACAAGGATCACTTTGTCACGTCAATTTTACCTCGTCTTTGATTTTTATATCTGCTTTAACTTGTGTATCATTCGGTACTATAAACCTAATATATTTAGTTTTCTTTTCATTTAGAAGTAGATTGTTTACATTGACTCATTTTACGACCTTAGAGATTGCATTGTTTACATAGTCAAAATCGGTTTGTCGTCGCTTTAATTTAAATAAAAGTGACGTGTCATCTGCAAACAATACAACCTCATGATCGTCCTTTACAATATGTGGAAGATCATTAATATATACTAAAAACAAAAATGGTCCCAGAATTGATCCCTGTGGTACACCCATTTTAACCAGAGACACCGGAGAACGCTTCCCATTCATGTCAAGTCTTTGCACTCTGCCACTTAAATAAGAAGTGAGAAAGTCTAGAACAACGCTCCTAATGCCATAATGGTGTAGTTTCCTGATCCATGTTTCATGTTCTATGCAATCAAATGCCTTGGACAAATCACAAATACACCTAAAGCGTCATGAGACTTCTCCAAGTCATCAAATATGTGCGGTATTAACTCAATACCAGCTTCGGTGGTTGAGCGACCCCTGGTAAACCCGAATTGTTTGTGATGCAGTAAATTATGTGAATTGAAATGTCTAAGCAGTTGATTTAAAATAAGTTTTTCGAATATTTTACTAAATGTTGGAAGTACTGAGATTGGTCTAAAATTACCAGGATCAGAACTAGTGCCTGATTTGAAAAGTGGACTTATTTTACTGTGTTTCATTAAATCAGGGAATACACCACAGTCAATACACTCATTAAATATTAAAGCTAGTTCGGGAGCAATTATGTCCATCAATATTTTTACGACGCTAATAGAGATGCCCCAGAGGTCCGTGGTTTTCTTAACATTTATCAGTTTGAAAGCTTTTATGATGTCATCACTATTTACATAATCAAATGTGAATTGTGTTTTACATTCCGTTAAGTTTTCTTTTAACAATGACTCTGCGACCATGGGAGAGGAGTTTAAGGATTTTGTGACCAGGATGGAAGACCAGAAAAAATCAATTCTTTGCAGCATTGTTACATAAAAGTGTAATCTGCATGGCGACACGTATTTACAATAAAATGCATAATGATAATTTATTTCAATCTAAATTTAAACAATTATTAGTAATGAAATGTTATTACAATATTCAGGAATTTTTAGAGCAAATATTATTATTTTAGGGCCTAACTATGTCATTCAATGTAATTTGAATGAAACAGTAGGTCAAGTTAGTTGGTTAGCATTTCGTGGCACTATTTTAATAGTCAAAGATTACAAATAATATTTTTTTGTTTTAATCGGAGATTCGCGAGATCTTAATTCAGGGCGAACCACTAGCTACACAAGCGCTAGCTATTTGACATTTTCTATTGTATTTTTATAATTTGCATGCTAGATAAGGTAGCATATAAATGAAACTTACCTATAAGTAGGTTTAACTGAGATCTCGCGAATCTCCGATTAAAACAAAAAAATATTATTTGTAATCTTTGACTATTAAAATGGTTATAAGACCTTTATTACATTATGTTCAAGAAATAAATTTATCTTCATCTTTGCTTTGACAGCTAGTAAAGTTTCGCGTTCAAACGTAAAAATTCTTAATTTACCAGAAATAAAAGAAAACATGTTCTGTAACAATTAAGACATTGTCACAACAAAAAAATCAGCTTTGAAAAGTGTTTCGAGTCCAAAATTTAAAAAAAAACGTGATTACTGAATGCTTGTGGCATTGGGTATGGGCATCGCGCG
The DNA here is from genome assembly GCA_963924445.1 of Philereme transversata. Taxonomy (NCBI): domain Eukaryota; kingdom Metazoa; phylum Arthropoda; class Insecta; order Lepidoptera; family Geometridae; genus Philereme; species Philereme transversata. The sequence continues at coordinate 2,846,337 of OZ004337.1, read as the reverse complement.
CCCACAAAGCATCGGTATCAGTGATGTAGATGCGGCCCGTTAGTTCGAACGAGCGCCGCTCGCCAAATTGCGCGTGACGCGATAAAGATACGCCACCTTTACAGAATACGGACGTTTTTAAATCGCGCTTGTTCTAGTTTCAATTTAATAGAGTTCAAAAATAAACTCAACAGGGTCTGAAAGTAAAAAAAAACAGTTCAAAAATAATATTATATAAAATAAAAGGTGTGAAAGTATAGTACAGTGATTTAACTATACCTTATGTGAAACAAAATTAGGACAATACACGACTATCAGGTACGCAAATAACTATACCTATTTTTGCCGCCAAGCAGCATTACTGTGTTTCGGTATAAAGGGTGTGGTTTCCGGTGAATTACAGGCACATAAGGCACCTGTATGCTTCAAGTTGACGGACGCAAGGCAGCATAGGGCACGGTTCTGACCTACGAGGCAATACTTTGCTATAGGCGATAGTTATCACTTAACATCAGATGGGACAATGTTCTTTCAATCCCCAGGAAGAATAATAAAAATAAAGCACTTTGAATCTTTATATGGTATCCGGAATACTTTTATCGAAAAAGTGTTGATAAAACCTCGTAGTGTTTTGGCACGGTACGTACAAGATCGGGAATGCGAATAAAAAAATTCTAGATGTAGGGGACGTAACATAAATACTATCACTGAAACGTACCAAGCCTTTCAGCTTTAAACCACTAATAGTCTGCGAGTATGTCTGTGAGTTTATAACGAATGCATTTTTGTAAATATTTAACCCTAACATTTTTTTTTACATAAAATAAATTTATTGTACACCTTATTATAAGCTATGACAATCACAATCTATACTTATATACTTATATGATTATTATTTATATATTTAATTTATAAAAAGGTTAAATTTATGAGTTTGGATGTTTAGATGAAATGGGTGAACTCAGTAAATACTAATCTGATTTCGAAAATCCTTTCACTGATAGAAAAGTACCCTATCCCTGAGTACTATATGTATGTATAGGCTATATTTTACTTTGATAAAAACCCGTGCGAAGTCTGGGCGGGTCAGCTAGTAAGCACTCAGTTCGGTCCTAACGGATGACCAGCGTGGGTTGTTATACTCGTATTACAACCCGCATTATACTGAGTTAAGAGTCCTTTTTGCAACTTATGACAGTAGATATAAAATTACAGTTTTTTCTCAAATTAATTGTAAAGCATGACTAAAATACAAAAGAAACAGTTAAATCATCTAAAGACCGTTGCAACCAATCTGTAGATAGCTCAACTGCTCCAGATGACTACCAGGCGGAAGTGTCCCCAAGACACTGGCTGTATTGCCCCGCTTAGTTGCAATGCTTACATTGGCCCAGATAAGCGCCAGTTCTCGGATTACACGTCGCTTCGACCAGACGCCCAGAAAGAATTTTGAAAACGCGATGGGTCCCGGTAACCTATGGACCCAGGGTCTCAACCCCAAATGGGTCAAATACGTAAGCTCTGTCGAGACTTCCATATTTGCGCCGCTTGAGATCTTCGGCTGAATTTGCCGCCGACCAGCCCCAACTGCTGTACCAAACAGATGATGCACAAGGGTATTGACGGACGTGGCGTCCCACACCAAAGGCCTAGTCTTCTCCCAAGGTATAAAAGTCATACCGTCAGGCCACTTACCATCATCACGTATCGTTCGGTTCGAAAACAACTGGAACGTTGCCGCTACAAAAAGATAGATTTGATTGTTTAGTTTTAAGTTATCTTTTACCTTCATAATTTTTTTATATAAATAAATTTTTATTCTATCCTATTTTTTCTATTCTATTCACTAAACAAAACAAACGCTATTCACTAAAAGTTATTTTGCAGTACAGGCAAACGGATCAAAGGATAATCGTAGACTGCATCATCGCTTACCATCAGGCAAGATCGTGTTTAAACCTATATTTCATATTACCATAATTTAATAAAAAAAAAGGATCATATAAAATGTTATACCTCCACAGATGTCGCCAATTGCGTGGAAATCGCTCAACAACAAAATAGCCAATTACGTATCTTAAAAGGGCTATAAACGAAGTAAGCCAAGCCGAGGAGCCCGGCTTAAGAGCGATGTTTCGAGGTGTTTCATTAGCTCAATTGAGTGTAAGTCGGATAAGGTATTTTTGAGGTGGATAAGTATGTCTAAGCGTAATGTGTTACTTTTTCAAGGCTTTTGCTTTTTGGGTAAGGCGGTAATGATTGTGTTTACCTGCTTTCTTTTTGACATAAATATTTTTGTAAAACTTAGCACATACAAGCAAAGCAAGCTTGTCCTACGAGGCAATTCTCTGTTATAGGCGATGGTTAACACTAAACATCAGGTGGGCCATAAGCTTGTTCCATATCCACGTAGCATAAAAAAACATGTATTTAATTTTTTCCCGACGCTTAGATAGACTTAAAATTTCATATTATACTCGTAGGAATAGAATTTCTATTTTTTTTTGCGCTGTGTGAAATGCCCAGCATTATTTATTTATTTATTTATTTATTTATAGAAATTAATGAATGAAAACACTTTGTTACGTCACAAAAGAAACAAGTATCAAAATATAAATTCACAAAGCAACAAGTACAATGGGTGGTCTTATCGCATAAGAGTTTAGAAATACTCTTGAACGATTAAAAATAGTTAAAATACCATAAGAATAATAAATACTTAGGGGCGACTTGCGCAACGATGCCTAAACGTATTTAGTGGCTAAATATGATTTATGGAGTCGTCAAATCATACAAATATGTACGTTAAATTTAAACATTATATAGTCGCTAAATACGTTTAGGCATCGTTGCGCAAGTCGCCCTTAATGTACAATGGGGTGGTCTTTTCGATAAAAAAGCGAATAGTTTTTCTGCGTTTTTTTTAATAAAATTAATTTTAGTAACTAATCACACTAACATTATAAATGTGAAAGTTTGGATGTTTGTTTGTTTGTTACTTAATCACGTCGTAACGGCTGAACCGATTTCGATGAAATTTGGTCGGTATATATGTAGATTATATAACCTGGATTACCACATATTTTGTTTATGGATAGGTATGAGAATAGGTCGTAAAGTATTTTCACCCTCCTACCTGAATCCCCCATTTTTTAATCGCGATTTTAGTATTTTTGTATGAAAATTTCAAGCGTGTGAAACCGCGGGCGGGTCAGCAAGTTTTCTTTTTATATTTCATAGCAACGACTAAAGAGCGTAAATTACACCTTTAGAACATAAGTGGGTAAGTTATAAGTATACAATTTTACATATTTATTCAGGAGTTTTTGAGGATTTTTTCAAAATCCATAAGAGTCTAAAATATTTTTTGGCCACATTTACTTGAGTTATACAAATAACAACAATAAAGGAGTATTTACATCAGAATCAGTTATCGCGCAGACGATCAGTGGGGGTAAGGGGGGGGGGTGCCTGCACCGCTCAGATAACGACGAAAGTAGCAATGATATGTTTCAAGTTGGGGTGTTTATAAAGTGACAATTGAATTATTTACGTGTGGAGATAGCGGGGTGGCCTGCTACAGACGGCAAGTTTCACCTCTATACCAAGTGTTTTGTTATGTACGACATTAATTTTAAATTCACATCCAGAATCATATTAACTGATTTTAGAGATAGCTTGAATATTTATCCAGTAACCAATATATTTCCAATAAACAATTTTAAATGTAAATCGGCGGCGTCTTTACGGCGATTACATAATGAATGAATATGATTTTTTTACATTTTTTATATAGGCTGTTTCATTAATATTTTAGGACTTGAAATTAAGGATGTTTAAAATTAAAAAAAAATTAATGCTAATGAATTTGAAAGTAAAACTATTTTACAACAATACTAGACATTAGCCATACCCGTATTTTAAATTAATGTAGTAAATGCGGTGACACGCAGTATTGATAACAATTATCCAAGAAAACACAGATGATTAAATATCGAAGACCGATTTCGTCTTACAAAATAACAAAATCAATAACCCTTTACAGAAATATGAATGTATACTGTATTACCAAATTACTCTCCATAACTCATGTACAACCAAAAATCAACTCTATCTCTCGCTAATACCTTCCACTTTTCTCTACAGTATTCGGTTGTACTCGTAGGTTTAAATAAAATCGACTTAAATTGTGAAAAAATTCAGTACATTTTTATTTGTAACGTAATGAAGCCTCCGTTTTCAAGTCTACCAAAAACCATCAAATGAAACTCGTCTTTATATTTCGAATAATACGGTTGAAATCGGTAAGTACGTGTTGCTTGTAGCCTGTTGCTCCCGGATATTATCCCGGTGTATCACTCGCGCACCCTACCGGGAATTACCCTGTAATGCTCCAAATTACCAGCGATTCGGGTAATTAAATACTTTCTTCGTTGTAAGACGTGTGACCGGTTAACGAATTATTTTGGTTAAATTAGGGTTTGTGTCTATTATAGTGCTATTGAGATTTTTCAAATAAATAATGCTGGACATCCCACACAGGGCTATCTAGCCCCAAACTGAGCAATGTTTGTAATATGGGAACTAGATAACTTATAGAATACTTATACACTCATTTATTTTTTGTAAATACATACTTATAATATAGGTTGGCCCCAAGACCCGGAACAAATATCTGTAGATAATACAAACATTTGTTCCGCGGTGGGAATCGCACCCACAGCCTCCTGCGTCTCAGACAGCTATTCGCCATCATCGTAATCTGGCTTGAAGTCTATTTGTTTCGATTAAGCGGCAGTTTCCCTGTTTTCAATGGACATTTTTTTTTACCTACTTCAAAAAAAGGAGGATTCTCAATTCAACGAAATATATATTTTTATGTTCACGTAACTTTCTACTAGCCGAACAAATAGTGCTAATAATTTTTTTAAATGATGGGTTTTAACTCTAGGGTGGTCACGGTTTTACAAACGGCTCTATTAACCACCTGTCTGCCGAAGCCAAGATACGCAGTAGGCTTTAAGCTAACTGGTCATCATTATCATCATATCAGCCATTAGGCGTCCTCATGTGAACATAGGTCTCGTACAAAGATTTCTAGAGCAACGGACCTAACGGCTCCCAGCAACCTTTATCCGGTCGTCTTTCCGGCTAGTGGAGGGTTTTACGCTACGCTTTCCAGTGCGTGGACTCCACTCGAACCTTTGTGCCCCAACGGCCATCAGTTCTTCGAGCTATGTGCCCCGACTACTGTCTATCAGCTGGTTAATCCTCTTGGCTATGTCAGTGACCTTAGTTTGTCTACGAATTTCCTTAATTCTTATTCAATCTCGTAGAGAAATAGCAAGCATAGCCCTCTCCATCGCACATTTCCATATAATAAACCTCAATGTAAACTATTTATAACAAAAGATGGTAGGTTTTTGAAAATACGTAAACAAACAATTTGCCCATTTTGGACGTACAATAGATACGTACAAAATAGCTGGGTGGGTAAATAGTTAAGAAATACATTTTTGCAAAAGGCATTGAAATCACACTAATGTTATGAATGCAAAAGTTTGGATGTTTATTTATTTATTTGTTTGTTTCTCAATCACGTCGTAATGGCTGAACCGATTTCGATGAAATTTGGTGTATTGATAGATGATGTATTCAACATATTTCATACTTTTTGTTGACAAACTAGGCGTGCGAAGCCGCTGGCGGAAGCTACTCTATACTAATATTATAAAGAGGAAATATTTGTATTTTTGTAGGTTTGTAATAAATAAACTCAAAAACTACTGGTAAGATTTCATAAATTCTTTCACCATTATAATGCTACATTATCCTAAAAGCTAAAAAGCTAAAAAGTTAGGGATGCCTACTAAAATTTCAATAATGTAACCAAAGTAATAAAAAAATTTGTCATAAAAATTTAAAAAAAATATATATGTTCACCCGTGCGATACAAGGACGGGCCGCTACTATTATACAAAATAGAAGACATTCTATCAAATCTTTAATTCAAGTTAAAAGCTGATATTCAAAGTCCAGGCTAAAACAGTCCGTTATCAGAGGCGTCCAGGCGTCCAGGCGCACCTACAGATCCGTATCTTTTTAATTAATTTCCACAAACAATATAGCGTCGTAAAAACTGTGTGCTTTTCATAATAACCCACATCAAGATGACACACCCGTATCGCTAATAATTAATTAGAGTATTATTGTGATAATTAAAACAGCTATACCTTTTAAAGGTTATTTACAAGACCACCTTTTGAAAAGAAGATAGATTGTTCTAATTGAAAATATTGTGAAGGATTGCGTTGTGAACATTAATCATTCCTTTAGGGCTCATTATCATTCCTCAGGCGATTTTCTTTATTATTTAATTTTGTCTATATCTTATCACTACAACCTGAGTACTCTTGACTCTTGACGACCTCGATGTCCAAGAAAGCGTAGGTGATGAAAACTAGTGGTTCGCCTCGAACTGAGATTTCGTGAGTCTCCAATAAAAACAAAAAAATATTATTCGTAATCTTCGACTATCAAAATAGTGCCACGAAATGCATAACCAATTAACTTGACCTACAGTTTCATTTAAATTACAGGTAACGGGAGATAAATACCTGTTATTAGACGTGCCACTTGACCGGATAGTTCCATTTTGTTTATTTTTTACCCCTCTTGAACCCCAATATCTCAACAACCCTCCCAAGTTTTAGCTGATTTAGTCACACCAAAATTGTGCCACACCTATATACTAAATTTTACGATGATCGGATAAACGCTTCGAAAGTTATCCTCGGACAAACAAACATACATACTTACATACATTTAACGCCGATTTGCCCAAGTTGGTTTGGAGATCTCGCTTCGCTCGATCAATTAAATAAGAAAATAGTAGAGACCAAAATCAAGGATTTGGGGGAACCCAGCAGTAGGATAAAATAGGCTTAGAAAAAAAATCTTATGTCAACAACTTGTACATCAGGGCAATAACATAACATCTTAACCTGCCCTTCGAAGCACGGTGGTAGCGCTCAGTCCAAAGTGCTACAAACGGCCAGTCATCCAAGAAGTAACTGCTCAGAACGTAACTTAGCTCATCTGATAAGAACGACTAAGCAAGTAACACTACAAGTTCTCACATCGAGTCATAAGAAACTATACACAAAGTCGCTAATGACTTTCTCACGTGATGTCCATATCGCGGTATCAGAATCTAATCTTGGAAACTTTACGAAGTAAAATTAAGAATTAATTAAACCCCCGTAATAGATCGTATAAGTAAGCCACTTTTTTGTATTTTAAACTTATTTTTTGTGCTATGTTATTTATCAATAAAATCTCTGAATATTACAATCGTATTTAGTTTTAGTAGAGTATATAAAGAACAAGCTTCCGCCCACGCTTTGTTTGTACAAGTAAATTTTTAACATAAATATAACCGATATCAGAAAACAAATATTCGAAATAACTGAACCAATTTTGATGAAATTTATATTGGACCAATCTGAAAGTATTTCGACTTAGACACCCTTCGGCCACAAATCTTCCTCCATGAAGGTCGACAGATGTTGGGTCAGCGCTCTCACCACGAATGACTTCAAATTAAACTCTAACTCCAACCGCTCGACCCTCAATTTAAAGTTGATCTTCATGCACAAGTACTAAGCAACCACTTCAGCCTTCACGAAGTAACGCAGGCGGGACATAAAGCTGTCAAAATCATTTAAAGTATTTGCAATATATGTATTGAACCGTATCGTTTCGAGTTATTTTGATTGGAACTCATTATTCCAATCCTCTTTTTCTGGGAACAAATACATCGACATTATTAAGTACAAAGGTGTTATAAAAGCCACAGTGAAAGCCTTGACAAGGCCGGTTTATCACTAGGAAACGGTAACAGCCTTGCAAACGTAGCCTTAATGTACGGCAATCGTTTCCGAGTCTCTTCATTTAACAACCTGCATGTTACATTTGTTTAAATGATAAGAAACTATGTATTTGGCTTTTATCAACTACAAAAGAGTCAATTTTACTAACTTTTAAATAATCGTTCGTTCATCAGTAATAAATAAATATAACAAATATTGCTGGACATTTTAAACACCGCCATGTAGCCCCAAACTAAGCAGAGCTTGTACAATGGGAACCAGATAATTGATAGAATACTTATGTATTTTTCTTTGTAAATACATTCTTATATTATGTAGAAAAACATCCAAACCCGGAACAAATATCTGTAGATCTTGCAAACATATTGTTACGCCGAGGCTGTTAAACAATGAGTAATAATCGAAGTTTCTCGAGCGCTTTTGTCTTGCTGTGTTATTGTCTGCGATTGCGCACAATGGGGATGGGTCGTTCTGTCGAAACACCGACCCTTTCCTGGAAGGATCGACATCGTTCTCGAACAATCGAAATGTGTGCGATATAAATAGGCCGGAGAGATGGCCGGACAGTCAGTCTCAGTTAGAGAGTGAGTCTCAGCGAGGCCCTGGAGGACTGACGTGGGAAGGGTCTCGCGTGAACAGTAGTGGCTCCCGAGTCAGTCTGGATTAAGCTATATGTGCGAACATTTCGGTGACTTTAAGTGCTGAAGCAGTGATATTAATTAGTGTGTTGTGATACGTGTGACCAAGTTCGTGTATTCATCGGTTAGTGTTGAATAAAAGTGTTATTTTGGTTGGATCGACTCCCATTATTTTATCCCGAACCCTCAGCTCGTAACAATATGTTCCGCCGTGGGAATCGAAACCCGCTACCGGCGTCTCAGCCGGCTATCCACCCACTGCGCCACGGAGATCGCCAATAACTGGTTTGTTATGGTCAATTGCCACACTCAGGCCTTACTGTTTCATCAGTCTAATATCACTGGCATAGTCCAGAGGATTAGCAAGCTGAAGTAGGAGTGGCTAGGGCACATAACTTGAAGAATTGACGGCCGCGGCCGTTGGGGAAGAAAGGTTCTTGAGAGACTACGTACTGAAAAACGCAGCGCAGGACGGAAATTAGGTAGAAAGATAAAAGGTTGCCGTGATCCAAAAGTGGAGGCCGCACAAGATCGATCTAATCTGCCTATATTCACCAAAGGATGTCTGGATGATATGATGATGGTGTACCATCAGTGCTATCATAAACTTGGAATAACATGCTTTGATTGATCCACTTCTTGTAAGCAGGTGTCTTTATGTCATTCCAACTAAATGACCACCCAAGAATGTTATGATACAAAAATGTGTTTATCAGGCAGCAACCATTTTTACCTTGGTCAAAAATCCTTGCCATTTTTATAAACACTCCACCCGCTACTTCGCACGCGTAGTTTGGCAATAAAAGGAGCCTGTGTTCCAATCCAAGACTTAATTTATCTATATATGTACTAATTTTCATCAAGATCCGTCCAGCCGTTTAGTCGTGAAAACGTAACATACAGACAGATATATAGATCAAAATAACGCACTGAGCGATGATCCTCCTGCATTCAAGATTCGAGATCACATCCTTTCTTATGACCAACTTTAATAAACACACAAACAATCAAAAATAGAACCTATATACCGCTATACACCGTTTAAAATCAAATGCCTCGCAATGAAAAATCAACTCTTCGTTGTGTGTTTAAAATGACGTAGGACATGCATGTGTGTGTGTGGACGGGCGTCGCCGATAAGGATGTATTAGCACATTCCGCTCGAGAGCCACTGTATTCATTCTTATCCGGGGTAAGGCAGGTTACACCCCTAGTGACGGGCCCAGATATCGATGTAAGGCTTGTTTATTTGCTAGTGTTGAATGCGACGTCGATAAAACGATAACAACAAATAGAAGGAAGAAGTCTATGTTAAAGTTTTAGTTCACTATTTCTTTTCGTAGTTTTTTTGGGGCACTTTATGAACGCCTTCAAGAGAGGTAGGAAAAAGGGTATTACTGACAGGCAAGAAGCCCGTCAGGTTGTGCGCATAAATCGCGTCGGAAATGACAAAGATGCTATAATATTTTAAGTTACGATATCTTACGTTGATATAAGATATTTAGGTATAATTCATATATTACGAATGTTAATACATGAAATCCTAAACTTTTCTACAGATTTCAGTATGAAACAGCGTTTTTGATAAGCTGTCTGTCACGTAGATCACTTTCATCGATAAGGCCGTCCATTGTATTATGGTTTTAATTTATCTAATCCTGATGTAAGCACTAGAAAGTGCTAACTCACCGAAAACTAGTCAGTATTCAATCAATAATCAGTAAAAGTTTACGCCATTAGCGATGAGAACGCCATTAAATTTGAACTTCTTGCTATTATAATTTTTTAGTAGGCAATAAAGAGTTTATCTATCTGCCTATCTGCCATTGAGATCGTTAGCATCAATAGTGATAGCTGAATTATGCTGCTTTTGAAAGTTAACTTTATTGATATATCCATTTTGGATATAAATAAATTTACTGCCTTATCGACTATAAAAAGTTTCAAACATATATCACTGAACTAGTGGAATTCTAAAAGATTAGATTTGCCAGGTGTTAAACTACTACCAACGAACAGCAGAACCAAACGATACAACATTGGAATATCGTCCTGTCGAAATATTGATCTAGGATTAACTGGTGTGTCTGTGTACATCTTTACATAATATAAAATGAAGTCGCTTCCGCTGTCTGTTACCTTAGATCTTTTAAAATACTACAATAATATTTTAATGTAGTTTTAAGCAATAGATAGAGTGATTCAAGAGGAAGGTTAATATGTATAATACATACATAGTAATTGCGAAAGTAACGGTTTATTTGTTAGTTTGTTTGTTGCATTTTCATAACTAAACGGCTGAACGGATCGTAATGAAATTTGGCAAAGAGATAGATTATATTCTGTGAAAGGACATCACCTACTTTTTACCCGAGTGCGCAAAAAGAGGGTAATGTTTGTATGGAATTACCACGCAAGCGAAGCCGCGGGCGGATGAGCTAGTTTTTAATATAAAGTAAAACTTGGTGCTTATTAATTATACTCATTATTATAGTGCAACATAATAATTCATTATTATAAATACGGGATTTATCACGTACCGATTTATCGGTGTTTCTACCGACAATGTTTCGGTTCAATTCCTGAACCAGTGCGAGGCGGAACGCAGTTCGGAGTGGTCGAAACACCTATAAAACGGTACGTGATAAATCCCGTATTTATAATAATGATTGATATAAATCACAAAAGTTTTAAGATTTTTAAAACCATCTCAAAAATTTTAAACCTAGATGGGACTTGAACCCGCTACCTTCCTCTTGATACGAGGATGCACTATCCAATTGTGCTACCAGGCTATGTCACGTCAGGGTCGAAATTAGTGAGGTGATTCAGATTATGACTAAAGCGCCGTTAGATTTAATGATGGTTTTAAAAATCTTAGAATTTTCCGTATGTGTTCGGATAACACTAAAAATAAAAAAAAAAATATACAAAAGTTTTCTAAGTAAATCATACTATTTATTTTGCATTATCTGGTTGATTTTTAGGGTTCTGTACCCAAAGGGTAAAACGGGACCCTAATACTAAGACTCCGATCTCTGTCTGTCCGTCTGTCACACGGCTGTATCTCATGAACCGACAGTTGAAATTTTCACAGATGATGTATTTCTGTGGCCGCTATAACAACAAATACAAAAAACAGAATAAAATAAATATTTACGGGGGGCTCCCATACAACAAACTTGATTTTTTGCTCGTTTTTGCTTGATATTGATAAACAAGTAGACGCTTGAAATATACACAGAATATTTAGTTATATATTCACTTTAAAAATAAATAATTAAATTAAAATGAAACAAATATTTAAGGTGAGCTCCCATTACAGCAAACGTGATTTTTTTGCAGTTTTTATAGATAATGGTACGGAACCCTTCGTGCGCGAGCCCGACTTGCACTTGGCCGGTTTTTTCGATTTCTTGTGTATACGTTCGTACAAAGATATCACGGCATAGCGGCGTGCAAAATGGACTTATTAGATTTCCTATAGTGTAATTCAGTTAGTAATAAAACATCGATAAGTGAACTATCGAGTGCGCCACACCCCTTGAAAGGGGTGAGCGTCGCTTGGCGCTGCGAGATAGCGCGATACGATCGCTGGGTGGCAGCCCTGATAGTACGAATAATAATAATTTTATTATCGAGATCCAGGGTTGCTACTCACCTCATTGTTATGAAATAGTGTCATAATGTCACTGTGGGTTTTAGGGAGATAAACTCTGATTATTTCAAAAAGCTTAGCATTGACAATTTTCCCCTTTTTCAGATAGATAAATAAATAAATATACTTATACATATATATATTTCTGTACATTTCACGCAGCGCCATCTAGCCCCAAACTAAGTAGAGCTTGTACTATGGAAACCAGATAACTGATATAATACTTAGATATTTTATTTTCCCAATTTAACATACTTTTCTGAGCACTAATATACCGACATATCTTTATCAGCAATAAGCGAAGGTTATCTAGAAGACCATGCTTTTGAGCATTAAGTTCGCATTTGTACTATTTTAGTGCAATAAAGTATTTACAAACTATCAAACATAATATTAGTATTTTTATAGAAAAATTGTTTTGTGTATAAGTTATAACATTGACTGACCGTCATATTCTGTATCCGGCTTAGCTTAGCTCCCTGGGGTAGGGGAAAGGGAGAAAAGGGGGGTAGCTTATCTCAGACGCGCAGATTGAATATATTTCATGTGTGACTTCATACGAGACTCGGTAATCAGAGATTTTATACTTACTGTTTTCAAGTTTATAACTCCAATCCTATCAGTATAATGTGGGTTGGTTTATCCAATCTAGGGAAGTAGACTATAAAATTCTTTAGAAAGTTTAAATAAAAATAGCTAAGCCTATCGCAATTTGTCACGATAAATCTCTCTCTATCTTTAAAAACATGGTCAGACAACACTATCTGTCATCCATCGCTCACTAGGCCACTTATTATTTATACATTTTATAATTTATATATGTAGGTATGACAATATATATTTTATGTAATTTTATGATTATAATATAATATATTATAATCAGGCATTTTATTTTATATTATATATATTTTTTATAAATTGTAATATATACTTGTTTTAATAATATCTGTTTTACGCCGCCGTTCTTATTTGTTCACATATACTCGTAGCCTGTCCACTCAAAGGTTGCCTGGAAGAGATCGATTTTAGCGATAAGGCTCATAAGGCTAGCGATAAGATCATTGTACCTATGATTTAAAAGTATTTTATATTTTCTTTTAAGTTATTTTCAAGCTCAAAAAGATATGGGGGAATCGCAATATCACGAAAGCTACCAAAACCCGGCTCGTCAAAGCGTTGGTATTTCCCATCTTTCTCTACGCAGCGGAGACCTGGACCCTTCGAGAAAGCGAGAAGAAGAGAATAGATGCTCTTGAAATGTGGTGCTGGAGAAGAATGCTTGGGGTATCATGGACAGAATTCCGTACCAACCAGTCCATACTCCAAGAACTCGGCATCAAGCAAAGTCCTTCTTCTAATGTGCAATCTTGCAACCTCACGTTCTTCGGGCATGTGTCGCGACGTGGAAAGGTGTCCATTGAACGCCTTGTGGTGCAGGGGAAGGGTGAGGGTACACGACGACGTGGTAGACCAAAGAAATGGACGGACCAAATCAAAGTAGCATTTGACGGTCCCCTACACGAGTGCACAAGAAAAGCGGCAATACGAGAGGAGTGGCGAAGGATTGTCACGCGCCACTATCCTCGAAGTGACGACCACGGCTACGCAGTCAAGAGTGTCACGACCGAGAAGAAGAAAGTTATTTTCTTGTAAAAATTTGTAAATATCTTAATACGTCTTCCTGAGAAGAACTGCTAGGTTTTACTATAGAATTTTATTTCAAAATATGGTTTCTATCTGACCCGGAAATTAATAGCTTGTAGCACAGACGGATAGTGAAGCTATCAATGAAAGAGTTTTCAAAATGAGTTCAGTATTTTCTGATAGGTGCAAACAAACAAACTTTACCTCGTTAAATATAAAATTCCGTTGCGCGTGTATTCGTAACTCTTCTCCTTCTAAACGGCTTGACCAATTTTGGTGAATTTTGTTGTCGAGATCCAGAAAAATTGGTGGATGAGGTCGCGGTCATTCAACTAGTATTGGTATTTGACATTTAAACACTTGCCTTCATTACATTGATAAAATAAAACATAAATAATGCTGGACATTTCATACAGCGCTTTCTAGCCTCAAACTAAGCAATGCTTGTACTATGAAACCAGATAACTGACAACATACTTATACATTTTTGATTGTAATCTGCTGATCACCTTGAGACTTGGTTTAAAATTTAGGCATCGTTCCGTCAACGAATATCTTCCAGTGCGTAGTTCCAGTATAGTGCGGCATGCACGGGCACGGGTGGACTCGAGCGAACCAACTTCCGGATCAGAGTTACTTCTTGGAACGTTAAATTTTCGTAAAAATTAGATAATTTCATTAAATACCACGGCTTGTTCCAGACTTTCAGTAATTCCCCCAATTTTTTTTTCTTTTATTAATTCCCCCAAACATCTTATCCACCCAAATGTCCCCCCATAGCTATAAAAAAAAACCAAATTTAGGGGGGATTCCCCCCAATCTGGCATCAGTGATCTGTCTGATGGTAAGTGGTTAGCCTTTGGACGTATGTAACAACGTATGTAACTCGTTACCAAACTTTAAAAAATGTTAAAACTATTTTTAATTTTTCTTCTGTAATTGGACATAGTTATGCAAGCTAGAACCAACCCTCAAAAAGTCACTTTTGAGATAATTAGATTTTTGTTTCGTAATTGTGCAGAAGTAAATAGGTAAGTGATTTCGAAAAAACAGATTTACAGCCTTAAATTTAGTAATGACGACAAGATAAGAAAACAAAGTTATTTGAATTTTTCTTTGTTTAGTATTTGTTTAATATCAAAAACCTGATGGTTCCTTATTTCAAAATTACTGTTTTGTGGGTTGGTTCTTTATTGCAATATGTTTAGGTTTTGCAGGTAAGCAGATTAATTAAAATAACTTTTAAATACTCCTGTTTTAATTATCATATAACTATTTTACATTAGCCATACACTGTTATTTATCCTTCTTCATCCTTCATTATCTAAATGCCCATCTACTTCTACCTCAAAATCAACGTCACCAGAAAACCCGTCTCTGTCATCTTCAACAGTTACATGTGCCGGTATAATTTAATAATTTATTAATCAAAATCAAGTTCAAACACTATAGTTTGAGGTTATAAAACCATAATGAATGAATAATGAATTACTTACCATCAGGGTTTTCATCTCCATCGTCTGAACTGTTTTGTAGGCAAGCACTTAAGATTGCTCTTGTTCGAGTACTCAACTTATTATACATGTTTTTCTTTTTTTGAAACGAAAAAAGACACGGTTCGTAACAGAAACAAATGTGTAAGAGTTGTCAGCATATAAAAAATACAAATATGATTGCCAGCTAACTTTTCGTGTTGCTATTTTCGAAAAATTCACAATAGCGGTCGTTTTTGGCCAAAAGTTACGGTAGAATAGTAATACGTATTTCTTAAAATATTGTAATCAAAAGGGCAAAGTACCATTAGTAATAATATCATAAATATAATTAATAAACACGTCTAAATGTTTCTATTCGCCATAGGTATTTTACTTTTACAAGGGCAAAACAAACCCAAGCTTCTTAGTTCATTGCTTTGCTACTGATTTTACAAAATGTAATAAACCTATAAGAAACTAAGTATCTTGGTTATTTTTAAGCTACTTTATTTTATTTGCAAAATAGAACCAAACACATCATGGTTCTCTATAACAAACAAAAGACAAATACAATTTGGTTTTTTTTTAACAAGAACTAGTATGTGGCTTGGTTCTATTTTGCATAATGAAAATGCGAAGTTTTTCCAGGTACTATGTGACATGGGTCCGTTTAACTTTCCTAAAGTGACTCAAACAAGGTTGGTACCTTCAACCATATGGCTTGGTTCCATATTGCGTAATGCAAATACGAAGATCTACAGGTACCATGTAAGATGGGTCCGTTTAACTTTTCTGAAGTGACTCTTTCAAGGTTGGTACCCTCAACCATATGGCTTGGTTCCATTTTGCGTAATGCAAATTCGAAGATCTACAGATACCATGTAACATGGGTCCGTTTAACTTTTCAAAAGAGACTCTATGAAAGGTTGGTACCCTAGGTGGTATTTTTTTTTCTGGCTTGGTATTTTGGCCATGATCGTTTTTAAGAAGGTAAAACATACGGTTGGGTGTCTATTCAGATAGGTTACTCAATTTCACTCAAAATGTGGGTTGGTTCTAGCTTGCATAACTATGTCCAATTGTCAATATTCAGCATGGACGTCCTTTTGACATTATTATAATGATGATAATACTACAGTTTTCTTAATATTTAGTTACAATACCAAATATTAAGAAAACTGTGGTTTGATTTAAAGAAACCTCTCAAAAAATTTCCATCCGGCCGGAACTTGGACCTGCAATCTTCGCTGCCAATTGCTCAGGTCTCGTGAGGGTCAAAAATTTTTTAAATTAATTTTTACGACTTTTAGAACTCAACATTTTGTATTGCACATTTTGTTTTTTGTCATGAAATAAAAATTAAAGTCTCTTACAATAGTTGCCTATAAAATGTTACTTATAATATAATCCAATTCAAATTAAAGCCTTATCTCCACACAACCTGCTATCAGTCTACATTTCACGAATACGTATCAGTTAATGAGGCTGGCACGGAATCGAACCCGCGCCAATGCCGACTGATAACGCCCCAGAATAAAGGCTTTGCCACACAGGTGTGATATACCGGTTGGTATTACGAACTTCCATTATACTTTTTTATAAGATGGGATGGCTATACAATTCACCACCACCATCTGATGGTAAGTGGTTATAACTGCCAATTTCACAGTCCAAATAAAACTTGGCCTACCTGACTTTGCATTGCGCCCGTCATTCTGTCACAGGTGAGAAGTCACAAAAAAATACGAATGGTTATCCCTGCACTAGGACTAGCCTCAACCGTGCCGTTGGGATTTTAATGTTCTCAATACCACATAATATCTTCTCACACAACCTGCTATTAGTCTACATTTAATTGACGACCTTCGTGGTACAGTGGGCGAATAGCTGGCAGAAATACAGGAGGTAGCGGGTTCGATTCCCACTGCGGACTAATGTTTGGTTGATCTATAAATATTTGTTTTGGGTCTGGGTGTTTCTGTATATATTATAAGTAAGTATTTACAAAAAACAAAGTGTATAAGTATTCTATCAGTTATCTGGTTCCCATAGTACAAGTTCTGCTTAGTTGTGGGCTAGATAGGACTGTGTGAAATGTCCAGCCATATTTATTTATTTATTCCACTGCAAAATACCGCCCTCCGCTGAACATAGCCCCCCCCCCCATAGATTTCCAGAGCGACCGATCCAGAGTTAAAATCAAAACTTTTTAATTACGACAAAAAATCTTCCAACTAGCTAATCGACATTGTTTCTCAATAATGATTATTGGTTAATACTGTTTTTGTCAAAATCACATAAAAAAATAACTAGAGACGACGACCGTAAAACCCCCTCATTACTGGCCTTCTGTTGTTGCGCCTTTTTAGGAGAGCCAGGAAGATGTTACTATCGGTATTTCAGCCGGTATTATCGCTATATCGCAGGTGTGTAGAAGACTTTATTGATAGGTATATATCACCTATGTAGGTAGCACCTGCGGATCGGGACCTTAAGGTCTTATGGCGTGTGATAATACCTACCAGCGATAGTGGGTTGAATTATTAACGATTAATCACTAATTTATTTATAGTCTTAATTATCTTTTATTTTTTTGAAGCCAGTCAAAAATGTATTTAAGGTCAGGTTTCTTTCTCTATATACTTATTGTACTTTGGTATTTACAAAATGATATGATAATAAATAGTATTAATAAGTATATAGTGCCCAGTCTTGGTCACTAATCAAGTCTCAGAAGTTAAAACCAGGAGTTTACCAAAGAGCGATGGAGCGGAGCATTTTGGGTATAAAGCGGATCGACCGGATTCCAAATTCCTGGCTGCACTCGAAGACCGGCATCGCTGACGTGGGCATCAAGGCTGCAAAGCTGAAATGGGACTGGGCGGGTCATGTCTCCCGTATGCAACCAGGGCCCCAATTCTACTAAACCAATCGCTTCACTATGACTATGGTATCGTCGAAAAATCGCCACTATAGATACCTTTTGGTATTCTACTAACACAATCTTTTTTCAATGACCGCCGTTGCTATGACAACCCCATTGAACATTTGGTAGCTTATGACAGGAATAACAATCATAATCGTTTAACAATGGTATGGCTCCATAATAGTTTTTCTTATAAATTAGCAGAATTGGGCCCCCGATAGGTGGGCCAAGGTCACAAGTATATGGATTCCTAAAGACGGAAAGCGACGCCGAGAAAGGTCTAAAAAGCACTGGAGCGACGACTTGGACGGCTTCCGAAGAGACTGGTGGAATCTGGCTTTAGACCGTGATAGGAAGAGAATAAAGAGGAGAAGAGAAAGGAGGAAGAGGGGGAGGCCTTTCCCAGCAATGGGATAGTACGGGCTAGTAAACAAAAAGTGTATAGTATAAACATTGTTTTTTTGATTGCAATAGAGGAAGGTCAGTATTTTTTATAATAATCCCAAATTTCAAGCCGATCAAGCTCCAAGGTTCAGTATTTGCTGAGATAATCAGCTGTAACAGACATACTGTCGGATGGACGGACGGACAAAGTCGCATCATAAGGGTTCCGTTTTTACCATTTAGGTCCGGAACCCTAAAAACGTTTTGCATTTACGATTTTCCCTTTAATACGGAGATGCTAATAAGACAAACTTCGCCACCAATCTTAATTTAGTTAGCAAATAATGCAAAATACCCCAACAGACTACAAACTACAATATCACTATCAAGTTCAGAAAAACACATTATACCCCTTTATAACGCCTCAATATACTCATATCTGATGGATCTGGCCGACGCTGTCCTAGGGCCCTTCCGTGTCGCGACGGGATGGGTCCGGCAAGTAGATCCAACACGGGAAGAAACAATTTTTTGATGGAACAGTCTCATGGCCCACCATATGTTATGTGGTAACCATCGCCTATAAAGTTAGTGTAGTCTCATGTTTCGTTTTACGATATTTGAGATGTTTTTTTAGTAGGCAAACGAGCTTACTATGTTACTTCTTTATGAGTTTTATAAATATCATACACTTGATATGGATCTAATTTTAATTTTAAGATATGGATAAAAATCAAGTACATCTATTTTACGTTGTGTATTCGATCATGAACGATATTTTATATTGTTTAGGTCCTGATTCGCCAATTCGCGAATTCGCCATTGTTAATTTTATTTAATAACACTCCAAGATTGAAGACTAAACTTTTTGAACTATTTCGTCCCGTTAGGATACAAAATCACATCTATTCGTTCCCGGCATGAGGGGTGGGGGGTATAGGGGGTGGATTGGTGAAAAACGTGAAAAGTGCCCCTGATAAGAGTTTTGGCCGCGTGCTCGGGAGATAGCCGGTGGTCTTGTTTCACTGTTCTGTATACGGTATTCAAATTACTGTACTGTGATATCTAGAAAGAAAATGTCTGTATAGAACACAGATTATTGTATTCAATAAAGCGCTTCTAGTAAGTTTTTCACGCATGGCATTTATATTTTACAAGTTTTTTATTAACTTGCAATGTACTCGTTTGTATGTTTGACCGGGTGGAATCTTGCAACTAAATTTTAAACCTCCGTTACCTCTGTTCCCCTCCGATTGAGCTGAAATTTGGAATACTTAAGTAAGTTCGGTGACAATGCAATAATATGGTACCATGGAGGTGATCTCATGATGTAGACGGATGCTAGACAACGGAACTTCTGAATGGATTATAGTAGGCTACTAGTGTTTGGGCTCATTTGAATCTGCTTGCGGTGCCGATTATAAATTTTATAAAAGTTTGTTTTCAAAAAGTAATGTTTCAACAAAAAACTTATTTAAAGGTACGTTTGTAAAATATCTTACATTTGGCGTTTAAAAAAATCTGAGTTTATTGTCGTAAAATAATAAAAATAAAATTTGCTGGACATTTCACACAGCGCTATCTAGCCCCAAACTAAGCAGAGC
This sequence comes from Philereme transversata, assembly GCA_963924445.1. NCBI lineage: Eukaryota > Metazoa > Arthropoda > Insecta > Lepidoptera > Geometridae > Philereme > Philereme transversata. The sequence goes on along the minus strand of OZ004337.1, from coordinate 2,826,137 downwards.
CGTACTATGGAAACCAGATAACTGATAGAATACTTATATACGATTTTTTTGTAAATACATACTTATTATATCTATATATTAGAAGTATGTGATAAAACATCCAGACTCGGAAAAAATATCTGTAGATCATGCAAACATTTGTTCCGCGGCGGGAATCGAACCTGCTACCACCTGCGTCTCTCAGTTTTTACGCTTAATGTCCTGCTCATTCAACCTTGCACATAATTGAGTGCCCGGCCGGCCGGGTCCCCGCTTGAACGCGCGGGCGCGGGTAGGTGAGATCGCATGCCGTCCGCAACGACTTGTTACCTTATATTTAAGAAAATAATGCTGTTTTGGTTGTATTATGACCAAGTTTTAATATGCTCGCAATATGAGCATGGTAGGCTTGTCTACCTACAAATATTTAGGACTATTACTTGTAAACAGGTAGATTAAGCTTGATTTCTTGACATTAAAAATGCGCGCTATACAAAGTGCTCATATGAACTTTTAAATAAGTAATTACTTCTGTATTATGTTTGATAAGTATATAACATTAAGAAAATTGATTTACAAAGTGCAACTCTATTATAAGTAGTAATTTTATCAAAAAACTTATAAAGGTGCTATAGCCTGCTGAGTTATTCTAAATCAAGATATGATTATACTAAACTGTGTTTAGCTGTAATACGTTTATAACATTTATGTTTAATAAAGACCTTTTTAAAAACAAAAACAAACCTGCGTCTCTGCTGACTATGCGCCCACTGCGACACGGAGTTTGTCATGAACATGTAAATGTTATTTTGTATTCGTACTTTTAAAGTACAATTCATTAAATACAAAAATCAATAACTCATCTGCTTGGGACAACAGTTAGGCGGCAACTTCAGCCGAATATCTCAAGCGTCGAAAATATGGAAGTCTCGGCAGAGCTTACGTACTTTAGCCGTTTGGGGATTGCCACGGGGAACCGGGGCCCTTCACGTTATTATAATTATTTCTGGTTGAAGCGACATGTGATCCTAGAGCTGGCGCTTACACATAACCATTGCTGTTCACCAGGGCAATGCAGCCAGTGTCTTGGTTACACGCCTGGTAGTGATCTGGAGCAGTTGAGCTGTCTATAGATCATTTGCAACGGTCTTTAGACAATTCAACTGTTTCATTTGTATTTTTATAGGTAAATAATGAGAGAGCCATGGAGCGCGCCATGCTCGGCACCACACTCTTAGATCGAGTTCCTAATATCGAAATTCTCAAGCAGACCAAAGTAGCGTTACCAAGCGAATATTGGGGAAGTGGAGTTGGGCAGGACACTTGGCAAGACGTAGTGACGGCAGGTGGACTAAAACACTAACAGAGAACTGGGCATCGAAATAGGGGACGTCCATTCGCGAGATGGGTCGACGACATCCATAAGCCCGTTGGTCGTACGTGGTTCAAACTAACACAAGATATAATGGAAATAATGGCAGAAACAAAGAGAGGCCTATGCCCAGAAGTGGGTCGACACGGGCTAAGAATGATGATGATGATGATGTAAATAATAGTTTATTATGTAAATATTAAATATTTCTATTAATAAATGTGCATTACTTAGACATGTACAAATTTATTATATATATCATATATATTATCGTGTTTAATGATGACGAATCATCTACATAGAAAGATCCTTAGTTTGGTATATCTATGTTATTTTGATTTTCGAAATCAAATTTGTATATTCATCTTTTATTTTATCTGTTATGCACAATTTATTATAGAAAAGCTTCAAAACGGATGTAATATATTCAAATGTAATATATACAATACAATAATGTATGTTTTTATATATTTTGGATCATCCCGCTGTGTTGTGACTCTCTATGCTAGAACACGGGAAATGTCATTGATAGAATTAAAACTAGTGGGTGTTTCAATTTATATTCATAAATGCATGTAATAATATTCGTTAGGTGTGAGTCGTAGTTTCGTAGAGGGTTCTGTTAGTAGCATGTTTTTTAAACTTATTATACATGTATGACTCGGTCACTGACCGAGTCTCAGAAGTTTAAACTTGGAGTTTGCCAAAGAGCGATGGAGCGCAGCATTTTGGGTGTAAAGCGGATCGACCGGATTCCAAACTCTTGGCTGCGCTCGAAGACCGGCTTCGCAGCTGCAAAGCTGAAGTGGGACTGGGCGGGTCATGTCTCCCGTATGCAACCCGATAGATGGGCCAAGAAGATAAGCATATGGACTCCTAAAGACGGAAAGCGACGCCGAGAAAGGCCTAAAATGCGCTGGAGCGATGACTTGGACTTCTTCCAAAGAGACTGGCGGGTTCTGGCTCTAGACCGTGATAAGTGGAAAAAAAGGAAGATTCCTTTGCCCAGCAGTGGGACAGAACGGGCTAGTAAAAAAAAATTATGCATGTACTATATAAAGAAAGAAAGAAAGAAAGAAAATACATTTATTTGCAGACATAACAAAACAAAGACATACACAGTTACAAAAATAACACGACAATAAGTATAACATACAAAAAAATTTAAATAAAAATATAGACTATAAATAGGTAGTAGGTACGTCCAAGTTATGAGCGTCCGCAAACTAGGATCCGGCTCAGCATTATGCGCCACGCACTAGTAAATACGAGTACGCAGCGCGCTATATGCATGTACTATATATGCATGTATTATATATACATGTTTTGTAACCTAGCAATATAGGTAAGTCACGTGTGAATCTATGATTAGATACTGACCTTCAGGAATCACGCCAGTACAATTTGTTTGGTTATGGCCGATTAATATTCTTATTTAATTTTTGCATATTAGCATAATCTTTAATCTGGAGAGTGTCAGATTGAAGATCAGCAGAACGAAAACCGAGCATTTGTTCTGTGACTTTGGTGGTCCCTCCGGTTTTCCCAATATCGCCTTGAATGGTGTATCCCTACCAGTCTGCTCCGACTTCCGGTACCTGGGGTCATTGATCCATAATGATGGCGACATGGACCGGGACGTTGAAAATAGAATAAATGCGGGATGGATAAAATGGCGACAGGTTATAGAAACAACGTGCAATCCTTAAATGTCCCTTAAACTAAAGGTAAAATTTACAAGACGATCATAAGACCTGTCGTAATGTATGGTTCTGAGTGCTGGGCCACGAAAGGATTGGACGAGAGAACAGTGCACGTGGCGAAAATGCGAATGTTGTGATGGATGTGTGGGGTAACGAGAATGGATAATGGATGATGGAGAATGGGTAAGATAGGGAATTAGTATATTAGAGAAAGTTTGAAATTAGCGCCAGTGATAGAAAAGTTGAGGAGTAATAAATAGGCTAGCGTGGTATGGGCATGTCATGCGGAAGGAAGAAAATCATGTGACTAAAAGAATGTTAGATATGAGTGTGGATGGATATAGAAGTTGAGGAAGGCCGAAGAAGAGATGGGTGGACTGTGTGAAGAATGATGTGAGTAAAAAAGAAGTGACAACGGAGATGACGGCTGATAAAGAGATAGGGGAAAAAACTACATGTTGCGCCGACCCCATATAATGTGGGAGAAGGGCAGGATATCTAAGGCAGGAAGAAGAAGCATAATATCTAAATCAGATAATCTGACAGAAAAAATATTGTTCCGCCACTATCTAAGAAGAAGAAAAAACATAATGATGTTATGCTGTTTCGTTGCTGAGCTTTTTGAATTTATACTTCTTTTCGCGCGTATGGAAAATATATGAGCGTAAAATTTTTACGATGTGTGCGCACACCGATAGCCAAAAAGCGACATGATGAAGTTAGCTGATAACTGACTCATGAGCGCGCACACCGACAGCCAAAAAGCGACATGATGAAGTTAGCTGATAACTGACTCATGAGCACGCACACCGACAGTCAAAAAGCGACATGATGAAGTTAGCTGATAACTGAAGTACCTATATCTTCTTGCGTAGATAAGTACACACGTTTTTTTATTATTGTAGTATTTTTAAGGAACTCCAAATTATATTGGTTTTAAATCTGTAAAACAAATAAATAATATCTAAATATTACCATAATAACACTTTAATTTCATTCAAAGGATACTTAAAATCTACATTCAAAGTGTAATTTATTATTATATTATGGGTATTTTAGAAGCTTTTATTTATTCAATATTATTATATTAATGATTTATATTAACATAATTAGTTCTACTAATATTACGGATGCTAGTAATTAAGCTAATTAAGTAATAGCTACTAATTAAGCTCACTGATCATTGAAATATTTACATTAGGGGTTTCGTATTTAATTTATTTATCAAATTAAAAGATAATAACACAGATATTTTTTATTAATTTATAGCATTCTACTATCCACAAAACTTGACGGGATAATACCATTGTCGACCTCCGTAGCGCAGTGGGTGAATAACCTACTGAGACGCAAGAGGTTGCGGGTTCGATTCCTGCCACGGAACAAATGTTTGCATGATCTACAGATATTTGTTCCGTGTCTGGTTGTTTTTTATAAGTATGTATGTATAAACAAAAAAAGTATATAAGTATTCTATCAGTTATCTGGTTCCCATAGTACAAGCTTTTTTTAGTTTGGGGCTAGATTGCACTGTGTGAAAAGTTCAGTATTATTTATTTATTTATAGATAGATAGAATCTAGATCTATCTAGGAGTTAGAGCTCGGCTATCTGCTCTGAACATATTGCCATAAATATATTTGACTGCCTCCGTGGCGCAGTGGGCGTATAGCCGGCTGAGACGCAGGAGGTAGCGGGTTCGATTCCCGCCGTGGAACAAATGTTTGCATGATCTACAGATATTTGTTAGGTGTCTGAGTGTTTTTTCTATATATTATAAGTATGTATTTACAAAAAAATGTATATAAGTATTCTATCAGTTATGTGGTTCCCAAAGTACAAGCTCTGCTTAGTTTGGGGCTAGATAGCGCTGTGTGAAATGTCCAGCAATATTTATTTTTTATTTATTTATTTATATCTGCCAAGGCCAAGTTATTGACCTATATTATATGATCTAAGTGTTTGTAAGTAGTCAATCTTTGAGCTTCTAGATAAAAATAAAGGTCAGTACACGGCTTGTCTTTTGGTTGTCTACGTTTTTAAGTTGTCAAATAAAGGTTTTTTTATTATTGTTATTAGATATTATCTATCTGATAGATAATATATCTATTGCGCAGCATTAAAAATAAACAAACAAAAGAAAATACACTTTTATAATACAAACCGGCAAGCACTTTGACAAATATATATTTAAAGAGAAATGTAATAGAAGTTCAAATGACCATTCTTCCGAGACCTTATCTTAGACATAATAAAATCGCTCCATTCGTTTTTTTAAAGATATCGCTTAAAATCAGGTAGGCCGTAAGCCTGATTCCCCACAAATGACATAAAAAAAGCAATAAGACCGCCTATTGTACTTTTTGCTATAAGTTTTATATTTTGTTATTTCTACGATGTAAAAAGTGTTTTTAATTCATTTCTAAGAGTCACTTACGGTACTGGTTTAGTTTTAAAATGTTCTCATCTGTTCTCGTACATTATTGCCACGAGTTTTGCTTCCCCGCTGAGTTTCTACAGACGTTTACTCGAAAATTTCGTGAAATATCTTTTTATTATTAAAATCAGATCTTTATAAACAGTGGATGGTACTGCCTTATCTTTCACATCAATGGGAGACCAATAACATTTATTCAAAAATATGCAAGTATCTTGAAGTCTATTAAATCAAAAACTTTACATATAAGTTTGGACGTAAAACGGGAAATCTACCATGTTTTGTGAGCGTCCCGATATTTCAGCTCAGTTGTGTGCGCCGTGATCACGGGTAAACTGAAGTATTTCCAAGTGGACGGTTATTGGCAGATATTGATTGAATGATTGATAACGCTTTATTGTAGATCACAATTAAATTAAACGAAACAACAATATAAAAAAACCAATACAAGACACGCGGAAATACAAGTGGCGGTCTTATCGCTAAAAGCGATCTCTTCCAGACAACCTTTGTATTGTCTGGATTTCACATATATCGAACTCATTTTATCTTGCTAAATATGCAAATTGCTTCATATACCGATTACTTTATTGACTTGCTGCGAATTTGTCGACCGAGAGGAAGAGACGAGGAAGAGAAGAGCCTTTGCCCTGCTGTGGGATCCAATGTGCTCATTAATTAATATTTGCTTCCCTCCATTATTTATTTTCCAAATAACGTAGAGGTTGCTTAATCAAATCTAAATCAATTCAAAGATAAAGTTTTTAATTAAAAGATGATGTTATAAAAACACGCCTTTTCATAAAATAAACAGCGAGCACAAAGACTTCGTGTTTACGATCTAACCCTAGACTTCTAGATATTATTTTAAACTATGTAAAAAGGCATTAACGTCAGCATAGTATTTTTCCTTGAACACTCCAATAGGCAGAACATGCCACAACGCGTGTGCAACCTGCAGAGATTCAGCGATAAGACCGCCACTTTGCATAATACTGCAGATTTTTTTAACAATACATACGTATAAAGGTTGCGCTAATGTGGGTGGTATTGGTACGAGTCATAAGAGATTGAAAAACCTTGAAGGCTTAGGGAACTTTACCCCGTCCGATGCAATTGCTAACATTTTTATGGGTCAAAATAAAAAATTATAACACATATTTGTTTATTTAATATTTTTAATTGTTATGGTACAATTTTTATTTTCTTTTTATCCTGACTGTAAGATCAAAGCAAAAACCAATTGCAATGTACTTTTGGTATTGACGGGTAGTCTGGCCAAAATTTTTTAAATTAAATCTAATCTAAAGAGCCTGTTAGATCCCACTGCTAGGCAAAGCCCTCCCTTCCCTTCTTCCATTCATCGTGGTCTAGGGCTTCTGACGACCAGTTCGCACTGTGCGCGTCAAGTTCGTCCCGTCATCTCCGTCTGGGCCGCCCACGCGGTCTCGCGCTTTGTGGGACCCACTCGGTGGTTATCTTAGCATACAAGTCATCGCGCATTCGACATACGTGTTAAGAATTAATTGACATATAATACGTAATTGTTTGGCGCAGCCTGGTAGGATTTCTAAAAACATCCCTTACAAATCCTGGTAAGTGGTTTTGATCCCTAGTTAATGTTATATTATTTAATTTATTTTAAGAAAACCATCGGTACATGGAAACACAATGGTAGCAATAATATTAGCAACGGGCCATTTAAAAGTCTCTATTGATATAATCAGATTAAACTGATCAGGAACTTTAAAATACTATGAAATAAGAAAGGAAATTTAAATAACATTATACCACTGGATAGCTAAAGGATCAAAGAATTCGTTGCGCTAAGTGAGGACTGTGACGCATCGCGTGCGGTGGAGCCCAGCCAAGCCAAGCGCCACCATTTTGAGGTCATTTTGCTGCGTTTCGAGATTTCCATTTAGGAAAGTCCCCCCGCAGGACTTCTTAGTGTTCAAAAATGTTTAATACATACATAAAATAGCGTATTTTATATTTTGCATAGAAAATATTACCTGTTACGTACAATATTCACGTACAACACACGGCCGTGTCCATAATACAGCCACACCCGATTTTTTTTTTTTATGTAGATGTTTATGATTACGATTAAAGATAAAATTTATTTATTATTTTCCGTATTTGTATACTTACGTACCTACCTACATACCTTATTTTAGTTAACTTTATTTTATATCTGTGTGGTTGGTGGTTTATTATATGTTTTCTATTTTTTTGTTGTATCTAAACTTGGTTTGCATAGTTGTGTTTAATAAATGTTTGACTTGCGTACTTAAATTATGCCTAATCACAATCGCTTGTGCCTTAAATCTAAGTCAATTGCAGGTCATGACCTAACATTATGATTGTAATGATATTATAATGTTATTTAATTTCGTCTATAGGTAAGTAATGTAGGTTATCGAGGGCAAATAGCTAATTTATTCCCGGTCTTTAAGTGAGTCTCTACTCGTAATGATTTTACAAAGCAATCCTGAAAGACAGAAAAGACGAAAGAGTAGTAGTGTACCTTGTGAAAGGGCTCGCACAGTAGACCCAGTTCATGGAATGGGACAACCAGTATAGACATCACTTCATTTCGCTGTATTGAAAAGCATCAGAATTGTAATCGAACCTTGAACTAGTGAATAGATTGGTTGAAACAGAGCATATGCTTTATTAGCCTTAAGTAGCCTGGTAGCATCATTACGACAGTCAATTACATCTCACGTGTGTTATAGAATCCACGTTAACGATTTCTTTGCGCAAGTCTAGAAATTTGAACAATTTCTTCCCACAGAGGCTGCAAGGCTTCCACAAGGCTTTCTCAACGAAATCGTAGATGCGTGTGCGGCGTCGTGACAGCAATTGGATTACGTAATAAGGCCACCTATCTATAGAGGGCCAGTGACCAGCTTCAAAAAAGAACTTGAAGAAGACGAGAACCATAAAACAAACATTGCCAGTCAAAGAGAAAGATTTAGAAGCAGTCAAAACGGTTAAATATAACATAAAACCAAATTTATCTTCAGAAATCATAAATGTAACAACTTATAAACTCTAATCTCAGTCCAAATAATTATAATTTTATCTCTACACGACATAGATTCAAATCCACCTCTCACATAACTCGTAGGGGTGGGGGTTGATGTATGTGGTGGGGGTAGGGGGTTAAAGCAGCAAAAGTTAACTTCGTGTTATCTCATCTGTTTGACGGATTCACAGACAACGAAGTATTCATATTTTATGTAGATTAGTGCGGGTTCAGAGGCAGTCACTATGTATCTTGATTAGTAAATTTAATGAAGAGAAAGGGTGGGTTTTTGTTAATTTAGGAGAAAATACTGACCAATTCTTTTAATCCGAAGGTTGTCCAGAAGAAATCGCTTCTAAGCCATAAGAGCGGCCAATTGTACTTGTGGATTTGTGATTTATATAGGATTAACACTTCGAAAGTTATCCTCGGACAAACAAATATACATACATACATATATACAACGCCGATTTGGCCAAGTTAATTTAGAGATCTCGCTTCGATCAATCAATAACTTATTTAGTGATTTTTAAGGACTAAATGGATCCTATATGTTTGTTTCTTATTGTGCACAACAAAGGGCTTTTCATACATTCATGACGTGAATCTTATTCTTTAATTATCTTAAAACCGTAATAACTGTAGATTTGTCTGTGTTTGTGCATATTTTTCTATATATTATAAGTATGTATTTACAAAAAAGTATGTAAGTAATCTATGAGTTATCTGGTTCCCATAGTACAAGCTCTGCTTAGTTTGGGGCTAGATAGCGCTGTGTGAAATGTCCACCAATATTTTTTTTAATTTATGGGTATAATACATATTGAATAGAATTGTTTTTATTATTATTTGATTTATAGTTTCCGATAAACCATTTTGCACTTGGTACTATTCCTAAGTTTATAAATATTTTAGCTACAAAGTATAAAGGGTATTAAGTTCTATTAGTAATTAGTCTTTCATTATTATAAATACGGTATTTATCACATACCTAGTTACACGGTGTTACTTTAATGAAGTAATTAATTTAATTCATGAACCTTCATCAGAGCAAGTGATTATAATTATTGAAATAAACCACGAAAGTTTTATACTTAGGCTTTGTAAAATAACTTGGTTAATTTTGATCAATAAATACAATTTATTTTCGGCTAATGAATACTAAATTAAATTAGTCAAAATTGTCTGACACAATTATTTCTTTGTTTCATAGAATTTGCAAAGAATTAACAAATGTCTCTATCAACACACTAACCTGCCGCCCAAGATTCCTCGCTCACTGATAACAGGCGCTATTTAATCACAGATAGCATCACAGGGCGGGCGGCTATCGCCCGCGGCTTATCGCCCGCCCTACGTTATCGCCCGCCCTGCTTATCGCCCCGTATACTCTTATCACAAGGGCGGATGTTTGTTATGTTGAGAAACACGTTTGCTGAGTTATGGTTGCTTTTGTTGAATGAGTTTATGCTTTTAAATTTATATGGAGTTTCTTTATAATTGGCGAGCGAAAGAAGCGCATTTGACGCCAATTCTCGTTATTTTGACCTCTGACAACTTTCGGTCGCATTACGATCTGAAGAGGCAGCATTACCTTTCAAATACGTCAAAAAGTATCGAGATTAGATCAAACCTTGAATTTAATTTTACTTTTATTTCGGAAATCGGTTTACTGGTTATTCTCACTAAGTTAACAATGTTCCACGCGGTCATCACTTAAATTGGTGACCGTTGTTTTTTTTATTATTTTATAAGATCAACAACGCAACTGTTTATTTATTTATTAGATAGCCAACACCGATTGTCTGAATATATGTAGCTAAAACTCCAGTTAGTTCAAGAGTTTATCACATTCTTTACTGCCCGAGCTGTCTATGGAATGCGTTACCAGCAACAAAACGGCAAGCCCGATTCTTAGATTTAAATCTAGGGTAAAAACTTTATACATATCAGAAACGTCGTAGTATCGCACATCAATTAATATAATGGGGGTACCCCTGGGTCTATGGGGTATCGGGTCCCAACGCGTTTTCAAAATTATTTCTGGGCGTCTGGTTGAAGCGACGTGTGATCCAAGAGCTGGCGCTTATCTGGGTCAACGCATAAGTATTGCAATTCAGCGGGGCAATGTAATCAGTGTTTTGAGGATACTTCCGCCTGGTAATGATCTGGAGCAGTTGGGCTATCTATAGATCATTTAAAACGGTCTTTTGATGATTCGACTATTTCTTATGTGTTTTATAGCCTTGTAAATAATTGTATATTCTTTCTTATACATGTATTTTTTTATTAATATAATGTATACATATAAAGTATTTAGAAACTTATGTGTAATTTTAACTTAATCAAAATCATTATTTGTTTGTATCCGGGTGTATAATACTAAATATATGCCTTGATTTGAGTCTTGACGATCGCAATGTATTGGAAACGCTTTATTTTTAAATCAGGCAGCATAGTTTAACAATGTCAAACACTATTAAAATTGTCACTAGTATTCGAGTCTTTTGACCTCGATTGTTTCTTATAGTTACTCATCTAAAACCATAAAAGAACGGACCACGGGCGGCTTATCCGCCCTACGTTATCGCGCCTCGTATATTCTTATCAGTTTCAAGGGCGGGTGTTTTGTTTGTGCCCCAATTATTTTGATTACGTTGAGGAATGGTGTAGGTAAAGTAATCTTACTTAATTTCATAATATTTTTTTAAAAAGCTATTAACTTATTCTAGTTACAAAGCTCATAGTCGGTAAGTCTAATAATCACAATACTCATAAATAAAAAACTAAGGACGAATAGTTTTGGCGCATGCACACACCTTTTTAAAACCCCCGCTGCCACGCCTAAGTCTGTGTGTCTATCTGTCTATCAAAATTCAAAATAATTTTATTCATTAAATCAGAAGGATCACTTTGAAACGTCAATTTTACTGCCTGTTTCTTCGCGACCAAGCCAAGAAAGAAAGGTAAGAAACAAGGCTGGTTGTTCTTTTTAATGATCTTTTTAGAATACATAACAATAAAGAAAATAAATTACGTATAAGTTGTAACATTTTTTAACAAGTTGGAGCAATTTCAATCTCAAGCTTCTCTATCATACGACTAATCCGATATCTTATAGTAGGCTTATTTATAAAGATTTTGTTTAATTACGGTTTTAAATTTGTTAAATAATAAATTATTTTCAAAACCTTCACAGCTATATCCCTACCGGTGCATAGAGGGCTCGTAACTGGACAATTATTACAAACATACATTTTGTTTTTATACTTACCTAGGGACGGAACAAGCATATGGTCCAGCTGATATTAAGTGGTAACCATCGCCTATAGAAAAGTATTGACTCGTAGGCCACGCACCTTAGAAACGTGCCTTACGACGATACACCCATCAACTTGATGCATACAGGTGTAAAGCCTCATATGCCTGTAATTTCACCGGAAACCTTACCGTTAACCGCACCACAGCTATGCTGGTTGGCGGCAGAAATAGGTATAAGTAAATAAATAATAAATAAATAATAATAATTACTGCCTCCGTGGCACAGTGGGCGTATTGACGGCTGAGACGCAGGAGGTAGCTGGTTCGATTCCCGCCGCGGAACAAATGTTTGCATGATCTACAGATATTTGTTCCGTGTCTGGGTGTAAGTAAGTATATAAGTATTCTATCAGTTATCTGGTTCCCATAGTACAAGCTCTGCTTAGTTTGGGGCTAGATAGCGCTGTGTGAAATGTCCAGCGATATTTATTTATTTATTATTTATAATAAATATTACTGGACATTTCACACAGCCATCTAGCCCCAAACTAAGCAGAGCTTGTATTTTGGGAACCAGATAACTGACAGAGTATTTATATATTTTTATTGTGTAAATACATACTTATAATATATAGAAAAACATCCAGACCAGGTACAAATATCTGCAGATCATGCAAATATTTGTTCCGAAGTGTGAATCGAACCCACTACCTCCTGCGTCTCAGCCGGCTATTCGCTCACTGCGCCACGGATGTCGTCATGTGGCAATACTTCCCTGGACGAGTCCTTTCCCAAGGAACACTACTACTCTTCAAATACATGCTTTAAAACGGGCAATTTGTTATCTGTCTGTTTGTAATAATTGTCCGGTTACGAGGCCTCTACACACCAATAGGGACGTAGAAGTGGGGATTTCAAGAATAAACCAACAAGCCTAAATTATTTTCCTACTAGATGACTCTAACTTACCCGTAAAATTACACTACACACATGTCAACAGTTCAGCAAGCTTTATAAGAATTAATTGTATGTTACAGCTATCGGCCACTTCCTGCCTGAGAGATACGGGCTGATTACATCGAGTGCTAATTAAACTTATCGTAGACCAATTATTTATAAGTCACCTTATCGTGGCCATTGTTTTATAAAGTTCGCGGGAGTGACACACGTGCTGTCAGTTTTGCTATTACCTTGGCTGGCATCATCATTAAGAGTCAAAAGACAAATATTTTTTATTCTTTAAAATCACAAGGATCACTTTGAAACGTCAATTTTACTGCCTGTTCCTTCGCGACCAAGCCAGGAACGAAAGGCAAGAAACAAGGCTGGTTGTTTTTTAATGATCCTCTTAGAATACATAACAATACAGAAAATAAATAACGTTTAAATTGTAACATTTTGAACGAGTTGGAGCCATTTCAATTCCAAGCTTCTTTATCATCTAAATAATTCGATATTTTATAGTAGGCTTTTTATTAAGATTTTGTTTAATTACGTTTTTAAATTCGTTAATTGTAAATTTTTATACATCCCTTGGGAGTTTGTTATAAAAGCGTACATCTTGCTCTTTAAACGATTTACTAACTTTATGGAGTCTACAGGTGGCAACAGCGAGTTTATCTATTTATGAGTTTATTTCTAGTATTAAAATTATGATTATCGCTATTTTTCTTAAACAAATTAATATTTTTTTGTGATCATAGGTCATCATCAGATTTTCATAGATATATTGTCAAGGGAATGTCATAATATTTATTTCTTTAAACTTATTGCGTAATGATTCTCTAGGGCCCATATTATAAATTGCACGAACAGCCCTCTTCGTTTACTGCTTTAACTTGTGTAACATAAGGTAGTATAAATCTAATACATTTTGTTTTCTTTTCTTTCTGCGTCATATCAGCCATAGAACGTCCGTTCCTTCAATCGCACCCAACGTCTCCCAGCAACCTTTATCAGCACGGCTTTCCATCTAGTGGGAAGCAATCCTACTTACCTGCGCTTTCCGTGTGGCCTCCACTCAAGAACCATTCTGTCCCAACGGCCGTTATTTCTTCGAGCCCTGCCCACTGACTGCCACATAAATCAATATTTAAATAAATAAATATTGCTGGACATTTCACATAGCGCTTTCTAGTCCCAAACGAAGCAGAGCTTGTACTGTGGGAACCAGATAACTGATATAATACTTATAATATATAGAAAAACATCCAGACCCGCAACAAATATGTGTAGATAATGCCAACATTTCCTCCTGCTACCTCCTGCGTCTCAGCCGGGTATTCGCCTACTGCGCCACGGATGTCGTCAAATTCTACTGTCTGTTTTCGAGCTTTACATGAAAACTATTGATAAAAATATGCATACAAACTTCTTGCAAAAGGACATTAGTAGTTTCTACATAAAAATAATAAAGTTTTGCAAATTATCGGAAAATATAACGTGCAAATGGCGTGACCATAAAACTAATGCATAAAGCTTTACAATCATGGTCTATTTGTTTATAATTTATATCCCACTATTATGTTAAGTTTGCCATAACATAAATAGGTATTTATTTAGTATTTTTATAATTAACTTACATCGTTACTAGAAATAAGCTTATGCAATGCTAATTTATAAACTCGTAATTCTGTTTTATACGAGCAATTTGGCTTGACAGTTAATTTGAGCGTGTGTAGCATGCGAGCTGCATTCATGATACGTATTATTTTATTTAATTTATATAGAATTATTTTCCTTATTACAATGCAATAGAATCTAGATCAATCCATACAAAGTCTTGCGCCTTCAGTCTCCCGACTTGCACAGCGTCCCTTAAATGAATTATGACTTAAGTACATAAAAACTATTTTTAAGTATGTCTATGCGTTATTTTTATTGTGAGTTTTTGTATCTGTATAACATTCTGTAAGACCCTTTCTGAGTGTACATACATTTTATCTGTTTGGAATAAAAATATTTTGATTTGAATTGAAGGAATCAATAGGACCCAGCAGTCACATGCCTGGAAGGAACCTCACAATAGGTTTCTATATATCGGTATTATTATAAGTGATAGGACGTCAAATTGCACGACCCTTTAGATCTTAATGCGAACGAAAGTTGACTAAAGTGGAAATTACGAGTGCCTATCAGTCATCATATCATATCAACGTCCACTACTGAACATAGGCCTCCCCCATAGGTTTCCCAAGCAACCGATCTTGTGCGACCTGTTTCCAATGGTTCCCAGCATCGATATATATGTATGTACTACGCACTAGATATCGCGATCCGAATACTCACTCTGTTCCACTGAACTGTACTGCAATCCGTAGACCTTACTTTAGTGCGGCTTCGACATTCACGCAGTTTGGACGCGTACGAAGCGGCATTATTAATACGAGAATTCGAATCAAAGTATGAAATACATAAAGTACGAAATACCAATAAGCATAAATAACAATTCAGTAGTCAAGTAAGTAAAATCATTGGTTGTTCAAGTGGATAAATAGGTAATAATATAGTAATACAACATTAGAAAAAAAAAATGTTCATTACAATGCCACGCCATCTAAAATCATAGATTAAAATATGCAGATATTCCATTACAAAACCGGTTGTAGGTAAAAATATGTAACTGAACACGGACTTGACGTGGTGTTTTTAGAAAGTGTTTTAATTTGTTTATGTAAATGTTTTCTAGTCAGTTAGATATTTTTTAATGTTTATTTTAATTTATGTTCTTTCTTTTTAGTATATAATATCTGCCAAAGGTCAGAAAACATGACGATGTGCGTAATTTGATACTGTAAAAATACATCAAGAAGTGCCAGTGAATCATCAGGTGACAGTTTGATTTCAAACTATTGTTAACGTACTTGAGCCTTATATAAACGCATAACAATTCATTTTATTTTACTTTTCTACTTTACCGTATTTTCAATTATGACATTACTATTATAAATTTTGAAATAGAGTATGAATTCTAATGAAGTTTTGTAGGTATAAAAGCTGTGTCACGTCTGTGGTGTAAAATCTATATGGACGACAGGTTGTTACACTATGTTGAACGGAACGCGTAAGCGCCATGAATTTAATGGCGCTTACAACGTTTTGGTCGCGTGTAAACTAAACTCTATAAGCGATTTAGCGCTGCATGTTTTAATAGTTTGGTTAGATCACATAAATAATGTTTTAGCGCTGCAGCGAACTTTAGTTCAAACTTACCAGCATTTTAACAATTTTTTTTCAAGAATGTTCTTGTCTATCTGTAGAATATATGTCTATGGTTCCCAGCAACCTTTAACAGGTCGTTTTTCCACCTAGTAGGGGGCGCCCTACGCTGCGCTTTCCAGTGCGCGCTCGTTTGCTAATTTGATAATCTAGTTAGACTACGGAATTCCTTTATTAAATCCAATAAATCTCGTGTAATACACGTCAAGCATGACGCTCTCCATATCTTGCTAAGCGACGTATGTGTGTACTACAGTATGGGACCACGTCTCTGTCATTATTATCATCATCATCGTCCACAACCCGACTTCACCTATTGTTGACCTTCCCAAGTTTGTGCCATCCACCACGATCCTGTGCTAGTCTCACCCACTGACGGCCCGCGACCTTACGATGATTCCACCCATCTCGCTGCCGGAGCCGTCTCTGTAAATTTGGGTTTATTTCAATCTTATAATTAAGTACTTTTAAAAAGAAACTTATGTTGTAATATATTTTTGACGTACCAACCAATATCATGTAATGTAATTAAATGGTGAATAATTGAATCCTGAATACTCATCATCATCATACCAGCAAAAGACGGCTGCTGAACATAAGACTTCGCTCAGATTTCCAGAGTGACTGATCTTGTGCGACCTGCACCCAATGGCTCCCAGCAAACTTTATCACTTCTTTCCAAGTGTCTCAACCCAGATCACAATCTGTCTATATAAAAAAAACATAGCCTATGCTTCACTATGCTGCCTATGGTGATCTTTCTATATATATACAAAATTTCATCAAGATCAGTCTATCCATTTCGTTGTGAATACGTAACAAACAGAAATAAAGGGTTACTATCAAATTAATAATATTAAAATTAACAAAGATACTCGTAGTATGAGTCATGCAATCACATACAGAGCCCTTTCTCAAAACAAATCAAATACCGTAGGTAAAAAATAAAAAAAAATCAGCACCCTTTATATGTTACTGACACTTCGAAGGTTGCTTTTAACAAATGTCAAGCTTTAACATCCAAATCCTAGCTATTCCAAAGAAAGATACATTAAATATACATTTGCGCCGCCCATCAATTGCAAGGAACGCTTAAAACGTAATATATTGGCCATAAAAATGTTAATACAGTAATGCAACTGCACATTTCTTATGTGTGTAATTTGCCACGTTGCTAACTAAAAATATGTGATTGGCGGGACAAGGCATAAGCGGCAGCGGGGAAAAACGTCTATTTAAATAGAAGGCTTATTTAGTTTATGAACACGGAGAAAATACATTATTAAAATAGAATAAAGTTGGCTAGGTTTATCGCAAATTGTGGTAGGACATATAATGGACCTATAATTTATGTAAGACCTAATATTTTCACATATATTTTAGCAAATAAATAAATTTCATTTAATTTAATTTCAATATACAACAATACAAAGTTTATTTATTTAAACAAAAGAAATGTTACACGAAAACGATATAGGGAGACGATGGTAACTGCAATAGTTATTAGAGGCTGACTCGGTCACCAACACCATTTAATTTCATTTATTTTTCCACTGTAGCTACATTATAGAACACTAAGTAACGTCATATTTAGAATTTATCAATAACAATTGTGATTAAATTAACATTATAGTAGCTCAAAAAGACAGGTATCGGGACTAATTAAGTTATTATATCAAACAATGTCAACTTTAAATAATAAAAATAAATAAAAATCAATAAAACACAGGACAAAACCATGTCAAATAAGTCAATCAATCAATCAATGCCAATACTAAATCGTTAATAATGTTTTGATGTCGAAAAAAATATCTTTCAAATTGCGGCTGTAAAGGAGCCTGACATTATGTTAAATATGATTAAAAGATTAAAAGAAAATAATTGTCAAAATAAGATAATATAAATTACAGAGTTTACAGAATTACAAGTTACAAATTGCGGCTGTAAAAGGGCCTTGTCCAGTATTGTAAAAAGACAAATAAGTTATGGACAAAAAAAAAAAGATAAGGAATAAAAACAAATATCTTGAACAGGTCACATTAAAATTAACATCATTTAAAGCTTCTCCCGTTGCATTAACGCTATCGCTTGTACCTCGAAAGCAGTCCAGAGTGTCCAGTGCAGTATTCTCGAAAATGGCCGTTAAGGAAATGGGACATGTAAATGAAGCTATTGGTCGTACACGAACGACATGATCGCGATACGATTTTAAAACATTGTGCCAACATTTCTACCCTCTAAACTATATTAAGAAAAAATTGCGATAATTGCAGCAACAATACGAATAAGCAGGTTTTTAGCAAAAAAAAAATAGTATATGTACTTATACCGACTTGGACAACAATCCCTAAACCTATTTAGCGATTACCTATCCTGTCCTGTATTACCTGTCCAACATAGTATAAAACAATACGTATAACTTTAAACACGCTAAGAAGAAGAAGACGACTAAACATGTTCAAAATTGACGTATTTGTATGATTTGACAATTCCTTAAATCATATTTCGTCAATAAATACGTTTAGGAGTCGTTGCGCAAGTTGCCCTTAGTTTCGTAAAAATCATGAAATAATAAAAATCGTCCAAAACTTGCACAGCGCTGCATTTTCTGAGCTTTACTTGATAAATTTAGTCTCAAAAACTTTTTAAATCTTGCTTTTTTTTTATAAGACCTGGAGGTGGAACCAGCATATGGCCGACCTGATATTATGTGATAACCATCGCCTATTACAAAATCATTACAAAGTAGGTCACGCAGGTGGTCGTAGGTCACACAGTCTTGCAGGTTAGAAACGTGCCTTACGATGCACCGCCCTGCGTCCATCAACTTGAGGCATACCGGTGTAAAGCCTCATGTGCTTGTAATTTCACCGGCAACCTTACGCTTCAAACCGAAACACAGCAAAGCTGCTTGGTGGCAGAAATAGGTATGGAACTCTTCTACTCTTGACGTGTACCACGATGATACGCGACGGTGAAGCCATCCTTGTCAACTTTGCGTGCTTCATCATTTGGTCGCATATACATATATAGCACCTTCACCGTACGTGACGCACTTAAGGGTTCAATTCCCGCCGCGGAACAAATGTTTGCGTTATCAAACATATACCTATTTATTTCGGGTGTAAACGGTACAAATGGGTTCAATCAATTAACTGGTTCCTATAGTACAAGTTATACTTAGTTTTTGGCTAGTTTTTGGTAGTTAGCACTGTGTGAAATATCCAGCATTAATCATTTATTTTATCTCCTTTCGTCATAATCGGTATATTACGTAGGCAATTAGGTATACATTCATGCAAACTTTCTATTTTTTTATTATTATTTTATGTATTTAGCAGGTCATTATAGGGTGTCCCGGAACTAGTAGTTAAAGCCTGATTTAAAGCATTCTGACTATAAAAATTAACAATTTTTTTTTAGTAGATAAAACAGTACGCATTTTTTTATAGAGGATATTTTATTTTTCTTGAACTTTATTTTCATTTGATTTGTCTTAAAATGTTTAGTTAGACTTTAAATTACCTTTTTTAGTCTTTGCGCCTTTCCTAGAACTTATCTCAAACAAACGTAATGTTTTAATAAGGTCTTTGACCTAAAACAGCGTAGGTACAAACAGAATTTTAATGGAAATGACCTGATTTTTACCAAGTGATTTTTCAACGAAAATTATCGAATTCGCAAAAGTCGTAGAATATTTGTTGTTCTCATAAGTGTGGAGAATCGCCCTCCCTCGGGATAACATACTAGTTCTGGAGCACCCTGTAGTCATCAATATACTCGTAATTCTTGATAGCCTTAAAAATAAATTTAGCCGCAGATTTCTATTTATATATCAAGTAGATGCATTAAGAAGTGATTATAATAATTAATTCTTACAGATTTCATCTATTAGTCCAACCATGGTAAGCCTGCAGAATAGTACAAAGGGGGTTGACAATTTTTGTATGAAGGCAGGCATAGTCCGCCGTGGTTTTTTTCAATATAGCTTCGCACTTTATACATTTGTTAAGTAATGATTTTTCAATATTTATGTTCAATTATCTCCGTATTTTTTCTTCTACAACCTATTTTGTTATGTACGCTATTCATTTAAAACACAAATCCGGAATCGTATTAATTGGTTTTAGAGGTGGGTTTAATAACGGTAGCTTGAATATTTATCCAGTAATCGATACATTTCCAATAACAAATTTTTAACGTAAATCGGCGGCGCGGCGCCTTTGCGTCGACGCCACCACCTCCTAGTCAGTTTAGCAGGTACCACTTACGAATATATATGATTTGTTTACCTATTTTATACAAGCTGTTTTGTTGATAGTTTAGGATCTTAAGGTTCTTTGAATATAAATGTGGTATGTTTTTGAATTTGAAAGAACCTTATTTTACAATAATACTAGCCACTAGCCCAACCCGTGTTTTCATTTAATGTCGTAAATAACAAAATAAGTAGTATATATCCAAATATATTCTTCTGTGCATACAAGTTTCAAAAAGCAACGCGACATTGAAAAATTAAAAATAATTGCGTTTCGGAGACTAAGCCCAAAGTTTTCAAACCCCCTTTAGGATCCTCACTTACTCCGATGGCTTCGGGATCGGCGTGTGTCTATATCTCGGATATATATATCATTTATTATTACTTTTATATATATTTTTAACACTTCATGTATTCAAATATCGGGTTATTTACGAATACGAGTTCCACCGTGGCACCAGCGCTGCAGAAACAGCTCGAAGGATTAATGATGTGTATGGGAAAGCTACCGTAAAAGAAAACACGGTACGTTTTTGGTTCCTACGTTTTCGTTCTAAAAATTTTGACCTACAGAAAAAACCTCGTGGACGGCCGGAGACCCTAGTTGATAATGAAGAATTAAAACGGATCGTGGAACCGGATCCATCGCAAACTACGTCAGAGTCAGCGGCAGGCTTTGGCGTAAGTGATAAACAATTTTAACTCACTTGAAACTCAATTGAAAAAGTGGCAAAGCTTGAAAAATGGTACCGCATGAATTGAGTTAAGCAAACCAATAAACACGAGTCGAGTCCTGCGTTACATTACTCAACCGTCACAATAACGAGGGGATTTTGAATCGTATCGTTACTTATGATGAAAAATGGATCCTGTACGATAATTGGAATTGCTCATCACAATGGTTGAATCCAGGAGAACCGGCCAAATCCTGCCCCAAGCGAAAGTTGACTTAGAAAAAGGTACTGGTTAGTGTCTGGTAGACCAGTGCTGGTGTCGTCCACTATGGCTTCCTAAGATCTGGCCAGACGATTATGGCAGATCTGTCTTGTCAACAATTGCAAACCATGATGGAAAAGCTAGGCGTTAAACAACTGAGACTGGTCAATTGTTCTAGCCCACTGCTGCTTCAGGACAACGTTAGACCACACACTGCACAACAGACGGTCGCTAAATTAGAGGAGCTGCGATTGGAATGTCTCCGACACCCACCGAAATCCCCGGACCTTGCTCTAACAGGTTACCACTTCCGGAATTTGGACAACTTCCTGCAAGGAAAAAAATTCAATTCCGATGAGGCTGTCAAAACCGCCTTCAAATTCCGCCTTTTATTGATTCTCGCTCCCACAATTTTTTCAGCAAAGGAATCAATGAACTACCGATAAAATGGCAAAAGTTCATAGATGACAATGGTTCATACTTTGATTAATTATGTTAAAAAAATTATTTTAAAAAAATCGTTTTGCTTTTTCTTATATTATTCAAACATTATGCAAGTAAATCTATACAACAAATAAGGTCACCATCCACATTTGTAACGCTGGTTTTCTGAGGCCTCTGTAGTCAAAGAGAACGGAAGTTATCATAGCGTTATGCAGACTAAGCGTGGACCGACCTTATCTCTCCAAATCTGAAATTTGAGGATTATTGCCTGAATTTCTTAACTATTTCTAAAAAACAACCTGTTTACTGCATAAATCTAAGTTTAGACGCAGACTTCTATAAATAAAATCATTAGTTAATCAAATGTAGTGAAATCAAATATGAGATAAGAAATGTGATTCTAATTTTACGCTAGCTTTCTAGGTCTTATATATTGAGGTCAATGCCGAAATTGAGGGTGACTTGCGCAATTATGCTGAAACGTATTTAGTGGCTAAATAATCTGGTAGTCTTCAAGTCGAGAGTGAACAAGTTAGTTTTAGGCAAGCGTGCTCAATCTTTGATCACACCACCACTTACCATCAGGTGAGGTAGTGAACTATCATCAATAATAAAATAAATGTACATAATTTATACATAAATACATTTAGGCCGGCTTTTACAACGATCTTTAAACATATTTAGCGACTAAAAATGTTTAAATTTGACGTATTTGTATGATTTGACAACTCAATTAATTTTTTAAACGACTTGGAGATGGAATAACATATGGCCCACCTGATGTTAAGTGGTAACCATCGCCTATAACAAAGCATTGCCTCGCAGGTAATGCATCTTAAAAACGTGCCCTTGAGGCCAACTTGAGGCATACAGGTGCAAAGCCTCATACGAGTATGCCTGAAATCTCACCGGCAACCATATCCTTCATACCGTAACACAACAACGCTGCTTGGCGGCAGAAATAGTTATGATGGTAGTTCATCCCCAGGCGAATCTTTTCACATGGAACTTTTCTACTCCTAAAACCTTAAATCATGTTTAGCCGAAGCTCGAAAAACTGACGGCCGTTGGAGCCGTTCTCGAATGGAGACCACGCACTAGAAAGCGCAGCGTAGGACGGCCCCCCACTAGATGGAAAGACGACCCGTTAAAGGTTGTTGGGAGCTATTGGGTGCAGGCCACACAAAATCGATGGCTCCGGAAATCTATGGGGGAGGCCTTGTTCAGCAGTATACGTCCAGTGGCTGATATGATGATGATGATGATGAAATAACAATGGGTTAAAATAGGTATATGTTACATCAATATCCACGGGGACTCTGGAAAGCTGCTGCCACCAACCCAAAGTCCTACTCCGTTACTTCAAGGAGTTGGGATGGCTGGGCTCAGGTTAGAAGGGGGGTAATGCACAATACACCCCAATCCGGGACGTCAGTGCAGATCTTTTATTCCCCCCACCCTAGAATTAGAATTATGTAGATTAGGTACATATATGTGTGTAAAATATCTTATTTATTATTATTAAGTTTTTTGCAAAAGATTTGAAATTATATTATTCAAACATTACACAAATAAATCTATACAACAAATAAGGTAACCATCAGCTTTTGTAATGCTGGTTTTCTATGACGCCTCTGTAGTTAAATATAACGGAATTTATCATAGCGTTATGCAGATTAAGCGTGGAGCAACCTTATCTCTCCAAATCTTATATTTGAGGGTAATTGCCTGAATTACTTAACTATTTTTAGAAAACAACCTGTTTGCTGCATAAATCTAAATTTAGACATAGACTTCTATAAATGAAATCATTAGTTAACCAAATCTAGTGAAATCAAATATGAGATAAGAAATGTGATTCTAATTTTACGCTAGCTTTCTAGATCTTATAATAAATTGAGATCAAATCTGAAATTAACCGTATTATGTATCTTTTTTTAGAAGTAGAACTTTATCGCAAATCTTACCGGAATACCGATAACTTATAACAGATACCGATATTATTTATCTTTAGTTTTTGGATTTTTACAAAAATCTTTAATTTTAGGATATTTTTTGTACTAGGTATACCTAGTTAGCAGCATTAGTTCATTCAGATTTATTTATAATGCTGTACATTTCACACAGCGCTATCTAGCCTCAAACTAAGCAAAGCTACTATAATAACTTTATATATAGTTTAGATTTGTTAGTGTAAAACCTATCAAACAATATGATTTTTTTAAGTGTGTGTTTTGAAAAAAGTCATTTTGTTTGATACGCAGAAGGTTGTGGGTTGGATTCACGCCGCGAAACAAATGTTTTCATGGTTCCAGATATTTGGAACAGGAAGAGGTGGTAAAATTGTCGTTTCAAAGTGATCCTTGTGATTTTAATGAATGAATGAATATCCTCGACCTCTCGAAGGCATTTGACTTGGTGAATTACGACATCTTGTGGCAGAAATTGGAAGACATAAAGCTACCTGATGACGTACAAAGTATTTTCAAGTTTTGGTACCAACATCAGGTCAATGTTGTGAGATGGTCGGGCGCCTACTCGGAGCCGTACAGTTTGGAGTGCGGGGTGAGGCAGGGGGGGCTCACCTCACCCAAGCTTTTCAACCTGTATGTGAACGCACTGATAGAGGACCTTAGCAGGGCGTGTGTCGGATGCCATATTGACGGAGTAGCGGTCAATAATATTAGCTACGCTGATGACATGGCGCTGCTGAGCGCCTCGGTCTGTGGCTTAACGAAAATGTTAGGCATTTGTGAAAAATATGCGCAACTTCATGGTCTACAATACAATGTAAGAAAGAGTGAATGCATGGTCTTTCAGGCCAGGGGTCGCCAATGTCCGTCGCTAATACCTACCATCAAATTGTATGGTACGCCGCTGAAGCGAGTTGATCAATTTAAATACCTTGGACATTGGATAACCTCTGACCTGAAAGACGATGTAGACATTGAGAGGGAGCGGAGGGCGTTGTCTGTAAGAGCAAACATGATTGCCCGCAGGTTTGCTCGTTGCTCCACTGATGTCAAAATCTGCCTATTCCGAGCCTACTGTACTAGCTTCTACACGAGCAGCCTGTGGGTTAATTATACGCAAAAACAGTACAGCGCCCTACGCGTACAATACAACAACGCGTTCAGGGTGCTGGTTGGGCTGCCCCGGTTCTGCAGCGCGTCGGGGATGTTCGCCGAGGCGCGAGTGGACTGTTTCTACAGCACCATGCGCAAGCGGTGCACATCCCTGGGGCGCAGAATTCGGGCCAGCTCCAACGGTATACTGAATACGTTCGCAAACAGGTTCGACTGTGAGCATCTAAACCATTGTTGTATGGTACATGCGCAGTACCTACACTAGATGCTCACATACCACAGATTTTTTTTCTGACATATATTGTTATTTAATTGTTGTTATGTCACACTTGTACTAACCATTTGACATGTATAATTAAGTTTACTAACAAATATGGATTTTTGACATCTAAAAATAAATGAATTGAATATTGACTATTTGTTCCGGGCTACATGTTTCAAGTCAGTTTAATGTCAACTGCTTCATGAATTAAATTTCTGATTTCATTAGATTTTTAGTCATTGTTAGAGAAAACCCTTTTGTATTGTTAGTAATTTCAGAATACGACACACAAATTTAATATACTAGCCTATTATGAGACTTTAACGCATTATACATCTGTCAGTATTACCATTTCAAAAATCCCAGGTCGTTGTAGTAGGAAGCTCTCGCACGTTATCAAAAATAGACTGGACAGCTATTCTTAGTGTAGAATTCAACGGTGTGACAGTTCCTTTCAGCAAACACGTTAAAAACTTAGGTATACTAATAGATAGTTCCATGTGGTGGGTTCCACAGCTTGAGTCTGTGAATCGAAAGATGTTTGCATCTGCCGGCTCGCTTAGAAGGCTGCGTAACTTTCTACCTACCGCTACAAAAATTGCGCTTGCACAGTTACTTCTTCTCCCCGTTCTTGATTATGCTGACGCCAGCTATCTCGACCTTACGGAGGACCAACTAAACAAGCTTGAGCGTCTGCAAAATTTCTGCATTCGTTTTATTTTTGGACTCCGTAAATTTGATCACATCTCCGAATTTCGTCTCAAGCTCAAGTGGTTACCTATTCGTCTTCGCCGGAATGCTCATATCCTTTCCCTCCTGCA
Source organism: Philereme transversata (assembly GCA_963924445.1). NCBI lineage: Eukaryota > Metazoa > Arthropoda > Insecta > Lepidoptera > Geometridae > Philereme > Philereme transversata. The sequence goes on along the minus strand of OZ004337.1, from coordinate 2,800,327 downwards.
CAACATCCTCCGAAACCCCTTAACCCCTTCCTATTTGAAGGAATGATTTGAGTTCCTTCACTGTTCTAATCCTCACTCGCTCCGGTCGTCTGAAAATTTGATGCTGAAACCCCCAGTTCATAGAACTAGATTCTATGATAATTCATTTACAGTTCAAGCAACACATTACCGGTCTCAATACGGCAAGCTCCATCATTAACCACATTTAAAACAAGAGTGAAAAGATTTTATCCCTCAGAAACGTCGTAGTATCACTATAGATATATATGTATGTATGTTTATGTATATTTTCATTTAATTTTATTTATTGTAGGTATATTAGACAACCTCCGTGGTGCAGTGGGCGAATAGCCGGCTGAGACACAGGAGGTAGCGGGTTCGATCCCCGCTGCGGATTAAATGTTTGCATGATCTACAGATATTTGTTCCGGGTCTGGTTGTTTCTCTATATAATTATAAGTATGTATTTACAAAAAAAAATGTATATAAGTATTATATCAGTTATCTGGTTCCCATAGTACAAGCTCTGCTTAATTTGGGCTAGATAGCGCTGTGTGAAATGTCCAACAATATTTATTATTATTATTATTTATTATTATTCTCAATGTAGGTATATTTACTTAAGTATATTGTTTTATTTTATTGTAAATGATCAGCGCTCTCCTTAAATTTAATTATTGTTTTGTTATTGTACACCCCTTTCAATAATGTAATGTTACAAAAATCCTCTCCATCCAAAGGTTGTCTGGAAGAAATCGCTTCTAAGCGATAAGACCACCCACTGTACTTGTTGCTTTGTGAATTTTTATTTTTATGTTTGTTTCTTGTGTGGTGTACAATAAAGTATTTTTCATTTATTCGATCATTCATTTTGATTCGATATACATAGATTAATGGATTCTTTTTAAAAATTTTTTCAAAGAGAAACGTGTCGTCATCTACCGAACTTTATGAGAACTTGGCTATTCACTTTTCTTATTAATTATGCAATCATGGCATTTTTCTATCAATATTATATGATTAGCTGGCCAATCCGCAGCATCACACGCGTAGTTTTACAATAAAAACAATACCCTCCTTCTGCGCAGTTGGGTAAAAATTAGTCTATGTCACCCGGGAATAGTGTAGCTTCACAACGGTGAAATATTTTTTTAAATCGGTCCAGTAGTTTCGGAGCCTATTCAATGCAAACAAACAAACAAACAATCAAATCTTTCCTCTTTATAATATTAGTAAAGATAACTCGATTCGGAATTCATAACTTCTGTCACTCACTACACAATGTTGTCAAACAACCGACCCAAAAATAGAGTTGAATTTGATCTTATCGAAAGATATAACTGTTTTGATAAAACTCTGAATATTTAGATATCTTGGCATGATAATTAGAAATTATTCTCTTATAAGGAATGTTTATTTTCGGTAGAATTTCTAATTTGAACGTCAAAAAGAAAAAGTGTGCATGTTTGTATTGCTACTCACTTCTAGATGAATGTATTTATTTATTTATGATACGCAAAACAGAATACAACCAGTAAAGACAACTATATTAGGTAACTAGCTGTTGCCTGCGACTTTGTACGCGTTACACTCCGAAATGTATAGGTAACCTAGGAATAAAGCTAAACTCGCTGTCGCAACTTGATTTGACTTGACCCATTTTTATCCCATGGGAACTGATTTGTGGGATAAAAGGTAGCCTATGTGCTAATCCAGGTTATAATCTACGTATATACTAAATTTCATCGAAATCGGTTCAACCTTCACGACGTGATTGAGTAACAAACAAAAAAATAAACAAACATCCAAACTTTCACATTTATAATATTAGTGTGATACAAAGGTACAAAAGCTAAATCATAAAAACATGCGTACGTGACATACTCTCAACTTTAGCTCATGCATCGAATCTAAGGCTAAAACAAGCTGCCATGAAGCTGGGCATCCTCAACAACGTCAGGAGATACTTCACACCAGGACAGCTTCTTAGTCTCCACAAAGCACAAGTCCGGTCTGGTATTGAGTCTGCTGCCTCCTTTGGAATGGTTCGGCCAAATACCAGCTCACTACCTTAGACTCGATAGAACGTAGAGCTTTTAAGCTTATAGATGAGCAATATATGGCGGAGACTAAGAGCCAGAGTCTCGGACACCGCAATAAAGTTGCAAGCCTATCGATCTTTTAAAGAATACATTATAGGGAATGTGCCCAGGAAGTATACGATCTGATCCCGCCATCTCCTTTTGATCAAAGGACAAGCAGGCGCACGGCTCAGTACTATCCGTACCTATTTAATATACCACCTATGTAATATACAGTTTTGGTTCTACATTCTTGATGCGTACAGCTGAGGTGTGGAACACTTTGCCGTCGTCTGTTTTTCCTAAAGAATACAATCCGGGCTTCTTTAAGGAAAGAGTGAATAGATCTTCGTGCTTCATCTTAGACCATACCATCGCTTACCATCAGGTGAATATAACTAAAATTTTCTACAATTCGATGTGTTTATTTGATTTTATATAAATTTTAACTAGTACTGATATATTGTTTGACATGGTGCCTACAGGTTCCTTTGATCATCGCACCGATCGCCATCGGCAGGGAATCCATCAACACCTTGGATACGATGTGGTTGCGGATCGTGAGGTTCCAGAAGAATTTCCTCCCGTGAACACTTCGCTTGTGGAATGCCGAGGTTTTCCCCAGTGAGTACTGTATGGGGTTCTTCAAAAACGGCGTTTTAAAATTTTTAAATGTTCGGCAACGCGCGGGTATTAACCTTTGGTATTTTAAACGTCCATAGGTTACGGGAACCGCTTACCATCAGGTGGGCCGTATGCTTGTTTACTACCATAGTAGTATACAAAAATATTTATGATAGAACCGCCTAGTAATAAAGTATTGTTTGAGGCTCAACTATAAACTGTAGATATCTGTATCAAAGAGGACTCTTGCCAAATCGTATAGCTGGGAACGTATGGCCGAACATTTTATTTGTGCCAAAAATGTAGCATGAAAAAGCTTTATCTGTGAATCGATATTAAACGAGATTTTTTAATATACGATTTTTAGTATCTTTTTCTGTTATATTGCAGAGTCCTTTTCGCGTATGAAATAAAAACAAAAGAAATAAACTTTCACGCGCGTTATTTTTGTCATTGAAATTTTCTCAAGTTCGCAATTAAAAGTAGAATAGATTAAATTTAAATTTAACAACCGCAAATAATAACTGCGAATCGGATAAAAAACTTAGGTACTATTAAAACAAAATTAATTAATGTTGCATAAAATAATTGCTGTGATGTGGATATTGAAATCGCATTATGCCAAAAACAAAATTAGTTGTAGTTAAATATAAATATCGCTGGACATTTTACACAGCGCTATCTAGCCCCAAACTAAGCAGAGCTTGTACTATGGGAACCAGATAACTGATAGAATACTTATATACTTTTTTTTTGTAAATACATACTTATAATATATAGAAAAACACCCAGACAAGGAACAAATATCTGTAGATCATGCAACATTTGTTCCGCGGCGGGAATCGAACCCGCTACCTCCTGCGTCTCAGCCGGCTACACGCCCACTGCGCCACGGTGGCAGTCAGAAGTTTGAGGGTTCCATAATTTTTACATTGTAAAATAATACATGTTAGCCTCAAAACTCTTCTTTCTAGTTTTACCTACATGAGATCCGTCTAACGAAACATATTTTTTATAATCTATCAAATTAAATAGGCATGGCAATGTTTGCGTATTCTACCATCGAATTACCTAGGGTGATAAAAGTAACTGAATTTATAATATCGTTACAATAGGTACCTTCAGGCAAAAACCAAATATTGCAAAAAATTCCATGTACTTAACAAATTAACCTATTTTTTGACCTAATTTCATGAGTTCATCTGTTGCATTTACACAAGACACATAGAAGTTCAGATATGTAATGAACACAAATCGCATTTCCTTCCACTTTACAAACAAATGATGATGATAAACACAACAACACATTCTCGTCCGAAAAATTCGCCACGATCCACACTAATGTAACGTTCACTGAAGCAAAGGAATTGACAGAGCGAAGTACGCGTCGCGCTAGCATTCTTGTCCTAACTAAAAGTCGTTCGAACTATGCCAAAAAAACAATAGTTTACGAAGGCACACTGATTTATATTAAACTAGCTGACCCGTCCGCGGCTTCGCACGGGTCAGCTACTTTTTCAATAAAACATTACCCTCATTTTGGGCAGTTGGCTAACAAGTAGCCTATGTCCTTTCCCAGGATATAATCTATCTCCTGCAAAATTTCATTACGATCCGTTCAGCCGTTCAGTCGTGTAAAGGTAACAAACAAACAGTATGTATGTATTATACCTATAGGTTTATATGTAGGTATAATACATACATACTGTTTGTTTGTTACCTTTACACGACGACTTTAAGTTGCTGTTTTACTATGCTTGCTTAATACCAAGATAGTTAATAAATTAATGTTAAATCAAATTATTTTAATTCATAAAGGTATGTTTATGTCGATTTTAATGTACACGTTCTAATTAAATTGTATGTATTATTAGATAATGCCTAGTAAAAAAGACGTACTCATGTAAATTTTGTTGATGGTTTAATTATAATAATAAAATATCATTAAAATAAATAAAAATGTTTGCAAACTCCTGCGCTGTTAATCGAGACCTTTTTCGTCAAACAGCTACTCGCCCACGACACAGATATCAAAACATTACTCTCCTTTTTCTCAGTAATAAAAATAAAGCTTACTCCCAGCTTTTTGATAATATCTTAAAACTGATAACGTCTGATAATGCCGGCGCCGAAGGTTTTAACGGAGGTATGGGAAAAATCAGTTATCAATTCGATATCGGGGGCGCCACTCATATCTACCGAGAGGCTTTTATGGAGATTAGGGTGTGTGGGCTCAATTTTTGACCATTGGTCAAGATCCAAAGAAAAATTTCGTGCAAGAGATGACGTAATACCTCAACAGAGTTTTCATCAAAAATCTGTCCCAACAATTTTGGTCTTCAAAAAATCTAGGTAAAAGAAAGTAAAACGATAAAAGAATTACAATAACCTACTTATAAATACGGGATTTACCACGTATCGTTTTATCGGTGCTTCGACCGACAATGTTTCGCTTCTATTCGTGAATCTTCATCAGCGTGAGTGCGATCCGATCCAAAGCCTGATAACGCCGAAATGAACCGAAACATTGTATTTATAATAATGATTGAAATAAATCAGGAAAGTTTTCTAAGTAAAATTACCTACTTATAAAGTACCTCATTTATTTCTGGTATCTGTGAGGTAAGTTTTTATTTTCACACGAAAACTTTTAATAACTGGTCACAAGTTGCAGCACTAGCTAGAATCTAACTGCTATATCTATAATCTAGCTGCTAGATGCAGGACGCAGCCGCTGTATGTAGTGTCTGGAACAGGGTTATACGTGAGGCAGGTTGTCGATAGCTCCGTTGATTTCTCATGACCCGATTAAGTTTCCACCAGATAAAAATCTGCAGATAAATATTACCAGATAGGCGATCTACGGTAACGGTTTACTTAGAACCAAACCGGTGGACAAGATGATTATCTTTAGTCGTTAAATTTGAGTGTTATTTTGTTAACATTGAAAAAGAGGCCAGCGATGACCTCGTGGGTAAACTTACCTATTACTTTGTGCTATACTCTAAGGATTAAATTAAGGTTACATAACTCGTTCTTAGCAAGCCACTATAAGAAGCAGTGTTGCACTAATATTACTAGTGGTTCGCCCCGAACTGAGATCTCGCGAGTCTCCGATTAAAACAAAAAAATATTATTTTTAATCTTTGACTATCAAAATAGTGCAACCAAATGCATAACCAAATAACTTGACCTACAGTTTCATTCAAATTACAGGTAACGGGAGTTTATGTAATGTGGTTAATATGGTAGTTATTCTGGATTTCAGACTTTTGCTTATATTTGTGTCACTTAAGCTACACGCATACCAAATTACAGCATTATGGGGGCACTGGTTTACCCTGTGAATTTTGTCAAAGTTCATTTTTTATTATGGCTAATAACTCAAAAACTATAACGACTTTACTAAAAATAAAAACAAAGTCTAAATGTACTAATAAAGACCTTTCATTTGACGTCCCATTTGACTTAATAGTCTCATTTTCATTTTTGTTACCCCACTTGAACCCCAATATCTCAACAACCCCCTCACATTTTTAGCTCATTTAGTCACACCAAAATTGTGCCATACTTTCTACCTATGTATCAAATTTCACGATGATCGAATCAACGCTTCGAAAGTTATCCTCGGACAAACATACATACATACATACATACATACAACGCCGATTTGCCCAAGTTGATTTAGAGATCTCGCTTCGCTCGATCAATAAACTATCCCAATAATAATAATATTATATACTATCCCACTAATATTATAAACGTGAAAGTTTGTATGAATGTTTGTTACTCTTTGAGGTCAGAACGGCTGAACCGATTTCGATGAAATTTGGTATGTACGTAGATTATAAACCTGGATTGACACACTCGTGCGAAACCGCGGGCGGAAGCTTGTAGTATTATAAATTCGAAAGTAACTCTGTCTCTCGGTCTGTCTGTTTGTTACGTTTTCACGATTAAACAGCTGGACCGAATGTAATTAAATTAGGTATTTAAATAGATTATGACCTGGATTGACATCGGCTACTTTTCACCTGACTGTGTAGAAAGAGGGTACTGTTTTTTTAACAAACTACGCGTGCGAAGCCGCAGGCGGGTCAGCTAGTAATCATTATATTAACAATTGAAGAGAAAACTTTGTATACCTTTTAAGTTTATTTATTGCGTGCACGAAGGAGTTAGTGATTTGGCATAGTTAAAGTTGATATGTATATAGAAGGGGCGAATCCCTTAAAATTTGTTTTTTTACTAACCTACGTTGCCCCTCTGCTGTGCAAAGGTCTCCCCATCTCTCTTCCGTCCATCATGGTCCACAGCCAAACCTGACCAATCTAGTTTTAATGCATCCAGGTCGTCGCTCCATCTTTTTCTGGGCCTACCACGGCTGCGTCGCCCGTTCGGTATCCACTGGGTGACTAGATTTGCCCAACGTTCTGGGTGCATTCAAACCACATGGCCTGACCAGTCCCATTTTAAGCGGGAATTTTGATATTTGTTTTCACTTAAACCAATCGGCTTTTTAAATTTCTGTTTGGTTAATAATCTAACTAGTTTCTTTGGCTATCTGTAGTTTTTTTTGCTTTTAATAATATTGCTTCATTGCGTCGTTCTCGAGTTTTAAAAAGAAGATTAAAGTCGACTTCGGGCCCCATGGCCCGCCTTAAAGCGGGCCATGGGGCCAGAAGAATGGCATTAATTAATTAGGCATTAATGCCTACATCGGCTATACCGGTTTTGGCTCGTAGGTCGGTTTTGCTAACTCGATCAATTTGTTTCACTCCAAGGATGCTTCTCTCCATCGCTCTCTGACAAATCTTAAGTTGGGACTTTTGTGCTTTTGTCAAGGACCATGTCTGAGCTCCGTAGGTCAATATGGGCAGGATACAGATGTCGATGGGGTTTCGCTTCAGTGTTAGTGGAGGAGAACCCTGCATAATCTGCTTCATGGACCAGTAGCTCCTCTAAACGTTTTCAATGCGGCGATTGATTTCTGTGTCTTGCCGGTTTTGGAAGGAGACTAACAGGCCCAGGTACTCATCACCTGCCCATCGACTTCGACCCTACGTTTTATATTTTAAGTCATGACTTGAGTCTTTGATCTATTCATGGCCAGCCCCACCTCAAGTCTTGGAGCATTTGTTGAAGTTCTTGTGCGGATGGAGCGAAGACAACGATGTCGTCACAAAACGTAAATTTGTGAGTCTTTTGTCACCGATGCTGATTCCTCTGGAGTTCCAGGAAGACCCCTAAATTAAAAAAAAAAAAAATTACGGTCGAACTTCGACCACTGTTCACTGGCTAAAAGTTACCAGATTTGCTCAGGGCCATTGGATACAGGCCGCAGATGATAGGTTGCTCTGAAAATTTATGGGGGAAGCTATGTTCAACAGTGGATGTCCTACAGCTAATTTGATGATGGTGATTGTTAATTTGTTTGGTAAAATAGTTGTGTTTGTTAACTACCGTCGCTTGGACCAGATGAATAAAGAATTTAGAAAGTGAGGTTCCAAATTAATTTCCTCTCGTGAAGACTAAGCTCGGCTTGCACAACGATTTAGCGACCCTAAACATATTTAGCGACTAAACATGTTTAAATTTGTTGTATTTGTATGATTTGACAACTTTCTAAATCATATTTAGCCACTAAATACATTTAGGCATTGTTGCGCAAGTCGCCCTTAGGTTTTCCCCAGAGACACAATTTTCCTAAGAAAATGGGCTTTTAAAAATGTAAAAGGAGCACATCTCTCTTTTCTTTTTCTTTGGAGTCAATCCAAAGGTTGCTTGGAAGAGATCGCTTTAAGCGATAAGACCGCCCGTTGTACCACCACGTATTGGTCTTTAAGTTTTCTAGGTTAAGTTATTGTAATTTAGTGTAATAATAAAGAATCATCTATCTTTAGTTAGAGTTACAAACGTCGATAGGCATTAGGTGGACCCGTATGCTTGTTTGCTACTTGCCAAATTAGTGGTATAAAAAAAAGAAAACGCGAAGAAGCCTCATGTAACATGTAAGTTTGATAATGAATCTAACGTCAAAACTTAAGTGAACTCGATTTAACACTCCAAATAAAGCACACAATCTACAAAAGACAACCATTTGAAACCACGACAGACCCCTAATAACGTGACAGTTGCTACACATTTCGATCGTAATCGAATAAAATCCGAGAACAATATTATCGATCGACAATAAAAAGAGAAAACTGACTGCTATACAATAACCCAACAAATGTGTGCGAGCGAGATAAAAAAACAAAAAGGATTGACTACTGGCGCGAGCGACAGTCGCATTACATTACCGATATGAATCAAACACATCGATGAGTTTATTCGGATGATATTTTGAGTCTGTATTTGAAACGAGTAATGGTTGTCAGTATGGATATTCGTGTTGTGTGGTTTTCGTGTAACAAATAGCTTATTGTTCACCATTTGATACGCTAAACGGTGTTGGGTATCGAATTAAATTGGTTAGCTACCAATAATTTTTAAAACATGTTTTGATTTATGTGTAACTGGCTTCCACGGCTTCGCATTCGTGGGTTGTCAATTAAAATGCCTGTTTCAATCCAGATCATTATCTCTTTTTAGAAATCTGTTTAGCTGTTACGACGTAAAAGCGTAAAAGCGATAAACAAATTCACTTTCGCATTTATAATATTAGTATTGTAGAAATATAGTTTTTAAAACAAGCACTAACTTTATACTCAAGCGATATAAATAAACCGCTAAACATGCTTAGCTGATTATTATGATGTTAATATGATATAAATTTATTTGACGAATGTTATTTAATATATATATATATATATATTTTTAATCATTCCATGTTCGATGAATCCAACTATGGGTGTATTTATTTTTGTTTATCTCTCTTTGACACCCGAGCCACAGTCTTGTTCGAAATATTAGCATAAAACGGGTAATCGCAGAAAGGATCCTTACCCAAAAAGGATCTTATTCAATTAAAATTAGTTCTTGATATAAACTAAAAGTTAAAACTAATCTAAGTAATATTTTAGTTACGAAATAAACTGGAGTCAGGTTTTGTGGACTCTAGATAATTTCAGATCTCTAGATAATTCAGATTTAGATAATAGGTACCTTAAAAAAACACACTACAATACATTACTCACGATTATTCAAATATAAATTCGTATTTATAAATACTTGTTATAAAATTCCTGGTAGTGCTACAACAGGCCACTAGGCGCTGAATGAATGTGGGAACATTTTTTTTAAATCAATAACTAAACAGTTAAAAACGCGCTCAATCGCGTGAGTGAAAGAAAACTATGCAGTTGCGCGCCTCGCGGCCGATTGTTTATTTATTTTTCGCGCCGTTTTGATGGTGAAGTTGCTACATTTTTGAAAACGGGACATTTTAGCGTCCCGAAGCTTTTCTGACAGCGAGTCGGAGGGCCTGAAAACAGGAGTCCCGTTTAAAACGGGACGTATGGTCACGTTAATGTATGAATCATCTTCATTATGGAAAGAACACACAAATAAAAACCATATTTATAAATACAAAATCACAATACATAACAAAAGTGTATCTAACAATTATACCTACACGATGGACGTCATAAAAAGGCGTCCAACTCAGCATTTGTTGTGCTTTGGCACAACGCTGATCTTCCGTTAGAACCATTTTAAACAAGAAAAAACCACGGATATCTGCTTGCACATTACTACAATTACAAAAAATATGTATAATGATAAATATAAGTTACCACACTTAGAAAAATAATCCAAAAAACAAAAATGTAGATGATTGAGGAAAAACTAGGTGAGAAAGTGCATTAATCAGTTCCAAATGCCAATCTGCCAGGTTCAATTGTAACCAGGTTGCCAGATGAGAGGAAGCTGAGATTGATAAGTACAACTCTATTATATGTATTTGTTCTAACATTCTTGTAACTCCCACAGTTCAATCCCACTCGTATGTAACTCCATCTCCCAATCAATCTCCATCTCCTGATAAATGTGTGAAGCTCTTTAAGGCATGAACACTAGGAGCCATTGTTGTTCCGATGGCTATCGAAACACAAAGGACATCGCCACAGATTAATAACAGTGGCACAGGTGACAAATGGTGGCCCACCCAGAGGGCCCGCGAACTGTACTGCTTTAATTGTAAGAATATGGTCCATTAAAGAGAAGTTGAACACGATTTTTAAGTACAGAAAAGATGGGTGTTCCTTTTGCAACGTTGCACAAGGAATATTTGATACAGAAAGACTGACCTTGAATATTGTTTCTAATAGGCAATGCCCTTATCGATTCGGGCTTCCAAATTAAAAAGCAAAGGACATGGTTTACACTATAAATTATACCAAATACCTATTCAAGCTTTTTCTGAGCATTGGGGGTAATTTTTAGGGTTCCGTACCTCAAAAGGAAAAAACGGGACCCTTATACTCGTAGGTTCACTTTGTTGTCCGTCTCTCTGTGACAGACAGTCAAGACCCTTTATCTCGGGAACGCGTGGAGGTATCGAGTTGAAATTAAAAACTATCACGTCTACAGTTCCTTGAAGCTGTGAAAAAATCAAACTTCTAAGTTAACGTAAGAAAAAAATACGGTCTTATACCACAAAAAACGTAATTTCGACACTATCAAGGGAATCAAAATGTATAGGGTATATTCCGTTGACCTAGAATTGTGAAATGTTGCAAGTAATATCGTCTTATACTGCAGGTATAGGGAAAAATCTGAAAACCATACACTTATAATTGAATCATAAAAAATATAAAGTACTAGCTGACCCGCCGAACTTCGTACCGCCTTGACATGCATATGATGCGGGCTGCTAATGTAAGTCGTCGGTAGAATTGTTAATCTGCCATCATTAGCTGCATTTCTGTATGAGAAAATAAATTTCCTTTATAATTTCTTTTTGCGTGAATGTTTCCGATATTTTAATAATTATTCTGCTATTCGGGACGGAGACAAATACAACAAATCAAACACCATGGAAATCGGTCCAGCCGTTCTCAAGTTTAAGTGTTCGAACAAACAAGACTTTATTTTATACATTAGATGTAATCAATCAGCGAAACTGTTGGTACAAATTTGTACGGAACCCTCGGTGGGCGAGTCTAACTCACACTTGTCCGGTTTTTATTTTTTATTCACTCACCCCATCGTGTGGCGTATTGTTGAATAGGTCGTATACACTCAACTTTTTTTCCTGGCTTGGTCGCGAAGGAACAGGCAGTAAAACTGACGTTTCAAAGTGATCCTTGTGATTTTAATGAACAAAAATATTTGACTTTGACTTTGACTTTTTTGACACAAGAGCCCGTTAACGATTATATGAAGTTTCAAAGTTGCCATTTTCTAAATAATTGATGATGATGTCTCCGATATGGATAAATTCGTTTTTTTTTCATGTAAGCTGGTGTTTTTAGGATGATTCTTGGCAATTTTTGAAAAGAGTATTGTGTGTTATTTAGAAAAGCTTTACCATAATCAACCTCTAAGTCAACTGCTTGACGTAAGTCTTTCTCAGGGTGCGCCACAGCCCAATTTACGGTTCCACATTTAATATCTGTCAGTAGGTAACCTTTTCAAACTAGTTAGGGACTAGACAGACGGACTGCACATAACTGCACTGCATCGAAACTACCAACGGTATAACAAGTGCGAGTTAACTGTGCACTTCCCTGAAAAGCGACCCCACTCTCGCTTACCCCGTATCTCTCGTTTACCTGACGCGCTTAGTAACTATAGCATCACTTTGACAGTGACGTCACAGTGCGAGGTGCACAGTTAACTCGCGCGTGTTATATGTAAGAACTGTTCGCCAACTGCAAACAGACTGCGCATACTGTTGGCAGCGTGGAGTTATGATGTAGTCCGTCTGTCCTTAGTCATAATACCTATATCCCAAACATATATACTATAATATAAACTTCTTTCTTTTAATAGCACTAAAAATTATACATTTTCTTATTTGGTTTTGCATGGAATAACTCGGTTCGGTTACAAATCTCCAGTCCGAGTTATCTCCGCGATAGTGTTGCCATTTTTCTTCTAACAAAGGATGTAATCGGCCGTATGTGTTACTAGTGTGTGGTCTAAGTTAGTAACTTAACTTAAAAAGAGTAACTTATGTAGTTCTGGAGATTTATTAACATCTTTAGACTTGTAGATAATGTTCAAAGAACTTGAGGCTGTTGGGGCAGGAAGGTTTTCAAGTGGAGACCACGCACAGGAAAGCGCAATGTAGGATGTGCCCCCCACTAGATGGAGAGACAATCTGTTAAAGGTTGCTGGGAGCCGTAGGCCCTACAAGATCGGTCGGTCCAGAAATCTATGTTCGGACGTTCTATAACTGATAATCATGATGATGTAGATGAGAACTTAAGCCCAGCAGTGAGCGAAATCAAGCTGTGGGTGATGCAAATGAGGTTATGATCATTCGATAGCAAAAACCAAAGTAACCTTTGTGATTTATTTCAATCATTATTATAAATATGGAATTTATTTCGTACCGTTTTATCGGTGTTAACCGACAGTGTTTCGGTTAAAATCGTAACCCATCATCGATGAGTGCGATACGCTCCGAAACGGGTCTCGCGTCGAACTGTCGGTCGTAACACCGATAAAACGGTGCGTGATAAATCCCGTATTTTATAGGTAACTAGCTGACCCGCCGAACTTCGTATCGCCTTGACATGCATATGACGCGGGCTGCTAATGTACATACGTCGCCCCGGTAGAATTATCAATTGGCCATCATTAGCTGCATCTATGTATGAGAAAATGAATTTAATTCATTATTAATGTTATCGTCATTTTTCCAATGTTTTTAATAGTTATTCTGCTATTCGGGACGGGACGGACAAATACAACGAATCAAAAACCATGAAAATCGGTCCAGCCGCTCTCGAGTTATAAGTGTTCGAACAAACCCGAATTTGTTTTATATTAAGAGATAATGAAAAGCTAAAGAGTTCGAAAAAAATATATAGGTAGTCCTTGGTCAAACCCAGTTTTTATACGCATTAATAATTAATAAAGTTGATCTCTTTGTTTCATTTATAGAAGGCAAATGTAGCTCGCAAAACAACTGATCATCGATACGTGGTGATCGTCACCTTTGCAGCGGTCAGTGATTCACTAATAGGTATTGTGGTCAGTGTAAAAAACAATAGATTAAGTACTAAAGCTCTCAGAGTTAAAATACTATACAAGCTGGAATGTTTAGTTGAGTCACCAAGGACAGGCACTAAGCCATTATACTAACAGGAAAATGATCTTATAATACTCTTTTGGCTTTTGGAGAAATTCATATCTAAAATTACAGGGCTTGCAAAAAAACACATTTTTTTATTTCACTCTATTCTCTTACATATAACTTAGAAATAGAAGAAGTATTCAAAACATCAAAAAAGTCCCAAATCGCAAAATAGCGTTTACATAAATTATTTCCAGATAAGTCCTTAGAACAAGCACGATAAAATATAAAATCACAAAAAAATCTGTATAAAAAAAGTTTAAAGAGTTGCACTGATAGCAATAGAGCGTAACATGTCCGGCACTAGACTCTTAACATCGAGTCCCAGACGTCGAGATCCGTACACGAAGGTTCAAGACGTTGCAAATTGATCTATGGAACTCAAATAGTCTTGAGCGAGACACTAGGCTAAACATGGTGATACTCGTAACAGGTGCAGCGCGATCTACGAGTTAGTTAGCTTGAATAACTGACTCATACGGACTCTGACATAAATACCTAAATTCAATTGATTTATTAACGGAATTTCACATAACTCTTTAAAAAATACAAAAGAAACAGTCGAATTATCAAAGACCTTTTCAATCGATAGCTCAACTGCTCTAGAGCAGTGGAAGTGTCACAAACACTGGCTATATTGCTCCAAATTGCAATGCTTATGCGACCCAGATAAGGGCAATCTCTCAGGCTACATATCGCTTTCAACAGACGCCAGACCCAGATCTAGAACTTTTCCTAATAGGGGCAGAAACTTGATTTGGCGCTCCCTCTCCTCCAGGGTTTGAGAGGGGGTGTTCAAGTTTGAAGCGTTCCAAATCAAATAAATAGCCAGGTGAGGTGCTAAGTATCGATAGTAATCGATAGTACGATGATGCCAAGCGCTTTTATACAAGTTTTTTTTAAAGATATTTTTTATTGAAGAAATCGGCGTCCAATGATATTGCCGCCCGGGGCACATGCCCCGATTTGCTTCCTCATAGGCCCGGGCCACCAGATGCCCAGAAAGAATTTAGAAAACAGGAAAGGCTTTTCAACCTGATCCCACCATCCCCAGTCTATCATCGGACAACCAGATGCTCCGCGATGCGCCGCCGCTACATGGTAGACATACCTCCCATACGCACAAAGCGGTACTCTTCCACCTTTATTATGCGCACCGCCAAGGAGTGGAACGCCTTGCCTGAGTCTGTGTTTCCTGATAACTATAACCTAGGGTCTTTAAGTCGCGAGTGAATAGGTTTCTTCTAGGCAAGCGTGTACCATAGTAGACTGGATCATCGCTTACGATCAGGCGAGGTCGTGGTCAAACGCTAGCCTATAATTTATAAAAAAATAAGGGTCCTATTTCTTGTGCACAACCTGAACACTCCGTGTATCAATATTCCTCTTAGGATTAAAAGGAATATAGGAGACTGAGTTAGATTAATCTGAATTTGAATTTGCGTCATTGTTACGAGTAGGTTGACTTATTGTGCGCTTACGGAAAAATACTGTTTTACCTACTTGATAAAGTACCGCAAGGGTACCGCGGTCAATGAGTAGGAAAATGTGTTAATCTGGTCACAAATCAGAAGTTAATAATAATTGTCCAGACTGTTGTGGGTGTCACTAAAATACGCGTGGTAATCACTCCAAAACCATTATCCAATATCACAACATTCGTTACCCAAAATATTATAATTTTTGCAATTTAGATAGATCACACCACAAATAACTCTAAAACCGCTGCTGTGACCATGTCGTGATTGAATGAAACGCCTCGAGTAGCTAGACAACAACTGCATATTTTTAGTACCCACATATTATAATTTAGTGATACCCACAATACATACGAAAACAACAAATGAGATAGGTATGACATCTACAAAGGCCTACTAATCCCATAATTATTCTTTAATTAGTCTCATACACCTTTTTGCTAGAGATCTTATCTAGCCGTAGCCACGACACTGTTTCCTATTAATTCAAGTATATCGTGCTATTAATTAAATTCGTATCATAAATTACATTTTGAATATGATGATGAATGGATTTTATTATTGTAATTGTAGGATAACTATCTCGTGCACACACACTAACATATTTAACCACACAGCACACAATCAGAAGTTATGTAAAAATGTTAAACTACAATTTTGAATTATGGTTTCACTCGCGGTGTAAAGGAATTAAACTTTACCAGGAAATAACGTATGTTTTGTAACAGATGAGTCGTTTCATCAACAAACAACAAACAAAAACACAACTTTTAACTTTACACTTATCTACATTATTATTAATAATAATAATATCAAGACGAAAGATCTTGATATCGATCTTTCCTCTTTTATAAAGAGGAAAGATTTGTGTTTTTGTATGTTTGTAACGAATAAACTCAAAAACTCCTCGTACGATTTAAAAAATTCTTTCACCATTATAATATTACATTATCTCTGAGTAACATAGGCTATATTTATTACTAGATAAAATTAAAGATCCCTACTAAAACTTCAATAATTAATGTTAATTTAATATAAATTTTAAAAAAAATTAGCCATAAAATTTATTTCATCGCATGCACTGCGGAAACTAATTAATATTATAAATTCGAAAGTAACTCAGGCAGAGTTAATTTGTCTGTTTGTTACGTTTTCATGACTGGACCGATTTCGATGAAATTTGGTATATAGATAGGTTATGATCGGGATTGGGATATAGGTTACTTTTTACCCAACTGCACAGAAGGAGGGTAATGTTTTATTAAAAAACTACGCGTGCGAAGCTGCGGATTGGTCAGTTGGTTGTGGATTATAAAGAGGGCCCACTCATGTTTAAAACATTGTTTTCTTAATTTAAGTTATATGTAAGTTAAACTATATCTACTAATAACTTGAATCTACATGTAAGTGTGGCTAATTAAGATTTAAAGATTTATCAAATCATACAAATACGTCAAATTTAACCATGTTTAATCATTAAATACGTTTAGAGATCGTGCAAGCCGGGTTTATTATAGATTCAATTCAATTACATTGCATCTATCACTCAATTATTTATCCTTCAAAAAACCAAAGGACCCCGAAGACGTGTTCTAAAAAGGTTAAAACAAATGAGTCACGATGTACCTGCATTCCTCAGGGTTGCCAGTTGCCAGATTGATTCCGTCGATACTGGCAATATTTCAGCGAACTTGGAGTGAATAAAACTTGATCGGGTCCAATTTCGCAAAAACTACACAACGCGATCCGTTGTTCTGATCGCTGATAGGGTTAAGGTAGGGTTGGCGCAACAAGCTGGAAGGATATGGACAATAATTTAGCATTCAGTATCATTTATTTACCATTGCATAACATTGGTATGTCAAAAATATATTAAAAATGTCAGTTAACTTGAATAAAGCCTTCGACACTAGAGTAGACCTCATTATTAAAAATACGAGATTTATCACGTACCATTTAATCAGTGTTACGACCGACGATGTTTCGATTCAATTCGTGAACCTTCATCACGGTGAGTTCGATCCGCTCCGCCCTAACACTGGTCGTAACACCGATTTAACAGTACCTACGTGACAAATCGCGTCTTTATAAAAATTATTGAAATAAATCTCACTCACCTCGCTTACTTTTTTAAGGAGACTTTTATTTATTATTATTTATTTATTCCATAAGAACGGCAATAATACCTATTAAACTAATCGAGAAGACAACAATAGATCACAACATTATAAACATTAAATGAACAAACACACATGATGGAATAAACAAATCAGTAGTAAATTAAAATTAACATTTTAATATAAACTTTCCCATTAGGAAAGATCGTAATTGTATGTCTGGAGTACAATGAGAAAGAGTTTGACAATTTTAATTTAATTTAATTAGTCTTTTATAATTATTTTTGACATGTTTATGTTAAAATAATAATTTAAAATTTATAATACTACTGATCACAGTCATTTGGTTTTCCAACAAATCACAGTATGCATGCAACAGTAGGATTGTTTTAAGGTAAAACGTACAAGTTTGTTTTGCCGACGCTGCACACACGGCCCGCGTATCGTCCGATCTAATATTATTCTGGGAACGGCCTTAATAAGTCACTACAGAATGTTATCTATTCCATTTTATCGGCAAGAGCGATACCCATCTCTATCCAATTAGGCTTACAATGCAATATGTGCCGTCTCACAGTTATGACGGGTACAGCCTTCGAAGGTTCTGCTCGCCTCTAAAACTGTAGCGTAAACTCTACCATGTAATAGTAGATTATTAAACGAGGATAAAGCAGTGTCTTGCGTCACAGGCGCTATATTGAATCCCGAACGTAACGAAGGATTCTAGAGTTAACTCACAAGCGGAGCGTGGGAGTTACTAGAATCCTGAGTGCAGAGAAGGATATAAACACGCCCAAGATTCAGACAGCTTTATCCACGAGGAGAATACTCTACTTTTCACACTTTCTGCAAGACAATATAAAATCTAGGTATCTAGGTGCATTCTGTGCAGAGATTAGTTCGATTTACGAATAAGTTCTTATTGTGTGGGTCTTTTTGGTTCAAACTTTAATACAGATGAGTTTGCAAGTTCAAATCACATTATGCCCGCGAGGGCATGATGAAATTCAGTACAGTCCCGGCTCAGCCGTAGGGATTTAATCACCTGCTTTGGAGAGGTTTACATGACATATAATTTGACATTATCGAGCAAGTAGTGTGAAATGTTATTTATAGCACTAATGAAATAATACATGAAGTACTATTTTCTTTCAGCTTAAAATTAGGTACACAAGCAGACGGGACTCTTGATGTAAAGTAGTAACCGAGGTAGCTCGAGCTAGAGATACCGAAGACGCGTTGATCCTATTTTTTTTTACAATAACCCTTTTTTACGTATATTGTTTGCATCCATGTTGACTTACCACGATTCTCATCATTTTAAGTGTAAATTTTAGGTCACGTATGTCATCTATAGCATCGCCTTTTACATTAAATATTCATTAATAATAATGGAAAATCCACTTCTTATTGAAAACGATACTTCTAAGAAGGCATTTATAACACTATCTCACTCTGACACTAGTTCATGGATTCGTACTTAAATATATGACTCGGTTTCTAGACAACTCAATAACTTCAAGTAAGTTTTGAATCATTATACCATTTTTATTGCATAAAAACATATATTTGATCGAGCGAAGCGAGATTTCCAAATCAACTTGGACAAATCGGCGTTGTTTGTATGCCTATACGATCTTATCCCGCCATCTTCCTTCCATCAAATGACAATCAGGCGCACGGCTCAGTACCATCCGTACCTAGTTAATTTACCACCCATTCGCACACACCATTATGGTTCTACGTTCTTGATATATACAGCTAAGGTATGGAACACTACCGTCTTCTGTTTTCCCTAAAGATTACAAACCGGCCTCATTAAGATCGTAAATAGGTTTCTTCTAAATCTTCGTGCTACATCTTAGATCACATCATCGCATACCATTAGGTGAGATTGTGATCAAACGAAGACATATCCAGTTAAAAAAATATATATACAGATTAAATAGTCGTAAAAAAAGTCTATAAATATCCGATCTTACATTTTAAACAAGTATTTTTTCTTGTTTTACAAGAAAAAATACAAGACCGTATCCTATATACATTTGGCATCGAGATTCGAAACATTCCGATTATTTTTAACTACGTAGCATAAAAAATCGGTATATTTTTCTTTCCCTAATTAATCAGATGTACTTAATTAATCGAAAATAAATGTGAATTTTAATAATTCTATTGGATATCTTGACATGTCTAAATTTGTTTTCGGATTGTAATTTTTCTTACCGGAAACACTGAACCCTACTATACTACTTTTGAGATTGTTATCTTTATACAGGAAATTCCTGTTTTGCGATATTATCAGATAAAAACTTTGACGTAAATCTTAGCAATAATTTGAATAATTATTGGAATCATAAATAATTGGAAAACTATAGCTGAATGGTATCTTAATAGTGATCTTGAATTGAGCAGTTTTGTTTTGTATAAACTATGTCAATATTAATCAAGTTTAATAATTTTCACGTTATTTTTGAGCAGATATTTTTTTTATCAATTTGTATTGTCCCACTGCTGGGCAAAGGTCTCCCCCAAGTCTTTCCAGCTGACTCCTGTGCGATACTCCGCCACTCCTGCTCGAAGGCAACAAGATCGTCTTGCCAACGCTTTCTGGGGCAACCCCGACCGCGTCTTCCATCAGACCTCCAGGTTGTAGCTAGATTATCCCACCTATCGGGGTGCATTCTGCTAATTATGCCGATTTAATTGTTTGAATGAAGCGAGATCTCCAACTCAACTTGGGTAAATCGGCGTTGTATGTACTCGTATGTATGTATATATGTTTGTCCGAGGATAACTTTCGTAGAGTTGATCCGATCATCGTGATAAATAGGTAGGTAGTGATGACAAAATTTGGTGTGACTAAATGAGATGACTAGTGTGACTAGTTGAGATATTGGGTAAAAAAATTAAAATGAGACTATTGGGTAAAGTGGGACGCCAAATGAAAATCTTCATTAATATATTTCGACTCCGTTTCTATTTTTAGTAAAGTTTTTATAGTTTTTGAGTTATTTATTAGCCATAGTAAAAACTGAACTTTGACGAAATTCACAGGGTCACCAGTGATGCCACAGTGCTGTAATTTGGTATCCATGTAGCATAAGTGACACAAATATAGGCAAAAGTCTGAAATTAAGAATAACTTCAATTTGTACCCCAAAAAAGATCAACCAATTAACACGAACTCCCGTTACCTGTAATTTGAATGAAACTGTAGGTCAAGTAAGTTAGTTCTTTATTTTGTGGCACTATTTTGACAGGCAAAGATTACGAATAATATATTTTTTTATGCGCGATTTTCTCTTTACTCGCGAGATCTCATTTCATGGCGAAACACTAGTAGGTATATTATAAATGCCTAAGTTTGGATGTTGGTTTGTTACTCAATCACGTCGTAAAGGCTGAACCGATATTGATGAAGTTTTGTATTTAGATAGATTGACCTGGATTGAAACATAGGCTACTTTATTGACAAACCACGCGTGCGAAGCCGCGGGCGGAAGCTAGTATCTTAATATATCAGTACCCTGGCTCCCTACCGTCCGCGAGGGAGTGGTAGGTGGCGCGGTAATTTGATCGTCCGATTATCTGAACCACAATCTCACCATCGCCCAAATGCAATGTAGCGTTGGCAAAGAAGGTTTTTGATGAAATATGAAATTGGGTGTTAAATAACGTGTAATTTTAATGGTTTTAGAGACATGTTTTGTTTTACGTTTTTATGACGGGAAATAAATTCAGGATGAATGTTAATTGATTAATTGAATCTTTTGAATGTAGTAAATAATGTGTTATACATAAACTACTAGCTGTTGCCCGCGACTTCGTACGCGTTACACTTCTAAATGTGTAGGTAACCTAGAAATAAAGCTAAACTCGCTGTTGCAACTTGACTTGATACCCCATTTTTATCCCATGGGAACTGATTCATGTGATTAAAAGTAGCTTATGTGGTAATCCAGGTTATAATCTACGTATATACCAAATTTCATCGAAATCGGTTCCGCCGTTACGACGTGATTGAGTAACAAACAAAACAAACAAATAAACAAACATCAGATTGCCTCCGTGGCGCAGTGGGCGTATAGCCGGCTGAGACGCAGGAGGTAGCGGGTTCGATTCCCGCCGCGGAACAAATGTTTGCATGATCTACAGATATTTGTTCCGTGTCTGGGTGTTTTTCTATATATATAAGTATGTATTTAAAAAAAAAGTATATAATTATTCTATCAGTTATCTGGTTCCCATAGTACAAGCTCTGCTTAGTTTGGGGCTATTTAGCGCTGTGTGAAATGTCCAGCAATATTTATTATTATTGTTATTATTAAACTTTCACATTTATCTATATCATTTCACTTTCATATATATATTTTCATGTAATGTAAAAAAATTGCACAAAACAATACACACTAAATTAAACTTCTGAGACAAACTAAAAAAAAACTATTTTTTTTGACCAAAATGTTTTACTCGTAGTCCTTACCATTTCAAATTTCGAACTTTACGTCCCTATGAGGCCGTGTCCTAAAAGTGCATAACCTCTTTAAGCTTAGAAACCTTTAAATGAGTACGGTGATCTTCATATAGTACGGTGGCTTTCGAGAAATTCCTATTTTAATGTGTATTTGCTTAAGTTTTTAAGTGAGTTCAACCTTTTTTGAATAAAATCGGATTGAGTTTTCAAACATGTGTCAAAATAAAATTTAATTTAAATCAAAAACACTAAGGACCATATATATTATATCAACTTCGAAGCAAATCGCCGCCCAAATAACTTTCTACCCCTTTTTAACCCCGTTAGGGGATGAATTTCAATAAAATACGAAACACATTTTCCATCAATTCTGTTAAAACAGATTTATGCAAAATTTGAAGTAGATTGGACCACGTTTTGAATCACGTTGTTCCATACAAACTTTTCCCTCCCTTTTCACCCCCTTAGGGGTAGAATTTCAGAAAATCCTTTCTTATCTGATGCCAACGTCATACAAAGAACACACCCTCTAAGTTTCCGGACTCTACGATCAGCGGTTTAGGCTGTGCGTTGATCCGTCAATCAGTCATTCAGGACAAATCATTTTATAAAAATAGATAATCAATCAAACAATTTAAATTAAATTTGCAGTGCCCTAATCCCTAACGGGGTCCATGTACATACTTTACATAAGTATAAATAAGACCTGTTCTACTAACAAAACTGTCAACGAGAACGCATTAAATCACAAGTCATCATCATCATCATCCGCAGCCAGACTTGACCCACTGCCGGGCATAGGCCTCCCCAAGTTAGTGCCATCCGCCACGATCCTGCGCTAGTCTCACCCATTGACGGCCCGCGACTCTAACGACGTCGCCCACCCATCTCACTGCCGGTCGCCCTACCCTTCTACAGCCATTCCTCGGCCACCATTTAGTCGCTACCCTGCTCCATTTACTCGTATCATCACCACGTCTTGCTAAGTATCCCGCCCTGTGTACAGGTTAAGAGTTGTACAGAGAGCTATGGAGCGTACCATGCTCGGCATCAAACTCTAAGATCGAGTTCCAAACGTCGAGATCCGTAGAAGAACGAAGGTTCGTGACGTTGGGAATCGAGTTATGGAGCTCAAATGGTCTTGGGCGGGAAATGACACCTAAGAATTTAAAATTTAAAATAACCCCTAAACTTCAAAAACCTGCAATCAATTTCCATTTTACAGCTAAAGATCCCTTCACTTAAAAGAAAACGTGCTGATAAACTTCGGATAGGGCTGACTTGATTAAACTAGCTTTTCTAACCGCGTTCAAATCGGTTTATCTATTTGGTAGCTTGGCTACAGACCGACAAACACACAGACAGACATAGGTATCAATTTTATAACACCTCTATTTGCGTACGGGGTGTAAAACAATCTAATGAACGCGCGAATATAGGATATTTTTTCCGTAAGAATTTGTTCGTATTTTGCATTCTAAAAGTTGTATACTGGTAATAAAAACTTTCAAATTGAATTGCGTAGCTTAGAATAACATAGAATAGAATAACGCCTAGTTAATGCTAAATATAATTTTGTAAATGGAAAGTAATGACATATTAACTTATAACTTCAGTCAGCATATTAACCTTTGAATCGTCCATCGGTACTTCCCCGGGGGTCGCGGGAGGGGGGTAACTGATAACATATCGATTGACCGCCTATCGCTCGATCAAATGAAACCCTATCACACCACGCGTTGTTTTGCAGCCTCATTGCTTTATGAGGTTCTTGACACTTGCGATTTGTGAAGCGGACTTAGGTATAATCACTAGCTGACCCGCCCGCGGCTTTGCACATGTAGTTTTTCAATATTACTCTTCTACGTAGTCAGATAAAAAGTAGCCTATGTCCTAATTCTGGGTATAATCTATCTGTATTCCAAATTTCATCGAAATCGATCCAGTGGTTTAGTCGTGAAAACGTAATAAACTGACAGGTAGAGGGACAGAGCTACTTTCGAATTTATATTATTGTATGGATTATGATGGCACCGTGACTGGTTTATGGTTTTTTGTTTTTGAACTTTGAAACTTCGACATTCCGAAATCACTTATTTCGAAGGCTTCGACAGATCTTAAAGGATAACATAAAAACATTGTTATCGTCAACTTAAAACATGACGTCCTATGGCCGCATTAAGAATCCATTAGTCCACAAATACTGATTAATTTGTTTTATCTTGTGTAGGACTGTATTATCAAGGGCAGAGTGCGGGCTCTTGCACACGACTTTAAAGGCAACAAGCTGCCTATTTTGAAAATTGACAAAAATTAAACTAAAAGTTATCCATAACATTTTGTGCTGGGAAATGACGATAAGCTATGTCTACCAGTGCGATTTCATGTTCTTGCGTCTTCTTCTTCCAATTCGTCTAGCTAATGCTATATTTATTTATTTATTTTATTTATTAAGGAATGACAAACAACTACAATATATGTATATGTAAGGTACAGTCTGTGTTAGTACATAGTATATAATGTGTGAGCTATTGATACTGTAGTCCACGACGTTATCCACAGGTTAGTTAAATACGTTTCATAAAAAGAAATGTTCCAGCTAGAGGGTCTGTTAAAGGATAATATTGATTACCATAAGATGCATGCAGCTTATTTTCTACACCTGTTCGCCTCGATGTCCTCGATGTTGACAACTGGTCAAGACGGACGCGTGTGAACTGTAATGTAAATGCAATAAAGTTAAATATATAAGTAAATGTTTAGTAAATGCTAGGAAAAAACGCAAGAAAAGGAATGACTCGATGAAATATTATTAGAAGAAACAGAACAAAAATTTTCCATTGGTGCCGGATTGGTGTGCGCTATGGACATACGCTGTTGTCAATCGCATGCGCTATGGCGCTTTGTGCATACGTCAGAGGGAGATGCAATATAAACATGAAAGCGCACTAGTTTATACAGCAATACACGAATTTTATGTGTTATGAGGCATTCTTTGTGCTCTGTAAAACTACTATTTTACATAACAGCCATACATACCTACATGGAACCCACATGAGAAAAAATATGATCTGCTCCTAGAAAAAGTCCAAAAAGCATTTCTAAGACACCTCTACAAGCGCGTGGCAGGATATTACCCATTTATGTATCCCACGAAATTCCTGCAAGGCTACCTGGGTTATAACTCGCTTAAAACTAGACGAGCGTATGACCAGCTACCGACCACTGTTAAAATTTTTAGGAACATTATTGACAGCCCTGCTCTTCATAACGAGTTGCTTCGCCTTAACGTGCCAAATAATTATATTTGCGGTAGAAGTCACAGGCTCCTCGCTTTACCACCTTGCCGCACTTTAAGGCACCATCAATCGCTGCTGCCTCATGCTCTCGACGTCCTCAACGGAATACTTAAGGTTTTTCCAGACTGCGACATATTTGCGGACTAATGGATGGACCTAATCTCAGTTTGTCTGCTCTATTGTGAGAGGGATGAATAACCGATTTCCCGACGACATCCGTGGTTCAGTGGGCGAATAGCCGGCGGAGACGCAGGAGGTAGCGGGTTTGATTCCCGCCGCGGAACAAATATTTGCATGAGCTACAGATATTTGTTCCGGGTCTAATTGTTTCTCTATATATTATTAAGTATGTATTTACCAAAAAATGTATATAAGTATTCTATCAGTTATCTGGTTCCCATAGTACAAGCTCTGCTTAGTTTAGGGCTAGATAGCGCTGTGTGAAATGTCCAGCAATATTTATATTTCTTATTTTTTATTTTACTTTGACATTTTATTTGATTTTGACATTTTAATTTATTTATTATTTTAAAAGTTGTAATTTTATCTTATTTGTTTTTATTGTGCGTATGTAAATTGTATGTAATTAATGTAAATTTAAATTATAATTAATTAATTAGTGTAATTGGCAATCGCGGTTTTAATTAATAAATAAATAAATGAAAAATAAAAATGGGTCACAAACAACGAGGCTTTACCATGTTATGTATATCATAAGAACCGTAAAGAAGCAACACCAACATACCTAGAACAACCTAGAATAATAAGATTACCTAAATAAAAACTTTTTGTTCTAATTGATTTTACTAAGAGAATGGGACCTTAATGTAAGCTTGCCCCGTCGCAGCATACCGCGCTCTTGTCAGTGTGCAAGCACCCCACCAGTTGATTTATACCAGTTATCTGTGAGATGGTAGATGGCGCCAGCTCCATATCTGAACCACAGATTAACCAGCAATAAACTATACACTGGCTTTCTTTTATAAATTTGAAGTATGCGTCAAAGTGCTTCGATATCTGCTCCCGTTTTGATATTGACGTGTGTGAAGGAATGTGGGTTTATTTCAAATTGTATTTTGTCCTTCCTAGAAACGATGGTCGTTATAAAGCGGAGAGGAACTTTGAAACAAAATCGTGCACCAATAATATTTTTTAGGTAAACTTAACTCACGTCATAAATACTTATTATATGCTTATATTTTTTAACGTTGTATTCTACGTCCAGTGCCGCAAATTACCGACACTAGTTTGTTAAACGCCGTTTCTAAAATTCAGTTTTATTGATATTGTAAAAGGGCTACATCCTGTATCAACCTCTTTATGATTCCACCGAAGCACGAAGAAGTTCAAAGTCACGTTAATCAAGTCAAATAACGGGGACCGCTTTTCAAGAAACCAAGGATCTCAATTTTTATGGAGGTCAAACCAACACAAGTTGACAATCGTACCCTAGATTTTCTCAAAATACGACAAACACAAAATACAGTACACAAGTCAATATATACTAAATAAATAAATCATTATTCATTTTTTGTATTGCTTAGATTACCATTAGGGATTAATATCTACCTAAAGGTAACACTTTATACAATGCCTGAACTAGGAATACTGTCGATTGAAAAGTTGTACCGGGTGGCAGTACTCGAGAGAGTTTCACGCATAAAAAATATGATAGTGTAGCGACACTACCCATCCTATTTTTCAAGACAATACTTCAGGACATCAATCAAACAACTCTACTTCTAACTAACTCTACTTCTATGTATGACGACGTTCCGACCAATTAATTCCAAAATAAATTTATTAATTAAGATTCAAAATAGCTGAAAAAAACCTCAGGCAAGTAACATAATAACCTTAGATTAGAATCCAAGCAGAAATAGAAAAGTTAATCGATGGTAGATAAGAGTACGAAATAATAGTTTTTATGTAAATGAGTGTTGCATACGCGATGGGGGCGATAAGCAATCGGAACCATCGCTGCTATCTCAAATCATAACCACAGGTGGAAGGGAACAGCTGGGCTTCTTCTGGAGGTTCTAAAAGGTCTAGGATATCGACGGGTGCGTCTAGCGTGGATGTTTCATTAACATAATTCATAGAATTATTACTACCACAGAATTTACATTCTTAGTACTTTCTTAATACCTTTTGTTGAAACATTAGTATTCATTGAAACAATTAGAGATATTAAAAATAGCTAAAGATTTCATCCCGTATGCCACAACTCTTTGTTTGTAGCTAACTTCATCATGTCGCTTTTTGGCTGTCGGTGTGCGCGCGCATGATTCAGTTATCAGCAAACTTCATCATGTCGCTTTTAGGCTATCGGTGAGTGCGCGCATCGTAAACATATTACTCTCATATTTTTTCCCAAACGCGCCAAAAGAAGTATAACTTCAAAAACGTTTTATTATGGTTTATATTTTGAGTGTATTTTGAATTATGTTAATTTTATTGATTATTCTTATGATTCAAATATATTTAGTCAATTGTTCTGTGAAATAAATGAAAACAAAGTCACTCCATCTAGTGGCCTATTTATTATTGCGGTCGGTTTTTAATCAACATTTTAAGGGCAGTTTAAAGGTAAACAATTCTTTAGTTTAGTGTACGTTTAGAGGAAACTTAGGTACATCCTAATGGCTATACGCTATTGGTACTCCTATAATATGTCTAAGGTTTTGCTACGCCGTAGCATATAGAAAGTTCTGATCTGATAATTTAAAATCACGATCTCCACAAATGTGTGAATGAGCTGTTTTGATTCTCACTGTGACATAACCTTGGCATAATCATACCATCGCCGACGAATCTTGACTAAGTGCGTACTTCGTACTTAGATTGTACTTGTACAAGCTTTCAACCTTAACTTATACACAACAAAGTCTATTTTCAGATAAATTTTATAAAGTATCTTGAGTAGATATAACTATGATAATAAAGCTTTATCTCCATAGGACTAAGGCTCATTTTCATAGACAGTTTTTCGCTTCTTCAGTTCAGCTTTTGGTTTATTGTAAGTATTAGTTTCCAAGGTTTAGTTAGTTCGTGTGTAACATTATCCTGGGTAGATGGAATGTTAATACTTAGTTCCTCATTAATTTTACAGTCTATAGAAAATAATCTAATATCTTAAAGACGTAAAGTTATCATCATCATCATTCTCAGCCCGTGTCGACCCACTGCTGGGCATAGGCCTCTCCTTGTTTCTGCCACTCTTCCCGATCCTGTGCCAATCTGAACCACGTACGACCCACGGTCTTATGGATGTCGTCGACCCATCTCGCTGGTAAAGTTATATGTTTGATAAAAATAAATATGTATTTATTTATTTGCCAAAACATGGGTAAAATTATACAGATGTTTCAAAATTTAATGGTTTCACCATATTCAGCCATAGTAGAGTGCAAATTGCATGTCATATAAAATTAAATTATAATGGATAACTAAGAAATAATAATAGGTAATATAAAGTCAGCACTTACTAATGAAATAATTAGATTAAAATTTAAACTATTTTCAAATGTCATTGTGTATCATTTAAATATTCATTGATTGTATAGTATCATATGCTCTTTGTAAGGGATAATCTCAGAAACTGCTGAACTGTCTTTGAAAATTATGTAGACGGATAGCTACACTATCCCTGAGTGCTATAATTACCAACTATACCAAATAGTTCTTATAAGATTTAATGACTTGCCTAATAAAGGTTTCGGCAGAAGGTTATAGGCCGCTTGAAGATGTTCTGACACTGACATAAAATTGTTATTTTTAACATTGCAGAAAATTCATAAATTTACCAACGAAACAGTTAAATCATCGAGAAACTTTTGCGAACGATCTATAGATAGCTCAACTGCTCCAGGTGAAAGTGTCCCCAAGTCACTGGTGTTTTATATAAGTACTAGCTGACCCGTCCGCAGCCGCGGCTCGGTTTATCAATAAAACATTACCCTCCTTCTACCCTGCGCAGTCGGGTAAAAAGTAGCCTATGTCTCAACCCCGGTCATAATCTATTTATATACCAAATTTTATTAAAATCGGTCCAGCCGTTTAGTCGTGAAAACGTAATAAACAGACAGATTGAGATACAGAGAGACAGAAGGGCAGAGTTGCTTTCAAATTTATAATATTAGTATGGATAACAGACATAAAACTGTATCGTGAACCGATAATTTAACTTGACCACGATAGCGTTAATGTAATTATGGCACTCACATCAGTGCCTCAGTGCCACTGCTAAGGAGCAGTGTTGGCTAGGTATGCGATGCCTGCCAAGCTACGAGCGCTTAATATGAAAACTGACATAATAATATTATACTAAAAGTATTTAGATTAAAATCTCGACTTGCACCTGCACTTATTTCCTAAGCAGGTGATAGAAATATTATAATAAATTATCAAATTGTATCTCAATACTTTATCGAGTTTATTTTATAATGAGCTTTTGTATCTAAAACGTGTTTTCTTCTTTTTTCAGGTAAGTGATTCAGATCAATGAAAACCCACATTTCTTGAAACTAAATAAACTCCAAGCGAAGGTAAGGTAACGAAGTGATTTTTTTTTATGAAAACCACAGTAGTCAGGGAGAAACGGTAACCATGCCATTAGATTAAGAGCAACTGTCAAACTGAAGCAACAGTATAAAAATTTTAAAATTTATTTTTCAAACTTTCGCGATAACTATCCATAATTACTGATTTAAAACGTACATACATGGTAACTACCCGTTTAACCCGTCAAGGATCACGCCAATTTGGTTGCCAGGCCTGAGCGATATCGGTAAATTAAAAAAAGTTGACATCAGATTTTTGACACAATCTGTGCATAGAAACTGCTGAAATGAACCCAGCTATCAGACAATCAGCCGAGATACGCTCTTATGGCGTGCAGCTTTTTTATTTGACATTTTATACAAGTTTATTCAAACAGTAACGATACCATCGCAGACGTTATCTTTCAATGCAACGTTACCGCGAGCTCCGAGCTGATACCATCTGGGGCCATTGCTAGTTAAACCAACCTGATAAGGGATCGGCTCCGCGTGTGTGCGTGACCGTATACAGACTGTCAGAGTGCGCTGGTGTGCGGAGAGGGGCGCCCGGCGAACCGCCAGCCAGTCACTCACATTACGCGGTAAAAGAATGACGGCCGGAATATCTTTGTGCTTTAAAAACCTGTGCTAATTCTATAGATCTGTTATTGTGATGGACGATTCAGTGATGTTATTGTGGCTGAAGTACTTGAAGGAGCTGGAACTGGCTTGCGCCGCGCAGCCGCCAGGCGGCGCTCGTGACGCCAAAACAATCTGTAAGAATTTTCTTGTTTACATCAGTGTTATCAGTACGCTTTTACTTTCAATAGAACAAGGTTCAATCCCGATTGACTACTATCAATTCCTTTAATTCTAGATAAAGATGATTCATATATTATTCTACTAACATTAAAGGGAGATTCGCTTAGTGCCCGAGACAGGATTTTCTTTGAAAAAGCGATAAAAATGTCGTTAAGATTGCCTTTTTATCTTGTTTGTATGTGCCTGATAGCCGTAACAGTGGTACTAATGTAAATACTGGATTTTTATGGCTCTGTAGATATATTATCTTTGCTTGTAATAACAATAAATCGCCGATATCGCCGATAATTTTTTACCGAGTTAGAATGGTAGCTAATAGCTGTTCTGATATAAATGTAAAACTATTATGAAATCAGCAAGTGCTAAGCCAGCATTAATATTTTCTTTAATCTAGCTTTCAATAGAACATGTTAAGGAAAGAAAGTTCATACCATTTTTCTTTAAAAGAATTAAATTGTCCTTCGAGCCGGATAACATAAACATTCAAAACCTCAATGTATTGTTAATTAGTTAGATTAAATTAGAGCTCGGCGTCTTCTTCTCTATTCCGATATTACTAGAATAGAAGTTAGGCCTCGAAATTTGCTATTTTAATTATTAAACTCTGTTTATTTTTTAAATTAATATAAAGTATTAATATATTTTAAATAGAAAACTTTCGTGATTTATTTCAATCATTATTATAAATACGGGATTTATCACGTACCGTCTTATCGGTGTTTCGACCGACAATGTTTCTGTTCAATTCGTGAACCTTCACGCGCCTTCAGTGCGAGGCGAGACGTTATTTGGAGCGGATCGCACTTACCCTGATGGAGGTTCACGCATTGAACCGAAACATTGTCTGTAGAAACACCGATAAGACGGTACGTGATAAATCCCGTATTTATAACAATGATATTTTAAATAATTAAATCTGGACATTTCATACAGCCCCAAACTAAGCCAAAGGGAACCAGATAGAATACTTAAATACAGTTATTTAGTAAATTTATAGAGAAACACGGCCCGGAACAAATATCTGTAGATTATGCAAAAAATTGTTTTGAACCGAGCCCGCAACCTACTGTGTTAGTGCCGACTATTCACCCACTGCGCCACGGAGGTCGTCATCTATTTGATCTGCTATACATTTTCCTCCAACAGATGGGTTTGTAGTAAAATAGTACAAGTTATGAGCCTTGGGGCTTCGAGAAACAGGAAAAAAGTCTGAACACTTTTTCCAGCTAAATGATCGACAAGTGACCCGCCCCCTCAAGCCACAAAAAAACAAGACAAAGGCACAACGAGTTGGACATTTTTGACATTGACAGCTGCTGTCAAAACACAGACGCACCACACACGTTCGCTATTTAAATTCGAGTTCTGATTTTATCGTGCCACCCCGATACCTACTCGAAAATTATGATCTTGATAACGAAACCTTTTACGCCATGTTTTTTAAAATAATGCAGATAATCAGATAATATAGAGTGCATTGCCATCAAAAATCAACATGGCTGTGATAGTGTATCAAATTGTAAACAAAATCATGCAACGTTAGATTATCTTTGTTGTGATATGAAATATGAATTCGTAGCCGTCAGATAGGTAGTCTGCCTGACAGTAAATAATGGTGAATTAAGTGAAATAAATTTAACTGTGAAAACAGGATAGTACGCTCATTTATTCAAAAATTACGTGATGTATTAAATTTATCTAGCTATTGTTAAGGTAAAAATGTATATATTTATAGAAATACTTTAATAATATAATTTTTATACCTACAAGCACACATACCATTTTGTTTCATACTCAATTTTTGTTATGTGAGTTATAATATAATTTAATTGTAATTATTCAAACTAGTTACCAGTGCACAGGCAGGGGTTGAAATTCGATAGTAATTAATATATTACTAATAATCTCCACAATAAACTTTATCTATCAAATCTCACACTCCTACGTGCGCGCAAAGAGCTTAGAAAGTTTTTTTCTCACGTATTAATATTATAGATACTAAATATAATAAAAAACATGCTTTGTTAGTTCAAAAACAGTAAGTTTTTCAAAATTTTCTTTTCAAAAAGCTTCGGCACTATCTCATAAAGCCAGTG
The DNA here is from genome assembly GCA_963924445.1 of Philereme transversata. Classification (NCBI taxonomy): domain Eukaryota; kingdom Metazoa; phylum Arthropoda; class Insecta; order Lepidoptera; family Geometridae; genus Philereme; species Philereme transversata. The sequence continues at coordinate 2,767,544 of OZ004337.1, read as the reverse complement.
AGTAGAACGATAAGAATGACGTGTGCGCCAGTGAATGGGACCGACCGTTCTGATCTAAATGATAAGACCGGGGGGGCTTATCGCTCCACGTTCATTATCAAGTGTTTGTCTGTGTGCGTAGGGGTGCATTTTGGAGGGATTTCAAGATCAATTTATGATGTTTGATAAGCGCGTGGACATTTTGTAATGCTTATCGTGAAGTTTGTGGGTTTTTTTGCAACATAATAAGTGTTTTTGAATGAGGTTATTGTCAGAGTCGTATATGGTAGAAATACCTCCCATTCGCACAAAGCGGTTCTCTTCGACCTTAATTATGCTTACCGCCAAAGAGTGGAACGCCTTGCCAGAGTCTGTGTTTCCTGATAGCTACAACCTGGGTATCTTTAAGTCGCGAGTGAACAGGTTTCTTCTAGGCAAGCGTGTACCATCGTAGACTGCATCATCGCTTACCATCAGGCAAGATCGTGGTCAAACGCAAGCCTATAATGTATAAAAAAACTTATCTGATAACTATACGTAGGTACCTATATAATATAACTAATTCTGTTCTACAGATAAACCTACATTAGAAAAAATAAACAACAAAATGTTTAATACCAATTTGTACATCTTTATAAAAAATATGACAAAATACGAATTTATTACAATACTAGCTTCCGTTCGCGGCTGCACACGCGTGTGGCCCAGGTTCATTCAGGTCATAATCTATTTACATACAAAATTTTATCAAAATCGGTTCTGCCGTTACGACGTGAAAGCGTAACAAACAAATAAAATAATTAAACAAACTCACTTTCCCATTTATAATATGTATTAAGTATGATTAATTTATTTAAATGTTTAAGTAATACCTAAAAAGGAAATAACTTATCACTGGATCTTTAGAAACTGTGTTATTTTTGCGTATCAAATTGGGTATAGCTTTATCAGTTTTTGGGTATTAATTTCCTCTTTAAGTTAACTACCCTGTTTATGCATTTGCCTTTTAATTAGGAAAAAACGTATTTGATGTAATTTGATTAGCTATAGTTGTAGATACGTTTTTAGGGTATTTTTAGGTTAAATATAGGTTTTTCAAACATATCCAGTTATGTATATGAAATACAAGATATTTATTTGCATAAACAAGTGCATAATATGACCTTAAAAACTAGATAATGGCACTTAATACTTTTTTGAATCGCACACTACTGATTATTGAGTTACATTTGATAGAGTAAATATTAAGGTTGAGGTATTGAGGTAGAGTTAATATTGCTTTACCCAGAATCAGAGGTTTTCCGTTTATTAAATAACTAGTTGGCCTGGCAAACTTCTTACCGCCTTGACATGCAAATGACGCGGGCTGCCAATGGGTTGAATTGTCAATCAACCATCATTAGCTGCATATATGTATGAGAAAATGAATTTTCTTCATATGTTTTTTTTACGTAAATTTTTTCGAATTTTTAATAGTTATTCTGCTATTCGGGGCGACGGAGACAAATCCAACAAATCAAAGATCGTCAATATCGGTTCTGCCGTTCTTGAGTTATAAATGGTCTAACTAACCCGACTTTGTTTTATACATTTAGATACGTTTTAATTATTCCTTGTTGTAGGTACAATGGTATAAATTTGACACAATTTTTTTTTTTTAGTTTTTGATTAGCATTCCCCCTCGTTCCTCATACTTCTTTTTAAGAAAGATGAACACACGTTAAACTTACAACAATGGTCAAATTTGATGATATACATATACCTAATGTTTTTATTGCACACCATTAAAAATAAACAAATAAAAGAGAATACACTTTTAAATCATAGGTAAAATGGGCGGCCTTATCGCTATAAACTCTTCCAGGCAACCTTTGGATGGGTTTTTTTTAACCGGACAGATCTTCGTTTGATCGCAATCTAACGTGTCGGTGCGGTCTAAGATGAAGATGATCTAGAAGAAACTTGTTCACTCTTACTTTCTTTATTCTTTAGGAAAAACAGACGATGGTAAAGTGTTCCATACCTTAGCTGTATATCAAGAACGTAGAACCAAAACAGTGAGTTCGAATAGGTGGTATATCAACTAGGTACGGATGGTACTGAGCCGTGCGCCTGCTTGGCCTATGAAGGGAGATGGCGGGATCATATCGTATAGTTCCTGGGCACATTCCCCAAAATGTATTCTGTAAATATCTATGGATGATATGGAACAAACAAGAATCGTGGCGTAAATCAGATATTATAAGAACAAGTATATTATACTTTTTATAAAAAATAAAGATATCGAAGACAAATCGTAGATCTACGAAAGCCACCAAACTCAAGTGGGACTGGGCTGGTCATGTATGCCGTATGTCGGGTTATTAGTGGGCTAAGCTCACCACCGAGTGGAGCCCCGACACAGCCCGAAGACGTCGCGGCAGACCAAAGAAAAGGACAAGCTCACTCATTTCCGAGTGGACTGGACCATCTTAGCTCCTGAAAGAAGTGTCTGGAAAGAATGGGAGAAGAGCCTTTGCCCAGCAGTGGGACACAGTGGGCTGATGATAATAAAAATAATATAAAATAAAAGCATTAATATAATAACATAAATACGAAACATCTTTATTTATTGCAATTTAAAAAAATCTTTACAAAATATTTTGAATGTTATGCAATATAACAAAGTAGTACATGAACCATATGAATACAATTTTCGAATATACCCGAATTATCTAACAAAAACATCAGCACGGGCCGGGAATCGAACCGCTTATCTCTAGTTCATATCGCGGCGTAGGCGTTATCATCTAGATCTGCTTTTTGTAGGCTTTGAAGGATGAAAGGAAAATATTTTATATTAACCGGAAGACAAAAATGGGTGTTTTTGTTACAGACACTCAAATCCATACTAATATTATAAATTTGAGAGTAACTCTGTCTGTCTGTTACGTTTTCACGACTAAACCGCCGCGCCCCGGCCTGATTTCGATAAAATTTAGTATGCATGCAGATAGATTTTGACGGGGATTGAAACATTACTACTTTTTACCTGACTGAGCAGAAGGAGGGTAATGTTGTATTGACAAACTACACATGAGAAGCCACGGGTGGGTCTGCTAGTCATATACAACGTGTCATGTTATTTACGACATTAAATGAAAACACGGGTAGGGCTAATGGCTAGTATTGTAGTTTTTTTAATCCGTTACTATAGATAATTTTGAATTTTAAACAAACATAATTTAAATCCTAAAATTATTAATGAAACAATCTGTATAAAATAGGCAAACAAATCATATTCATTCATCATATACATATATATTCATCGAAATCGGTCCAGCTGTGTTTAGTCGTGAAAACATATATCAAACAGACCGACAGAGAGACAGGCAAACAAAGGCTACTTTTCAATTTATAATATTAGCATGGATTTGGCCCACCTGATGTTAAGTAATTACCATCGCCTATATTCATGTATTACCTCGTGGGTCACGCATCTTAGATACATGCCATTAACTTCCATTAACTTGACGCATACAGGTGTAAAGCCTCATGTGCCTGTACCTTGCTGTACCTGTACCTGCTCACCAGCAACCGTACCTTTAAACCAAAATACAGCAATGCTGCTTGGCGGTAGAAATAGATCTGATGGTAGCACTTCCCCGGGGGAGCATTGTCACAAGAAACTCTACTACTCTTAAAAATACGCTACTTATATCTGTGTATCATAGATTACCCAATAAAAGGTATCGTGGCATCAGTGGGCTGGTCGGATCACGTTAATTGATTCGAGGCAAGGGCGGGGCCGCGAAAGGTCGCCGGTTCGGTGCCAGCCCCGGCACTACGTGTTCATGATTACACAAGAGATCAGCTAGGTTTGAGATATAATAATATGATAATTGATAAAAGAATGAAGGCACATCAAGAAACACTGACGGCCGTTGGGGTAGAATGGTTCTCAAGAGGAAGCTACGCATTGGAAAGCGCAGTGTAGGATGGCCCCCACTAGACGGAAAGATGACCTGATAAAGATTGCTGGGAGCAAGCAAGGTCGCACAAAAAATATATAGGGGACACCTTTATTTAGCAGTGGATGTCAGTGGCTGATATGATGATAATGATTCTGTTCTTAGTAAAAAGAACAAATTCTTTAGATCTCTAAAATAGCCACGACCTTTGCTGATGACTCATTCTTTCCAATCGAGCAAAAAAAAATATATTTATATCTTTTAAATTATTTTAAATCTTACATTTAAACGACCTTCTGCTGACTTTTAATATATTTATATTTCAATATAAAAAACATAAATAAAAAGAATTTCGTCTTCTACTGTTTTAATTTGTAATTATTTTAAATAATTAATATGCATATAAAACTCAATTGATGTGCTATTTTTAGCTTTGCTGATCGATATCGTGAATATTGTTAGTAGGTCAAATATTTGTATGATGCCCCGGATTTTGTAACAACTCGTAGTGTTACAAAATCCGGCTCATTTAGCGGATTTTCATTAGAATATAAGGTGTAATTTTTAGAATCGGATCAATAGTTCCGGTGATCCCTTACATCGAAACAAACAAACTCACAAACTTTACCTTTTTATAATATAAGTATAGATCAACAGATTTTGAAGTCTGTCTGTCTGTTTTCCAAATCAAGAATCTGTAATTTCAATCCAATAATGAAGTTGTCGACCAGTCCTGCCGTGAGGGTCCACGTTTCGTCTGCATAGGTACGCATTGTTTGAATACTTTGTTTTTGGGCATTGTGGGATGGATGACGAGAAAACCTGACGAAGTTTCCCAAACGCTGTCCAGCCCAGCAGAATTCGCCGGTTTACTTCTTTCTCGAGATTGATACACAATCGCAAAGTCTGCCCAAGATAAGCATACCTTCACAACCTCAAGAGTTCCAGCGACTGCTATCGGCTCTGGGGCCGAGAGCCGAGAGCTGAGGATCGGGCACAATGGTGACCCTGGGAGAGACCTATGTCCAGCAGTGGACTGTTTTAGGTTGATGATGATGAATTAAGTTGACAGACCAGTGGGCCTAGCTGCCCACCGAGTGAAACCCTGGCACAACCCAAAGACGTCACGGAAGATCAAAAGAAAGATAGGGCGGCGAGGTTATTTATCGAGCTGATTGGACCATCTTAGCGTTGGAAAGAACTGGAAAGAATGGAGGATTTTGCCCAGCAGTGATACACAGAGGGCTAAAATAAAAAAGGGCACTTCGGGAGTGCCGACAGAAGTGAAACTTGAACAATTACGAGATACTTATATACAAAGTGTCGGTAACGGTAACGGTAACAGTGTCGCGAGTTCAATGGTTTTTTCCCTTCTCAAAAAATGCCCAACGCGCCTAAAGAGGTTTTCACTACTTATATACAGAGGTGTCGGTAACGGTAACAGTGTTGCAAGTTCAATGGTTTTTTCCCATCTTAAAAAATGACCAACGCGCCTAAAGAAGTTTTCATTTCAATAATGGAAATGAAGTTGAAAATCCACCGTGTCATACTATCCGATAATAATAAAAAACAATGTAATTATTATACCGTTTTATTATTTAAAATATTTTAATTAAGTTTTCTGTCTTGAAAGTAAATAACTCTGTAATGTCTTATTTACACTATTTTAGGTTTATAACTTAAGTATAGTCTTAAGCTCAAACAATTGCCTCGGTTTATACATATTTGTATATATAAATATTTTTTTAAATGAATGTGTGAGCATTTTTTCGGGGAAGAAGCTGTCTTCTGTAATACAGTTTTTTAACTAAAACAGAAGACAGAGGACTCTCTTTACTTTGTACCAGGGATGTTGTGGATGCAGATTTTTGACATCCGCGGATGCAGATGTGAAGCTTAAGATTTTGTTTAAAAAACTTCGTTTTGGTGCAGAAATAAAACAAAAATATAAACTATTAACTGCAGAAAAATCGCTTAACATAAAATACTCTAGACTCTACTGTAGACTCACAATAACACTCAAAAACTGCAATGTTGATACGATAAGCGCAAGTAAACACGTTATGATTGATTTACGAGATTCAAATGATAAACAATAACAAACGTGTCGGATCTTGTACCCAAAATTTTCCCTCCTATTGGTCAATCAGCACGTGCCACGGCACGTGCCACTTGCAAGCCCCACCCAATTCCTTTCTTGTCGCGACCTACGCTGCATCTGCATCCGCATGAACATCCGCATCGATTATTGAAGATGCAGATGTCCAAATTGATGCGGAGGCTCCACATTTGCGGATGCGGATTCTAATATTCGCATCATCCTTTGTACCCATCTCTTATTCCAAATAAACTATTTGTGTTTGTATTTTTATACATTGCGAATTACAATGCCTATATATTTAGTGAACCTCCCAGGTTACGTCCAACTAAGACTTGGGCTACATGGCATTGCATTGCACTAGTCATGTGGTGGTCTAGGCACGGAATGGGTGGAGTGACAAAGATTTGAAACCATACCGCGCCGTATAGCATTCCGCATGTTGTCACATTAGATGTAACTCAATAATGTAACTCAGCAGCTGCCGGTAGCCGCGCCGCGTCGCGCCTCTCCAGACTGCGATTAATGTCTGGAGCTCTTACGTCTTTTTTAGACTATGAAAACACACGGTTTAAAATCCCAAGCGTTCGGTGCACGATATCACCGTCACGCTCAAATCCACCTTCCATTTATTTCAGGATTTTTATCTAAGATGGAGAGCGGGCCCCGATAAGGAACGCTGCCACCATCGCGATAAAACTTAAGGCCCCGTTCTGAGTTGGGCGATATCATGCTTAACTTTCGCCTAGAAACTTCAAGTTTTATCTAGAAACTCTGTGGTAGGCTAGTGGCCCGATTCTCGTGCATAGATTAATATACATTTTGATCGGACGATGTTTTGTCAGTTTTGATGGTCTTCTGCAAGAACAAAATTCTAATAATTTTGGCATGTAACTATATTTGAATAAAAGTCTAGTGGTATTGGATAAATCCGCTCCATCTATAAACCTGCTCCTGACAAAACAGCTATCCTTTACCCAGCTAAGAGCTGCAACTTATAATCAGGCGCTCTAGATAAAAGTCATCCTCAGTTGTTACATGTAAAGTTCTTCCTTTTCATTTATTATTATTAGTATTATTTATGTGCATTACAGTCGCGGTCACAGGTCGCTATGTAGCAAAAGCCACCTTTATTAGATGGAACGTAATCTTGATGAAACTTTGTTAAGGTGCCGTTCCGAGCTCACCGACCGGCGGACGTTGCGTCTGAAAATTGCTTTTGGTCATACCAAATCATTAGCACGACTTCTCCTCACTCCATGAACATTTAAATTTAAATAAGTTACCTACTCTATGTACAAAAAATTACTAAAAAATTTACATTGGTTCTTTTGTCGATTCTATTTAATACTACCGCGCTGGAAAGCGCAGCTTAGGAGCTCCCCCCCCCCCTTTCCCTACATAGAAAGATGACCTGATAAAGATTGCTGGGAGCCTTTGGGTGCAGGTCGCACAAGATCGGTCACTCTGGAAATCTATGGGGAGGCCTATGTACAGCAGTGTTCTTTACTGATATGATGATGATTTAATTCTTAGTAAACTTAAAACCAGTAAATCACAACGACAAAAAATGTAGCATAGAAGTAGGTATGTAACATTATTTGTTCAATATTAAGTTATCGTAGTCATAGGTAGGTAAATATGTCGCTTAGGTAAGCCCGGCTTGCATAACGATCCCCAAAAATATTTAAATAAATAAATATTGCTGGACATTTCACACGCAATCTAGCCCCTAACTAAGCAGAGCTTGTACTATGGGAACCAGATAACTGATAAAATAGTTATATACTTTTTTTTTCTAAATACATACCGGTCTGGTTGTTTTTCTATATATTATAATATAGAAAAACAACCAGACCCGGAACAAATATCTGTAGATCATGCCAAACATTTGTTCCGCGCGGGAATCGAACCCACTACCTCCTGCGTGTCACGGAGGTCGTCATTTAGCTTATAAACATGTTTAAATTTGACGTATTTGGATAACTTTGATAACTCTCTAAACCATATTTAACCACTAAATACGTTTAGGCATCGTTGCGCAAGTCGCCCAGATGCATGTCGCGTTTCTAAGACTTTCCTATAGATTTGTAGGAAAGACGTAATATGTAACAAATGTATTTTCCATCTATAGAAAACTGTTCATTTCACAAAACAAAACTGGTGGACTGCATGAATCTTAAACTTATGATAAAATACCAAAATAATGTTAAATGTTTCTTCTTGAAATTGCAGATATTTGATTTATGATATACACCATCGAATATCTTGTAGATTGTAGATTGTCGAATGGTTATTAGAAAAATATATATTTAGTACTAGCGGCCCGTCCCGGCTTCGCACGGGTGGACATATATTTTTAAACATGTTTATGCCAACTTTTTTACACCTTGGGTTACATTATTGAAGTTTTAGTAGAGATCCCTATTTTTTTCTAGTAATAAATATAGCCTATGTTACTCAGAGATAATGTAGCATTGAAATGGTGAAAATATTTTTGAAATTGGATCCGTAGTTTTTGAGTTTTTTCGTTACAAGTATAGATTAGTATTAGTATAGACAAATTGGATGGCTTAAAATATATTATATATCCATCTAAGAGGCCAGTTTCAACATCATTATTAAAAACGGAATAATAAATTACAAGTAAGTATATTATTTTTAATTTATTCATTTCAAGCCAGTGTTTTACGGATAAATAGTTGATTTTGTTAGATCACAAAAACATAAAAAATACAGTTTTTTACTTAAAATCTGGTATATGGTAAATATGGTACTTTTTAATCTAACCTTATTGAAAAAAAATATCTATAGCGTGGTCCTGTAATGCACTAAAAACAATTTTAAAATGACTGCAAACAAAAAGTTGCCAGCGCAAACACTACGAGTATGATCATAAAAAAATCGTCATGAAATATAACGTTGTGACTGCTCAAAGGCTGTGGGGATGGGGTTTTTATCGCCGAAATGCTGCGATCGCGGCAAGAGATTGCGATCCGCTGCGATCGCCCCCTTAGATAAGACCGCCTTTCACACAGCCACATAGTACATGCAGACTAGTAGCACAACTTAGTTAGTTTTCGAAAACAATAACATCTCAAGTGTTTTATTATCGATACTGTTTTTCCAGACCAATATAATCACGGAGTCTTCAAATCCAGAGTGAATAGGTTCTTTCTAGACAAGTGTGCTCCATCTTCGATCTAACCATCACTTACCATCAGGTGAGGTAGTGGTCAAGCGTCTATCTGCGTTGTCTATCATCAATAAAAAAAAATACGAGCTTTACAGTAGTCAAGTCACATGTGATGTGTTACATCATTTTTATTGTACACTATATAAACAAAAAAATACAAACAAAATAGAAAACACAAAGCAAATCTTAATCTTATCTACCGAATTCATCACTATGAAAGTTGGTCATTGAAAACTCGATAACGGCTCCGTAAAGCGATTAACCGTAAGTAAATTTAAAAAACAGAATGAGGTTCATTGTATTCATAATATGCTATGATAAAATACAACATCCATGATACATCCTTATTTCTATTAAATGAAGCAGGCCATAATATAGTCTCGTAGTGAAAAACGTCTGACCACCGCGCGCGCTTATTGGTCAAATCAAATAGCGCGCGCTCATTGGTCGAAGCGCTTCCGGGTTTCCTGTTGCACATTTTCGTCCCTTTTGCCAAAATCACTCCCATAAGCCGAGAGGAAATAGTTACACATAAAAAAAACTTCCATACCAATATTATAAATTCGAAAGTAACTCTGTCAGTTTGTTACGTTTTCACGACTAAACGGATAGACTGATTTCGATGAAATTTGATATATAGATAAATTATGACCGAAATTGAGATATAGGCTACTTTTTACCCGACTGCGCAGAAGGGTAATGTTATTATTAACAAATCACGTGTGCGAAGCCGCGGGCGGGTCAGCTACTTATTAGTCATACAGTGAAATCGCAAAAAAATAGATTTCAATTATTGCGTTTGTACATTAAAACACCAGATTCAAAATATTGTAACTAAAATTTTTGTTTTTCTATTACAATTGTTTGAAAAATAAATAGCCTATCAAGTTTTCATATGCGATTTCACATGTTGCTTTTACTTATTAAAGTTTTCGTAGGGATCCCTAATTTTTTCTAGTATTATATCTAGCCTGTGTTAGTCAACAATACTGTAGCATTTCAATGGTAAAAGAATTTTTAAAATCGAACCAGTACTTTTTGAGTTTATTCGTTACAAACACAAAAAAATTAGTGTGGTTTAGACCACACGACTGAAGTAAAACTTCTTTAGCTCCATTTATATGAACATATATATGTTCATATATGTATAATATATACATATATTAATGTTCTACAAATATTTAATTTTATTATGGGTTTTCATTGATAAATTAATATTTTTGAATAGATTTTTTATTTTTATTCATGAGAGAAAGATAGAAAGAAAATGTGTATTCGCACCTCTCTCTCTTGCCCCTGCATTAATATACCAAACGTAACTCTCTCTCTCTTTTTTATCTTCACTAACTTATATGTCCCTCTCAACTTCCGTTCACCTCGCCCGGTCACACTTTTCGTCACGCTCTCGTCACGCATTCACCAGCTTACTCCCCAAGTCAAGCGTGCGTAAAGAAGTTTTACTTCAAAAATAACATATTAAACTACATGAAACTAGCAGTTATAGCTAAATACGTTTAGGGATCATTGTACAAGCAGGGCTCAGTGTTCAGTAGAACGTTTTTTGACAATTTTTTATGCAAAGAACTTCCTACGCAAAGAACCACTGTATTTTCGTTACTGCGGTCCGAGATAAGGCTGCCTCACACCGTGAGATTCGCCCCCGCGATACCGCGCGATCCCTCCGCGATAAACGCTCCTGCACGGCTGTATCTTTTGAAAAAGCTTTTTTGTGTAATCTCGAACGAATCTCCATTTAATGACTTTTTATAATAGTTTTACGTGATTGGAATATTGCGGGGAATACAATTATTAAGTTTCTGAGGAAATAATTAAACATTTTAAAAAAGTATGGAAACATCTGTACTACCAAAATGAAAAATAACATATCGATCATAATAGAAAATAGTATAATAGTATTTTTCGGAAGATGAGAGGACTTCTTTTTCAAAACATGACTAAATAAAACTGGAATCACCTAAAAAAGCCTCATTCTACAGTACTCCTTTTAACAAGATGTCTAATTGTTTCACAGCTAAACATAACGACATAACCAATGAATTTGTTTGATTTTGCATGGTGTATGTTTGTACAGAGAGTTGAAATTTTTAGTTTTCGTAAAAACTACAAAACCAGTAGAAATACGGACTAAAACGTAAAACAGGGATGTCATTGAAAAAACAGTAGATCTACTGTTAAAACAGTAGGGTTGGAAACACTGGGAAGCCCTTGCAAACATAGACAGGCTTTTTCCAAATCAAAAATTTAAACAACCCAAATGACGTAATGTTTCTCGTGTCTCGCCCGTCGCGTCATATTATATACAAAAAACCTTATACCACATATACCTACATATTCGCGCGAGTGACGGGACGAATGCCGAGTGTATTATCATCATCATATGACGTCCACTGCTGAATATAGGCCTCCTCCATAGATTTCCTGAGCGACCGATCTTGTGCAGCCTGCACCCAACGCCTCCCAGCAACCTTTATCATGTCGTAATTCCACCTAGTGGGGGGAGCCGTCCTACGCTTTTGAGTGCATTAATTCAAAGAATAATCCTGGTTGCTTGTCTGATTCTTTTCTGACTTGGTCGCGGTGGTGAAGTAAAGAGTGAATCTAGTCTACTCTAGTGCAGTCTTCTAGATCTTCGTGCTCCATCTTAGACCAGATCATCGCTTACCATCAGGTAAGATTGAATTCAAACGAAAACCTACATTATTTAAAAAAAAGTATTCGAGATAGGTACATAAAATTGTGAAAATGTACTTAAATAAAAAAGATAGTAAATTCTGTAAAAGGCCATTAGGTGTGCAATAAACAAGCTCAACGCCGATTACCAAAGTAACTTCGTTTCTAATGCCTTGTTCAGATAATAAACATGAATTGATAAAAAATACTTCTATAAATGTCAGGTTGAAATAGTTGACTTGAAATGAAACTTTCACTGCCTATCATCAGCATTTTAGCGCATTTTGGCGCAAAATTCACATAAATTTTCTTTTTCTGATAACGGCTGATAACGTTTCAATTTTCAACTAACCTACATACAAAATAATTGTATTTTTATCTGAACATTATGCGGGCGTTATCGTATCGAGTTCTGTGGTGATACGATTATTTATAATTTACCCCTATAGTTAGTCATTAAATTATACTTGATCTATCTTAGTGCATACGATAGCTGTCGTAAAATTAAACAAGTTCAAATGATTTTTTATTCACCCTTTCGGCCCGGGTGAAGTTGTTGTACCATACCCGCCTAGTCTAAAGTAGGATCCCAATGCGTTGGATTTTGTTTATAGGCAAGTTTAGGCAGCTCTCTGATATATCATTCTACTATTCTACCAATAAAGTTGGCAAATCGAAAGCGTCCATAATCGCATCAGGCATAAAGTTTTATGTCAAACTGGAGACAGGAATATCGACTTCGGCAACTTTTAGACGTAGCTTCACAGTGACTAATTTCACATAAATTTTACGAATATTAAACATCTTAAATTTAATACAAATATAGGATTATTTGTTAGATATAAAAGTTGGTGGGTTCCCAACGAGTTACATCCAGTTACAGTGTTACTAGTTGGGAATGGTTTTGCTTTTTTGCGTTTTGGAATTCACTTGACAAAGAAAAGTTGCAACGAGTAACAGTTTAACTCGATAGGAAGAAAAAATCCCAAGGAGTAACACTCAATCATAGGCTAGCGTGATATGGGCATGTCATGCGGAGAGAAGAAATTTATGTAACTAAAAGAGTGTTAGATATAATATAGAAGTAGAGAAAGGCCGAAGAAGAGATGGATGAATTGTGTGATGAATGATATGGGTAAGAAAGAAGTGACAACGGAGATGACGGCTGATAGAGAGATATGGAAGAAAATACATGTTGTGCCGACCCCACGTAATCTGGGAAAAGGGCAGCAAGAAGGACATAAGAATATTTTTATGTTTTTTTTAAGAAGTAAAATAATATTCTTTTACTGTTGCTTTTCTATGGTGTAGTAAACATAAAATGTGTTGTTAGAATGGGCAGGACGCCGGACGGGCCCACCTATGCACGGGTCTAGCTCGCGTGCCCAATAAATCGCGCTGGACGCGCGTACAAATTGGCGAGATGCGATCGCGACATCTTGTCTGCGCCTCGCGCTTGTTAACGTGTCGCGCGATCAGGCGATTTTATTGTCGCTTGTTGCTGTCGTGTCGCTCGCGAGTACGCCCACGATTTGTTTTGTGACAAACCAGTCGAAATTAAATTGGTTCTTCCGTGTTTTGTTTTCAAATTATTATTAATAATCACTGATTTGAACGAGGATTAAAACACGGGCAGATACAGGCGGCTGTTGCAACATTCGTCGGGATAATAAATCAAATGAAATCATTTTTATTTCAGGAAGATTTACAAATTTATTGTACGCGAGAAAACTTATTAAAAAGTACAGAAATAGAGGATAAAGGTGAGCTTAATCCTAAGAAGATTTTTCTTCCAGCAAACCTTTGAGGCTAGAGAGAGAGAGAGAGAGAGATCTTTTTAATAAATAAACAGATACAAACATTTTATTCGTAATTTGTTAAATTATATGTTACATTATGATAACAATAATATTCATTAAAAATACTACATTGTGTAATTGATTATAAAATTAAATAAATTCAAATTGATTCATGTCACGCCATTAAACTCTTCAAATTCGAGGACACTGTAGAAGGTCCTTTCGACGAGCCAGTTTTATAATTAAAAAAGGTACATACGTGATAAATACCCGTTTCAATCAGTAATTATGTATAGTAGTCGCGAAAGTTTGAAAAATACCATTATTAAATATTTTTTTACAGTACTTTCAGACAAAAAAATACTTAGGTAGAAAACTCTGTACCAACTTACTTACCTAAACAATTTTGGAGGAATAAATAAATACATAAATATTTTTCAAAATTACCGTTTCACAAAATAGGATCAATTTCTTGTCTGTCTGTGTGTTTGTTTGAAGAGACACTTTTTCTCAGAAACGCGTGGCTGTATCAAGTTAAAATTAATATTAAATACTTAGTAATCTACAGTCCATTTGACCTGTAAAAAATTCAAGCTTCTATGTCTATGTCTATGTACGCAATCTAAAAATACGGCTATTTATGCCACATATTTTGCTCGAAAATAAATCAAAACCTACTTCTTTCCGTTGACCTAGAATCGTAAAATTTGTCACGAATTGAGAATTTTTTATTTGTAGTTAAAACACATAAAAAATGTGTTTGTACTTGTACCACGTAAGAAGTTATACTTCTTTGGTGTAATAGAAGAAACATTTAATAATGTCATAATGTCCAAATTTCATAATATTTGTAGCTAACTTCATTATGCCGCTTTTTGGCTGTCGGTGTGCGCGCACATGAGACAGTTGTCAGCTAACTTCATCATGTCGCTTTTTGGCTGTCGGTGTGCACGCACATGAGACAGTTATCAGCTAACTTCTTCATGTCGCTTTTTAGCTGTCGGTATGAGCGCGCATCGTAGAAATTTTACGCTCAAATTTTTTTCCAAACGCGCGAAAAGAAGTATAACTTCGATAATTACTGAACCCTTGGTGCGCGAGTCAGACTTGCACTATTGCGGTGTTTTTTATAAAGGTTATGGGTATTTTGGCTGTATATGCGTTTCCATTACAAGCTAAGCGGATAAAGCTTGTATCACAAGGAAGCGACAAAACTAACTGCGATAGCGATAACAGTTTCCGCGCGATAACGCACTGCAAAATGTATGTAAGCTATTCAATAATATATTCTTTTAGTATATTGAACAATGTAGGATAATTTAAGTTAATATTATATTGGGTAGAAAATTAAAAAAAAAACTATTTATATATCACAGCCTCCTTCGCAAGCAGACTAAAGTACAAGAAAAAGCGTAATGTAGAGCAAGCGAATATTGAGGCTCAAGTGGAGTCGGCAGGTTACTTGGCCAAACGTAGTGACGACAGGTGGACTAAGGCACTAACAGAGTGGAGGCCGATTACTGGGCATCGAAATAGGGGACGTCCACCAGCGAGATGGGTCGACGACATCAATAAGACCGTGGATCGTACGTGGTTCAGACTGGCACAGGATCGGGAAGAATGGCAGAAACAAAAAGAGGCCTATGCTCAGCAGTAGGTTACACACGGGTTGAGAATGATGATGATGATGATCATCATATAAGCCATAGTAAGTCCACTGATAGGCCTCCCCCACAGCTTTCCAGAGCGACCGATAATGTGCGGCCTGCACCCAACGGCTCCCAGCAACCTTTGTCAGATCGGATTTTCGGTATCAAACGGAAAAAATAATACCTGTAACTTTGCGGTAAGTTATATAAATAATAGATAAATAAATATGCTGGACATGATCTACAAATATTTGTTCCCGGTCTGGTTAGTTTGGGGCTAGATAGCGCTGTGTGAAATGTCCACCAGTATTTATTTATGTTTTATTTGGAACTATGAATAGCAGTACCCCCCCCCCCTCCTCCTCATAGTGATAGGTTCTTAAAAATATTGCGGTACTAGAATAAATAAAATAAGAAAAAAGAATTCAAAAAAAGGAATAACAATTATAAACTAAATGCATAAAAACTAAATAAAATGAAATACATATTACCATTTTGGGCGACAATAATAGGGGTATGGGAGTTAGGGTTGGGCTCCCCCAACCCGGGATGGAATGTTGGACGGAGAGGAGTAGTTAGGTACATACAATAACATATTATGTTATTAGACAAGATTAATAATAGATTAAAATGAGTTTTTTAGGAGGTCTTTCGTTTCTTCGAACGAAAGAGCATAGCTTGCGTTTGACAGTACATTCCGATGTAACCTTACCAGTTCCTTCTTTACCATAGACAATAGAAACTACTTAACACCATTGACATTTGATTGATGTCCTCATGACATATTCCGTTGTTTTTTTGTAATTTGCATGTTATTTAAGGTAGAACATATTTAACACTTACCTACATAATTAAGATCTTTATACACTAGCTTCCATCCGCGGCTTCGCATGCGTGTTTTGTCAATGAAAAGTAGCCTATGTGTCAATCAATCATAATCTATCGACATACCAAATTTCATTGAGATTGGTTCAACCATTATGGCGTGATTGAGTAAAAAACAAACAAACATCCAAACTTTCGCCTTTATAATTTTAGTGGGATTATGTTCAAGCAAATAAATTTATCTTATCTATATCATGTGGGACATGGTCCACACCAAATTAAAAAAAAATGTTTAGACGAATCTCGTACGATTAGCATATCTTGCATGAAACCCATACATTTTTATTGGTATCGAGATATTGTGACATCATTTCATAGACGAAAATGCCGGTTACATACAGTCGGAATATCGAATAAGAATTTCGTACAAAATCGGAAAAAATCTAAAGGAAAATTATTTAACGTGTGTTATAAGGTCCTTGATTTTGTTAAGATTTGCTGCCTTAAAAATTCCGATTCGATATCCGAAACGGAACTGGCCGGTCACATACAGTCGGAACTCCGTTTCGGGAGTTCAGACCTATTTGAACAATTAGTAAGCAAAATGTAAAACTACATTCCACACACGAATCGTCTGAGCGTCGTCTAGTCGCGTATTCTACTTTCCCTCCGATACATCTAAATAACAACTCTATCTTAAGGAATTTAAGGATCACTTTTAATTATCAACCAATGACATTGCAAAGACATCCAGACGTTTGATTTCAAATGGCGCGCGTTGAAGTCTTTTACTTGAAGAATCGTCTTTACGCGATAATGAACTTTATCTTTTGGTTTCTTACGGTTGTTATTTCCGTTTATTGTGTTTTGGCGATTGTATCGTTTTGTTTTGATTCGGTGTTGGTAAAGGTGAATGCACACGTGCGAGGAATTGCAAGTTTGGGTGATTCGATCGGCGATCGGTAACGGAGCGTGCGTGTGCGCAGACTTTATAAGGCGGGATGATTCAGAGAATTTCCACCTTGTCTGGTTACTGTTGAGTTCTAGTAATACATGTAATACCAAAAAATTAAGTACTTAGGTAATTTATTTGCCTTGATCTTGATAATTAACCTAAAAATACTTCTATCTAAGTATTAAGTATTAGATAATACTAATGCACCCTCTTCATCCCTAATTAAGATATAAATGTTCATCCTACCCAACGAAATCCTCTCCATCCAAAGGTTGACTGGAGGAGATCGCTTCTAAGCGATAAGACTGCCCAATGCACTATTTACTTTAATTTTCTATTTTGTAACTTTTTATTTTAGGGTGTACAATATTTTTTTTTATTCTTACTAATATTATAAAGAGGTAAAGTTTGTATGTTTGTTTGTTTGAAGGGGTTATTTTTAGAAACTACTGAATCCAAATGTGAACTGTGACAAAATGGGTCAGATAGTGACAAAAATAGTTGAAAATAAAAGTTGGGATTTAAATTTAGAAATGTGGATATTCTAAGTTCAAACCCAACTAAAGCCCCGTCCGCACTACGATGATAAAGCCATCGCCACACGGCGAATAAGCTAAAACTAAACTCGAACAACTTCTCACAATAAGGAAGAGGGTAATTTTAATTGGCATACAATAAAATATTGTTTGTCCGTCCGTGCGCGCCGTATCGATTGCAGCTAGGGGTGGGACTCTGTCGATTATAACTAGGGATGGGACTTTGTCGATGTTTTTTACCATCAACACTATTCATATTTTTATTTCAGGTTAATTTTATCAATCTGATTGCCTGCGACTTCGTTTGCGTGAACTTATATCCTCTAATATAACAATGTCCATTAACGATACAATTTAAGTAAAGCTTAGGTTAATAATATTATCTTGATTTGATTTGATAAACTAGTTGCCAGCGGTCAAAATTCGACCGTCATTCATATTTTTTTAATCTTTATTTTAGCATTCTCCCCTCCATAAAAAAATTATGAAAGAATGAAAACACTTTATTGTACACAATATAGACAAAAAAATATAAACAAAATAGAAAACACGAAGCAAATAGTACTATGGGCGGTCTTATCGCTTAGAAGCGATCTCTTCGAGACAATCTTTGGATGGAGAGGATTTTGTTACAACAAAGATAATGTTCGGGGGTTAACTAATTTAACTATACCAAATCTCACACTACTTCGTGCGCGCAATGGTCTTTAAAAGGGGTACCTACAACATTTCCTCTTCACGTACTAATATATAAATTAAAAAAAAACTAGCTGCCGAACACGCCTCGAAACGCGTGATTTCTTAATAAAAAGGAGCTCATATCTCAAAT
The DNA here is from genome assembly GCA_963924445.1 of Philereme transversata. Taxonomy (NCBI): domain Eukaryota; kingdom Metazoa; phylum Arthropoda; class Insecta; order Lepidoptera; family Geometridae; genus Philereme; species Philereme transversata. Next base: position 2,749,037 of record OZ004337.1, on the reverse strand, counting down.
AATGACATGATCTATCTAAACACCAAATTTCACCGAAATTGGTTCAGCCGTTACAACGTGAAAGCGTAACAACTAAACAAACTCACTTTCGGATAGTATGATGTCGTAATAGTATTATTACAAAATAAAAAAATATTTACAGTAATAAAAATATATAAAATAATTTACTAGTATAAAAACATACTAGTGATGGGACTGAAAATATTCATTTAGAAGTAATGTTTATTTTCTCAAACTGCCGATGTTTTACTAGAGATGGGGCACTGACTTAAGAGCTAGAATGTGGTATGCAGAAATTTCAACTAAAAAAAAACTATATAAAAAACCCGATTGCAAAACGAACTGTAACAAAATAACAAGCTCGTGAATTTTGATAATCGTAGGCTCAAAATAATTTCACGCTCGTGATTTAGACGATTCCAATGATTCGAAATCTGACAAGCCGTATAGCATACGCGCCAAATGAACAGACATACATTAAATTAAATAAAGCTTTTATTCCCATCATAATAAATAATTTACATAAATTTAATTCACTTTTATTACAGTTATATATTTAAAAAACATTATTATTAGATATTTCATTAATTAATTCTGACATCTTTGTAACATGACATATTTTTTAAGCAATAAATACAATTGATTTGATTTGATAATAATTTCACTAAGACACCCAAAACACACATCAATTTTTACCCTTCTGCGCAGTCAGGTTAAAATCAAAATCTACTTCAGTTACCTGATAAGTATATGTAAACATATTATAAATGCAAATGTTTTGTTTGTGTATTTATTTGTTTGTTTGTTTGTTACTCAATCATGTCGTAACGGCGGAACCAATTTCGATGAAATATAATATGTACGTAGATTATAACCTGAATTAAAACATAGGTTACTTTTTATCTCATAAATCAGGTCCCATGGGATAAAAATGGGGTGTCAAGTCAAGTTGCAACAGCGAGTATAGCTTTGTTTTAGGTTACCTACACATTTAGTAGTGTAATGCGTACGAAGTCGCAAGCAACAGCTAGTACACAACAAACCCCTATGCAGCACCTCGATTGTATTACCCCCACCCTAGGATTAGAATTACCTCATTCAACTGATAACAATAACTTAGATATTTTAATAGCAATCCAAAAAAGCAATGGTTTTGTCATGTGGCGTGCGCGGGCGCAGATTGTAGATTGCACGTGCAGGTGCGACCACGATCGCTTCGCAGTCCTTCGCAGGGTCGGAATTAGGTAGAAAAAAACGGGGCAAAAATTTTGTATTTTTATGACCCAACTTTTTTCTCTCACTCCTTATCTACAAAATAAAATATAATATATTATTCATAAAATAGCTTAAAGAAGATTTAGGCGTGAGCGCCTAAATCAAAACATCAAAACGTAAGTACTTACCTACTATTTTTGTAAACAGGTTTTTTAATATTTTTGACTTTTTATGTGTCTGACAAACAAAAAATTTTCAATGCTGGTTAATTCACAACTGTTAAATAAGATTGTTTTTGAGTTAACAATTAAAATAAGTTTTTGAAAAATAATATACGAAAAACGATACTACCGTCTACTAACCCTCAAACTAAGCCAAGCTTGCACTATGAGAACCAGATAACTGATATAATACTTAATAATAGATTTTTTTGTATTGAATACTTATAGAAAAACCACTCAGAAACAGTATGTGTAAATAGATCACAGACATAACAAGAACAACAACATAACAAACACTGATTTTCAGTTATAATCATCCGAGAAAACAAGTGAAACGAGATACAATACGACAAAACAAGTAATGTGTCGACTCATGTGTGTTACAGTACTACTGTTTCTACTCATCAATTAGAAAAAACAAAAAAAGAGATGCATGTGAACACGATAAATCAGTGGCAGTGGCAATCTAATCTATAGTTGCCAAACGAAGCATTTAGGAATTCCCTCATTCTGCTTGTTTACCCTTTACCCCTTAAATACATTCCTTATTACACCCCTGTGGCAGTCCTTCGCTTCGTGACAATATAATTGTGCCGCATGCCTCATTCCTCGCGCCTTAATTTATACCTAATAGAGAGATAATCTTTATTTTTCACCGCGTCTCATTTACATACGGGGTTTATCTGCAGCATTCTCACGGACTCATTTACTTTTATATAGTTATTTACTAATAAAAATAAAATTTTGACTAGACTTCAGTTTACCCGTCTGCGTCGAAATATCGGGATACTCGAAAACTCACAAATCAGGGTAAATATCCCGTTTTTAGTGCAAATAGTGTCCATTACCATGATAGTTTCCAAAGTTATATATTTGACTAGCAAGTTTGTAAAAACCACAACTAGGACCTAAGACTTGATAATTGTTAAGTTTGGATTACATGATGGCAGTGACTGGACCCAGTGACTAGTAAAAGGCCGCCAGTCACGGTACATGTTCGATCCAGTAACGGTCGAATTCTATATTCTATCTATTTCTGCTTTTGCCTGACCAGCGATAACCAACTGTGCGCAAATTTGCGCACAGCAACATACTACGTGTTTTTTTATGTACGACATTAAATGAAAACAAAGGTAAGGCTAATGGCTACTATTGTTATAAAATTGTTTTTTTTCAATTTAGTTGCAATAGAAAATCTAAAATTTTTAAACATCTTTATTATCATGTCCGAAAATATAAATGAAATAGCATGTTTTAAACAGGTAAATAAATCATATACATTCATCATGTAACCTCACCTCTTGGTACCTGTTAAACTGACTAAGCGACATCGTCGCAAAGGCACCGCCAATTTACGTTAAAAATTGATAGGAATTTTTTTTCCTACATGGTGATGAAACAAGCTTATGGCCCACCTGATGTTAAGTGGCAACCATTGCCTATAACAGAGAATGGTCTCGAGGTCACGTTCCTTAGAAATGTTCCCTAGAATGCACTACTCTGCGTCTATCAACTTGAGATATACAGGTGTAAAGCTTCATGTGTCTGTTATTTCACCGCCAACCATCCCTTCAAACCGAAACACAGCAATGCTGCTTGGCGGCAGAAATAAGTATGGTATGGAAATGTATCGATTACTGGATAAATATTCAAGCTACCGGTGTACTTCTAAAATCAGTTAATACGATTCCGGATATGTATTTTAAATTAATGTCCTACATAACAAAACAGGTTGTATATAACATTTTTATTTGCTTACCTCACTGGTATGGCAAAAGCGAAGACAGATGGAATATAGGATTCGGCCGTTTAGAATATTTTGCTGTCTATTTTTGATACCGTCGGTTGTGAGTGGCCGAAAATAAAACGGGCTAGTCAGCTAGACTGAATGGGCTGAAACTAGTGTCCCCACGACTCAGGACTTACTGTACGCTAGCTGGGTTACTATACTGTTATGTTACTGCCATCGTGAAAACTAGGTTTTATAGCCGGAACTGATATCTTAACGTGCTTTAATATGCTTTAATAGTACGGAAGTGCTCAGTCATAAAATTAAGTTTCACTAGAGCTATCACCCATCTAAATAATAGCACCGAACTGAAGTACAGTCGGATGATGAGATAAGTGACCAGGCGCGAACATTAAAAAAATATAATTGTCAAAATAAATAGATCGGTGAATTCGATAATGTCTAACTTCATTCCATGAAAGAATTATTGAAATATAAACAGTTAAAATTAAAATAAATGAATTAAAAATACTAGGAAAATTAAAGCAAAAAATTATTAATATTAATGATAAATAACTTTAACAACAAAATGTAAAACAAGAAACTGCGAAAGAAGAATTGGCGGTCTTATCGCTAAAAACGCTAAAATAATAATGTTACGAAGAAGAATGTTAGAAACATTTTTGCATTTTGTACAAAAAAATGCAAAAGTCATCCTGCAATCATGTATTCTAGTTTGCAAACGGTCTTAACTTAGACGTACTATGTAGCCACTATTTTGTTTTCCATTTTTTTTACTAACCTTAATTGTCCCACTGCTGGGCAAAGATCTCCACGTCTCCATCCATGGCGGTCCACAGCCAAATCTGACCAGTCTGGTTTGAATGCATCCGTTGTCTCTCCATCTTTTTCTGGGCCTACGACGGCTGCGTCGCCCGTTCGGTATCCATTTTTATTTCTTATACTGCTATTGCTATTGCCATGCTATTTTTGTTACCTTTGTTAGTAGGAAGTAGTATACGTATAATAAGGAATAATATATGAGTAAGTATATAGATTTCTATATACTAAACCAAATATAACTAACATCGACCGGCGCGTGAGCAGCGTGCGAGTAAAATTGAAGATTTAATTGGAGAGTCGTGCGGAGAAATTGCAAGGAAATGATGCATAGGATTTCAGAATACTGATAAAACAACAATTGTCTTCGGATTTATGACCAGCTAATCAGGGAATTGCAATTATTTGAAATTTACAACCGAAGGAACATTGTAAGTAAGACATTAATGAAAAAACTAAACTTAAGGTACTTTGTTATGTACGGGCTGTAAGTGATCTATTGTATACCCGAGATATTTTCTCGGGGAGGTGTTATAGCTTACATCCGAGTATAATGCATAATTTTTCGCATAAAGGAAGCATATTTATTTTCAAATTTATTTCGACCCTAGGGCCGCAAATCGCATTTGAAGAGCTTATATCGAGTTAACAATGACCAACTTTTAGAGCATGACTGATGAAAAATATTTATGAGCCCCATACTACCTTGAGTCTTTGTAACTCCATACGAAAATACGCGAGGGAGAGCGAAACCCAAATGAAATCATATAAAATAATGAAATGATGATATTAAAACTCATCATTCATAATGTTTATTCATCATATCATATTGTGATGAATTCTAAAAGGATCATTAAACAGAACAACCAGTCTTGTTTGTTGCCTTTCCTGGCTTGGTCGCGAAGGAACAGGCAGTCAAATTGACGTTTTAAAGTGATCCCACTAGATGGAAAAGTAACCTAAAAAGGATGCTGGGAGTCTTTGGGTGCTGGCCGCACAAGATAGTCACTACTTTCAGCAGACGTCTGATGGTGATAATCATGATGAGTCATTATTTTAAATACGAGATTTATCACGTACCGTCTTATCGGTATTTCGACCGACAATATTATACCGATAAATCCCGTATTTATAATAATGATTGAAATCAATCACGAAAGTTTTCTAAGTAAAAATGATGTCTACATATAGGTTCATCAAAATAAAACTGAGAGATAACAAGTTTCACATGAGTCGAACCCTGAGTCATCGCCGATGCTTAGATAACACTTCCTACAACACTGCAAACAAAGTTATCTCGTATATTGTGCATTGAATAATTTATATGCAAGTCTGATAATGGCGAAAGATAATTTATTTGATGCTAGTTGTTTTATAGAAAGTAGGAGTGGAAGCGGATTCTACTTTTCATTCAGGGTATTGTATTGAGAGTCTTCTTTTTAGCGCTTGACCAATTCCGTTTCCATCAGACCTTACCTGCCTATTTTTAAAAATGAGATCTACAAATTGTACTTAGCAGCTTCTTTGTATTTCCTTTCAATATACTTTAATGTATACTTATATTTATATACCTGTATTTTATATGTATTTATGTAAGTGTTGTGCAAAATCCAGCATTTGGGCAATAATATACACCACGGCGGTAAGCCTCTAAGTTGTTTGGAAGGTCGATGCAAAGCCTTGATTACCGAGGTGTTAAGTCACCTCGTGGGCACATTTCTAAGCTATGTTACCCTAGCCCAATGTTTTAGTTTTTTTAGTTATCATGATAAGTATGATCTTTGGCTAATTTCCCAAAATTTGGTATGTAACCATTAACATAACATTAGGTTAAGGTAACCTAGCTTAGAAATGTGCCCCACTAAGTGACCCAATACCCTCATAAAGCTAGGCACCCACCTTCCAAACAACCTGTATATGCCTATATAAGTATTTCATTCGCGGCAATCCAAAACCCAGCCTATCGCGATAGAAATCAATCTTAAAAACGAGTTCCAAATCTCATTTTTGCATCACAAACATCCGTCCATAAAAGCGACCCGCATAACTCAATGCACACAAGATTCTAATATATCGATAACGTGTGGACACCGAGGCCGATCTGAGATGTATGCGTCGTCACGCCGCCGCCAATATCCGACGGAGAATTGAAATATCTGACCTATCCCCTGTTGGGACGGCGCGAGACGGGACTGGACTCAGGGTCGAAGATGGGGCTCACGGCTACGGCTATACTAGCCGGGATTTATCGGCTTTGGACTGGGCTTTGGGCACTAAACAACTTTACTATACTAATAGGTACCTACTACTGACATTTTGGGATGTAGAGAATGTTCTATATTTTTTTTTATCACGAATAGATCTTCGTTTGGCCACAATTTCAGCTGATTAGCTATGATGTATTAGACCTGACATTTAGTGTTACCATCTCCCGATCTATTTATGTTAAAGAGGCCCGGATTATAGTATTCAGGAAAAACAAACGATGGTAAAGTGTTCCATACCTTATCTTTCGTGATCTTATCTGTGCGCATTAAAAACGTAGAACCAAAACGGTGTGTGCGAATAGATGGTACATATACCTTGTAAGTGTGCATTAACAAGGTACTACGTGTTTTGTTACGCACGACATTAAATAAAAACACGGCTAGGGTTAATGGCTAGTATTGTTGTAAAATAGGGTTTTTTTCAAATGCATTACCACAGAAAAATTTAAATTTTCAAACAACCTTAATGTCAAATCCTAAAATATCAATGAAACAGCCTGTATAAAATAGGTAAACAAATCATTATAATTAATCATGTAAGTAGGTACTACCTGTTAAACTGATTAAACGCCATCGTCAAAAAGGCGCCGCTGATTTACGTAACTCTTTTTTATTAGAAATGTGTCGATTACTGGATAAATATTCAAGCTACCGGTATTAAACTAACCTTTATTATCTAAATACAGTTAATACAATCCGGATTTGCGTTTTAAATTAATGTCGTACATAACAAAACAGGTTGTATATATAACTAAGCTGTCGACTGGTTGTCCTCTGATGGAAAGGAGATGGTGGAATTAGATCATGAAAATTATCAATTTACAATCGTTACCGTAATTGGGCACTTAATGTGAAAATTTTGTTTCTATTTGCAAAATAGCCCCTTAAAATGTCTTTTCTGAATGCATCTCTGTATCGTACGTTTCCCAAGGATTCGAGGGATATGATATGAATGTGTAAATGTCACGGGTTAGATAGAGTGCCTACCTACTTGTGGGGGGTTCAATATCGACGCTATAAACAATAAATACCTACTTTTAATACTACAAACAACTTACACTTTCAACTTAGTAACCTTCCAATCTATAATTGCGCAGTGGAGGGGGCTCCGTGTTGTTTCAGTGTGACGTTTCAAAGTAATCGTTTCTATTGTAATTAATGAAGATTGCTTGGTTTTGACGTACTTAGATAATTGTTTATAAACAATTTAAATAAAATAAAATAAATAAAAGGGCATTTATTTACACACACATCTATTATGCTAACAGAAGTTGGTAGGTGCAATAAGAAGGTACTAAATAAAGTTAGGTTAGTTTAACAGTAGGTCTAATTCTAAAAAAACATTAGTACATTATCTATGGTGGTGGTAAATAAGTCGAGAGCTCAGCTACGCTGAATTTCAGCCTCGCCTTGGCAGAAACATCTGCTGCTTTTTTTAAGTACTCACTAGCGTATAGGTAAGTATCTAGATGGTAATAGTATGTAAGTATTCATAATTATTTGTGGTATTTAAAGGATATTGCCCATTGTATTGTTCATTAAACAATAAATGATGCCATCTTGAAAACCCTACGTAATTCATCATCTTAGGAATTAAAAAGATCGACCGTTTGGCAAAAGGCTGTATTTTGATGATTGAAATGTTTCAAAAAACTAAGGACAGTCTACTAACAAAAATGCGATAAATATGGAAAACTTTACTAATATAAGAAAACAACACAGCGTAAACAAAATTTTCGAATGTTAACATCAGACGTCACCGCCCGTGGCCGCAATTTCCTTCGCTGTCCGTCCGTCAGTGTGTCACGTTATATTCTAATATTCACACTTTAATTTAATATACTGATTGTCAGATCTGTATCAATGTATCACATGAATATTTTGAATATTATTGATGCTGGGAAATTATATTGAATGAATTAATAAAAACATCGACCGACCTTGTGCGGTTTGCATCCTACTGCTCTCGGCGACTTTATTCGGTCGACTTTTCATTATAAGCTAACCAACCTCAGTAATAGAAACGAGATATCTGTTTTTCCGAAAGAAGTACCCAGGACGTTTGAGAAACTAACGGTTATCAGATGAAAATAGCGTTGAAATTGTTGTTGTTGTTGTATATTGAATTGTTAAATTGTTGTCGTATGTTTTTGATCTATAAAGTATATCCAAGTATCCATGCTATAAGGATTGAAATTGTAATGGATCTTCCAGGCATAGAAAAATACTAATAGACTCTCCCAAGCCTGGGACTTCTTTTTTAAAACATACGCTAAACAAATCCAAAACAAAAACGCTATACTACAAATAAAATAATTGAATTAACCCTTTCACTCGACATAATACAAATATTTAAACAAAGGAGCATCATTCAAACGAATGAAATGAACGAGTGAACGAATAGATTGAGTGAACAATATCTTATTTTGCTATAATCCGGGCGTGAAGCAATGCTAATTTCCTGCTCCAGATTGAACACGATGTTCAATGTCTCTATTTTAAACTTCTGTTTACGTAAAACGATTGTTTTCAGAATATAAAACGGGAAGTGAACTCATTTGTGTCGTTCAATCAGAGATTAAAGTTATCCTTCCTCAAATTCTGCGCTCAATGCGAAATGATAATGATAAATTAATATGCTCAATAACTAAAATAGCTAATAAGTTTTCGAAAACTTTCGAAATCGAAGTGTTACCGAACATTTTGTTATACATTACTTACATAATAATTTTGTAACTTGATTTGACATAGCAATAATAAATAGCTGTCTACTATCGACCGAAGCATATAGTAAGAAAATAAAGAATAAAAAGAAAATCCATTTAATAAGTTAAATAAATTTTTGTAAATTTAGTTACATTTTACCTACACCTTAAAGATTGAATCAATGAATATAATTTATACTAAGTTATTATATACATAATATATTTTATTAGCTTCCGCCCGCAGCCTCGCATGCGCGGTTTGTCAGTAAAACTAGCCTATAATTTTATTTCAAGCAACTATACTAGCAAACACATACACCATAGAGCTTAGAACTAGCATACATAATAATATTATGCCTTTGTTTCAATCCAGATTATAATCTATCTATATACTACCAACATACCAAATTTCATCGAAATCTGTTCAGCTGTTACGACATGAAAGCGTAACAAATACATACACTTTCGTATTATTTTACATTTTTTTTATTATTAGGAAGCTTCAACATAGCATACACTGACGATATAGATATAGCGGTTACATTTACAAATGGTAGGACTTAGTGCTACTATAATTACAGATTTTATATTTTAATTTCTTTTTTATACGTTTTACTTTCGATTAAAAAATCCCAAACCCTTAATATTGAATAGATTTTATATTAACATAACTTAGTATAAGAGAAGATACACTCGCTATTAAACAGCGGATGAGGAATAATTAAATGCGTCACAAACGATTAAAATGCTATAATATTTTATGCGAAGGGCACCTTCAAATTTGCCGCTGCAGACGCGCTGCCACCGCGCGGCACGTTGCGGCAGATTTGAAGGCGCCCTAAGATAAAATATTGCTTGCCATACATAAAAGTGCATCCTCGTACCAAGAGAAAGGTTGCGGGTTCAAGTCCAGTCTGGCTTAAAAGTTTTTGAGATGGCTTTAAAAATTATACAATCCAATATAAGATGAAAATATATTAGGTTGGGGAAAAAGTTTCTTCGCATTTTTTAAGAAAATTCAAAACATTTTTTAATATAATTTGTTTGCATTTAACTAAAGTATGTAGGTACCATTTTGTTCGATAATTTTTTGCCATCTTGTAGGTAAGGGCATGATCCCATTGCTATAGACATTTTGGGGCTTCTGATCAAAATACCGCGACAAGTGGTTTTGGCAGTCCTCTCGTGATGTTAACCTGACACTGCCTAAAGAATTCTGAAGAGACCGAAATAGGTGGAAATCTGAAGGTGCAAGGTCAGGAATATACGGCGGATGCATTAACACCTCCCAGCCAAACTCTCTTAAGTTTTGCTAAGTGGCTAAAGATGTGTGACGTCTAGCGTTATCATGAGGCAAAACCACACCCCTTCTGTTGATTAATTCCGGCCGCTTTCTCTCAACTTCTTGCTTTAATCTCATCAGTTGTTCGCGGTAGAGTTCAGAATCGATGGTCCTGCCTGGTGGTAACAGCTCATAATGAATAATGCCCTTCCAATCCCACCACACACACAGCATCACCTTGTTGCGAGTTAACCCGGGTTTCGCCACAGTCTGTGAAGCCTGACCGGCCTTTGACCACGACCTTTTTCGCACGTTCTTGTCATACGTGATCCACTTTTCATCACCAGTTATCAGCTTCTTCAAAAATGGTTCGGTTTCATTACGTCGTAATAAAGAATCACAAATGAGTACACGGTTCATTAGGTTTCTTTCAGTGAGCTCGTGGGGTACCCAAATATCGAGCTTTTTTGTGTACCCAGTTTCTTTTAAATGCGCCAAAACTGTTTTGTGGTCAATTCCCAGTTATTCAGCTACGTCGTAACTACTGATATGCCGATCTTGCTCCACTTTTTCAAAAATGGCATCAATTTTATCCGTAATAGGGCGACCAGAGCGACGTGCATCTTTGACATCAAAATTTCCGGATTGAAAACGCTTAAACCAAATTTGTGCTACCCTCACAGACACTGCACTAGGTCCATAAACATCGCAAATTTTTTTCGCGGCTTGCGTTGCATTTTTACCTTTTTTGTAGTAAAATTTTAAAATGTATCGAATTTCTTCATTAGATTCACTCATCTTTACTTTACTGTACTTTATCTTTACTGTTTGAAAAACAAATAAAAATCACACATATTCCTAATATAAATTTGGAATTATCTTCTTTAAAATTTAAACTTTGAATGATACCAAAACCAGCCAGATACAAATAGTATAGCCAAAGAGATTTTATTACAAGTTCATACATACTATAATGCGAAAAGACTTTTCCCCCTATATCTTCGAATGTGTGTGATGGTGCATTGAATTGCAAGGCGAGCGATATTATATCTTAACACAAAATATTATAGCATCCTCATCGTGTGTGACGCGCTTAATAGATTGATTATATAAATAAAGTTGTTTTATGTTTATTTTAATGTCTGATATTTATATTAAATATAAACATATAAAATATTTTTACATGTTAAAATTTTTATAACACTGAACATTGATTTACGATTAGAATTTTTCTTATAAATTATTCAAAAATACTTTCATATCAATAATAATAGCTACAGTTAAAATATGCCTGAGTGGTAGTATCCATTGCTTGAAATAAATTACTTTGAGCCATTAACCCACTTATTGTTTTTATAACCTCATATACCTATTATAGTTTTTATAATGTATCTATAATTATGGATCTTTTAAATATACAAGTGTAATATCTATCTGGATTTCTTGTTTAATTCTAGCCAAACAGGTTAAATAAATCATAAAAATCAATAACAAGTTAGGTATCAACTGGTTATTGCTTTTTATGACTTTAAAAGGTGTGTTCAAAAAAAGTATAACAAAAAACCAACAATCAATAAAATGAACTAGTTAGGCGGCGGCCATGTTGTCAATTTGTCACACGCGCCAACTTAATAAAGCGGCAAGAAGTGGCAAGTTCTTTGTCTGAGCGTGGCTGGATTTATCGGGGCCCGAGGAGGCGCTTCATTTCCTGCGCTCGACTCTTGTCGAACTCGACAGTTGGTGTAGAGGGTAGGCGGTAGCGGTATCGGCGTGGGCTCTCCGCTGTCAATTATCATCATCATCATATCAGCCAAAGGACGTCTACTGCTTAGTTAATAATGTTTAGTTTTTTACTTCTAGTTAGTAAATCTAAATCAATTAGCTTAGGTGAAAGTGAAAGTTACAGCAAAGAAAAACATTTTCTGGAAGAGATTGTTTACTAAGTATGCTTGGGTAAGCAAAAAGCCAAGCATGCTTGCCTATGAACATGAGATGGGCCAAATACAAAGAAGCGCTATATTGGCCTAGTTACACTTTTGTAAATTCTTACACCAGGGAAATTACGGTTAGCAGCCTCACCAATGATTTATAGCACTTACAGTTTAAAGTTATAATGGTCGATACGTGAAGTATTTTTGTTATTTATATTGAACTAGCTGTTGCCCGTGACTTTGTACGCGTTACACTACTAAATGCGTAGGTAACCTAGAAATAAAGCTGAACTCGCTGTTGCAAAATGACTTGACATCCCATTTTTATCCCATGGGAACTAATTTATGGGATATAAGGTAGCCTATGTGGTAATTCTAGTTACAATCTACGTATATACCAAATTTCATCGAAATCGGTTCAGCCGTTAAGACGTGATTGAGTAACAAACAAACAAATAAATAAACAAACATCCAAACTTTCACATTTATAATGTTAGTGTGACAAGCCTACCCGCCCGCGGCATCGTGGTTTGCCAGCAACATTACCCGTCTTCAGCGCAGTCAAGTAAAAAATAGCCTATGTCCCAATTCCGGTGATAATCTATTTATACATCAAATTTCATTGAAATCAGTCCAACCGTTTAGTCTTAAAAATGTAACAAACAGACAGATAGAGATAAAAAGACAAACATACAGAGAAATAGAGTTACTTTCAAGTGTATAATATTAGTAAGGATAATAAATGAATATTGTGCATATAAATAATTAAACCCAGAAGCTGCCTCATAATTAATTCGAAAACCGGGGTCAACTACTGACTCATTGGAACTCTACAAACTTACCTACTCGCTTCAGCTTATGAATTATTCCAGTACATAACACTAGAATGCGAGAGGATAATCACATTGTTTTGTTTTTGATTCATTGCACTTGGTGGGTAGTCATAAACTTGGTATTTATAACGTTTCTTGGCTTGATCGGATATTTGCCCGTTACACATTTATCATACATATTGTCTGACTTTTCAGTTCCGTGTTTAATGACAAAAGAGTTGTAGTTAACATTTAATATTAAATAAGAAATAAATAAATATTGCTGGACATTTGACACAGCGCTATCTAGCCCCAAATTTAAGCAGAGCTTGTACTATGGGAACCAGATAACTGATAAAATACTTATATACTTTTTTTTTGTAAATACGTACTTATAATATATAGAAAAACACCCAGACACGGAACAAATATCTGTAATTAATATAGTATCTGTATTTAATATTAATATTGAGTTTTTTATTATTTTATTTGTGTTAATTTTGATTTTCATTCTTTCAGGTAAGTCAAAGCTGTGACCTTATTATTCAAGTCGAGGCAGATAAAGAGAGTAAGCGATTATCATTATTTTACGACCGATTTCTACAAATGAAAATAGTAAGTACGAACGAGTTGAGTTTTAAGAGTAGTAGAGATCCTTGTGAAAGGACTTGTCCGAGGAAGTACTACCACCATACCTTTTTCTGTCGCCTAGCAGTATTGCTGTGTTTCGGTTTGAAGGATTTCCGGTGAAATTACAGGCACATGAGGCTTTGCACCTGTATGCCTCACGTTGATGGACGCAGAACAGTGCATCGTAGGGCACATTCCTAAGGTGTTCCTTAGGTGCGTGACCTACGCAGCCATGCTTTATTATGGGGGATGGTTACCACTTAATATCAGGTGGGGCATAAGGCTGTTCCAATACAGCAATACAAGCAATAGTATAAAAAAAAATAGTTCAATAAACCTATAAAACGTTTTATTAGGAGGAGAATATTTCCCAAAAAAGGTCCTTCACAGCATAACCGATTTTGATCTTTCTTTTTGTAGTTATGGGATCTCCTGGGTAGTTCTTCGTTCGTAATCCAAAAATGACTTCTAAAAAATATTGGGGAGGAATTAATTGGGTTTAATTACATTTTCCAAAGTGGTCCTCAAAGAGATCCTTTTTAGGTCTACCACATGTCATATTCCAAAGCACTAAGTAAAAGTACTTACTTACCTACCCTCATAGTGTCACAGATTGCACACTTGCAGATAATTGTCAGAGAGGAAAAATGCACAAGCACCATTCAAAGCTGATGATAGATTAGCCACTCGCCTCTTGTGAGGTCTCTGGCCAAAGGGAAACGTCTGCTATCATGTTTTAGGGTTCCGCAACGGATCTCTTACAACACTTAATATCGACGTATTTATTTCTAATAAAATGTCACTTGTACTTTAATTATAGTAAATTATCTAGTAGTTATATTTCAATTCATTTCCGACTATTACGAAAATGGACACTTTGAATCTTTATATTTTGTAATCGGATTGTTATATCAAAAAAGTGGTCAGGAAACCTTATACTTGTTTTAAGAAGACCTATTCAATGATACCCTACAAAACGGGGTGCGTGACTATCATGTTTTAGAGTTCCGCAATGCATCTGTTAAATCACTTTATGCTGTCGTATTTAATTCTCATAAAAAATCACTAATATAGTAAATTGTTTCGTAGTTATATTTCATTAAGTATTCGTTTGGGAGTTTTACGAAAATGGCCATATTGAAGCTTTATACGAGTAATTCGTAATCGGATTCTTATATACTGCGTGTCGCCGCATTTACGACATTAATTTAATTCACGGGCTATTGTTGTGAAATAGAATTTTTTCAAATTCGTTCATTGATTCCATGGATTTTTTTTAATTTTCAATCTACCTTAATTTCAATTCCTACAATATCAATAAAACACCCTGTATAAAATAGGTAAACAAATCATATTCATTCATCGTGTCAGTAGGTACCTGTTAAACTGACTAAGCGACATCGGCGCAAAGGCGCCGCCGATTTACGTTATAAATTGTTTATTGGAAATGTATCGATTACTGGATAAATATTCAAGCTACCGGTATTAAACCAGTCTCTAAAATCAAAAACTAAATACTATTCTTCATATGTCTTTTTTTTTTATTAATGTCGTGAATGCGGTGACAGACTATCAGGTGTATTCTATCAGATATCTGGCTCCCATAGTACAAGCTTTGCTTAGTTTGGGGCTAGATAGCGCTGTGTCCAACATTATTTATTTATTTATTCAGTTTGAACATACAAGTCTGAAATTTCAGTTATGATACAAATTTACCAACGGACTTAACAGTTGCTTAAAGATTATCAAAATACCTAACTAAAAACATTTAAGATACTGTATCTAAGCTATTTCTTATTGTGCTATCTGCTACCAAAATGGCAAGATCGGGCAGCGTGAGAACTAACTAGCATTTGTATCTGTGTTTGCGCAACGTAGATCTAATCGGTCGATGCTGCAATCTGGGTGCAAAATGGCATAGGTAGACTACCTGATCCACCTCGACTTCGCAGAGATTTTTTCAAAATAAATAGCTTATTAAATAGCTCACGGATAGTGTATCTTTCAATCTGTGAAAGAATTTTAAGAATCGGTTCCGTAGTTTTGTGAGATACTTACCTCCTACAAACTTACAAACTTTTAATATTAGTCGTTATCTCGTTACAATATTAAATCGATAACACTAATTAAAGAAAACAAAAAAACCAGAATAGTACTCAAAATCTATTAAGTAATATTAACTATTAATTTTTTTCAAACTATCGCGACCACTGTAGGTGCATAATTAGATAATTACTGGTTTAAAAGGGAATTTATCGCGTATGTACCTTTTTTATTTGTTATCCCGTCGTTTCTACATATTTATTAATAGAAATATAAACAAGTAACTTAAAGAAAATTCTAAAAAGAATTTTCCAAATCGGTTGATAAATGAGTCTTCTGAAGTCATAAACACAAAAAAACCGAACTGAGAACATTCTCCTTTCATTAAAAATAAAGTCGAACAGCAAATCACACACAATTTATCATCAACATCATCTCATAGAGGATGCGGACGTCTACTGTTGAACAATCTTAAGGGTCTAGATTTATTATTTAACTACATATAAAAAAATATGCTGAAATTAGACTACTAAGAGAGCACAACATTATTATAAATGTATTTTTTGACCTTCTAATGATCATTGACGCAACGCACCAATTAGAAATGCTAACAGCTTTAGACAAAAACTAAAAATATTTCTAATGGTAGCCCAAATATAACATGCTAACATCAATGTCGACCTCTCTTTTGATCTAGTCATCTAATTACTCTTCTCTACTCTCATATGTATATTTAAATCAATATATGTTATATATGTAGTTTCCCATATTTATTTATATATAACCTCCATAACCTTTGGATTCATAAGTAAGATACATAAGTTGTATATATATAGTATACATATATAATATTATTTTAGAAATTTTAGTATGTTTATAAAATTTAAATCTACATTTTAATAAAACTGCACACCTTTTATTTACTCACTTCTTTATTTATTTTTATTTTACTTCGTCGCTGCTGCACTACCTTTTGCTTTTGGTTTCAGCTGAAAATCAGCGTTGGAACATTATGCTGAGCTGAACGCCATTTTGGTACGCACACACATGAGTCGGACTGTCAGAATGGATTCAATTGTATCTACTGTTCCATAAAATTGTTTCATGTGCCATTTTGTGTGTACCAAATAAATGATTATTCTATTCTTTTCTACCCCATACTTGCAAGATGTGGAATGAGCTACCATCTGAGGTTTTCCCGTTAGGCTACGACATGGCACGCTTCAAGAGAAATGTTAAAAGGTTTCTACAGGGTAGGGAACGCATCGACAATACCCCAGATGTTGCCGGTGTCAATAGGAGACGGTGACCGCTTACCATCAGGTGGGCCGTGAGCCTGTTTCCCTACAAATAACATTAAAAAAAAGTACCAATACCGCGACAAACGGACCCACCTCATCTCACCAACTGGCTCCCAATCAAATAACCATAGATATGTTAATCATTTAATAAAAATCGTCATTCTTAACTTCGAAAGCTTATACGCTAACTCCAAAAAAGGTCACTTCCACTTGCGACCCGAATACCGGAATCCTAATTGTCGAATGGCCTCTTGTGCCGATCGGCTCGTGAAAGGAGATTGGCCGCGCTCGGGCTCTCAGCGCGGCCCGATGACGCTTCAGATCCTATCGCTCTGCCTTTCCACGCCACCACTGCCCTTCGTGAGGTTATTGATACGGAGCTAAGTGGAACAAATCTTAAAGGAAATTTTCGCTGGTGAATGACTTTTGGATTCGTTTTTTAAGTGATGTTGGCTTAGAGTTGTATGCCATCCTTCGTAAGTTATGGATAAAAAATAAGTAGGTATCATTAATTTGGATCGACGAGTGTGGTACTGTTACACTATCAAAATTATCACGCAATACGTGATACCACGATTCAATATCCGATCCTGGGAGCGTGGCTTAAAATAAAATAAAAAAAGCCCGTTTATTCCATAACTTAGATAGATACTAATTTCAACACATGCAATTTCAAATCTAGATAATATATAATTGATTTCTGTTTTATTGTTAATTTTATTAAAATTAAGATATTTTTTACTAGACCCCACTATCCCACTGCTGGGCAAAGACCTCTCCCTCTTTCACTTATCACGGTCTAGGAGCCAGACCCCGCCAGTGTCTTTGAAAGACTAGACGTCTAAGTCGTCGCTCCAGCACTTTTTAGGCCTACCTCGGCGTTGCTTTCCGTCTTTAGGAATCCATATGCTAGTGACCTTGCACATCGGGTTGCATACGGGAGACATGACCCGCCCAGTCCCATTTCAGCTTTGCAGCCTTGATGTCCACGTCAGCAAAAAGATTAAGATTAAGAAAATTGAATTTATTTAAATTAACTTAAGTAGGAGTCAAGCGAAGAAGAGATTGGGGTCTGGCTTAACTATTATTTATTAGTCTCTGGCGCAGCCCAAGCGTTTGATTGATATTAATATATTACAGCAAAAAAACTTATTTAATCCAGAAAAAAAAAACTATCCTCATTCTTTTCTCTAAATGTCATAATCCCCCAAGTCCTGTTATGATAATTTGTTGAGATTCAAATGACTATACAGGTTTCGTTCATAGAATATTTTTTTCTACCCAAGGTAAAAAAGTAGGGTTATTTTTTACCGTAATCGCAAATATCTATTATAGCGACAGCTGCTTTTATTATCCATAGAAGTGCTGATATCAATATAACTTTTGTTATAACAAAATCTTCTCCATCCAAAGGTTGCCTGGAAGAGATCGCTTATAAGCGATAAGACCGCCCATTGTACTGTTTGCTTTTTGTTTTCTATTTTGTTTGTATTTTTTTGTTCATATTGTGTACAATAAAGTGGTTTCATACATTAATGAATTCAATAATATTGTTTACTTTGAAACCCTGCCATTAATACTGCCATGTTAATAATATCACGATGCGGATCACGATCCAGTATTGTGTAACATCCCCCGATGAAGGTTGCTGGGAGCGTTTGGGTGCAGGTCGCAAGAAAATCGGTCGCTTTGAAAATCTGTGGGGGAGGCATTATGTTCAGCAATAAACGTCCTGTGACTGATATGACGAAGATTATGAATTTAAATTTTTATTTTAACAAGGTAATATTTCTTTATGTAGTTAGTAGATAAAAAAATCTCAAATTAAATTTACTAAAAGTTTAAAATTGATCAGTCCATTAGGTCCCTGTAGTTAATTTCTTAATTGTACAATCACTTACTGCATACATTTTAAATACGATTAATAAACTAGTGGTTAGCCCCGAATCCCCCCCCCCCCCCCCGAATCCCGAATCTCGCCAATTTTCAATAAAAACAATAAAAAATATTTGTAATCTTTGACTATCAAAATAGTGCCACGAAATAAATAACCATTTTACTTGGCCTACAGATTCATTCAAATTACATGTAACGGGAGTTTATGTTAATTGGTTATTCTTTTTTGGGTTAGAAATTGCAGTTATTCTGGATTTCAGACTTTTGCCTATATGTGTCACTAAAGCTACATGCACACCAAATTTCAGCACTGTGGGGTCACTGTGAATTTTGTCAAAGTTCAGTTTTTATTATGGCTAATAACTTAAAAACTACAAAGTTTAAACTAAAAAAAATGGGATCGAAATATACTCACAAAGACCTTTTTTTAGACGTGACACTTGACCAGATAGTCCCATTTTGTTTATTTTTACCCCTTTTGAACCTTAATATCTCAACAACCCCCCACCCCTCCCCACCCTCCCCCATCCCCACATTTTTAACTCATTGAATCACACCAAAATTGTGCCATCACTACCTACCTCTATACCAAATTTATGATGATCGGATAAACGCTTCGAAAGTTATCCTCAGACAAACAAACATACATACATACATACAACGCCGATTTGCCTAAGTTGATTTGGAGACCTCGCTTCGCTCGATCAATTAAGTCATGCGACTTACGTACAATTAAATAAAGATTTCGCTATTTAAATATTCTACTAGTTTATTAGACGATACAAAAACACTGATTGCCGCTCATTAAAAACTAATCAGATTCATAGCACCAAACACAAAAATTACCATTTAGAGTTAGGCTTCCGTCGTAAAAAGTAGTTAGAATACTGGGTACTTAATTATTCAAATGTCCGTCTTTACCTGTTTTAGGTAGTTTTGGTTAAACTATTTGGCGTAGGTACGATAGTTGAAGTGTAAACCCAGGATAAGTCGCCTTGCAGCTAGCTCAGCAGTATAACTCAATCGATTGCTAACAACAGTATCTCTAATGGCTGCAATCTCAGTATTATCTATGCTACTGCGACTACAACCAGTTGACAAAGTGCACTACGTGATATTGCAACCATTACTCGTAGTGATTCATATCGACCCCCTCGACCGGCGTCCTCAACCCCCCAGCTTCTCAGATAACGGTCCACCCGATGCCTGATATTACCTAAAGCATGCTACTCAACCCGCATCTATAAACAACTCATTGTTCTCACTATCGCCCAAAAAATAACCATTGTTTCAAAAACAGAAAAAAAAACGCGAAACGTCAAAGTGACAGTGGGAAATCGCGCCAAAACTACCGCTGACAAAGCACCGGTGAGCCGAAACAATCAACAAATTCACATCGGACATTTATTGTTTGGTATCGAGGCGTTCCACCTCTGTTGTTTATAACAGAGACGGCCAATTTGCTCGAGAGACTTTTTATCGGGAATTTTTTCAACTTTTTTCGGTGTCGTACAAAAAGGTCGATATGACAGGTCTCAATGTACCCTCGGTGGGTACCGGTATCGGTGGCGGGGCACGACGAAAAACGAGAATCAAGTAATCGAGCACACAGAAGGAGCAGGCGAGGGCTCGCCGGCCCGTGACAATTGCATCTGCACCTGGATTGCAGACGCCATGTTGGATTATTGCGCCTCTCTCGATCAACTGTTTTGCTGGACTTATTTTATTTTCCATTCAGATCTGTGGTCGTGGAGTTGTACATAATAATTCTCCCCTCCACTCAAATAAAAATAAACAAACGACGTGCACAGGTCGTTGCATTGAAAAGAACACAGTCAGTTGTAGGTATTCGTTTGTATTTACCACTTAAAATGAACATAATATTCAGTTTTTAACATTTTTAATGTGCCTATCCATTTTCATACCTAAATTAGCATTTCCACAGTAACTTTATAATTGTTTGTCTCTGTAAAAACCTTTACTGAATAACTTTTAATCTAAAGTCTTATCAAATCTCGGCCAGAATCAGCTGGCAAGTTTCTAATCCTTTTTAAGTGATTCACAAAACAAATCAAACACGATTCTTATGTTATGAAACTCCTTCACAGTTTATGAACACGGTATCAGCTTACAACCTTTCTCAAAAGGTCCGCGTGGTCCGTGCACAATAGTGTTGCGACTCGAAATATTCTTATTTTAATCGAGTAGGTGTATCGAGGAGGCGAATATCGGCGCGCTCGTGTGGAATATAGATAGTGACGGACGGTGGACAGACGATACCAGACTGCTGTGGTGAAAATTATTCATATTTCAACTCGCAATTCTTTACACAAACTTGTACCTTACACTTGTCTTAAGAAAATAAATCAGTTTGATACATTACTTTTTCTTAATGTACAGCTCATTAGAAGTGTGAATTTATTACAGAATGACATTTATTTCATAATTTATTACTTCCGATTATCATTCATTTAATCAGGATCTCTGATCTAGCACAGCCGTGGTATTGGAGATTTATCTATTAAATTATGTGATTGAATTGGCAATGATTGCCTCAACCGTCTAAAGTTCAATTGGATTCTACCAACTTCAATTTCTCTGTAACCCACGCACTCAGGGATCTACGCGTCAAATGCCTTGAAAATATGACGGCTTTTTAAAGTATTCTTCGGAAGCAATTGGGCTGTCATTGTGACGTTTGTAACAAAAAGCGCAGAAGGACGTGTCATCCGCGGGATGGATTCGAAAATTAAAATCTCGCGTTAGCGCTGGCGGCTGACGGGTGTCGTGCGAGCGAGCTGCCAGTGTTGCCAGCATTGCCAGTTCGATTTCAGGCTTGTTCTAAATATGTCAACACTTCTTTGTTATCGAACGACGTGCGCGGGAAATGAAAGTCCACGAGTAGACAACTCCATTATCGACGTATCGTTTAATATTATTACGTTGTGATGCAAATTAAAAGTCAATTTTATAGATTGTTCGCGCGCTCCATTATAATTTGTAAATTATAATCTAAAACTACTTGGAAAAATGCGCTGATTCAAACACGTGCGCTTCGAAAAGTCCTGGCATCAAACGGTATTCGCTATCTAACTCATCCGTCAAACGTCAAAAAAATCCCCGCAAATTCTATTCAACTTCGACATTCGCGACGGGAAGAAAACTTACATGAGTGACGTATCAGACGGCGGCAGGCGGCTGCAGATCCTCGTATTTACCTGCGAGTGGTGACTGCTGGCTCTCGTCAGGCTAAGCCGTTCGCTCTCTAGTTGAAAAGTTTTTGACTGCTGTGGGAGATAACGCCGCACTTTGCACCCGACTGTTTTGCGTTTCTGTCGCAGGTTTAGTTTTCACAAGGTTTTCAAAATGAAATTGGGTGTTCAAGCTTTTAGATTTGCAAAGTTGAATTTAGTAAAGGAAATGCTTTGAATAGACCAATATTTGATAGATAATAAATGCGAGGGTTCCCTAAAATAATAATATTTTTAATCAACCTCTTTAAGAGACTGAACGAGTGCTCACAACTAAAAAAACAACCAGCCTTGTTTCTTGCCTTTCTTTCCTGGCTTGGTCGCGAAGGAACAGGCAGTAAAATTGACATTTGAAAGTGATCCTTGTTATTTTAATGAATAAACACAGTTTTGATTCTGATTGATTATATATTGTTTTAGGAACTGTTTTTTTTTTAATAGTCAAGGTAAATTTTCTTTTCCCTTCAAAGTCCCGTCAGTCGTCACGTGTCACCTGTCGGTTGATCTGGATCGCTGACATTATGTGTGCTCACTTGTCAAACATTCTTTTGTACGGAGATAAGCTTAACATAGCTCGCAAGTCGTGCGTCGATTTTTTAAACGAAAGCTGAGATAGACCATGTATTAAAGTAGTTTTTACATCTTAATAGGGGATGAAAATATAAAAAAAAATTACACAAGTATCAACACACACAGAAATTAAGCTCATACAATAGACATACTCGTAGATATACATTTTTTTTTGGTGAGAGGAACAAGTCTATGGCCCACCTAATGTTAAGTGGTAACCATCGCCTATAGCAAAGTATTGCTTCGTAAGTCACGCACCTTAGAAACGTGCCCTACGATGCACTGCCCTGCGCCCGTCATCTTGAGGCATACAGGTATAAACTAATGTGCCTGTAATTTCACTGGAAAACCCCTTCATACCGAAACACAGCAATGCTACTTGGCGGCAGAAATAGGTATGGTGGTAGTTCTTCACCGGGCGAGCCCTTTCACAAGGAACTCTACAACTCTATACATACTATTATAACAGAAACAAATTTAATAATCTCCATTATTCCAATAAGTTTAAAGAAATAAATATTATGACATTCCCTTGTCAATAATTCTATGAAAATCTGATGTATGTTCATAAAAATATTAATTTGTTTAAGAAAAATAGCAAATAATAATAATAATAAGAAAAATAGCGATAATTATGATTTTAATACTAGAAATAAAGATAAACTCGCTGTTGCCACTTGTAGATTGTTAGTAAATCGTATGAAGGGCAAGGTGTACTCTTTTATAACAAACTCCCAAGGGATGTACAAAAATTGACAGTTAACAAATTTAGAAACGTAATTAGGTAAACAAAATCTTTATATAAAAGGCTACTATAAAATATCGGATCCTTTAGATGATAGAGAAGCTTGGGATTGAAATTGCTCCAACTCGTTCAAAACGTTACAATTTAGACGTAATTAATTTTCTTTATTGTTGTGTATTCTAAAAGGATCATTAAAAAAAACAACCAGCCTTGTTTCTTGCCTTTCTTTCCTGGCTTGGTCGCGAAGGAACAGTCAGTAAAATTGACGTTTCAAAGTGATCCTTGAGATTTTAATGAATAATATTTGACTTTGAGCCCTGTGTCGAAAAACATAACCCTTCCTTCGGCTTTGGCGTAGTCTGGTAAAGTAGTTGGGTAAAAAGGAGTTCATTACCACTAACCAATACCATTGGTGATTGGTCAAACGTTTGACGTATTTTTTAAATAGCGTTTATTTTGACGTGTATTTTGCGTATTTTTACAAAATACAATATCTTTATAGTAAGCAAGAATCCAATCTATCGTGTTAATAATACTAGTTGCACCAATTAACTATAGTAATACGAAATTGAATCCATTCGCGCAAGTTAACCACGCATGAAGCCATGCACAATATCCTACCCAACAATCCTTATCTGGAGAATTTTCAAATTATGTACCAACAGTAATTCTGATCGTTATCAGTGTGTGTAATCCGGCGTGTCAGCGATAAGGGAATCGTAAAAATCGCTCGATTAAAAGTTATCGGGTGTTCGATAGCGGTCGCGGTTAGTGCGCGCTCGACGTTCGCTTGTCGAATGCAGTGTCGGTCGGTGAAGTGCACAATTACCCGGGAAAAGTGAATTGTTCCTGCGTTGTTCGCATTTTGAATTTCGGGTGCGGTATTTACTTTTTTTCCTGTGTTTTGAAGAAATTAATTTAATTAATTCGTTTTTGAAGGAATAGTGAGAATCTGCCAAGGACCCGGAAATGTGGAAGGTGTTGGGGGAGGCCTTTGCCCAACAGTGGGAAAATCTAGCGGAAAAAAAATGGTTTTGGAATTTTGGCCAGGAATATAAGGTTCTTGCAACAAAGTATTTTAGTAGGCCGTTTTTTGGCAGGATCGGAGAGAGTGGCGTTATAGAGAGGCCTATTCCCAGCAGTAGGTGCGAACAGAGAATGGATAGCTAAAATCCGTTCTTCAGCCGTTTATGGCCAGCCGTATATTACAATCTAGCCATGTATAGGCTAATGAGTAATTTCATTTTGAGCTAGTTTTTTTAGTATAACTTAAACTAAGGGGGTGTCCAATAGCACTTTTCTTCATCATCATCATCATTAACCTATAACAGTCCACTGCTGGACGTAGGGCTCTCTCAGGGTGCGCCATTGAGCCTGATCCTCAGCTCTTCTCATCCAATCCTTGCCAGCCACAGCGCGCAAATCATCCCTCCATCTAGCCGAAAGACGTCCTACACTTGCCTAGACGTGGTCTCTACTCTAGTCAGTCTCCACTGGCACTTTTATACTGTCTCTAGTTAAGGGGAAGACACTTTTTTGATGTGTTATATAAAGATAAGATGAGATAATAATGTATTTATTGCACACCATTAAAAAAAATGTTTTTTTAAATCATATATACATTGGGCTGCCTTATTGCTAAAAGCGATCTCTTCCATGCAATCTTTGGATGAACAGGATCTATGTGTAATATTAGAACAAGTATATTATATTAATATCATCATCATCATCAATCAATCATCAATCATAAAATTACATAAATAGTAATGGATACATATAATATGTGTGGTTATGAACACTACTTGTACTATAAACTCGGATACTCACAAAATCACAAATCATGGTAAGTATCCCGTACAAATACAAATAGAACTCTTGGTTGTCAAGTTAAAATAATACCTTGTTACCACAAAAAAAGATAAACAACTGTTCAACGCGTGTTTAAAAAAATCGTTACTAGTTTTTGGTATTTGTTTTTTTCAAACAGTGTTTAGCAGGTGTTTAATTTTTTTGTGGTTTATGTTTTGGATTCTCTTAGAATATGCACTAGCAAAAGATCAAGGACTTCTTACGTGAAACAGATTCTACTATTCGACCAAGGTTAGCGCGTTCGTATTTCAAATTTCAGATGCGGGATTATATATTTTTTTTTTGTTCAAGTTTTATTTTTAATCAATCTTGTGGGCTAGGGTTTTTTAAATGTCGCAAATTAGTAATATAATCTAGTATTGTAGAGACTATGTCTACATTTTATACTTTACTAACAGTAATTTACTTGACTAAATGTCCGTTCACATTAGAAACTAAACGAAAATATTTATTTTGCTTTTTATCCCTACATAACTCCTATGACATAGAATATAAATATTTGGGTTGAATGAATGAATAAAATAATAATAATAAATATTGCTGGACATTTCACACAACGCTATCTAGCCCCAAACTAAGCAGAGCTTGTACTATGGGAACCAGATAACTGATAGAATACTTATATACAATTTTTTTTGTAATTGCATACTTATAATATGTAGAGAAACAACCAGACCCGGAACAAATATTTGTAGATCATGCAAACATTTGTTCTGCGGTGGGAATCGAACCCGCTACCTCCTGCATCTCAACCGAATGAATGAAAACACTTTATTGTACACCACAAAAGAAACAAACATAAATATAAAAATGGGTTGAAATGGGCACAGCAAAATAGTAGGCCAAAATAAATATTTGTTAGGTACACCCGCACAGCTAGGCTTGAATGCCAATTTCGTGCCATGCCGTGAATGTCACGATAAGGCTTTCTTTCTTATCTCACATACCCCTTAAACTTCAGCACGTTATCGGCCACCGTCAAGCTACAGCGATTGTATTAAATCAATGCTGCCAACAGAAGTACCACTATCGTTAAACACCAACGATAAACCATCGAACTTAAGCTTGAGATTTTTTTTTGTGTTGTAATCTCACTTAATGATAATCGATGATGTGGTCTAAGATGAAGCACGAAAATCTAGAAGAAACCTATTCACTCTTACCTTAAAGAGGTCCGGGTTGTATTCTTTAGGAAAAACAGACGACGGCAGTGTTCCATACCTTAGCTGTACGCATCAAGAACGTAGAACCAAAATGGTGTGTGCGAATGGGTGGTATGTATATCAACTAGGTACGGATGGTACTGAGCCGTGCGCCTGCTTGTCCTATGATGGAAAGGAGATGGCGGCATCAGATGGTATAGTTCCTGGGCACATTCCCCAAAATGTATTCTGTAAAAGGTCGATAGGTTTGCAACTTTACTTTGGGTCTTAGTCTCCTCCATATATTGCTTACCTATAGGCGTAAAGCTCTACGTTGAGTCTAAGGTAGCGAGCTGGTATTTGGCTGAACCATCCCAAAGGTGGCAGCAGTACTCGGGACCGAACTTGTGTTTGTAGAGACTAAGAAGCTGTCCCGGTGTGAAGTATCTCCTGACCTTGTTGAGGATGTCCAGCTTTTTGGCAGCTGTTTTAGCCTTAGACTCGATGTATGAGCTAAATTTGAGAGAAGAGTAGATTATTGAGTGCATAAAAATAAATTACATCATGTCTTATTGTGCACATTTTAAATTAACCACACACTCTAGTGTCTATGTGTGCCTTGTAGCTAGACGTTATGAAAATAACTGTAAACCCGCAAAATAAATTGATAAAGAATTCCAAAAACAGGTAATATTTCCTGATCAAAATGGTAAAAACGTGTGGGACGACTCTGTCCGTCTGTCACATAGCTGATTATCTCAGCAACTAATAAAGCTAACATAACTTTAAAACGAAGTCTCCTTTTTTATGCCTTTTAAATTTAATTTAATTTTTAGTATGTACCTAAAATAAGTTATAAAATGAATGCTGCTGTGTGATTTTGGTAATAAGACTTCATCACACTAATATTATAAATGTGAAAGTTTCGATGTTTGTTTGTTTGTTACTCAATCACGTCGTAACGGCTGAAGCGATTTCGATGAAATTTGGTATGTACGTATCTATCTACGTACATACCAAATTTCATCGAACCGGATAGGCTACTTTTTGTTGGCAAACAACGCGTGCGAAGCCGCTGGCGGAAGCTAGTATTATTATAATTATAATTTGTGTTTTTTGTAGTATTTTAGATATAGCATATTAGATTAATGCTGTATTAGTAGTAAAGTTATATTTAAGAGTAATAAACGAATTGAATTGAATTCATAATTTTCTGAGTAACCTGGGTTACTATTTCAAAATATCGGAAAGCTGTCGTCGGACCTCGGTTTTTGTCGGATTCGATTTCGAATTTTGTATTCTATTTGTATCCGTGTCGGAATATCCGAGCTTTATGGTCAATCCAAAATAGTTTACAAATAGCGTTTTGTATACTACAGCTTTCCGATGTTTTAAAATAGTCTCGTTGCTCACATAACTAGATAGCGCAGCTGAATTAGCATAAATAAAGGTAGTTTCAGAACGCTTCTGCGAGATTCTCACTCGCACTTGATCGTTCTTGTTTTTTAAACTAATTACTTGTAAATGATAAATGCTGACAAATATAAGCAATCTGATAACTATAAAACACAACATATCTATCTTTTAGATAAGAAAAGTTTATCTCTTATAAAATTGCACACTATCGTGTAATCAAACAGGTTATTTAAAGTACTAGTGTTTATAGCAATCGAATTACTATCTTTTATCGTGTTATAGTGATAAAGGCTACTGTTACATATTTTTGATAGTATTAAGTACCTAAAGGACCATTTACACGGAGAGTTCCTTGTGCTTACGAAGATTATACTGAAAAACTCATAAATCATGGTATATATGGTAGTATAGTATTTACTCGATGGGGTTTCGGTAATTGTCTAGTTCTTTCTTCAATTACTTACTACTTGTTAATTCAGTGCATAAAGCTGACAGTTCCCGAGAACCCTATCTATGGCGGCGGCAGCAGCAGATGTTTCTGCCAAGGCGAGGCTGAAAACCAGCGTTGTTGAGCCCTCGGCCTATTTACCACCACCCTCTACCTTAGTGCTTCCTACGATAATGTAAGGATGTGCTAATGTTTCTTCGAATTAGGCCTTCTGTTATGCTTACCTAGCTTTATTTAGTACTTATTGTACCTACCTACTTCTCGTTAGTTATAATAGGTATTTATAACCCGATTTACCAGACTACGGCAAAGTCAAATGGTTATGTATTTTTGTGTTACGTAATGAATAAACTATATCATAATTATGATATTATTGATCGAGCGAAGCGAGATCTCCAAATCAACTTGGGCAAGTCGGCGTTGTACCTATGCATGTATGTTTGTTTGTCCGAGGATAGCTTTCGAAGCGTTTATCCGATCATAGTGAAATTTAGTATATAGGTAGATAATGATGGCACAATTTTGGTGTGACTCAATGAGCTAAAAATTTTGGGGGTTATTGAGATATTGGGGTCAAGAGAGGTAAAAAAAATGAATTTGAGACTATGAGGTCAACTGATACGTTAAATGAAAGGTCTTCATTAGTACATCCCGACCCCGTTTTTATTTTTGTTAAAATTTTTGTAGTTTTTGAGTCATTAGCCATAATAAAAACTAAAGTTTGACAAAATTCACAGGATACACCAGTGACCCCACAGTGCTGTAATTTAGTATGTGTGTAGCATAAGGGATCGCAAATATAGGCAAAAGTCTGAAATCTAGAATAACTGCAATTTGTACCCCAAAAAAGGATAACCAATTAACATGAACTCCCGTTGCCTGTAATTTGAATGAAACTGTAGGTTAGTTGGTTATTTATTTAGTGGCACTATTTTCATAGTCAAAGATTACGAAGAACATTTTTTTTTTGTTTTTATGGTAGACTCGCGATATCTCAGTTCGGGGCGAACCACTAGTTAATATTGAATGAATTAAATATATCTTATGTGATTAAATATTATGTAAATAGTTATTAAGTGGAAATAAAAGCTTTATCTAAGTATGTATTTACCTATGTTCCACCGTAGCGCCTAAGCTACTCATCGGATTTTGATGAATGAGGTTTTTTTGAAGTAAAATTTCTTTACGCACGCTTGACTTGGGGAGTAAGCTGGTGAATGCGTGGCGAGCGCGTTACGAAATGTGTGATTGGGTGAGGCGAACGGAAGTTGAGAGGGAGATATTATGGAAGATTTACTTCAGTCGTGTGGTCTAAAGCACACTCGTTTTTTTGGGTGACAAAGGGAAACAAATATTGTTTTTAAAAACATCTAATTCAATGTAACCGCAGTAAGAGTTTATTAAACTGATACGTATTGTTAATGTATATTATATCTAAGTACAAATTTCTCTTACAATGATTTTGCAAAATGTTTACGCATAGATATTAGTGTAATAAAATGTAATATACAAGAAAACAATAATAAAACATCATAACGTGAGATACACATCTACCTTAAAGTTGAACAACCTATTCAGAATTCAAAGCATTCTCTTTCTTTAGACAAATAGTCTAAATTAGAATTGCTGTGTCCGGCGGGCCCATTAGTAATCTATTTTGGAAAAATTCAAAAATACATCACTAATACGATACAATCTACTTCTGTTTGACAGTTATAAAGCAGCCGACTCGATTTATTATCGATTGATAAAATTCAAGGGATTATTTTCATAGATATTAATAACTTACGGTATCTTGATAGTTACCTATTTATGTGGCATTAATTATTTAAGTTGCATGTTATATCTGTTTATTTTTAAATTTACTTAAGTAGCTTTGTGTTTATTTATTTAATATTAGAGATATTAAATACATACAATATACCAGAAACGTTAGTATATAAAACAAACACGTATTCTATAAATTAAATAATGGTATACATTAATTGTTGTATTTTTCTTTAAGTAATTAACGAGTTTATCTACTTATCTTAAAGCGTTATAGAATACAAACAATGAATATTTAAATGACATTTGTTTTTAAATTTTAATCTTATTACTTTGTTAGTATATGCTGGCATTATATTACCTATTATTATTTCTTAGTTATCCATATATAATATAATTTTTCACACCACCTGGTCGATAATGTCAAATTATATGTCATGTAAACCTCACCGTAAGCAGGTGATTAAATCCCTACTGCTGAGCCGGGAGTAAAGTTGTATCGAATGTCATTCTGCCCTCGCGGGCATAATGTGATTTGAATTTGGAACCTCATCTGTATTAAAATTTGAACCAATGAGATCCACACATTAAGAACTTATTCGTAAGTCAAACTAGCCTCTGCACAGAATGCACCAACCTAGATTCGGTTTTTATTGTCTCGTAGAAAGTAGAGTATTCTCCTCGTGGATAAAGCTATCTGCATCTTGGGCGTGTTTATATCCCTCTCTGCACTCAGAATTCTAGTAACTCTCTCGCTCCGCTCGAGTTAACTCTAGAATCCTTCGTTACGTTCTGGATTCAATACAGCGCCCGTGACGCAATACACTACTTTATCCCCTCGTTTAATAATAATAATCGACTAATAAATGGCATGTAATTTGCACGCCACTATGACTGAATATGACGAACTTATTTAATTTTGTAACATCTGTATAGTTCTACCCTTGATGTGGCTAATAAATAAATCTTAAATTATTTAAGCAGAATGCGTTGAATGGACAAAAAATGTAAGCATTTTTTTATCGACACGTGGCATCGCTTAGTAGTTGAATGAACATCCAGGAAATTTACTCTTAAACGAGTCGATAATCGTTGGAAACAAGCACACGCGTTGGTCCTTCAAACTTCCCTCTTCGGATTCCAACCCTACCCTTTATACTTTATACAATTTTTGTAGGTAGAATAAGTATGGATAGAGAGAGTATGATAATAAGAGCAATGGAACAGGCCATGCTAGAAATCCACCTTGTCGATCGTATACCAAACTTCGAAATTGGACGTCGATCTAAAGTCGAAGATGTAGGTATACTAATCGTGAGGCATGGGCAGGACACTTGGCTAGGCGGAATGACAATAGATGGACCAAGGCAGTCACAAAGTGGTGGCCAAGAGATGGACGTCGACCCCAGGGCAGACCACCGACCCGATGGTCTGACGATCTCGTAGCGGAAGTTGAACAGCAATGGATGAGACTTGCTCAAGACCGATTGGACTGGCGACATAGAGAGGAGGGCTATACCCAACAGTGGGTGTTGGAGGCTGGATAGATAGATAGAATACGTGTTTTAAGTATGTATTTACAAAAAAAAATGTATACGTATTTTATCAGTTATCTGGTTCCCGTAGTACAAGCTCTGCTTAGTTTAGGGCTCGATAGCGTTGTGTGAAATGTCCAGAAATAGTAATATTTATTTATTAATTTATTGCAGAGGTACTATTTTTTTATAAGAACAAAAACAAACTATTTGTAAATGAATAAAGAAATTGATATGTTTTTTGTTTTATAGAGTAAATCACATTAAGTCAGCGTTTAACATGAAATCAAGCAAATGAATGCATAAATTTGCATTAATTTGATGTAAATTTGCAATAAAATCAAAATTCTTCAAACAAAGATCTTAGGACGGTTTTATTACTAGGATCAAATTTCAGATACAATAAACTCACAATATTTCGTGTAATCTCATGAAATAACATTCTTAATAGGTGAAAATTACCTGTTGAAATATCCTAGATTAATTACTAATTTAACACATTATTAGATGGCGAAAAAGTGGTATTGAGTTACTCAAACTACATATTGTTATACATATACATATATAATATTTTAAAGAGCATTTTTTTATTTAAATCATTGCAGTTTTGACTTTTAATATTTACTAAGAATAATTTATGCATAAAATTTGCATCTTATATACATTTAAAAATGTAACCTATTACTTAATTTGGATTTCCGGAGTATTTTTGATATAAAAACTCAAAATTGTGAGCTCTGGCTCATTTTTTGAACAGACGTCGTAGATAGGTGCGGTTATGGGTCAAAAACTATATTTTAGAAATAAGCATTTTATTTGTATCTTATTTGAGAAAAGTATAATAAAATTAAATCTTCAAATATACTAAACTATTTTGTGTTCACTCGTTATTATTATTCTCATATCTCGGAATACTAGTTATTCTGCCATTGGTCTTCGATTTTACCGGTAAAAAAATATGTTTAGCGTAAATGCAAGGAATTAAAAAAAAAGTGTAGGTATACGATCTTACTGAAAAAAGTGTGTGATTAAAAACTTACCTAACAGTCTATAATAAAAAAATATTTTATTTTCAGGTAAGTATCCATTATTACCACATTCATCAATGATATCGAGCCACATTCAAAGGTAAGTGCTTAACATTAAGAATTCGCGAGCTAATGTGTACGTATGATTTATAACGGGAAGAGAATCGTACATCACATGTGTTATTTACAATCACGGTTCAGCGTCGTTAGGGTTAAATATTCTATTTTTAAATTGTGAAAGATAATGTAAACTGCTGCGTGAACATTTTTGTTAATTATTTGGGTCTGGCTATTTATGCACAAGCCATTGAACCCTACATTATACATACATAAATATACGGCGACAGCAAAAGATAAATATTAGAAAGATAGCTCAAAAGACTTGTTCTTAGATAAATAAAAAGATAACTCTTTATTGTTAGATTTAAACACACAACCATAACAAAATAACTAATGGGTTGTGGGTTAATGGACGCCCATTTTTTTTTAAATTTATTTACCCTTCATAAAATAAAATTTAATTGTTTAGCCATCTAAAAACACTAAAGTGTAGGTGGTATCGTGAGTTTACCTATACAAAATTGGTAAGGATATTTTTAACACGCGTTTATTTTTATTTATTATTTTTTTTAAGTCAAAATGTAAGAAGTTGATAGCTCAAGTAGAGAGACTAAAGGTTTCATGTATAGCCATTGTTAGCGCGCGACGTAGAAATATGTCGAATGAGTACTGTCTACTGGGTCGATTTCTTTTTTGTAAGAATCATTCAAATAAACAAATCATTAATCTTTATTGTTTCTGGATCTGCGTTACAATGTAGGTACAAGATGTTGGTGTATATTTACTTAAAGCAAACCAACAGAACAGTGGAACAAGTCACTTTTTCATAAAAAATATTATTTTAACCATCTTCCGATGAAAAGTCTTAGGAAATCAAAATATGTACGCAATTTCGTTTGCTTGGATTAAATATTTTCTGAGATATTTCTATATATTTTTGATAAAATTTCTATGCGACTAATCTGAAAATATATTTTACTTAAAAACTTTTGTGATTCATTTAAATCATTATTATAAATACGGGATTTATCACGTACGAGACGTTGTTCAGAGCGGATCGCACTCACCCTAATGAAGGTTCACGGATTGAACCGAAACATTGTCGGTCGAAACACCAATAAAACGGTACGTGATAAATCCCGTATTTATAACAATAAAAATATAAATAAATAAAAAGTAACTTACAAATCGATTCATAAATGACGGAGTAATGAGGTAAAACAGACACAAAAAATAAAATACAACCGAATAGAGAACCTGCTCCTTTTTTGAGGTCGGTTAAAACATCATTACTCTTACACTAAAAATCAATTTCAATTCAACTTTTTGAACCACGAACTAAATTTAAATATAAACACCCATCAATAGATAACAGAAGTACACAGAATTCAAAATATCAAATAGGCAATGTCATACTGATTTACAAACGATGTTAAAGACTAAATTTTAAATGTCAACTGTCTCATAACTATCTTCATACAAAAAAATTAAGAATTATTATTTATACATTTTTTGATCATTTAGGATTTCGTCCAACGCCTAATAAGCTTTTTTCATCGGAATGTCATTTTGTGTATTTTTTAAGTGTTTATCTATTCATTCCAAATAAAATTCCTATTTGCCAAGTTGATGGGTGCATGGCAGTGCGACGTACAGCACGTTCCTAAGGTGCATGACCTACCAGGCAATACTTTGTTACAGGTGATGGTCACAACTTAACATCATGTGGTCCATTTGCTTGTTCCATCTCCATGTTCTATAAAAAAGTTATGAAATTATAAATGCCTCTACGAACCCATTCACTCTAAACTTGCGATTTGGGCAACGATGCCTAAACGTAATTTAGTCGCTAATATGATTTAAGGAGTTGTCAAATTTAAACATGTTTAGTCACTAAATACGTTTAGGGATCGTTGTACTACAAGCCGGTCTAGACTGTAAGATTATTATAATGTTGCAGATAAACTTTATGAATATAAATTACGAAATATGAAAATCAGAATTTGTGTCCCTTGTATGTCATTGTCATCTAAAAAAACATTTAAATGTAAATATTTTGGAACCAGTGTCAATTTAAAATTCAAAACTGGATTGCAGCTAGATTACTGGTCTGAATAGGGTTGTAACTTTTTTAAAGCAAAAACTTATTTCTTTCTCCAGGAGCTAGAAAATAATGTACAGTTGCAGAAAAATAAGTACATACCAATATTCATTTTAAAAAATAGAACTGAACAAAACAGTTAATTCATCTGAACTTATATCGATTCAATCGTGTTTCAGTTTGTTGGCTCTGTGTTTTGTAGAGATCATTGCATTTTATAAAAAAAACACATGTTATCTACTTAAACGTTTCGGTCAAAATAAAGTACATTTTGCTAATCAAAAATATAAAACAGACTACGTAAAATAACGAAAGATACATTATTGTAAAGTACGGTTGGAACCCCTAGGTCTGATTTTCAAAATGGTATTAGTTTTCGATCAGACACTATCTATTTCAAGGATTTTGAAATGTCATACGAATCTAAATAACTAGTGTCGCGAGTCTCCGACAAAAACAAATAAAAATATTATTGATAAACTTTGACTATCAAAATAGTGCCATGAAATTCACAACCAGTGTACTTGACCTACAGTTTCATTCAAATTTGGCTGTCCTTTTTTGGGGTAGAAATTACAGTTACTCTGGATTTCATACTTTTACCTATATTTGTGACACTAAAGCTACATGCATACCAAATTTCAGAACTGTGGGGTTACTGGTGTACGCTGTGAATTTCGTCAATGGTCAGTTTTTATTATCGCTAATAACCTAAAAACTACAAGGATTAAACTAAAAATAAAAACGAGGTCGAAATGTACCTACTGACAGAGATATTTCATTAAACGTGCCGTTTGACCGGATACTGCCATTTTGTTTTTTTTTTACTTCTCTTGAACCCAAATATCTCAAGAACCCCCACAAAATTTATATAAATCATAATTATAGCTCATTTAATCACACCAGGAATCGCCATAATTTTCTACCTATATACCATATTTCGCGATGATAGGATCAACGCTTCGAATGTTATCCTTTGACAAAAAACATCTACAATACCTACTTATATACATACAACGCCGATATGCCCAAGTTGATTTAGAGATCTCGCTTCGCTCGAACAATTAAATCGGCACATTAGCAGAATGCACCCCGATAGGTGGGCTACTCTAGCTACAACCTGGAGACCTGATGGAAGACGCGGTCGGGGTCACCCAAGAAAGCGTTGGCAAGACGATTTGGTTGCCTTCGAGCAGGAGTGGCGGAGTATCGCACAGGATATTGACAGCTGGAAAGATTGGGGAAAAACTTTTGCCCAGCAGTGGGACAATATAAATTGATAAAAAACATGAAATCGGACATCTGCTCATAAATAACATGAAAATTATTAAACTTGAATCAAGTTTAATAATTTTCACCGGATAGTCAGCTGGAAAGACTTGGGGGAGACCTTTGCCCAGCAGTGGGACAATATAAATTAATAAAAAAAAATATCTGCTCAAAAATAACGTGACAATTATTAAACTTTATTCATATTGACATAGCTTATAGAAAAAAAAACTGCTCAATTCAAGATCACTGATAAGATACCATTCAGCTATAGTTTTCCAATCATTGATGATTCCAATAATTATTCAAATTATTGCAAAAATTTACGTCAAAGTTTTCATCTGATAATATCGCAAAACAGGAATTTCTCGAATGAAGATAACAATCTCAAAAGTAGTCAGTTAGTGTCAAGTGTTTCCGGTGAGACAATTTACAATCCGAAAACTAATATATACATTTCAAAAGATCCAATAGAAAGATTAAAATCCACATTTTTCGATTAATTAAGTACATCCGATTAATTAAGGAAAATAAGATGTACTGATTTTTTATGGCTACATAGTTAAAAATAATCAGAATGCCTGTAAAAAAAACGCATGCCTTTAAGTTTCGAATCTCGATGCCAAAGCTATGTTACCATTTCTTCTTGTTTTACAAAAAAAGATACAAGACTTTTACTGTAATTTTTTTTGATAGATTTTTATGTGATCACAATCTCACCTGATGGTAAGCGATGGTGTGGTCTAAGATGAAGCACGAAGATCTAGAAGAAACCTATTAGGTCCAGATTGTATTCTTTACGAAATATAGATGACGGTAAAGTGTTCCATACCTTAACTGTACGCATCAATCGGTGTGTGCGAATGGGTGGTATATCAACTAGGATCGGATGGTACTGAGCCGTGCGCCTGCTTGTCCTTTGATGGAAGGTAGATGGCGGGATCAGATCGTATAGTTGCTGGGTACATTCACCAAAATGTATTCTGTAAAAGATCGATAGGCTTGCAACTTTACGGCGGTGTTCGAGACTTTGGGTCTTGGGGTATGGATGTATTAGTATCCTAAGTTATTTTATTATTATTTAAGAGAGAAGAATAATCTTGAAACTTTACCAATAAATCTCATTTTAAACACAGACCTATTGAGGTTTCTATATGCATAATAAATAAATATTAATAGTGCTGGGCATTTCACACAACTCTATCTAGCCCCAAACTAACCAAAGCTTGAACTATGGAAACCAGATAACTGATAGAATACTTTTTTTGTAATATTACAATAATTCTTATAAATAAGGGATTTATCACGTACGTACGCAGTGTGGAGCGGATCGCACCCACCATGATGAAGGTACACAAATTGAACCGAAACATTGTCGGTCGAAACACCGATAAATCCCGTATTTCTAATGATAAATACATACTTTTAATAAAGAGAAACAACCATACCCGGAACAAATACCTGTAGATCACACAAACATTTAGGGCGACTTGCACAACGATGCCTAAACGTATTTTGTGGCGAAATATTATTTAAAGAGGTCTCAAATCATACAAACATATGTTTAGTCGCTAAATACGTTTAGTGATCGTTGTCCAAGCCGGCCTTAGACAATATTTAAACATAATATTTGGAGTAACCCACCCACCTGAAACCCGATTATCACAAGGAAGTAAGCCCACACCTTGTCAAAAGTCCAGATAAACCGCCCATTCATCCCGCGACACCCGGAGACAAATCTGCACAATTACTTTCTACGCTAATGACGCAGCGATACCGAGGCGATGCCGCACGATTTATAGTCGGACCATCTGTGGCCGGCTTTACATACATTTTCATATTTAGAGATAGCGCGCGAAAGGATTCTTTTTTTCTTAATTTGAAATATATTTTGCTGGGATCTCATTGGTTGTTTTAAAATGTGATTTCGAATTCTGTATTTCAATGTGGTGGCTGACCACCACATTGAAATAAAGAATTCGGCCTGAGCCCAATTGCGTAACAACTTTATAAATCAGATTAATATAAAATGTGAACGTTTGGTAATTAATGTGAATAAATGAATAATGGAATGTAGGATAAAGACAAATGGTAAGATACATTAATTATAAATAATAAATATTGCTAGACATTTCACACAGCGATAGGCGCTGTGCTAGCCCCTAAAGCTTATTCTATGAGCACTAGTTAACTTTTTTTTTGTAAAAAAATATGTACCTGTAATGTTAATACCCAGACCCAGCCAGAGTTTGCAAACCATTTTTTTTTTATTCTTAAAGCCACGATAAAGCAGAACTTTTACATTAAATAACTTTCATATGTTAAAACATAAAGTATGCTTTTTCTTCAGTCATTAGAGGCCAGAAAAAACCAATAAAAAAAACAAAAACTCATCCCGTCATTCATTCGTCAAACGCCCGGAGCGAAAACTGCTTAAACACAGTTTAATGTATTAGCCTCGTTAAACCAGCGTTAAACTCGAGTTATCGCGCGACAATTTATCCTAGAACTCGAAAAAGTAAAGCAAAAAAGTTTAATAGAGTCGCTTTGTCGTGACGCGCGCGATACGGCATCGTCCTCAGTTTCTTTGTCAGTTTCAAAGAGTTACATCTTTTTTGTAAATACCATAATTAGGACGCGATACTGCTTTACTACTGCTTCGATTTTGATTTGATAAACATGCACCAATACCCAAAAATTCCATCCTGTATACAGGGTGTTTGGTAATATACCGACGATATTCAAGTGACGGTTTCTCAAAACATAAAAAAGACTTCTCGAAAAAAAAACTACTAGTTATATTATCAACTTTTAAAGAAAATCGACTAGGTTTAGGTAATTAATTCGATATAAAACTTACGATATCGCATTGAAATCCAAAAATAAAGGCCGATTTGATATCTCATTTGGAAATAGCTGCGGGTTTTAAGTTAGAAAGGGTCAACAAGAGACGTCACCAATACAGTATCTGTGGTTAGATGGCAAACATTATGCAATAGCACAACATAAGTTTATTAAAGTGTTTGTTTTTACATGCCAAAATAAATTTCACATTCACAACTCATTTATTATGCTCATCAAAATAAACCCTTTCATTTTTCATCAAACAGCCTACTAGAGGGAAAGTTTTCTAAATACTGAAAATAGCAAATTTTACTCAAAGGAAAATATAATTTATTTTTAAAAAGAAGCTAACCTGCTTTCAAAGATTTTTGTAAGTACGCTTGCCACACCTGGGAATCGAACCGACACTATTTTAAAACATAACAGCCTGTACTTTGGTTCGAATTCCAGAAGTGGCCAGCGCATTTTCAAAAGTCTTTGAATGCAGTTTTGTTTATTATCAGCACTTTTTCTTTTTGGTTATAGGGATCTCAAAATGGATACTTATTACGGGTTTTATGTGTGGTTTTCCATGTTTAATGTTATTACATGTTATTACAGAAAACGTGCGTAAAAACTGTTCAAGCTTTGTCGTCACAATAAGGTTCTAAAGAATCTTGTATTAAGCGTAAAGTCATAATTTAGACACTTCCTTTTTTTATCATATTATTAATTTTAGTGTCTTGAGGATACTTCCGCCTGGTAGTGGTATGGAGCAGTAGAGCTATCTATAGACCGTTAGTAATAGTCTCTAAATGATTCAACTGTTTCTTCTGTATTTGAGAGTCTTGTAAATAATTCTATATTATTTCTATTACTATATGTATTAACAAAACAAAAATAAATATGCCTATCAGTTTTTTATAATTATGATTTTAGCTACATTATTGTTACGACAAGATACAGAACACTAAAGTGTAACAAAATAAAAAGTAAAAAGCTTGACAACCGTCAATCTCCAAATCAAGTTCCCAGAGAGCAATTACCAAAGTTCCTGCGACCCGTGACAAATATCTACTTCACAAATACTGGGTGTAGAGAACCCAGAAAAGACGGACAAAGGCGGATTTTTTTATTTATTTAATAAGGCACACATTACACATTACAAGCAATAAAAATAAAACTAAAATATAAATTTGATCTGGCTTGAAACATAACTTATGTGCGCACAGAAAAACAGAAATATACTCGTCGAGGAAACTAAAAGAAAAGCATGTTCGAAGACATAACTACTACAAAGTAATTAAAATGAATAGACACATAACTGAGAAGCAGAAAAAAATAATAAACAGTAACTAAAACAAAAAACAAACACTTAATATATACAAAATACATATATATACCATCAACGGACTTGGTAGCTCATGACGCTACTATGAGCGTCTGAATCCCCGTTAAAACGTCTTTGAGTTGTGTGACAAATTTATATAGCTTAGAGTAAAAGATACCCAAAAAAAAAACAACTGGCAAGGCTCGTAAGGTCTCGGTAAGACCGTTCAAATTTGTAGGTATATATTATAAATAGATCAGGGTGATGGATTACGTACTTTAAATAAAGACTATATTTTTTATGATTTAATTACAAATGTATAGTTTTTAGATTTTTCCCTGTAGTGCTAGTTTAAGACAATATTATGCCAAATTTCATAGTTCTAGATCAACGGAAAGTACCCTATAAATTTTGATTCCCTTGACAGTGTCGAAATATACGTTTTTTGCTATATAAACGGTCGTATCTTCTTTTTTCGTTAACTTAGAAGTTTGATTTTTTCACAGCTTAAAGGAACTATAGACTTAAGTATATAGTTTTAATTTCAACTCGATATATTTACGCGTTCCCGAGATAAAGGGTCTTGATAGAGAGACAGACAGACGGACAACAAAGTGATCCTATAAGTTCCGTTTTTTTCCTTTTGAGGTAAGGAACCCTAAAAAAGCCTCTCTACAGTCACTACTACTCATTTGGGTGACTGATATTATAAATTCTTAAGTAAGATAAGATAACGTTTATTTGCTAGAACATAGTAGAAAAACAAAAAAAAATGTGTATAAGTATTCTATCAGTTATTTGGTTCCCATAGTACAAGCTCCGCTTAGTTTGGGGCTAGATAGCAATGTGTGAAATGTCCAGCAATATTTATTTATTTATTTATTTATAGTAAATACATCAGGAAGTAATAATCTACAAATAATCACATTTCTGTTTTACTCTAGTAAGACATGCAAATAGTAAGTAACTCTGTATCCCGTCTGCCTGTCTCTCTGTCTGTCTGTTTGTAACGTTTTCACGACTAAACGGTTGGACCAATTTCGATAAAATTTTGTATATACATAAATAGATTATGACCGGAATTGGAACATGGGATATTTGTATCCGTAGGAGGAGGCGTAGGAGGATAATGTTTTACTGACAAAGCTTATCATCGACATAGATATCGTAGTAAAGGTTCAATCATATTTCGGTCGTGGTTTAACTAAAAACGCGTAAAAACAAAACAGTTATTTTCGGACATAATCTATTTAGTTTTTTAGTTTACCATTATCATATCTGCCGTAAGAAGTCCACTGCTGACGGCCTTTCCCGTAGATTTCCGTGGAAGGATCTTGTGTGTCCTGCACCTAACAGCTCCCAGCAATCTTTCAACAACGTCGTCTTTCTCTATAACTTACTTAAGTACTTTTTTTAGTTAAACTAATACTTCAAAT
Organism: Philereme transversata; assembly: GCA_963924445.1. Lineage (NCBI taxonomy): Eukaryota > Metazoa > Arthropoda > Insecta > Lepidoptera > Geometridae > Philereme > Philereme transversata. Next base: position 2,707,375 of record OZ004337.1, on the reverse strand, counting down.
ACCGGTGACCACTTAACACTAGAAGGCCCGTCAGCTTAGGTATGTCTAAATACATTGTATTACATTGTATACTATTATAATACATTTGTATTTAAAAAAACTGGCACTCCAGGAGTGCCGACAGAAGTGAAAAATTTAGTGCTCAATGTTTGGGTATTCAAAATTTAAAAGCAGTACACTACATATACTTATATACAGAGGTGTCGGTAACAATAACGGTAACAATGTCGCGAGTTCAATGGTTTTTTCCCATCCCAAAAAATGCTCAACGCGCCTAAAGAAGTTCTCACTTCAAAAAAATACAGTTTTTAGAAACTCAAAAAGTCGGACTTCTAACCGGATAAAAATCTTACGGGCCGGTTATACCCAACTCTAACCTGGCCGCGATTTTTTCGCCTTATCGCGCCCCCTCAGGCGAGTGATACACAATTTTTCAGTGCGATATAAAATGTACCAAGTTCAGTCTTTAAAAGTAATCGCTGAAAGTTTGCGCACCTCGGATGATATATCGGGCGACATTAATCTTCTGCCGTTAAACGTTAGTTAAACCGTTGTGGAGGTGGCCCCTTTTTTGTGATCTCATTTTAAGTATTTCGGCGTTTTGTTAAGGAAATGTTTATTTAATTCTTATATTTTTAAGAGTTCACTTCATTGTTTCTTATTTTACAAGTTTTTTATTAACTTGCAATGTATGTATGTTTGTCCGGGTGGAATCTTGCAACTGAAATCCGTTCCCCTCAACCGATTGAGCTGAAATTTGGAGTACATAATGTAACTTTGGTGACAATGCAATATGGTACCATGGAGGTGGTCTCATGATGGAGACGGATGCTAGACAACGGAACTTCTGAATGGATTATAGTAGGCTACTAGTGTTTGGGCTCATTTGAATGTGCTTGCGGTTCCGATTATGAATTATAAAGCTTGTTTTGAAAAAGTAATTTTTCAACAAAAAACTTATTTCAAAAAGTCTTGTCATAAGTAATTTATTCGATACTGATAATATGTTACAAAATAAGATCTTAAATTGAATATGATAAAGTGCTTAAAGATATTATCTCAAAGATATTGTGTGTGTGATATTATGAATGTTATTAAAGTAGGTAGATAAGTATTCAAAAATTATGTGTCATATATAACATAATAAAAATAATTCACTTTTTTTTCAAAACCTCAACGTACGTGTTTAGTGTTACATAGTATGAGTGCAGCCATGTGCCGTTTTACGCATGCAATGTCTAGTTTAATTAGCAAGTACCATTTTAATTGCAATAATAATATAAAAATTATAGAGTTAGTTAACTTCTGTACCTGTCTATGTTGTGCTTTAATATCCTATTTTTGCGCTAAAAGTAGATAACGGTATTGATAAAAATCTGCATTAAACTGGTAGCAGTATCCAGAACCGATCATTTTACATTATTTATACAAAAGGGAGGGTAATCACACGGTTGATTTATTGTTGATAATATACTTAGAGTAAAAATAACATAAAGAACGCCTCTAAGTACGAACCAAAAGCACGTATAGGTATGATCAATATGAACGCCTGGAAAGGGTCCGCAATTTCCCAAAACAGACATTATTAATTTTAAAATGTTACGAGTACGCCACTTACGGGATATAAAACCTGAAAGAGTAACATACATAATAAAATATATATACATGAATAAAATAGTAAAATATACATAATAAATACTAGCTGAGTTTTTCAACTAAAACATTACCCTTATTTTGTGCAGTCGGGTAAAAAGAAGCCCTGTCCCAATCCTGGTTATAATCTATCTGTGTACCATATTTCATCGAAATCTGTTCATCCGTTTAGTCGTGAAAACGTAACAAACAGACAGATAGATAGAGTTATATTCCAATTTATAATAAATCACCCAAACGAGTAGTAGTGAGTACACACTCACTACACTCTCTCACACTCTGTTTTTTTACTGAGTGTGAGACAGACCGAGATTATGTAGATACCTTTGTAACAGCTTATACACCGAGCTGCTTACTCTCTCTTTTTTCCATAAATTGAATCAGCTCCTCTCCTATTTATTACGACTCTGATGTGACCACAGATTAAATAAATAACGTAAACACAATATCCGTTGAAAGGTCACGGGTATCGCGCGCAAGATCTTAATTTACAACTTTTCTATTATTTTTATCGATTTCCTGCCGGATGTGTGGGTGGACTTTTATTGAGTTTTTGACTGGTTTTGAGCGAATACAAGTTCATTAAGCTGTGAAATTAAAAACCATTATTTAAAAGTAAATGGGTAAAATATTTAAAAACTATATAGATTAAACAATAATAACCAATCGTATTTTATTAATTAATGATCTTCCATCCAAAGATTGTCTGGAAGTGATCGCATTTAAAGTGATGACCATTGTAAAATTTTCGTTTATGTAAGTAGGTATACAAAATGGAATAATTAATTCAATCAAACAATAACTTGAGTGAATTATTTAATAAAATCTTTTCCTAACTTACATGCCAGTGTACTACGTATAATTGCAGTGACTTAGAGTCAATTCAAATATTAATATTCATTTATTCACAAAGATAATTTTGAAAATTCAATTTTACCACCTTTAAGTGCCACAAACAACATAATATTTATTTAAAAATTGTACCTACATTTGTTATCAGAAGTATTTTTATTTATTATTTATAATGTTTTGCGACGATGCCGCTTAGTCTGTTTAAAAGGTATCTACTTACATGATGAATGAATATGATTTGTTTACCTATTTTATACAGGCATTGATATTTTAGAAGTTGATATTAAGGTTATTTGAAAAATTAAAATTATCTATAGAATGAATTTGAAAAAAACTTATTTTACAGCAATATTAGCCATTAGCCCTACCCGCGTTTTCATTTAATGTACATAACAAAGTACACAGTTTATTCAATTATTTTTATTTAAAGGTTGTCTGGAAGAGATCGCTTTTAGCGATAAGACCGCCACTTGTATTTCGACGTGTGCTGTCATTTGTTTTTGATATTGTTTTTTTTTTATTGAAGTGAGACGTACAATAAAGCTTTATCATTCAATAATAACAAAACACGTAGTACACTAAATTTCTTCGAAATCGCTCCAGCCGTTTAGTCGTGAAAACGTAACAAATAGACGGAGAGACAAAGGGGCAGAGTTACTTTCGAATTTATAATATTAGTATGGATAAAACAACAGTTACTACCCACAAAACTTGCTTATCTTATTAGGAAGCACATGCCCACTAGGGCTGCGTCCAATTTCGGTGTTCGGTCCCGATAGCATCTGTCTCGCTTTTTATTTATGGCTTCTTATAATATTCACTATCTAGCCTGGTATAAATAAGGCGAATCTATCTGTTATCTCGTATCTTGAGATACGGCGATACGTTATTTATTTATTTGCGGAGAGCATATACGCCTACGCAGTCAGGAGCAGGGCAACGCTACTTGCTATTGTGTTGTGGTGCTGAGAATAGGTGTCACTCCTGTCACATCATCATCATTTCATTTATTTATAAGACACAATGGAACACACGGTTAGGTCATAGGTATCAATGTAGGAATGGTATAAGACCATGGTATTATTAGAATAGAATAATATTTTATTTGCAACACACAGAGTTAACACATAAAAATAAATAAAAAACAAGTGCTTAAGTAAAGTAAATAAGCACATAAAACAAATCTAAAAAAACAAAGTATATTTGCAAAATAGTCCTTACCTCAGCATGTGCTGGTCTTCTGTTAAGGCCATTTTACTAGTTGCGGACATGTTTAACACAATAAGAAAGAAAATAAAAGTGTGGTAAGTGTATTACAATAACATGGGCAACTTTTTGGTACTTAGTGACTCAATGCACAACTTTTGAAGGTGCTAGAAACAGAAAATACACAGTATTATACACACTAATTAGATAGGTAGGAACGATTTTAGCTACTTTAAATAGATATAGTAAGACCGGGAAGGGTGGCGTTTACAAAGGGAGGCCTACACCCAGCAGTGGGTACTTATGGGCTGTAGATGATGATGATGAAATAGATATTGTCAATAAGTAAATTGTAAAAGTGTGGGAACTACGGTGCCGTAGACGAGCAGATACAGCCAGAAATAGGGGGTCTCCCTTAAAAAAGCTTAATTATATAGGGTGTATGGTAATACACTAACGATATTCAAAACATAAAAAAAGACTTATCGATAAAAAAACCACTAAAAACACAAAAACCCACCAAAAACACATATTATCAAATTTTAAAGAAAATCGACTAAATTTAGGTGATTAATTGGATATAAAACTAACTACCTACTCTTGCAATCGCCATCTAAAAATAAAGGCCGTAATCCACAAAAGCGTAGATTTGCTACTAAGTCCTCTCTGCTTAGAACTTTGCTGCGAATTCGCTGTAGAAAATAAGACATCGCCGCTTGCTGGACGGAGATATGTCGGAATATCGATTACTATTAGTTATTTTCGCATGGTATTCTCATCTCTACAAATCTACGCTTTTGTGGATTACAGCTTTTATTTTTGGATGTCGATTGCAAGAGTAGGTAGTAAGTTATATATCGAATTAATCGCCTAAACTTGGTCGATTTTCTTTTAAATTTGATAATATAACTAGTATTTTTTTCTTTCGAGAAGTCTTCTTTTCTGTGTGGAGAAACCGTCATTTAAATATCGTCAGTATATTACCAAACACCCTGTATATCTTAAATTGTCCCATACAGTATGATGTATATATCTTTGTTACGAGCTATAGGTATATACTTTAGCACAAGACTGTAAATAAGTGAGTGATAATGGTGATATCATTTATATTGTTCAAATGCAGATGTCGATTAAGAATATAATTGCAAAAAGTTGCCTTTTAAAAGAAGTCACACGCCATTTATAACACATTCAGCGAGATGATCTCATTACACTCAATAACAGCTAAGATCATGCAGTTTAATATTCCGCTCGAACACCATATAAAATATCATCCTCCAATTAACACTTAATAAAAATAAACTCGACACTCGATAAAAAGTTGACTCAGATGGTCCCTACCTACATCAGTCGGCATAATGGGACCTTGCATTCTTCGGCCCTCTTGCGAGACAAGAAAGTATCAAATATTACCCATCGAACACACCTGAAGGCAGACCTCTTGGCATGCATATGAAAACGACAGATACAACCCTACCACAGCCAAGACTTCAACCCTAAAACAAACCTGCAACCTTCCCCCTCGTCATTAAAGATCAAAATTGAAACCCGGGTCGCTTGCGGACGGTAAAAATAACGTTGCAAATGTGGACAAGATAGTATCAATTCGTACGTTAGCAAGAAACACATTTCAAGCGAAACATGGGCCGATGTTCGGCCGAATCGAAACAAAGCGTTGTGACAACGCGATAAGCATCGATCCCCGCGAAACGTCGCGCCGAAAGCACCCAACAAATTATCGATTCATAAAAACATTGATTTTTAAAATATTGCCGCGCGTTTATAGCGTCATTGTTCCATTCTATAGGGTGGCCAGTTTTATTGGCATTTCATAAATAACAAGAGTTTTGACATTCTGAGAGCGTGTAAGCTTTTGGTGCCGTGAGTAATAATTATTTTTGGGTACTTATTTCATCATATCAGCAATACTTCATCATCCACTGCTGAACATATATTCCGCATAGATTTTTAGAGTGGCCGATCCTACGCGGCCTGCAACCAATGGCTCCCAGCAGTCTTTATTAGGTCCTCTTTCCATTTAAGCCGTTCTACGCTGTGCTTTCCAGTGAGTTTTCGAAATACTTACATTGGTATTATAAATGTTTCTTTAGAGCATTATACTGTTTTAAATGTTGTGTTCAAAGCCCTACAAAGCATTAACAGGACTAAAGGAGTCTTATCAAGGTCACATTACGTACAATTTTTCACAGTGATGTCGCACACGTGGCCACCCTCGCTGCGCGCGCGCATATCTCGCTCGTCCGTCATGCGATATCGCGCGATCTCTCTGTGTCGACGACTCGCTAGTCGATACTTGCTGCATATCACTATTTTATAAATATCGCAGATGACAATTTTTAAATTCGTAAGTTTTATTTCTTTTCTTTGGTCTGTATGGTTTGACATAGCGACTAATTTACGAGCTAAAGTCCAAATTAAGATTCATCCGGTATATTTTTAAACCAAGCTAGTAATATCTGTTTTCTGGTAAACACCCTTCAGGGCCACCATGCCCCAAGTTAAAGGTCAATTCAAGTAATTAAGTGATTTTTATTTACATTTTTATCCGACCGAATAAACTCAAGTTAAAATTACGAGAATTGACAGTAAACGTAGGAAAACTATTAAAATCAAAATTTTGATAAAGCTTTTTATTTTTCTCTTGTGGTCATAGCGCATGCAACATAATCAGGAAATTAAACTCATAAATCATGGTAAATTTCCCTTTTCAAGTACCTAAAGAACCGTTGGCGGGACGATCCTGTGGCTTACGAGAAAGACTATGGGGCTGGTTGGAGATCGCCAATGTTAGGGACTAGTGGAAAGATTTGTAGGAGACCTATGCCACACTGTATGAAACAATTTAGTAAAAAAAAATGTGGCCGTAACGGGACGTCCGGCAGATGCGAAACATTAAAATTGAATAGAATAGAATAAAAACTTATTTGCAACATCACAGTAAATACACAAAAATAGATAAAGGTACATGCGATAAAGGTAAATGCGGAGTGTAATACGAGTATAACAACACGCACCCGTCTTCTGTTAGGTCTGAATCAGATTTGCGGACTTTAGCAATCTCTAAAATGAATAAAATAAAAATAATAGATGTTTATCAAAATAATTTATCGTTATAGAAAACCGTTTATAATCAATTTATGTTATCTTATCATACGCAATATAAATACGCGTGTCGGAAAACAATTCTTTATCCGCACTTTTAATTTATTGACACACGACATCTTACATAATTTTCTGTTTCATAATTGTGGTTTAATTATTATTAGTATTTTAATATTATGGAATGTTTATGTATTACATTTATATTAATTTACCTACCCTGGTATATATTTATTTTATTTTAAGTATCTTAATTCGTTTATGTAAGTACACAGTTAAATCCTCTTTTATATTTATAAAGCTACCGTCATTATCCAGTCCATCCAAAAGTTGTCTGCAAGAGATCGGTTTTAGCGATAAGACCGCCAATTGTACTATAGGTATCTAGTTATATATTTTAAATTTGTTTTGTTATTTTAAGTGTGGTATACAATAAAGCATTATCTATTCTATGCTACATAATATCTTGTTGTATTTATTGGCTTTCCTATTGGACGCATGCCGTCACGGCGTTACGGCATATGAACCGGTATTTGCGCCAATATATGTTTCACATAAAAAATGTAAAGAGATATATTTATTGCAAAATATACAGCGAAGAAGTAAAAAAATATCATTTATGCAACCTTCATTAGCTACATTTCTTACGGTGAGATGTCATGCAATGAGTCGAGATAGTGCATCGCCAACACTTTTACACTACTAACGGTACACATTTGTACCTTGTAGAAACACTTGTACAGTCAGCGGTGTAACTATCACAGGCATCAAGATTAGATCAAAACCTTAATCTGCCTAGATTTATTTACGTAGCCTTCAGATTCAAATGGCTCTATTATGGACACTTAGACTGAAAGCTAAAAATACATATTAAACAAATGCATTTAGCTTATAATTTTGATAATGAATTTAATTGATTGATTAACTCTTAATTCTACATAACAAAATACAAGATATAAGTAAGTACGTAAAAACTAATAACAACAGAAATGCACAATGGGCACTCTTATCGCTTAAAGTGATTTCTTCCATACCACCTAAGGATGGAAGTTTATCACACTTATATTATAAATGTGAAAGTTTGAATGTTTGTTTATTTATTTGTTTGTTTGTTACTCAATCACGTCGTAACGGCTGAACCCATTTCGATGAAATTTGGTATATTCGTAGATTATAACCTGGATTACCACATAGGCTACCTTTTACCCCATAAATTAGTTACCACGGGATAAAAATGGGGTGTCAAGTCAAGTTGCATCAGCGAGTTTAGCTTTATTTCTAGGTTACCTACACATTTAGTAGTGTAACGCGTTCGAAGTCGCGGGCAACAGCTAGTTTACCATAAAACAAACTCAATATCACTAACATAAACAATCATCAAATCAATCCAGTCGTTTAGTCGTGAAAATGTTACAAACTGACAGACAAACAGACAGATTTACAGATTTATTCATTTCACCATAATTATAACATTAGTTACTTTCAAAATAATATTAGTATAGATAAGAAGAGATAAAGATTCCTAAATATATATACTTATATGTGAATCTCTAATTTATTTTCCTGAAATAATAAAACAGAATAGAATAGAATAAATAATGCCGGTTGTATTACGAATATAACAACCCACGCTGGTATTCCGTTAGGATCGAATCAGATTTGCGGACTTTAATAAACTATAAAATAAATAATATATTATTAATCTCGTCTGTGTCATATCTGCAGCTGAATGTCCATGTACGTTTAACAGTGTGAATGTGGCAACAGGTGCTCACTAATGCGTCTTGGCAGACATAGATTTGTACCCTCTAATGCTATTGTCGAGTGCTACGCCTTAGATGAACTGATTTGGCACTACATTTTGGTAGAAAAGACTTCGAGTTTATTCTACTTTACTTAAAAGTTTTCTTTATTCTTTACTAGCTGTTGCCCACAACTTCGTACGCGTTACACTCCTAAATGTGTAGGTAACTTAGAAATAAAGCTAAACTCGCTGTTGCAACTTGATTTGTCACCTTATTTTTATCCCATGGTGAATGATTTATGGGATACAAGATAGCCATGTGGTAATTCAGGTTATAATCTACGTATATACCAAATTTCATCGCAATTAGTTCAGCCGTTACGACGTGATTGAGAAACAAACAAACAAAATAAATAAATAAACAAACATCCAAACATTTACATTTATAATAATATATTCGTGTGATAGTGTGATTGTACACAATTATATTACTTGTGTAGAGTTCCTTGTAGAGGGCTCACCCGGGAAAGAACTACCACCATACCTATTTCTGTCGCCAAGCAATATTGCTGTATTTCATTTTGAAGGGTGTGGTTGCTGGTGAAATTACAGGCACATGAGGCTTTACACCTGTATGCCTCAAGTTGATGGACGCAGGACAGTGCATCGTAGGGTACGTTTGCGTGAGCTACGAGGCAAAGGTTTTTATAGGCGATGGTTACCCACTTAAAATTGGGTAGACGATGGAACTCAACTATATGAGTCCATCGTCCACTAATAATAAATAATTATAAAACAAATTCTAAAGTAACTGTCTCTCTGTTTGTAAAAGAAGGAAATAAAATACATTTATTTGCATATAACAAAACAAAGATATTTATGAACAAAGATATAAACAAAGATATCTTCCGTGCTATCTTTGTTAAATACTGTGTAGTAGATACACGATCGCACGGAAGATAAAAAACGCAATGATAAGCCACTAAAATATAGAAAATATAAAATAGTGGCTACGTACGTCTAGGTGGGTGGGTTAAGTTTTCACGACTAAACGGCTGGACAGATTACGATGAATTTTGATATAATTTTGCAGGAATAGGTATGACAAAAACAGAATGCAAAATCAAAGATAATTTTAAAATTACAACACGATTTTTTCATTTACCTCGTGATTTTATCAATCTCAAAAACCTTAAACGGCCAATAAGCCACAAAAAAACATTAAATTTACCTATATTTCACCTATTTTATATTCTTTTAAATACATAGTTCTAATAGAGAAACACTGAGACCCGGAACAAATAAATAATAAATAATGCTGGAGATTTTATGCAGTGCTATCTAGCCCCAAACTAAGCAAAGCTTGTGTGTACTATGGGAACTAGATAACTGACTTAATACTTATATACTTTTTTTTTAATACATGCTAAAATATACTAACTGACCAATCCGCAGCTTCACGCGCGTAGTTTTTCAATAAAAACATTACCGTCCTTCTGCGCAGTTGGGTAAAAAGTAGCCCATGTTACTCTGGGATAATGTAGCATTCTAATGGTGAAAAGCTTTTTGAAATCGGACTGTTTTTTAAGATTATTCGCTACACACATACAGAAATACAAATATTTCCTCTTTATAATATTATAGAGAAACATCTAGACCCGTAATAAATATCTTTAGATCATGCAAACATTTTTTCCGCGGCGGGAGTCGAACCCGCATCCTTCTGCGTCTCAGTCGGCAATTCGCCCACTGCGCCATAGATGTCGTATATCTATTAGTCTAAGTATTTTACAAAGCCTTCAGGTTCACCCGACGGCAGCCTTAACCTTCTCCAAAGACAATAACAAAAGTTGTAAAGTCTCCCAGTATGGCGCTGCGCTGTGCTGGTATCGCGGCGCGCGGGGTGGCCAGATCGCGCGATAAGTCGCGCGCGATATTTCGCGAATGACACGACGGTCGCGTCGTGGGTAGCGGTTTATCGCGTCGTGAATGCACGCCCTTATGTCTGCTGATGTTTTGATGTGGATGTGCTTTGTGAATGAATAAATGTACCGGATGACATTTCTTACGAGAATTTCGCTATTTAATAACCCCCACATTTTCTATTTTCACTAAAAAGAAGGAAAGAATCATTAAAAAGAATAACCAAAGTTTCTTGCCTGATTCTTTCCTGGCTTGGCCGGCCAAGCTAGGAAAGAATCAGTCAAGAAACAGGAGAAACAGGCGATAAAATTGACGTTTCAAAGTGATCCTTGTGATTTGAATTAATATTTACTATTATAAAATTATAAACAAAAAACGCTGGACATTTCACACAGCGTTAGGCTAGCCCCAAACTAACACCCGGTTGTTCGAACGAAGATCATCTCGCAAATCAGATCATCGCTTTTCATTATAGGAATCAGATAAACTGATATAATACTTATATACTTTTTTTATAAATACATACTTATAATATATAGAAAAACACCCAGACCTGATACAAATATCTGTAGATCATACATAAATTTTTCTGTGACGGGATTCAAACCCGCAGCTGCGGGCTGCTCCTGCGTCTCAGCTGGTTCTTCGCCCACGGCGCCACGAAGGTCGTCCGAGTATTGAAATCGTGTTATATTTTTTAAAGCTAAATTAGATATTTGAGTAATATTCAGCGCATAATACAGGTAAACGTTTATCGTGCGCACTTCCTAGGTAATTGTGGCAGAGGCGACCAACTCAGGTCCAATGAGACGTGGTATCTACGAGCCGCGCTTGGCTGCACCTGCTATCGGCTATAGAGCGGCCCGCCGAACGTGCCTAATGACGAGATGTGCCTTTCATTTTGTAGAAACTTTCAGAGGAAAATATCGGGTAGATTCTCAAATGCTTTTTTATACATTACTAACTGACCCACTCGCGGCTTCGCACGCGCCCATACAAACTTTCAACCCCTATTTCACCCCCTTCTTGATTATTTTTGAGACAAAAATTATATCCTTCCCCAGGATATAATCTATCTCCTTGCTAAATTTTATTACGATCCGTTAAGCGGTTTAGTCGTGAAAAGGTAACAAACAAACAAACAGAGTTACTTTAGCATTTATAATATTAAGATAGATTTGCACGCGTTTGACCACGATTTCGCCTGGTGGTAAGCGATGATGCAGTCTACGATGGAACACGCTTGCCTAGAAGAAACATGTTCACTCGCAACTTGGAGACACCCAGGTTGCAATTATCAGGAAAAACAGACTCTGGCAAAGCGTTCCACTGTTTGGCGATCTTTGGTCTTTGTACTTAACAATATACAAATCGTGATTAAAAGTACCAACCATTATCTGAAAATTATATATGTCAAAAAAATTTATTTTATTCATATCCTTGGATTTAAAATGTTTAAAGCCGACATCAAAAAAGGAGGAGATACTCAATTGTATTTTTTGTGTTAGTTACCTCAGAACTCCGTCATATATCAACCGATTTGGAAATGTTTATTTGAATGAATTTACTTTCAGATTAACTTCATAGTAATTTCATCAAAATCGTTTCAGTTTGGTTTTTAAATAAAAATAACTAGATGCGATTTTCTGCTTTCTGAAGTCGGTTATATTTTTATTAAATTATTGTGGAATTTTTTTAACAGCACCTACTGAATGATCTAGGATTGTCTAGGAATATAATTTTTTTATCACATTACGCAAAGGTTACGCACATTACACATTATTGCACACTATTAAAATATAAATTAACAAAAGGAACAAAAAAATAATATTTAATCATGGGTACAATGGGTGACCTTAACGCTAAAAGAGATCTCTTCCAGGCAACCTTTGGATGGACAGAATCTTTGAATCTTTAGTATATAACAGACTTACATGAAATAATTAATATACTTATGGGTACCTTAAATAATTACACATGCATAATGTTGATAAAATAATAAATTACATACATATTAATATTATGATACACACAAAAGTTTCATGGAAGAACATGCTTCCAAGCAATAATATAAATATATCTTTTTACATATTTATTTATTTTGTTCAATAAAAAAAATCATTAATTCATTCAATTTCTAGGTGCTTTAGTTATCTATATGTCTAAAACCTAATTTTTGTGATCGCTCAATACCACCCATTCATAAACTGATCGACATCGGAACTTCGCTCTCGCTCGTAAACTCGACTCTCTCCTGGCAGTGTTATTGGATCCGGTACGTAGTAAAATGAGTACTTTTTTACAATTTTTACTGGGTTTTCAGTTCTTGTACACTTCTTGTGTTATTTTCCGGTTTATTAAGAACAAAATTGTACAAACTTTTATGAAAAAAAATTGTTTTGATTAAGAGAAGCAAATCTCAATATTTGTGTAAGTAGGTACTAAATCAAAGATTATGAAGAAGTCGCGGGTCAGCTAGACGTATATAAAAAAGTTGGACGATCTAAAGACCGTTGCAAATGATCTATAGACTCATTACACAGTGCTCTACATTACTACCAGGCAGAAGTGTCTCCAAGACACTGGCTGCATTGCCCATTGCAATGCGTTGACCCAGATAGATAAATAGAAAGTCTTTAATTGCACACCTTCAACAAGATAGGTAAAATTAAAATTGTTTTTTTATTATAACATATATGAATATATAACATACTAGCTGACCAATCCACAGCTTCGCACGCGTTATTTTCCAATAAAAACACTACCGTCCTTCTGCGCAGTGATATAGATAACCAATACCACTCAATGATAGTAGCTTTCTATCAGTTTCACAGATTTTTCCGAATCGATTCAGTAATTCTGAGATATTTACCTCATTCTACTAATAGTATAAATAATCACTGAACTATCATTTTTCAAATCATTATAAAGAGGACCGTTAAAGTAAATCAAACTCTTATCTCGCCTTCAGTTCCACAATAAACCTTATATTAGACAGCCTTATATAATATGATATAATATAATAAAATATAAGCTATATTATAATAAAATTCCTTGCGCAGTCCGATTCAGTTTTACGACAAATATATTCTGACTGCGCTAAGTCTGCATAACGGTAGGAATGGTAGATTTATTATTTTAAAACTTCTCGTTGTATAATTAAAATGCGTGGTCTCCTCTCGACATAATCACATAACACAGGATTTTACGTACAATAATAATAATAAATCTTTATTTCAGGCAACAATAGAAAAGCACAAGATATTAACGTTTAATTCTACGGCCCATATAAATATATACCTAAGTGACTAACATACATATTATAATACTTAAAACTATTTTCTGACAAGTATTCTGCGACGTATGACGCATTTCCGCTGTGTGGTGTAGTCGCCCGCGAAAACGGCGAAACAACACACTTTTCAGCCAAAACTCTTCCTTTATAAAGGTCGATAGTCTGCAGTTGGAACACGCAACATAAATTCCACCACGTCCTCCACCTTCATGGAATAGTGAAGATGCGACAACAACAAAAAACAATAATTAAGATTATTTATTAACTAGTCATGGTTACCCCTCACCCCTCTGCCTTAGATTAAGTTAAAAATATAGTTTTGTTGCATTTGCAAATGTATTTTCTATTTTCTATTTTCTATTTTCTATGTATTATCTTTGTTTTTAAGCTTACATTGCAGTCTCAGTATCGACCGCCATGTTAGCTCTCTGTACTTTTAATTGACATTATTAAATCACCTCCAAATCGGCGTGGACGTGATCACTAGTTTTTAGTTTAGAATTACTTTAAAAGTATATTTTTTAAAAACCCGTTCCCAAATCAAGAATAACAAGTAAAAATAATGTCTTTTTAATATAGTCATCATCGGTGAAATAAGTGGTATGCTAAGTTACCGTGGGCGGATTTAGTATCGCGCGGATCGGGTGGTAGGCGCGCCTTATCGCCGCCCGCCACACAACGATATCACACCGCATACGACACGGTAGGACTGTTTTACGCTATCCCACTCTTATTATGCAACGTGGCTGTTTATAATGCAATTCAGTTGCATCTCTATTATTTTTTAATCTAACAGGTTATGCAATCTTTATAGATTTTACAGTCTAAACTTATAAGCGGTAACTTATAAGAACTTATAACCGTCAATACAATACAATTTATTAATAACACCATTGTTACATGTCAAATTCATACTAATAATATTCTATAAATATGATGAGTGCCATAAAATATCATAATTTTCATAAATATCTAATTCATTAAATTATAAACATTATTAAATTGATAAATTAAATAATTATTAAATTATACATTACAGGCAGTTCGTAAAATTTACCTACAACGTAAAAAGCCGCTTCAAGAAGCCATTTTTTGAGTTTCCTTTTAAAACCGGTGCTGAAGCTACATCTCTAATCTTCTCCCGCACCCTGTCGATCTACATCGATGGGCCCATAATGTAAACTGATCTCTCAGACTGTTTTTATTTGCCTATTTATCCATCATACCTATTTCAGCCGCCAAGCAGCATTGCTTTGTTTCGATTTGAAGGGTATGGTTGCCGGTGAAATTACAGGCACATCAGGCTTTACCTGTATGCCTCAAGTTGATGGACGCAAGCGACTGCATCGTAGGGCACGTTCTGTGTGTGACCTTCGACGCAATACTTTGTTATAGGCAATGGTTACCACACATCAGGTGGGTCATAGCATTGTTCCATCTCCAGGTTGTAAAAAAAAACAAAAAAAAGCGTTCAAACTTTTATCTGCGAATATCAGTCAAAACTAGTTTTGCCTAATGAGAAGAAAACTTACTTCAGACGGACCATTTGAGTGCCGGAAGGGGATTTTTGGACGAAAAAATCCGGAAATTCCCTTACGCATAAATAGTAGCAATATATAATTTAAAAACCGGACAAGTGACAGTGACAGTGACAAGTCTCGCTCGCGTACCGAGGGTTCCGTAAAACTATTTTATTTGTGTGATATTACATCAAGTTCACGATTTTCGGATTTTTCCCTTTGTTTGTGCTGTGAGACCTTGCTTCTTGCCAATTTTCATAATTCTAGGTCAACGGGAAATAACCTATAGGTTTTGACTTATTTGCGAGCAAAATAAGCGGCAAAACTGACTATGTTTTTCTTTTGCTGTGATTTAAAAACTTGATTTTGTTCAGCTCTTCACGTTCCTGTGAAAAAGGGTCTTGACAGACGAAGTGATCCTATACGGGTTCCTTTTGTACCTTTTTATGTACGGATCACATTCGGTTCAACCGAATATCGGCTTGAGCCGAACTTCGGCATTCGGCCGAAATTTGGTTCAGATGCCGAATATTCGGCACAAGAAAAATAATACCTACTTGCACTATTTTGACTTAAATTTAATATAATTAGAATAGCATTACTGTAAAATAAAATTATGTCTTTTACTCACTCATGGTCATTTATTTTAGTTAGGAACATTGTAAATGTAAACCTTGAATTAAATCAGTTCTTCTTAACTTATTAGGCTTGAAAATCTCAGACTAATTAATTAGACATTAAAATTAGACATACTATTACAAAAATGAAATAAACTTAGTATTCTTGTAACAAACATCTGGATTACAATTCGTAAATTGAATAAAAAAATCATGTTTTTGGTTCACAAACAGAACGTTCATTACAATCATGTATTTTTTATTACAATTTGTAATAAATGAATGAAAATAACAATGAAAGGATATTTTTTTTCAACAATGATATTAAACAAACTTTTTTCATCTATCTACTCACTCATATTTAAAATTTACTGGAAACAGGTTATGGTGCAAAAACACCAAAGACTGCCTTATCTGGCAGAAGTTTGTTACGTTTTTTTTTCGTATACGTTTTCTGCCTCCGAAAAAAGTCGCTCATAATATACAGAGCTTCCAGGAGACGATAAATATATTCTAGCCAAATAACTCAGGTAAGGGAACTTGTCTTTATTCTTAGCCCACCAGCCATATGGACGTATATAAGTATTTGAGTAGCAGAACTCTGCTACTCGAGAAAGCATGTGAAATTTAACCGAAGTTCGGCCGAAGATCGGATTCGGTTCAAACCACATTCGGTCCATCTCCTAATTTTTGCAGTCAACATCTACGGAGAACAGCTGCAGAGTTACACCGTTACTTATCTTATCTTATCTTATCTCACAAAACATAGAACCTTTCTCATTTAGATCGTTAAACAAGAATATAGTTTTAAATTGATTATAAACAAGTAATTTCGCCATTAGTTGCTATCTAATCCTATTCAATCAATATAAAAAGAGCAGATGTGGTTGACTTTAAAATATTCTTAAAATAGATAAAAAGAAGCATTTTATTTATTTTTAGATAGCAATTAGCTTTAAATAAAATTCTAATAAATTAAGATTCATTTCCGCTATAACATGTCTAGCCAAGGTTGATTTTATTCATATTAGAATGTTTGATTCTGTTTCCATTAGATTGTATATCACACTAAAATTATTAATGTAAAAGTTTGGATGTTTGTTTATTTGTTTGTTACTTAATCACGTTGTAATGGCTGAACCGATTTCGATGGGTGTATTGATAGATTTATGACGTGGATTCAAACATAGGCTACTTTTGTGCGAAGCCGCTGGCGGAAGCTAGAGTATTAATATTTCAACAAATGTATTTTCTGATTATCAGATTTCTATTTGTTTAACGTATCCGCTGCAAATATAATTATCCTTGAATAAAATTGTATAACAAGTACTTATTTTTTATTTATGTTATTTGTGTAACTGGAACACAAATAAACACACACATTTTGTTTGTGTGTTAACATAATAATAATAAACCGGACAAGTGCGAATCGGACTTGCCCACCGAGGGTTCCATGCAACTATGACCGCGCACACCGTTGCTTAACCTCGATGATTGATTACATACGTTAAATAAAGACTATATTTATTTACAAGTGTATATTTTCCAGATTGTTTCCTGTACTTGTAGTATAAGACGATATTACTTGCCAAGTTCATAGTTCTAGGTCAACGGAAAGTACCCTATAAATTTTGATTCCCTTAAGAGTTTCGAAATATTTTTTCTTTATATATATATATATAGTTTATCGGCATAAACGGTCGTATCTTTTTTTACGTTAACTTAGAAGTTTGATTTTTCCACGGCTTCAAGGGACTGTAGACTTGAGTATATGGTTTTAATTTCAACTCGATACACGCGTTCTCGAGATAAAGGGTATTGACAGACAGACAGACAGACGGACAACAAAGTGATCCTATAAGGGTTCCGTTTTTACCTTTTGAGGTACGGAACCCTAAAAATAAAAAATAAATAGTTGAATCATCTAGACTCCGTTGCAATCGATCTAGCTCAACTGCTCCAGATTACCAGGCGGAAGTGTCCCCAAGACACTGGCTGCATTGCCCCGCTGAATTGCAATGCCTACGTAAGCGTTGACCCAGATAAGTGCCAGCTTTTGGATCACACATCGCTTAGACCAGACGCCCACAAAGAATTTGGTAAACTACTACACTGTCCCAGTACTGGGAAAATTGGTTATTAAACAATAAACTTAATTTATTTTACCTCACGTTGAACAACATGTTTTAACAAATTTATAAAGGTATTTGTTTTTTGTTTTTTTTATTTATTAATATTCAGCAAATTGCAAAAGAATACTTTTAAAGAGCGTCACTTTTATATTATAAAAAAAAGTTCCCTCTACTATTTCCAAAAGGGGTTTTAAATTTAGAATCGCAATAAGCATCAAACATAAATCTTAGCACACGTTATAAAAGTGAGCGTCGTCTGGGGCGCGCTGATAACGATACCGGCTGGGCGGGCGTGATAACTGCAGCGCATCGTCTGCTCGCTAGAGATGGGCGGCCGGACTTGTGCCTCAAACCAAGACTATAGTTTCTGAATACCAAGCATTCAGCATCACATTATTATATCATTTTACATCTCTCTGCCTTTTTGTTACGTTTTCACGACTATACGGCGTGACCGATTTCGATGAAATTTGGTATACAGATATATTATGACCGAAATTCGGACATAAGTTACTTTTTACTCCACTACGCAGAAGGAGGCTAATGTTGATATTGACAAACCACGCGTGCGAAGCCGCTGGCACATCAGTTTTATATAAAACTCACTTGTTATTTCTGTTGTGTAGCAGTTCTCTTCCACCTTTATTATGCGCACCGCCAAGGAGTGGAACACCTTGCCTGAGTCAGTATTTCCTGATAACTACAACCTGGGTGGTGAAAAGATTTTTCTAGGCAAGCGTGATCCATCGTAGACTCCATCATCGCTAACTTTGTAATTGTTACTACATTTTTTTAGTGCATGCGGTGTTTACCTATAATTGGTTGTGAAATTAGTACCTACTTACATGTAATATTGTTACAATCGTTGATAGACCTAATAAATAAAATAAAATGAAATCGCTTTACCATCAGGCGAGATCGTGGTCAAACGGGAGCCTATAATAGAATAAATATAAATAAATATTGCTGGACATTTCACACACCGCAATTTAGCTCCAAACTAAGCAGAGCTTGTGCTATGGGAACCAGATAACTGATAGAATACTTATACCTATTTTTTTGTAAATACATACTTACAATATATAGAAAAACATCCAGACACGGAACAAATATGATCATGCTAACAATTGTTCCGCGGTGGGAATCGAACCAGCTACCTCCTGCGTCTCAGCCGGCTGTTCGCCTGCTACACCACGGAGGTTAGCGATAATGTATAAAATAAATAAGTAGGACTGCCAAGACTAAACCCACAGCTAAAACTAAGCTAGTGTCAGTTCGGTCCGTCTCTAGTCCCAGCACGGAGCGTCCGGGTGTTATCTCGTCCAAACAGGCGCGCTATCGCCGAGCGCTGTATCTCCCGAGGCTTGATGCTGCCTGACCGATTTGATTATCGATAGCACATCACTAAACTTCAGGATTCATAATTTCTAAATTCAAATTCAAAAATTATTTATTTAGAACCATGCACACTATCCACAAGCTGTATTGTTATGCACGACTTAAATTTAAAACATACATCCGGAATCGTTTTAACTGACTTAGTTTAATAATATTTAATCAGTAATCGATCCATTTCCAATAAACAATTTTTAACGAAAATCGGCGGCGCTTTTGTGACGATGCCGCCTAGTCAGTTTAACAGGTACCTACAAGATGAATGAATATGATTGATTTACCTATTTTATACAGGCTGTTTCATTGATATTTCAGGGCTTGATATTAAGGTTCTTTGAAATATTTTTTGTATGGTAAAAATTAAAAAAATCCTATTTTCAACAATTATACTAGTCATTAACGTCAATATATATACAATATACAGTGTGGCCCTGGATAAAGTGCAACCCCGAAAGGGGGTGAAACTAGATCAAAAATTATCGACAAAAAAATAGAAAAAAAAATTTCAAAAAAAATTAAAAATTAAAAAGTTGACCACTGACCCAGTGGTCAACTTTAAATGCTCCTAGCCAGCACATTTTTTATGTTAGAACGTAGGTTTTTATTTTATTTAAAAGCTATTATGATAGACAATAATAAAAAGTCATAAAAATTTCTAGTATTATAGGCTTAATTTTAAGATTTTTGGAGTTTATTGGAAATTAATAAGCATTTAAAGTTGACCACTGACCGTCAGTGGTCAACTTTAAATGCTCCTAGCCAGCACATTTTTTATGTTAGAACGTAGGTTTTTATTTTATTTAAAAGCTATTATGATAGACAATAATAAAAAGTCATAAAAATTTCTAGTATTATAGGCTTAATTTTAAGATTTTTGGAGTTTATTGGAAAAAAACAGCCTAAAAAATTTAATTTTAATACAAAAATTAAACTTTAAGTCACGATAGCCACTTGTTTGTCAGTTATTTGTTATTTTATCGTCATCGTCACATATCTGACATGATTATGGTTTTTATTTTAACAAAATAGACCTACTACTTTGGAAGAAATAATTTTTTTATTAAATAGAGTCATTAGTGAGCAATAAAAATTTTAATACATCAATAAAGTATATACGATTTTTTTTTAATTTTTTTTTTCTATTTTTTTGTCGATAATTTTTGATCTAGTTTCACCCCCTTTCGGGGTTGCACTTTATCCAGGGCCACACTGTATAACAAAACGTAGTATTCAAGCATTTGTATACATCGTAAGTAAGAACTAAAGTAAATAAGTAAATGACTTTGTAAGAGTAGTAAAGTTTCTTGATAAAGGGCTCGCCCGGATAAGTACTACCACTTTACCTATTTCTGCTACCAAGCAGCATTGCTGTATTTCTGTATGAAGACGATAGATAAGGTTAGTTTTTTTTTAATAGTAATCTATGTTACTATGTTTATGATTTGTAAATTCTCAATAGTTTCTTACATTTAAAAGCAATCATAATACAATAACTGATAAGTTATCCTGCTAAGTCGTGAAATGCTTATTACACAAATCATCTTCCACATCTCAATTGTGAAACAATGCTATCTGTTACTACGAACCTAATTCTTCAAACCAAACCAAAATAAACGCAATAACGTACGCTTTAAAGCTTAATTTCTCCTGCATCGAAAGCTTCAATAGATCGATCAGAAAGATCAAAACTGATCGCTTTCGCCAATCAAAAGATAATTGTATTTCAAAGGTGTAAGGTTGTAAATTGAGTAGAGTTAGTAAAAGGTTATTTATGAAGGTAAAGGGTGGTAAAACGCCCCCAGAATGAAAGCTTGGATGCATTGAGAGATACCACAGACTAAGTAAATGCGTGCAAACTTAGAGGCACCTATCTCCTATAAGAGTATGTTGGTTCTTTTGATTTATCTCTTACTTTTAGACGAGTTAGGGTCAATTCAGTTTGTTATTTTTTTTGTACAAAATTATTAATTTGTCTCCATTATCCATTTACCCTCAAAACATTGTTAATTTATTTAACATTAGCTGTTGCCAGCGGCGTCGCACGCGTTGTTCTGGGGTGCAAAAATACATACATAAACTTACATCCCATTTTTGTCCCATTGAAACTGATTTATAGAATAAAAAGTAGCATATGTGTTAATCCAGATTATAATCTACGTACATACCAAATTTCATCGAAATGGGTGCAGCCGTTTCGACGTGATTGAGTAACAAACAAACACAAACCAATAAATAAACAAACATCCAAACTTTCGCATATATAGTATTAGTGTGATTGTGTATGAACAAACATATTTTGCACTTTGCCATCTAGTGTAGATTTGCAAAGTAAACAAAGTTCAAACTCACTTTGAAAACTGTCAATTAGAAGCATAAGTTTTGTTTTATACTGCCTGAAGATGGAACAAGCATATGGCCCACCTGATGTTAAGTGGTAACCATCGCCTATAACAAAGTATTACCTGCACTACGATGCACTGCCCTGCGTTCATCAACTTGAGGTATACAGGTGTAAAGCCTCATAATCCTGTAATTTCACCGGAAACCATACCCTTCATACCGAAACATAGCAATGCTGCTTGGCGGCAGAAGTGGGTATGGTGGTAGTACTTCCCCGGGCGATCCCTTCCACAGGGAGCTTTACTACTCTTAATAAGAAGCTACTTGTGGAGCAATGTAAAGTTTATTTAATTTAAATTAAATTACCTGCCCTTTTTAATCCCGATGCAAAATGAGGAGCGTTATAAGTTTGATGCCTTTGGCTGTGTATCTGTAGCATCATCATTTTTTTTAAATGTTATTAGTGGGAAAACAGGCTTACGGCCCACCGATGGTAAGCGGTCACAGTCGCCTATTGACACCGGTAACATCCGCATTTTTCAAACGGATGGACCTATTTGGACGCGGTTTTTAAATATGAAGCTAGTATAACTGGGGTTGTTCTTAGTTAAGTGTGTTTTTAACGCCGAATCAAAAAGAGTGGGCCGGGGATTTGTAGGTATAATTTTTATTTATACTTAACTCTAAATTATAACTAGTCAACATCTACTTATGTCAGACAAACTTTATTCAATTCATTTATTACATATTACGATATAATATCTTTACATAGTATAAAATTAAGTCGTTTCCACTGTCTGTTCGCTGTTAGTTTGTTTGTTACCTTTACACGACTAAACGGCTGAACGTCTCGTAATTAAATTTTGCAAGGCGATAGATTATATCCTGGGAAAGGACATAGACTACTTTTTAGCCAAATGCGCAAAATGAGGGTGATTTTTTGTTGAAAAACCACCCGTGCGAAGCCGCAGGCGGGTCAGCTAGTAAATAATAAAATATAAAACATAAAAATTATAAAAAATCCTGAGCCCCTCTTTTTGAGTCCGGGTTAAAACACACATAACTAAGAACAACCCCAGTTACACTAGCTTCCTATTTAAAAACCGCGTCCAAATAGGTCCATCAGTTTGAAAAATACGGATGTTACCGGTGTCAATAGGCGACTGTGACCGCTTACCATCGATGGGCCGTAAGCCTGTTTTCCCACTAATAACACTAAAAAGAAATTACGATGCTACATACAATATTACATATATTGGGCTATTTATTACTTACTAATTTAAATATATACATTTGTATGCCTGCTAGTAGAAGGTGAAATATAGCTGACCATATCATAACCTAATACCTGGAACCTAACCTGTTTCAAACAATTAAAGAAATTTGTATATTTCGACCAGCTATTTAGTTCATTTGTTAATATTTCTACTCAATGTAAAAATTGGCACTTCAATTGATTTATCTGTTGGTTGTTTGCTATAGAGGTTGCCGGTTTGATTCTCGTTGCGGGACATATATTTGTATCTGCAAACATTACACATACAATAATAATACAGGGACTCCTGGGTGCTATTATTTTATTTTAATATCTACTGAAAACAAAATCTGTCTGTTTGTGTGCAGTATCTTGCGAGTAACGATAGAGGTAATTATAGTCACAGTATCTCTTATCGGGCACTCGGGACGCGCCGGTAAAAATATTCTTACCGCGCGATAACCAAAAATGAAGCAAGTGCGTCGTTAAGTATTTGTAAAATGTTATTTCTATTTCCTTTTTACATTCAAACAAATGTGTTATTTAATTATGTCGATTAACTGTGTACATAACATAACACCAGATAAAACAAAGAATGACTTACAACAATAAAACTGTACAGTGGTATTATCGCTTTAGGTTTATTGAATTTTTAGCAGACTTCTAATTAAGGAAGAGGTTTTCAGTTCTTTTTTTTATGTATTATTATCCCCCATTACTCGAAGACGCCTGGAAAGATTCGAGAATTCTTTTTTAGAAATGGTATACTTCTCAGGTTTTCCTTGACTTGGTGATGGGATCCCAAAAATTTCTAATATCTGAAGTCGGTTATATTTTGTTAAAAAGTTACGTAAATTACACAAATTACCGAAGAAAATAATTTCTAATAATAAAAATAATTGATAGAAAATAAAAAAAAATATTTTAATTTTCATAAAAATAATTTACATTAATTATATAATCTCGGAGTCTTCAAGTCCAGAGTGAATCACACCATCACTTACCATCAGAGTGGTCGAGCGCTTGACTCAATAAAAAAAAATATATTACACACCAAAAAAACCTAACATTTAAAATTAGTAGTATGTTATTGTAATGTTAATACAATTTACTATTTTATATATGCTTCACTCATTCGCAATAGTAGTAATCGCTGGCTCGGCCATCTACCGCGAATGGGTGAAGAGAGCATAGTTGGGCCGACCGGTTAGTCGTCCCAAGTATCGCTGGATAGGATGAAGGCTGACCTGCGCGACCTTCGAGCCGACGACTGGCAAGAGATTGCAATGGACAGACGAAAGTGGAGAGTTCTCATATCAGAGGCCAAAACTCACTTTGGGCCCTGCGCTAATGGAGTAAGTAACGTTTATTTCAGGCAACAATGTGCACATACAAAATATGATTACATCTATAATTACCTTTAAGACCCTGGATCCATGGGGTACCGGGGCCCATCGCGTTTTCATATTCCTAGGCGTCTGGTCAAAGCGACGTGTGATCCGAGAGCAGGCGCTTATCTGGGTCAACGCATAAGTATTGCAATTCAGCGAAGCAATGCAGCCGTCTTGGGGACACTTCCGCCTGGTAGTGATCTGGAGCAGTTGAGCTATCTATAGATCGTTTGCAACGGTATTTAGATGATTCAACTGTTTCTTCAGTTTTTTATTGTAAATAATTGTATATTCTTTCTGTTATTACATAAAAATTTATCATTTTACATACATAAAACAATAAACTTAAAAACTATTGCTTTCACTAAAGAGCGTCCACTACCATTTATTATCTGTGTGTTAACTTTTAATGTTAAAAAAATTAGAAACAAAACTGAAATACTCACTTTTGGATGGAATGGACTACTGATTGTAAACACATACATTTATACCTACCACAGTGCTGGTAACTTATACCAGAAGTTAATACCGAACTCAAACTAAATGCCAGATAGCCGCAGTATTCCACAATCTGTGCAATGCGAAAAACACCAATAATTCTGAGTTTAGTTTGTTTGGCCAGCCGAGACGGTTTTCGGCGGACGGGGAGCCAGAAATTTCCAGATAAGACATTTAAACTAAAAACTGATAAACTGCAAAATAATATAACCTCTATTTTTTTCTAGAAGAACCACATTCGAGAATATGTTTGCAGCTAGACCGATACAAGCTACGTTTAAAAAAACAGAATCCAGATATTACGCATCTAAACGAATAAAATCTAGTTGCGTCAAAGTTGCGTGGGATGTTCCTCTTACCTAAGTTTTTATACTAGTGATTCGCCCCGAACTGAGATCTCGCGAGTCTCCCATAACAACAAAAAAATATTATTTGTAGCTAATCTTTGACCATCAAAATAGTGCCACGAAATGCATAACTAAACAACTTGACCTACAGTTTCATTCAAATTACAGGTAACGGGAGTTAATGTAAATGGGTTTTTTTAGGCTAGAAATTACAGTTTTTTTAGATTTCAGTCTTTTGCCTATATTTGTGTCACTAAAGCTACACGCATACCAAATTTCAGCACTGTGGGATCACTGGTGTATCCTGTGAATTTTGTCAAAGTTCAGTTTTTATTATGACTAATAATTTAAAAACTACAAAGTTTAAACTAAAAATAAAAACGGGATCAAAATTTAGTTACAAAGAACTTTTATTAGACGTGCTAATTGATTGAATAGTTTCATTTTCGATTTTTTTTACCCCTCTTGAACCCACATATCTCAACAACCCCCCTAATTTTATAGCTAGTTTATTCACACCAAAATTGTGCCATCACTACCTACCTACATACCAAATTTCACGATGATTGGATAAACGCTTCGAAAGTTATCCTCGGACAAACAAACATACATACATACAACGCCGATTTGCCCAAGTTGATTATTTGTATTTTTGATATCTAGCATTGTGTCTAATTTTATGTACAAATTAACGTAATTAGCCAGAAAACTAGGTATCACACCATCTGTTAATATGTTTCCTTTGTATGTCATGTCGGGTCAAACAAATGTCTTCATTTTAATTTTTCATTAATAATTGTTTGTTAGTTACTGACAAATAACCTGAAAAAACTCATCATCATCATCTTGCTGTTTTGTTGAACATTCCTTTCGCTTTTGTTATGGCCTTCGATCTTAAGCTACTCTGATCCACCTGGATACGCGCCGGTACTACCTTTACAAAAAATATAGAAAAGTCAAAAATAAAAAGCTACTCAAAATAAACCATTAGAATAAACCAATTTTCAGAAAAGCTCCATCCGTTTTTTCCCCACTCAAAAAACTTACTGCTTCACCAAATCTACCATATCTAAAGCTATTTTCGTAACTTCGTGCTCTACGTGCCGTATCTCGAAGGCTCTCGCGCGGCTAACGATTTATTTAGTAACAGTAACGCAGTAACGACGTTTGTTCAGCCGTCGCCACACGTCACTACTGCCTTTTTATCGGATACCAGACCGTGTAGTTACTCTTACATGATTTGTAACTTACGCAATGGTATCGCGTACAACGAGATTTATTTTACTACGATTATAAATTAAATTGAATATTGCCCAAGTTATGTTCGTAGGCCAAGAGGCAGACCACGGGCCCGATAGTCAAATGATATTGTCAACGTGGTTGGACAGGGACAGGACGAGACTTTCGGGGGATGAAGAGAATGCATAATAAAGAGTCTATACCCAGCAGTGTGTGCTGAAGGACTGAAGTGTTGATAAAGAGAAATTAAATGACTGATAATGAGAATTTAGAAGTCAAAATTAAATAAAAAACAATTCATAACGTACTAGTAGCATTTTACATGTAACAATTACGATTTAAACTGCACCTGCTGGCAATAAGTTACAGCTCTGTGTGAATAACCGCTGTAGTTTTTGGAATAGGATACATAATCATAATAAAATAGAACATATAGCAAATAAGTTAAAAATAAAATACAGGTTAATCACGGATGTATAGTAAAATTTACCGACATATTAAAATAGATTTAACGATTATGATTTTTATTATTATTTTACGATTATATCTCTCATAACCTTAGTCTGCTTGTCATTGTGACGTCTATAAAATAAACTTCGGCTAATGATTTTCAACCATCTGATGTTGTCTTAAGAATTGGTGTTCAAGCGCCAACTTTCGATATAAAAGCACGTAAAATGAAAAATATCTATTTCACCCATTAGTGAATTATGTGACATCGCGCTAAGTGAAACCCATAAAATTATTGATGCTAAATATGCTATAAAATGTGTTAATAAAACTTTTAAGTTTAAAAGCTTAAACAGTATTTAAAAGCCGTAATAAATTCCAACAATAAAATCTAAAAGGATTGAACTGAATGTAATATTTATATTAATTAATACACTCGATATGTCTAATGAGAATGTAAATTTCTTAAACGTTTTTAAAGAAGAAAAGCTACCTTATAAAGTTTGCTGGGAGCCGTTGGAAGATAATCTGGAAACTTCTAGAGGAGGACCTGTGTTCAGCATTGGACGTCTAGTGCTAATATCATGATAATGAATGTATTTGGTCGAACAAATTTTAGACCTTTGTGTTAAACTTATCCTTACTTAAATACATAATATACGAATTTGGAATGACAATCTCCAGTTTGTTCTTATATGGACATAGACTTATTTATGTACCAATTGACCCAAATATATCTATTAATTTGTTTATTTATATTAGTAATTCACAGAACTAAAACCCAAAATTGAATACCACCTAACCTGTTAACAGAGTGAAAACAGTGTGAACTATCAGACGCCCTTCCTGCGATACCATCGCCGCCCGCCCTAGCCGCCCTGCCGGCTGCCCGCCTAATTGAATATACACACTCAGGTGCCCGCTAATGGGCAAGATAGTGATATCTTATTGTTTACGATTTACCGGCTGTATAAAACTAAATTAAATTAATGCAAAAATAGGTCATTGTTCTAAGGGTAATAAAAAAAATGCAACTAGAATATTTATCCAATTTAAGTTTGTAAAAAAGGTCATTTGCAATGTAAAAAGTAATTGAAAAAGAAAAGTAATTAAAAAGGATATTAAAAACAAGCGAAACTCTGCATACCTATTTGATATGTTTTTATATTACCCCTTTGGTGGTACACAACCGCTTACGGCCCACTTGATGGTAAGCGGTTACCGTAGCCTATGGACATTTGTTACACCGAAAGTATCACTTGCGCGTTACGGACCCATTAACATTAATATTAAATAGGAAGGAATGTGTAATTTTATGTCATCAATAAAAAAAACAGTTGCATATTTATTTTTCAAACTTTTTGAAATCTTGCATAGTGAATCATCCACATTTATTTCAAGGTCTAAAATGTGTTTAAAATATGTAAATATACGCTTATACAAGATATTAGCATGAAAAGACCCCGTAACATTTTGTCAGTCGCAAACTAACAAACCATCTCGCGATAGCGGCGATCGGTCAAATTTACGATCTTTACTAACGTTAGGCGTTTTACAAAGTTCCCTCACAATGGCCGAGGAAGCGCCCGCTTCTAACGGCCTCGTTACAGCCGTTAACGGCCGTTAAACGCACGTTATCAGCGATACAGGGCGGGCGGAAGGCCACCTGCGGTTAGCCGCCCAAGCCCGCCTTAATGCATCCGTATTTATTTATTCACTTATAAAGCCGATATATGTTTCCTGATCGTTATCTGCGAAAGGGTCAGATTGTTTTTCTGTTTTGCCTTTTTGAAGATTCTTCTCCGGATGGGGAGTCGTAAGGAAATGGCGCGGTTTAAAACGTAATTAATATTTATTTCAGTGCATATCCCGAAATGTTACTTCCATACATGAAACAAAAAGATTTTAAAAGCCTGGCTACCGGATTTGAACCCGCGACCCAGATCAGAAAACTGGGTCGGAAAGCGACGTATTTGTGGATCAGTGAGAACTAAACCAGTGTATGATTTAACATACTTCAACTCTTACAAAATCTATCATAAGATAATAAATTGTGCTAATCTCAGCGAACCTCTATACATGGCAGTTTTACGATGCCACCGGATAGCTTTACGAACTAATAACTAAATGATCATGTTCGGCCATAAATCTATACCTAGCGGTAACCCACATTGTACTAACTATTTATAACTAAGTATGGTGTTTGACCAATTAAAATGATCACAAGTATTGACCAAACGAAAATTCTTTCTAATTTAACATCTCGTGACGCTAGGTACTCCGATAATTAATCAATAAAGTTAGTTATCGTTAAGTAAAAGAAAAACATAATAAAGATAAGCAAGTACTTGCTAAAAAAGTGTTTATCTGAGGATATAAAAGTTGACTTTTCTAAAACTCACGTAAATTTGTAACCAAGTACACCATAACATAAAATCCTCGTACGTTGAAAATCAAAAAATCACATTAATATTGTAAGTTACGTACTACCTTTTCAAAAACAAAACCCCTGTTCGTTATTTACGTAACACAACAATCGGGAATCATAGCAAGTTGGTATCTCGGCAGAATATATCAAAGCGTATCTTTCGGGCACAAAGTAAAAGTTCGGGGAAGTGCACTGCATAGATCGGACGATACTCGCTGCATGCAGTTTTAGACTTTATAGCTGTATGCGAAGATAAGTTTTTGGTTGGCGATATATTTTTCAAAATAACCTTTTTAAAAGCAGATAGTAAAATTGATAATCAATACCTAAATTCTGATCTATTTTCAGCACCACATTTCATTTACATCAAAGATTTCATTGAGATTGAATTGAAAGTGAATTTGATTAGATTGTCTTACCTCATACTCCCACTACGGTGAATGTTCGTGTTGTGTGTCTCTATCTTTCATTTGTGACGAATGATAATGAACCAACATGAACCTTCGCCGAATAACGATAACGTGGTCACGGTATTACGGAAATTGGTCTACAAATAAGATCTAACGTTTTTATTTAAACTTCACATATCAAAAAATTTATGTATATATATATAGCTCGAAAGGTTGTCTGGAAGAGATCACTTTTAACCGATTAGACCGCCCATTTATATATGTATATGCGTATAATATGTCAGCCACTTGACTAGGAAAGCTAAAACAGCTCATAATATATTAATGCGGAAGAAGCGTTTACACAGATATTATCTATCAATACCTAACATATCCATTTCGACGGAAGCCTGTAGATGCATAGGTACTAAAACTTAGACCAGAATGTTAGTTATCTAGGTAACCTAACTATAAACACCTAAAGATACCTGCATGCTTATCAAGATGTAGAAGCGAAACTTACACACAGCGCCGAGTCACGTGGCCACTTGGTGTAACTTGGACCGGAACGATGCTATTCAAGGCATCGATACCTGCCCCGATACCAACTTCCAAGATCCAATACGGACCGCCGAAACTTGTTCTTTAGTTTGGTGCAAGTCAGAGAAACGTCACGTTTTCTCATCTAAAACACCTCATTGTCTTAAATTGAAAGTCTTTGATCAGTGTGCGTTACAAGTGATGACATATAGTACAGAAACGTGATCTCTCACTATTGGCCTCACTTATGAAGATCGGTCAGCGTAATATGGAAAGGGTTATGTTTAATATTTCTCTAGAGATCGAATGAGGATCCGACACGAATGAGGAGATTCGTAGATTAATTAAAGTCACTGACATAGGCCAGCTGAATGGCTCGAAGAACTGACGGCCGTTGGGGCGGAAAGATTCTGGAGTAGAGACCACGCACTGGAGACACGAACTGGTGCAGCGTAGGATGACTCCACTAGACGGAACGACGACCTGCTAAAGGTTTCTGGGAGCCGTTTGGTGCAGGCTGCTGTAGATCTGTCGCTCTGGGGATCTATGAGAGGCCTATGTTCAGCAGTGGATGCCCTACGGCTGATATGATAATGATGATGATGAAGTCAGGGCAAATATAGGGTGTATGATAATATACGCACAAAAATGAAAGGGATTATTTTTATAAGCATATTAAATATATTGATAAAATATTTACCATAAAAATGTGAAATTTATTTTGGCATGTAAAAACAAACACTTTATTAAACTTATGTTGTGCTATTGCATAATGCTTGCCATCTAACCACAGATATTATACTGGTGATTTTTTAATGCGTGATGTAATGTAATGAACTAATTGTTATAGGCAGAGGTAACCGCGATGGCCCTTCCGTCACTCATCAACAAAAAGTAAAACAAATACATATATAGTAAAAACATTGTTGATATTTAATTGTAAAAAAAAATATTGAATGCCAAATATTCGTATTTGAGTTATTCATGAACTTCATGTCAGGAAAAAGTAGAGTCAATTTAAAAATGAATAATGGAACTTATTATTATAAACTCTCTACTGTGAACGCTTTAGCTTGTAACTTTCGCACTATCTTATAGACATTGCATCTAATACAGTGTAGATGCACTTCTAATTAAACAGTTATGTCTTGCCTAATGTCCCGCGACACTCCGCGACTTTTGTACAGTCGCCGACATAAGTACGATAGCTAAAAACACGTTACGACAATCGCACACACGTCCCACGGACTTTAGTCGTGAAAACGGTGAAACTCCATCGCGCATGTACCTTTTTATTTGTTATCCCGACGTTTCGGCTATGTTGCAACAGTCGTGGTCACAGGTGGACACACTGTGAACAAAAAAGTACAAAGTACAATAAAATTGGTAGGTACCTACATGATAAATACCCATTTTAATCAGTAATTATGTATAATGATCGCGAAAGTTTGAAAAATACGTAACAAACAAGAGGCAAAACTACTTTCGAATTTATAATATGCATGATTTTCATGAGCAAGTGTGGTCGGTATTGTCGCCGAGTGTACACGTGTTAGGATGCAAATGTACAAATGTGTACGTGCGATAAGATGCCAGGGGCTGGTTATGTTCGCGTTTAGCTGTAATTTGCGCTTCATAATTTAGCTTCTATTCCTATTGTTGTTGTTTCTTCGATTGCCAGTTTCTATAACACTAAAGCTGAGCTTACGCTTTGGTTTTGGACGTTTTTGGATTGAATCATCATCATTATATCAGGACATCCACTTCTGAATAAAGGCCTTCCCCATAGATTTCGAGATAGATTTGTGCACCCAGTAGCCTAGGTCGTCTGGTTTCCGGATTTAAATTATTTATATAGATTTTTGAAGATTTTGACATAGTAGGAAACTAAACGGTAGTGAACTTTAGTGCAATTATTTGGCCCAACCAACCTCTCTAGGGTTCCAAGTCAACCTCACCTGCAAGCGGTGCGCCCTGCCGATCAACGAACGAGGCTCTGACGAACAACCCGCCAACCCGCAACTGCACCAGCGTGGTGGGTAATGGTCCAACCCCCCCCCCCTCAAACAAACATGGATAGTTATACACAACCAAGGCCCGAAGTGCCCGGCGACCCCAGCAGTTGTGCTAGCGTTGATGCGTGCCATGCAAGCTCTGGAGTCAGGGGTGCCAAGAATCTCCGGTTGAGATCCAACTGTCAAACGCCGAGAAAGGCCTAAAAAGCACTTGAGCGATGACTTGGACGTCTTCCAAAGGGACTGGCGTGATCTGGCTCTAGACCGTGATAAGTGGAAGGAAGAGAGGGGGAGGCCTTTGCCCAGCAGTGGGACAGTACGGGCTAGTAAAAAAAAACTATGAAGATAAAGATTTTGTAAAGATAATGTTAGTAGCAAATATATATTATTGATTTTTTTATAAATTGATCTATGTATTTTGCATTGTACATAATATAGAAACAAGTTAATTTATACAAAATTACAAATAAAACCAGATACCCTCTTTTAGCGTCGATAAAAAGTTTTGATAACAGAGTGAACATTAAAAATATAACTAAGATAAATTCCTCATTTGTAAGCTGGTTTGAAATATGTGAAAAATGTTAAGATATACAAATAAATACGTGTGTATGCGTATCTGAGATAACTCTAAAATCTCTATATATCTACCATCAGGCCCTCGCATTTTTATCACTACATTTTTATCCCAACAAAGTGGAATTCTGACATTAAGGCCCGATACGACTATCTACGTTTTAAATCATACTCAGATTTGGACCGCACGATCCTCTTATCAGCAAAAGCACTTCGTCCTATCTTTGCAGGCGCGATCTCATGTGTTATGGACGTAAGGTTGAGTATACAGCCTTATAAAACCAAAATTTGTTTATAATTATTATAATTTAAAATAACAAAACATTAAACATAAGTTAAGTAAAACTAAAGAAAGAAAAGAAAGGTAACATTTTATTGGACACAAAGTATATAAATACCAATTCCCATCGAGTAACACTGTGACTCATTGGGAACCCACCAAAAAAAAAGCATTTACATTTGTGGTTATAAAATCGCCGTCTTGGCAATGATAGCTGGCAGAGTAAACTGCCCTTACACCAGACATTGCTGTCGTGTTCTCAAAACCCCCATGTTCAATATAAGGTACCTTTTGTTTTGTGCCCTTATATGAGATACATATTGCTTTAAATAAATGAATGTTATTTTTTTTTATCCTGGAGGACTAGGCAGAACCACATTTATTGGGTTTAAACCTCTGACCTTGATATAAGGCTGATAACCGGTGAAGTTACTGACAACTTTTGTTCGTAATTTTTAAACTTCCGCGATCACTATACATAATTACTGATTTAAATTATTTAACTTCGGGATAGCAAATAAAAATGGTACATATGCGATAAATACCCGTTTAAATCAGTAATTATGTATAGTGATCGCAGAAGTTTGAAAAATGCTTTTGTTAACCGGTACGGGCCGGAAATTGTAAACAAAGATCGACGGCTAGAATACTTACTAAAGAAAATAATCTGCCACGGCTGTTGCAATATAGTCGAAACGTCGAGTTAACAAATAAAAAAGGTACATACGAGATAAATACCCATTTAAATTAGTAAATATATCTTTTGTTCGGTACTATGGTTCACCTCCAATGTGACATCAATGTGCTGCTATTTCCTTGCCATCAACTACGTGGACATTTGCCTGCAGAAAATGCAGTCGTATCTCGCCAATGATGATAATGGTTATCCTATGATTTTGTAAGTATTAATGTTTGAAAGGTTTACATATTTATATTTTGAGGTCGTAGTCAAAATCTCCCAGTAAATAGAATACCTAAATGACAAAAAAGCACTCGACTGCGATAGGTCAGGTATCTCGATGCGCCTCATAAAGCCAAAGTGATTCATTTGACTCTTCTATCGATGCTTGTACACGGGCAATTATTGCTCCGCGACGTCAGCGCCTGT
Source organism: Philereme transversata (assembly GCA_963924445.1). Classification (NCBI taxonomy): domain Eukaryota; kingdom Metazoa; phylum Arthropoda; class Insecta; order Lepidoptera; family Geometridae; genus Philereme; species Philereme transversata. The sequence continues at coordinate 2,673,062 of OZ004337.1, read as the reverse complement.
GAAGCAATGGAAGGCAGCAAAATAATAATCAGCTAGAATAATATCTAGATTCTAGCAATTGCTAAACTTTTCCTGCTACTTGTCGTGCACTACCTACAAAATATATTTTCCACAATACGCAAAGGTTAACTAGAAGAGGATGCTTGCTAGCATTAAGTTCACCTTTGTACTTATTTTTTTTCTGCAATAAAGAATTTTCAAACAATTAAATTGTATTCAGAATTTTTTTCTTGATATTTTTTGTGCTTTTATAATTAACCTTTATTTCTTATTATTACTACAATTGGGTTTAAACGAAACACTCTCTGCTATGCTCTCTCTATGCTATATAATTCTATATTTGTTACCAAAATATAAAATAATTTGCAATATACAAAGGAAAAAGTCGAGCCATCGCAAAACCGTTGCAAATGATCTTTCCGTCGAGCTCAACTATAAATTGCTTAATGTGGTCGTGATGCTAAAATTGCCCAGAATAAAGCAATTAAAATCGCTCGTATGAGACTTTATCGAGTGCTCAGCTATCCTCGGAATTAATGCTATTCGCAAATCGACCAGATAATAACCCATTAGGTGATGGTAATTAACTCGTACTGCCAATAACTCGTGCTATTTTACAATGCGCGCGTCTTAAAGTCGTTGTCAATGTTTTTGTTGTTCTTTCTCGTTCTTTTTTATGTTTAGAATTGAATAGTTGACGTTTATTTTTACCCATGTGACAAAGAACACAGAATAGACATTTTTTTTGTATTTTTTTTACTTTGACCAAGTCGACGATATAAAGAAAGTCGCGGGCAACTCCTGGATGCGCGCAGCACAAGACCGGGAAGGGTGGCGTTTACAAAGGGAGGCCTACACCCAGCAGTGGGTACTTATGGGTTGTGGATGATTATGATGAATCAAAGCATACATATATTCATCTTCATCATCAGGAGATGTGTAACTCAAAATCAAAATCAAAAAATATTTTATAAACAGTTTTACAATTCTGGTTGAAGCCCTGGCTCCTGAACAAGCGTGAGCTGTATGTCAGGCAGGAGTCAGTTTCTACTAATCTCTTACAGAACTTGTCTAGTATACGAAAGCTTTACACAACGAGGAGAACGTATCGTAATTGGCTTACTAAACAAATCTGAAGTTCTATAATTTTTTTTTTAATAAACTGTTTCTATTATTAAATTATTGATTGTATTGTAAAACTCGAACCCAATTGCAGCAAGCTTACAGGGTGCATGTACTTTCTAAGCTATTTACCATGTACATATTAACAAATAAATAAAATATTAAAAAAGTCCAAAGAAATTTAAATAGGTACATTTTTCTTAAATCTGGTATTACTTCGTTATGAAACTTGCAATTCTTAAACAGATTACCATTAGTGGCCTTGCCTCGCTTCGAAAGGCAATATGGCTCATACGAATTTACTTTTTATTGTAAAATCAATCGGTTATGAGCGGGCTAGGGCGGTTATCTCAGCATCGCTGGGCGGGCGGCGTTATCGCGCCATGCCACGCGTCTGACGTCACGTTATTTATCTCTGCGGCCGCGGGAAAGGAGTTGTAGAGACATGGCAACGGTTCATGTATTATGCAGTTTTATGGTAGGCAAGCCCTTGGGGAAGTCTCTTTACACGACGTAATTTTTTACAGACTAGTGCATTACTATTTTTGCATTTATATTATTTATTTTATTATATTATTTTTATTTTTATCCGAACATTACGGTAAATTCTAAGATTTTCAAAACCATTTCAAAAACTTTCAACTCAAAAACTGTCCCGTCCGGCTTCACATTTTTTGAGATGGTTGTAATTTTTTTGTTGAAAGTCGGCAATGTAAAATAAATTTCAATACCTGTAGATAGATAGCTGGTACTTTGTGTTTTAAAAATAATATTAGTAGTTGGTATTCCTAGAAATATATTATATTATAACATTGGAAATTACAAATAAAATTTAGTTTTTATTCTATTACATATTTATAAAATACGAAAATAGCAGTTGAGCTACCAATAGATCGTCAGTATCAAATTACACAACATAAAATACCGACTTAATTAAGATATCATGTCACAGTCATGTAAAATTTCAAATTTTAGAAAAAAAAATAAAACTGTAAAATTAAAAACTGCAAATTATAAGTTTTCTACGTCAATGCCTCTGCCAGGGCGGGCGGTTATCACGCACCGCGCTGGGCGGGCGGCGTTATCACACCGCCACACACCTAACGTTCGTTTATTTTGCGCCGCATACGTTGCGTGCCTACGTTGAAATACCCAAGTGGAATGCCTATTATATTTTTAAAGTTCATTTTAAATTTCGAAAATTTGAGCTGGCAATTTTATTCTTAATTATATGCAGTTTTATTAAAATATGGTCAATTTCCGTTCTTAAATCTAGTTCAATTCGATCGAAGTCTCGAGGATAGTTAATGCATCATTTGACGTAACTTTAAAGTGACCGCAATGCTACTGAAATTTACGATAACTAGGGTAGAGATAGATTTAGTTTGAAAGCCTCTAAATAGAAATCATTTTTAAACAGAGTATTATGTTTCATTATAATCCTGTTTCATATCGTTTTTATATTTATCCTTTGTTATTATAAATGCGAAAGTCAGTTTGTTGGTTTGTGTATTACGATTTCACGTCATAACGGCTATTTCGTTGAAATTTGGTATATAGATTGAGACCTAGATTGAGACATAGGGTATATTTAATTTGACGTATACCGCGTGCAAAGCCGCTGGCGGAAGCTAGTAGCAAATAAATGCCTTTCTATATCTAAACCTGTTTAAGTATTCTTGCTCTGAGGTATAAATACAGTCACTGAAGATCAGTAGCATAATATAAAGCCATTATACGTCAAATCACTTATGCGAAAAAGCTCATTGATTCACGTTAACCATTCTCATATTACATAAAGATATTAATTTGACATCTCCGTAATTCTTTAAAAGTTATTTGACGTAAAGTCTTTAACCTATGTATCGCGGCATGTATCTTGAAGAAATCTTTGAATAATTTAATAATTATGTGGTAAATAATCTCTGTCGCGGGCTGCTTGGCTGATCGTATCGAATCAGAGTTAATTTGGTGAATTTGTATGTCCTTCATATTAAATTTCTATTAGCGTATCAATTTTCATAGTTAGGGCGTGTTCATATCGAAAAAAATAGAAAGATTCTGTGGAATATGACGAACCAGCATTCAATATACTACATTTTTAGTAAAATAAAAGATATTTTATGAAATATTTGTACTAATAATTTTGATAGATTTTTAGAACGTAATTATCAGGGATTTTTTTTATGAAAAGGGACTAAATCATAATCAGGCTGAAATATTAAGAGTACAACAGGCATAACTTGTCAGTAACGTGTCGCACTGCGGGGAGCTCTCCATTGAACGCTTGGTGGGGCAGGGGAAGGTTGACGGTAAAGAGCGCGTGGCAGATCGCCTATGAGTTGGACAGATCAAATGAAGGCTGCCATGGATGTTCCTTCGAACGAATGTGCCAGAAGAGCAGTGGTGAGAGAAGAGTGGCGAAGGGTAGTTAAGCGCGCCACAACCCTGACATGACGACCACGAGCACTGCCAAGAGTGCTACGACTAAAAAGAACTTGTCAATATTTTTGTCATAACACACTTAACACTTTTCATGCAGACCTACTAAGTTTTACCAACTTTTATATTTATTTGTTTGACGGAGACCGAACAGCTTAGATTAGATAATTCTTTATTGCACATCTAATAACAATACAACTACAAAGAACTCCGTAAAACTATGTGATAAAATTGGCGGTATTATCGCTGAATAGCCATCTCTACCAGACAACCTTTGGATGGAAAGGACTGTGTGGACATTACCTGGGGTGTAATGGTGGACCTAACATACTACATACACATACATACGTAATACTTATGATATAAAAAATAAAAATAACATAATATGAATGAACCTAAATAATAACTACTTATATAAGAAACATATTAATAAATACATAGATATTTAACGACAAATACTCAAATAGTGTTCTCTGACCATACGTTTAAAAATGGCAAGTGACTAAGACCTAGAAATACATTTTATGTATATATGTAATTTTGTATATAAAAAGTGAGAAGGCTGCCTTGTCAAGATTATTTATTGGCATAAGTAGAATGCGCTTCTTATTTTCAATAAAAAACAGTTATAACATCTTGTTAATTTGTAAAGATATAGCAATCTTTTTAAATTTTATTAATATTCAGAGGTATATTGATTACAACTAGTTTACCAAATAGCTACTTCGTGTTTGTAACATTAAACCAGCGGAGCTTTTGGTGTTATATTGCATAATTTGTGAACTATTCAAAGGAACTTCTCAAGTTTCCGTTTATGTTACATAATTATTTTGATGTCTTTTATCTTGATAAAATAAATAACTTGCAGTATTTTGCCACTGGATATTTAACAAATATATAGTTACTCTTACACTGCCGTCTTTTGATTTTCGTTAATCCTGTCCATCCAATGGTTGTCTGGAAGAGATCGCTTTTAGCGATAAGACCGTCACTTGTACCGTTTTTTATTGTTTATTTCCTTAGTTGCTGTAATTTGTTTGGTGTGCAATAAAGAGTATTTCATTCATTCATTCGTTCAAATATTCGCGTACCAACAAGGTTACTGTTAGGTAAGAAATATTTTTTTTGTATATTATTTAATTTTTTAAGTAATCTATATGAGGGGCAAAATGCCTTAAATAACAGAAATCCTTAATTAATTAATTCCCTTTATTTTATTTATACAAACATTTATTCCAGCATTATTTATTTAATTATTTTTTAACCCAATAGAAGCTGGGTCAAACTAAGCCTTGTATATACACATACATAATAAACGTACTTAATTAATGAAAACTTAATAAAATTCCAACTCTTCAATTGAACACATCAAAAATAGCTTCAGGAAGCTGCCGAGATAATTTCTATTTTCACATCAATCCAAACTTATACTTTATTTATTACTTTCCTCGAAAACAAACAAATTATTAAAATGAACCGAAACTTAAAGAAGAAAACTAATACGAGTTCATCCGTGTTTACCTTCCCGCGTGGTTAAGTCAAAGGTCCTTATCGGAGCAGTGCATCCATCACCCAGGGCGGCGGGAGCTAGGGCGGGCGGCGTTATCGCAGTGCCGCACCCGCCCGCCTTGTCGCCTTTTATTTCGCAGGCTACCTATCCTATGGACTGTTTAAACTCAGCCTTTTTATTGAGGTTGTGTCAATAGACCATTACTGAAAGTTCGCGATAGGTTGGCTACATTGTTTGGGTTGTCGGACCTAATATTTTTGGTGATAAACTGAAAATTCATTGGTTCACACTTTACTAATGCTTAATAAGTATTTACAGAACCGTTTAATTATTTGAACATGCATTAAGTTATCAGATTAAATTCTTACTTAGTAGTTCCAACATAACTTATCCTTAACATAACTTAAATTATTATTTTTGAATTTGAATGTCATGATAGGAAAAAAAATTTGAATGTCATTCTGACCAGCTAAACTTTATAATTCATTTGTAATAATCTTATAACAAATAATTAATTAATCATTAATTTATGGTTTTCGTGCGTAATGCAAATCTACCCTCAACAAATCGTATGTTTATTTATATAAAAACTTAGCACTTACGTACAACTGTTTTTTAAGTTCTGGCAAATAAAAATTATTCTTATTCGTATAACTGACAACTCAGTAAATGCGTAGCAGGTCTAGTTAAAACATACTGGATTAGGTAACAAAAATTTGAATGTCGTTTTAAAGTTAATATAAAATAATTGTAACAATAAATAATATTGATGGAAATTTCACATCGCACTATCTAGACCCAAATTAAGCAGAGCTTGTACTATGGGAACTAGATAACTGATAAAATACTTATATCCTTTTTTTTTGTAAATACATTCTTATAATATATAGAAAAACATACCTGGAACAAATATCTGTAGACCATGCAAACAATTGTTCCGCAGCGGGAATCGAACCCGCTATCTCCTGCGTCTCAGACGGCTATTTGCTCACTGGGCCACGGAAGTCATCAGTCAAAAAGACTTCAATAGTCATTAGACCATGTTTCCTCACTTGGACAAGTCATGTTTTCACAAACTTCGCTCCATATTTATGAAACGTTCTCGGCTCCCAATAAAGTGTAGCAAGTTCTCAAACCTATAAAGTATTGTAGATTCAGGTGCACAGTAATTTCAAAGTGCAGGCCAGCAGTATCTGAAGTTATAGTATCTATCTACTATAACCAGCATGTGAGGCGTGCGAGGTCGAGATATGAAAACTGCTTTATATAAAGTATAGTAAGTACCTACTGTATAATAGCTTCTATATTTACTTTGATTTTAAATAGTATAAAATAAGAACAAGGCTTCGCTTGATTCGAGGATAGAAAGTACCTACATCTATAAATCTTTATAAATCTAATTGTTTAGGATTTGCTAGTTAGCCACCACTTATCAAAAATAAATGAATCTTCTTTCTATTCTATTCACAATAATCATAGAAAATAGGATTTTTTGCGATTGCCGAAGCCTACTATAAAATATCGGATTATTTAGATGATAGAGAAGCTTGGGATTGAAATTGCTCCAACTCGTTCGAAACGTTATAGTTTAGACGTAATTTATTTTTTGTATTGTTATGTATTGTAAAAGGATCATTAAAGAAAACAACCAGCCTTGTTTCTTGCCTTTCTTTCCTGGCTTGGTCGCGAAGGAACAGGCAGTAAAATTGACGTTTCAAAGTGGTCCTTGTGATTTTAATGAATAAAAGATTTTGACTTTGACATTGATTCAAATCCTGTCTGGTTTGTAATTTTTGGGAGGAAAATAATTTTGTTTATCTGTTGCATTCAATTATGAGAACACATAGTAGACTAATGTAGACATGTCACAAATCTCGTAATTTTAAATTCAAAATTTAGAAGCATTACATATTTTTTGGATGGACCCAACGGCCCACCTGTTAAGTGGTAACCATCGCCTATAACTAAGAATTACCTCGTAGTTCACGCACCTTAGATACATGCCCTACGATGCAAGCTGCGTCCATCAACTTGAGGTATACAGGTAAAGCTTCATGTGTCTGTCATTTCACCGGGAACCCTTCAAACCGAAACACAGCAATGCTGCTTGGCGGTAGAAATAGGTATGGTGGTATTCTATGGAGATAGCGTCCATTGCTTTCAAGCTTCGTCATAAGTCTTGACGTTGATTGTATTTTATTACAGGAATTAGTTGTTACTTTAAGTTTTAAGCACCAATACTATAGAACAGTAACGCAGAGAACAAAGGGGACACATTTGAAATTGTTTCTCAGTGGCGTCATATTTTTAATTTATTTGTCTTATTTCTTACCATCGTAAAGGGCAATTCAGAGTCACATTCTTCAAGCAATATTGCATTACTGCAATCAATCTCCACTAAAACAAAACCAATACCATTAATGGTCCAGTATATCATTTAAAACGACTCAGCCATTTCTTATCCACGTACCCATTAGCATTAAAATCTGCACTTTATCTTCTCAATAAAAGTGATTCGGTTCGCAGTCCAGACTCGTGATAAATAAACAATACCTACTTTAACAGACCTGACGACCTCCGTGGCGTAGTGGGTGAATGGCTGAGACGCAGGAGGTTGCGGGTGCGATTCCCACCGCGGAACAAATGTTGGCATTATCTATAGATCAAATATCTTTTTTGTGTCATAGCAAAAGTTAATCAAACTGATAAGTAGTTTCACCGTATGTTTATGGAAATAGTACTCTTAAACCGTTAACAGAACCGTTTTATACAAATGATCTCTCTGAAAAATATACTAATTATTACTCAATAAATATTATAGGATTTATTAAATAAATAAATATTGCTGGACATTTCACACAGTACTATCTAGCTATCACTATCACAAACTAAGCAGAGCTTGTACTATGAAAACCAGATAACTGTTAGAATACTCAAATACTTTTTGTAAATACATACTTATAATATATAGAAAAACATCCAAACCCGGCACAAATGTATGTAGATTGCACAACATAAACATTTGTCCAAAAGCGGCAATCGCGACCTCCTGAGTCACAGCCAACCATTCGCCCGCTGCGCCGCGGAGGTCATCGTAATAATGACAATATTTTTCGATCTCACAGAAAGAATTTGTTCCATAATTTAAAAAAAAAATACTCTACGGTTCTCTCAAACCACAGATAACGCATCGTTCAGTTTTAAAACCACAGATAAGAGACGCCTGCGAATCGATTAGCTAGCTATCTATCCGTCTTCTTATCTACAAATAAAACGTCTGGTTATTATCTCTGCTTTTAAGCTCCATCAAAAATAGCCAAGCCGATAAGGCCCCGGTGATCGTAAATGCTGATTAATTTTATGTTTGGTACCTACTTTTGGGGGTAAACATCTTTAAATTATTTTCTGCTATAAAAACCCAGTGACTGTACACATGTTCATAACACCAGTATTAAGTTTGTCTATAGTAAGAAGTAATATATACATTTGCCCCATTTTATTGGCTTATTGCGTGAATGTGGTTTGGAAATTGTAATATCACTCACTTTTTTATCTGGATTTTGATCGTGATATTCCCGTTATCTAATGTAAATACTTACATGGGGAGATACATTCTGTGTTTTCTTTTACCATACTTTAACATTTTCATCATTATTTTGGTCAGAAAACTCTAAATTAATTCTCGAAACCTTAAAATGTACATTATTACATTTTTATATTTGTGGAAAGAGCAGAATTTTCTGGTCACAGGAGTATAAATGATGCTATATTTATTTTAACTTTATAGGACTAGAAAATTCTGCTCTTTCTACCCATATAAAAATGGAATAATGGGCATTTTAAGGTATCGAGAATGCATTTAGAGTTTTCTGACCAAAATAATGATGAAAATGTTAAAGTATGGTAAAAGGAAACACAGAATCTATCTCCCCATGTAAGTATTTACATTAGATAACGTGAATATTACGATCAAAATCCAGATAAAAAAGTGAGTGATATTACAATAGTACATTATAATATAAGTGCGGTAATTTGAAAATTACAGCCGAGGCGATATTGCTAGCCCGAGCCGCAGGCGAGGGTTACAAGAAAGCAGAAACTGTAATTGTCAAAGCGCACGTAGGTATGTCATACGACGTTTTATAACATATTTGCGAGGAAATAAATAAAACTAGGACTTTCTTAAACGAATAAATCTTTAATCTTTTCGCTGCCTCTGAGACTTCTGGCGGTGTCGAATTAATAAATTCATCATTACTTGACGACATTTTTAAATAAAAACAATAAACCGAAAAGAAAAAGCGCGCGGAATAATTTTTACTTGTTCACAAATTAGCGATGCGCGCGCATCAGCGCTTTTTTTTTAAGGCAAAGGCACAAAAACAGCCAGAGTATTACTAATAAAGTAAATTAATATTTTTTTGTTTTTGTTACAGATAAATAGTTGTAATTTATGGCAAAATTAATTAAGTTACAGAATTAAATCTTTATTTTTTAAATTTTATCTCCCAAAGTTAATTTTATTCATAAAATGTTGACCACTTTTCTGACATAAAAACTCTTTGCTAAGATTTAAAAAAGTACTTACCGTTCGTTTTAGATGGAGCATCTTGATAAACCGTAGGTTTTCCTTATTAAAAAAAAACTCGTTCATTTTACATTACAATAACGCACAGGTACGTAAGTACGTAATGACATACATTACGATATTGAAATTGGTTAAATAAGAGACCCTTTACGAGCAAATGTGTTATAATAGTACATTATGATATATGTGCGGTAAGTTGAAAATTACAGCCGAGGTGATATTGCTAGCCCGAGCCGCAGGCGAGGGTTACAAGAAAGCAGAGGCTGTAATTATACGTTTTATAACATATTTGCGAGGAAATAAATAAAACTCGGACTTTCTTAAGCGAATATATCTTTTCGCAGCCTCTGAGACTTCTGGCGGTGTCGAATTAACAAATTCATCATTACTTGACGGCATTTTCAAATAAAAACAATAAACCGAAAAGAAAAAGCGCGCGGAATAAATTTTACTTGTTCACAAATTAGTGATGCACGCGCATCAGCGCTTTTTTTTTAAGCAAAGGCACAAAAACTTACTTATTATTACTAAGAAAGTATTACTAATAAAGTAAATTAATAGTTTTTTGAATTTGTTACAGATAAATAGTTGTAATTTAGGTCAACATTAATTAAATTAAAGAATTATATGTTTATTTTTTAAATTTTATCTCCTAAAGTTAATTTTATTCATAAAATGTTAACCACTTTTCTGACATAAAAACTCTTTGCTAAGATTTAAAAAAATACCGTTCGTTTTAGACTTAGCATTTTGATAAACCGTACGTTTTACCTTATTAAAAAGAAGCTCGTGCGTTTTACATTACAATAACGCACAAGTACGTAATGTAATGACATACATTACGATATTGAAATTGGTGAAATAAGAGACCCTTTACGAGCAAATGTGTTATAAAATATTTTATTGCGTTATTAAAAGACGAGTTAAAGCTAAAAATGATTCCCTTAGTAGCTGATATATGCCGGTTCTGGCTCACTACATTTCCAGTGTAACAAGACCCGTGTTTTGTATGTATTTGGTAGTGTTTGAGGGGTCATGTTATGTTGGTTTTGTCTCAAAAATCGATATTTGACCTTTGTGCGCATACTATTACGTATGAAACTGGAGGTCTTGGTGGTCTGGTTTCTGGTCGCTTGTTATCGGGTCATAGTTACATAGTAATAAAATGTTAATAGAACTAGTGTTTGTCTATGTCCTGCGGGTCTTGGAGCTTTGGTTTTGGTCGTAGATACCTGTGACGTCATACATGTTTTAATAGAACTAGTGCTTGTCTATGGCTTCGTATGTCCTGCGGGTCTAGGAGCTTTGGTTTTGGTCGTAGATACCTGTGACGTATATAGTAGTTACATTGTAATCTGGCTCTGGTTGTAGCTGGTCGTAGTGCTTGTCTATGGCTTCGTATGTCCTGCGGGTCTAGGAGCTTTGGTTTTGGTCGTAGATACCTGTGACGTCATACATGTTTTAATAGAACTAGTGCTTGTCTATGGCTTCGTATGTCCTGCGGGTCTAGGAGCTTTGGTTTTGGTCGTAGATACCTGTGACGTATATAGTAGTTACATTGTAATCTGGCTCTGGTCGTACTTCTATTTACTAGATAAGTGAAGCCGCAGGCGGAAGCTAGTTATTGTATACATTGTAATGTAATCACTACAACTCTTCCCACTGTGGTTTTACAATCGGTACAGGATATGATAGTTATACTGTAATCTGGATATGGTTTTATAATCAATACAGGATATGATAGTTACATTGTAATCAGTTGCGAATCATATTTCTGATTATTGGATAAATGAAACCGTGTGCAAAAGCTAATTGTATATATATATATATAATTAGCTTTTATATATATTTATATATATATATATATATTATATTGAGTGTAATAAAAATAATTATTGTTTGAAACGAATCGTTGGAGGGAGCACTCGCGTGCTATCTAGAACACAGCATCAGTAAAGAGGAGGATAATGGTGGAAATTAATGGTCCCTTGTTTCCGTGGTACAGTTCAAAAATTGTGCGATTGAAGAGTTTCAGTGATTGGCCTTTGAATATGTGTAAAAAACCAGAGGAGCTAGCAGATGCCGGTTTCTTCTACACCGGTTACGAAGATAAAATTATGTGTTTTTATTGCGGTGGTGGTCTGAGGAATTGGGAAGCAGATGATGATCCTTGGCAAGAACATCTTCGATGGTTCAGTCGGTGTCCTTTAGTGTATGCAAAGTTTAATAAAAAGTGTTCATTCTATGCTAATAAGGGAAGGAATATATATTAAGAAATAAAAAAATACAGTTATACAAAACGATTGTTTTATTTAATTTTATAGTGTCCCCAAGCCAAAGTGGTTATACAATCCTCTGGAGAAATATACCTTTTATCATCATTACCAGAAATCACTTTTTTTTTAATACTTTTTGTATATACATTATGCTTATCACTAGTAAATGTATTCATGTTATCATACAGTACATAATCAAGATCAAGAGCTTTTAGATAATTTTCAAAGTGTAGTTTTCTAACAACCGCAGCAGATGTACCTTTGTTTTTCTTAATAGTTGGCCCATCTTGTAAAATGTAACTATACATTTTTGATCGAAGACCTATAAACTCTTTAATGATGCAACCATTGCTTTCATCCTTCATTAAACCAACCACTTTTTTATTGACTAAAGGGAGATTGTATACATTATCCACTGGAAAATCAGAGGTGTCAAATCTGGTTTGTAAATCACATCTAATGTCTTCATAAAAGTTTTCAGTTAAAATGTTATAGATAAAGGAGTCGGTATCAGTGTATAGTAATTGTACGTTATGTTTATATTTAGGTAGCATATAGGAATAGTGAAAATCATACATGACACATTTTGAAAGTTCGAGTACTGTAAATCCAACGTAGATAGGTTTATCGTATAATATTTTTGTTTTATTCATTTGCACTGCAACTAAATTCTCAGAGAAAATTTTACAACTATGAAAATTTGGTAGAGAAATGTATCTTTGAGCTGCATATTTACATTTGGTTTTTGTTTTCTGATCATCCCATCTACTACATAGTCGTACATTAACCCTTTTGGCTACATTTTCAATGGTTTTACCAAACACGGAATTGTTCATAAGTTTAAAAAAACTTTTTTCAAATGAGTTTGTGGCTGCTTGCTTTTTAACAGTGTTCAAATCTATGTAAGATTTGAGCCATGGAGATTGTTGAAAAGACAAGATTCTATGAATTTTTTTGCAGACTAAACCGTTTTCTATGCACTGTTTTAAATACATGTAGTGAATTGTGTAATTTTGTTTATTATCAAGTGTGAGTAATAGTTTCTTAGTTTTACCATTAGGTGGAGCTTTTGTTTCAGCACAAAAGGGATAGTCATTGTGTAAGTCGTGAAGAGAATAAGGATAATCCAAATCCACTTCCAAAATATAGCCTGTATCTGAATCGGGTTGCTGAGTGAGAATGTTAAATGTTCTGATTTCACTATCACTCAACCAAACAAAGTTAGAATGTGGTAGGTATTGACTCATAGCATGACCATACAAATTATTAACATCCAAGTACATTATAAAATTGCTTTCCTGCGTATGATTACTGTTGCAGGTGGTGGGATTTATAAATTTATTATTGGATTTAGCATATCTTTTGGAAACTTGACTAATCCCACCCCGGATACCAGATTGTATGAATTGAACCATTTCATAATCGGTAAGAAGTTCGAGATTTACACCTGTCTCTTTCAACATAGCATCCCACGAGAGGCTAGGTGCTGTGAGGTATCTGCATGGATCTAGTTTATATGTAGCTAAACATATACTACGAAAGTTTTCAAAAACTTCAACCAATAGTAAGACATCTGTCTTGAGATACAAATCAGAGTACTCCCCCAACGTGTTACATTCAAATTGTTCCCATACCTTTTGTGCGTGTATATAATCTTGATTGGAAATGTGTGTTTGTGTTAATTCACTGTAGAATAACTCTTTATCAGGCAAAGAATTGTCTTCAAGTTTAGACCAACAATCAATGTATTCATATGGAAAGACTCCTTTTCGTGTTAAGAGGTTCATTTGTTCAGGGTTTGGAAAGTAATCAGGGAGTATTTTGAATTGATCAGTTGATAGGTATTTAACTAACCTGTCTAAACTTGTTGACATGAATTTAAACGAATCTACAAAGCGTACGGTAATTTCATCAACATCATTATTAAACTTTATTTTTTTACTGAATGAAATATACTTTTCCTTATGCTGAGGTATGCAATTAATGTCATCCCCACCCCTAGCAGCCAGTTCTTTGATAAATAAGTGACTATCGTATCCACTTAGATTATGGAAAAATATAGGGACATAGTTGGGTTTTGTAAATTTCAAGTTACATTGATTATGAGCCACACCTCTGATTTTTCCTGTAAAATGACAATGATCAATAACCCTTTCCTCTGTTGCTGATAAGAAATCTTTTTGACAAATATGACAAAAAGTAGATGATAATAATGCTTGATGATCTAGAGTAGGAATTTCACATGGAATAATCTTTGAAAAAATTTCTGCAATACGACTGAGATCAGAGTAAATGTTATCAACAAACTTTTCAACACAGTCCTCACCGCGGTACATAACATATTTAGATAGTGACTTATCATAGTTACAATGTATATAGTACCCAAAGCTATATGGTATATGTTTGTGAGTGTAATAGGTACTTTTCATTTCACTTGAGGCTTTGATAGGACTTAATATTGATTCTGAATCAGCATATATTACAAATGGAACGGAAAGTTGATGACTTATGTTTTTGAAATGTAAGTATTTATCTTTGGGAGAAGGAAGTTCTATCAAAGCCTTATGACAACCTATTCTCCTATGAAGATCAAGTTTACTCTTAATTTTAAAGCATTGTAAACATCCGTCACAAAAATGTAGACGGTGCTCATGTTTACTCATTTGAGAGTCTATCAAACGGGACAAGTTTTTTATTGAACAATAGTGTGATTTTTTGGTTTTATCGTCTTCATAGAACAATAGATTGACACTTTGATCATAGGTTTTCGACGATATAAACATGGGTACAATACATTGTTTTCTATGTTCAACACCGTACACATTCACTTTAATTTGATTGAGCACTTCAAAACGCTTAATGTCCTTTGCTGACACTGGTAGAGAAATTCCTTCCGTTTTCAATACACTCTCATAAGGAGGGTAAGATGATGGACGATCTGAATTTGAGTTGACTGGATAAAGAGCACTCACTACAGCCCAGAAAAAACAAGCGTCATCGGTGTTTTTCACATTTATACAAGCAAATTTACGTTGTGTCCAAATAGGAAGTGGTGTATAAGAGCTCCCTCTTATTGGAATGTACTTATTAATATTCACTTCTAAGAATTCAATTTTTTCCAACGCCCACCCGCTGTCTTTTTCTTGAAACTCTTCACATTTCCGCAATATGTTAGAACAAATATCTTCATAGAAAGAAGATAGATTTGATGACATGTCTAAATTTACATTCTTTGTGTTGAATGACTTTAGATCTCTGATTACGTCGTCTTCTTCGTTATCTCCACCCTTTTCAATTATTATAAAGGTACAGAACAGTTCCAAATTTACTTTAATATGTTTATACGTTTGCAACTCGAGAGTGTGCAACTGGTGTACCTTTGATGATGCTCCCGCCAAGTATAGCTTAGGATCTAGAATGGTTGAGGATCCATTGATTCTATAAGATACAATCCTACACTTGAACGCTGAATCAATAATGTATGTAAAATAATCCTCAGAATCTTGTTTACACAACAACTTATGACGTTTTGTTCTCGAGTGAGCAATCAACTGATTTTTATCTACTTCAACATTACAAAAAGGACAGTCGTACATTTTAAAAAAACAAGTTAAACTGTGTAGGGAGAGGTAGTATATACTGATGATTTATTCGTTAAAGATTCCTTTTTATAAGTTCTTATCTCATACAAACAGGATGTGGTTGGGGTGATGTAGGTATAACAAACAATGTAATTATAATAGGAATAGCAAGTTTATTTCATAACATAATTTTAACCTAAATTAAACATGAATAAAATAAACACTCTAATGTAAAACACTTAATTTCAACGTCTACAAGAGATGTTTCATCATAAATACTATCCATAAGAACAGAGGCTTCATACAATGTTTTCACTTGACTAAGCTTAAACCTTTTTCTAAAAAAGTTCATACGGTTTTCATAATAAAATTTAGTTCTATACAATTGTTGAAGACGTAGGTTGAGGCAATTCATTATCTGACACAAGTGCCACCATTCTCCACTACATAATCTCATCGATTGAGCTCCTGCGTAAATCATGATGAAATTCGGTTTTCCTTCTCCTTGTAAATTTATAAAAGTTATCGCTTGTTGCTGTGACTTAGATGATGACGGTGCAGGTGGAGTTGAACCATTCTTGAAAAATACTGTAATATCTCTTACATTGTCCTCCTTGAATATTGTGTTCCATTGTTGTTTAGTTAATATTAATCGATTATCAATATTAATGCACACATCCAATACTGCATTGATTTGATCTAATGACGGTGTTAAATATGTTGTAATGTATGGTATTGAGCTTGAAGCAATGTAGTATACATTTTTACAAAGTTCATAGTAAAATTGAGGGCTTGATGGAGCGTAAGAAGACAAACTAAACATCTTTTCAGTGGGGCTGACAAAGTACAACTAAACTTAATACTCCAGTTGAACACATTGAATAACAGATCAGAACAGAACAGGTTATAACAGGTTAGAACAGGTCAGTTAACAGATCAGAACAGGTTATAACAGGTCAGTTAACAGGTTAGAACAGGTCAGTTAACAGATCAGAACAGGTTAGTTAACAGATCAGAACAGGTTATAACAGGTCAGTTAACAGGTTAGAACAGGTCAGTTAACAGATCAGAACAGGTCAGTAAACAGGTTAGAACAGGTTATAACAGGTCAGTTAACAGGTTAGAACAGGTCAGTTAACAGATCAGAACAGGTTATAACAGGTCAGTTAACAGGTTAGAACAGGTTATAACAGGTCAGTTAACAGGTTAGAACAGATCAGAACAGGTCAGTTAGTAAACCAGATTGGAATAGATTCCTAGTTTGTTATTTTTCGAACTGATTTAGTTAGAATACTATACTCAAATAGTGAGTCATTCAAGATTAAACAGTAAGCAGTGGTATCATTCGGTAAAGGCTTTTTAAACTCCATCTCCAGTTTAATATCAATAGCACCACCACCACCACCTGAGCTAAGAGAGTCAGTTTGTCTGGAACAGTCAATTATGACTAAAGGTGATTTTGTTTTAAAGTGCGGTGGATCTACTTGAATATTCGCACTCTTTATACCGTAGTATTCTCTTTTAAAGTTAATAAATGCTTGATAGAGAAGTGAGTAAACACCTTTTTCAAAATCATTGGCGAATGAGTCATAAGGATAGTACTGAGAATTAAGATATAGGCGAGCGTTGTAAAAATTGCTGTGATCAAACAAACTTTTATCTTTACCTGCCTCATTATTACGTGAATGTTGAAAACCAAGAATAACAAAACGAGGCTTCTCCAACTGAGTGCTAGTTTTCACTGTCCATACATGTTTTTGTGAGCTTGGTAGTACAGGGTACTCGTAAAGATCCCACGTCCTAAATGCTATGGGAATCGGAATGTTACCTTCCACATACTTTAACAAACGGAGCTTTTCTGTGTCTGATACTTTAACTATAGGCATTCGCCATATAATCCGTGTTATTGTTACCTCAATCTTTTTAGTTGTATCCTTGACAATAGCACAGTTTAGGTTTGAAGAACTAAGGTTCAATATCAGTTCATGCTTTGCATTAACAATCACCTTGTTGTAGTCCTCAGCAAAACCTAACAGGTGTCGAAGTGGAATAGTGAAACAGAATTCTCCATCAAACTCTTTAAAACCACTCAAATTCCAACCGCTATTTTCCAAGGTTTTACTCTCTTCATCGCCGTAGGATGCGATTCCTTTCATTGTGGTAGTGATACCACAGTTCTTTGTCCTATCAATCTCTACTCCATTCAATTCGTAGCGTATGTCTTGAAACAGGTATGCAGGTCCATTATTGGTGAAAGATGAATTTTTTGTAGTAGTACCTTCAATTATCAGCTGACTCTCACAAGGTAGTACAATAGCATCCTGGTTGTTGATATGGATACGTATTTCATCATTGTTTTTATATGACTCATTGAAGGGTGTGTATGAGTGGTATTCAATACCCTCAATACTATCATCAAACAGCACGATTTCCCCAATATTCAACATTGATGACGACGACATTATAATAAATGTAATCCTAGAGATTGTAAAAACAATGTGTTATCTTTTCTTAATCTATGACTCTTTTCTATCGGTTTCTGTTGTTGTTGTTGTTGTTGTTGATTAGTGCTGACGATAAGGTTGGATACGAGAGCAGCACCGGTTTTTGAGTGTTGTTGTTGTTGTAGAGATGTTATCTCTGTCGCGTTATTAGTAAGACTATGACTTTGTAGTGTTTCACCCTTCACTTTATAGATAATCATAGTGTTATCTTTTTTTTATATGTAGACGAAGTGATATATTTTCTTTTCTGAAATTAACAAGATTTCCTTGTTCATTCACTATGCGTACTTGAATATTTTGAATTGTGTTGACCTTCAACGGTAGGTAGACAAGATGTGGAGGACACTCGATAATTTGAAAGCCAGGTGGTACCGATGGAGTAAACTCATGTAGCACATGCGATGGTTTATTGTTGACGAATGAACCTCGTATAATACTACACTCTATTCTTATAGAATTAGTGATGAGAATATTTATCGGTTCATCTGATATATGTATACGTTTTTTAGGTAGCATTTTTTTAGAGAAACCAAAAATACTTCCAATACTGTTCTCTTTTTCAAAGTGTATATCATAGGTAGGTGAATAAAATAAACATTTCATTGTGTTTGTATTGGCTTCTATATCAATGGATTTGTTCGGATCATCTTCTGCAATATCAAGAAACACCTTGTCAAGGTGTTGTATAATGTTTTCCAGCTCATAGGAGCCTTCAGGAATTTGAATAATCTTATCATCTCCATAATGAAAAAGATTATTGCTACCATCCACATTTGGTATTGAATGAAATGTTTTAAAATAAATCAATGCACACTCATATTCACCTTCACCCAGTTCTAGAGATGGAAAAAAGTCTGCATTCAGTGTGGAATCGTTGCCGTTTAGCGATATGGTGAGAGACATTATCACGATACAACTCAAGAATGTGGAATGAAACACTCACTGATTTTCTCAACATTTATATTAATTTTATCAGATAAACGTATAATCACAAACATTTGATAGGAAACGTAAACATAAGTGTCCACAATTATATTTCTTATTTTTCTGAATATTATTATAATTATACATGATATCCACAGCTGCAACATGTTTCGACATGTAATCGACAAACTCTTGCGGTGGTCTCAAATCTCCGTAGCTGTCAAAGTATTCACAGTGTTGGTCTCTCTTCACAAATGCAACCCAATGTGTTCCAGCCCCTTGTGAATCGTCTAAATTAACGATCCCCGTCTCACACCTCCATGGTTTTTTTCTAAGTAGATCATCTCGCATAAACACACTCCGGAAATGAGGGAGTTTCAGTTGTTTAGCATACTTAATAAGTTCATAGTCAAGGAGGGCACGATTCGGTAGGGCTATATTTAGTTTTTTTGATATGGCGCCATATAGAGACCCATACCTTTTTTGTAAGGCGCCATGTACATGCCTCGTCCCAAAGCATGCGGAATAGAGTCTCTAGCGTTATTATTTAGATTTTTCTTTTGTACCATTTCATATATATTTTTGGCAGCTGTTGTAACACCACCAGCTAGAGACCCCGCTGCCGCCAACGCTCCGAGGATCGGTATCAATGGTAAAAACCCACCCTTTTTCGGTAGAGGTATAACCCTCGGTTTTTTTTGGTGATACTTTACACCTTTATGTTTCATAGTCTTTCTAGCCGCTTTTATAGCTACACTTATCAATTGTTTGTTCGTGGGTATATTATTTTTATCTGAAATACGTTTTTTTACAGCTCTACGGGCGGCTGTTATGACATTCTTGAAACTCATCCCCATACCACGTTTCACTTTATACTTCATTATTTTATTGACTCCAAACGCTAATAATCTTTCAGGTAAACTTTTCGACTCACGCCAACGTCTCTCTGCAGCTGATGCTAACTCTAAATCTGCTCTATGTCGATTCTCTAGTGATGAGTTTTGGGCGTATGCAATGTCATGTGATTTGCACGCTTCATCCAAAGGATTAATACCAACGTCTCCTTTATTTAGACGTTTTTCCAATTTCGTTCCAGGTCCACAGTAGTTATAGCCAGGCAGATGCAATTCAAAGGGTAAACGATTAATTAGTGTATTAACCAAACCACCACCACCTCTAGTCTTGACAGAAGCTCTCCGATGACTGAAACACTTTATATGTTGCATAATCATTTTTAATGTTATCTCCTACACTGCTGTCACTAATCTAAGCTACTTAAAGCATGTGTAAGCAATTTTATTATCACTTAAATAAAAAATGCAGTTCAAGAAACAAACCACAAGCTTATCAGTCAAAGGTTGGGATGTGATCCCAAAGGATGGCGGTAGTGGTGACTGTTCTAATCGTAGACACGGAGTACTGCTACCTAACAGTATAAGATGTTTAGTTTGCGGACCGTCTGGATGCGGAAAAACTAATCTATTACTCACCCTATTACTAGAGTCTACAGGTTTAATTTTTGAAAATATTTACTTGTATTCAAAATCGTTAAACCAACCAAAGTATGTATTCTTAAACAAAGTATTCAGTCATATACCTGAAATCAATTTTTACACTTTCTCTGATAAAAGTGAGGTAGCTTCACCGGAAGACGTTCACAACAACAGCATTGTTATATTTGATGATGTATCAATGGAGGATCAGGAACCTATTCGTATGCATTTCTCAATGGGAAGACACAAGGGACTTGATTGTTTTTATTTGTGTCAAACCTATAGTAAAATACCTAAACAGTTGGTGCGTGATAATGCAAACTTTATTGTTCTCTTCAAGCAGGATGAGATGAATCTTAGACATGCGTACGATGATCATGTGAATACAGACATGTTGTGGGATACATTTTTGAAACTTTGCAGAGAATGTTGGAGAGAAAAGTATGGATTTATAGTGATCAATAAAGAGGAGGTAGACATAAACAAAGGTCGATATCGAAAAGGATTCGATAACTTTATAATTCTACAATAGAATATCTATTACACAGAAAAAACATATAACTGATGACATAATAAAAGTTTTTACATTACACCATGGACTCTTCAACGATGCAGCAGCAGCAGCAGCAGCAGCAACAGATCTTTGGGGATAAAAAACTCAAACGGAAACTAATTCAATCTGTGAAAAGTGTGAAAAAGAAACTTAAATCTTTGAATGAGGGTAAAGTTGAATTAACATCAACCTTACAGGATACATTTCAACCAATCACAACACCTTTGAATTCTCTTCTGAAACAAATGAATTCTAAAAATAAAGCGATAAAAGGGGGAAAAAAGAAAACTGAGCAAATCTCAAGTAACAATGAGCTTGATGATAGTGTAGATGATGACAGCTATGAAGATGCTGATGGGGAATCTGATTCTAACAATTCAACAATTATACCTGAATCAATGACTTCTAATGCTATCACTCCTATAATGAAAACGTATTTGGATAGTGCTGTTATTAATAAAGTGGAAAAAGTACCCTATGGTATTCACCTACAACCAGATGGATATTATGTAGGTGACAGTATCATTAATTTTAATGAAAACTATTTAACAATCAAGAATGTAAAATTCAAGTGCACCCCCGGATTGATGGAGCTTTTATTTAAAAGAGATCCTCAAATATCGCTCATTCAACCAGCAGACAGTGATAACTATCGCAAAATCATTACAATGACGAATGCACATAGACGAAATTTTTTGTTTGATGGTCAGATACAGGGTGATAGGAGTATCAAGTATTCTAAATATATAAAACAGTTAAGCCTACCTTCGGCTTCCACGAAAACAGGTGGATGTCTTACCTCTTCATCTTCAGCTAACAAATTACTAATGAAAAAATATACCCCAAATACAGATTTTAAATATTGGGATGATCCTAATGAACTTGTTGATCGATTACGTCTTCTCATTGCCTCGCAAAATGCCGGTAACAATGCTCATGATAATGAAATCATTGCAATAATTGAAGAATTACAAGAAGCCAATATAATTGAACCACCGCAACTCTCTTCTCAGGTATAAACATGTTTATAACTAAAACATACCTTCAGTAAAACAATGACCGTGAATAAGTTTGGACGTTATCTAGCAGGTAGCAGTAGCATTAGTAAAAGTGATATGAAAACGTCGAAGCAACCACTCTTAAATGTTATGAGACATCAGGTTAACTTTGAAAATCGACTTTTAAGAAGCGTCAGTAAAGGTATCTTGAAAAATGATGCGGTTATAAAGGCACAACTTGATGATGTTTTAAACTTGTGCATGCTTAAGATTAAGAAAATCTCTCAAACCATAGAAGAAATCTCACAAAAGATTCAAGGTCCACCGGAAACCAAAAAGTCTCAGAGAGATACGAAGACTATAAAGACTATAGTATGAGTAAATGGCAAGTCGTTCAAGAACTTCATAAAAATGTTCGTAAAAAATTTCCACGAAGACGCTTTATACAAAAAGGACTGGACGATACCTGGCAAATAGATTTGATTGACATGCAAAAATATTCCAAGTACAATAGCGGATTTAAGTATATATTAACATGTATTGATACCTTTTCAAAATATGCATGGGCTCAACCGATTAAGACCAAATCAGCTGATAATGTTACACAGGCTATGTTATATCTATTGAGCAAAAATAATCAGAATCAAAGAAGACCTGAAACTTAGGGTTGAACACTGTTAAAAGGCAAGCAGCCACAAACTCATTTGAAAAAAGTTAGTGCAAATGAATAAAACAAAATATTATACGATAAACCTATCTACGTTGGATTTACAGTACTTGAACTTTCAAAATGTGTCATGTATGATTTTCACTATTCCTATATGCTACCTAAATATAAACATAACGTACAATTACTATACACTGATACCGACTGATTTATTACCGACATTAGATGTGATTTACAAACCAGATTTGACACCTCTGATTTTCCAGTGGATAATGTATACAATCTCCCATTAGTCAATAAAAAGGTGGTTGGTTTAATGAAAGATGAAAGCAATGGTTGCATCATCAAAGAGTTTATAGGTCTTCGATCAAAAATGTATAGTTACATTTTACAAGATAGGCCAACTATTAAGAAAAACAAAGGTACATCTGCTGCGGTTGTTAGAAAACTACACTTTGAAAATTATCGAAAAGCCCTTGATCTTGATTATGTACTGTATGATAACATGAATACATTTACTAGTGATAAGCATAATGTATATACAAAAAGTATTAAAAAAGTGATTTTTTGGTAATGATGATAAAAGGTATATTTCTCCAGAGGATTGTATAACCACTTTGGCTTGGGGACACTATAAAATTAAATAAAAACAATTGTTTTCTATTACTATAACATATTTTTTATTTCTTAATATATATTCCTTCCCTTATTAGCATAGAATTATTGGCTTTGATTATCCAGTAAATAGAGGTACTACGATCAAAATAAGACCCTCGACAGATTACAATGTAACTACTATCTACGTCACAAGTAAATGCTTGTTCTATAAAAAACACGTATAAGTATCCAGATTACAGTGTAACTATCAGATCCTGTACCGATTTGAAAACCACAGTGGGAAGAGTTGTAGTGATTACATTACAATGTATACAATAACTAGCTTCCGCCTGCAGCTTCGCTTATCTAGTAAATAGAAGTACGACCAGCTGCGACCAGAGATAACTAGGATTGAGATGACGGCTACTTTCTACCCGAGTTTAAAGAAGGAGGGTTATGTTTTTATTGATAAATCGCGTGTGAAGTTATAGGTTAAAACTAGTTCTATAAAAAACATGTGCAAGTATCCAGATTACAGTGTAACTATCATATCCTGTACCGATTGGAAAACCACAGTGGGAAGAGTTGTAGTGATTACATTACAATGTATACAATAACTAGCTTCCGCCTGCGGCTTCGCTTATCTAGTAAATAGAAGTACGACCAGCTACAACCAGAGCCAGATTACAATGTAACTATACTACTATATATATATATATATATGTATGTATACGTCACAGGTATCTCTAACCAAAACCAAAGCTCCTAGACCCGCAGGACATACGAAGCCATAGACAAGCACTAGTTCTATTAAAACATGTATGACGTCACAGGTATCTACGACCAAAACCAAAGCTCCTAGACCCGCAGGACATACGAAGCCATAGACAAGCACTAGTTCTATTAACACATGTATGACGTCACAGGTATCTACGACCAAAACCAAAGCTCCAAGACCCGCAGGACATACGAAGCCATAGGCAAACACTAGTTCTATTAACATTTTATTACAATGTAACTATGACCCGATAACGATGACGTCACAGGTATCTACGACCAAAACCAAAGCTCCTAGACCCGCAGGACATACGAAGCCATAGACAAGCACTAGTTCTATTAAAACATGTATGACGTCACAGGTATCTACGACCAAAACCAAAGCTCCTAGACCCGCAGGACATACGAAGCCATAGACAAACACTAGTTCTATTAACATTTTATTACTATGTAACTATCATTTCCAAGACCCGATAACAAGCGACCAGAAACCAGACCACCAAGACCTCCAGTTTCATACGTAATAGTATGCGCACAAAGGTCAAATATCGATTTTTGAGACAAAACCAACATAACATGACCCCTCAAACACTACCAAATACATACAAAACACGGGTCTTGTTACACTGGAAATGTAGTGAGCCAGAACCGGCATATATCAGCTACTTCCCTTGCAGTTGAACACAATAAAATCATTTTGAAACGTTAATTTTACTGACTATTCCATCAAATCATGGACACATCTTTACCACCTATACAAATATGCATAATGACGTTGACCTTTGACTCGTGCTCTAACTAACGCACTACAGAGTAGCATTTTGACTATTAATATAACTGCAATATTCTTTTTTTTATTATTGTACGAGTATAGAATATAGACTAAAACGGCTTACAAAATGGGCATGTACAATATTTTCAAAATTTCCCACAGTTCCAGACAAGATACGTTCATAGTTCTTCAGTCTATTCATATTCCAAAATCAAATTCCGTCAAGCTGCGCGTGGGCATATCGCGGACATCGCCGAGTGGAGCCGAAGTTACCCGACGCGACCCTTCTATCTTCGGCTGTGTAGGGTTGCCAATAGTTTTTCGAAAAAGTGTATACTTAGAATTTTCGACACAATTATTTTCTGAAATTTCTAATAAAAACACCAAAATTGTACTTAGCTATTTAGATAAATGTTTATTTTATTAGTAACTAATGGTAACTAGCTTCAGCATGCGGCTGCGCATGCCATGTTTCGCAATAAAAAGTAGAGAATGTTCCAATTGAGGTCATAATCATCTATAGGTACTTATACTTACCTAATTTCATCGAAATCGTTTTAGCCATTACGACGAGATTGAGTAACAAACAAAGAAACATTCAAATTTCTTTATTTATATAAAATGTGTAGATTTACGCATTAGATTTCCATATGCTAGGTATGTTAGGTACTATAATTAACAATAAATACTTTGAATTCATTTTAGATGAAACAAAGATTTTTAAAACCATATTAAAAAACTTTCGAGCTGGACGGTAATTGAATCCATAACTTTCTTCTTGATACGAGAATGCACTGCCAATTGTGCTACAGGCTCTTGTCAAGTCAGGATTACGACTCAAAGCGCGGTTTCCGTAAGTGTTCTGATCCCACTCTCTTCTTCCTGCCCTTTTCCCACATTACGCGGTGTCGGCACAACATGTTTTTTTCTTCCATACCTCACTATCAGCTGTCATCTCCGTTGTCACTTCTTTCTTACCCATATAATTTTTCACTCAGTCCATCCATCTCTTCTTCGGCCTTCCTCTACTTCTATATCCATCCACATTCGTATCTAACACTCTTTTAGTCACATGATTTTCGGATAGTTTGGATCCCACTATAAAAATACTATTAGAAACAAAGGTTGTTTTGGAGTCAACCTTAGTGACTATGTCTATCTGAGTCCGTGGGTGGCCGATCTGTCTGTCCCTGCCTGAGATATAGCCTTCAGCAGTTGGATGAGATTGCGATGATGGCTACAGACGTTAGCACGTTTAGAACTTTATGTCTAAGATGTTTTATAGTAATTTCGTTGGCATGTGTCTAAGGGAAAGATGGTATAATGGTTAAGCAAATTGATTTTAAAAAATCGAGCGAAAAATGCTAGTAAATTTTAAAAAAACGTGAACTAGCTGATAGCCAACAAAATAGCTCAAACTATCTCAAAAATACCAGAATGACAAAAGAACCGCATTGAAAGCAGTTCACAAGTTTGAGGACTATCATGCAACGGGCTCTTTAAAAGTCGGAGTCAAAAAAATATATAAACTCAAAAATGAATCGACTCAGCTTTTTTGGTTTTTAATTCGAAACTGTTAGAAATCTACGCTTGATCGATTCACGATTGAGCAAAGAATACCTAAGACAAGTTTGATTTATCCTTGGACCAGGTCTCACATATTCCTTCGAATAACCCTTGTAATGATTATCACTTGAATTACAATTTCATATACTTAATATCATAAATCATTACACACTAAAAATCAATTTGAATAATTAATATATAACATATGTCTTTGATTCTGACCAATAAACTAATGTGATGATACACAAGTGCGGCGTATAAGCTAGATTTATAAGAAACTTGCATTCGACATAGGTACTGAAGCAACAAATGCAACGAAATTCCAGCATTTTTATCCGCAAAAAATTAGCGCATCGCGTATCTGCAGTAGCTGTAAATTAAGGAGCAGATAGGGTACATAAATCTGCCCTATCGGTCAATAGCCGATCTGATCTGCCACCACTGCACCGCTGACACCCTGAACCAGCCCGCACTGATTGCTATAAACCGACGGATTTATGACGATCGAAAGATAGCTTCTAGGAAATCCTACTTTTTGTCAAGGTGATTCTTTTAAAGTCGATTCTGTAAATAAAAATATTAAAAAAATATTGCTGGACTTTTCACACAGCGCTATCTAGCCCCAAACTAAGCTTGTACTATGGGAACCAGATAACTGATACTTTATACTACTTTACGTACTTATTTACTTTTTTTAAATACATACTTATATCTGTAGATTATACAAAAATTTGTTCCGCGGTGGAAATCGAATCCGCAACCTCCTGCGTCTCAGCCGGCTATTCGGCCACTACACCGTGGAGGTCGACGACCTCGTCGAATAAATTAGACATTTAGTGAAGAAACAGGTTGATTCTGAAATGTAAAGTTTGGGCGTGATTATCCCTAGTAGGTATCTTCAAAGATCTGAGTCAAGGCCTACGACATAAAATATAGGTACTTTCTTAAAATATATTCTTTTAAAATATAGGTATTTACTTTTCTTCTGAACACCAATACAATTTAATTTCAGGCACCTTTAGGTCGCAGTTTGATAAAAAGAGGCATCATCTTGCAATTACTTTAAACATTGATAGATAGAAAATGCTTTATTGTACAAGTGGCAGTCTTATCGCTAAAACTGATCTCTTCCAGGCAAACTTTTTATGGATCTTTGCCTAGACAGTCGTCGATATTGGAAACTTTAATTTAACTATATCTTATGACAGTTATTGGTCACAGCCTCTATCTTTATAATCTCATTTAGTTGTCACTGATTGATTATGATGATAGCATAAGAAACCTTAGTGGTTTTAAATGCTATTTTTATACATAACTGTTTGTTGAAAATTTAAGTAATAATAATTTTTTTTAAGAATTTATAGCAGTTGAAAATTCTTGATAAGTAGTAATTTTGATAAATGTTTACCAAAAGATCACCGGGTAATTTTCAGGCTACAGAATAGGGGGCAGCAACTTCTTCTCAATCATCATGCCGCATTAATTTCCAGAATCAATACTATTCTCGATCCATTAATAAACCTACTGAAGCTAAGCTATCGGCTGAGGTGCGCTAAGTAATGCGCGCGCGCAGTTATCGCAACACGTGTAGCGCTAGCGCTCCAGATCTAACAGATAGCTGCTTTTAGCGTACAGATAAATGAACCTTTCAATTCGCTATTGAGTCTGTTTTATAATAGATATTTCTAACCTCGAGAATAAGCGAGAGTTGTGTCCTTAAATAATATTAATCTTAATATATTCGCCTATTAAGTTAATATCCAGAGGTTGCCTGGATGAGTCTGCTCTAAACGATAAGGCCAAGTAATACCTTTGTCTCTTAGTAATTGTGTTGTTTTTATTCAATACACAATTATCTATTTTATTACCTACATATACTGTTCCTTAGGAAATATTTTCTACACAGGGCATTTCGATGTATGTTAACACCCGGAAGAGGATGACTTACCAATGAAACAAAAGTATTTTTCTGAAAATAAAATTGATTAAAAAAAATTGCCAAAAACTATATAACACATTTAAATCAGCTGTTTTTTGACCTTTGTTTGAATACCTGCGGTCTTATCTAAACCATGTTTTAGGTCCAAAATACAAGCTATTTCGAATGCAGGACTTTGATTGCAAAAATTGCTGATCAAGGTTTTGATTTAGTATAAAAAGGTATACATATTTACGGTTCTATTCATTTTAGACATCACATAAAAGTGGATCATCCAGTTTTATTTTATAATTTATGTTCTATTTCAATCAGATCTCCCAACCCCAAGATTTCCTAGCACAAGTCATATTGTACAAAACCCAGCATAGAAACTGTGCGAGTCTGTTTGTATGTACACGTTCGAAGCATGTCTGCGTGGGCCACCTCAGATACCATCTGTATTGTGGGTCTCAGCTCCTAGGTCTTGCATTTAATAGATTTGCGTATCGCCTTGTTTCGGACGCTGCGTTAAGGATTTATAGTTCTAAGTGAGTTTGATGAAGTTATAACGAGAATAATAGGAAATTATAATATAACTCAATGTTATGTTAATTTCCACGGTGGACATCCTCGGATCTTACTCATTACGCCGACCTGTTAAGATTTTTTCCATTTATTTTTTACTAGCTGTTGCCCGCGACTTCGTACGCGTTACACTATTAAATATGTGGGTAACCTAGAAATAAAGGTAAACTCGCTGTTACAATTTGACATCCCATTTTTATCCCATGGGACCTAGTTTATGGGATAAAAAGTAGCCTACGTGTTAATCCAGGTTATAATCTACGTACATAAATTTCATCGAAATCGGTTAAGCCGTTACGACGTGATTGAAGTAACAAACAAATAAATAAAAAATCAAGCATTTATTATATTAGTGTGTGCAGTGCGGCTGTTGCACAAGTCTAAACGTTGGGATAACAAATAAAAAAGGCACATTCGCGATGAATACCCGTTTAATCAGTAATTATTCACAAAAGTTGACATCGCATGATATAACCAGGCGAGGCCGGGCACGCCTACTAGCTCCTATCTCAGTTTAATGACGATTTGGGTAATATCATTTGCATACCGCTGTATCATCGTAAAATAAATAGTTTATCCACACCTATTCAGCTTATTTCCTTGAAATATTTGATAATGGGTTCTGATCTGATCTATGATGAAGCTATTTTGCATAGTAATATAATCTTGATAATGTTTGAGAACTTATACGAAATTACTTTAACGGCTATGTTTAGATAAAGATCTTATAATGACAGAGATTAATACGTCACCACTATACAACAGAAGACAAAGTGGCAAGCCAACTGATTGACAGAGATCGCCACTGCACGCCTATTTTCATACTCAAAAAAAGAGCTGATAGGGCTAATTATACGAGGCATGCCTTTTAAGTTTTGTCGTTTGAAGAAAAAAACACATCTAGAACCTTATAGTACTTTTTATTGTTTTTCAAAGTATTCACAACGTAGCTTAAAACACTTTTCCATTCGCTCAAACCAGTTATTATAACATTTATTCCACTCTAAAGTGGGGTGTTCAAAATGGCTGTCTTGAAAGCGTCGACTGCTTCTTCACCGGACTGGAACCTTTGACCACGAAGACTTTTCTTAATTTTAGGAAATGTAAAGAAATCGTTAGGGCTTAGGTCAGGACTGTATGGAGGATGGTCAAGAATTTCTACTTTTTCCTGCTTCAAATACTCAATCGTTTGACGAGCGCTGTGTGAGCTTGCGTTGTCGTTGTGCAGGATGATGCGTCGCTTTGAGTTAGATTTTCGAAGTTCGGCGATGACTTGTGGTAAACAAACTGTAGTATACCACTCTGCGTTAACCGTTCTACGATCTTCAAGTGCAATAGTCGCAACATGGCCGGTTTTTCCAACGAACGTGGCCACCATCTTCTTTGAAGTGCTTCGAGAACGAACAACTTTAGTCGGCTTTGGCTCGTCTTGAAAGACCCAGATTGTAGATTGTTGTTTGGTATCAGGATCGTAGGCATAGATCCAAGATTCGTCACCACTTATGATGTCGTAGACGTGATTTGACTCCCCTCGGTTGAACCTTTGCAGAGTTTTCTTACACCATCTGACGCGGGCCGCCTTGTGATCGTCGGAAAGCAGATGCGGTATCCAACGGCAAACTAGCTTTCTCACACCAAGCGCTTCATGCAAGATCTTCTGAATGGTTGTCCCTGAGATGCCTAATAGAGCCTCTATCTCTCGATACGTCACATGACGATCTTCGAGAATTAGTTGTCTCACAGCAATGATGTTATCTTCAGTGAAGGCGGATTTTGGGCGTCCTTCGCGAAATCTGTCACTAACACTAGTATGTCCACGCTGGAATTCTAAATACCAGCGTTCGACAGTCCGCAGACATGGGGTTACATCACTGAACACAGATGTTAGCTCTTCTAAACACTGAAGCCGTGTCAGGCCTCTTCTAAAGTTGTAGAAAATTATTGCACGAACATTTTCCTTAGAAAGATTCATTTTCGTACGTGACCTGACAGATTCAAATCGAAACTGTGACTAAACAATAGCATTAATCCTAATACTTTCAACTGTTTTGAGATTCAAAATGTAAACACCGGCAAAAATCTATTCAATTCCGGCAATTCAAAAATTGCCGGCAAATATGGAAACGACAGAACTTAAAAGGCATGCCTCGTAGGCATGGCTCGCGAGTCTCTTTAAAGGATTTTTTAAATTAATTAATATACAGAGTGTCCCACAACTAGTGTATTGAGCCGGATCGGGCTGAGTCCGACCTTGAAAATTAACAACTATTTATTTATTTAAATGTGACTATACATTAAGTTTCAGGTGAGTTAAGATATATTCGCCAATTTTCACGCTGAATTGACGTGATTCGAAGGTCACGTTAGGATGTCAGTCCAAGCAATCAAAATTTGAAATAATGTTGGACATTTCACACAGCGCTATCTAGTCTGAAACTAAGCAGAGCTTGTACTATGGGAACCAGATAACTGGTAGAATACCTACTTAAGAAACATCCAGACCCGGCACAAATATCTGTACCTAGATCATACAAATATTTGTTCCGTGGCGGGAATCGAACGCATCCTCCTGCGTCTCAGCACTGTGCCACGTAGGTTATTACTGCTAGCTGACTCGCCCCGGCTTCTAACGGATTTATATCAAAATAAAATATAGGTTAGGACTCAATTATAATGTAGCTTCCAATTAGTATTTTTTTTTTCAAAATCAGATCTGTATTTCCGGAGAATACTTACACCCAAACAACCTTTACATCTTTATGATATTAGTATAGAAAATATTTATACGAACATATTCGTCCTATTTATAAAGGCGGAACAGTAACTTTTCACCTGATACAGGGTTATCACTCCGTGTCACGCGTTATCGCTGTCGTCACGCACTGCGTGTCGCGATGTGTGAGACGCACCTTACGCGATGCCGTGGGGTCGGACGGCGATGCATTAAATATTGCATATAATAGATATACCTCTTCATCATCATCATAGCCGTAGGACGTCCACTGCTGGATACCCGATCACATAATATACCTACGGCTCTCAGCAACCTGTATCAGGTCGTCTTTTCGTTCAATGGGGACTTTTACGCTCGCTTTTCAGAACCTTTCTGCCTCAACAGCCATCAAATCTTCAGGCTCTGTGCCCCACCCCCTGCCACTTCATCTGACTGGGCTCTGTCAGGGAAATGGGTGGTCTTATCGCTTAGAAGCTATTTCTCCCGAGCTTTTGAACGGAGAGGATTTTTATAATATTACAATAACTAGTTTGTGCCAATTCAAATGTAGATCAAATTCAACCATAATTAAAAAAAAAATTGCATGCACCCCTACTTCTCCGTATTAACTTTAACTATGCCAAATCACTCACCTCGGTCGCGTATTAAGCATTTAAGGGAAGCAAAATTTATATTCTATTAATATATCTATAGATTAATAAAGAGATAATGTTTATATTGCTGTGAAATTACCCACTGTAATCTTCTAAAATATTGTTTTAAAAAAGTGCCAAGCAACAGTCCAACACGAATATTACGTTCGCGTTCACGTGCATGACAAAACACGGCGTAGATAATAATTTGTCAGCAAAAGTATGCGGCTCGTTTCGGGGAAACTATGCCAAACAAACCAAGGGCTGTTATGTTTATGAGTCATATTCAGATAGGGCATAACTTTATATATACCTTATCTACTCATAGCATCTACCATATGCGCATTCAAGTAAATTTTCATTTTAAGGGGTCGCGTATTTATGAAATCCACTGGAAATTGCATAGCAAAATGATTGATCAACCGATGTCCAAAAGTTTAAACTTTCGAATTAAGGAGCTCTGCTTTACTCAGATATTTTTTTATGTTTATTATTGGATAGAAATATTAAAAATGCATCGCCATCAAAAAATGGTGCAACCACTAAAGTTACCTTTTTATTTTTCAGGTAAGTGACTTCAAATGGAGCCAAGGTGCAAAGTAACAGAATGGACACAGGTATCTGTCCTGTGCCTAACGACCACAAATGCATTTTAAATTTACTCCGACTAGCCGGTAAGTAAGTTACACCTGGTCAAATAATGGGTAAATCACTTTTGACAAAATGTACTTGTAAGGAATTTGCACGAACGTTTAAATGGTGACGTGCAGATAAATTGCGATTTTAGGAGTCCACTCGATAACCTTAATTTGTCACTGGTTCGTTCTTCGGCATTCTAAAAAGTAATGCATACTTAGCTTAAAAAAACGAATATTATGAAATGTATGCATTCCATATGATGATGTCGAATGTATCGAAGTTTCATTAATCTTGGCAAAGTCATGACCAGTTTCTTTATCTTTGGCACAAAAGATAAGAATATAAAACAATCATGATCCCAATTGATCAAACATCCTGTTCCACTGAGGTCACAAACCCAAATGAACATAAAATCACAAAAACACAAGGTACAAGACAAGCCGAAATAAATATCGATTCATAACAATACAATCTACAATCGAATAAAAAGTAAGGGTAACTGGCCACACATGAGTATCGTCGTGCCATCGCGCGGCTGTCGGTATATTGTCATTCGGCGAGTATCGCGCGATCGCGAATCCTCGAATCGAAAGCGAGACAGGTCAGTGTGGACACTGTAATGTTACCATCTGTCA
Organism: Philereme transversata; assembly: GCA_963924445.1. Classification (NCBI taxonomy): domain Eukaryota; kingdom Metazoa; phylum Arthropoda; class Insecta; order Lepidoptera; family Geometridae; genus Philereme; species Philereme transversata. The sequence goes on along the minus strand of OZ004337.1, from coordinate 2,639,549 downwards.
AAATTCTATAAAATACAGCAGACGGTCTGACGGCTTTAAAATGAAACGAGAAACTTTGGCCTAGTTTTAGTAGGTATTTTTAACGTTAAAAAATATGTGTTTCTTTGTAGATTTTTGTTTTTCTCGAAACATAATACCATAAGAAATAAAATCTATTTCGGTATTTGTGAATTACTAGTTTGTTTGATAGACGTAATGAAAATAGGTGAATAGGTGTCGTAAAGATAAAATTGGAAGGTTTAGGTGGGTATAACATGTTTGCCTTCATACTAAATTGGCTTTCAAATAAAATATTAAGATCTTTTTAAGATAAATTGCGATAAAATTTTATTGCAAAATACTAACTGATCTATTCTATCGTTGATCTCTGAATACTTAACCTCTCAGGCTCAGGCTATTTTTTGAGGACAATTAGATGAATGACCGATAAAATATTCGATTAAATTTGTATTAGGTATGTAAATATTTATCACTTGCAAAAATTATGATCAATTTTTAGCTCTCAAAAAACTTTGTTATACTAATTTGAGGCTTGTACGAGTACAATTAATTCTTAATTCCCCTATTGTGAGAGCTCCGTTATCGAAAGCTGTGGGTGGTGGCGAACAATAGCCATGGCTTGTCGATGTATCTTTTCACTGTCAATGCTAATTTATTTGTATATGAGTTCCTATTTTTTTAATATAGGCGAATTTTAACATCTCACTATATTTGTGCACAAAAATAATATTTTGAATTGTTTTAGTTATGTATGGTGTTCCTATTAGGTATATTATGTTGATAATTTAAATATAACTGTAAACACAAAAATAACCGTAAAAGCTAATCTTTTGTTCTTCTATCATCATTAGCTTTTTATTTTATCTGGCAACTGCAAATATTATTATAATCACTTTGTTTTAGGACAACCCTACGGCTAGTCCGAGAACAGCGTGCAGATTTATACCGGTATAGACGCGTGCTAAGATATTTATTGAGGAATGTAAGGTTTCGTAGCGAATTTGTAGTCGATTTGTAGCTATTGTGACTGCAACTTTATTCGCGGCTTTTATTTAACCTGTCGGTGGGTCAGAGGTTTAACGATACTGATTTGCGATTATTGTTTTGATCTTGAGTTCTTTTATCGCAGGATTTTATTTTGTTTTATTGATTCTAGTGACTTTAAAGATTAATTGTTTGCATTATCAATTTATCAATTAGAATAGAATAGAAAAGGCTTTATTGTATACCACACTTAAATTAACAAATCATATTAAAAAAATAGATACTCGATAGTACAATTGGCGGTCTTATCGCTAAAAGTGATCTCTTCTAGGCAACCTTTGGATTGATTAGACCTTGAATTAGATAACTAATGAGTAAATGTCACAGTGGCATAAATCATTTTATAATGTATTGGTTTAAAAGAGTTAACCCACATTGAAAATGCTGCAAAAAACACATGGTAATGAGAAATCGTAGAGTAACTTGCTCGCATGGCTGAATATGGTGAAACTATTTATTTTGTAAAATCTTTATATAAAAAAATCCAAATAAATAAATTTTTAATCTTATTTCATCTAAAATTAATTTAACTCATACATTGTAACTTGCAAGTAAACTAAAAATAGCGAAGACAGTTTTTAAAAAACTGTAGAATGGATTCCCGACATTTAAATAAAATGCCCAAGAAGACCAATTGCAAAACTGAAGACGCTGCGCGCTCGTCCAAGCAAGTGGATCGATATAATCGCGAGTTGTCGATCCTCATCGGATTCCACAATTGCACAATTTCCCGGCAGTATCTCGACAAGGCTAGCTAATGAGAGCGTGGATACCCATGCCATTGTTTACAGATGCGATCGCCGTTATCTCAGCTATTTTTGCCCGGTAGCCATGTTTCACTTATCGCTCGCCACTCGCACTCGTACGACGCACCGATTGTTCCCTTACCGGACTGTTTTCGTCATCGTATCGTCGGATCGTTTTTGCACGGCAGATAAGCATCGAGAATGCACTATAGTATAATTATTTTGATTGTTTTAAATAACTGACGCATTGTATGTAGATCGCATGATACGTGCGTAGAGTGGGCGTAATGCAATTATTTCGACTCTATCTTAGATCTGAGTAATAGAAACGGACCAAAATCTGATGTCTGCGAGCGTTTCTAACAAAAACTTATCTCGAGTGTTATAAATGGTCTAGAAGTCATGCTTTATTTTGAGTATGAAACGCAATAGCTATTTTTAAAGAATTAAATTAGCATTTTAACGAAAAGTAAGATTATTATAATTCAACAGGTGCTGAAAAGCAAGAAGCAAATTAGGGATGTGCCCATAATATGTATCGATGCCACGATAGTGGTGTCAGCACGACACAAATCGCGCGCCTCAATCGCGTCGATCGCCGTCAATCCACGTAACGAAGTATTGTATGCAAACGCGACCGTACGCAGCCCTTAGATACGCGTTTTTACGATAATAATGCTCGAATACATTTGAATTGGTCGGCCAATTTGTTTTATTTATTGCAAGTTAAAACAAATCCAAAGGCATTTCATCATCATCAATTATATAATAGCAAGAATAACGCTACAAGTAGATAAATTGTAGAGCATTGGCTTTACCATTCAGTTGTGAATACGTCGATAAACCTTATTTTATTATGGCCTAAAAACAAAGCAAGCCCCTACTTACTTATACGATATTTAAATAGAAATTCAGATTCCGATAAGATATTCATGTTAACAATTTTTCTGCAATCACCCATATTATAACTCCCATTGTATTGCCGAGATAGCCTCAGGCATCGACTTAGCTGATCCTTTCCTAAACCGTCTCTGAAGCTCTGTAATCCACTCCTTTGAATTCAAATTCAACTGTGCGGCTCTTATTTCTGCGCTCATAATCGCGCGCTACTTTGTAACTTATATGACGTTTTGTCATTACGCTTCATTGAGCTTTTTCCAACAAACGCCAGGCTCTACTACTGAAATCTGAACTCTGTTGCAGGAAATCATAAAGTTGGTTTTCAAATGTCGGCTAGGGTGGCATCGGGCATTCATTCTGCATTGTTACTGGCGCTATCGGCATCACCTTAATGATGTCTCGATGCTGGATAGCCATTGTGTTGGATGTAAATTTGTAGCCGTCGGCGCGGGTAATGATGTGAGAACAAACTGAGATCCCGATAGCCAGATCTGGATCGCTTTCGGCCCACTGTGCACGGATTGTATTCAGCTTTCGGCATTCGGCCTAAGCTGATAGCATTGTTGTTTTATTCGTGAATGCTGTATAAGCATTGTTTTTATTGCTCCCGTCTTGTAAATCATAAAATGTGAATGTTTTGCTGAGCTTTACTATTTTTGCCGTGTCACAAAAACTGACGTGGATTAGACCTTTTTGTCCCAACCTTTACACGCGAGTTGACAAACAAAACGTTACACTCAAAATGGCCTACGCTTTCCTAAATGGAAGCAACGATGTCATTAGCGGTAGATACGGCACTATTTTGTCGAATAGGCAAAATGTTCAGTCTTTCAACGTAAACGTGATTAAAGCGTTGTAAATGATGTTTTGAGGAAAATACGATAAATAATAAAGCCACTAGAATCAGCCTGATGAAAAACGACGCGCGATGCGGGTTATTAATTTTGGAGGGAAATTAGACCGCCATTTTGTGGGGTAGTGATGGCTAGCGAAGTGACCTAATAGTTACATGTTAAATCGAGCGATCTCTAGGTAGGTGTTTTGTTTATGAAAGGCGCGGTCATCAATCAGAGTTCCTTCTATCCTTTGACAACGGTTTATGAAAATGTTTCAGAATCTAAATCACATAAATGAATGAAGGTTAACATTAAAAAGATATGAGTAGAAAACACGTAAAAGAATATTTGGTCCTTCGGATGAAAACTATAGTAAAGTAAATCATAAAAAGGGTAGTTTCCAAATGCTTGATTTTGGTAGCTGGTTCCTTTATTTCTTTACAAAAACCTATTACAATTTGAACATCTTGTTGACAAATTTACCCTACAAATATACAACCCCAGTAAACATTCAGACAAGACATTTATAACACACTTACATTTATGTCGGTATTTACAATTAACCAACAACATCTTTATCTGAGAGAAATCGATTTTTTTCTTTTAATATCAGAATCGGGCATGGCGCCGGTCGATCTGTTTTATCTTGGGTTTATCTGAGACTAATGCATCGGGAGAGATAAAGGGGCATAAGTGCGGGAGCGTATAAACTCGGTGTGGCCATGTTAAAAATAGTTTACACGCGTAGTTTGTAGGGTTATTGAATATTTTACTGGGTAGTATAACGTTAAAAATGCTATGCAAATAATTTAGTGACATCAGTAGAGATCTTTGTCCATTTTTAAGACTTATTGGCATGGCACACATTCATTGAAATTATTATCATCGTGGAATAACAGTTTTTGAAATAATTTGTATTTTCCATAACTATTTATGATATCTATTAATATCGTTGAGTTGCATAATTATATAGTCTACACATATAAACTGATAAATAACCATGTGTTTAACAAAAAAGAAGGTACCGTGTTTCGTCAAAAACACCTAAGATAATATTAGACGATATCATAAATCGATTAAATCGGACAAGCAAGGACACCCCTACCAATCTTTTAAACTTCGAATTCCACTTATAAATTCCTTCTACGAGTAAATTCAAATTTGAACGTATCGAACACTGAAAGGAATACATCTTCCTTATTTAAATCGTCATTACGAACTCTTTCGGTTGGCGGTTATCGTCTGCGGCCGGCTCGAAGAGATGGCAATAATAAAAATTATCTATACAAATGGGCCGGGATTACTCCACGACATAAATTCGGCTCCGGCCGACGAGCGCGGGCTGGGAGAGAAAAGATAAAGGGTCACAGATTTTTACAGAAACGCGATTAGCTCTCGTCTAGTTTTCGGTGTTATCGCGCTTGCGGCGATTGGTTTTTGTTCCGGAATTTAAATTGGGTACAGTATCTATGGATGATAAAAAAGTGGTTTTATAACTTAGGGACGGGCGAACGAAGGTGGGCTAAGAGTTTAGCTACACACAACCCATTCCAAAATAAACGTGAGTTTTTTTGTGATTTCTGCAACGCTCAGTATTTATTTAGACGCTACCTAGGTTTCAGTAAACCAGTTCATGCGGCAGCTATAATTTTAACCTCAATCCTGTAAAACGAAAAAATCTCAGATTCGGCCAACTCTTCGGTATCGGGTGCTCAGCGCGACACCGCTCCAGAATTATTCGACAAAAATGCTAATTTTCAAATCTCGAACTCTCCGCCCGCACTGCTGCCACAGCCGAAACGACACCTTTTTATTTGAAGCAACAATCCGATTTTATCCCCAACTCCGTTCTGCACGTGCGGTGCGCAACACATCGCCGCTTTCATTTTTTAAACGGCAATTTTTAAAAACTAATTTGACGTACGCGCCGATAAAAGTCACGTTATTCGATTAACATCGTATAAGCATCGATCGCAATCGGAACAGTTTTCTTTAATTATATAATTTACATTGTGGAGGAGCGTATCGGCTGCATCTGCGGCCCACGCTACTCATTTCGAAGATAACGGATACCGATTAACTATCGAATGCGAATTTATTAAATACAGTCACGTCGTACAGCGAGCTTTCCCGCAACTGCATTTTATAAACCGCTCTAAAAAATATTATGTCGCGTTGATAACAGCCGGACAAGTTTATGGGATTTATTCATGAATTCAATTGATTTCTTCTGAGCCTATCGGGAGATCTGTTATTGACTCGGTCGTGTCGTATGTTACAAGACGGGCGTCAAGTAATAGAAAACAATTTTGCAATCGTTGAAAATTGTAAATAGGCGCAGATAGATCTAGAATGCAGTATCGCAGGTCGATCCATCAAAGGCTTGTTAACACGTTCACATGTCGGACGAGAAATCGACTTCTTTTTTTGAAACTTGTCGGGGCTAGTGTTGGGCGCCCGTTTTTGTTAGTCGATCGATTGTCGGTAGTAATTGGTATGGGAGTAGCCGATGTTAAACATCATGTTTGACGGTGAACTGAGTTAATTATTTTCGTGTTGTAGGCGTGCTGCGACCGCTTGGTAAGATTATATCGCCATCGAGATTGTATAAAGAGGAAATGGATCATTTTGACGTAACAGTTTCTTTGTATTCTTTGTTAGTTTTTGGATGAAATACCTACAAATTCTAAAAGGCTTTTATTTTGTCACCAATAATAAAAACCAGTGAAATCTTAACTAGGCATAAAAAAGATAATCGTGACAAAAATGGCTACCAGTCAGCATGTGCTATGGCAGATTCGCTGTGCTATAGCGCTGGTCTTCCGTGGTCACCGAGGTTGCGTATGGTGGCAACTGCGAGACTCAGGCACAATATCAATAGAATATCTAGTATATACCTTCTTACTAGTACCTACTGATAAACAGATTTTACGATTTATAATCTCACCATCGCATTTAGGTACTGCGCCCAACTCTATAATTTGACAAACTGGCATAGATACTCTATGGTTCCACAACTGTCATGGCAACACTCACTGAGCTTTTGTCGATATTATTCTATTTTTACTATTAAGATGATAATACTCGTAAATAACATGAATAGCCATCTAAAATTGTCTCGTCTTAACACTATAACTTTTATAATCTATACAATATACATATTAAAGTAGGTATATAAATCAGTATCGACGGTATTGACAATCTAGTAACTTGTGATTACATACGTTGTCACTCAAACTCTTTATGAAGAAAGATAAAAAAAAGATAAGTTAAATAAAAGCTAGTTATAACGTGCCGCCAAGAAATCATAAGAAATCGTTAATATTTTATGAGCCGTTCTATATGCACGAAGTATTCAAATCACTTTTTGATGAAAGTTGTGACTTGTGAGCCGAACGTTTGGAATGCAAATAAACATAATCAAGATCAGGCTTGCCACTAGCGTTTATAATAAATCGTGCTTATATTTTTCTCAGTTGGGCAAATCTGCGATCTTTTGCGGAAGACCATTATCGACTGGATCTGTACTCTTACTATTATTTTCTGGAGTTTGAACTCGCTAGCGAGTTGCACAATAACTCTTGTTAGACACTTATTTAATTCTATTAACTTGCTAACGAGTTAAATGACATACATTTGCAACGAACTCGTACCTATTACGTCGCTTGTGAGTCGCAAGTATCTTATGCTTCCGGTATTGGCCAATTCGGCTTCGGTAGCTAAAATGCTTCTTAATTTGAAATTAGCAACGAACTCGCTAGCGACTTCGTATCGCTACAAACTTATGGTAAGGAATGTTTCGAGGAATGTCCCCAGTTCCGCAAATCAAATTACGCATAGCAAATTCGAAATTCGTGCGACGTCGCGCCGCGCCGGCCCATATCGGACGACGAATGTCGCTATCGATGCGTTCGCAATCGACATATTAATATTCGATCTATAGCTGTCTCGATGTTTTCGATTCGTATAATTAAAATCGAGATCGATGCGATTGGACGCCGGATTCCGTCACGTTATTCATCATAAGTAACGCCCACTTTTGACGCCTCCAGCGATGCGTGTACGCAACTTTTACACTGTTTATTTATTATTACATTTTTATCACTTTATCGATTCCGCGCCATATTATGTCGGCCATCTTGACGTAACAGAACATGAAGGCGAATCGAATTATCGAAAGGTGAAACTTATCAGATGGAAAATTATTCCTTGGTAAGCGAAAGAATAGTAATTAAAACCTCGTAAGGGTTATTCAAATTACTTTTTAATCGGGTCCTGTTAATCCCTTGTTATTAATCAAACCTCGCACGTAAGCCACGTATGAGAGGGGTGGGGGGACTATTATGAAATCGCATGTGTTTTTCCAAAGGCGCGGCGGGGGGGTCGACTCGTGAGCCCGTGCAACGTATCGTCGCGTTTTGCATAGATTTAAAAACTCGATAGTTATGCAAATGTCCCCGCTGCCGTGTTTACTTGTTTCTGAGTTACGGCGTGCCTCCGTAATAGACCCCCGCGCCTATCAGAATTAGACTTTTTTTGAGAATGTATAGTTTTTTCTCGCGGTTCGCGTTTTAGAGATTGCATGTTCTGAGGACATAGGAATCGAAGGAAATTAGAATTGTTTGCGCTCACGAATGTAAGTTATTTACATACAGAACCAGTCAGCCCTCCGTCAGTTGCTTTCGACGTTGATTTGTAGGTAATGTGAGTCTTACACCGGCTATGAAGATATTCTGACCCACGTTGACGCAGACGTACGTTGATAAACAAACTGAGACTTTACTTAGTAAACTTTCGTGATTTATTTCAATCATTATTATAAATAAGAGTACCGTAGTGCGAGGCGAGACGCAGTGCGGAGCAGATCGCACTCATCCTGATTCACGAATTGAACCGAAACATTGTCGGTCGTAACGTAACCATACCTGGTCGGCATACCACCTTGCCGTACCAAACTTTTCTTGTTAGCACAAGTAAGGAGTGGAACTCACTTCCAGCGTATTTTTTTCGAACCAGTATAATCTTGGAGTCTTCAAGTCTGAATAGGTTATTCTAGGCAAGCGTGCTACATCTTCGATCACACCATCACTTGCCTACCACCAGGTGAGGTAGTGTTCAAGTGCTAGGCTACCATAAATAAAAAAAAATAACTGATTAAACGATACGTGATAAATCCCGTATTTATAATAATGAATTTTCGAAGCCAAGTAACTAATACAAACTTCGTTATATTTGATTTCTGAGACACATAGGTATATTTTTAGGTGAGAGATTTTTGTCTGTAAATAAAATCTGAATTATTAATGCGGACATTATCCGTCCAACAATGTTGATGAACAGAACTTTTTTATTTTTCACATAGGTACCTACCCTCAGAATATTAGCGCCTAAGAATTTTTTGTTTTAAATAGACCCCAGTTTCAGCCTGTCAAAATCGTTTGTTCCCTGCACTTTTTCTACCGGTATTGAGGGGTTGTTTTAGTCAGTTTTCACCACAACTTCAAATACCAGAAACATCAGAAATTGACGGTTTCTCTAAGTGATTATTTTATTAGGTACTTTAATTATCGTGTCACAGTAAAACCACAACAGAAACTAGGCGTGGTACAGATTTACATAGTGGACGGCTAATTACACTAAATGTGCCCGGTGTTACGTGAAATTGCTGTTTTTCATACCTACTTGCTACTGCAGCAATGATTATTATTTTTACGAATCACGAAGATATTTTAAAACTTATTCATACTGGCTGAATGCAGATTACGACCTAAAATTTCAAGAGGGGGGGGGGTGTAGGGGTATAAGCAATAGTGTTCAATACCTACATAAACTAAATGTATGGTTCAAATATTTTTTTCAAAAACCAGTTTAACATTTTTCTTTCCTATATATTATGTCTAGGAAGCAGATTGACAAGCCTACGCTACCTTTAAATATAATAAATTTAAAAAATGTCGACCCCCTGTTTACGTCGATTAAAAACTGACATAGCTAAGAACCACCCCAGTTAAAACAACTTTCTATGTAAAAATCATCCGTTTGAGACCTACGATGCCACAGGCAAACAGACACGTCAAACTCTATAGACCTCTTTTTGCGTTAGGGGTAAAACAAATTACAGAGTCAATATGTTACCCAGGTCATGCATCAACCAGCCTTTAATTAGTTTTACTTCGGATGAATAATACGAAATATAACAAGGACAAAAAGCCTTAATAAATAAAGCAAATGATGCTAGACATGACACACAGCGCCATCTAGCCCAAACTAAGCAAAGCTTGTACTATGGGAACAAGATAACTGATAGAATACTTATATACATTTTTTTGTAAATACATACTCATACGAGTAATTTATAGATAATAATGCATGTTATAAATTACCTTAATAAGTACCATGATACATGTGAGACATAAGCAATTAATTATATAATATTTTTCAAACTTTCGATAATTACTGATTAAAACGGGTATTTGTTACCCCGACGTTCAACCCACCCGTGACCACGACTATTGCAACACAGCCGAAACATCGGGATTACAAATAAAAAGGTACTTACGCGGTAAATACCCGTTTTAATCAGTAATTAATTATATACAAGTACGGTACCTACTTATATTTATAAGTAAGAAGTATTATCTGGGTGTGGGTATTTTTTTATATTAGGTATAAGTATTTACAAAAAAAAGGTATATAGGTATTCTATCACGTATCTCGTTTCTATAGTACAAGCTTTGCATAGTTTACGACTAGATAGCGCTGTGTAAAATGTCTAACATTATTTATACATTTTTATAGCTTGGAGTGAAATCCTAACATGCCCTCCGAATCACGTCAATTCATACTGGTTGACGAATATATCTTACCAGCTGTTTCCAGCGGCTTCGCCCGGCTTGTTCTGGGGTTAGATAAGATTAGATTAGATAATTTTTATTGCACACCTAATAACAATACAACTACAAAGAACACCGTAAAACTATATGATACAATTGGTGGTCTTATCACTGAATAGCGATCTCTACCAGATAACCTTTGGTTGGAATGGACTGTGTTAAAAAATAGAGAAACTTTAACATCCCATTTTTGTCCAATTGGAACTGATCTATGGGGTAAAAAGTATATATATCTCAGGTAATGTACGTGCATACCAAATTTCATCGAAGCCGTTTCAACGTGATTGAGTAACGAACAAACAAATAAATAAACAAGCATCCAAACTTTAATAACTAATATTAGTGGTGATCTCACCTAAAACTTAATGTACAGTCACATTTATCTTAATTGTTCCACCAGCGGCTTCGCACGCGTGGTTTGTCATCAAAAAGTAGCCTATGTGTTCATCCAGGTTATAATAAACGTACATCCATATTTTATCGAAATCAGTTCAGCCGTTACAACGTGAAAGAGTAAAAAACATCCACACATACATCCATACAAACTTTCACGTTTATAATATATGTAGGATTAAATTTTACTTTAACTTCGTAAATAAAACCTTCAAAAAAGGTTCGTGAATAAATTAGTATCAACAGAACCATACTAATTTACTAAACATTGTTTATTAATCTAGAAAAAACACTTCAATACGCTCATACGATATCATAATCTCGTCGTTTGTTCCACAAACATTCATTAGTGGATAATGTTTGTGATAAATTAAATAAACAAAGCTACAAACCACAAGCGAAACTGTTAATTTCCTCAAAACTCCTTATCACACGATCACACGCGTAGTTGGTTCATTTTTAAATTACTTATACGAATACGCAGTACAAACTAAAAGTAACAAGGAGCTATGATTTGGATGTGGTATTTGTAATATACATACGACATTTTTGTAATATATATAGACATACGACATTCTACGCCGTAGACATCTCTACGCTTTACGTGCTACGAGAAAAATCTACGACTGTCTTTATCTTCGTGGTTGACAGCAAGAGCGTTCACATTTTTCTTATTTGAATTTGTAGTAACGGCGAAATCACAATAAAATTAGGTAAAAAAAGTTTACTAAGGAATTAAGGTCGAAAAATGTGATTAATTTCAATCATTATAATAAAGTCCCTACCGATAAATTCCGGATTTATAATAATGACAGCTTCCGCCGGCGGCTTCGCACGAGTGGTTGTTCAATAAAGCCTAGTCTCGTAGCCTATGTCTTAATTCCGTTCATAATCATCATCATATCAGCCACAGGACGCTCACTGCTGAACATCGGCCTCCCCCATAGATTTCCAGAGCGACCGATCTTGTGCGGCCTGCACCGAACGGCTCCCAGCAAGCTTTATCAAGTCAGCTTTCCATCTAGTGGGCATTACAATACCGGTCATAATCAATCGATAGACCAAATTTCATCGAAATTGGGCCAAAAAATAAGTAATAAAATCATATTAAAATTACCGTATCCAAAATTTCATATCTTCTCACCACATATGGAAAGCCCTCATGAATATTAACCCCCATCAATCATAGGGAGGTACTCGTCAGCGATTCTAAGATTACCTACTTTGTAAGGGCTGCGGTACTTAGCGACCTAACTGGGTTAATTGGGTGCATAATGAATTTCTTGAAAGGGGTGGTATGTGGTATGATATGGAAAAGGAATGTTCTACTTACGACACCTTACAACTTAAGGATATTTAAGATTCAGTCATTTTTATGCTAGAATACATACAATTTAATGTATGCCAAATCAGCCTGTAAGCGTGCAAATATTGGTCAGTATAAGAACCAAAAGGTCATGTTTTGAGGTTATATCCTCTTTGATGAGTCAATATCAAATTAAGAAAACGTATTATTATTGATTGATCTTTTATCTTCAAATACTCGTACATTTACATTCAATAAAAATAAATCAATTCCATATTCGAAATAGACATTATAAAAAGGCCACTCAAAAAAAAAAGAAAACCCACGTTCCATATATGAAAAAAATAACAAAGATAAAAATAAATGAGTTCTATTACTTCCATATTCGAAAAAACTGCGCAGTGCACGCAAAAGGCCGTAAGTTAGAAATCCAAGATAGCAAACTAACAGAGGCGACACTATCAAGGCATTTCATAGTCGCAGCCGCTACGTTCCGCTATCGCACCCGCAGACATCAAGATTTATTCGTCATGAGGTAGGACGGACACTATAAGGAAATGTTTATCTAGTACTTCACTTACAAGTTTTTGTTGGGTGCGTTTCCATTGTACGATACGACTTTTTACCAGTAATCTAATACCTAATTTTAACTTGGGTGCAACCTAAGGCAGGGGTCCCTAAACTTTTAAGATATCAGAACACCCACCCACCACCTTTTATTTTATGGAACCTCATATCAAATGATTACAAATCGAAGTCACTGTAATGTTGTCCTTTTCCTTACTTACATAACAGAAATGCGTTCTTCTGATCACCTATTTTGCGCTATTTCAAAAGTATATTTGTACTTTAACTGTGGTTGTATTTGTATTTATCAGCCAGAAATCAAATTAATTTAGTGGAACCCTGGTGACTCTTCTGCGGAACCCCTAGGTTCCGCGGAACCCACTTTAGGAATCGCTGTCCTAGGGCATTTGTGAATAGTTATTTAAGTTAAAGTAATTTAAGTTAACCATTACTCCACTTTTATTGTAGTAGCAAGTACACTAAATCATAAACCCCATTAAGGACGATCAGTTTTAGGTCAGTGACTAAACTGAAGTGTAAAGTCCCTGAAAAGAGAAGAAAACACAGTGGCGGTCATGAAAAAATCAGTTTGTAAAATGATTTCGTATATCTTCCATGGACTTTGTGGTGTAAATATTAGAATAGGTAGAATATGGACTACAAATATGGATTTTTGACATCTGAAAATAAATGAATTTAATTTAATATTTGGATATCCCTGATTTCATATTGTGACAAGTTTCGGTAGAAAGTGAGATTAAAATCAAGTTTTTATGGTAATTGTTACTGATAGATCGGCTTCTCTGATTAAATGGTACTAGTAGATACCTAATTATTATGTAAAAAATCAAGTTACTATTTATGATAGTTCATTATGTCTGAATTACTTATCAGCTCAAACAAATACTAATTTAATCATATATTTACTTCTAGCTGTTGCCAGCGGCTTCGCCCGCGTTGTCCTGGGGTACAAAATATATATATAAACTTTGACATCCCATTTTTATCCCATGGGAACTGATTTATGGGATAAAAAGTAGTCTATGTGGAAATCCAAGTTATAAACTACGTACATACCAAATTTTATCGAAATCGGTTCAGCCGTTTCGACGTGATTGATTAACAAACAAATAAATAAACAAACATCCAAACTTTCGCATTTATAATATTAGTGTGATGATAAATTTATCTGAAACAGATAAGCTATCTCATGACAGTTGTAAACTATCTAAGATAACTCAGCTCGATCACCACCAGGCGAAAGTGTGCCCAAAACACTGGCTACATTGCCCCAATGAATAAATAACATCTCATATTAAAATTATCGTGTGGTAATGGACAAGAGCCCTCCCACGACGCTTAACAAAAACTTGACGTACGATTAAGTGACACTTTGTTCAATATATCTAAAGGTTCTGTTTAACTTTTCTGTAACATTATTGTACCGTGTTGGACAAAACACTCGAATTTCAGTAATTCCCCTACAATTTGGAAGCCCCGTCCCGTCCGGCTTAATAGTTTTTCAGGTTTTCAAAATCTAGGTAGTAATTAGTAATAATAATAATGCTGGACATTTCACACAGTGCCATCTAGCCCCAAACTAAGCAAAGCTTGTATTATGGGAACCAGATAGCTGACGAATACTTATGTACTTTTTTTTTGTAAATACATACTTACAATATATAGAAAAACAACCAGACCCGGAACAAATATCTGTAGATCATGCAAACATTTGTTCCGCGGCGGGAATGAAACCCGAAATCTCCTGCGTCTCAGGCGGCTAGACACCACGGAGGTAGGTATTCAAATTGTTCGTAGCTTCGACCTACTTGATCTGAGACCCTCGTACGCGTGCGGCTTTTTTCGCTCTTTGTAGGTATTTAACTTATCTTCTATTTCTAACTATTTTGTGGTATTTTTTAGGGATTTTAAAACGTTGGTTACGACTATAATCCCGGCTTCCTGAACGATCTCTAAACGTATTTAGCGACTAAACATGTTTAAATTTGACGTGTTTGTATGTTGACAACTCCTTAAATCATATTTAACCACTAAATAAGTTTAAGCATCGTTGTGCAAGTTGCCCTCGTGATGTTCAAGACCTTCGAGCGGGCTATAAACTTCGACACCAGGTTTTGCCATCGACTCGTACGAACTTACCTATTAGGCTTTTCACTATTTTTAATTCTCAAGCAGATGTTTGTAGGCGTATAATATACTAAGTTTATTTACGTATGCTAAGCAACATGCGTGCACTACATTCTACAAATTATATCTCATCATAAGTCGCTTTTTGCGCCCACATTTTTATCGCCCAACTTCCATCGAGACTGTCAACTATAAAACCTCCTCATTTACATAAATAAAAACCGTATAAGTGCGAGTAAAACTGTTTTACACAGTTCTGTACCGGGCATGTTTATTTACAATTAGGTAGAGGTATAAGGTGTTTAATTAAATTTTAATGTAGGTAGAACATTTTATGGGCTAGCAGTTTTTGGTGAGGTGGCCGAGTAGCCGACTAAGACGCAAGTACAAGTTTGATTCCCGCTGAGGGACTAATTTGTGTATGATGTGTAAATATTTATTTTCTGTCTGAGGGCTGTGGTACCATCATGGTAGGTAGGTACTACGTACTCATAGTTACTGATACCCACGATCCTAGATATCCTAGATAATCCTTCCTAGTCTAGACCCCCACGGTCAGGACTATGAGTTTGACTATTAATCTAGTATTATTTGTTTATTAATCTAAATCCATTGTTATTATAATTAGCTGTGCTAGTACATTTATTTTTACTAAATTGATTCATATTGTGCCTTAGGGATCCCAGTTAGAGAGACAACTGAGCAGGAAAGCAATGCAATGACTCCTTAACAATCCTGAGCTTAAAAAGTTAAAAAAGCTTATGTGACGTGTAACAAAGCATAGACAAACAGACAGACAACTAACAGGAAAAAGCAATGCTATAGTCCCGTGACAATCCTGAGAACCCTAAAATAAAAAAAAGCGTGAGACGTGTAACAACGCACTCGCAAGTACTCGCAACACGATAGCGAATCAACGCGATATGTTAATGCGCGTCCGATCGTGACGCACGACGCCCGACACTTCCATCCGATGATAGGTCAGTGGAAATAGTTCCTTTTTTTCCAGCCAGTGTCGATAGGTGTTTTTAATCTGTGGACTGCGTTGACACCGCGACTTCTTTATTTTTAAAACTTTTCTTCTATACTTAATTTTGAATTACGAACTTGACGGCATTGGCACGCTTTTCGTGTTCTTTAGCGAAAGAAGGATGTCAAAAAAAGGAAAAAATATGTGTCTGCGTCCTTAATTATGTTGTTAAGTATTCTATTTGAATTGTATAAATAAGTGCTATAAAAAAATAATTTTAAAAATTTTAAAAAATTATATAAATTAAAAGTATGTATACACTCCATAGTTCAAAAACACCGTTTGCAATGGGTAGAATGCTACCACTTAATAGAAGTTAAGTAGGAGCGGATCGCACTCACACTGATTTCACGAATTGAACCGAAACATTGTCGGTCGAAACACCGATAAAACGGTACGTAATAAAACCCGTATTTATAATAAGAAGTTAGGTACTTAGCAGAATGTAAATAAATGCCCTTTTATTTTTATTTATTTTTATTTTTAGAATACTATTTTAAGCATGTGTCAAACGAGGAGACATTTCCTAATTTTAGTTATACAGAACTTTTAAAAGGAAGTTTCTTAATAAGAACTAACTGAACTACTAGATGGACCACCTAACTTAATTTTCATCTGAATTATTGGTCGAATAGATTAGACACAAGTACACTCTAATATGTAGGTAGCCGTAAAAATGATAACAGAATCAATGCGATATGTAAATGCGCTAACATCGTGACGCACGACACTTGCAGACGATGATAGATAGGTCAGTGGGTTTTTTATTATTCCAGCCAGTATTCATATGATAGATTCAGACATGCACGATTTGAAAATGGAATTTTGAAAGTAGATTTTATAGTCATAATTTGAAATCGTTCTTTTTAGTCCTAACCTATTTCGCCTGACACTTATTTTAAGCAGACAAGTATGATAAAGATTATCGCGTACCTACCAATCTATTTAGGCATGTAAGATTATTTATTAACTTGTAGCACCTAAACGGACGGACGTATTCCAATAAATGAAACGTTAAAAGATTTGTCACGATCCACCGTTAGCCATTCTGCCATAAGGTACTTTTAATTTTGAGATTTTTAAGCATGAATCTGTTTGAACTTTTTGTCAAGTCCATTCCATTATAAATCCATCTAGAGTCCGATTTATGTTTGTCAGATCGAGTTTCAATATCAGCCGTGAATCAATGGTCCTAGGCGATCGCTCAAAAGCGTCACAGATGCCTATCTCCGATTGTATGTGACGGTACGATGCACGAGCATTTTAATTGGCTACCGATCTCCCATCTGATAACACAACACGCTTTGTTTATCACGAGGACACGTGTTTTACTCTTGGTTGATCTCGTTACAACATTAGACGAATTTAATATGAGACTTGACATTTGAACAAGGTGCATTGTTCACAAGCTGCACTCATACCATACCTCATAGTCAAAGGTTAAATAAACCTATCTTGCAAACGGATTGTCAAGTTTCTAGTCAGTATGCGGGCACTAGCTTTGAGTATGAACTCGTATAAAAGCATGTTTCTCTTGTGCAAGCTTCTCAATGACATGTTTATAAAGACAAAGGGCAGAGATGGATATCATTTAACGAATCGACGTTCAGTTTCGCAAAGCTGCATAAACGACCCAGAGTCACGCCATCTATCTGATTGAGCATACCTACAACCTTTCGCCGGCCAGCGATCACCGACTTATAACTTACTTAGCGAAAACAGAAGCCCAACGCGACTAACAAACGCAGATAAGCGCGCTTGGTATGACGCTAACATTAAGCTGCCAGATAGAGGCAGCATTAGCGAGCCAATCGCACGTCACCCACCAATCGTAATGACCAATCGGAACTCTGCGCACACTAGGATAGCGTGACCCGAACGCAATCCGATTCGAGTGGTATTCGTTACCGCGAGATGTCCGTCGGTGCGCGGCCGCACCAATCGTCGCGTCCATCTCGCTGTCGTGCCCATATAATGATCTTCACAGACCCGGGAGAATGAAGTTGAGCCTCTCATTAATTGGCGTTTTGAGTCGAGATCGCTGCGCGAAAGATAGGTTAATTCCTCGCTCGGGAGAGATCGTTGTCGCTCAAAAAAGAAGGTGAGCGTGCGTTTTCTGGAAATCAGATCCAATTACAACGGGGCCCGTTAAGGTTTTGTTCTGTTTGGCCGCGGGCCGGCTCACGATATTGATGGACGAGCGTCGCGGCGAGACGTGGACGCACTCGCAAACTTAATCCGCGGTGAGGCACCGACCGGAGCCCGCAGCCCGGCGCCCGTGTCCCCACCCACGCGGCGACATTTACATAGCGCGACCACGTCTCAATTAGGAGCGCTAATGTATGCCTCGACTGGGAGCTCCATCTGACTGACGTCGACAGATACGCGACGAAACGTGACGAGTGACGGCTATCGCGAGAATCCCCGCCGGCTCGCATCGTTCCTAACAACACTAATAGGAGCCGATACGGCGACTTTCTTTTTGTTCTACTCAGCATTCCAAAGTTCTGTTTTAAATCCCAATATATCGTTGTCCGAGCTATGAGTCATGCCTTGAATCGCATGATCTAATCTGAGGCCTTAGTACGGGTGGAGCATTCGGCTATTAGTTTCGTGTTCAATCATAGACCTATCTAACGGTTATCTTTTGTTTCTTCCAGGTGAGGACGAGGAATGGGGAAACGAGGGCGAGGCGATGCCGGGAGAACCTCGAACGCCGAGCTCGGGCGCCGCGTCGCCCGCGTCCGGGGCCTCACCTGCCGCGTCGGTCACTGCGTCGCCGCCTAGACTACGCCTCAACACTAGCCTGGCTACAGACCCTGCTTTAGTAGCAGGCGCGCAGTCAACAGTATTTAAACGAGAACTTCCATCACCATCACCGCCACCTGTGACGGCAACGGCAGTCACTCCTCAACCTAGAGACTATCTAGCTGTTGCAGCAGCGGCCTTTCCGGGGCTCTTTCCTGCCGCCGGACCGCCGGGTTATATCTGCAAACCATGTGGTATCCGCTACTCTTCTCTGAGCACACTTCAGGCACACCAAGAGCACTACTGCTCAAATCGCAAACCGAAAACAGATGGAACAGACTCCCCGGCTGATGCCAATGCAGACGAATCGAGCGGAGATTCAAAGACACCGCGACCGCCTAACAAGCAGTACCAGTGCACGTATTGCTCCTACAGTGCGGATAAGAAAGTAAGCTTGAACAGGCACATGCGAATGCACTCTTCCTCACCTGTGTGCAGTGGCACGCCAGCTCCAACTCCCACGTCTAATGGGGAGACCGCAGATAGTCCCCCAGCACCGGACCGCTACTGTACAGATTGTGATATTCGCTTCAGCTCGATTAAAACCTATCGCGCTCATAAAACTCATTACTGCAGTACAAGGCAGGTCGTCAAGAATACGCCAACTGCTACTAGAGGAAGCTCGGCAACATCAGGATCAGCACCGCCGTCGCCTGGTCCAACCCCGCCAGCCGGAAGTGGTTATGCGCTTGCACTACCCACAACCCCAATACTAATCCTACCAATTGGATTACTTCGAAACGCCAGCACACTTCCCGGGGCAACCCTCCCAGACCCGGATACCCCTTGTTTTCTGCTTCCCAATGGAACATTTCAGCCTTTTAGCGCGCTGCCGAGCTTACCCACTGACGGAAAAGCGGCAGAAGTACTGAAATCCGCTAACAGACGGCGAGAGAACTCCAGAGATAGCGTACAGATTCCCCTTGATCTTAGCGTTAGGCGGTCACCGGAATCGGTAACGACTGATGAGCATGAGAAAGAGAATAGAATGAGGTCTACGACCCCAGAACAGATAGTGTGCGCGCCATCACTTCCAGGATCGCCTGGGACTCCGTCTCCCTCGCCGAGACGGTCTTCCTCGCCTAGTGGAGAGTGTTCGCCAAAACGACGACGTCATAATAGCTCACGGGGGCCTACCCCAAAACCGCCTAGCGTGCCATCCCCACCCGAAGAGAAGTTCAACCCAGGCCCGCCTGCTCTCCTACCGCCAGGCCTGGCCATGCGTCTCGCGGCTGATCTGCCCGTAACCACTGCATCACCACAAATGCTGGTAAAACAAGGCGTATCTAAATGCAAAGAGTGTAACATTGTCTTCTGCAAATATGAAAACTATAGAATCCATAAGAGGCATTACTGTTCCGCGGGTGGAGGAGATGAGCGAGCAAGTCCTGCTCCAGAGCCTGGTCCACCCCCACAGTACCGCCAGCTTATTTGCCTTGCGTGTGGAATACACTTCAGCTCGCTAGACAACCTGACGACGCATCAGTCTTACTATTGTACGAAACGGGAAACGCGGTCGCCGCGCGCAGCTGTACCAACCACCCCGGTTGTCGAAGCGAGGGTATCTACTGGGACAGAAGGAGGCTGGAAGTGTCCCTGTTGCGACGTGGTCTCTCCGACCGCGGCAGCGGCTCAGAGGCACATGGAAGCACATTCTGGAGTTAAGGCGTTCCGCTGCACCATCTGCCGGTACCGTGGGAATACGTTGCGGGGAATGCGCACGCATATACGCATGCACTTCAACAATAAGAAGCCAGCTGATATGCAGGTAACTTGCTTTCACAGTTACCTTACATTATTAAGCTTCCCAATCCAATAAAAAAAATCTACTGTAGAAATTCTATAAACTAAGCAAATAAATGCATGTATCCTTACGTAAAATCACTTGCTATTTGAGGAAATACGCACACTCACTCACTACTCCTTTGACAACATCTTAAAACTTACCAACAATTATCTCTTCCAGGAGGAAAGCTACATAGCGTGCGTGCTTGAAGACGACAGTCGAGAGGCCACGTCCCCCAGTCCAGCGGCCACCGGCGAAAGAGTCCACCGCTGCAGCAGTTGCGCTTACACCTCCACATACCGAGGCAACGTGGTTCGGCACGCCAGGCTGGTCCACGCCACCGACGAGCCAGAAGAGGAACGACCAGACCCTTCCCCGCCAGTGATCCCTGTCACCGTCACTGCCGTAGACATTAAGAAGGAACCTGGTACGGAGGAGGAAACTCCAAACTATTGCAAATCTTGTGACATATCTTTTAAGTACGTAAACACGTATAAAGCACATAAGCAGTTTTACTGTACCGCTAACCAAGAAACAGCAGCGAATAATAATGTGCCAGCGCCGAGGGAAAGCGATGCTGCGGTGCTATAGACCTTTTCATTGGCTTATATGACATTCTTTTCTCAGTACCTCTGGCGGAGGCAAAATGGGAAATAGGTAATAAGAGTGCCTACTATCAATTTGAACTTGAGCTAGGAACGAGTGCTTCATTTGATATCAAAGTATTCGCAGAAAGTTGCCTGCTCTCCTGGCCTAATCGTTTGGACTTGTGTTTTTATGTTCCAAGCCTTATAAGGCAAGCATCCGTAGTCTTTGTCATATAATAGGCGAAGGGTCGGCTTCTTTTAGAATTATTGCAAAACCAATAACAGGGCCAGAAAGTTGCAAAAAAAACCCGAATAAAGTTCGTTATGAAATTGGCTACGTATTACGAACACTTTCGTTTGCTATTTTGTCATATTAGCCAATGAGAAGTGTCTTAAATTCCTGAATATCGCTAAGATAATAAGCTTCTGTTGATAAAATTAGACATTAAATGTATCCATTTGGATTTATTATAAAAATCATGTGCAATAATTGATGATTATTAATATTAAAACTGCATATCAATGCCAAATCAATGATTCGAAATTTCAACTGTAGTAAGATTTCTAATCTGACTGACAGACTTAAACTTGTGATTATCAAGTCCACTTGCCCTGCCGAGCCATAGTTGTCAACTTATATTAGCTTACTGCAACTAGCTACAAAAGTACTTTAAACACCATCTAAGAAGACTACTTCCGGGGAAAAGTAACTCATCAATATAAACAACTTTTAAAATGCGATCAGTGATATTTTTAGAATATGAATTCCAGGCGGAGAAAAATTTTTGGTCATCAAATTTTTTTCACTCTCCCGATATTGATTTCATAGTATAAGTTGTTCATGTTGATTTTCACCTCCTTTTTTACCCATCTGTGCTTATAGACATGTGATAAGTATTTGTATAAGTCTGTCAGTTCGTTTCAACTAGTGTACATAAACTAAGTCCTCAATCTAGATTTTTGTTACATTGTTATGTATATGAATAGTTAATCTTCCTCTGTATTATTACCAAAACTGTAAATACCTATATGTAAAGATATTATTAAATTGTAATTAAATTTTATTACCATTTGTTCTAAGATTGTTCTTTCTTTGTTGATTTGTTTAATATTAATTGATAGTGAATTTTATTGACTCAATACGATGTGTATGCTCAGATTTGTTTCTTATTCTTTATAACTAGTAGTTTTATATGGTCGATTAGCAAAACCATACAGGATTATGTCAACGTAGCTATTTGTATTAGACATGGAAATTATCGCTACTTTTAAATCATTATTATATGATTATTTGTATCACTATCATGTATAAAATCGCAATAATGTTTTCATTATGATGCCGTAATGTCACACTTTCTATTTCACACGTAAAAAATCACAGGCAAAACTGTTTTTCTAACGGCTCTAACGGACATCACACGGACCTTTAGACTTTTATTTAACTGTGGTTTTTGTCTTAAGTCAAATTACCCGGTACTGTGGGTCAAATTACTCGGTACTGTGGTTCTTCTCTTAAGTGAAATTACCCGGTACTGCAGTTCTTCTCTTAAGTAAAATTACCCGGTACTGTGGTTCTGCTCTTAAATGAAATTACCCGGTACTGTAGTTCTTCTCTTAAGTAAAATTACCCGGTACTGTGGTTCTGCTCTTAAATGAAATTACCCTGTACTGTAGTTCTTCTCTTAAGTAAAATTACCCGGTACTGTAGTTCTTCTCTTAAGTAAAATTACCCGGTACTGTGGTTCTGCTCTTAAATGAAATTACCCGGTACTGTAGTTCTTCTCTTAAGTAAAATTACCCGGTACTGTAGTTCTTCTCTTAAGTAAAATTACCCGGTACTGTGGTTCTGCTCTTAAATGAAATTACCCGGTACTGTAGTTCTTCTCTTAAGTAAAATTACCCGGTACTGTGGTTCTGCTCTTAAATGAAATTACCCGGTACTGTAGTTCTTCTCTTAAGTAAAATTACCCGGTACTGTGGTTCTGCTCTTAAATGAAATTACCCGGTACTGTGATTTTTCTGTTATGAAATTCCCGGTACTGTAGTTTTTCTATTAAGTGAAATTACTCGGTACTGTAGTTTTTCTATTAAGTGAAATTACCCGGTACTGTGGTTCATGTAAGTCAAATTCCCGGTTTTCTGTGTTGCTACATTACATGTCATATTAGTTATGTTTCTTTAACAAGACAATATGATTGACATCAAGACCTGATGATGGATGCTGGGCCAACCTTTAGACAGCTACGTTGACATACCTTGTAAACCTAGTATCAGATTACCTATCTTTGAATGCAATATGTTCTACTTTTCAATCTTACCTGTGATGGTAATAGCATTATTCGGAACTAAAACATTTTAAGCTCTCACTACTCTGGACAACCCAGAAATGTATTCCAAAAGGAGTGTATCCTGTTGTCGTTGAATTTTCCTTGTAATAGAGTAGATTCTTAAAAAAATACTGCATATTTTCGAAGTGAGGGAGTTTCTAACGTTTTACTCAAACTTCGTTGTTATATCCCTTTAAAAATTCATTCGTGATTGAATAATGTATACGGCTTCGATTCCAAAACTGGATATTATGATATTAACTCGCTGTTTATTCAATATTTAAACAAAATTTAAAATTACCATGTTTTGTCATGCCAAAGCATCGCTAGGTTAATCTTAATGCATTTATAGATATCTCACTAATTATAAATAGCTTTTAAGTGAATAAAAGACTTGTTCCGTAGGTGTAACTACGTAATTTGTGTTTGTCTGTCCTAACTTGGAGTGAGTCTCGAATTTGCAAAGGATAGTGGATTGTTATCTCTCGATCTTCCATTAATTTGTGATGTTATTGAGTTAATTTGAAAGTAAAGTCGAAGGCAAATATTATTAGACACATCAAATCAATATAAGAAATGTAATCTCCGGTCATTTTCAATATTCTATCCATAAGAGATACGTAAGGTAATGTTTGTTAATTGGAAATGGTCGTTTATTTATCTATTGGGGAATTTCTCGTTGACATTTTTAAGTGGAATTGTATTTTTTAAGTCATTTCCAAAATAATTGACATTTGCCTGCGACTCTACTACTATATGTACTGTAGTTACTACTATAGTTACTGTTTGTAGGCGTAACGTTATCGTAAACATGACATTTTTGTAAAAAATTGTGACCACTTTAAAAAATCAGAGAAATTTCACAAAATATACTCATCTCAACATTATTATATCAACCCTAATTTATGGTTTTCAGGTTAAGTTTTAATATTGGTATTTCGTCTAATTTAGCCGTTTATAATAATAAAGGAATAATCAAATTATTCTTTAGGTGTTAATATAAATATTTTGTGTAATTTCTCTGATTCAAGTTAAAACATCTGATGTTACGTGCCATAACATTGTGTTCCGTTCAAACAATTATAATTAAGACGCCATCTCGAATTATCGTTTTGCAATTAGTAAAAAGTGTCGTTAATATTTTGCAAACTATCTAAGTCGGTTCAGCCGTTACTGGCTCAGATGGGCCTAAAACTAAAAATCATCATCATTTTCCCAAATTTGAAATGTCATTAAAAGTGTTTTTTTTTTTTATTATGTCTTTTACACTTGTGTCAGACCCTCAATAGGACTATACAGTCTTCCAATTCGTGATCACTCGTTTTTATTTTCAATAACTTAAGATATTTTGAGCTATTTTTTAATTTTGATATTTTTCAAAATATTAGCGGCATTTTACCAACACGTATTCAAAATCACGTAATGCAATGTTTAATCATAATTAAAGTAATTGATCATAAAATCAACTGAAGTAGGCATACAATGATATTGTAAAGATACCGCCAGACAATAAATTATTTATCACATATTAATGACGTTTTTTATTTATTTTAATTTTGACCCTTATACCATAGAAATAAGATTTAAACTCACTAATTCAACATCAAACGAAGATATTTAGCTCACCAACAGACGATCTAAAGATATGTTCAGTTTTCATTTGAAAAATCCTAAAGGCGTTATCACACTGACGATTTGTGAACGTGTTACTAAGTCTACTATTTGAACAAGGGTCAATATGCTAATAAAATACCTTCATAACAATAAAATCTGATTTATTTCACGTAAAATAGATAATCATGTTGTCCTTATATCTAGTATTCACTTTGGCTTACAAATTAAAAATAAAAACATCTGACCGGTTCAATCCGGATTATACTCGTCGTCACTAGCGTATTGCTCTCGGAACTGTGTTGTGTCTTCTTCCTGGCCGTAGTAGAAACCGTCATTGTCACTGTCCTCTTTGTAGCCTGAAACAAAATAAAGTATACTATAATAGAAGCCTCAGACCTTAGGACCTTAGAAACGTATACTCGCAGCGAGCTCGCGGCAAACACGTTAATAAATCGCCTCACTGGAATCACACTCGCAAAACGCCAGTGTGATAACGTCCTCAGAGATAATCCAACTGAATACTGAAAGAACATGGAGGCCTTTGCCTAGCTTTAGAACAAAAAAAAAAGACTAGAAGCCGCTCCTCCGCAGAGCGGTCGTTTGGGGACAATTTTGTGGCCACCTCGTTCACCAGACCTCAACCCATTGGACTTTTTTTACTGGGGATGCCTTAAAGAAAAGGTTTATAAAGACCCAATCAATACAGTGGACCAGCTACGGGAGCGTGTGCGATTAGCTGCTCAGAAAAACACAGAGCAAAGAATTGCGAACAGGATTAAAAGATCTTTTATCAAAAGGTGCAGAGCATGCATCAGAGCACGTGGTGGCCTTTTCGAACACCTTTTGTAATAGTAAATTTAATAAATGAAATGCATTTAAAATTTATTGTTTCGTTTTATTTCATTACCGAATTTTAAACTAACGTTTTTAGGTGATTTTAAGTAATGAAGTAAATTTTAGTACTATTTGTAATTTTATAATAATTCGCTCTACCCATTTTAATAGGAATTACTTTTGAATCAACTTGTGGAAATACCATGTAATGTACCATTTCGGAATCTCGATGAAATAGGCTAATTTTTTTAAAATTTGGCATTCAAGTGACCATACATTTTTTTTACACCACAGAAGGGTAAAGGTCAGGAAAACAAACGAAAGCAAGTAAAATTTTAGTGAAATCTTATTTTAAAAACATAACTGTGATTGTGTTATAAAAATAATAGTTTCCATTCGATAGCACATCTATCCAAGAATACTATCCAAAAAACAGATAGAAAAAAAATTTCATTTGCAGTCTTGGCGCCAAAAATAGTGACGAAGAGTGAAATATTTCTTAAATTTCGAAAATGTCGAATATCTCGAAAACCGAGGCACTTTTACTGAGCATAACAAATATTTTTCTGAACCGCCACAATGGCCCCTACCCGCAGGTACCGTATTATCCACTCATTACACCACACCCTGTATAGAATCTACGGGTGAAGGATAGTAAATTATAAAAGTACATAAATCATAGTTTTAATTCAACACCGTAAGATGCCGGCGGAGGATGAATATCCCATACAAACGTAATACAAACATCATTAGATTGAAATTTTTCAAATAATACAATTTTCAATAAACATATTTTCTTCTCATATGTTTCGTTTCTATAGTATTGTTTGTTCAGGAACACAGCTCATATTGCAAAGTTACAGAATAACAAGATATTAAAAAAAAAAAAAACATGTTTTCATTCATGATTTTTGGTATTACGGAACACGACCAAATTCTGAACGGATAGTATTGCTATCTCGCGCAAACACCAAGCTTCAGCTTCCGCTAAACTGAGATAGCAATATTCAAACCGATTATTAATTGCGCCTCGAATTGAAGTTACCAGCGGCCTTCGCCGGTTCTTAATGCATACAACTAAGGTATGGAACACTACCAACGTCAGATTTTCCTGACTACATTATGTTTTTTTTTGTATTTGACTTGTAGATGGAACGCTTGTTTAACTTGCTGGATTCATATCGATGTTGTATAAAAAACAAGACCGGTTAAGTACGAGTAGGACTCGCGCACCGAAGGTTCTGAACCTAGATAGGGTTATTTATGTTAATTAAGTAGCGCCATCTAGTTATGTGACCGGTAAACCAGATGGATGCTTGGTTATAATTTTCCTGTAATCTTTGTATTTATATCTATAAATCGTATTAATTTCAGATTTCTCACTTCATAAACCTCAGAGATAAGGGGATCGAAATTTTCATCATATCTCCAAACCTGAACAAAGTAAAAAATAAAATGGTTTTGGGATGTGTAAATCAATCTCTTTGATGCTATACCTCACTCGATCTAACCATATTTTGAAATCTTAACCCCCGCCACTTAAGCTCTTTTTGTCATCAAAATAAAAATATATTTTTAATATTTTTACTAGCGACTTGCAATAGAGGAAGGTCTGTCTTATTTATAACTATTCTATATGCATATATATTTCAAAGATAGATTCAGTACTTGCTGAAATAATCAGCTGTGACAGACGGATGGACGGACAGACAAAGTCGTACCATAAGGTTTCCGTTTCTACAATTTATGTCCACAACCCTAAAAAGTTATATGATTATGATGAAACGCTTTTTACCATCTATTGATTCCTCATCCATCTCCTTAACAGGCGCGCAGTGCACGAAGCCGCGGTTGTCGTTGAGATCCGGTTCCTCTCCTAACACTTTCGCCTTGTATCTGGCGTAGGCCTCCCCGTAGCGCTTAACGTCGTCCGAGACTATCATCGGCTCGCTGTAGATCTGCTCTTCACCATCATCTGATGAGAGATCCTCTGAAAATAATATGAGAACATTATCACTTATATCTGTTTTTTTTATTTATCCTACTATGCTGTCCCACTGCTGGGCAAAGGCCTATATACTATTCCTATATTATAAGACCACTGACTTCTGTAACACAGGTTTTTGTACCTAGCTCAGATGTCAGAGACTTCATAGGACGTCTGTTACAAAGTGATATTGAGTCAAAAAATAAAATACATTATTTCAAGCAACTATATAGCTCATATAAGTACAATACACAATAGGTACTTAGATAGATCTTTATTGCTATTAAAGGAAATATACAACAAATAACGGTACAATGGGCGGTCTTATCGCTGGAAGCCATCTCTGCCAGACAACCTTTGGATGGACAGGATAAACTTAGGTAGGTATATTAAACAGGGTTATAAGAGCATGCCTGCGACAGCAATGTTTGGTGTACGGGCAGTGTACTGTTGTTGGAGCTGGGCCGCAGCCTGCGCATACGCACCGGGACGCGACGTGCTTGCGCATGACGGTGTGGAAGCAGTCCCGTCGCGCTGCAATAGTGGGACAGCGCCAGCACCGTCCTTAGTGTATACTACGAGTTTTATTATGTACGACATTAAATGAAAACACGGTTAGTATTGTTGTAGCCATTGTACACTTGTGATGCAAAATAAACGTTTTTCTATTCTTCTATTCTATTCTAAAATAGGTTTTGTTCAAATTCATTTCAATTTTTTTCATTGTCACAATAAATATTTTTCTATTTCTATTTCGTTAGAAAATGTACCAAAATATAAGTGAAACAGCTTGCATAAAATAGGTAAATAAATCATATTAATTCATCATGTGAACTGACTAAGCGGCATCGTCTCAAAGGCGCCATCGATTTACGTTAATAACTGTTTATTGGAAATGTATTACTTGATAAAAATTCAAGCTACCGGTATTAAACCTAAAATCAGTTAATACTAATCCGAATGTATATTTTAAATTAATGTCATATGTACATGACAAAACAGGTTGTATAATATGGCACAGAAACATGGTCTCTCACTATGGACCTCATAAGAAGGGTCAAGGTCGCTCAGCGTGCTATGTAGAGGGGCATGGTTGGTGCATCAAACAAGTTGCGATAAACCAAGCTCACAGACATAGTCAAGAAAATTAGCAAGCTAAAGTGGTCGTAGGGGCAGAAAGGAATCGCGTGGGGACCACGCACTGGAAAGAAGAAATATAAACATAATATTTGAAAAAGTTTTATAAAGTTTTTTTTAAAGTTTAATATTTTATAAAGGTTGCCTGGAAGAAATCGCTTTCAGCGATAAGGCCGCCCATTGTACTTTATTTAAGTAGCTTAAATTAGTTTTTTTTTAAGTATTCCTGGTGTACAATAAAGGATTATTCTATTCTTCTATTCTAATATTTTACCAATATCAACTCTCTTCATAGCTTTCACGATAGCATCCTCGTCAATACTGCTGGCTTCAGAGTCAGGGTACTCATTCCTCCAGTTGTTTTCATCATTGGAGTCATCGTCATCATCAGCTTCATCCGAGGAATTGGCTGCTCTGTTCTGATTTAACACCAGGTCCAATTCACAGTTATCTATTCTGAAGTGAGAAAGAGGTCAAATCTAGTATAACATTTTGTTGACACGACCTAGATGTTGAATTGCTAAAGATAATGAGGAAAGAATAAATTAATGAAAACACTTAGTTAGAAATTACAATGTCTTTGAGACAGCCTTTGGTATAGAAGAATTTTATTATCACCATAAATATTTTGGTACTTTATGATTCAATTCAAATTCAAGCTCCAAGGGACCATATACCTATGTATTTGATAATAATTTCAACATCATACCTCCACGCGTTCTTAAAAAAAGGTTTTTGACAGACTGACAAACAATGAAGTAATCCTACAAGGGTTCCTTTTTACCTTTTGAGGTAAGAACCCCTAAAAAACAGCAAACTTCGAAATTTTTGCTTTCTTTTCAACCTAAACCGATTGATCAGTTGATTGGTACCTGAATCTGCATGCTCTCTGGGACTCCGTTTTCATTCATCTCAGTTTTACCAGTTTCATAAGCCATATAACACTGATCTAGATTATATACCTTACAAGTTGGTCTAACATAGACACATCAAAGTCCTGTGTTGCAGCCATGTACAAGTCGTAAGCATACTGAACTCCTTCCTCCTCGTCCTTTCTCTTCAGGTCCACTAGATCAAACTCTTCAGTCTCACTGTCTTTCAAACCTCGTAGGCAGTTCACCACCTAAAAACCATTGTTATAAATTTATCTACACTTTATAAACTTAAATCTTACGCCAAACTAATAGAATTACACCCAAATGAGCTTGCTAATTACACCACAACCTTCATAAGGTTAAAGGACAGCCCCCCAAGACCTCACATAGCTCAATGCACTATTGAAGATGGAAGTGCCACTGGGCTTATTCCACTCAGGCCAATTGCGAAAGCAATACCAACTCAAGTACAATGCTCTCATCGGCAGATTCCAAGAAACCAGAGACATAAACACAATAGGTTTTTTTAAAAAACCACGATAAAAATTAAACATTGTTTATCAAATTTAAAAAAAATCTTGTACAGTAATTGCTAAGGCATTTATTAAACACACGTTAAACAGTTTTTTAACTTTCTTGTGGTAACACGGTATACTTTATAAGTTATTCAAACATGTTCTTGACAAGCAGACTCATCTTTAGAACACCAGTTTCCATCAAATAGATGAGAATCATCACAACAGTTTTTTAAATTCTATTTTTAAAGGAGCTTTGTGTCGTTTAACGACAATGTCAGCTCCATAGAACTCTGTATGTATTAAAAACAATACAATTGAAATTACTCAAGCACTTTCATTTATATGTGAACCGGTAGAGCATGTTAGCTGCATCTGATGATTGTTCAGCTAACATGCTCTGAAATAGGTCCACATCGAGCTGGTTTGCTTTGCACACTCCAAACAGTTCCTCTCATTGATGTACTCTGGCCACATTCCACCAAAAGGTGGTCGTCATCCTACATGTATCACAATCAGGGCTATCCACCTTCTGTCCAGCACAACAGTTTTAAAACTATGAAAAACCTCACTGCCTCAACCCCACAACCTCACAATTCATCTATCTAAATAGGAGATACAAAATTTGACAGAGAGACAGAACGGTCTTTAATAAAAGAATAATGAATGACCTAGCAATAAAAGAACAAGAAGAATAAAAGGGTATAGGTTAATAGAAAAGCCTTTGAGCCTATTGCTAATTTCAAATCCAATCAATCTCACAGATTAATTAAGTGTTTCAAATGAGATGGGTTCCATACTATTATTTGTGGATGTTTGCAATGCCATTATAACAATGATGCCTTGCATTGTAACCTAAAGTTGAGCTCAATAGCTTTAGATTTCATTTCAACTGTCACACATTGAGTGTTCAGTGCATCACCTCTTTTCTGACCAGCCCCCAATCCTAACTCCATAAAATAACAGAGGAGAGTTGGTAGCAGTTTTCGTGAATTCCCAAAGGTGCAGTTGTAACATTCACCTAATTACACTACTAATTAATTAAACTACCTCCGTGGCGCAGTGGGCAAATAGCCGGCTGAGACGCAGGAGGATCTACAGATATTTGTTTCGGGTTTGGATGTTTTTCTATATATGATAAGTATGCATTTACAAAAAAAAAAGTATATAAGTATTCTATCAGTTATCTGGTTCCCATAGTACAATCTCTGCTTAATTTGGGGCTAGATAGCGCTGTGTAACATGTCCAGCAATATTTATTATTATTATTATAATTAAATATCAATAAAAGTGTATCTTACCTCATAGCGGCTTTCTGTCGATTGTACTTTCCTCTCATTCCTGAGTTTTTGTATTATATCCTTCACTTTTGAACTTGAATGTAGCTTTAAATCAGTATTTGGAACTATTTTCTTGACATTTGGTGTTTCCTGAAATTGAAAACATTTTCTAATTAATTTTCACAGCAGTGGTAGAAGTATGTAACTAGGTAGGTATCCTTAAAACATCACATTTTTTCATGTAGAATCATAATCATAATAAATGAAAAATAAATGGTTTATTGCCAGAATATAGGTTATACACAAAAATGTCAGATTTAATTTATATTACTTTCACTATACTCGACCCAAATGATATTTATTAAGACTATTATTACACTATTTATGTCAAACATTTATCATTCAATTATAATTAGGTATTCTATGTCAAAAATCATGTCATTATATGTACTGTATTCTTCTAAAGTAAAAAAGGTCTTATCTAACAGCCAAAGAATTATACATGCAAGACTTCAATAAAGACTGGATATTTTTATTCAAGTTTAGGGACCAAATCAGATGCATTAGCTATAATGACTTGCATTAGCTAACTGGGCATAGAGCGCAATGGATCATTAAACCGCAAAAGACCAGACTTAAACACAGAAGAAACAGTTGATAGCGTCATAGCTCAACTGCTCCAGATCCCTACCAGGCGGAAGTGTCGCCAAGGCACTGGCTGCATTTCCCCACTGAATTGCAATGCGTTGACAGTTATGCGCCAGCTCTCGGATCCCACTTCGCTCCGACCAGACGCGATGGGTACGGTTACTGTCTCAACCATAAATGGCTCAAATACGTAAGCTCTGTCGAGACTTCCTAAACAGTGATGGCGATATCTCATCGGTGTCTGTCTTCATACGCTTACAGATTAGCACCAACACATCTTGAGGGTTATCTTCGAGCTTTCGCTTTACCCTGAGCACTTTTTTGCATATAGCATAAATTTTACCTGATTTTCAACGGTTCCTCGAAACACAAACAGTGATGGCGATATCTCATCGGTGTCTGTCTTCATACGCTTACACATTAGCACCAACGCATCTTGAGGGTTATCTTCTAGCCTTCGCTTTACTCTGAGCACAGTAGACGTCGCCATAATTCACAGAAATTCTCAATAAAATATTTAGCGGCAATTACATCAGACAGACAAGCCATGCAGCTTTGCTTTTTTGTTTTGTTTGCTTGCTTCACTTCATTTGCTTGCTCTTTCTTGCTTGCTTCGCTATCACCACAGACAGAACACAATTAAAGCGATCACTATTTTGGTTCAGAAAGTTTAGGGAAAGAGAGTTTTTTGGCGACAAAGAGTGTTATTGCGTCGTGCGCCGTAAGCTGTCTCTAAACCAATGATGCTGATGCTACAGTATCGACTATCGATGTTTGATGTCGATATAGATCAATTATTGAGGGATTTTCACCATAGTACATGTAATGAGGGTTTTTCATTAACGATTTAAAAATAATAAAACTAGTTCCAAGTTCCAACTAGCGTAATAGATGGCTGGCGCTGTCTGGAGCTGCACCGCCAAAAAATATAATTTACATGCCAAAATCTCAAAGACACAATATCAAAATTTGTCTAAAACAACGTCACTTCGTCAGATAAATAAACACATATGTCTGTTTTTTACTTCAATTTCAACGTAGTACCTACATATAGGTGATCAGTGGTGAAAACCTCTCACTAGGAATAAAAATGTATGT
The DNA here is from genome assembly GCA_963924445.1 of Philereme transversata. Classification (NCBI taxonomy): domain Eukaryota; kingdom Metazoa; phylum Arthropoda; class Insecta; order Lepidoptera; family Geometridae; genus Philereme; species Philereme transversata. The sequence continues at coordinate 2,606,190 of OZ004337.1, read as the reverse complement.
ATCCTGTAACGGGTGCTACCCTGTACTGTAACGGTATTAGTAAACGACAGACTGGCTTTTATGAAATGTGTATTTTATTATCTTCAGAAAATTAGGAGAAATTATGAAAATTTTAAGAACCTACAAATCGATATGTTCGTTTCGATGTCATATTCCAGCTTAGGAACTATTTATATAATACACTATGCTTGTACAAATTTCTTCCTCCTGGCATCACCAGCCATTTGAAGGGTTAGGGTTATTCACGAAAGTCCGAACCTTACCCACACTCCCCAAAGAAACGAATATCGAAGTGTTGAAGTGAATTCACTATTGATTTTATGTATGTATGTCTTCTGTGAGTTTTTTTTTGAAGAGAAAACTTCTACAGCATCGTTGTGATTTGAAAGTCAATGAAACGAAAGAGACACAAGTGAAAAATTATTTAGCATCGTTGTGATTTTAAAGTCGATGAAACGAAAAAGCGACTGTAAAAAGAGACAGACACATAAATTCATAAGATTTAACGTGGGAGAAAATGAGATAGGAACCATTGTACAGTGTTTCATAGGTTCGTGGTTCTCTTTGTGCTTTGCTTCGTACTCCCTCTACTCGTGTTCGTGGCGAACCTTGATCCCTATGACACTGACAGCTAATGTCATCATATAACATTGTAGTGGCGTCACCATTAAATTGGGATCATATTGGGGGCGTCTAAAAATGCCATTTATAAATTTTACGTAGCTTTATACCATTAGTAATGATATTCCGTTGATATTTTTAACAATTCTTAACATTTACAAGAAGTTATCTCAATCTGAATTTATGTTTACGTCCTGCAAAACTTACGTCGTGTGACGTTTATCGACTAGGGCGGCAAGTATCGATAAAAAAATGTCGGTAATGGAAACGAGTGCACAATTTTTTTTCATACTCACATCTTAGTTCATACATCAGACAAAATAAATAAATGGGGAACATTCATTTTCATGATAAAATATATACTTATATAGCAAAAACGTGTTTACCGGGTTAAACATTATTAGAAAATAACAAGGTTGGAAACTTTCGTTTTACTTACCAACTTAATCTATGCCAAAAATCTTAAATTAATACAACAACAACATAATGGACATTAAAAATGCACATTATAATATTTTTTAAAACATGTTTACTGAATGCAAGCCACGCCTTTGTTTAAAAAAAAAAAATTGTCGACACGACCCATCACTAACACGAACTGTCATAGGGATCAAGGTTCGCCGCGCCGAGTATAACTTTGCATCACTATGATCATCACTAAAACCTACAATTATCATCTTCCCGAAATTTTACATTCGTCTCATTATCTTGAAACCAAAATTTTTAAAGGTTTCATTTCTACCAAGTGTGAATTGCACACATGCATTTTTTTGGCGTCGCACCTTCTGTTGGTTGTTAAAGTGAAGATCGTGACATGACTGATGACTGACAGTAGTAGCAAGAATTTTATAATCTGTGACAAACAAACCCCAAAAAAAGCCCACTCAAAAAAGGAAAGTTGATTTTGCTTATGCAGTTTCCGTGCATGCACGCAGATTTATCAGAAAACAGTGAGCAATGGCTAACTCAGAAGACTGGAGAAACCAGACGTTTCGCCAAAGTGTGGTTTCTAAGATGTAAGTAACAATGAATTTAGATAGACGCCGCACCTTTCCACAATAATTATTTCACAGGGTATTTCCCGGTACAGACCCCGATACAATACAGATTGTGCTTTGCTCATGGCAGCCTAGGGTCTTTATTGTTCTGCCCACCAGGAAGTATATGGAGATTATTTCAAATAATTTAAGCAAAATGTTAAACCTTGTTATGAAAATGTATCTCATGTCATCTGGGTCTTCTACATCTATAAATCATCTTCAGTTAGCACTTGTAAACTCCAGAGCGTTTAACAATGTTTAGTGTAGGTATACTATACAATTTCTAGCCTATAAAACTCAGCGTCTTCTCACCACTTTCAAGTATCCATTCCAAAGAAGCAATCACATTTTTTTTTACCCCTTAGTGCCACTGGTTAATTTTCACCACACCAATCACTGACCATATATTCCATAACAAGCTTCTGCCCGCAGCTTCGCATGTGTATATTTGCCAGAAAAAGTAGTCTTTGTTTCAATCCAGGTATAGAATATTTCAGCAAAATCGGTTAAGCCGTTAAGTTGTGAAAGCCTCACAGACATACTGAGAGACAGAGTTCCTTTCGAATTTATAATATTACTATTAATATGGACTTAAAATACTTAAATAAATAAAAGAACCACTTGAACTACAATTTAGGTAATTGCTTGATATCATCTACATACACACAGTGTTGAAAGTCGCTTAATGTTCTCTTTTTGTATTAATGTCTTATTAGTTTGTAGCTAGTATTCAAGTAATGATAATGTTCGGACTTGCCCCTGATTACTCCCTATCTTCAGGAACATCTGAGGATGTCCTTCATAGGGATTGTGACATGAGCATGTTACTTTGCTATATAAAGTACCTGCAAGAATACCTTAAAAAATATATATGAAATGAATAAATAAAGCATTTATTGAGGAACAGGAAACACCACAGAGGTTTGTGTATCTGAAAGGAGTTTTTTGGTTCCCTTCATTATCCACAATCACTTGATGCACTATAGGGTTGATGGAATTTGGCGTTCAGGATTCTGACTCATTAATCCTTCTTCACTCTTTTGTTGCATGTTGTTCAAGACAATGAAAGAATGATGCACTGTAGAAGATTATCAGCTGTTATAGATTGGTATCTATAACAGCTGATAATCTTCTACAGCTGATTGGCAGGATCTGGCTCTGGACCGTGATAAATGGAAGGAAGAGGAGGAGGCTTTTGCCCAGCAGTGGGACAGTACGAGCTAGCAAAAAAAAAAATAGACCCCAGCAGCCTCCTTTATAGCAATAGAGTTCTAAACCGGTAATTGTAAGCTAAAAATACAATTATTGACATGTTATAGTGAGGAGGTGATCCAGCGATCAGGCATGCAGGTCGCCAGGAACAGCAGTGAGATGGAGAACCATGTGTTCATGAAGGCCAAGACTCGGGAAGAGTACATGAACATGGTGGCGAAATTGATACTTCATGTGCGGGAGATGTGTGAGTATATCTACTTTTGTTTTAAAGGCTGCAAGATCGGTCGCTTTGAAAACCTATGAAGGAGGCTATTGTTAAGGCTAGGAACAAATCTATGCAGAATTTCACTAGAGTGATTTCGCGCCGTACAAATGTTCCAAAAGTGTCATATATGCTTTAAATGCTAGGACGGCGCAAAATTCCGCTAGTGAAATTCCTTTGCGTTTTTCCGCTTAGCTTTGTCCCTAGCCGCAAATTCGGAATGGTGGCACGTACAGGGGGGCGTTGTTTTGAGCGTACACGCTTGACTACTGAATGTATGGATTTCTCTCTTGGTGTATTCGTAGCAGCGTTTTCAGCGTGTAGTTAAGCGGCGTGATCAGTGTTCGGCGTTTTAACAAGTGTGTACAAGTGTACAACAATACACGCCCCTCGTTCTTTTCACGTGATGACACTTGCCCTTGAACGGCGGCCTCCGATTGGTTGAACGCCCCGCTCGCACGCACGCTCTAGCGAAAACTAGTTCCGTGCACGTTGAACGCGACGCTGCGCGCGATAATGCATGCTGGAACGCTTCGCTGCACGCGCTGCCGTTCTGAATTTACGGCCTAAGACTAACGCACACCTAAACGCGCCGCAAGAGCCGCACGCTTCGCAGTCATCGAATTTCCGGATGTTCTCGTGCACCTAGGTATCTGCATCGCACGCGCCATACTCGCCGAATGATCGTGTGACGTTAATATATACCCAGACCATTTCATTGAAACTACGACATATCCGAGTCCTGAGAGCGGCCTAAGGACCTCCACACACACCAAACGCGGATATCGCATCTGTATATGAGACGATAAATCAAACCCGGCCGGGCCGGGCGGTTGTCAACCAGTCTGTGCCTCAAATTCATATTCCGCCTATCATGCCTTTTCCGCCGCGCCGCCTGTCGCTGCGCCGCCTGTCGCCGCGCTGCATGAACAATGCACAACGAAAGCGGTGCTGGGCAGTCTGCCAGTTGAGCTCCATAAAACTGCGTCATGATTTAGCCTCACACAAACTTATTTTTTTTGCTACAAGTTTAATGAGGACAGGTCACCAGTAGTTTGTTTGTTATTAAGTTCTTATCGAGTAAATTTAATAATAGGTATTCCCACAAAAAGTACACATTAACAGTCATTCTCGGTCACTGCCATCCGACCTTTACGGCTGACATCACAGTTGTAATGATAGTAGCTAAAGATAAATTTCAATATAAATAATAAAATAGGTTTAGTCTGTTCTCGCGCTCTATAAAGCTCGCACTGTACGACCTGCAAGTATAAAACAGTAATTGGAGTAAAAATCATTGGACAATGTGAAAAACAATGAATGGAGTAAAATATAACAAAATAAGTAAGTCAAAACAAAAAAAATACCCTACCGGCTTAAGAATCGGCCTTTTGGTTCAGCATCACCTCAATAAGTTTTTGTCATCCATCACGATACTTCATCGACGGCCCACGACATTAACTACATCGTTCACCCATTTCGCTGCCGGACGTCCTAAGTTTCTTTCTATAGTCTATAGGCCACCATTCAGTCGTCGCCCTACTCCACGTAACGTCACCACGTCCTGCCAAGTGCCCAACTCCTTGTCAGCTTTTGAAGGTTATGAGTACCCTAAAAAGTGTCGTGTGCTCGAAAGACCCAGCATGTTCAGTCAGTGTCTATTTATTGTTTTGGGGGTGTGTGTACTGTGTAAAGAAGGTATTATCAAAGTCAATCGTCATTTCGTCATTTTTTTATTCTGTAAACAAACAGAAGGCTCTTCAAGTTTTTTGTAATTTCCTTGATCTTTTTATATACTACTCATACGCATTTATTCAAACCGTAGTAACACAATGGAACACTTGGTTACGATAATAATTCTTAAATAATTACATAGGCTTTATCTACCTAGTAGCTCATTGCACCATAATTTTGGAGATGCTAGACACAGCAAGCATTTCATAATAGACATCTAAACACTGATTAATAATTACTTAAGATAATAGCCCACTTCTTACATTAGCGATTTGAATATATCCTACTCAGCAACCCTAGACTGGTAATCATGTGACACAAAGTGAATCATATTCATATCTCTGCTTCCCTTCATATTTATTATTAGAGCGAAACATTCCCTGTGTTGTCCATTAGCAGTATTGCTATTGCATATCCAAACAGTTGTAAATTGACAATGACATCATATGCACAACTTCTTCTTGCATTAGGAATGGTTTGATTTGTCTAATAAATTATAATTGTGTATCTCGAAATTCAATGAGGGAAATTTAAAAGCAAACCAAAAATAAACGTTTCATTGAATGGATTTTTGAAGTGAAAACTTCTTTAGGCGCGTTGTGCATAGTGAAAACTTCTGTAGGCGCTCAACGCGCCTAAAGAATTTTTTGAGATGGGGAAAAACCATTGAACTCGCGACATTGTTACCGACACCTGTCACTGACTACTGACACCTCTGAATATAAGTATCTGTATGTAGTCTGCTTTTATTCAAGTTTTCACTTCTGTCAGCACTCCCGGAGTGTCACTTTTTTATACCTACAACTTGGAGATAGAACACTTGACGGTCGTAGAGCAGAGGGCAGTGCATCGTGGGGCATGTTCCTAAGGTGCGTGACCTGCGAGGCAAAGCTTTGTTATAAGGCGGGTCCACACAGACCGAACAGCCTTACGAGGAATTTGCCGCGCGAAGCAGCTCGGTATGTGTGGACGTGCCTCAGCCGAGGCAAGCGCGCGCGCCGCCTCGGGAGAGCGAACAAGCGGCCGAGCCACTGAGTGTCGGTTTTTTGTTTTGCTTAAAGGCGCCTCAGTCGTTTGCCGCGCGCACTCTTGAACGAACGAACAAATGGCTCGAGCTTAGCTATAGTCAAAGTCAAATATTTTATTCACTCTACTAGCTGACCCCGCGAACTTCGTACCGCCTTAGAATCAATAAATTTTGTGTTTCTAAGCTAATAGGGGATGGTGGTAGAACGGTAAAAATTTAGGGTGGTATGTATTTTTTAATGCCACATTATAAAAAAATAAAAACAAAAAATTTCGTCAAAAAATTAAAAAATAATTTTAAGTGTGAACAACCCTTATCACTTAGAGGTATGGAAAATAGATAGTAGCCGATTCTCAGACCTACTGAATACGCATATAAAATTTGGTAAAAATCGGTAAAGCCGTTTCGGAGGAGTACGGTAACTAACATTGTGACATGGAAATTTTATATATTAGATAATCACAAGGATCACTTTGAAACGTCAGTTTTACTCCCTGTTCCTTCGCGACCAAGCTAGGAAAGAAAGGCAAGAAACAAGACTGGTTGTTTTTTTAATAATCCTTGAATACAGAAAATAAATTATGTCTAAATTGTAACATTTTGAACGAGTTGGAGCAATTTCAATCCCAAGCTTCTCTATCATCTAAATAATCCGATATTTTATAGTAGGCTTTTTTATAAAGATTTTGTTTAATTACCTGCGTTTAAATTTGTTAATTGTCAATTTTTGTTCATCCCTTGGGAGTTTGTTATAAAAGCGTACACCTTGCCCTTTAAACGTAACCAACTTTATGGAGTCTACAAGTGGCAACAGCGATTTTATCTTTATTTCTAGTATTAAAATTATGATTATCGTTATTTTTCTTAAACAAATTAATATTTTTGTGAGCATACATCAGATTTTCATAGATGTATTGACAAGGGAATGTCATAATATTTATTTCTTTAAACTTATTGCGTAATGATTCTCTAGGGCCCATATTATAAATTTCACGAACAACCCTCTTCTGCAGCACTAAAACGGTGTTTATATCTGCAGCACTCCCCCACAGCGGTATACCGTATGAGATAGTGCTGTGGAAGTAGCTGAAGTAAACTAGTCTAGCTGTGTCTACGTCTGTAAAAAGACGGATCTTTTTGACTGCGTATGCCGCAGAACTAACTCTCTTCGACAACCTATCAATGTGAGGGCCTCATTGAATCTTATTATCTAGGGGTGTACCTAAGAGTACGGTGGTGTCCACAAGAGCCAACTCCTTGTCTTTGATTTTTATATCTGTTTTAACTTGTGTAACATTAGGAAGTATAAATCTAATACATTTGCGTTGGCAAATAGGCGATGGTTACCACTTAATATCAGGTGCATGTCTTATCCAGATAGTAAAAAATAAACCAACTCGGTTTGTGGAGCTCCTAACTCTATCCCTATGCACGTATCCAATGAGGTGATGCAATTTTTTTAATGGAAGTTGTAACTACTTGACATCATGTGGGCCGGAGGCTTGATCCATCACCTCATCTTCAAAATAAGCTGTTTTATTACTAACGCAGCTAATTAATAAAAAAAACTTTCAGCTCAACCAAAACAGAACAACCAAGTCGCTGGACAGAACATGCAGGGGCCGAACCAGAACCAAGGCCCACCCTCGCAGCAGAATCAAGGCCAACCTCAGCAAGGGCCGAACAGCCAATCCAACCTCGCGCCAGACCCCATCAACGCACTCCAAACACTCGCCTCGCAGGGATCTAGGTAAGGACTATGAACCATATTTCGTCTTGATAAGACTGAATATAATGCTCTTGAAACCTGCTCGCTTAGTCCAACATGCATAAGCCATTCCACACATCGAAGTTTGGACGAGCCGAGAACATAAAGTGATTATTTGCGATAAATTTAGATTAAAAATGGCAATAGAAACTAATCGAACCTCGCGCTAAACCTATGTCTTTATTAACACTTAATATAAACTATAATACAAACTTTTCAAATATTGACATATTCGCTTGTACTCCCTATAAATTTAAAAAGATGTTAAATATCTCACTTGTTAGTGCAGATTTCAATTCAGATTTAGACTTGTAACTCTTGTAAGTGCCTATATTAGTTACCTTCACTCTTCGATTTTATATTGTTTATTCTTCTTCTTCTTTGAGGGTCTTTGTTTGTTTTTGTTAACACAACTTTAATAATCTCTGTTACCCTCTAACAGACCCTCTAGCTGAAACATTTCTTTTTATGAAATGAAATGTATATAACTAACCTGTGGATAATGTCGTGGACTACAGTATCAATAGCTCACACATGATATACTATGTACTAACACAGACTGTACTTTACATATATATTGTAGCTGTTTGTTATTCCTTAATAAATAAAATAAAATAAAAATAAACACTCGTCTCACAGGAACTATGAACCAGATTTCGTCATGCTAAGGCTAAAAATAATATCGCGTAAAACTGCCAACGTGCAAACCATTCATCCATACATCGATGTTTGGACGAGCACTTGTAGGTTGGACATACTTTTAGGTACAATAAAATTAGATAATACATAGCCATAATCATAATAATATTATGCCAATCTAGCCTTGCGTCAGATCCTTGCACAAACACTCGCCTCGCAGGAATTTAGGTAAATACTTTCCACTATGAACCTTAATTCGTCATTTCGTTGAGTTCACAATATCTTGGCAAATAGCTGCCTACATGACATGCATAATTTATTTATCTGATATTTTTGTATAGGTCCTGGTCCTGATACCCACAATACAGGAATCCTAGGAATCCTATATTTGTGTGGCAATGTTAATTATGTATTATTAATTCCAGAAACCAAATGATGAACATGGGCCCCCAAGGGCAGATGCAGCAGCAAATGGGCGGTAATCAAGGAATGGGCGGTAACCCAGGAATGGGGGGTAATCCTGGTATGGGCGGTAATCCTGGAATGGGAGGTAACCCCGGCATGGGAGGCATGCAGATGGGCCAGCAAGGGCCTATATCTTCTCAGGGATCTCAGGTGCAACCGGCGACTAATCTACTGCAGACGTTAAATCAAAGACCTCAGATGAATATGCAGGTGAGTTATTTTCTGTTGTTGAAGCTGTTACAGTATGAGATGCGCTAGCTACTTGCTAGCGAGAGTGAGACGGCGCGAACTGGGATAGACGCGTCCCGCACGCACAAAACCACAATATCGTCTCTATTTTATTTTTAACATAAATATGTATGTAATAATTTTTAATATTATTGTTTGTATTAAGTCTTTACCTATGAAATTGGCGTTTTGTATGGAATAAGTGAAAGTACTTATTTTTTTAAACTTTTTTATTTCTGTTATACAAAGTAATCACCCATGCAATCGACGCATCTTTGCCAACGCATTGGCAGTTTATTGATGCCCTTCTTGTAAAAATCAGCTGGACGGGAGGCAACAAACTCTTCAAAGGCATTTTATACTGCCTCTCGGGAATTAAATTTTTTACCCACTAAAAAGTTGTCTAAATTTTGGAAAAAGTACTACTCGGTAGGTGCAAGGTCTGGTGAGTATGGCGGATGAGGGAGAGCTTCCAACCCCAGCTCTTGCAGCTTGGAGACTGTCTGTTGTGCAGTATGGGGTTGCACTGAAGGAGCAGTGGGGACGACCGATTGACCAAAGCTGGTTGCCGATGTGCAAGCTTCTCCATCATCGTCTCCAGTTCTTCACAGTACACATCTGCAGTAATGCTCATGCCGTTTTGTAAAAAGCTGTGGTGAATCACACCCGCACTAGACCACCAAACAGTGACCATCACCTCTTTAGGGGTCATTTTTGGTTTAGGGCATTGCTTTGGTGCTGAACCAGGATCTAACCAACTTGCTGAGCGCTTTCTATTGTCGAACAGAATCCATATTTCATCGCACGTAACAATTCGGTTCAAAATTCCTTCATTTCTTTGCCTATTGAGCAGCGCGAGGCAGGTCTCGACGCGTTAAGTTCGTGGGGCACCCATCTATCAAGTTTTTTTACCGGGAACCGGGAAAACCAATAACGGGTTGTGCGTTCGTTTGTACAGTTCCCTCTGTAAACGTTTTTGATGTTGCGTGCCGTTTGTGTCGCGTTGGTGCCACGACGGAACTCATAGTCCATAATTACACGAATTTTTAAAGTATCCATTATGATGAAAAATGTTCAAATGTAATGAAAAACAACGCTAATCAATAAACAAAAGACTGAGTTTGTAAAAAGAATGTCATGTTTTTAAAACAAAATTAATTTGAATTTAGAATACAAAGCCATTCCATTAACTAAATTATGTAGGTACTATTTTGTTCGATAACTTTTTGCCAATTTGTAGGTAGGGACATGATCCCATTCCTATAGAAATTTTGGGGCTTCTGATCAAAATACCGCGACAAGTGGTTTTGGCAGTCCTCTCGTGATGTTAACTTAACACTGCCTAAAGAATTCTGAAGAGACCGAAACAGGTGGAAATCTGAAGGTGCAAGGTCAGCACTATACGGCGGATGCATTAACACCTCCCAGCCAAACTCCCTTAATTTTTGCTGAGTGACTAAACATGTGTGAGGTCTAGCGTTATCATGATGAAAAACCACACCCCTTCTGTTGATTAATTCCGGCCGCTTTCTCTCAATTTCTTGCTTTAATCTCATCAGTTGTTTAAGTTCAGAATCGATGGTCCTGCCTGGTGGTAACAGCTCATAATTAATAATGCCCTTCCAATCCCACCACACACACAGCATCACCTTGTTGCGAGTTAACCCGGGTTTCGCCACAGTCTGTGAAGCCTGACCGGCCTTTGAACACGTGAACACCTTTTTCGCACGTTCTTGTCGTACGTGATCCACTTTTCATCACCAGTTATCAGCTTCTTCAAAAATGGTTCGGTTTCATTACGTCGTAATAAAGAATCACAAATGAGTACACGGTTCATTAGGTTTCTTTCAGTGAGCTCGTGGGGTACCCAAATATCGAGCTTTTTTGTGTACCCAGTTTTTTTCAAATGCGCCAAAACTGTTTTGCGGTCGATTCCCAGTTCTTCAGCTACGTCATAACTACTGATATGCCGATCCTGCTCCACTTTTTCAAAAATGCCATCATTTTTATCCGTAATAGGGCGACCAGAGCGACGTGCATCTTTGACATCAACATTTCCGGATTGAAAACACTTAAACCAAATTTGTGCTACTCTCACAGACACTGCACTAGGTCCATAAACATCGCAAATTTTTTTCGCGGCTTGCGTTGCATTTTTACCTTTTTTGTAGTAAAATTTAAAAATGTATCGAATTTCTTCATTAGATTCACTCATCTTTACAGTACGAAAAACAAATAAAAATCACACATTTTTCTTTGAATTTGGAATTATCTTCTTTAAAATTTAAACTTTGAATGATACCAAAACCAGCCAGATACAAATAGTATATCCAAAGAGATTGTCGCAAGATCACCTACCAGTCGGCACGTAACCCTACATGCGCCCTAGGTTGACGCACGGGTGTGTGACTAGTAGGTGAAAATACGTAGTTGCTACCTAATTCAGAGACACCTAGTACTCAGTACTTGGCCTGCGTACGCGAAGCACTAAGTGTCTCAACCTAACCCTGCTCTACCCTACTGTACCTGCCTACTTAGTTACGTCGCGTAGACAGAGTGTCTACGAACGGTGTGTGCCCTAACCTACCATATAAATATATAATGTATATATATGTAGATAGTACGGGATGTCTGTTACCATGAAACCTAAGGTAACAGACGGAAGGTTGGAGAGGGGGTTGTGTACGGCGTGCAATGTACACAGGACAGGGAAATCTCACTGCCGGTCAAGCAGACTCACAAGACCGATCTACGGACGGCTAAAGGTGTCTTGGCCGCAGTGAGGGGATGCTGAAATTCAGAAGGGGCCGGTCGTCCAGCGGGCGCTGAATGTGACCGGGTGGCTCGTCCAGCGGGCGCTGGGGGCGTCAGGGCGGCTCCTCCAGCGGTTGCTGGGCACGTCTGGGTTGGTCGTCCAACGGGCGCTGGGGGCGTCTCTGGGCGGCTGGACCAGCGGTTGCTGGGGCCTGGGCTGCTCCTCTAGCGGCTGCTAGGCACTTCTTGGGCTGCTGGTCCAGGGGTTCCCCGGGTCTTCTAGTTAGGTAGCTTGGAGATGAGTGAAACTCTACGACTTGTTGGTAAGATTTTATTTTGATTCATACTTTGGTTTATATATACATTTTTTCTTATGAACACTAATACAATTTTATATTTGTGTGTCGTCGGTGTACATACCCAACACAGCATCTTTATTGGGTTTATAACCTTTGTATTAGTGTCGAGCTGACTCTGCAATGCTGAGCAATTCAATAACGCATAACTAGGTTTTTCAAGAATAATAAAATGAAGTGTGTACATGAATAAGGTAATGTTCGTACTTATGTATGAACATTCATGTTCAATGATTGAACAGAGATTTTATTACAAGTTCATACATACTATAATGCGAAAAGACTTTTTCCCCGACCTATTATAAAAAAAAACATGGAGACACAATCTATCACTAATTAGTTCGGTACGTCATTTATAATAGGTATACATAAATAACTATAATTACATCGTCAATAAATATTCTGATTCTATAAAAATAACTGTTTTTTTCAGTTGCAGAAACAGCTGGGCGGCGGCCCGATGGGCATGAATCAGTCACAAATGGGGGGGATGCAGGGTGGAATGGGAGGGATGGGAAGTATGGGCAGCCAGCTACAGAGCCAGCTAGCGGGGCCGAGTATGCAGGGCCAGATGATGTCAATGCAGAATAGTATGCAGGTATGCAGCTGAAATAGCAGTGGGCGGGGCACATGGCTCGAAGAAGTGACGGCCGTTGGGGCAGAAAGGTTATCGAGTGGAAACGCACTGGACGCCTTCCAGCGTAGGACGGCCCCCAACGATGGAAAGACCTGATAAAGGTTGCTGGGAGCTGTTGGGTGCTGGCCCCAAAAGATCGCCCTGGAAATCTATAGGGGGAGGCCTATTTTCAGCAGGGGACGACCTATGGCTGATATAACGATGATATTTTTACTTCATAGGATTTTATCTGTTGGTATAATCTAGAAATTCGTTAAAACTACAAAGATTATTTTGAACCGTCAGCGAAATGAATTCTCGCCTGTTGGACGAGCGCCTAAGGTCCAGTAGTTACAATACGAGTACATTCATTTACCATACAGTTTAATAATATAAATAAAGACTTATGTTTTTTTTAATATACTTTTGTGGCTATAATATCCATGCGGCCATGAGGCCTTTTTTAGACTTTTTACCATACAAATTTGCTAAAATTATACATGTTGCTGTGCAAAATAACAAAAATAAAGAATAATGCACGTGTCCTGTTGGACAAACGCCATCTATGAAGTTTAAGATCTTCCTTTCCCCCACTTTTTTGTGACGATATAAACGCATTTTCACACCACCTACTCGACAATGTCAAATTATATGTCATGTAAACCTCACCGAAAGCAGGCGATACGGCTGAGCCGGGAGTAAAATTGTGCTAAATGTGATTTGAATGTGGAATTTCATCTGTATTCAAATTTGAACCAAAGAGACCCACACAATAAGAACTTATTCGTAAATCGAACTAACTACTGCACAGAATGCCCCAACCTAGATTAGATTTTTATTGTCTCACAGAAAGTGTGAAAGGTAGAGTATTCTCCTCGTGGATAAAGCTGTCTGCATTTTGGGCGTACTTATATCCCTCTCTGCACTCAGGATTATAGTAACTCCCTCGCTCTGCTAGCGAGTTAACTCTAGAATCCTTCGTTACGTTCGGGATTCAATATAGCGCCCGTGATGCAAGACACTGCTTTATCCTCTCATTTAATAATCTACTATTCTTCACACATCCGTACCACCTCAGCCTTGATTCGGATACCTTAAAACTTCCTCTTATATGAGACCTCTGAGACTACGGTATAATATTCGTGTTTCTATTTTTTATGCAGCCGATGGGCCAGTCCAATATGGGTCAGATGCCGTGCAACCAGATGGGACAAATGGCGCCCAACTCGATGCAGGGACAGATGGGCGGGCAAATGGGTAAGTTTATTGCCCCATTATAACAAAAATCATAACAGAGTTTGACTATACTAGACGCCAACGTGGCAGGCGACGAAGATTTTACTATCATACAATTTACCCCTAACCATAAGCTATTCTTTTTATTTTTAGTTATATTTTTTGAACGTGGGAAAAGTGTAAGTGTTTTTGGTGGTGCAAACCGTAAAAACATCATGTGTTTTAAAACGGGCAATCGAGGTCCCAAAAGTAAAGCTTGCGGTTCTAACAATGCAAGGTTTTAAACAGGTTTGTGTATGGTGTATTTATAGTTGGTTGTGTCAATAAATGGGTACATTTTATCAGATAATGAAGAGAAAAGAAAAAATGATCGCAAAGAATCTGGTGTGAAATCAAGTGATCAAGTTCTGAAAGCTATCACAGACGTTGGACATTCTGATACAGATTTCCAAAGGGTATTTTGCAGAGGTAAGTCTGTATGTTAATGATTATTGTTTATTTACTTTAATCAATATATTTATCATCAGAAATAATATACAATTAGTTACATGACTTCAAAATAATTTTTGTTTATTATATTGATTTTTAGCTTATTGCCCCACTGTCCAAAATACCTCAGTGTCTTAGACCAGTATTCGTTACCAGTGATGACTTTATCACATTGGCACAGAAACATAGTCCTTTACTGTAGGGCTTATAAGGCTGGTTTTCTTCGCACGCTGACCGTTAACGCTGATAGGTTAGTATGTGTCTACTAGCTGTCCCGCCCGCGACTTCGCACGCGTGGTTTGTCCGCCTTAACTAAAAGAAGGAGCCCGGTCATTATCTATATACCAAATTTCATCGAAATCGGTCCATTCGTGTAGCCGTGAAAACGTAACAGACAGAGAAACAGTGTTACTTTCGTTAGTAGAGTTATTACTTATTAAATAAATAAATAAATATTGCTAGACATTTCACACAGCGCTATCTAGCCCCAAACTAAGCAGAGCTTGTACTATGGGAACCAGATAACTGATAGAATACTTATATACATTTTTTTTTTGTAAATACATACTTATAATATATAGAGAAACAACCAGACCCGGAACAAATATCTGTAGATCATGCAAACATTTGTTCCGCGGCGGGGATCGAACCCACTACCTCCTGCATCTCAGCCGGCTATTCGCCCACTGCACCACGGAGGTTGTCAAATAATGTTTGTATGCTAAAATGGCGAAACCTACTAGGGGTGATCCAAAAGTAGTGATAATCAATTATTTCTAGTGCACACAAAAATACAAAAAAATATCAGTCACTTGCTCAGTTACCCACTAGTTCAGGAAAAAAAAATCATATAAATAGGCCACGATTCCCGGGTGCTACATTCATTTGAATACGGACTGTCAAGGAGTGAACATAAAAATGGAAAAACACGAAATCAGAGCTGTCATTAAATACCTCTGCTTGAAAAAAATGTGTACCAAAGACATACACAGCGACTTGGTGGAAACATTAAGGGACTCTTCTCCTCCATATTCCACAGTTGCACGCTGGGCTAAGGAGTTTAAGCTGGGAAGAACATCGACAGAAGACGAACACCGCGAAGGACGCCCATCGACGTCCCTCACTGAAGAAAATGTGAAAAAAGTTGAAGAAGTTGTATTGGAAGATCGAAGAGTGACTATCAGGCATGTAGCTGAGGTCACAGGGATCTCATATGGCAGCATTCAAAGAATCCTTGCGAACGAATTGCATATGAGAAAGGTCTCCGCGCGTTGGGTACCGAAAATGTTAAACGACGAGCAAAAGAAGAAACGAGTCGATATGTCAAGAGCAAATCTCGAAAAGTTTCAGGCAGACAAAGATAATTTTTTGTCACGTTTTGTGACCATGGACGAGACCTGGAACCACCATTTTGATCCTGAAACAAAACAACAATCGATGACATGGAAACGATCCGATGAACCGACGCCGAAGAAATTCAAAGTGTCAAGCTCAGCAGGGAAGGTTATGGCGTCTGTTTTTTGGGACGCTAAAGGAATAATCATGGTGGACTACTTGGAAAAAGGGGCCACTATTACAGGCTCCTACTATGCAGAACAAATAAGAAGAAAGAGATGCGGGAGGCTATTAAGGAGAAAAGGCAAGGCAAACTGCGGGCTGGAGTGCTGTTCCATCAAGACAACGCACCGGTTCACAAAGCTGCAATTGCCATGGCTGCCATTCAGGAAGCGGGCTTCGAGCTGGTGGAACACCCCCCCTGTTCACCAGATCTAGCCCCCAGTGACTTCTATCTCTTTCCACGACTCAAGGAACACCTCTGAGGCAAGAAATTTGACGATGATAGCGACGTGATGGCCGCGGTTGAGGACTTTTTTGAGAGTCAAGATAAAGATTTTATTTCTAAGGGAATTTTAGGTTTAGAAAAGAGATGGACTAAATGTATAGACTTGCTAGGAGACTATGTTGAGAAATAAATTTATTTTTTTATTTTATTCATTGTGTTTATTATTGATTATCATTACTTTTGGATCACCCCTCGTAGTATAGTTCAACATTAAGCTTAACCATCTTTTGTACCTAGGTTTACAGACAGTAAACGAATTGTGAATTACAAGTTATATACATATTTTTTCTTATATCTATTGTACTTTCTTGTGTTGCCGGAAATAAAATTGATATTTCTAATTGATAAGTAATTTGTTGCAGATATCAATACTTTGATTGAAAAGGGTATATCTATGCCGATTTTATCCCTGGACGATAGTGATGATGATCTCGAAAGTGAATCAGATGATGAAGAAGTTGATGAAAATGAGCAGGTCTGATTTTATTGGTTTTCGTTCTCTTGTTTATATTAATAATGATTTATTGATGATTGTAAAAATATGAAATGAATACATGTATTTTATATTAGTACAAGCTTCAGGCCGCGACTTAGCACTCGTGGTTTGTAAATTAATTAACAAATCACACTATCACATCACACTAATATTATAAATGCGAAAGTTTGGATGTTAGATTGTTACTAAATCACGTCGTAATGGCTGAACCGATTTCGCAAAGCCGCGGGGGGAGGCTAGTAACAAATAATCGGTAAAAAATATATTCAAACAACAAAAAAAAAGTTTACTACAAAACGAACTAAAAATATGTAAACAAGCTTGGGAATTTTAATAGTCGCAGGCGGGACGGTTTGTCAAAATCCGTCAAGCCATTTAGCCTATACAATGGCGCCATATGAACAGACATACATGCATATACACATACACACTATAAACATTACCCTCCTGCGCAGGGGGGAAAAATAGGACTTTTTCTATATAATAAAATATTTGTAATCATTTTGTGACGTAGAGGACAGAGCGAAGTGGAGAAGAACGATCAGGAAAGTTGACCCCACTACCATGTGGCATACATAGCTTGGAAGATAGATTATTAATCATTTTGCCAGTTGATTCGCCAATAATAAATTATCTTTTTAGGAATCCGCCACCTCCGTACCACTGACTGAAGATATGGGTACCTGGGTACCTCAAACCTGTCTGCCTTTAAGCTCCAACGAGATCTCAACGAACCACAACGAAAAGGCAACGCAAACTTTACAAAACAAAAAGACCAACTCCAAGATGTCTCTAAAAGACCTGAAGAAATATGAGACCGTAGAGTACCTAAAGGCGAAACACGAATTGAAACTCCAAAGGTTAAGGGAAAAACTAGAACAAGAAAAGAAAACTACAAGATATTTGAAAGTTAAGAGAAGCCAGGAACGAATTAAGACGAGATTATTGTTACTGGAATTGAGGTTGAAAGAAAAACAGCTGTTGGATGAAAATATTCTGGAATAATAAGCAGATTGGCGACCATACCCGACATAAAACTTTTCTAAAATTAAACTTACCAAGTCTATTTTATTACCGCAGTGTATTTTTACTTAAAACTTTTTTTTAAATTAAACTTACCAAGAAAGTATTAAATTTTTAGGGTTCCGTACCCAATGGGTAAAACGGGACCCTATTACTAAGACTCCACTGTCTGTCTGTCCGTCTTGTCATACGGCTGTATCTCATGAACCGTGATAGTTAGACAGTTGACATTTTCACAGATGATGTATTTCTGTTGCCGCTAGAACAACAAATACTACAAACAGAATAAAATAAATATTGAGGGTGGGCTCCCATACAACAAACGTGATTTTTTTGCTAGTTTTGCTCGATATTGATAACGGCAACAGGTAGACGCTTGAAATATTCAAAGAATATTTAGTTTTATATTCACTTTAAAAATAAATAATTAAATTAAAATAAAATAAATATTTAAGGGGACTCCCATACAACAGACATGATTTTTTTGCCGTTTTTATAGTAAGGAACCCTTCGTGCGAGAGTCCGACTCGCACTTGGCCGGTTTTTTATACCACAGTGTATACTGCTTAATTTAACATTTAGTTTTACTATAGTTAAAACTTATTAAAATTAAACTTACCAAGAAAGTCTGATTTTTTTACCACAGTGTATTTACTGTGTAATTTTACGTTTCGTTTTACTATAGTTGAGACGTTTTATGGGTACAGGTACGAAAATTATGTTATATCATATTTGTAAAATGAAGACGTATAATACAATACGTTGAATGAAATCAGCTACATCAACCAATTTATATTGTTTATGTTGATAATCATCAGTTTATATATTGCTTGGGTCCAATATATAAACTGTTTCTTGCCTTTCTTTCCTCGCTTGGTCGCGAAGGAACAGGCAGTAAAATTGACGTTTCAAAGTGATCCTTGTGATTTTAATGAATAAAAATATTTGACTTTGACTTTGACCAATCTGAATCTTCTTCGCTGGGAAAATATTTTTATTCATAATTTAGAGATAATTTTGAAAAGTATATTATTGTAGGCAACACTGCCGCATGGCGCTGGAATGCATAAATAGTGGCGTCCACCAGCCGCCATGGATGCCATGTCCAGTTCTGACTTGACATCCATGAGAAAACCATGTCTTAAATTTTTTTTAATTTTTATGCTATGTTTGTTAGCTCAAAACTCCGTTATATTTAGGTTGGGGAAAAAGTTTCTTCGCATTTTTTAAGAAAATTCAAAACATTTTTTAATGTAGTTTATTTACACTTAACTAAAGTATGTAGGTACCATTTTGTTCGATAACTTTTTGCCATCTTGTAGGTAGGGACATGATCCCATTGCTATATAAATTTTTGGGCTTCTGATCAAAATACCGCGACATGTGGTTTTGGCAGTCCTCTCGTGATGTTAACCTGACACTGCCTAAAGAATTCTGAAGAGACCGAAACAGGTGGAAATCTGAAGGTGCAAGGTCAGGACTATACGGCGGATGCATTAACACCTCCCAGCCAAACTCTCTTAATTTTTGCTGAGTTGCTAAAGATGGGTGAGGTCTAGCGTTATCATGATGAAAAACCATACCCATTCTGTTGATTAATTCCGGCCGCTTTCTCTCAACTTCTTGCTTTAATCTCATCAGTTGTTCGCAGTAGAGTTCAGAATCGATGGTCCTCCCTGGTGATAACAGCTCATAATGAATAATGCCCTTCCAATCCCACCACATACACAGCATCACCTTGTTGCGAGTTAACCCGGGTTTCGCCACAGTCTGTGTAGCCTGACCGGCCTTTGACCACGACCTTTTACGCACGTTCTTGTCTCGTTCTTCAAAAATGGTTCGGTTTCATTACGTCGTAATAAAGAATCACAAATGAGTACACGGTTCATTAGGTTTCTTTCAGTGAGCTCGTGGGGTACCCAAACATCGAGCTTTTTTGTGTACCCAGTTTTTCAAAGGCGCCAAAACTGTTTTGTGGTCAATTCCCAGTTCTTCAGCTAAGTCGTAACTACCGATATGCCGATCTTGCTCCACTTTTTCAAAATCAATATTCACAATTCAAAATTCAAATGCCATCAATTTTATACGTAATAGGGCGACCAGAGCGACGTGCATCTTTGACTTCAAAATTTCCGGATTGAAAACGCTTAAACCAAATTTGTGCTACTCTCACAGACACTGCACTAGGTCCATAAACATCGCAAATTTTTTTCGCGGCTTGCGTTGCATTTTTACCTTTTTTGTAGTAAAATTTAAAAATGTATCGAATTTCTTCATTAGATTCACTCATCTTTACAGTACGAAAAACAAATAAAAATCATACATTTTCCTAATTTGAATTTGGAATTATCTTCTTTAAAATTTAAACTTTGAATGATACCAAAACCAGCCAGATACAAATAGTATAGCCAAAGAGATTTTATTACAAGTTCATACATTCTGTTACGAGCTGAGGGTTCGGGATAAAATAATGGGAATCGATATAACCAAAATAACACTTTTATTCAACACTAAAACGATGAATACACGAACTTGGTCACACGTAATCACAACACACTAATTCACACCACTGTTGCACCACTTAAAGTCACCGAAATGTTCGCACGTATAGCAAAATCCAGACTGACTCGCGAGCAACTACTGTTCACGCGAGACCCTTCTCCACGTCAGTCCTCCGGGGCCTCGCTGAGACTGACTGTCCGGCCTATTTATATCGTGCACAATTCACAACACTAGAACGATCTAGATCGTTCCAGAAAAGGGTCGGTGTTTCGACAGAATGACCACTCCCCATTCTGCGAAGCCGTAAACAATAACACAGCAGGTACCTAAGACAAAAGCGTTCGAGAAGTTTCGATTATTACTCATTGTTTAACAGCCTCGGCGTAACAATACTATAATGCGAAAAGACTTTCCCCAACCTATTATATCACCCGATTTGGAAAATTAGTTTTTTATTTGAAAGGATATACTTTTACACTGATCTCATGGAAATTTCATCAAAATTGGTAGAGTAGTTTGGTTTTAACTGTTATCTGAAGTCTGTTATATTTTAGACTTTTGAAAGATTTTGAAAGTTACTTGTTAAGAATACTTAGGAGACTTTTGTGAGAGAGAAAGTAAACGTCTTTATGAATTATGAATTAAAGTACGACCCCTATACTTATACTTTAGCCAGACAAATTGAGGGGGAAATTTGGTTTTAGTGTATAGTCCCTAAATCAGTTGATGAAATTGAGTAAGAATGTTTGATTCATATCATAATTTACATCTAATTTGAAACAGCCATCTAGTTTAACTTTCTAGTCAGCTATGCTTTGTGATAATTCCATAAGACTCATAACCCTCTTCGACTCATAGTTTGAAAAACTCAATTCCATCTTCGTGAGTTTCACAGTCGGTCAAGACAAATCTTACCAAATTAAACAGCTTGGCTTGACTTTAAAACTACTTGAATCCACAGGTAAACCTATCTTATCTTTTTCATACATTTCTGTTGAATCTACTTAAGTAATAACGTCAAAACATTTGTTCGTTTGTTTCAGTCGGTGGCATGTCTAACAATCAGATAGTAGGCATCAACATGCTTCACATGCAGCAACGTGGCGTGAAGCAGGAGGGGGGGATGAGCATGATGTACGCGGGCGGAAGCCGCGCCCCTCCCCCCGCGCAGTTCCTCCGCCAGAGCCCCAGCCCGTCCGCGCCCTCGCCGGGTATGGGGGGGCCGAGCCCTGTCCCTATGGGTGAGTCACATGAGCTACGTATACAACCTGTTTTGCTATGTACGACATTAATGTAAAACACACATCCGGGATCGTATTATCTGATTTTAGAAGTGGGTTTAATACCGGTAGCTTGAATATATATCCAGTAATCGATACATTTCCAATAAACAATTTTTAACGTAAATTGGCGACGCCTTTGCAACGATGCCGCTTAGTCAGTTTATCAGGTGCCTACTTACATGATGAAAGAATATGATTTGTGTACCTATTTTATACAGCTGTTTCATTGATATTTTAGGGCTTGATATTAAGATTATTTGAAAGTTTTAAATTTTCTATGGTAATGAAATTGAAAAAAACGATTTTACAACAATACTAGCCATTAGTCATACCCGCGTTTTCATTTAATGTTGTACATAATAAAACACGTAGTATTATAGGACATGGAAGTATCAGATAGTGCATCAACATCCTGCAATGTGACGTGAGGCAGGAGGGAGGAGGGAGAATGTACGCGGGAGGCATCTGGATCTGTACACATAACAGACCATACTCAGGTAGGCCGCTGTAGGAGCAACTTGACCAAATTGGGTATAATAGATTCGTCTCACAACCAGTGTGAGTCCGGGGCCTTCTGCACAGAATGTGGCATACTTACTCCTTTGCCCCTGTGCCCCACCATTTGCACAGAACATCTCAATGAAGCCTGCTGTTCAAAACTAATTTAATACCCAATGTTTGAGTCTCGAAAATGTAAAATAATTAAATGTAAAAAATTTAATAATAATGATTATGAACTCTCTCTATGATTATGAGCTCTAATATGTAATGTAAAGTATTAATTGAATGTATCGTTGTAACTATCGTTGGTTGACCTAAATAAATAAAATAAGAAGATTCTTAAAAGTAGACTTTGAGTCTAAGAAAAGCTCTTATAAATCCCTATCTTCAGTTACCATGTGTTTCAGGTGTGATGGGCAGTGCAATGCCGTCGCCTATGGGCGGACTTGGCGCGCTCAGCGCTTGCGGCGGGGTAGGCAGCCCTTCGCCTTCAGGACCGCCGCATTTACCTCATCACGTTCAACAGCCGCCACGGTAAATAACTTGTATTTCTGTGCTGTTTATTGTCTATGATGGAATAGAGGTGGAATAAAGGATGCTAATTTTTAAACTGTGACGGTCATAGTGAAACGATTGATTTAGTAGAATTTTAATTTCAAACGCGTATATCAATCTTATTTTGACTAGGTTTTAATTTCATTTAATTATCGTCAACATTAATAGTTGTGGAATCCCTAATTTGAAACTTTATTGACAGTAACGTCGGCATGGGAATGGTGGCCTCCCCATCATCATCCTTGAACACCCCCCTGGGCGGGGGAGTGGCCTCCCCGGGGGGTGAAGAGGCCGCCTACAGAGAGAAGGTCCGACAGCTCTCTAAGTACATCGAGCCGCTCAGGCGGATGGTACATCGTATGGTCAGCGAGGGAGAAAGTGAGTATGCTTTTTTTTTAATCAAATCCACTTATATATTGCGAATATGGGTAACTAACAGGTGGTTAATGATACAGTTTGAATTCGTCGATAATATCAGCGTTTATCGCATACAATTTTAATAGCGTTCTATCATAAAAAAACTAAATTTAATGAGATTAAATTATTTACAATGTTGAAAATGTCAGCGTTTACTTTAAATAGAAAATTAATAATAAAATGTCAAATTCAATTAAATTATTAAGCGGTTTTATGTGACCTAGAGTTGGAACAACGCGACGCATTTCCTATCAACGACGCGTGATTGGTCAGTGCCAGTTGAACGTTGTCAAAGATAAATTACGCGCGAGCCATTCAATTTCTTAATTCTATTTACACTTGCGTCCAAGTTTTTGACATACATTTTGAAAGTTTTACAGATTTTATAAATTTTAACGATTTTTTTACATGCACTAAAAATTAGATATAATATTTTTTTATTCAATTTGCTAATTATTGCATTAATTGATCACACTAATATTATAAATGTGAAAGTTTTGATGTGTGTTTATTTATTTATTTGTTTGTTACTTAATCACGTCGTAATGGCTAAACCGATTTCGATGAAATTTTGTATGAACGTAGATTATAACCTGGATTAACACATAGGCTACTTTTTATCCCATAAATCAGGTCCCATGGGATAAAAATAGGGTGTAAAGTCAAGTTGCAACAGCGAGTTTAGCTTTATTTCTGGGTTACCTACACATTTAGTAGTGTAACGCGTACGAAGTCGCGGGCAACAGCTAGTTACAAATATGCAATAATTAATTATCCAACCCATACGGGAAAACACAAAGTCCAATAATTTTGCTCGTAATTATACATGCGCGCACCCCCACTCCAGCGGACGCGTGAGCGCTATAGTGGCACTTTTAACCAAGCACTTCCGTGCTTATCTAACCGCAAACTAAGCAAAGCTTGTACTATGGGAACCAGGGAACTGATAGAATACTTATGTTTTTTTTGTAAATACATGCTTACAGTATACCGAAAAATACCCAGACCCGGAACAAATATCTGTAGATCATGCAAACATTTGTTCCGCGGCAGGAATTGAACCTGCAACTTCCTGCGTCTCAGCCAGATAATCACCCACTGCGCTATGGAGATCGTCACGACACGCCAAATCGATCTCGGTCTTTGTAATAGTTGGTATTGGGGGCGGCTATTAGCCCATACTTGTTTACTTCTCACTAACTTAAAACTTGGATGCGCGCAGCACAGTTCCGTGTAGGGTGGCGTTCACAAAGGGAGGTCTACACCCAGCAGTGGGTACTTATGGGCTGTGGGGATGATGGTGATTTTTTTTTATTTTTTCCTTTATTTTTAATAAGGGGTTTTGTCACACAGTGACTATGTCACCCCCGTACAAAAATGATACATTTATAGCAATAAAAAAAAAATCCGACACCAGAATGAACATGTTTCGCTTTTTAGATGCTAGTCAAACTATATATGTAGGCAGTGCAGATACAGTTTGACCAGCATCTCTGCTTCCTCGGAAAGCGGGGACGCTAAAATGCTATTGCAGATACCTACACCATAACCAAACCTAAATATAACATCTTGTCTTTGTGACTCATTCCGAACACACTCCGTCAACACATGATGAACGTCTTCTACAATATCACACTCTGAGCAGTTAGGGGAATCTGAAATACCCATCAAAAATTTAAACTTGTTTGACGGAATGTGGCCGGAGCGAAGTCTTAACAGTGCCACAATATTTTTCCTACTGGCTTCTTGACCATCAAACCACGGGTACAGAGGAGGTTGGTACTGGATGGTTTTGTACCAAATGCCCTTAGTAAGTGAGCGCTCGTCAAAATACTCGTGCCACAGCCGTCTGATGATGGTGATGAACTTAAAACTTTGTATCAGATGTGGAAAAGCTGACGAAAATGAAAAATCTCCTCGATATACTATCGAACCCGAGCAAGCGCATGCCGCTGGAGACGCTCATCAAATGTGAAGTTGTACTCGAGAAGCTGGACTTCAAGCGCAGCGAGGGTGTGGGGGTAGGCCTGCCCGGAGCTGGCAAAGTAAGTCCCTTGCTTTGTTTGCAGCTGCAAACTTATTTGACGAGTAAAGGACGGCCCCCCACTAGATGGAAAGAAGACCTGATAAAGATTGCTGGGAGCCGTTGGGTGCTGAAGTTGGAGTGGAGTCTTCAAGTTTAAGAACAGCTACTTTCTAGGCAAGAGTGCTCCATCTTCGATCACGCCATTACTTACCATCAGGTGAGGAGGGGGTCAAGTGCTTGACTAACATCAATAAAAAAAAACATCTCCACAATTCTGATATCATCATATCAGCGACTGCTGAACGTAGGCATGTGTGTCTGATAAAGGCTGCTGGAAACCGTTGATCACGATCGCTCGCTCAGGAAATCTATGAGGGAGGCCTATGTTCAGCAGTGGGCATCCTGTGGCTGATATGATGATGATGAAAGGGATAGGTCTAGGCCCTTGAGGGATTTAGCGAAGGAATAAATTATAAGGATAGGCTATTTTAGGGAAGGTGTGAAAGCGATTAACTCTGAAAAGCTAGATAATTTAGATGAAAATAGTATTTATAGAAGCTTGTTAAATACACTGGATAGCAAATAAACCGGGCCACCCGCTAATTTGGAACCTATTAACACGACTGAAATACGACTCCTCTTGTAAAATTAATTGATTAATCCCAATGAGTTTCCATTCATTTGAATCATCACGAAACGCACTTTCTGAAGGTGTAATTTAGATGAGTTCCAAGGTATCGGGTGGGCCGGTTTATTTGCTCTCGAGTGTAGTTGAGGTATTCTTTGTTCATTATGTATAATAGATATAGGCTTACAGACCGTGTCAGAATCACTGCGCTATAAAACACAGATACCTGACAGATGGGTAGTGGGCCCGTGTCAAAATTGGTATCGCACCTCGTATCACCAGAAAGATGCGGGTTCAAATCCCGCCCGACTCTTAATTTTTACGGTGATTTTAAAATAAATTATCTTTAGTACAAATTTTATAAAGAAGTAAAGTTTGTTGTTTGTATAGTAGGGGGTAATCTCAGAAACTACTGAACCGATTCTCAGAATTCTTTTACAGATAGAAAGCTACACTATCCCTGAGTGTTTTAGGTTACTTTTCATTTTAATAAAAATTCGTACGAAGGAGAAATTAGTGTTCAATGAAGTCATGAGCAATGTAGTTCAGAAGTTCTACAATAGATGGCGCTGTTAGCTAAACACTTATGAATATTATTAGGAGCAGATCTTCAATCCGTTACTGGAAGTGGTGAACAACTGCCTTCAGTCTCCGCTAGCAAATCATACACTCAAACGTACTTTTGGATCTACTTTGGATTCGCTCAATGGACCGGAAATCAGGTGAGCATTATATTTATTTATTTTTTTAGCATTATATTTTATTAGCGCGCTTTGAGCTAAGATCGTGACGGCATGCGTCCAATAAATCGATAGGATGTAAGATGACGTGTATAATAATAAAAAAAAATTAATGACCCTCAATTTTTCACAAAAAGTTAGTAGGTATTATATTAATTTAGTAGGTATAAATTTAGGTAGGTACTTATTATAACTAATCAACACTAGCACTCACACTAGGTTTCCCTGTGTTGTGGGTAGCTAAGCTTTGCAATAAAGATATCATAAAAAAGTCACTCCGGGGGTGCCGACAGAAGTGAAATGTAGATGGTTGAGCGGTTGCAGAGGTCAGCTTCTTATCGTGTAACACTACTAAAATAATAGACGGCACTCAATTTAACAGTTGTATTAGACGAAGCACGTAAACACAAATTAAGCAAGCGGCGGTACAGAACGGTATAGCGCGGGCGTTGCACTAGCGATTCCATCCGAGTGTGTAGCGCGTGGAACGAGCAGCCGACCAGAGCCGAGAAGCCGGGTGGGGAGCGCGTGACCTCGACGCAGACCGGTTATCTATCAGTTATTTGATGCGCGCGCGATTCCAATAGAATAAATATCCGATGGCACACCGTTGGTCATGTTATCGTACTATAAGTACAATATTAATGGTAATGTGGAGAGGATCCCCACATCACTCCCTTCCGAAGACCGTCACTACGGGCGATAAAAATCCGGAAAATGGACTTGCCTGCCAGATCTTGTAGTACGTATTGGCGGCTGTGTGAACGTAGGTATAGGGTCAGGATCGAGAGAAGGTTCAAGTGGCGATGCAGTAGGTGACAAAATATAAGCCGGTTTCAGGCGGTCTATCGAAACAGTCATCGCTTTACCTTTAATCAAGATTTTAAAGACCTTGTCACCGCGCTGAATTATCTCGTAGGGGCCGGAGTAGGATGGATGAAATGATCCTCGTAACATTTCTTCCCGAAGGAATACATGAGACGAAGAAGCGAGATCCTTGAAAACAAAGGTTTTGTTATTGTTATGTCGCGACGCGGGTACAGGTTGCAGTTTGCCAGCTATTGAACGCAGTCGCGCGGTGAAATCGGTAAAATCTGTGGTACCGGATACTGTTGGGTGAAAAAATTCACCTGGGAGTCGCAAGGGCTCACCATACACCAATTCAGCCGAAGATGACTGCAGATCTTCCTTAATAGCGCTTCTAATGCCCAGTAAGACTAGTGGTAGCGATTCCGTCCAATTATTATCAGAATGACACGTAATAGCTGTCTTAAGCTGTCGATGGAATCGCTCCACTAAACCGTTGCATGCTGGGTGATAAGCTGTAGTCCTGCGATGTTTGAATCCGGCTATTTTCGCGAGAAATTGGAACAACGCGGATTCAAACTGGCTTCCACGATCGGTAACGATGTCGGTTGGGCAACCAAATCTGGCTATCCAGCCAGACAGTAATGCCTTGGCCACAGTTTCGGCCGTGATGTCCGCAATAGGGATGGCCTCAGGCCATCTGGTAAAGCGGTCTACGGCGGTAAGGCAGTAACGGTAGCCATTAGAAATAGGCATCGGACCAATCAGATCTATATGGACGAACGCGAATCTAGCTTTGGGTAAATCGAAAGTGCCCAGTGGAGCAGACACGTGACGACTAACCTTAGAGCGCTGGCAAGCCAAGCATGCTCGCGACCATGCTCGACAGTCTTTTCTGACTCCTGGCCAAACGTAACGCTGCGCTATAAGCTTGGCGGTTGCATTTGCGCCAGGGTGACTTAAACAGTGAAGGCTGTCGAATATTTGCTTTCGCAAAAGCTTGGTCACGAACGGTCTCGGTGTGCCAGTACTTACGTCACAGTAAATCTCCACCTTGCTACCAGGCGCTTTGACTTTCTCGAAACGAAGCGATGTCGGTTCATCATAGAGAAATGAAGCCAGCTCGGCATCTGAGGTCTGAGACTTAGCGAGGACTTCGAGATCAACTGGACTTTGCAACTCCTCAATTCGTGAAAGCGTGTCGGCCACAACGTTATCCTTGCCGGATATATGCCGGATATCGCTGGTGAATTGAGATATAAAGTCCAGATGTCTGTATTGACGGGGTGAGCAGTTACTCTTCCGCTCGCTGAAGGCAAAACATAAAGGCTTATGATCGGTATAAACCGTGAAATCCCTTGCTTCCAACATGTGCCGGAAGTATTTTATGCCCTCGTATATAGCGAGTAGCTCACGGTCGTAGGGTGAATACTTCTGCTGAGATGGGCTGAGTTTCCGCGAATAGAATGCCAGCGGCTGCCAAACCTCATCTTTAAACTGCTGGATTACTGCACCCAATGCTAAGTCACTCGCATCAGTGACTAAGGCGAGTTTGGCTTGGCAATCGGGGTGTGCCAATAAAGCAGCGTTGCAAAGGCTCTCCTTAGACTGCTCAAAGGCCGTGAGAGCTTCACCTGTCAGGTCTACAGGATCAGAAGCCTTTACCGAACCGGCTAACAAGGTGTTCAGAGGGGCTTGAATTTTTGCTGCATCAGGAATGAATCGCCTATAAAAATTCAGCATGCCCAAGAATCGTCTGAGTTGCCGGACTGTTTTCGGCGCAGGGAACTCTTTTATGGCCTGAACCTTTGAATCCAGTGGTTTAGTGCCGGTGGCAGAGATGTGGTAGCCTAAAAACGTTACCTCCGAGGCCCCAAACACACACTTTGAAGTGTTCACGACGATGCCGTATTTTCGCATGCGTTCGAATAGCTGGCGAAGATGGCCTTCGTGCTCAGCTGCCGATCTGCTAAATACTAAAAAGTCGTCAAGATAACAATAGCAAAAGTCCAGCCCTCGGGTCATTTCGTCTACAAACCGCTGGAAGGTCTGGCCCGCATTGCGGAGGCCAAAACTCATGAACTTGAACTCGTAGAGGCCAAACGGAGTTATTATTGCTGTCTTCTGGATGTCCTCCTCGTTCACAGGTATTTGGTTGTAGGCCTTGACTAAATCGATAGTTGAAAAGACCGAACAACCAGAGATGCTGTGGGCAAAGTCTTGAATATGCTTAATAGGGTACCTGTCAGCGATGGTCCGAGCATTGAGTAGTCTATAATCTCCGCATGGGCGCCATCCATTGTCTTTTTTGGGGGCCAAGTGCAGAGGAGAAGACCACGGACTCTCAGACGGGCGCGCCGTACCATTGCTTAGCATTGAGTCGAACTCCTGCCTCGCCACCTTGAGTTTATCAGGAGCTAACCTGCGAGGGGAACAAAAGATGGGGGGACCAGGCGTGGTGCGTATGTGGTGTACCGTGTTATGTTTGTGGACGTGCGGTGTGCCAGCCGGTTTCGTAATATCGGGAAATTCCGAAAGGATTTTATGAAAAGGCGTGTCACCGGATGGAACCTTTACAGAATAAATCGTGTCAGGAGCATTAGCGGGGTAAGCTTCAGTTGACAATGATGTTAATTTATCTATAATGCGGCCTATGCGCTTATTACGAACGTCTACAATAAGGTTGTAAAAGCATAAAAAATCTACGCCTATGATTGCTTTAGTGACGTCAGTAACAATAAAACTCCAAGGGAAGTTACGTCTAAGCCCTAAATCTAAATTAAGCTGGACCGAACCATAAGTATTTATGACACTTCCGTTGGCGGCCGTTAGCTCATACGTGGTCTTGACTCGACGTTCCCGAAGTGCAGACCGAGGGAAGACACAAACGTCGCTTCCGGTGTCCACCAAGAAATGGATCTTCGATTTGCGGTCGGTAACGAAGAGGCGACCAGGTGTAGTGGGGCAATCGTCAGTCGCCTTTACCGACCGCCCTGGGCGTTTCCCGACTTCTCGAAGTCACAGGGCTTGACACACTGGGTAGCGTTTGCTCCGTATCGGCTGTGGTACCAGCAGTTTGGGAACTTCCTGTAGCTGGACTGGGACCGGGATCTGGAGTGCCTACGTTGACGATCATTGGGACGGCTGGCACGTTCACGTGATCGGGCCTGATTGTTAAGCTGCATGGTCAGGTTTTTGACGGCTGTCTTCAGCTCTGCAATCTCGAGCGCCATTGATTGCATTGAACCAGGCACTGGAGTCATCGATGAGGCTGCAGCTACTTGAAGACTGGGTGCTACGATGTCGTGGACTCTATCCGCCAGGTCAGCCGAGGCTTCCAGGGTGCTAGCAGGTTGGGAGGCAATCAGCGTTTGCAGGTTGCTGGGTAGACGACTGCACCATATACTACGGATAAAATCATCAGGTACGGCAGTTCCAGCAAGGCTCTGTAGGTGACGAAGAAACTGCGAGGGTTTTCTATTACCCAGCTCTTCGTGCATCAGTAATTGCTGGATTTTCCGCTCACGTGATGCTGTTAAGCGCTTGATCAGTTCCTCTTTAAGCTTCTCATATTTGTTGGTTGCTGGAGGAGCAGTGATAATATCCTTCACTTCCTTAGAATATTGAGGATCCAGGTGGCTGACGACATAATAAAATTTTGTCGTATCCGCAGTGATGTTGGATATAGAAAATTGTCCCTCAATCTGCGCGAACCATATTTCGGGCTCCTCTGGCCAAAACGGGGGTACTCGTATGCCAACTTTAAATAATTCTCGTGGGTCAGTGGAAACGAGCCCGCTACGATCCGAAGCCGACGTGCCCGTTTCTTCTGAGTTCTTATCTCTACTCATTGTATCGTACCTTATGGTATTCTTCAGGGGTCACCAGTTGTAGATGGTTGAGCGGTTGCAGAGGTCAGCTTCTTATCGTGTAACACTACTAAAATAATAGACGGCACTCAATTTAACAGTTGTATTAGACGAAGCACGTAAACACAAATTAAGCAAGCGGCGGTACAGAACGGTATAGCGCGGGCGTTGCACTAGCGATTCCATCCGAGTGTGTAGCGCGTGGAACGAGCAGCCGACCAGAGCCGAGAAGCCGGGTGGGGAGCGCGTGACCTCGACGCAGACCGGTTATCTATCAGTTATTTGATGCGCGCGCGATTCCAATAGAATAAATATCCGATGGCACACCGTTGGTCATGTTATCGTACTATAAGTACAATATTAATGGTAATGTGGAGAGGATCCCCACATGAAAACCTGAACAATTACGAGATACTTATATACAGAGGTGTCGGTAACAGTGTCGCGAGTTCAATGCTTTTTTCCTATCTCAAAATATGCCCAACGCGCCTAAAGAGCTTTTCATTTCAAAAATAAATTTCATAATAATAATTAGCTACCTAAATGATCATGCAGGTTATTAAAAAGTTAGAAGTTTCTATAAACTATCATTCTGAATTTCATTTCATCTACGTGGCGTTACTATTGGTTAATTTTACACATCTCCTGCGCATTGGTGGAGACCGGCCACTAAAGATATAACCACAAAAAATAAAACACTATTAGCGCGTGTTTAAAAAAAATCATATACAAAAATAGGTACGGGTTATTTTAAGCAAGCATGTTGGTCTTTTTTGTGGTAAAAAAGTTAGTTGCCCTATTTACGCATCTCTTGAAGGCTTTCGTGTTGAATATATGTATTTGTTAAAAATATGTTTACTGCTTGTGTTTTGTACACGGGGCTAGTTTACTAGCACACTAACTTCTACTAAGCTTCTTTCGTATCAATAGAAACGGATTTAATTAGAACACTTTATCATTATTTATAAATACGGGATTTATAGGTGTTTTGACCGATAATGTTTCGGTTCAATTCGTGAACCTTCATCAGAGTGGGTGCGATCCGCTCCTAAAAACGTCTCGCCTCGCAGACCTCGTGATAAATCCCGTATTTATAATAATGATTGAAATCAATCACGTAAGTTTTCTAAATAAAATAGAACATTTTAATTGAAACTGATTTACTCAACATCCCTCAACTTTAGATGCTAAAAGCTTCGATAGCACGATCTAGGATTCTGCACTTTTTATTAGCGACATCTAGTTTTAAACAGTATAACTAAACATAACCTATATTTTATTGGATCAATAGAGAACCTGTGAACTCTGTTGCTTGTTTCAAGTGCTCTCTTTTGCAAGTATTTGTGCAAAGATGGCATGGGAATAGGTGGACCATTTTGCCTCATAGTTACACTAGCTTCGAGATGATGTAACTCCACTTGGCTAGGTGGTCTTGGTAACGGTTAACTTGAGTCCACAGAAGGGTTCAACTTCCAAGTTGACCTCCGAAGTTCATGGCTAGGAGGCAGATTATCCGCTTGTGGGGTGAAGTGTAGGGGAAGTTGGGTGACGGAAAGACTATACTTCCAATCTCGGAACAGGTAACCATTATGTAATATGGTATGAGTGGATTTGATCATATGTTTTTAATATTTCAGAAACCTCCCGCCTCCACAGAAAACACCCAAGCTAGATGAGCCTGAAATGGAGATTCCAGACGTACTGCAGGGTGAAATCGCAAGATTAGATTCTAGATTCAAGGTAAGTATATCTAATAAAATGAATAATCATATTTTTCGACGCGACTTCGAAAGTTATCCTCGGATAAACAAACATACATACAAGACCGATTCGTCCAAGTTGATTTGGAGATAGTGTTAGAAATAGTTGTGTCTCGTTCCAGGTATCGCTGGAGCCGATGCAGTTAAGCGGCGGCAAGGGCGCCATCTCGCTGATAGCGCAGCTGGACGACGCGCGGCTGCCGTGCGTGCCGAGCGTGCACGTGGTGGTGCCGCGCGACTACCCCGCCGCGCCGCCCGCGCGCCCGCGCCCCAAGCACGCTGTCTCCTCGCCCTTCCTGCTCACCGTGCGCGCCGCTATGGACGCCAGGTGCGCCAGGTAATACAACTCAACGTTATGTTGCTAAAATACGAGCGAACATATAAGGTGTTGCTATTTTAAATCAAATAAATATATATATCTGAGTTGTGTACCTACCCGTTGGGTACTTACCGCCCTTACGTACGTACGCACCATACGCGCTCTCTTGACGACCTCCGTGGTGCAGTGGGCGAATAGCCGGCTGAGACGCAGGAGGTAGCGGGTTCGATTCCCGCCGCGGAACAAATGTTTGCATGATCTACAGATATTTGTTCCAGGTCTGGTTGTTTCTTTATATATGTATTATAAGTATGTATTTACAAAAAAAATGTATATAAGTATTCTATCAGTTATCTGGTTCCCATAGTACAAGCTCTGCTTAGTTTGGGGCTAGATAGCGCTGTGTGAAATGTCCAACAATATTTATTTATTTAGTTCTCTGTCTTTCAAGCCCCAATCAGCAGTTAAACAGAAAACTTAAGGTCAATATTGGTGGGAAGGAGTCGTAGGCATGCATATTATGGAATGACTTGCCCGTTTCCATCAGACATGCTAAATCGTTACTAAATCTACAAACTGTACTTAACAGCTTCTTTACAGTAAACATTGTATTTCCTTTCGATATATATTATTAAAGTAAATATATATGTATTTTATATTTATTTATGTAAGTATACGTAGGAGTTTTTTAGGTTTAGGTATTTATTGTAACATTGCCTCCTCACACGTTTTTTCAATGCAGTCCATCCAAAGGTTACCTGGAAGAGATCGCTTTGAGCGATAAGGCCGCCCACTGTACCACCATGTATTAGTCTAAGTTTTCTAGGTTAAGTTATTGTAATTTGGTGTAACAATAAAGAATATATCTATCTATTATGCTTTCGTAGCGCAGTGGGCGTATAGCCGGCTTTTTTATTTTTTCCGTCCCTTAAATATAATTAGTTTATATTGCAACACCTTATATTGAGGTGTTTGTCATGTTTTCGTTCCAGATTACCTAAAAGCTGTTCAGTGGGTCAGTTGTTAGACGCGTGGGAGATGAGTGTGCGACAGGCGTCCGCACCGTGCCCCGCGCCCTACACGCCTGTCCCAGCACTAGGACTCTGAACACTACAACATCACTGAAGGTGCTAAACGACGAACATTACACATTTCGCGTGAAAATATAACCTGTTTTGTTATGTACGACATTCATTTTAAAATCACATCCGGAATCGTAGGTTTTAAATTAATTTATTTAAAGATACACCTATTAAATGGAATGGATGCCATATCAAAATAAATTACGGTTAATTTATGTACTTCAATAAATTTATTGAATACTTGTTACTACATTTAAACGCAAGCCTAGACAGTACTTTACCAACAATTCGGTATTTTCGTACTAAGCAAAACAACTACAAAGGAATGAGGGCATTTACCTCTGCTACAGCAGGATCGCGACACCAAAACTACACTTTCACAGCACAACCGATAATATTATGGGAGGCTGTCTTTCCTCGTTAAGTTTTATAAATCAAGACCCGCAATACACTCGCTGCGATGTGGGCAAGATGGCGGCCTCTCCTACGAAAAACCCGACGTGACCAACCCGATTGCGGCTTTAGACGGAAGTCAAAAGAGCAATCTTTATCTTGAATTTTGTATAACTATTTAGATACTTTTAAATTATTATACCAAAATATGATGTGATTATTGATAAATAGGTGATCCTTACGCTATAGTACTCATATTTTGTCAGTTTATAGCCAATTACCAGATTTATGACGACAGTCATCAAAACATTTCTAAAACGTGCACCAATTACACGTGTATACAACTAGGGTTGCCAACATTTTTTTGGGGAAGTACAGTATTTTTAAAATAAGCTTTTAAAAATATAGTACACTTTAAAAAAAACATAGTATTTTATGGAAAGAGCAAATAATAAACAAAGATATTATTTGTTATTTACTTATTTTCTCTTTTTAGTCGGTGTTAGTAAGCACAAAACTTGACGTACTTTCGTTATCGCTACCGCTTTCCATAACTAATTTATTTAAGACTTCAACTTCTCAAAAGAAAGAACAATATCCAATTAAAAATCATTATTGAAATCCCAAAACAAAAATAAAGCAAACCAAAACTTCGTTTGGTGTGGTCAGTTTGACATTACGGACAGGTTCGGATACCTTCATGCTTTTGCATTAGTTTTAGGTTAACGTAAAGGAGAGTATACATTTTTAAAATAAAGAATTTGTTTGTTTGGATTTCGGTGTTGAAAATTTAAATTGAAGTATTTTTGCGTACTATATATTTCTTCAACAGTATCATAGTACGCAGACTCAAAATATAGTACAATACTATATATTATAGTACGGTTGGCAACTCTATATACAACATTCGCCAACGAACGGTGAAAAGATTCAATTTTACTTATACTTAACTAAAGTAATAAGTGTTCCGAAGTTGCTTCGGAACACGAGATACTGAAAACTGATTTTAGAGTTGGGTTTAATATCGGTAGCTTGAATATTTATTCAGTAATCGATACATTTCCTATAAACAATTTTTAACTTAAATCGGCGGTGCATTTGCGTCGATGCCGCTTAGTCACTTTAAAATGTACCTACTTCCATGATGCATGAATATGATTTGTTTACCTATTTTATACAGGCTGTTTCATTGATATTTTAGGACTTGATTGTCTGGTTGTCTGAAAATTAGAAATTTTCAATTTTAATTAATTTAAAAAACAATACAACAACCCTACCCGTGTTTTCATTTAGTGTCGTTCTTATTAAAACATGTAGAAACTCGCTTAGGAGCACCTAATGCTTTTTTTTTAACTTTATAGATCTTCGTTTGACCACAATCTCACCTGATGGTAAGCGATGATGTGGTCTAAGATGAAGCACGAAGATCTAGAAGAAACCTATTCACCCTTACCTTAAAGAGGCCCGGATTGTGTTCTTTAGGAAAAACAGATGACGGCAAAGTATTCCATACCTTAGCTGTGCGCATCAACGTAGAACCAAAACGGTGTGTGCGAATGGGTGTTATATCAACTAGGTACGGATGGTACTGAGCCATGCGCCTGCTTGTCCTTTGGTGGAAAGGAGATGGCGGAATCAGATCGTACAGTTCTTGGGCACATTCCCCGAAATGTATTCTGTAAAAGATCGATAGGCTTGCAACTTTACGGCGGTGTTCGAGACGTTGGGTCTTAGTCTCCGCCATATATTGCTCACCTATAAGCCTAAAAGCTCTACGTTCAATGTTATAACAATGTTGATCCGAAAGGGGCGATTCTATCCATAAATCATCGTCGGATGCGTCCGCGACTTATAATTTTAATTTGTAAACAAAACAAAATTAAGAATTTGTCATTAAAATTTATTTTATTTCAGCATTTTTGAATGCAACCTCCCTTTAAATAGAAATAACGATTTGTCATCAAATAATCATGGAATATATGAATGAATGAATGATGTACCCCCTTTTTTAAATTAGATAGAAAGAAAGAAAAATATTTATTTTGATTGTTGATGTGAAACATCTATAGCCGCACGTAAAACCGATTTCTGGCGTGGCGACGCGTCGCCACGCTATATGATGGTATATATATACAGTCTATATGCAGTAGTGTGTACGGTGTGGCGACGCGTCGCCATGCGCAATCGACTGTGCAAAATAATGTCGATGTTTCACATCTGCCAGGCGTCCCGTGACGGCTCACATTTTTTCAATAATTTACATCCACATTTAATAGAAAAAATACTTTATAATGCACATTTTAACAACAAAATAAATACGACTTAATATTGCAAAGTATATTCGGTAATATTTAAGTTATCTATAATTTTGATAACTAAGTTTAGATCTTCCTCTTAGATTATAATTATTTTAAGTACGTTTTACCTAATATATAATATAATTTAGCTAGTGAATTAAATAATTAGAATTATCATGTATTTATAGAATCCTTTTGTTCTGGCGTGCCTCCAGTGAAAACGAGACTTGTTTTAAAGCATAGAATAGAAGTTTAATATAGAATAATCTCCTAGGGGGGGCCTAAGAGATTATTCTCATATAAACTTCTATTTGTCTACCCCATATTTCAGTAGATTTTTAAAGGGTTGGCAACGCGCGAGTGATACCTTTGGTGTGTTACAAACGCCATATGATACGGTACGTCTTCATCGACTAAGATGAAGAACGATGACGACAGGGTTACTAGATGACATACATT
Organism: Philereme transversata; assembly: GCA_963924445.1. Classification (NCBI taxonomy): domain Eukaryota; kingdom Metazoa; phylum Arthropoda; class Insecta; order Lepidoptera; family Geometridae; genus Philereme; species Philereme transversata. The sequence goes on along the minus strand of OZ004337.1, from coordinate 2,568,740 downwards.
TTCCTGAGAAAAACTAATTGAATTGAAAGATATGCAAGGAATAAGGAGATTATTAATTCTGGTAACAAACAAACAAACAACAGACAAAATGCCAGGAAATTTATTGGAAAGTCAGGGACATTGTCAGGAAATGTCATCATTTGATTTGGTAACACTAGGCACGTGAGAACAAACGGTTGTAATGATTGTTGTTATATTTTTATTATTCATTAATGTAAAAGTGAGGTTGTGTCGTAAATATGTGAATTAGTTGTATGTTATAGAATAATTATGTATAAATTTTAATTAGGTGTAAGTTGATTTTACAGTGTGATTGTTGATACTATATTAGAGGGAATAAATAAAAATAATAATAAATAATGCAGGACATTTCACACAACGCTATCTAGCTCCAAAAGCTAAGCAAAGCGTGTAGAATACTTTCATACAGCCGGCTGAGACGCAGGAGGTTGCAGTTTCCATTCTCGCCGCGGAACAAATGTTTGCCTGAACTACAGATATTTGTTCCTGGTCTGGTTGTTTATCTACATTTTGAGTATGCATTTACAAAATAAAAATTAAGTATTCTATCAGTTATCTAGTTCCCATAGTACAAGCATGCTTAGTTTGGGGGCTATGCTCCAATCTTGTTCAAATAAAAATACATACTAATATTATTAATTCGAAAGAAATCTGTCTGTTATGTTTTGACGACCAAACGGCTTTCGATGAAATTTGGTATACAATCTATTTTTATTTTATCTCTTGTCAATCTGTTACATTGTACGAAGACTAGAAAGTTTGTTAAACCAGATTTTTGGTTTACTGTACCGTCAGTGATATAATTTGGTTGACAAATTTAAGTTTTTAATTCCAGCCACACTATTACCTATTCTGAAAGTCACTCAGCGAAAGGTCGCTGAGTGATTTGACAATGCTTGAAGATAACTTTAAGCAGTTGCTAAGGCTGAGGCCACACTACGTGTTAAGCTGAGAGCTACGCTAGGAGCTATACTTGTGACTAACTAGCCACCTAGTGAAGCGCGTCCCTTGAAGTGTGAATGAATGGAAACACTTCACTGTACAATATATAAACAAAAACTTACAAACAAAATAGAAAACACAAAGCAAATAGTATAGCCAACTGCAAAGTTGCCAATACGTCTGTTCACTTGGATCAGTCACTATGCACTCAGCTTGGCTCTTAGGCTCCCAATAGTGTAGTCTCAGCATAAGCGATTTAAAAAAATAATTTATTAATTAATTTATGAAAAATTTGTCACTGGGGGATTTTTAAAATATGGATAAATCTGCAGCTCATTATGGAATTTATTTAGAAATTAAGTTTTATATGGAAAAATGTAAGTCGCTCAATTTATCTTTAAACACGATGTTATATTTTGTTATACTCATAATAACATTTTGTACAAATGTCTGTAAAATAATGAAATAACTAAATGCTTCCACAATCTTTTTTATAAATCTGAATGTTATCTGTCTTGTAATGTAAGCAATATTAATATAATTATACGCATGAATATGGAAAATCTGTGTATTTATTATCTAAATAACTTTATTCCTATTAGATTTTGTACAAAAAGTTGACAAATATTGTTTTTTTTAGCTAAATTTACAAGATCTTACTTTTTCAAGTTATAACTACTGAATGAATTTGGATCCGACCTGCCTCTAATGTGACCAGAAAACATAAATTTTCCTGACATTTGGAATTTTGACACTGCCAGAGAAGGAAAATCTGTATTGGCAAGAATTGCATTTAACGAAGAAAATATAAGTAATAAAAAAAAACGAGTGTGCTTTAGACCACAGGACTGAAGTAAAACTTCTTTAATATCTCCCTCTCAACTTCCGTTCGCCTCGCCCGATCACACTTTTCGTAACGCTCTCGTCACGGTATGTGACTTACTCCCCAAGTCAAGCGTGCGTAAAGAAGTTTTCAAGAATATACCTACCTATTATTTATCATTCTGTTACATAACAAAAATAAGATAAACCATAATCAAACACAACATTGAGAAAAAATTTCAAATTTACCTTAAAGTAAATTGACATTGTTAGGAAATCTCATTAATATAAGTAACCCGAAATGTGAAGAATTTCTGATCAACATTGAAATAAGATAGATGGCGCTGTGAGTCCAAAAGCTATTTATTGGCCCACTTGGATAAATACATAATACATTTACTTGGATTTAGATCTTTACGGCTCAAATGTTACGTAACGTAACAAAGGGAAGGTAGCGGATTCAAATCCCGTCTTGTTCATAATTTTTTGGATGATTTTAAAAATCTTTGGCGAATTATGTTATGGCAGTGGGTAACCGATTAATATCAGGTGGGCAAATCCTATATGTATACATACAGTGTGTTTTTTTAACTGGGACAGTGGGGAAATCCGAAGCCATGCGAATTGGTCAAATTAAAAATATCTTTATTTACTGACACGTGTGGCTTTACACCTGTATGCCTCAAGTTAATGGTCGCAGGGTAGTTCATCGTAGGGCACGTTTCTAAAATGCGTGACCTACAAGGCAATACTTTGTTATAGGCGATGGTTACCGTAACAAAACCTAACCTAGTTATAGAAATAAAAGTTGACTTGAATCTAAACTCTAGAGGTTAAAGCTATCTTGAATCTAAATAAACCTAACTGTGATTTTGGCCATCCTAAGTGTGATCGTCTAGAATCGAATTTATTCTACGTTGTGTAAATGAAATAGTAATATGTACTGATATTATTTTGCTTTAATAAACGAGACATATAAAATATAACAACCTCAAGTGTTGAGGTTGGACTGCAAATGAATCGGTCGAAGACGCAAATAATGACCAATGCCACGAAACGTAGGGTCGAGGTAGATGAGCAGGAAATACTACATGTCGATGAATACATTTACTTGGGCCAGTTAGCAAGCTTCAAAAACAGGCATGACAAGGAAATCGATCGCCGCATCGAAAATGCCTGGAAGAGCTACTGGTCCATGAAGGCGCACATGAAGGGTGACCTTCCTCTGAGTCTGAAGCGCAAACTCATCGACATTTGTATCCTGCCTGTCCTAACCTACGGTGCGCAAACATTGTCATTGACCGAGCTGCAGAAGTCCAAGCTCAAGATTTGTCAATGGAACGCAGCGTTCTAGGATTCCGGAGAGCCGATCGGGTGAGGAATACCACGCTTCGTTCATTGACTGGCATTGCCGATGTGGGAGCCAAAACTGCGAAGCTCAAGTGGGATTGGGCCGGGCACGTGAGTCGAATGCTTCCGGAGAAATGGGCCAACATAGTAACGGATTGGGTACCGGAAGATGGACAGCGAGGTCGGGGTCGGCCGCGAAAGCGTTGGCGTGACGACATCAATGGATTCGAGAAGGAATGGTGGGAATCTGCCAAGGATCGTGATAGGTGGAAGGAGTTGAGGGAGGCCTTTGCCCAGCAGTGGGAAAATGTAGACTAGTTAAAAAAAAATAACACGAATTAAATGATATTAGTACATACCTAAATTGAATTTAAATATCACAAGAGTGCTTATAATCATCTAGAATTAAATGGATTTGATTGTGACAAAACTTCAATGGATTAATAATTCTAAATTAGTACCTACTGTTCTAGGTCTCGAAGTAGCTGAGAGAAAACAAAAGTTTTATGTTTATTTAGTACATAAACATAACATATCACACAAATACAATTAAATTGTTGTGGCTTGGTATCATGTTAGTTTTGTGTTATCAGTAATTATGATATTTTGTTTTTTTTTTGTGAAGAGCCCCTATTCACATCCATTTTGCATAGCGCTGTATAGCTAGGAATGTCTTATTCTAGGAGAGAACTTAGAGATGGGGAAAACTCCTAGACTTGCAAAGCAGGAGAGACAAGGTAAGGAAGGGAAAGGCGTCTATACACCCCCAAACCCCAATATGTTTGAAATCCTATTGGTTTCAGACATATTTCTAACACAGACTTATTAACTTCAAAGGAATACTTACTCAAGATAAACTTAGAATATTACAATGAATTCAATACCTAGATCTCTAGCTAAGCTACCCCATGATAACTAAACTAGCTAAGCTACGTGATTTAACAAAACGCAGTATCAAACATCCAGGACAGAGGTCGAGCGTACGGGTTGGAAGGGGTCAGACACACGCCTCGTCTTACAGAACCTGATAGACCCTAGATGGCAGGGCTGGTAACCTCCCGCGGGCAGCAACCAACGACACAGGAGATGCTACTAACTTTTGTTAGATCGGTTGATTTCAAGGTATAAATAAAATACTGTTACGCCGAGGCTGTTAAACAATGAGTAATAATCGAAACTTTTCGAACGCTTTTGTCTTGCTGTGTTATTGTTGTTATTGTCTGCGGTTGCGCACAATGGGGATTGGTCGTTCTGTCGAAACACCGACCCCTTTCCTGGAACGATCGAGATTGTTCGAGAACGATCGAGATCGTTCTCGAATGTCGAGATGAATGTCGAATCGAAATGTGCGCGATATAAATAGGCCGGAGAGATGGCCGGACAGTCAGTGAGTCTCAGCGAGGCCCTGGAGGACTGACGTGGAGAAGGGTCTCGCGTGAACAGTAGCTGCTCGCGAGTCAGTCTGGATTTTGCTATACGTGCGAACATTTCGGTGACTTTAAGTAGTGCAACAGTGGTGTGAATTAGTGTGTTGTGATACGTGTGACCAAGTTCGTGTATTCATCGTCATCGTGTTGAATAAAAGTGTTATTTTGGTGAGATCGATTCCCATTATTTTATCCCGAACCCTCAGCTCGTAACAATACTTAGATGAATTTAAAATGTATTCGTAGAATAGTCCTTTGTAGAATAAAATAGAACTATCATGAATTATAGAAACATGGAAAGGAAGATTGATTGGTTATGACGGCAAAATCGACTCGTTCTCGGCTAAGCTGTGAATGACTATAAAAAATACCATGCATCAATATTTTAAGACAAGTTTAACGTTCAAACCGCTTCCCTCGATCAATCTATTTCGAAGAATTTGGAAATTATCGCGCATATCCAATACATAGTGCTAAATCTATATAATATTATACGAACTCTGTATAAATCTGAAAATGCCGGATAAATAAGGTAAAACAACAACTACTTACCTAATTAAACACACAATTCAATCAATATATCAATCAATATATTTTTTTTATTTGGTACATAAAACCGTGTACAGAAACAAAATGGGAACGGTGATACCCGCAGGAGTAAAAATACTGTGTCGCAGGCATCAACGCCCTCCTTCATAAACCATAACAAAATAAACAGTTCCTTATATTACGAGAAGAATTAGAGAAGCTAATGTTAATTTTAATGTTAAACAAATTGAAAGTATCAAGTATCGATACGATTACAAATACATTAACAAGAATGAAATTTTGAAATGTTAATTTTTTTTTAATTGTAGCTATAACAGCGTAGAGTACATGCGTGTGTGCAGTGTATAAGAATGTGGGGGTGTGCTAGTGTGTGAAAGGTGTAGTATGGGGTGTGTTTGGCGAATGTGTGTTATTCAGCAAAAAGCAGAAGATTTTCAGTGTCATCGTAGGACAAGGATATCAGCCATTCTAAGCATTTCAACTTGCATTTGTAGTATGGTAGTGGAAAAATGTTAAGCGATTGGTTTAATCTGTTATACAGTGATGGACTTATGTAGTGGGAGTGGCGACTAGCTAAAGCTGTACGGCGACGTTCGATCAAACAAAGCTTGTCCGATCTTCGTTTTGAGTTAGTCAACTCAGGATCATAATAAAGTTGTGAGTGTTTCCGAAGGACAGTTTGCAGAATAAAGAGTTGTCGGACCGAGGGTACTTGGCATAGTGAGAAAAGATCAGAGGTTGGGAAAAGGAAGGGTTTCTTAGATAATACCTTAAGCACAGCTCTCTGGGCTCTTTCAAGTCGAATCATTCGGGTTTTGACCGCACAGCCCCATGACGAGATGCAGTAGGAGAGAACAGACTGGGCGAGGGCAAAATATACTGTTTTTAAACTTTTAAAATCGAGAACTGATCTTAATGCTTTAAACACGTATATAAGTTTTCTGACTCGTGAGATAGTTGATTCAATTTGGGGTTCCCATGACATAGAGCTGTCGATCAAAACACCAAGGTACTTGTGAGAATATGTCCTTTCAATGGATGTACAAGTGCATGTGTTGGAAACGGAACCAGCAGGATAAACATGGGCACACACGGAAAGAGAATAGGGGGCTTGTGAGGCTAAGTTGAAGGCAAAAGGAATGAACTTTGTTTTAGAGACATTTAGAGTTAGGAGATTTGACCGAAGCCAACTCATAACTACTCTTAGGGTGTTTTCTGAACGCACTTGAACCTCTTGCCAGCTCCGACCATGAACGAGAAGAGCAGTGTCGTCGGCATAAGTAATAATATTACAGTTTGGAATGGATAAATTGCACAAATCATTTATGTAAATTAAAAATAATGTAGGGCCAAGGACGCTTCCTTGAGGAACACCGAAGCAAACAGTTTCAACACTACTTTCAAGACCATCTATTTGCACAAATTGCTTACGATTAGACAGATAGTTCCTAAACATTTCAAGAGCAACACCTCTTATACCAATATTTTCTAATTTATGCAACAAAATGGGGACTGAGACGGTGTCAAAAGCCTTTGAAAGGTCAAGGAAAATACCTAAGGTTTTACGCCTATTATCTAAGTTTTTGACGACTGTGTCAGTCAGCTCCAGAACAGCATCCTCATCCTCATCATATTATATTATATTATTGAATTAATATATCTAACTTCAACAGCGCACCTCCGCATAAATACGCCTCGCGTCTAAATATCTACACTGCTTATTCAAGAATTTCAAATTATAATTACCTAAGTACCTACCTAAAATATTGAAATCCTATACCTCTATAATTAAATACGTTACCTATATACACACTGAATTCACTAACTAATGTAAATATTAACTGTAAGACTAACTTAATACAATTACCTCTAATTCAACACTGATTCTACATTTATCAAATCTCACGATATCCGCACTGATATTAATACTTGACTCGCATAATACGCTGCACTTTCTTTTTCCCTTGAACACCCCCCGGCCTCCTTACCAACTGGTCTCCGTCTCCTCCCTGACTGATCCCGTCTGTCCTCGAGCCATTGCTGCATTATATCTACTTTTGGTACGAAAAGCCCTACTTTCCATTTAGGGGTGGTCACGCCTCTATTTCTACAAACAACAAATAAATATTCAATATTTTAAAATTCGCTAAAAGGTGTGTCTTTCCCACACTGGTACCTACAGACGTACCTACAAAAAAAGTTAAGTGTTAGAATTTCTAAGAAGAGGCGCCCACTTGTTACAAACCCATTTAAGCTAAAATTTATTGACTGACATGATAAAAAAATACTAATTTATTGCTTTGAGAATTTTAAAAGCTTTGTCAAATTACTAAATTTCAAGTGTTTTCGTTTTAAAAATAGGGAACACGCAAATCTCGACCTTTCAGCAAGTACAGAAAAACTATATTCTCAACTCTGTATTTTTGGTTAACAAGTCCCCTCTCAAGTGTAATACTTAATCGTTATCAGCTGTTACTTGACGTTTCAAAGTGATCATTGCGATTTTTTTTAATGAATAAAAATATTTGAATTTTTTAAACTCTAAAATATTAGCAATAAAATAATTTCTACCGTATTTAAATCAGGCCTCAAATAAAAGTTCGTTACATTACCACTTAACATCAGGTGGGGGGCATATGCTTCTTGGTGGTACACAAAAAAACGTAATGGTTCCAGACAGTTTCTCTGTATTTGTTTCAGATTTTCCCATACAGTCCAAGTTAAAAAAACACAGGAAAATTTATTACAAAACCTGAAATAAAATTACTAAAAAATTTAAAGGCTTTTTAGAACTACGCTAGCACCAGTGCTCAGTAGAGGTAATTAATAAATAAATAAGTAAATATTTATCGTCATTTCACACAGCGCCATCAGGCCCAAACTAAGCAAAGCTTTTAATATGGGAACCGGATAGAATTGATAGAATAATTTTATATTTTTTTTTTTGTTAATACATTCTTATAACCATAAAATGAACCCTATTCGCCGGCGCTATCATTGTGTATGGCGGCGGGGCGCGCGGGTCGACATGGCTTTTAATAGTATTAAGGCGGCCGCAAACGTTCGGTTTCCGAATTAGGTTTCCAGAGAAACAACCAGCCCTGGAACAAACATCTGTAGATCATGCAAACATTTGTTCCGCGGTGGGTATCGAACCCGCAACCTCCTGCGTCTCAGCCGGCTATCTGCACACTTCGCCACGGAGGTCGTCAATTAGGTATATGTAACTAGTAAAACAATAATTGACCAACACTTTTATTAACAATAGCAACACAATCACAAAGAGAATTGATACAGAGTTGCCCGCGCCGGCTTCGCGTTTCTGGGCTCGCAAGCTGACTTCCGCTGAGTGTTCCCACAACATGACCAGTGCCGAGAGCCGGGCCACCCAGCGTGACCGTGGCCACATCCTGAAAAATAGACAATTTTAGCAAACAATAGCCTAGTTTCACTAAAAGTCCCTAAAAATGGCGAACCATCTCGCAAACGTTCATCGTCATCATTATCATTGGCGGATTTTGAATGATATATTTTCATTTGACCACAATTTCACCTGATCGTAAGCGATGATGTGGTCTAAGATGAAGCACGAAGATGTAGAAGAACCCTATGTACCTACTCTTACTGGCACTGCTGGTTATAAGCCTCCTCCCTTAAACGCCACTCCAACCATCATGTGCCAATCGCATCGCCAGTTACTACCAAATAAAAGTAAAATTAAAAAAACCTCTAAAACCTGGTAGAACTGACATAGCTAAGAACAACCCCAGTTTAAACTAGCTTTCACTTTAAAAAACCGCGTCTGAATCTGTTCATCCGTTTGGGAACTACCCATAGACAGACAGACATAGCGTCAAATTTATAACACCCCCCTTTTTGCGTCTGGTGGTATAAATTAATTTGTTAACGCTTGTCAGACGACGCACATAGCGTCAGCGTCAGTACCTAAAGCTGATTTACTTAGTTCAAAATATGCATTTAATTTTGTCGTATAAGATAACCAGTGGTTCGCCACGAACTGAGATCTCGCGAGTCTACCATAACAACAAAAATAATATTATTCGTAATCTTTGAATATCAAAATAGTGCCACGAAATGTAAAACCAAATAACTTGACCTACAGTTTTATTCAAATTACAGCTAACGGGAGTTCATGTTAATTGGTTACTCTTTTTTGGGGCACACTTTTGCCTATATTTGTGTTACTAAAGCTACACGAATACCAAATTTCAGCATTGTGGGGTCACTGGTGTACCCTGTGAATTTTGTCAGTTTTATTTTTATTATGGCTGATAACTCAAAAACTACAAGGATAAAACTAAAAATAAAAACAGGGTTGTAATGGTCTAATGAATACCTTTCATTTGACGTGCTACTTGACCTAATAGTATCATTTTCTCTTTTTTTACCCCTCTTGGACCCCAACATCTCAACAACCCCTCAATATTTTTAGCTCATTTAGTCACACCAAAATTGTGCCATCGCTACCTACCTCTGTATCAAATTTCACGATGATCGGATGGGATGGATGGAACGGGGAACACAAAGGACACAGCAACAAGTGCTGCATTGACCGCACATGGTATCTTTACATACTTAGTATAAAATGAAGTCGCCTCCGCTGTCTGTTACCTTAGATCTTTTAAACTACTAAACGTATTTTAATTCAGTTTCAGCAATAGTTAGAGTGATTCAAGAGGAAGGGTTATATGTATAATATGTATAACTAGCTTCCGCCAGTGGTTCGCACGCGTTCTTTGTCAACAAAAAGTAGCCTATGTTTTAATCCAGGTTATAATCTACGTATTACGTATTACATACCGATTTGAAAGTAACTCTGTCTCTCTGTCTGTTTGTTACCTTTTCACGTCGACCGATTTCGATGGAATTTCGTACCTACATACCTAGATAGATTATGAATGGACTTGAGACATAGGATACACTTTACGCGACTGCACATATGGAGGGTAATGTTTTATTGACAAACCACGCGTACGAAGCCGCGGGCGGGTCAGCTAGTAAAATATAAAACGGAGAAAGTTTCAGACGATATGTTTCCATTTATCAATTTTGAGAAGTCTCTCAAGGTGGCAATGATACTGCCCTGGTAAATTTGCTGGCAAAGTGAGAGAAGAAGCCGGGAGATGCTACCTCAGCTATCGCCACGTTGACAATCGCCACGTCGACACATCCCCCGTTGTCTGCACCTAGCATCTTTAGAAGTTTTATAGTAAGAAATAATAAACGTTAGACGCCCACAAAATTAGCCAATGCCCAGCCATCATATCACTAACGCTGCTAGTGCCATTGGCTAATAAAATTTGCGATCGCGTCTCTCATGTGACGCTGTTAGCGCTAATAATATTGTTAGATAGAGTCAGTCACTCATCCGGAGTGAAGCTGTTCAGAAGTTAACGCTAAACGCACGTTTGGCCGGCCGGCACACGATGTTGCCGTCTCGCGTCGGGAAAAACCAAGTGTTGTGTTTTCGTGTCTATTATTAACATTTCACAATTCAAGGTTTATAAAATTGTGTTAGAAAGCGAACGGATATATGAAGTTGAAAGGTTTGATTTTTTGTGATTATTTTCTATTGTTTTGCTGATAAAGACGAGATCTCGAAATCGTTGATGGATTTTCCACAGTTTCCATCCTGAGTAACCCAACCATTTCACACAAAATTCTTACAAAATTTGCATGTTACGAAAACAAGCACGATTCTTGTTTCTTTCAATTAAATAAGTACTCGTAGGCCCTAGGCTCCTAGAAATGGATGTACCTGCCTATCTTTATGTGCACTACGTAAACCTTTTTAAAATGAATATTTTTTTATATATTATTTATTCATACATAATAGAAAAATAATAATAAAGCCTTTTAATATCACTAAAAAAAATCAAAATACAAAAAATATTTTCAAAATCAGTTTTACCATTGGTAAATAGAAATATATTTATTGTGACCATAAAAGTTACATAGATGAGTTGTGTCCCTGTTTCCCAGAAAAGCGTAAGCTGTGGCCTTGTTGGTACTTGTATCTAACCGCTAATATTGACAGTGTTGATGAAACAACACAAAAAAAAAATACAAAAATACAAAAATTTAAAAAAATATATAAAAAGATTTAAACCAAATAATTTAAATCATGCAGATAGGTAATATTTATTAATTATTATTTAGTTAAATATAGGTACTTATTCTTAATTTAGATAAATATTGTGTAAAATTAAATAATTATAATTGTATCTATTCTATCAAATCATGCATTAATTACATATGTCATTATTATTATGGGATGTCCATTTTTGTACATACACCTTCTCAATTTTTTCTACTCTTCCCTTGGCTATACAACAGAATAGCTTACGATAAATTATGACATATCGTCTTCAAAGTTGGATGTTAGGAGAAGGATCAGACAGTCTTTCAAATTGTCTAACGGCTCGAGTATCTCTAGGCATCGAGGCAAACCTCAGGGTTTAACAGTGCTTGATGTAATACTGTTAGTATGTAACTTTTTGTCGATTAAATAAATACAAATACAATACTATTATAGAACTACAACTTCTACTATTATACTATAATAGAATACAGTACATGTATTGTCATTCCCTTGTCAATACATCTATGAAAATCTGATGTATGTTCACAAGAATATTATTTTTTTAAGAAAAATAGCGATAATCATAATTTTAATACTAGAAATAAAGATAAACTCGCTGTTGCCACTTGTAGACTCCATAAAGTTAGTAAATCGTTTAAAGGGCAAGGTGTACGCTTTTATAACAAACTCCCAAGGGATGTACAAAAATTGACAATTAACAAATTTAAAAACGTAATTAAACAAAATCTTTATAAAAAAGCCTACTATAAAATATCGGATTATTTAGATGATAGAGAAGCTTGGGATTGAAATTGCTCCATCTCGTTCAAAATGTTACAATTTAGACGTAATTTATTTTCTGTGTCTGTATTCTAAAAGGATCATTAAAAAAAACAACCAGCCTTGTTTCTTGCCTTTCTTTCCTTGCTTGGTCGCGAACGAACAGGCAGTAAAATTGACGTTTCAAAGTGATCCTTGTGATTTTAATGAATAAAAATATTTGACTTTGACTCCTTAGTATGCTTAAAAAACATCTTTACATAGTATAAAATGAAGTGGCTTCCGCTGTCTGTTACCTTTGATCTTTTAAACTACTAAACCGATTTTAATGTAGTTTTCAGCAATAGATTGAGTGATTCAAGAGGAAATTTAATATGTATAATACATACATAGTACCTAACTGCGAAACTAACTGTTTGTTTGTTATCTTTTCATAACCAAACGGATGAACCGATCGTAATAAAATTTGGCAAGGAGATAGATTATATCCTGGGAAAGGACATAGGCTACTTTCAGTCAACTGCGCAAAATGAGGGTAATGTTTTATTGAAAATCCACCCGTGCGAAACCGCGGGCGGGTCAGCTAGTTTAAAAAAAATATTATGAAACGCTATTATCAGGATGACCGTCACGTCAGTATGATACGGTATGAATATGGTACAGCAGATAACAGATGAGAGACCAGACTAAAAAAACTTTGTTTTATTTCTAAATATTTACTAATTTCATTCGACCATGATGTTTGCTAAAATTATTATTGCTAATGCATACATACTAGATGGTAATGTGTTGTTTACTGTTTGTTAGGATGACGCATCCTGCCCGGACACTTATTTCTTCAAATGACTGTAATTAAATAATTTTAAAACTAACTAGTGGCATGACACAGTGGCCGAAATTAGAACGTTATTTTTGGAATTGGTTTTTTATTTGATCTATATTTTTAGCTTTCTCCCCTCTTTCTCCATATAAACCTTAACTATGCCAAATCTCACAAAGAGGTACAAAGTTAACTCTGGCTTCTGGATTTTGAATACGAGGACCTATATTGATTATTGTCCCGAAAATAATGTAAAATGCCAATACCTATAAATAATTACAAAACAATTAAAATTACGCCAATTTAATAATTATTGGGTTATAAAAAAGCATACATTTCACGAAGATGTTTGTTTTTAGCTGTTAGTTACTTAAGCATTGATTTGCTTTAGTTTATAAGTCCAATGCATTAGTTTAATTCATTTTGAAATAAATTGGATTTGGACATTGCATACATAATTTAGTTGTCCTCGTAGGTGGCCAAATAACTAAGTAGATGTTTACAAAATAAATTGTAGCAAAATATTGTACTTAGTCGAGATTGCACCCGCGGCTTCGCCCCAGTCCTGGATTAGCCTATAAGCTATTTAAGCAATTGCTTAGGGCATCCTGTCTATGGGGCACCAGAGACGACCGAGAAAAAAACGAGTACACGAAAGTTAAAGCAATTTCAAAATCTGCACGTTTTAAGCTGTCGTTGACGTTCGGTTCGGTCGCAGTCATGACCTCACTTCCGCTCGCTTCCAATAATTAATTAATTACTCTATTCTTACTCTACCTACATATATTTCCGACCTTCATATATATTAGGTTGGGGAAAAAGTTTATTCGCATTTTTTAAGAAAATTCAAAACATTTTTTAATATAGTTTATTTACATTTAACTAAAGTATGTAGGTACCATTTTGTTCGATAATTTATTGCCATCTTGTAGGTAGGGACATGATCCCATTGCTATTGAAATTTTGGGGCTTCTGATCAAAATACCGCGACAAGTGGTTTTGGCAGTCCTCTCGTGATGTTAACCTGACACTGCCTAAAGAATTCTGAAGAGACCGAAACAGGTGGAAATCTGAAGGTGCAAGGTCAGGACTATACGGCGGATGCATTAACACCTCCCAGCCAAACTCTCTTAATTTTTGCTGAGTGGCTAAAGATGTGTGAGGTCTAGCGTTATCATGATGAAAAACCACAACCCTTTTGTTGATTAATTCCGGTCGCTTTCTCTCAACTTCTTGCTTTAATCTCATCAGTTGTTCGCAGTAGAGTTCAGAATCGATGGTCCTGCCTGGTGGTAACAGCTCATAATGAATAATGCCCTTCCAATCCCACCACACACACAGCATCACCTTGTTGCGAGTTAACCCGGGTTTCGCCACAGTCTGTGAAGCCTAACCGGCCTTTGAACACGACCTTTTTCGCACGTTCTTGTCGTACGTGATCCACTTTTCATCACCAGTTATCAGCTTCTTCAAAAATGGTTCGGTTTCATTACGTCGTAATAAAGAATCACAAATCAGTACACGGTTCATTAGGTTTCTTTCAGTGAGCTCGTGGGGTACCCAAATATCGAGCTTTTTGTGTACCCAGTTTTTTTGCGCCAAAACTGTTTTGTGGTCGATTCCCAGTTCTTCAGCTACGTCATAACTACTGATATGCCGATCCTGCTCCACTTTTTCAAAAATGGCATCATTTTTATCCGTAATAGGGCGACCAGAGCGACGTGCACCTTTGACATCAAAATTTCCGGATTGAAAACGCTTAAACCAAATTTGTGCTACTCTCACAGACACTGCACTAGGTCCATAAACATCGCAAATTTTTTTCGCGCCTTGCGTTGCATTTTTACCTTTTTTGTAGTAAAATTTAAAAATGTATCGAATTTCTTCATTAGATTCACTCATCTTTACAGTACGAAAAACAAATAAAAATCACACATTTTTCTAATTTGAATTTGGAATTATCTTCTTTAAAATTTAAACTTTTAATGATACCAAAACCAGCCAGATACAAACAGTATAGCCAAAGAGATTTTATTACAAGTTCATACATACTATAATGCGAAAAGACTTTTTCCCCAACCTATTATACATATATATATATATGTACTAGCTGACCCCGCGAACTTCGTGCCGCCTTACAATCAATAAATTTTGTGTTGCTAAGCTGAGTTAAATTCATTTTTTTTAATGTCTTTTTCTGAGCACGTAACGTACCCACTATAATCAACTACCACTACAATATTCAAAGTTCAGTGCTTTTCTACAATAAAATTCCGAAATACATTTTAGCTCTAAAGGAAAACAAATTTAAATGATGTACATATTAAAGGTAACTTAACCCAAAAATCATACTACTCTCTCGATGAAAATGTACTTAAATGATAAAAACGCATGGTGTCTGCCGACTCCTACGCATACATCTCTCCTTTATTGACAAAGGCCCTGTACAGCTGCAACCACTTGACATGTTATAGTTTTTAAGTTTAGATTTTTTAATGACGGACCTCTTTACAGCAGCTTTAATCAACTAATTTTACTTTATTTTAATTTGATTTTATTATTTTTATGTTTTTCTGACAAAGCCAGCATACAGTCGCAACTAAAATATTATTGTATTATTAATTAATATAATACTAGTCAGGTAAATGTTTTCCTAACATTTTTTATGTACCCTAATGAAGTTGACCCTAACTGCTCTATAAGTTCCTATGGTTTGAAATAAATAAATATAAAATATAAATATATACATAGGTTTGTTGGCCCGAAAGCGGGTGAAAATTATACTAAATGAAAAAGTGAGTTTGTTTCTTTCATGTCGTAACGGCTGAACCGATTTCAATGAAACTTTGTTTAAAGATAGATGACCTGGATTAAGTCATAGGCTACTTTTTATTGACATACTTTGTACGTGAATCCGCGTGCGGACGCTTGTACTGAATACAATATACTTATAATTTAAATGTTTCGTTGTACGTCATTTTGCTGTCTATATTTTCTGCATTGTCATTTTATGATTTGCGATACCTATTTGATTTCTTAGGCCAGCTTGCACAACGATCCCTAAACGTATTTAGCAACTAAACATGTTTAACTTTGATGTACTTATTTGTATGATTTGACAATCTTAATTAGCCACTAAATACGTTTAGGCATCGTTGCACTATTTCAAAATTAGACTTCTATCAACCTACATGCTTCACTTATCAAATCAAAACAAGATTTTTATTTGCAACACATAATAGCTACTAAAAATACAGTATATCAAAACTACATATGGATACATAAAACTTAAAGCTACACAAATTGGTTGCAAAAAGGTCTCAACTCAGCGTCTACAGGACGTTAGAACCTGCGCTGGTCTTCCGTTGAGGCCTTTAGGACCGAGTAAGACAAATAAATATACATTTATTAAATACATAGCAGACGTGTCTTTTAAAAACGTTAAAAAAACTTAAATACCTACATAAAAAGAATTTTCAAACAGAGAAAGTTTGACAAAATTAAAGACGCAAAACAAAATTGTTCAAATAAAAGAAATAATAAAGAAAAAGAAAAAGAAAGAAGAAATAATAATACCATATTAACAATTGTTTTTGTTGTTTGTGGTTTTTGCTGTATTATGATTGTTTTTTATTATTTTAGTTTGATTAGACTTCAGAAAAGTATGTGTAAAATTTAGTATGATTTTATTCGTAAATCAATTATAATTATACCATTTCTTCTAACAAAAGTGCGTCCGTGCATAATTCAAAATGGTTTTAAAAATCTTATGTAACATTACAATTCATTCCCACACAGAGATTTTAAATTTGCTAGTTTGTTAGTGCTTAGGTGAAATGTTGTTGTTGTTGCGTTTTTTTTTCTTAAATTGGATGATTTGTTAAGATTTAATAAATAATAAATAAAATATATTGTTGGATATTTCACACAGCGCTCTCTAGCCCCAAACTAAGCAGAGCTTGCAGTATGAGAACCTGATAACTGGTAGAATTAAACACAAAGAATATACATACTTATATCCTTTTTTTATGTTTATGTTTTAGATGATTGACAATCAAGCCAGGTACTATGTGATCAAATTTTTGGATGTGCCCTCTAATCACATTGACAAGTATGTATGTGTACCACGCTCTTGGATACGTGGATCAGTGGATATGCTGGTCCTCACTGCGTACCCTATTGAGGATCCGGAGACGACCAGACATCGTGTGGAAAATGAAGAAACATTTCACATAACCTGGGATACATTTCTAGCCGTTCTGGAATATTATACCGGTATGTTACTGACTTAGAACAGTTTTTTTAAATGTATAACAGACGCCAGAGTTATCGTTATATTATAAACTAGCTGTTGGTCTAGCCGACTTCGTACGCGTTACACTACTACTCCATATTTCAAGTCTCTAAGATCAGCGGTTTACGCTGTGCGTTGATTTTCAGTCGTTCTGTCAGAACCCGTAACGATTATTTAATGTATTGATTTTATATATTGTTGATTAAGCCGCCTATTGTACCATTATTTATTATTTATTTCCTTGATTCCGTATTTTTGTTTGGTGTGCAGTAAAGAGTTTTTCATTCATTCATTAAGAACGTAATTGCAATTAACATTGTTTTAGAACAAACTACAACATCCCTTTTCAACCCTAGGGGGTGATTTTCAAAATAAGTAACTATGTCACGTTTCATTATGTACCTTGATAAGTATTTACCTATCCCAAGTTTTACGTTTATTAACCTCAGGAATAATATTTTAGTATACAAAGTTCAACACACTTTTTCACCCACCCAGGGGATGATTTTTGAAAAACAAAAACATACCATTCCTCTTATTTTTGTTAAAAAGTATATTTGCCAAGTTTCAAGTTTATAAATCCAGGAACGACTGTTTTTCATACAAACGTAATACCCTCTTTTAACCCTCATAGGGGTTGAATTTGAAAAATCCTTTCTTAGTACACCCCTACGCATCAGGAAAAACATACCCTCTAAATTTCAAGTTTCTACGACCAGCGGTTTAGGCTGTGCATTGTCTGTCAGTCAGTCAGGACTTTGATTCTTATTTAATAGATAATAGGTAATGCTGGATATTTCTCACAGCGCTATCTAGCCCCAAACTAAGCAAAGCTTGTCCTATGGTTGTAGTCGGATGGTACTGTAATTCAGAATGTTCAAAATTTGTTATGTTTATATAAACCAAAAAGTTTAAAATCTAGATAAACTAAGTGGGTACCTTACTTGTTTTAAAGACTTTAATTATTAATATATTTATATTTTTGTTTACAGATTATTATAATGTTGCAGACTTTTGGATTTATAGCAGATATTTTGAGGAATTGAATGGTGAGTACTCTGATATCAATAGAATTCAAGAAAATTAAAAAGAATTGATGTAATAACAACCCAGAATCAAACACATGGACTGTTTCATGATTCAATTTTTTGTAAGTTAAAACAATGATTTCTTTCGCAGGTTCATCTAATGTTGTAGAAAATAATGTTGCCGTGGTTAATATTGATCGAAGGCCTACCATTATACAACCTCTTTCTAGAAAGAATTCAACAGCTGATATCCGAACGCATCGACAAATTATATCTGTAGTTTCTGATGATTTTTTGTATGGTCCCGGTAAACGAGGAACACACGTTGAAAAATCTACTGAAAGTATTATTTTCAGTCAAAGAACTTGCCCTATAAGCAGTCAAAGTGAATTTGATTATACAGACGACTTGACACATTTAGCGGTCCTTAGCTCTGAATCTTCTCAATGCGTACAAAAAAGTTCATATTTACAAGGAGAAAATCTACATCAAGAGCCACGTAGACAAGAACTTGATCGAAGATCAACCCAAGTGAATCAAATTAGTGTAAGAGCTTGTCCCGAAGACGTCACGAGATTACCCCCTCTGCATAAGTCTACAAACCTAAACTCTCCCAGTCAATTAGGTGAACAGGTACATGCAAATAAACAATTAGAATATAGCGTACCTAGTCAGCAAACACAGCATGTTTACATACATGATATAAGATCTACCGAGTATTTTAATGAACAAGCATCTCAGCAAAGTATTTTATGTGGGCAAAACGTTTTAAGTGTGCCAAATCATTTGAATCAGTCATTTCAACAGCCACTAGAGAAACAACCAGCTATCAAAAATGTACCTCGGAATCGACCTGAAATTATTTGTACAATTCCTTTAGAACATTGTGGTCAATATGAAACGTTGATTCTAAAAATGCGGAAGCCTACAAACCTACAAAAGTCTACAAATCTACACCCTTCCAGTCAATTAGATGAACAGTCACATGGAATTATACTACCTGAGCATAGTCGATCCGGGCAACAAGATAAGCGTGTAAATATAAATGATATTGAAGGATCGACCGATTCTATTGACAAAGAAGCATCTCAGCAGTATACTTCAATTGTAGCAAATCAATCAAGTCAGTCATATTTAAGTCAATTAGACGATCGTGGACTTATACAACCAAGCATCACAGACAATCATGTTACTAAAAAAATTATCGAAAGATCCAACGATTCTATTGACAAAGTAGCATCTCAGCAAAGTATTATAAATGGACAAAACGTTTTAAACGTGGCAAATCATTCAAATCACGCATTTCAAAAGACACAGGAGGAACGACGACAACCAGTTGTTAATAATATACCAAGAGATCGACCAAAAATTATTGTTAGCATTCCTCTAAATTTATTAGGTCTGTATGAAACATCTATTACAACTAAGCCTAAGCCTAAAAAACAACAACAATCTAAAAATCTAAACCATCCCGGTAGGTACGAGATACAGTCACATGAAAATATACAACCTAAAAATAACATTCCTAGACCACTAGATGAGCATATATTATTCAAAGAATTTATTAGAAGAAAGTTACGGAAAATGATTGTTACAAGAACTACTGGAGGTGTTAAGTTAAAATTAAACCCACGTCAAAATAATAAAAAGAATACGGCATATCTTAAGCAAAATTTGTCAAACACAAAGCAATCATATCAGCTGCCTAAGCCTTCGAATAAAAATCATCATTCAGTAGTAGAACATCGTAATACGAATATAGTGCCAGTTAAAGAACAAGATTTTTTTTATTTTAACCAAGCAAACCATTCAATCCAGCAGATTTTGGAAGGCACAGATATTCCAATTAGGTCTAACGAAAGAAATTCATATTTTAATCAGAGAGCTAGGAACGACGATACAGCGAAAAATATACCTTATACGGAAACTCTTCCAACTTCAGCAAGCCCAAGTGTTAATATTGAAAGTAATACAGATAATATCGAGACATCTGCCAATCGGCACAAGCAAAATACAGCTAACCAATCATTCGAAAGAGTTCCACCTGTCGATTCTTTAATTCAAGAGATTGATAATGTGTTGTCTAATATTTGGAAAAAGGTTCTTGCCTTACCTGAGGAAATAAATAGTAAAGAATGTATTATAAAACAATTAGAAAGGCTCGATGATTACTGCGAGATGAGACTCAATAAGCACAATGCATCTACATCAAAAGGAGTGAGCGGAACATCAAAGAAAAGAAAAGGAATGTAGTTACGATGATGCCATGGAAATTAATAATGAAGATTACGAATTCAGGGCCTCGTTGAACTGCCATTTAAAATACGGAAACTTTCTTGATCTTCCTCAGAATGAGAATATCTAAGGTAGAGACCGTTTACCCTAAAAATCAACGCCCTTCCACTTCATTACTGAGCGTCAACATCACAGCAAGACAATTAAAAATTAGCCTTATTACTACAGTGAATACAGACATTTCGTCGTAGGGAAGTGGAGGGGCGTTAATTTTAAGAGTAGACGGACTCTAACTGAAATTTCTAAAATCGAGGAATAGTCACGAACGCTTTGAAGTGAGAAAATGTACAATCGATCGAAAGTACACAATGAAGCCTTCGCCAGGAATTGTTTATGTTAAAGTCAGGCCATAATACAAAGTTTTGTTTTAATTTAAGTAAGGAATGTTTTAAATGGGTGTTCAACGTGTGTTTATCTTTTTTGTGGTAAGGCCCCTAAAGTTGAAGTCGAGTGTGTCATACATTGGCCTTTTGCAATGAAGCAAGAGATTGTAAAACATTGAAACATTTGGAACTACATTAGCAGAAATGTTAACTTACAACGCATTGTATTGGACATTATAAATCACCGATTAGATAAACACGTGGACGTGGGAGAAGTTGTATGTACCTAATTAATTCCAGGCGGATAAGAGTAGTCGATACATAATTGGTACTAATATCAGTTCTGATGGCGGATGTTCGTCATTCATCGCTGAATTCGTCAGTTTTGTGCACAATTAGAGCATCACTTAGTTCATTTATTACATAGAATAATGTATTTACTTCAATCCAATAAAGTAACCATTAGACTTAAAAATATTGAATTAAGAATTTAAGACCCATTTACACGATGCAAGTTTATTGCATGCTCCTTTCATTAACTGTAAACCAAACACTAACACTCCCTCACAAGCACTCAAGTTGTGCAATTATTGTGTATGCTGTTTACAGCCAGAACAGTTTTGAATGAATGAATGAAAACACTTTATAGTACACCATAAAAAATAAAAATTACAGACAAAATAGAAGACATAAATAGCTCCATAATCGCTTTACTTACAAATTATCGCAGAATTAAATTTAAAACTTATACAAATAAAATTTTACCTAAAGTAGGTACTTATTTCTTGTTACGATGCATTTTGTGGTTTTAGATTTTTATATATAAACATTTAAAACATGTAAGCTTTGATGAGCATTACACTAAACATCAGACCTTATATGGGTTTGAAAGGCCGAAGCCTAGGCGGTAAAAATAAATATTGTCGTTAAACTATTACTTGCGGGGGTAAGCAAATAACTATTAGCGAGCGAACGACCAAAATACCGACCAATTAAAGCCAGCAACAGAAACAATTAACCTACTGTTCAACATAAAAGGGGCAGTCGCCCAAGCAAGCCCGCGTTCCGTTTTTACCATTTTGGTCTAGAACCCTAAAATCCTCCGTTCCATACAAACCGCAATGTCATCATTTTCAAATCAGCCATGAGACGTCTACTGGCTGAACATAGGCACGGTAATGGTATCTATACATTACCGTGACATAGGTCTCCCCATAGATTTTCAGAGCAAACGATGATCCTGTGTGAACGATGAGCTTGCATGCTCCTGCTCCAGCAACTTCGACTTATGATCTAATCCAGGGTTTCCCAACCTTTTTTGCCTGGCGCCTCCCGGATTATAAAAAAATATTATCATGCCCCCTTGTATTTTTTCCAATGCTGCAATAAAAACACAAAACTTATTTTCACTACATTTATTTCTCACGATGATTAAATCACATCTTTAGTGTTACTTACTGTATGTTCTGTATGTAACCCCCGCGCACGCGGATATTGAGCGAGATCACGTTTTTTTAGTACAATGTGAGATCGAACAAATATTAGTTCGCCCGATTGGAACTAGGTGAGTACATTTAAATGTCTGCCCCCTTAGGATCTCTCTACGCCTCCCCCCCCCCAGGGGGGACGCGCCTTACCGGTTGGGAAGTCCTGATCTAATCCGACTTTATTGGATTGAAGTAACAAATTAATTGCAATAGGTATATTAAAAGGCAGAAGTTTCTCTAAAATGTGTCAACTGAGTAAAAAATTTCGTTGCGGTTATAGACAAAACCAAAGAGTAGAGAGTATTCAGGTTAAGGAATTCGTATTACTTAAGAGTAAGATTAGTATTATTTTAACTAGCTATTTGTTACATCTATAGGTACTCATAATATAAAGAGAAAAGATTTGTATTTTATTATGTTTGTAACGAATAAACCCAAAAACTACTAATCCGATTTCAATCTTCCACCGGAATGCTACATTGTCCCGGAGTAACATAATCTACGTTTTACCCAATTGCGCAGGAGGGTAATGTTTTTATTGAAAAACTACGCGTGCGAAGCTGCGGATTGGTCAGCTAGTAGTTAAGGCGCTCTATCTACTCGATTTTATGTCTTTACGTACATATTTTACTAAGAAAACTTTTATGATTTTATGTTTTTCTAATGAGAAATACCTAACTAAAATGAGTGTTAATATTTAAAATCCTGTAAATTAGTACCTTATTTTACAAATAGATATTTATTTAATGAGTAGTGATGTAGGTACCTGGTACCCTAGAGTAGTGAAGTTTGTCACCGAAATATATTATCTTTATCTATATATTTATTATGACTCAATGTGCTGTGCGTTTATAAAACCGACAACTGTATCGAGCGAATTCAGAACATAAATATTTATTTTTTATAAATCTATTTAGATAATTAGAATCGGGTATTAGTTATTTATTTTATTGAAAAAACAAGTTGTAAATGAATGATGATGTATATAATCATTATAATTATAGGTACACAACAATGTAAATTTTTAGATTTTGGTAGGTAATTTTTACCAAATAATTCTGTAATTTACGAAAGTCTAGAACATTTTTATTTTTGTTCTCGTAAGTTTCGAGAATCGCCCCCTCGGGATAACATATTAGTTCTGGGACACCCTGTATGCTTTTAAGTAATTAATAATTGTACTTAGTTAACTAAGAAATAAGAAACGGGTATTTAGTTATAAGACCTACTAAATAAACTATGTATATTTAAAATAACTTACGGGTACAAGTAAATAAAAGTTTTATAAAATTCCACGAGTTTTTAAATAATTAAATTGTAAATTTTTTGTCAGCTTAATTAGGTATATTAAACCGGCCAAGTGCGAGTCGGACTCGCGCACGAAGGGATCCGTACCACATTATCTATAAAAACGGCAAAAAAATCACGTTTGTTGTATGGGAGCCCCCTTCAATATTTATTTTATTCTGTTTTTAGTATTTGTTATTATAGCGAGAGCAGAAATACATCATCTGTGAACATTTCAACTGTCTAACTATCACGTTTCATGGATACAGCGGAGTTTTAGTAATAGGGTCCCATTTTACCCTTTGGGTACAGAACCCTAAAAAACACTATTCTAAATCCTAAATATAGCCGTGATGGCGAAGTGGGATGAACCCGATTCCTTCTCCGATTCCGATTCCAACATTAACGGATTTTTTGAAGTGTAAACTTCTTTAGGCGCGGTGGGCATTTTTTGATATGGAAAAAAACATTTGAATTCGTGACACTGTTACCGTTACCGACACCTCTGTATATAAGTATCTGTAGTGTATAACTTTTTAAACTATCATGGTTATTAACACTATTTGTACTAAAATAATTGTATAAAATTGGTAAATATCCCGTTTTTAGTTCAAATAGTATCTGTAGTGTAGTCTGTTCAAGAATTCACTTCTGTCGGCCCTCCCGTAGTGCCAATTTTTTTTATTACTTTTTACTCCAAATTTAGGTACGTACACGTGCTCAAAACGGTATAAGAAAACATCGTAGGGAAACCGGCATGTCCTAGAACCAAATATTCTAAAGCATAGGTATAAGTTCTAATATTTTTATCTCTATCATGTGCCATCGATAGCCTTATTATGTATGAATGTGATTTGTTTACCTACCTTATACAGGCTGTTTCATTGATATTTTAATATGTGATAATGAAGATTGTTAACATTTTTTTTACAACTATACTAGCCATTAGCCCTACCAGTGTTTTCATTTAAAGTCGTAAATAACAAAATACGTAGTATATGATCGTCAATATGCACACACATTCATACCTAGGTGGTATAAGGATGGCACAATCCTGATGTGATGTGTAAATGATAAGGTGTAAATAAATAAAATAAATATTGCTGGACATTTCACACAACGATATCTAGCCCCAAACTAAGCAGAGCTTGTACTATGGGAACCAGATAACTGATAGAATACTTATATACATTTTTTTTTGTAAATACATACTTATAATATACAGAGAAACAACCAGACCCGGAACAAATATCTGTAGATCATGCAAACATTTGTTCCGCGGCGGGGATCGAACCCGCTACCTCCTGCATCTCACCCAGCTATTCGCCCACTGCACCACGGAGGTCGTCAAACAACTATAGGAAAAAGCCTGAAATCCAGAATGATTGCAATTTCGACCCCTAAAAAGAGTATCCAGTGAACATGAACTCCCGTTACTTATAATTTGAATGAAACTGTAGGCCAAGTTACATAGATGTGCATTTCATGGCACTATTTTATTATTCAAAGATTATAAACAATATTTTTTTGGTTTTTTGGGAGACCCGCGCTATCTCAGTTTGGAGAGAACCAGTAGTTACTATAACTAACTATCTACTACTTTTAAATGCCTACTCGCCTACATCGCTCGCCTTCGCCGTCCGTCGCGTCGTCGTGATGCAGAGTTCACAGTTCAGAGTATATAAGTAGGTTCTTTGATAAGAATAACATAATTCAGGACTGATCGTATTTTTTGCATGTTAGTCATCGAGATTCGGGGCACGGAATTACCGTTGATATGATAAACAAAGTTTAAAGTTGAAATGAACAAATAGCTGATTATTGTGAATAATTAATTTTGTAATTAGGTACCTAAGTACTTACAAGTTTTTTTACACTTTTTTCAGAATTAATCTTTGCATGGATCTGCAAATATTGGTTCCGGATCTGAGTGTTAGGTACTTACTCATAGTTTCAGATAAGTAGCAACGTTACTCGGAAACCTAGTAATCCTACGTTCAGGACTATAGGGTTGTTAGGTACACTGTGTACAAGGTGGCCCAAACAGTGAAGTCCATAAAAAAATTAACCTCTTACCTACCCGTATCTGAAAATACACAATATGTGTTAACCGATTTTTTGTAGTTTTAGAATTGATTTTTTTGAGGATTTTCGGTGGGAATTCAATCAGGAAAATAACTTTGATGTAACCTACCCGGCCAGTAACGTACCTTTATTTCCTCCCGGCCAGTAACGTTCAATTTTTCCACTTGTGGCATAAAGAAAAAAAAATCTTTATGCTACCACTGGGGACTGAGAGTTGGTGGTATAAGGAATAACGCTTCTTTTGTACTCTCCCGACCAGTATTATATCCTCCCGGTCAGTAACGTACCTTAGTAACTCCCTGGCCAGTTACATACCTTTGTATCCTCCCGGCATGGTGGCCCCACAGCCGCAAGTCGCCTCTCGTTTGCCTCCTGAAGAGCAGAACGCGCAGCAATGGAACTGCCCTGAATGCGTCTTTGCCATGCGTGCACAGCAGGGGAATGGACTACCCTGTAAAGAAAGCAAAGAGTTAACAACTTTTACTGCGCGATACTAACAAAACGCAAGGGGTTGGTTCGATTCCCACCGCGGGACATACAAGTTTGCGTAATCTTACGTGTAAAATAATACGCACAAGTGCGAGACTAAGACTTCGTTTTACTTATATCCTGCATGCAAAAGATTAAAAACAGAATCCGAATAAAACCTTCCAAGAATCTCCCGAAACTTAGAGGCTACAGACAAACAATAAGTAAGTATGTAAACCTGAAACAGGGGGTTTAAAACAGCTGATTACCTAAGTTTTCATTGAAAGTACAAAGTGTTTCTTCAATGAAAAACATCTAAGTTTTAAAAGTCGTAAACGAGGACAAAGATTTTCTTTCGGGTTACCATCTAGTATCTAAAGCCTGGAACTGCCTCTACACGAGTGTGCCCTGGGGTAGAGCGAGAAGAGCGGTTGCTCTAGGCTAGGGTTTCGCAAACTTTCGGCTCCACGAACCCCTGTTACAGTTTCCAGGTGACAGCGAACGCTTTAACTAACTAATTAAATCCCCCCTCCCCCCAATGAAAAAATTAAAATTAACTGTTGAAGAAAATAAGGTTTTTATTTCAATAAAAGGTAACATATAAAATGCCAAAAGAAATATCTTTTTAATATTAATGTGATTGGTGTGCTTGTTTTTTGTCGCAAATGGAGTCAATTTTAGGAATATTTTTGGACAATTTTAACCTTAATTCTGACTCGATATCAAGTCGAGAGAGAGCGAGCGACGAATTAAGTCGCGCGCGCGCCACGCCACCATGTGCCGCACGTGCCTGCCAGTCATCAAGCCACCATTACGTAAATCTTGTCACGAACCCCCTGCCGTCGAATGGCGAACCCCTAGGGGTTTGCGTATCCCACATTGAGAAACCTTGCTCTAGGCGCCAGATGGCCAGGGGCGCCAAAAATCCAAATGCGTAAAATAATTTCCAGCGCAAAATACAATTTTGATGGCTTTAGCTTTCTTAATGTTAAAGAAACTAAAGTATACTAATTAGAGCTACTTAATTAAATTTAAATTAAATAAGTGTTGATATTTGCAATAAAAGTTGATTTTTGTAAATTTGGGAATTATTATTTATTTAACATAAAACCGAAGTAGAATTAACGTGAAGTGAAAGCGTCGACTGACGGGCGCTGAAAGACAATCTCGTTCTACCCTGATCAAAGGCTAGGGCAGGCGCTGTGTGGAGGCCGCTCCAGTAACTATAATACATCACAACATGACTTTACGATATAACACACCTGGATAGGAATATTATTCAAGGTGACAGCCAGCAGATACGCTCCTGGGGCGGGCGGAGTGAAGGTGATGTTGTAGGAGCCATCACCGCGGTCGTTGATCCCGGCTGACGCAGGGCGGGCGCTGGAGTCCCGCCGCCGGAAGTACCCACACACCTAGACGAAAAGCGTTTTATTTATTCATTTATTTTAAGTATTTCAAAGTAGTCATCATCGTCATCATCATTTTCAGCCCGTGTTGACCCTTGTGTTGGGCCTCTCTTCGTTTCTGCCATTCTTTCCGATCCTGACCCCGAGTCTGAATGTTCAACGAGGTATTTTAGTTTAATTTATTTATGTGGGGGAAACGTTTGCCCAGCAGTGGAAAGTATAGGTTGTTCTTTATTTAAAAATCTCTAAATACTACCACTACCTTGCTTAAATATAAAAGAGATTTGGTTGTTTGCCAGATTTATTGATGTTTTATTTATTGAAGAGAATGATTTTACCAGACTTCGTAATACAGGGTTAAAATTAGGTAACTTAGATATATTTGAAGATTTTAATAAAAACGGAAAGAAGGCTGATTTACAAAATTCGATTAACTACTAAAACATAATTTACTACATATTAAATTTTTGAATCAAAAGTACCATCTATGTAGTTATAGGTACGTGTTATGCTTGTAGATATCATCATTTACTACAACACCTTCATAGACACACGTGAAAAGCACAAACATCCTTAGTCTTTTGGGTAACAAATATGTCAATAATAGAGATACCAAAGTCCAAAGAGTTACCAATATTGTTCAAAGAATTGACGGCCATTGGGTAAGAAAGGTTCTAGAGTGGAAACCAGGTACTGAAAAGCACAGGGTAGGACTAGATGGAAATACGACCTGATAAAGACTGCTGGGAGCCGTTGGGTGCAGGCTGCACAAGGTCGGTCACTCTGGAAATCTATGGGGGTGGAATTCCTGTGGCTGATATGATGATGGTGTACCAAAAAGCTTCGAAAAGTCTACTGGTTTCATACTGAAATGCTTATTACCTGTTCACCTCCACACCAGATCCTTTCCCCGCTGCTGTCCCGAAGTTCCATCATCACCTCATGCTGGCAGTTCACTCGAAGGTCTTGAAACCCTGGAAATTTCAATTATAAAGGGTGGCGCAAAATTAATCATCCAGTTTTGTTTTTGAATAACTTTTTTACTAAATAAAATAAAAAGATTTTGAGTGATGGAAATCTTTATTTAGACCTTTACAATTTTTTCTGTTAGTTAAGTGGAAAAGATAATTTCCGTCAAGTGACTACCGCTAGTGCTGATACACATTTGTGCCAATTTTATCGCATTTTCCATGACTTTCCGCAAGATCCGTCAATAAGCAAAATATTCGTTTCTGCGGCCCTGAAAATCCGCGTGTGATGCACGAAGAGCCATTACATATACTTAAAGCCACTGTGTGGTGCGGCGTTCACGCGGGAGGAGTGTTTGGGCCGTATTTTTTTGAGGACGCCATCGGCAATACGATCACTGTTACTGGCTAACGCTAGAGGGCCAACATAAACAACTTACTGCCGGAATTGGATGAGCGGGGCTTGGTGAACATGTGGTTTCAATAAGACGGTGCAACCGCGCACACAGCACAAGCCACAATGGATATTGTATATTTCCTGGTCGCGTAATCTCCCGTTTTGGCAATTTGGCATGGCCCGATTTAACCATCCCAGACTTCTTTCTTTGGGGCTACTTGAAGTCGTGGGTTTATGCCAACAAACCTCAGATAATTGCAGCCCTTAAGGAGAATATTCGACAGGAATGCGGACAGTTATCACCGGAAATCTTGCGGAAAGTCATGGAAAACGCGATAAAATGGGCACAAATGTGTATGCACACTCGCGGCAGCCACTTGACGGATAACATCATTTCCACATAACAGAAAAAATTGTAAAGGTCCTAATAAAGATTTCCATCACTCAAAATCATGTTGTTTTATTAAGTAAAAGTTATTCAAAAACAAAATATAATAATTAATTTTGCGCCACCCTGTACAAGTAAGTTTAGAGTTAGTGGCTGATTCCGGTGACCCTTACCCCAACAA
Organism: Philereme transversata; assembly: GCA_963924445.1. Classification (NCBI taxonomy): domain Eukaryota; kingdom Metazoa; phylum Arthropoda; class Insecta; order Lepidoptera; family Geometridae; genus Philereme; species Philereme transversata. Next base: position 2,539,316 of record OZ004337.1, on the reverse strand, counting down.
AAACAAACAACTATATTTGCAAGAACTATCAATATCTACAGACCTAAGACCCGGTATCATACCATCAGTCCTCAGCACGCAGGCAGCAGGATCAGGCGCTTGCGTCAGCAGTCTACCGACGAGCGTGGAGTCTTGGGAAGCAGGGGCTCGCGGGGCGAACCGCAGCTCCATCTTAGGCGCGTCTCCTGCCGGCGTCTCGGTCAGGAGCTCCAGGCGTCTGAGGACTGGACCACTGAGGGAAAGTAGCTCAGATTCTTTCCCTTGGGCGAGGAGCTGAAAAATATTTACTTTTTTATCACGCGGCTCGAGTGTCAATAAGTAAGAATAATTTATTGTGTTCTTAAAATTGTTTGGTACTAGTATATAGGTTATATGAAATGTTAGCCTAAATTAGCAGATTACAAATAAATTAAATTAAATAGTTATTTATTTCAGATGTCCATGATCCATATCAGTGTTAATAATATAAAGGTTCTTATAAACTATGTTAGTGAATTAAAAAAAGAAAGAAAGAAAGAAAAATATTTATTTTGTGTCCATTTTTACACTCTACGAATACAACAATTATACTTATACCTAATACAAGACTACAAAATAGGTCGTCACTCAGCGGTGTGCCACCGTAACATACAGCTACTGTAGCGCTGGTATTATGTGACGCCTGTAGTGCGTGTGAGCAGCAGAAAATAGAAACACGCGTTTACAATATTAATTAACATATGAAAGTATACAAGATTCACAAAAAACAAAAATTTAAAATTTAAATAAATATTTTTACACAATAACACTAAACAACTAAACATTGCACATACCTAACTTATAAAACAAGACTATTTATGAGATCAAAACTAAACAATAAATATAACAGTAAAATAAACAACAAATTTCTGCAAATAATAAAACAAATAAAATATTAAATATTTTGTGGAATTATTAATTTAACATACAGAACAAAAGTAACCTTTGCAACTAAATCAAACTAAATGTAGGCCCAGAACGACTACCTGTTGATGGAGTAATTTGTGAAACAGTAGAATTTTCTTGAGTGAAATTTTAAAAAAGTGAACCGATTTTGCGTTTCGAACTGGTGGTGGTAGATTATTCCAGCATTTCGTGGCAGCATATCGGAAGCTACCACGAAAAGCAGTCGTTCTGTGGCGTGGACAGATTAAACGAGTGGCAAACCGTACGTGACGGTTAGAGAATTCAAGCTTGTCATACAGGTATGAAGGCTGCTGATTTATAACAATACCAAAAAGCAATGTCGCGAAGTGTAAATAACGTCGTGATGACATATTCATCATACCGTGTGCACATATGTATGGCGATATGTGAGCCCGCCGCGGAACCGGAAAACAAAAACGCACACATGCGTTTTGAATTCGCTGTGCTAATTTTCTTGTACGGGCCAGCAGACACTCACCGAATACGTTGTCAACATAATTCAGCTTGGACAGAATGAGCGACTCGCACAATAAAATACGAAGGTCAGTGCTCAGGAACTCCCGCACTCTATACAAAACTGATAGCCTGTAGAAACAATTACGAACTGTTTGCTGCATGTATTTTTCAAAGTGTAGCTCGCCATCCATGAGAAGACCCAGATTACGTGCTTCAGTAACGCGTTCGATCAAATCACTCTTGATATGTACCTTGGGGTCCTGAGAATGGATTTTATCTATATTATGTTTGGATCCAAGGACAAGGAATTTTGATTTTGTTGGATTTAATACTAAGCCATTAACCTCACTCCATTCTACAATACGATCCAAATCCTCATCCAATCTACTGATTGCCACCTCCATCTCATCAGGCTTGAACGAGACATATAACTGGAGGTCGTCAGCGTAAAGATGGTATTTACAGTTTAGAATAGTTGAGGTAATATCTGCACAGTATAGGACAAAAAGAATTGGGCCAAGAATAGATCCCTGAGGAACTCCACGAGCAACGGGCATGGCAGCTGAAACAGAGCTTGAGCCATCTGAATTGCGAAGTTCAACCGATTGGGAACGTTCACCAAGGTAGCTCGCAAACCATCTTGTAACTCCGGAATCAAACCCGTAAAAAGTAAGTTTGGAAAGTAAACGCGTTGTATTGATGGTATCAAATGCGCGCGAGAAATCTAGAAGTGTCAGGATGGTTCCTTTGCCAAAATTAAAGTTTGAAATTCAATTAAATTGTAGCGTGTCACAAAGCTTAGGTATATGCAGGGCGGGTAGGTTACCTACACAGCACCCCTATGCAGTATTTATAGAGAGGGCCGTCATACTTGTCTGCTATTGTCCTCAGAATGGTGTTGGCACTCCCGCGTACTCGTGTAAGCAATGAGGCTACCTTTTTCCTTATACAGGCGGCGAATCTATCCATGCGCGCCTCCGCGAACATACCCGAGGCGCTGCAGAACCGCGGGAGCCCCAACAACATCCTAAAGGCATTATTGTATTGGACGCGAAGTGTATTGACGACAAAGAAATTATAATCTCAGGAATCACTGTCCCTAACAAACTCACCGCCGAAAAGCGGCGAGCGATACCTTGCATTTGTGTGAGTGCCGAAAATGCCTAACATTATTAATACCAAAAGTTAAATAGTCTAAACTCGACTTTATTCCGCAGATTAAAAGTTTCATTTCAAGCATTCGCATTTTGGAGATATGACGTTATGAAATGAAGCAGCTGTTAAGTCGTAAAAAATTATTGCCTTCTTTTGTCCTTTAAAAAACTGTTGACTTTAACGGTATGGCAATAAGGTCGGATTCAAAATGTGCTGTTCGAAGATCGTAAAATTACTCCGTTCGGAACAGAAGTGTGGAGGAGTAGAAACGTACACAATATTTTTTTGTTGAGAAATGAAATTTCGAATCTATTACGTAGGGATAAATCATTTGTTAACCAAATTCAAAACTCGGATTTTTTAATAATCGGATAGTTTGATAAAATCTTTCATTTTTACAGGCTCCTATTCAGTTTAATGTGCCTCGTTGTCTTGTCTATCGTTTATAGGTAATAAAATATTGCGATATTAGACCTGCCCGGTTTCTGATTTGAGTTGAAATTTTGCATGCATATGCGACATGAAGCTGATCTCATGATGCAGTAAGATGGTGCATCATCAGATGCTTAAACTAAACTACACAACAACATCGACTTTAGGTTCATTTGATCTGTCTTAACTAGTATTCGGATCCTAAATGATATCCAGGTCAGGGTTTAATGACGGAGCCAGGCTATGGGAACTCTGTAATAAAATGACATAGTTACATCGAGTGTGGGCTCGTTCGATTAGTGTTAAAGAGTATTCTTTACCTAGATGATATCCAGGGTCTGATGATGGAGCCAGAAGATGGCTATGGGAACTGTGATTAAACGATGCCACCTCATCGAGTTTTTGGGCTCGATTAATTTGTCTTGCCGACTACTCGGGTCCTAGATGAATTCTCTTCTCTACAATAATAAAATCGTAAATCTCCCTTCAATGTATGAGCCCGAGGTCAATGATGCAAAAAGGAGGGTCATAACATTTTCATCCTCGCGTACGAAGTTCCCGGGCAACCTCTAGTTTTGGATAAAATCGAATTTTGTATTGTATACAATATTGCAGAACCATGTTTAGTACTAGAACTTTAACAGTATAGGCAGAAATCAGCAAAAAGTAAATATTGCAAGAAGTAGGACAAAGATATAGAGTGTTGTAAGCCTAGCTAAGAGTTTCAATTTCTCTTTTGCTGTTAATTGTGTATTTTGTAACAGATAACGAGCAGTTGACATTAGGCTATTGTACTTCAGATAAAGGGGCTTGGTGGCGCTGGTGGTAAAAATGCCTGTATTTTTAGTACCGAAAAGTTATCTCGTTGCCCACAATTTAACGGTAGGGTAGGCTACCGCCTGTTTTTTTAATGAATTTGATAAAAATAAAACACGAGAGTTGTTTGTTTCATGAAGGTAGTTTTAGAATTGGCCGCATCTGATTAGTATATAATGCTTACTAATAAAATTGTTTTTTAAACTTGTTAAAATGTTTTTAGTATGCGACTCCATTCATTCGAAATTTAATGTAGTCCGGTTCATTGGTCTTCGGTCACGTACAGATAAATGAACGATGCAACGCGAGGGAAAGGGACAGTAGCGTAGCGTAGTCGTGTGTCTGTAGTTACAAATATTTCCGTAAAATATTGTTTTAAAGCATATTATAGACTAATTCAAAATCAAATTCATCAAATTATCAAACTTTAAGGTAATACTCACCGGAAATACGAAATTCCATCTTTTTTTAATGTAGTTAAAGTGTTGTTTTTGCAAGTTTTGACGGAGCACTTGGGCATGTTGTCACTTCGACGGCAAGCGCGCGACTAAGAGCCGAGAGTGCTTAAGCGGCGTTTAAGCACTCTCCAGCGTGGACATCCTTGACGGGCCGATCGTATATCTAGTATTTTATTGATCGTTGATTGACGAACTTTAGAGTGCACGTGAACCACAGGCTGCCCGTGTAGAACGTTTGGCAAAAATACTTGAATAACGTTTTTTTAACCTCATCCGAGCAACGAGCAAACCTGCGGACCAACATGTTAGCCCTTACCGTCAACGCCCTTCGCTCCCTCTCTATATCCTCCTCATCTTTTAGGTTTTCTGTGACAATGACCAGATGACAATTTTATTTGGAATTTAAGGCTTTATGTAAGGATTATATTTGACATAACTCGTCACATCCGCTACTACCGAGACTAACATAAAGGTTTACAGTGTTTCTGGAAGAGTGGAACATTGCTGGTTCAATATATTTATAGTTAATTATATAAGATAAAATGTAATATATCCTTTTGTTTGAATAAATAAATCATACAATTTAATATTTCAAGCAACTGCATCAAAACCAAATTGTATCTTCTTTGATAACCGTAGTTTTATTCTCAGGTCTTATTAATGTTGCCATTAACAGCCACCCATCAAAACGATAATTGCGCTTGTGGTCAAAAGTAAAACAAAATAAGCAACCAATAGCATTAGTTCTGAAACTTGCGTTAGAGTCCTTTTATTTCCTGTGACACAACTGCGTGGCTCAACCAGTAGTGCTATAAGAAATTTTTGTTTCCTAAAAGCCCTTGAAAAAGTTCGGCTTTCGTTAAAATTCCTTCGGTGCTGGGCAGATCATTAATGATAACATGAGATAAGTCCTCCACAAACCTGTTCTGCAAACTCCACAGCTTCATTCGCATGCCTCGCCCTCTCCTCCAGCTGTCGATGTGTTTCCTCAACCCTCTGCCGATGCCTCTGCCTGGCTCTGCTTGCGGCGGTACATAGCGCTCTCCCGTGGGCCTCCACAGCCCTCCGGTACTGCTCTGCCCAGATCTGTATCTCTGATTCTACTCGAGCTGCTTGCGACTGGAATAAAAAATAACAATTTGAAAGGTTTTATCGTCATCACCTATTTATTTATTTTTATTTGGTTGCCTCGCTGCTGCTCTGCCTTTGCTTCTGGTTTCAGCTGAAAATCAGCGTTGGGTGCAAAGCATCCAACATTGTTGTGCTGAATGCCATTTTGGTACGCAGACACATGAGTCATAGTAAAAATTCAACTGCTAGTACTTACCTACTTAACATACCCATTGTTCTTCAGCTGTTTATTATTCTATTCAATTCAATCACCAGCCAAGAGGTCTTTTTTCTTTCTCGCTAGAGAGCGATGCGATAATGATACTGAAGATCCTTACGTCAATTTCATAAGCCTGAGTGTGCAGCGCGCGTGTGGCTATCGCGACGTGTTCGGGCACGTGCTGCGCGCGTTGCGCCGCGTCGCGCACTTGCCGCACGCGCTCCGCCGCCGCGCGCGTCGCGCCGCACGCCGCGTGGCCGCTGTGAGATATCACGCAGCAATCTCGACATACCACCTGGAATAAGGGAGTGTAACTATGTTAAAAAAAATGCATATTTTGATACTAAAAACGGGGCTACGGAGCATGTTATCATCTGAATAAACATGCCCCAACTGCAACGGTAATGCTATCCTAAATGTTTATAGATTTTAGTGAGAGGAACCTAAAATGTAGGAGGTTCACTGAATGACTATATCTTCTTTGATCGAAATCACTAGGCATTGTTCAGAATTACCTTTCCATATCTTAAACATAATAAGGACCATCAAAAAGCATTCATCACAAGCAACGAACCTGCTGGCAAGTAGCGCAATAGACGCTGAGCTCAGATCTGGGATGCTGGCTGCAAAAGCTCGGCGGGCCTGGATCAATGGGCAGAAGAGAATGCCTGGATGTGGCCTTCTGTCTGCCGTGGCTCTCCCCACACGACGAGCAGATGCTGACCAGGCACTGGTTGCAACGGCTTTCTGCCTGTAGAAAAGTTCTAGAATTGAGTTATGTCAAAAACATTACTCTTGAAACTTGTAAATATTTGGTAGGCAATCAGGCATATATGCCCTGCCAAGTGTCTTAATGGAGGTGCCGTATCAACGTTGATAGTTTTTGCAATAATACCGCAATCAATGTCAAAACTTAATAAAAATTTTATGGAAAGCACCTGTCTTCTTACTAGATCCGAGTAAAAGATCCGAAGATGTCCATCATGGGAATTTTTATAGTCGTAGGTTCATGCCTATAAAAATTAATTCTTTCTGCATCATTGGATGCATTTGATGGCATCGACGAGGTCTTTAGTTTAAAGATTATTCTCGAAGTTTTAGCATTTCCCAAAAAGTTACCTAAGTTTTGTTTGTTGGGAATTTTTATATTTAAATATACACCTATATATATTTTTTTTATATCCAATGATGCAGAAAGATGGATGTCACCGAAAATACCGCAAACGCTTCGAAACCAATGCACTAAACGTACCGTTACAACCAGAATGGTAATTTGTTGAAATCGTTCGTGTTTCAAGCGATATGGTACGGATGAGTGGAGTCCCCACGTGTTGTGAAGCTTAAAATAAATTGTTACACTCATTTATGTAGGTTTTAGTGATTTTTGTGATCAGTGGATTCTTTTATTTGAATTTATGTGTGTATTTACACTTGCTCAATGCGGTGAAGGAAAACATCGTCAGGACACCCGCAGTTTCTTCATCTTCTTTCAGTTATTTTCAGTATTGCTTTTGTATTTTTTACGGACTAAAGCTGACTATGCTAAGTTTAGTATAGGCGCTGCCGCTGGGTAAGCCAGTACCAGGCATTAGATACAGCTGCGTTCTTCATCCAACTATAAGTTCTGCAATTTGCAACCTATATATCATCTTCAATCAATACATGTTTAAAAAGTGCAATGGTAATTGTTGATTCCGATTGTGGGAAACTGGGCATGAATCTTATAAAAATTTTGATGTGTTTTGAAAGATTTTAAACACGGTCGTCTAAACATGCTCTACTTTGCTAAAAGCTGTCGTTGTGACCTATTTGGGTGAAACGGTCTTTGATCAGTGATTGGTCTATGATGAATAAGGCACTTTATTTATTTCTAAGTATAAAACCATAAAGATTTTACAATTATCTGGTGTAAATAGAGGTGGCATGGGTAGTTACTGCCCGCATCTGCTATAGGGTTTGACTCACGTTTGACCCCATTGCGCCTAACATTTGGATGAGATCGCGTCCGACATTAAAAAGACTTTTTATACTATTTTCTATTCGGTCCGTAAAACCCAACCAGGTAGTTCACTAACTGCTGAACGTACCTAAAAATGGCGATCCCTTACAAGCTACTTTAATAAACGTTACTAAATAAACGCCGCATTAAATTGGCGGCGATCCTGAAGAGAGCTGTTTGGCTGCGCAGTGAATTTACTAGAAATTAAATTGGCTAGATCTGCCAACGGAACCTGTAATTTAAAACTAAACCTTACCTTGTTATCATTACTGCATAAATCGCAAAGCACATTCACTCCGCTCTCATCCTGGGAAGCAGCCATCTTCCTCAGCAGCACGTAGTTGAGGGGCAGAGCTGATATGCCGCCCAACGGCAGAGGGGTCTCATATCCGCAAGTTGGGCAGAGGATATATGACAAGTTCTTCCCTGATATCTGAAGAGAACAGCTTGTATGATATTAATTAGCTGATCGAATGATAAGGCGGTTAATACGGTTGCTTGGCTTCGGCCTTTCAAGCGACAATTTTGGGCAGATTTTTTTAAAGTATCACCTTGAATCTGCTGCTGTTAAAAGGCCGTGTAGGTAGGTATAGTCGACGATCTAAGTAATTCACCCATAAAAAACATTCTAAATTGTTAGGGTTGATGCTTGAAATCTCCTACCTGATTATGGGTTTATGACATAATGTCTATATCTTATCAGATGAAATCAGTAATTTAATTTAATCTTTAAGATCCTGGTCCTGTGACCCTGCTGGTCAAATTAACTTACAGATTTCACCAGATAGGAGGAAGACATTAACTCATGCCAGTTCTTCCAATTTGATCATCATCATTTTGAATCAGTGTTACTGCTGGGCATAGACCTGTTTATGTCATTCGTTCTGATCCTGTGCTAGTCTGTCTGAACCACATACAATCCAGGGTCTTGATGACGTCATCGACCCATCTCACCGGTGGACGTCTTCTATTCTGTGTCCAGTTCTCGGCCTCCACTCCAATTTGGTAGCTGAGTTTACATAGATATTTCTTTAAATAATGTCATCACCTTTCTCGTGAATATGCCATATTTCCTCGGCTTAGGATCCCAGCTGCCGTCAGATCCGGAGTGACGCAGGTCACTCTCGTACCCCGAGCCCGCAGATCCAGCTCCAGACCCTGATCGCGACTCTCCGGCTTCCAAATGGATTGAAGCTGGAATAGAACATGATAATGTGGGTGGGTGCTTATGGTGTTTACACACATTAAGCTTACGCTTACAAATTTTCCACCAACTAGAGCAGCAAGTCAGATAGGGTATGTGCCAGTTTCTAAGTAAAATGTGTCAGTTTGTTAAAGAGTTCACGCACGCACATTTTAACATTTGATAGTTTATATTTATATTGTCCCACTGCTAGCCGAGATGATTCGTATTATTTGAATGCAGATAAATGTGTCATCATCATCAAAGGCCTCTTACATCTACGAGAGATGGTTAAGCGACGCCAATTGTTAGTTAGGTAGGCACTTACGTTCATGGCTTTAAAGGCCTTTGTTGCCTTTGAACGGAAGCGACAGCTATAAGTAACTACATTTTCTGCAAGTAAATTTCCCTGTAGTGGCCAAGATAACTGTGTAGTTAACTAAATTTACAATACCTCGTTACAGAAATAGTGTTGGCAAAGAAAGAGTCAATAAATAAACGAACTTTTGAGCTAGTTTCATAATTTGATGGATGTACCGCTTGTCGATATAATTAGAAACGTGACTAATTAGATTTGAGTCAACTGCTCTTGGCAATGAAAGTATTTTTACTCAGGAAGATTCCCATCGAAACTCATTACGAGTACTCACCGGTTTCATTGCCGTCCTTGAGATGAATCATTTTGCTTATTTTAAATCAGTAGTTTTGCAATAGATTTTGCCCGCAGGCAATTTTACTTCACATACATTACACATCAAATATACCCTAAACGTCAGTGCAAATAGCATTATTTAAATGCAAGTATATATTTAAAAACCCCGACCCGCTCTTTTTGATTCGCAGTTAAAAAGACAAAACTAAGCACCGCTAGCTTTCTATTAAAAAAAACCGCGTCCGTATCGGTCCATCCGTTAATTTTCTTAAAAAATATCTTAGGTTTCGTAAACTTATTTTTTTAACCTAAGATAACCTAAGTTCATTTTCATGATCTAAATTCCTCTTTTGTGTTAACCCTGTACTATGATTTAAGTACAGTCAAATATTTCTAAAGCATTGAAACTCTCCGCTATATAGCTAAGAACACGGATACCTCGATGCAGGCCTAGCCTAGTGAGGAAACGACAGATCTCTACAAATGTTTACCCTGCTCTACGAAATTGTACTTACTAAACCTGTGAAAAAACTATGTTATACCTAAGTTAAGCTATGTACCTATGTGTATTTTTTAGTAAATACATTTTTTCATTTTCATTTTTCATACAAAAACACAAATTTAATATAGTTGGTAGAGTAGAGGATATTATCTTATTCAAATTGAATAAGCGCAAAGATCAATGATGTTATGCTACAAATTGAAATTGAACAGGCCTACTGTCTACGTATCCAGATAGCAAACAGTAGAACGACTTGAAACCATGCCAAAATATTGTGAATGATAATAATCAAAGACTGATGCACACTTTCATCAATGATTCCATAATCAGTAAGTGCCACCTAACTCTATTTACGGTAACCTAACCTTCAAATGTGTTAATTATACGAAGACCTTTAAGTCTAGATCATGATAACTTAGAGCCTTTGTGGCTCTAGTTTGAATATTTATATGATAAGAAGCTTGGGATTGAAATTTATCCAACTCAGTCAAAAATGTCACGATTTAGTCCTAATTTATTTTCTTTATTGTTATGTATTGTAATAAGTTTTTTCTTGAAAAATATCTTTTCAAAACAAGCTTTTATAAAATTCATAATTGGAACCGCAAGCAGATTCAAATGAGCCCAAATACTAGTAGCCTACTATAATCCATTCAGAAGTTCCGTTGTCTAGCATCTGCCTCTATCATGAGACCACCTCCAGCTATGATGAGGGGGAGGACTTCAAGTGTCTGTATCTGCTGGTGGAGACTGCTATGGCGGTCAGACAGAGGGAGAAAGAACAGGCAAATGCAATTCTATCGTAGCTGGTTGAAACAGGTAGACAGTTCAATAGGCGACTATGGCCCACTCAAGCATGAATCGAGACTAGTATAGGTATTTGATTTATGTATTTAAGAGTTTATTTTTATGGGCCCAAATTTTTTATTATCTTGCGAGTTTTCTACTAAGACAATTTGTTCCTTTTTCCCCTCTAGATGTCTTAATGTAGGGTTATATCTAGAGGTCACGTTATTGTTACAATCATGCATGTCGTCTATTGGATTTGGCTCAAATAGAAAATTAGAAAAACGCGATTGTATGACGTTAAGAATAGCGTGGACCTTCCTTTTCGTTGTAAGAAATCAACAGGTACAGGTGGAATAACTTCCACCTGTAGTTTTTAATGGGGCTCAGATAGGTATCAGTCAGACGGTGAAAAACTTAGGCATTATTATGGACACCAAGCTATCGTGGGAGCCGTGTATTGCCGAGATCAGCCGAAAAATGTTTGCGTCCTCAGCCTCGTTGCGAAGACTTCGCAACTTTTTACCAACCGCCACCAAAATTACGCTTGCACAATCCCTTCTACTCCCTATTTTAGATTACGCCGACGTCAGCTATCTCGACATTTCTGAAGTCCAATTGAGCAAACTTGAGCGCCTTCAAAATCTTTGTATTCGGTTCGTATTTGGCTTGCGCAAATATGACCATGTTTCAGAATTTCGCGCAAAACTCAAGTGGCTCCCTATCCGTCTTCGCCGGAATGCCCATATTCTGTCCCTTCTTTTTAACATTCTTTTCAATCCTTCTTCACCATCCTATCTAAAGGAGCGTTTTGTGTTCTTGCACCAGGCGCATGATCGAAATCTACGCTCATCTGAAGCTCTAAGTCTCCAAACCCCTGTCCACAGTTCTCAATTTTATGGTGACTCCTTTACAGTTCAAGCTGTGCGGCTGTGGAACGCTTTACCTTTCTCTATTAGATCATTTAAATCTCTTCCTATCTTCAAAGCTAAGGTATACAACCATTTCCTTTCTTTGTCTACGCACTGCTAGTTTATCGTTATGTTTATCTCCTTTATTGTAGTTTATATATATAAGTATATATTATTATATTTGTAAGTATATATATTTAGTTTATTAGTAAGTATAGGTAGTTTATGTAAGTTTATGAATATACTCGTATTTACACCACCGTCTTTTTGATTTTGTTTTGTCCTGTCCATCCAAAGGTTGTCTGGAAGAGATCGCTTTTAGCGATAAGACCGCCCATTGTACTTACCTTAATTTTTGTGTATTTTTATTGTATTTTAATTTTGTTGGTGTGCAATAAAGAGTATTCTATTCTATTCTATTCTATTCTATTCTAAATCATTTTAAGTTTTATTCAGAGCTATGCCTAGGCTATAAGCGTATTTTTTCTTGGTATTATCGATAAGTGAAGGTTTGTATAAAAAGATGATTTATTTTTGTTAATAAAAACTGATTTAAATATATTGTAGTTTCCAATATTACGCCTAGCCAAGTATTAAGTCTAGGGAGAATGTCTTAATTCAAAGAATGTAGCTTAAAGTTGGATCTATCGATTAGAAATATAACTAAAATTGGATCCGTCCTAATTACGGAGTTTTAGGTCATTAAGTAGAAGCTATAGCCAGCGGGACACTTCTTATGTATTAAACTGATCGAGTAAAAACATAACTCTATAATAAGCGGATTATCTATCTAATTAAATTTAAGTAGAACTTATAACCTATAAACCTAAAAACTTCCTAATCAGGTTGGATCCAATTTCAGTTTTAGTACTAATCGACGGATCCAATACAGCTCTAATCATAAAGTAATGATTTGACTTGCATCAGTTTAGGTAATATATATATCGGGTATTCATCGGGAAGTGTCTAGTCAATGAGAGGGTCTTTAGCTCCTAGACCAGGATGCAAGAGGAATACAAAAACTGACTCGAACTTACTGAAGCACTATCTGTTGTCCGTTTACATTGCGTGAACTATTCTATTGCTAGGCTGGTTAGACGTGACCTTCGGTGCTCCAGCACACGCCGGATCGAGAAAGCGATCGAGCAGAATCGAGGGTCTAAAGTGTTCAGCCAGCAGCTTGGAAGGAGCCACCTAACAAAGCTTAAAACTTCGACTGGCCTCACCGTTTTGTCTAAGCCACGGATTCTCTCTGAAATTGAAGATTTCTACAGCCAATTGTACCACTCTCATGCTCCTCGCCCAGAACCCGACACTCACGACTCCAGAGCTACGCTTACGCGCCACTTCACAGACGAGTTGCCGGATGTCAGCGTAGAAGAAGTGGGAATGGCTCTAAGGCAACTTAAAAATGGAAAAGCCCCCGGTGATGACGGAATCACGTCTGAGCTTCTGAGAGCAGGAGGAGCTCCAGTGCTAAGGGAACTACAGAAGCTCTTTAACTCTGTCATTCACCGTGGGAGAACTCCGGAGGCGTGGAACAGGAGTATTGTTGTCCTTTTCTTTAAAAAAGGCGACAAAACACTATTGAAAAACTACAGGCCCATTTCACTCCTGAGCCACGTCTATAGTTGTTCTCAAGGGTCATCACAAATCGTCTGGCTAGAAGATTCGACGAATTTCAGCCCCCTGAACAGGCCGGGTTTCGAAGCGGCTACAATACCGTAGACCACATCATATACATATACAGAAGTCTGAGGAGTATAATCAGCCCTTGTGCCTAGCATTTGTGGACTACGAGAAGGCCTTTGACTCCGTTGAAACCTGGGCTGTTCTGGAATCTCTGCAGCGATGCCAAGTAGACTGTCGTTACATCGACGTGCTGAGATGTCTCTACGAATCAGCCACCATGAGTGTCCAGGTACAAGACCAGCAATCTAATCCCATCCAGTTGCGTAGAGGAGTGCGACAGGGGGACGTTATATCCCCGAAACAGTTCACCAACGCACTGGAGGATTTGTTTAAGACGCTGGACTGGAAAAACATGGGCATTAACATAAATGGCGAGCACATCTCACACTTGCGATTTGCAGACGACATAGTCCTGATGGCGGAGTCGCTGCAGGAGCTGCAGAGCATGCTGGACGGCCTAGCTGACTCCTCTCAACGAATTGGTTTACGGGTGAACTTGGACAAAACCAAGGTTATGTTTAATGTTCATATACATCCGGAACCAGTCGTCGTACAAGGCCATCCACTCGAAGTAGTTCAAGACTACGTATACCTCGGCCAGATAGTGCAATTGGGTAGACACAACTTCGAGAAGGAGGCCAAGAGGAGGATTCAGTTGGGTTGGGCAGCATTTGGGAAATTAGGTCGAATCTTCTCGTCACCTATACCACAATGCCTGAAATCTAAAGTGTTTAATCAGTGCGTCCTACCCGTAATGACCTACGGTGCTGAGACGTGGACGCTCACGGTAGGACTAGTCCACCAATTTAAGGTTGCGCAGCGAGCTATGGAACGGGCTATGCTTGGAGTTTCTCTGAAGGATAAAATCCGTAACGAGGTTATCCGACAGAGAACCAAGGTCACCGACATAGCTCAGCGAATTAGCAAACTGAAGTGGCAGTGGACTGGCCATATATGCCGGAGAACCGACAACCGTTGGGGTAAACGAGTTCTTGAGTGGAGACCGCGTCTCGGAAAACGTAGTGTGGGGCACCCCCCGGCTAGGTGGAGCGATGACATAAGAAAGGTGGCGGGCAGAAACTGGATGAGAAGAGCCGAAGACCGGGCTCAGTGGCGCGTATTGGGAGAGGCCTATGTCCAGCAGTGGACTAATGTGGGCTGATGATGATGATGATGATGATGAATTATTTTGATGGGTCATCCATAAGGATATAATAATTTCTTATATAATACATGGATCTTCAAATACCTAATGTGTCTATAAAATAAAGAATCTGCTAGATAGCTCTCATCTGATTGCAGATAATAATAAAGACTACTTTAATGCTGACTATTCCTATTAAGGAGGTCATCAGGTGAAGTAGAGCTCAGGCGCTGGACAAACCAACTATTTTTGTGTAATTATTACCCTAAACTTTTAATTGATTGTTTATAACTAGTGGCTCGCCCCGAACTGAGATATCGCGAGTATCCAATAAAAACAAAAAAAAAATATTCGTAATCTTTGACTAAAAATATTGCCACTAAATACAGAACCACTTTACTTGACCTACAGTTTCATTCAAATTACAGGTAACGGGAGCTCATGTTAATTGGTTATCTGTTTTTGGGGTAGAAATTGCAGTAATTCTGGATTTCAGACTTTTGCCTATATTTGTGTTACTAAAGCTACACGCATACCAAATTTCAGCACTGTGAGGTCACTGGTGTACCCTGTGAATTTTGTTAAAGTTCAGTTTTTAGTATGGCTAATAACTTAAAAACTACAAAGTTTAAACTAAAAATAAAAACGGGGTCGAAATGTACTCCTAAAGACCTTTTAATAGACATACGATTTGACTAGATAGTCCCATTTTAAATTTTTTTACTCCTCTTGAACTCCAATATCTCAACAACCCCCCAATATTTTTAGCTCATTGAGTCACACCAAAATTGTGCTATCACTAACTACCTGTACTATACCAAATTTCACGATGATCGGATAAACGCTTCGAAAGTTATCCTCGGACAAACAAACATACATACATACATACATACTACGCCGATTTGCCTAAGTTGATTTGGAGATTTCGCTTCGCTCGATCAAATATCATGTATTAACGGAGCGTGTTTGGAATGAGTCACAAAGACAAGATGTTAGGTTTCGGTTTGGTTATGGTATGGGTATCTGCAATAGCATTTTAGCGTCCCCGCTTTGCGAGGAAGCGGAGCTGCTAGTCAAACTGTATCTACACTGCCTGAAGATATACTTTGACTAGCATCTAACGCGAAACAAGATCATTCTGGTGTCAGATTTATCTTTTTATTATATACGTATCATTTTTATACGGGGGTGACATACTCACTGTGTGACAAAACCCCTCATTAATAATAAAGAAAAAAAAGTCAATTGTACTGACATAGTTTCAAGCTTTTTGATTTTTAACAAACATAATATGGATGTAACATTTTGAGATAGAAATTAATTGAATCGTATTTACTATAAGATTCGAATGCTGATTAGTGATTATACAAACATCGCACATTGAGTTAATACCGGCGCGGGCGCCGCGGCGCGGATCTGTTTCATATCGCATTGTTATGATTTGGTGGGCAACTGGGGCCGTGGTATCAATGAACTCAACCGGGTATAAAAAGCCGGGATATCCTAACCAGATATTATAATAATTGGTCAAGCGCGAGTCGGACCAATAGTCAGTAAGGCTGTATTTTAGTCATTTTAAAGCACAAAGATGTTGAAATAAATGTTAATAATAAGAATGTTGAAATGTGCATTAATTGGTTTGTTGTGATTTTTTTTATCGTTAAATAATGTCCTCAGTAATCAGTAGTTTGTGATGCTCGTAAAGGGCAAACAAGTATAAAGTGGCATTACCTAGTTTTTAGAAGATTATTGTACACTTGTTTATGCAAATAAATATCCTGTATCTTGTAATTCAGTTACATAAAGACTATTTCGAAAATTACCATATTAAAGCCATATTTTTTTGCTATATTACTAGCCATATTATTTAATTACCATATTATTTCCTAAGCGGGGTTTTTGTATTCAAAAAAAAGTTAAGGAATCCTTATGGTGTTTTTGGAAGACCTCTTCAACAATACCTCAGACGAAGGAATGCGTAATTATAAAAAGATAACCCCTAACTTCCATATCGTGGAGGTATATAATATTTATTTTCTTTTTATTTTATTATTTATTAAAACATAAGCCAAATTTCAGCTTTACATCACTTAGTTTTCGAGTAAAACTGTACTGTACTGGCGGATACACAGACAGACGGAAACTATAAGGGTTCCTATTTTGACTACGGAACCCTTTAAAAGGTTACAATTAAAAAAATATATATAAAATATATGTATTAATAGATATTGTGAATCACACGTGCAAGTAGAGGCTTAGATAAGTGAGCTTTCAAGAATTTCTCTATGATTATTTGGTAGAGACCACGCATCTAATTAATTGAAGATTAAGGGCCTTATCACGAAAAAAACAACCATTACATAGATAATTCTTTATACACCTCTTAAAACAACACAATTATAAAGATCAACTATGTGATACAATTGGCGGTCTGACATGTATGCTATTTATTTCCTTTGTTACTGTATTTTTGTTTAGTGTGCAATAAAGAGTTATTTGATTCATTCATTCATTCATGTGTGGACATTATCTGGGGTGTAATGGTGTACCTACTAATTATATAAAAACTAGTGGTTCGCCACGAACTGAGATCTCGCGAGTCTAAAAAAAAACATAAGAAATATTATTAGTGCCACGAAATGCACAACCAGCTTACTTGACCTACAGTTTCATTCAAATTTCAAGTAACGGGGGTTCATGAATCTTGGTATATACTTTTAGGGGTACAAATTGCAGTTATTCTGGACAAAAACATACATACCTACATACATGTATACAAAGACGATTTGCCCAAGTTGATTTGGAGATCTCGCTTGTCTCGATCAATTAAAAATAAATACATAGATATTTAGCGATATATGTATAATCAAAATAGTGTTCTCTGAATCTGATCTGACAGTTACCGTTAATAACCTGTTTAAAAAAAATCCTTACCAATAAATGGTAAGGGTTTTTTAAATAAGTGTTCAACGGGTGTTTTACTTATTTGATATAATTCCCTAACTTGTTAAGGTTTTTTTTGTTTGTTCCAAACGTTGTGAGTAGTTATGAGACACATGGCATAGAAAAGTTATTTCTAGAAATTCATTGATGCGAACTCTAGCACAGGAACATGGCTAATGTGTGCCCCAAATAGACAAGCCACCCTGCGCGACTGACAGACACGTAAACAAATGTCCTACTGATGCGTAAAAATGCACAAAAATTACTTCCGTGGTACGATCTAACCAGTTAATAATAACAAAATTTAAAAAAACACCGACTCCCGCTTTTGATAAAAATTTACATAACTAAGAACTCCCAGATTAGCTTTCTAAAAATAACCTAAAATTCGAGAGGTTACTTATATTACGAGTATGAGCACATATTATAAACCTAGATACGATTGGCACAGGACGAATGAAACGATCATGAGGTATGGGTGGAAGATGCCATCATCATCATATTTGCTATAGGATATCCACTCCTCGTCGTAGCAGGCAACAGAGGCAGCTACCACCACCAACCATAAAAAGTATTTTATGGGTGCGCAAAATACAAATCTTTCCCTGGGCGCTCATTACCTTGGCCTATAGATCATCCCCTATAGATTTCCAGAGCGACAGATCTTGTGGGGCCTGCAAGAGCTCGACCTTATTAGGTCGCCTTTCCATCGAATGCGGGACCGCGCTATGCTGCTCTTCCAATGACCAATGCAGAGGGGCAGGCTGGTGAAATGATAGTCAAAGTCAAAATCTTTTATTCATTAAAATCACAAGAATCACTATGAAACGTCAATTTTACTGCCTGTTCCTTCGCGAACAAGCTAGGAAAGAAAGGCAAGAAACAAGGCTGGTTGTTTTTTTTAATGCTCCTTTTAGAATACGTAACAGTAAGGAAAATAAATTATGTCTAAATTGTAACATTTTTGAATGAGTTGGACCAATTTCAATCCCAAGCTTCTCTATCATCTAAATAATCCGATTAATTACGTTTTTAATTGTTAATTGTAAATTTTTATACATCACTTGGGAGTATGTTATAAAAGCGTACACCTTGCTCTTTAAACGATTTACTAACTTTATGGAGTCTACAAGGGGCAACAGGTAGTTTCACTTTATTTCTAGTATTAAAATTATGATTATCGCTATTATTCTTAAACAAATTAATATTTTTGTGAACATACATAAGATTTTCATAGATGTATTGTCAAGGGAATGTCATAATATTTATTTCTTTTAACGTAATGATTCTCTGGGGCCCATATTATAAATTTCACGAACAGCCCTCTTCTGCAGCACTAAAACGGTGTTTATATCTGCAGCACTCCCCCACAGCAGTATACCGTATGACATTAATGCTGTGGAAGTAGCTGAAGTAAACTAGTCTAGCTGTGTCTACGTCTGTAAAAAGACGGATCTTTTTGACTGCGTATGCCGCAGAACTAACTCTCTTCGACAACCTATCAATGTGAGGGCCTCATTGAATCTTATTATCTAGGGGTGTACCTAAGAGTACGGTGGTGTCCACAAGAGCCAACTCCTTGTCTTTGATTTTTATATTTGTTTTAACTTGTGTAACATTAGGAAGTATAAATCTAATACAGTTGCGATGGCAAATAGGCGATGGTTACCACTTAATATCAGGTGCATGTCTTATCCAGATAGTGAAAAATAAACCAACTCGGTTTGTGGAGCTCCTAACTCTATCCCTATGCACGTATCCAATGAGGTGCACGAATAATATTAAAAATTGCACGAACAGCCCTCTTCTGCAGCACAAAAACGGTGTTTATATCTGCAGATAGGCGTACCTAGGCGACCCTCTTAACGTTTGATAGGTGACCCTCGTAATTTGGTAATTGACCTTGAGATCCTCGATAATACCACGGCTAACAAACAGTTACAAAGTAGGTTTACCTATTAGGAAGCTAGGTCAGTAGCTAAGTCCGCATAGCATTTGCGAGGCTTCTCTCTGACACCTTACTGCAATCAACTATTCTAACGCACTTAGGTAATATCCACAGTAGGTATTTGTAGAGTCAGGTCAAACGACGTCCTATGACTGATAAGTGGTTAGATGTAGACTACTTATACCAACACTACTTATACTACTCTACTACTTATACTTATACAGTTGCTCAACTTATACCAAGCACAAGTCCGATCATGTCTGGAGTACTGTTCTCACCTCTGGGACGGATCAGCGAAGTACCAGCTAGAGGCTCTAGATTCAATTGAGAGAAGAGCCAAGAAGCTCATTTGCAATGACGAGTTAGCAAAAGCAAGGCTCCACAGCCTCGAGCATCGTCGAAAGGTTGCAAGCCTCTCGGTTTTTTATCGGATACATTTCGGAGAGTGTGCTGCGGAGCTTTTCAACCTGATCCCACCATCCCCATTCTATGATCGGACAACCAGACGCTCCGCATTGCGCCACCGCTACATGGTAGACATACCTCCCATACGCACAAAGCGGTACTCTTCCACCTTTATCATGCGCACCGCCAAGGAGTGGAACGCCTTGCCTGAGTCTGTGTTTCCTGATAACTACAACCTAGGGATCTTCAAGTCATCGTAGACTGCATCATCGCTTACCATCAGGCGAGATAGTGGTCAAACGCTAGCCTATAATTTATAACAAAAAAAAAAAAAAAAGAGTAGGACTTTCTGTTTTCTAAAATCATCATCATTAGCAGCCCCCCCCCCCCCCGTCTAAAAACATTAAAGTTTTAGCTGTGAATGAGGAACCTATTAGATTTGTATATCTTGGCGATATTTTAAGAAAAATTAACAATAAATTGACAAACTCTTCCTAACGAAAAGAGATATTGGTCCCGTTGACTCCTTAATGAAACAGAAAATACGATCCATCATCATAAAACACACGAAACACACTCGAGATTTTATAACTAAAAGATTGAAATACTTCACGAGATTGCCACATCATTAATCCAAAATTCCAAATAACAAAATTAATTGTTCGAAACCATTTTTATGACGCCCTGTTTGCAATCGACAATTAATTTTCAGCTGTTTGAAAAGAAAACTTTCGTGGGATCATTTTAGAATGGCTCTCTGTTGCAAGAGTGATGGCTTTAGTGCATCTGGAGTGGCTATCAAAATGTTTTATAGCCATTTTATTAGCCATTAATTCATACAATGGCCGCCCAGTGGGATAAGAAGCATTCGATAACTCTCCTGAGCATTCTTCAGTCTTACTGATTAAGATATCTGAAAACTATTTAACTTATTAGGAAATAGGAACCATGGAGAAAAAGTCATAAGTATTTTTTATATTTGTTTTAAACAAAGCTAAACTCATACAATCAAGCTCATGGTTGGCCTAAACACAACAATTGCGAGGTCAGATTCAGGCTCGCTAGGCCGCTTTTATTTTGCCTGGTTCCTAGTACACAATCCTGCTCTGACTGTAGCTACTTCTTCGTCCTGGTGGTGATGAGGTAATTTAGTATCTTTTGGCACACTATAAATAGCTTTTGGTGTAGCCCTATCTGGCACAACACAGATACTTACGTATATCATCAATGTTGCCGGGTCTTTGATAAGTGTTACTTTGATCTCCTTCCTATATACGTTAGACTTTGGAATGTTCTAAGCACTCAAAGCCTATATTTTTTATAACAGTCAAAGTCGGAGGAAATCGCTGGATTAAAGTAATAGAGAACCGCTCGATGAACTCATGGCATTATATAAGAGAAGTATAATAATGCCCAGTTTTCCGATGGTAACTCACCCCTGTCCTCCGTCCACACCTCCACGGTCCCATCTTGCGGCAGGTCCAGCAGACAGCGGCTGCAGAAGCTGTGCAGACACGCCAACACCCTCGGCTCAGCCAGACCCTTGCCGCATAATTTGCAGTCCCACTCCTTCGTGCTCTTGCGTCTGTCCTTCAATAAAAGAACATGGTCATGAATGATCATCCCTCATATTCTGTAAGTATCTTGTAAATTACCCGGTGAGTAACGTCTGACAAGTAAAACGCTTATCGACTGCTCAAAGTTAGTTCATACAACTGTCAAATACCTTAAAAAATGTATTAAATCACTCAGTGGTCAACTCTAGCTGGGTGACTTTTAAGTTAATAGGAGAATAGGGAGTAGGTGGATCTAAGACCTGGAAACCGAAAGAGACTGGGAGTTATTTCCTCTAAGCTTACAGTATGCATAGAAATAGTTTTTAATTTGAAGTGC